>OZ012655.1:10520474-11917402 GCA_963942575.1 Priocnemis perturbator | reverse complement strand
GAGGGTTTGACACATGGAGGAACGGCAATTCAAAAACATTAATATATTCTGTATAATTATAAGGTACACTTTTTGTCCACTCTACGTCTTTACTCAGTCACTCTGCCTAGCGCAATGGCCACTCTGCATCGCACGACGCGTCACTGTCTTTCTTTTCACCTCTCCCATTTCCGCGCTACCCATGAGCCCGCTCGCACCTTGGCTCCTCCCGAAAACATCGAAATCTCCGCTACGCGCGAAGACGCGTCACGTGAACACAGGGACGTGTGAACACAGGGACGTATGAACACGTACGCTTACAGAGGTAGGAACGAGGGCGAAGGCTCGCGCGGGATTGATCAGAGGGGCTGGCGGAACATTTATCTGCCTTCCGTCGACCCGCGATATTATCATATTTTTGCATAATGGAATCAACGGATACGCGGCCGGGCGTGCACGTGTGTCGCGGCGCGCCACGGCACGCGCGCGTGACGCCGGATTTCACGTATACGGGCGATATGTTCCGAAAATAACGAGCGACGTCGAAAAAGCGAGAGAAATTACGCGAGGAGGACGCGCGCGCGCGAAATTTCGATAAAATTCGATCGGCCATCGATCAGCGCCCTTAAAAGCGTCTCTCGTCGGCTGCCGGTAATGAGTGGATGTTTTTATCGGGGATGAAAACTTTTTTGCCCCACCCCGGTAATTAAACGTAAACAGGCTGAATTCTTGCTCGACGGTGACGTCAGGCGAGCGGATTCTCGTCGAAAGAATGCGAGGCTTCGCTCAGTCGAGTCGCGGACTCCGACAATCCGTTCGTCGACGACGGAACTTTTAGCATTGCATTGTCTATCGGCCGCGCAACAGGTTTCGGAATGTTTGTATCGGCTAAGTGACAGGCAAACAGTGTCAGATCGATCGACAGACGCGACCGGCTCGCGCTTAACGTTTTTCCGTTCTCGATATCCATCGCTGTCCGCGGCCTCCGTTGTTGGCTACTTAATTCGAGCGCGTTTTATTTCGGTTCGTTTTCAACAGCAGAAGTGTGTCATAGGAGTGCTGTACCTCTTGCCGTTCGGAGAAATCGATTTTTCGTGTCGATTAGCATAATTTATAACACTTTTCAGACAATAAAAAGCAGGATGACCATTTTTTTCCGCGGCATACAGATTATTACATTGGTCATAAACTATGTGAAAAATGTAGAACCCTCCCTTTCATGTATCTGTAACGACCACAATCGTGTCAATAAATGAACAAAATTCCTCTAACGCACCGCATATGTATATACAATAAAACCATAATAAATCTCTCTAATCCAGCAACATTGTTCCACAATCCTTTAACACGTTGTCTGCCGAAAATGTTCCGAAAAAATGCATAACGAAGTTAATGTTAATTAACGCGGCAGTCAACGTGTTAAACGAGGCCTGAAACAGAAATTCCTCATGTCGCACGCGAATATTCTCCGTTCGTTCGGAGCTCTAATTGTAGCCGGACGCGAATGAAATCAATGATCAGGAACGACAGCGTGGCATTGCCTTCTGTTTAATTCGCACTCGTTTTCCGCTCGGCGATCGTAAGAAGAGCGCTTAGTATGGCGTATCGCGTTTTATCTCGGCGAAAGGGTCGTCGCACGGCCGATTACCCTCGTTCGGTGGACGGGCCCACCCCGGTTAATATCGCTACCCCTTAATGACCGAGTCAACTATTATTGTTATTGTCACGGTTACGAGGCGGGCCGCGAGATTTGCGGCGGGAATACCTAACGACTGCCTGCGTTTGCATAGTTAAAAGAACTCGGACGATGAAGTAAAGCAGTTGCGAGGAGCGGGATCGAAAAGAAAGAACAGAGAGATGCGGTCAGGCTTATTGGTACACCATATATAACTGGACAGGTACGACTAATTGTATACGGAAGAATTTGAATGTCGAAGGAATCTAAATATGTGCGAAATGAAAGAATAAGAAAGGGTGAAGGGTGGAGAATGGAAAAAGAAATATCGCGAGCGACCCAGTGGAGGGAGGAAGAATGTGAAGGAAACGTAAAAGAAAAACAGACAGGCGTGTTACAAGAGAGGAGAGAAGAGAGCGTAAACGAGACAGAAAGAGAGAGAGAGAGAGGGAAGGAAGGAAGGACTGAGAGAAAACGTTGAAAGCGGTCGATGGAAGAAGGGGGTGGCTTATACCGGGTTGCAGCTGGCGCGCAGTGAAAATTAAGCGTTTAAAAGCGCAGCGAGAGGTAGAAAAATAGAGGCCGACGACGCGTCTTACCCGAAATGCTAATGTTAATTAAGGGTCGCTGTTGAAGTTGATGTTGCCGGCGGTTTTATGTCCGCGAGAATTCTCCATCCCGTCGAACGATAGGTCAGATAAACGAAGCGACCGGGCGGACACTTTTTGGGAGAAAAGAATGGATTCTTGGAAAAATCGAATCGGAATCAAACGAATCTAGTTCGCGGCGTCCCGGCGACCGAGCCGTGACGATTAATGTACCTTACGGTCCGCGGTATTTATTTAACGGCAGGCCGCGGTCGCCGCGCCGCTCGTCGTGTTTGCTTCGAATTCAATTAAACCCAGATTAATCCCGAACGCGTTGGAGGGGTACGAAATTGGAAAGGTGCGGGGAAAGGGGAGGTCGGGGGGCACTCTCGAAGGAAACGGGTGGGAAAGAGAGAGGTCCTGTCGTATGATTATTATGCGTTTCGTGGAAACGGTGCAGAACGCGTATAACGAGATATTGATGTCGGAAATTTTTTTATTCGACAGATATCTTGTGCTCTACGACGTTTCGCGGGAATTATTTTCAATTTATAAACTCCTGGATTTTTCAGAAGCATAAGTCGACTTGAAAGACGCGTACGTTTTTATCTCATACACTTTTGGACATGAAAGTATTGAGAGTTCAGTGAGCAATCTGCTCTATTTTCATTTGATACGCCAACAAATTTTGAACTACTCCACCGTTCAATGTACCGTGCATATCTCAGACACAGTTTGTCGTCTTCCACGATTCTGAATCGCTCTGGAAGTGACACTTTTGTTCTGGCTCCCTTGTAGGACAAGTCAGCGCGAGCGGCGGAAAGTAAATCTAAAATTGGTAAAGCTAGGAAGGGAAGGTGGGGGAAGAGACTAAGTCTGAGATTGAGAAAGATGGAGAGACCTACGCCGAGGCGCGAGAGTAATTTTCTACCAGGAGCCTTAGATTCGAAGCGGACGTTTAAACGCGGGTCAGCCTGCTTACGTAGTGGATTTACTTAAAGGTCAGAATTGTTTGCTCAGCGTTTCGAGAACGAGGCGGGGGTGTGGCGCGACGAGTTAGAATCCGAAGGAGTGGGAGGGTGGGTGGTAGGACGAACGATATCGAGAAAAGGAGGGTCCTTCCGAATGATATCGTTAAATTTAAGGTGCTCACGCTCCGCCGTGGTCCCGTTTAGAATTCGCGGATCATCCCCTATCGAGGCACGAGAGGGTCGCTCGTCCAATTTGTAATCGGAGCCGTTGAATAAATCGCACCCGCGCAATTTGCATTATTCCGCTGCGAACGCCGGTATCTCTCGGATTTTGATAATCAATGACGATCGTGAATAGCACCGTAAGTGGACAAAATACCGTTCGGACTCGATCGTTCTAACTGAAAGCACTCTGTTTAAAGACGACATTATCGAGATCATTCTTAAAACTTAATACATTGGAAGTAAAATTAATATCAAGATCAAAAAAGGATGTTTCGAAGATGAAAAAAAAACGCACAACAATTTTAACACACTTTTCAATTCTCGCGTCCGCTATTAATTTCTCCTCGTAAGATCCGACGTTTCACACGCGCCGTCTCATTATGTCACGCGCTTCACGAAAATTTGACCGATAACACCAGCCGCCCCCAACGTCTCCTCACATCGACGCGCATTAGAGAAATCTCGCTGTCCGATTTCACCGTCGAAATTCCGCCAACAATCCGCAGTTCGCAACTTTCTCCAATCCCGTCCGGCGAAATTTCCCAACAATCTCGGGGGCCAACAACTTCCGGCCGCGAATTTAAATCATCGCACGTCATTTGCGTCTTCGGTTAAACGGCCCGCGCGAAGACGAATATCGTCGCGTCGCGTTGGATATTAAATAGTCCAGGCCCTGGTATTAAATCGGTGCGGTGCGTCAGTGACCCCGCCCCAGCCCCTGCGCACCTCACGAGTAACAAGGTTCCGCACTTTAACCCTCGCAACAGGCTCGCATCCGCTGCAGAAACGTCGGGCTTGAATCGCTTCAATGCACGCTTTCTTGGCGTTCTTTTCGTCGAATTCGTCTGTTTCGAAAATTGTGCTGTTAACGCTGGAAGTACGGAGCGGTTCGAATGACTGATACGACACTTTGGTATAATCGAAAGCTATAAAGTGTAATCGACGGATGCATTGCTCGATCAGACACCATTCACTTCTCAGACAGGAATACCGTAGAACTGTACGGCCAGTAAAATTGCATTTTAACGTCATCTTATTTCCGGAATTTTGTCTGTCTTCTATTGAGACGTATAAATCATGGCATATATGAAAGCGAAATTTCAGAAGGCAAGATGACTTGAGTCTGAGTTTTTATTACAGCAAAATATCAGACCAGTCATTTTGACCGGTCGACTGTTCTAGTGTTAATGGTGCTCTCCGATTATTCTTGTTTCTGTCCAGCTACGCGTTCGGATTAGCGGGAAATGTTCGACGGGGAATTTCAGGTAAAATATGTTTTTTCAAGGATTTCCACGTCTCTTCGCGAGTACGCGCTCGAGGTTTTTCGATGGAAAATCATATCTCGCTGACGCGTCGCGAGCCGGCGAAATCTCGCGGGCGACAAAACGACACGGGCTTTTGTCCTTTTTATCCGTTTCATCCGGTGTGACGTTACGTCGGGTGTTATGAGAGAAAGCGAGCCAAGGGTGTAGGCGAACTGTAGCGGTAACAGTCAGGGATAGTTTCCCTTGGGACGAGGCGTAAGGTCGCATGTCGCACGCCGTGAATTTTCCGCAGCTGTGTCCCAAATTGTTCGCACGCCGTAAGTATGATGAATCTGTGATACTGCGGGCCAAGTGTAATCGCGGACGATATAACTTCGTGACGCAAATTCGTATCGGGACGAAGGTGGGAAGAATTAATGAAGATGGTAATAACGAGAGCTTACGAGCGTATGTAAGATTTGTTCAAAAATATAAATTTAATTAAAAATTCCGCAATTCGTGAATTATGTATAAGTAACAGGCGCGACAATGAAATTCTTTCTTCGAAACCGAAAATTTGTCGTCGTGTTTGCTATACTGAGACACAGGGTATACCACGAATATGCATCGTTCGCAATAACGCAGACACACGCGACATTTGTTTCAACGTTACAATATTGTTAACATGTAACATGTTCCCAATGTCGGTGTACGCGTACACAGAGAATAGCAGATTATAACAGAGCGTAGCCTGGGATTGTACGCTGCGCCGTGAATGAGCATCTGTTAAGAGAAACACCGGTCAAACGGTATTATTTCCGCATTACGCGGACCCGTCCTCCATCCATATTTGACATGGCGTATCTCGGGTATTCCGTTGGGCCATTGAAAAGCGGCCGCGCGCAGTACGTATATAAAGTCTGATTAATAATAACCGAGGCTGGGCCGCGTGTCACCGTTTGAATATTGATTCTGAGCGGCGACTACTCATGCAGCCGAGCGAAGCGTGTCGGGAATAGTTTCGGTTTATTGCCATGGACCTCTCTCTCTCTCTCTCTCTGTCTCTCTCTCTCTCATTCTAGCGACAGTTTATGTATGACTGCTGTTTCAGGTGTGTCGATTGCCGAATCTCGAACGACTTCCGCCAGACGCAGTGCGTTTCTTGAGAATCCGACGGATGTGTAGCAAATTTGTTTTGCTTTGGCCGACATTTATTTCGTTAGCAGAGAGTCTTGAGAAAACAGATGTGTTTTTAAAGAATTGATGCTAGGTGAAAATTTGTATCAAACGTGTGACAAGGATATCAGAACGATTCCGAAAGATGTTTTAATGATATAGTTTGATTTCTCGTGGAATTTTAGTGTTAATATTTTTCGCTTTTTTTACTTTTCGGAGTCATTGCTTCCCAGGGCGACAGGTGTTACTAAATTTCTTCGACGTTTTAGCCCAGATCATAGAGCTACATATTGCCGGGTCGTATGCTGGGAACGAATAGAATTTGCCCACCCCTTTCTGTCCTCGCCCTTCTGGCGTAGCCCTGCATCGCTCCCGGTTCAATTCAGATAGCCTTTCCACTCGGCATATTAAATTTATGGTATGCACGCCACACATAACTCAGCCTCGGCCATGCATGAGGGTCGTCGGAGGTGAGAGGTGCAAGGGGGTTGGGGGTGGGTAAGGGGTGGAAAGGGCACACGGTGCTTGCTTTACTCTTTCACCTCATATACGTATGCATATATGTACGGGGTGTTCTGTAATTCGTTCGAATATCGAAATTCGACGGACTCTGCCTTAAAGATATGAGTCAGACGCGTAGGAGATAGAATCAATTATATCAAATTTAGAAAATGAAGAATTGTGTTGTGTAAGAAGACGCTAGAAATGAAATCGACGATGCGCTTTTATTTTCGTACATGTCGAACAGTTCTAATTTCGACATTGTCATGATTTGTGGAACACACCGTACACGTCTGTCGTTGCGTCTCTCGCTGTTCCGAATTCCTCGCTTTTTACATCTACTTTTCCCTCTTCCTGTGCCTTCTGTTCCCGATGCGTGCCGCGGCCGCTCGACTGAAAGGAATTCCGTGATTTTTCCGACGAATTAAGAACGATTTATTCGCTCGCCCGGGCGGCGGCGGGAGCATTGTGAAAGAAAATGGCATTGAGTAGGTCTGACAAGGCGATTGGAGCGGTGTGAAATTTTAAATTGGTCAATCGTACGCTGGCGAACGACGGCTGTTCGAGCTTCCTGTTCCCTCGATTGCATACGACGCGCATGATGTGCATCGGATTTGACGACGCCAATTTCGTTCTGTTTTTCTTATTCGAGAATCGCTGTCTCGATTCTAGCCGTTATCGTCGTGTTCGACTTCAACCAAGAAGAAGCCGATTCGATCTATGAATTCAATTTATTTCCAAGCTTTATGCCGATGCATTTTTATAAGCGATATATTTTGTGTAACTAATATTTTGTATAATGCAAGTATATTGTGCACGTTGCACTATGTGCTTCGAGAAAAATGATAGAATGTTCTGGTCCACTAGAGTCGAGAATTCGTTCGTTCCACGACGCCATTTCTGAAGCGTCTTGAAACGTTCTCGAGGCCGGTTCGGAGCCGGCTTTAACCCCTCTCGCTCACTCAGCCTCGTGCCCTCTCACCCTCGGCGTTATTGTCTTTGGCTAACTGCTCGTCAGCCTTCTGACGACCCTCAGCCATCGGCGAATCCTGGGAGCGCGCCTAATCGCCTTTGACGGAAACACGAGCCATCGACCGATCCATAAACTGGAAGACTATGATTGCCCTCTTCTGACGCCGATGGGAAAGGGTACTCTCGAGAGGCATTGCGCAGTGTGGATAGGGTAGAAAGCGGAGGAAGAGAGAATTAGACTGCTCCGAGGCGAGATTACAGTTTTCCAATACGTATATCGCTTCGAAGTGGCTGCGTCTCGGAATAATTATTTATGGCGCCGTAAGTCGGGCAGTGAGGAAGAATTGATAATGTGATTAAAAAGAACATTTTCGAGGGTTGTGGCCAATTTATGCATAATGAATCTTTTAGTTTGTTACACGTTTCATGGTCACTTTTCGTTCGAACGTTCTCGAGAGTAGTGTCGATGACTGGAATTGAGGTATGAGGTACAAACAGGATAGGTGGGAAAACTCGAGAGACGGTCGTAATGTAAATTGCGCGCAGACCAGTGGCTCTCGTTAAATTCGTCGTTAACTGTATTCGTTACACCCTCATTCAAGCAGCTGCGAGCTCTGTTACCTGCGAACTGAATTGTACCGAATCAATGCTGGATTTAACTGAGAATCAGCCGGCAATTCGTGTCAGCTCGTTCATCAGCGAACAAATGGAAAAATTTGCCCTGGGAAAATGACAGGCACGTAAGTTACACGTGCCCACGCGTCAATCCGAATTATTATTATCGACGACTTCGCAGAACACGCATGCATATTCCAGAACTTACAAACGAATTCTTCCTAACAATAACACGATCAAATAATTACCGGTACAATTAAATAACTTCGCGGTCCGAAACGTCCTTAACATGTCGAACAGCAAATAAATTATAATTTCTCAAAAGTCAACCAGCAAGAGACCACAATCGTGCATTCCAGAATTTACAGCAGGTCATCATACGCAACATGTAAACTCAGACTCCACCTGACAATAACGCGATTATCCGACAATCGAACGCTCGCGGTCGCAAACGTGTACAGAGAGTACTTCATACAACGAACACAATCGTGCATTCCAGAAATCTACAGAAGGCAATGCGCAGTGCGTAAAACTAGACTCCGGCCGACAGCGAACGTTCTCCAACAATTCCGCCGGCTCCCAGCCGTTCGTTTTCGTCGTTCTGAGAATTCGAGGCGCAAGTGACGACGTCGATATTCGGTCAGACGAAGAAGGAAATGCGGTTGGCCTGTCGCTAGCGTGGTCGGACGAAGACTGATGAGTCTGCGAGGCGGCAGGGGTGGGGGGTGGGGGATGAAAAGGGGTCGGGCAGCATGGGGAGCAGGAGTGAAGAAGGACGACGGCGAAGGGAGTAGTGGATGGAGGAATTAAATGGGCAGAGAGGTTGGAAAAGGACGCGCGCGGGGAAACGGAGCTTAGCCGACGCTTTAATATTTCCCCAGCCACCGTCCGCTTGCATAGAATATCGCTTAGTTGCAATCTGCCTTCCTTCTTCTCTTTCCCTCTCTCATTCTCTCTCTCCCTCTCCATTTTCATCTATTCCTCCTCCCTCTCTCCGTTATCTTGTCTCACGTTCGTTCAACTTGTTTTTCTCCGCTCGCCAGATTTAAGGAGAAATCGGACAGAGAATATGGTCAAAAGTTAATGTCACATGCTGAAAATGAGGACATATTTACGAGTGTGAATAATGTAGGGTTTGTTTAACATGGAGGAATGGAAGATTCATATGTGATTGGTACTACAAATGACTGATTGTTACACGTTATTCGGTAGGACAGCTCAGAATTTTTGGAAGAATTGATTCTTTTCTCCGAATGAATCAGATTTTTTTAAGATCGATTATTGTATTTTGATTTATAAAAAACTCAGCAGCGCTTATTGTTCTTGGTCTTGAACTGGATTCTTTGCCTCAGAAGGATCGATTCTTTCAAGAGAATCGAACCATCCCTAGTGCCGAACGAAGCTGCCATCACGTGGCGTGCGCGAGAAATGAATTGTCGCGAGGCCCAGATGCCGGGTCAAAAATGGCCGGCGAAAGTTTCCAGCGGCGAGAGAGTTTCGCGCCCTCTACCCAGCGACTTCGCACTGTCGCGGAATTAAGGGAACGCCGTACGAAAGTCACATCCTTCCGGTTCGTTGGCTCGCGCCGTAATGCGCGCACCAAAACTTTCGTCGAACTCGACGGAGGAATTCCGGCGAGCGTTACCGTCGCTGATAAATTCTGACAGCCGACAAACAGTAGAAACGATTATGGGTAACGCGGCGAAACTTCCGGCTCGGAGAGCCACCTCTTTCTTTCGCATTGCCCGAGTGCCGTGACCCACGAATCGATCTGTTGAAAAGTTATGCGCACTTAAGATTTCGTACACTTTGATCTTTGATCTTGCTCTAACGCTATCTCGCCAATATATTTCCATCGTTATTCAGCGCTCGTCAGCGAGCTACATTCATAGACTCAAAACTTATACTTCGTTTTCGTTCGTCGAGTACAGTCGAGGAGTACGAGAAAAAGTTAGAAAAAAGACAGAACAGAATAGTTCAACCGATAACGCATTACGGACGCGTCGTATCACGAGGAATATTGCTCCATTTGTCATGTCCGGCTTTGCTGTTATCATATTCAGCGCCGCGGTACGGAAAATTTGATAGGGAAAGGGTCGAGGGAGATAAAGACGCGTGGAAAACGGCAGATGTCTTCGGTGCATTGTGAAATTCGTCCCGCGACGGTAATTTCACGCTGGCGTTGAGCGGTACGACTGCCGTTGACGTTGGGAATATTGTACCGAGCTGGTCGTTCGCTTCCCTCGATATTAGTTTTCGAGTCGTCGATCTCACGCATTTTATTTCTCTACCCTGACACGCGTCTTCGGTAAATTACGGGATCGAGCGGAATTAACGATTCGGTAAGAGTTAGTTATATTAACACTCGGACTGCCGAGCAGCCTAAATGACTGGTATGACATTTTAATAAAATGAAGGCTGACGTTCGAGACATTTTCTTTCCGAGAATTTTTCCTGGCTTTTATGGAAATTTGTACATCATTGTATAAAATAAAAGTAAAGCGAAATGTCAGAAAGTAAGATCACTTAAATGTGAGCCTTCATTGTAGCAAAATGTGAAACAAGTCATTTTGGCACCTTGATAGTTCCAGTGTTATATTAGACGATTGCGTGAAATTCGTGGCTCGAAGAAGAAATCCCGAAGTGTCAGGAGGCTGCAACAACACCGTGCGCGCGCAAATGAAAAACATAGACCGAGAAAATAGCCGAGCGAACAAACGTATAGATTACTAGACAAATTGATCGGCCGTCCCATTCCACTTCGCCCCGACACCGACATCGCCAACACGATTTCCCCTCGTCAGAGGATCGTTCCGGCTAACTTTCATTAATATCGGGAGATCGAGTAGCGGATAGAGCAAACGCAGCTCGGCGCGCGGGCGTAAATTTGATGAAAAGGTGGGTCGAGCGTAGAGAGAGCGAGAGAGAGAGAGAGAGAAATAGATAGATGTGCGGGTGGGAGTGAGAGAGGGTTCTGTCGATGGTGGGACACGAAACCTAGGATCGGAGAGGGATACCGATAGCAGAGAGGGCGAGTGTTTCCATCTTCATCCGACGACTAACAAGTCCGCGCCAGTCAGCGGTTTTTATAATTGGCCGGAAGTAGTTCAATTACGGAAGCGTGACGGCGGTGGCCCGGCTCTTCTACCTCGAGAGCCTTCTCTCTCTTCTTCCTTCTCTCTCACCCCTTCCTTATTCCTCATCCCCCTTCATCCCTGTTTTTGCCCACTTTCGGTCGATCGCTACCTTCCGCTTTTTGTCTCCTTTCATCCCTGTGCGTGTTCTTTTTTTTTTTGTTCTTTTCTATTATTTCGTACAGCTCCCTCCATTGAGACTGATGTCCTCCGAGTTCATGGTCGTGCGAATTATAACAAACGAGCCGGTTCGATGCGAACGAAATATTTGAGGGACGCTCGATTCTCTCGAAAGAATCGATTTTTGAATCTATTCACAACAAAAATCGTAATCCAAGAATCAAGTTGAAGAATAAGAGACGCTGCAGATTCTTTTAAAAAGTCCAACTGAATGAATTGATTTTGCGACTAGCAGGATCGACTCTTGAAAAAATCGGGAAGCAAAGAATCGATCGCTTGACCAAATGAATCGATTCTTTCAAGAACGAAATCGAAATTGAACCACTCCACCCTCCGGTAGACGCGGGCGCGCGCACAATGGAAGGTGGCATCGTCGAAACGCAGTTTACACGCTGCGCGCATTGTTCCGCGCGGCACGCATCGCGAAACAAAGTCGTCAGTGACAAAACGGAACCGAAAACACCCACTCGGGCGAGCTGACAAATTAGGCGAAGCAGGGGAGCGAGGTATCGTTTTGCGCGGATGAAAAAAAAAGAGGAGGGGAAAAAAGCAAGCTGCGGAAGTCGAGGCGGTTTGGAGGGTGAAAAACGCACTTCACCCCCAATCCTCGTTCCATCCTCTGCCTCTGCTTCTCTTTTTTTGTCCCTCCCTCTCTCTCTGTCTCTCTGCGTTCGCTCGGTCCTCGTCGTTTGTCCTGGGAAGCAGTCTGTGCCAGAGGACAACGTTAAAGCCGAGCTTCGGCTTTGTTCGCTTGCGCGGACCGATCGAACGTCCCGACGTCCAGCGTCCCGACGCCGTCCGGCTTAACGAGGCGCTCGAGTACTCGAGATTTTAATTTCCGACCGACATCCGCGCCCATTTGTCTTGACCTTAATCGAGGAATGACTGATGGACGTGCCGGCCGACAATCGTTCACGCGTCTAATCGATCGCGACGTCGGAAAAAGAGTCCGTTCCAATCTCATTTTTCTGAGCTTCTTTTTGTTGTTGTCATTTCTAAGCAATGACTCACGGTTTTCCGCGATGATAATTTTCGGACGACGTTGGCAGTACTTTGCGAGTAATGTAAATTGTTTGACGTTTTGTTGCAATGATTTCAGTCATGTTGTTTTGGGACATTTTTCGAGAAAAAAATAGATTTAAAAATCTACCGTCGCTATATCAAAATTGCAGACGGGTTAATATATAGAACAGGGGTGGTCCAAAGTTCATGCTGGTAGGAGCCGCATGTTACACTTCAGAAATATTCAGGAGCCACGCGGCGCCATGCCACATACACACAGAAACCCGCGTGCATTCCGTAGACATTAGCTGATGCATTCAATCTCTCACGCTTGACCATCGTGCAACATGTTCATACTTTGCATTTAACCGACAATCCCACCACAAATTCTACAAGATTATTACAGAACACGACCCTCACTCAGTCACGCCTAATATTACAATCTACATTATACAGAATTGAAGGAAAATTTCCACAAAATTACTTGATTCGAAAATGCGCTTCTATTACACACAGCAAAATATCAAACAAGTCACATATACGCTAATATACGTATATACCAGAATAGCGAATTTGAGGAAATTGTGGGTATTAAAGTTACAATGATTACGGTGCTGGAAGCATATGAGAACATAGTGGAATATAGCCTCATAATGCTCATGCTCTCCGCGATCAAATTCCGCCGAGCATTTTTCCGTTTCGCGGCGCGACGGCCATTTCCAGCGCACTTACACACAGGCACTCACACGCACACGTGTAGATAACGTTCCCGGCGAAATTATCAGTTGCCCGAGGTCGACGATAAACACGGAGGACGGGGGTCGTGGCAGGGCGAAAGGGGACGGGAGATGAACTTAGCGAAATTATCCGGCGGATATTCACAATGCGGAACGACTTAATGAATTTTTCGGGAGCGACTCCCGAGGGAAGAAACTTTTCCTATCCCCGTAGGACACTCGAATTCCTCCCTGAGACCAACGTTGTCCGCTGTCGCTGTAGTTAAGGACACACTCTGCCTGGGAACTTCACAAAATCGATCAATGTTTTTGCAATATCATGCAGTGTGTGGCGTCGCACGTTTTGTCGTCAGTATATTAATTCAATTTTATTTATGCTCACGCTCATCTCGGAGTAGGAACGTTCGATTCTTTCGAAAGAATCGATTTTTGAATGAAAAATGGAAAACAAAGAATAGAATCCTTTGTTCTAAAGAAGCGGGTTCAAGCTCAAGAATAATAGACGCTGCAAATACAAAACTCCAATCGGAATTGAACGTCCCAATCTCGCGCTGGCCATGAATAAAATTATAAGCAAATAAACGTTTGCCTGCAACGTTTCATTTCCACGCTTTAATCCAGATTTCTCGTTCGTTTCGTCGGGTCAGTTTCAGAAAGAATGCACGGCGAAGAAGAAGAGGCGGCGACGGGAATATCGAAGCACATGTAAAAATGGAAAATGAAGAGTGGAAGAGCGACGAATGGAAGCGGACGGAAGACAAATCGGGCAGCTATTCTGAGGCCAGCTAGCAACTCGGCGAACAACTAAAGGCGGACGGACTGCCGGGAGGTCGGGGAGAGAGCGAGTGGCAAGTTCAGGATGAATCGTCCTGCTGGAATTCGAGGGAATTCTAAGTTTGCAGGCCATAGAACTCTGCCGAACGGCCCCCGCGGTCGGGACGATAGGCTACGCCGGAAGGCATTTCCTTCGGTTTCCTTTGGTCACTTCCTCGTTCGCGGTCGTTGCTCTATATTAATCGACCTTCCCGATTACGAGGTTAACGGGTCACGGCGACGTCATTCCTGCGATCGTATTCGTCTTCTGATACCACCTTGCCACTCATGTATCTACAAGGTAGTCACTTTTTTCGCCGAATCAATAGACTAAATTATATGTAAAAATAAATGTATCGATATGTGCAAATTTCTACATTCTTCCGTGCGAAAAGAAAACAAAGATATATACATGTCGAATAGACATCTCAACTAAACATAACTGTCCTCTACAAATATATTTTACAAAATAATGAACCACTCACGCAATAAATATTTGTCTTATGACGTAGTTCTGCTAATATTCGCCCCCTTTGCTCCATAAATGTATCGATATGTGCAAATTTCCACATTCTTCCGTTCGAAAAGAAAACAAAGATATATACATGTCGAATAGACATCTCAACTAAACATAACTGTCCTCTACAAATATATTTTACAAAATAATGAACCACTCACGCAATAAATATTCGTCCTAAGACATACTTCTGCTAATATTCGCCCGCTTTGCTCCATAAATGTATCGATATGTGCAAATTTCCACATTCTTCCGTTCGAAAAGAAAACAAAGATATATACATGTCGAATAGAGATCTCAACTAAACATAACTGTCCTCTACAAATATATTTTACAAAATAATGAACCACTCACGCAATAAATATTCGTCCTAAGGCATACTTCTGCTAATATTCGCCCGCTTTGCTCCATAAATGTATCGATATGTGCAAATTTCCACATTCTTCCGTTCGAAAAGAAATCAAAGATATATACATGTCGAATAGAGATCTCAACCGAACATAACTGTCCTCCACAAATATATTTGACAAAATAATGAACCACTCCCGCAATAAATATTCGTCCTAAGACATACTTCTGCTAATATTCGCCCCCTTCGCTCCATTCTCGACCGACTCATCCCCTCCCATTTCCATGCATCACTTCCAAAATCGTCCGATTCCCTCACCCCTCGCATCGTCCCAATAAACTCGTCTCTATTTTTACGAGCCACCCTATCCGGCGCGCGGGCGTTAAAACTATAGCTCGCCGTCGAATAGTTCCCGTGGCAACGATCGATCCTTTCGACGATATTACAACCATAAGGCGAACGGGATTACGCGGCGGTGCCGTGGCCGTTCCGACCCCTCAATGAGCACAATCGTCATCGTCGAAACAGTTCGCTCGCTCACCGCCCTCTGGCCAGCGTCGACTTTTACGACGCGAATCTCGCTTTTACGGTTTTCCAGCGGCGGCTCGCGGTTATGCCGACTTCCGTCGATAAATCGTCAATAAATCGTCGGATTGGACGCGATCTTAGGGTCGAGTATTGGGGGCGGCTGTAACGTTTGTCGGGGCAGCCTGATGTCTCCCGAACCGCGGATTTTCGAGAGTGCGGCTTGACGGACGGATTTGATCGAGTTAGGGGAGAGCGAAGATTTTCCGGATATATTCGTGGAGCGCGTTATGGTAAAGATCAATTTTTGCCTTGCTTTGATTCGTTTATCGGACGTGCGTCGCTCGAGTTTCAAACAGGCTACGCGATTCATCGAATTTGTTTTCATACATTTCTAACAAGATTCTTACATACGAGTCTTGGTTGATTGAAATCGAGTATTGGGTTACAATATTCGAACCTACGGAACCCTCGCGTTCGTCGACGTGAATTTTCAACAAAGTGCGCTCGACAGATGCATCGATTCTCCCGAGATCTCTTCAGACTCTGTCGCGATAAGACTCCGTTCTCCTGCCGAGGACCTGCTCGACTATAATGATCCACTACAGGAAGCTTACATTAGCGTCTTGTTTTTATTCCTACCCGACGGCTCGTACGCAAATTGGCGCACGTTATCGAAGATGTTCCGTACGTACGCGCGACAACGTATTCGACGCACCGACACACTCTCACATTTTATCTCTCCCCGTATCCATCTCCATCTACCCCGTACATAACCCACCCACACCCGCGCGCGGGCCTCTGCTCGTGCACGTATACGACGCCACAGACACCAACACGCGCGTTCCGCGTACCTAACGGCGTGTTAACCGCGAAAGCCCTTCGTGTTCGGCCCGTAACGCTGCCGTAGAATGGCGGGAATTAAATCGAGGCCAGAGGCGCACGACGCCGGAACGACGCCGAAACGATGTTTGATCAGAAGCGGACGACGCCTGTGCGCACGCGCGCGATTCCCGAGTGCCCCGGAAAAAAAAGAGTCCGCGTTTACGCGTTCGTTAAGCCGCGTTAAGACTGATTAAAAAAATCCGCCCGGCTTTAATTAAAGCTCGCAGGGGCGCGGCTGCGTAAGGCGTTAAGTTCGCAGGCTGAAAGTTCCACGCGCCTACGCAGATTTTTTACCGCGAGACTAAACTCTTTCGATTTTAATTGCCGGCTTGCGAGTTGGTCGGAGAGTGGAGAGTAGTTCGATTGCGATTCGATTTTTGGAAGAATTGATTATTTAGAGTAGAGTCGTGTTCAAAGAAAAAAATTGATTGTTAGAGGAAAATAATCGATTCCTCAAACGCACCGGATGGCAAAGAGTCGATCTTTTCACGAAAGGAATCAATTTTTTGAAGAATGGAACACCCCTAGACTCAGACACCGCACGCACACAGCAGTGCGGTCAACAGTTTTTGACTTTCTGGCGACAGTGTTGTAAGAGAAGTGTATACGTGCGCGCTGTCCGCCAGAGACGTAGGACGTGCGCGGGGCACGAGTTGAACGTATTTCCGCGTAGGTCGTAGGTGTACGATGAAACGGCAGTCGGCGGCCGCGGATGGACGAGGGCAAAGGCAATTTGTCACTGGACTTCATGGTGGTACTTCATGGCGCGACGATTTAGCTGTCGGTACGCGTAAATGCTCCGTGGACAGGCGAATCCGCGTCTCCCTAATGGCAAACGAGCCACGAGCGTGTAAATGCAGCTATGACCTCGAGAGATTGAAGGGGAGAGCCGCGACGAATTTGATCAGCGCCAGTAAGTACATCATCCTGTTCCTCGATATAACTCATCATCTCGTTAATTTGACACCTCGACGAATCGCGCGGTATTACACGAACGAGCGCATATTTATTATCATTTTAATTATAATAATTATTAAGAGGCGCTAGGAGAAGCCATTAAAATTAATAGTTCTTGCATAAAAAATCATGGAATCTTATCACCGTCTACCGTTCCACGTTTCGTCTAGCCGTGCGTAGCACTTCTTTCCCCACGTTTTCCACTCCTCCCTCTTTCTCACTCAATCTCTTCATCGCCCACCACTTCCCTCTTCACCCTTCCACAAACTCCGTTTCAGCAAACAAACGGCTAATGCGTCAACAGCGACGCACTTGTAACGCGGCGCCATTGTGTGGCAGGACGACGGGGGAATATAAAGTGAGAGAGAGAGGACGGAGAAAGGTGGAGGAAAGCAGAACACAGCAGGAAAAGAGCAGAAAAAAAAGAGCGGAGGGAGACACCCCGCTAACCCGCAAACGGCCATTAAACGCGCATACTACGTTTCTGCCGGCTAAACGCCGCTAAACCGTCAAATCCATTCCGAAGGCCCACTCACTTTGACCCATTCAGGAATCTGCCGTTAATAGATACCGAAAGCGAAATCCGTGTCAGCGGTCTCAAAGCGCGTACATTTTGACATATTCGGGCTTTAAAGTCATTTTCGCAGTGGAACTTAAATCCGAGCGGCGGATTACTAAAAGTGTCTACGCTACACGTTACTGGTCATGAAACTGGCGTAAAGCGAGTAGGTTTCTGGAATCGATTATTTTTTTTTCGATGTTGTATAACGTTTACGTTCCTTTTTAGTTTCTTGGAGTCTACACGTTCAATACTAATTACATTCTGTCTCCAACCACGCTAATTTCATAGATACTAATTACCTGACAACTAGCAAAAGTAGTCAAACTTTCCAATTCCATCCTCTCCCTTCCCACAAAACACGACAAAATCGTTTCGCGTTTCGGCCTGAATCAGGCCGCTTCCGTAACAACCTGCGCATACGTACTTAGTGCGCGGACAGATTATAGAGTCGCATTTGAAATCTCAATTTTCCTTCCCAGATCGTTGAAACGCACGCGAACGAACCCACACACACAGACCCACACACACGCTTCCTGCATGGAATCTCAATTGTCATACCGGCCCGTTAAAGGACTCGCCAGCGAATGCGAGACGGGGATCGATCGATCTCTCGCAATCTCAAGAGCGATCCCGTCAATCCGAATGCTCGTCCTCGCGACGTCGAGACTGACCTTAACAATCGCGAAACGCCCGTAATATCGGGACCTGCCCCCCCTCGCAATACTCTTTTATACGCCCGCGCTGAAGCGACTCTCGGCTCAGCGATAAGCGCGATAAGAAAAGGCGGACCTCGCGAACTTCCGACGTAAAACGGCGATTAAGATGGAACCGGAGTGGAACGACGACGTGTGATCTACGTTATAAAGCTTCGTCCTCTCTCTCTCTTTCTCTCTATATCCATCTCTCTATCTCTCTCGACGGTTTCCATCCAGCTTATCGCGGTGTAGTATTATCGAAAATACCCGTTCTGCGGTACGTCGTGCTCGAAATATCGAATCTGGATGAATATCCGATAGCTCGCGGGTCAGTGGCACTCAACCAATTTCGGAGGGTTCAAAGCGATAAGGGGAGTAGATTAGAATTTTTCGTAATAACGGCACGCGATACGTCGGGATCAATAAGGAAATGAAGAATGCTCGGACGTCGGGTTTGAAGTTGTTTCGTTTCAAGGAAGAATTGGACGCACCTAAGAAGATCGCAGGAATTCGGGAAGTTTTGAGGGGCGATGTATTTTGATGCAATAAAGGAGCATACCGATTTTCAGAATTCCGTACTACGTTGTTCAAAAGATAACGGGCGATAAATCTGAAGATCCAATTATGAATATTGCAGAATAATTTCAGAACTTAACACAGTCTCTTATGAAGAAATCATAGTTGACGCTTTTTTTTGTCTTCAAGTGCAGAAGTTGTATTTAGCATGTTTGCCATAAATATAATTATAAACGGAAAGTCGATCTTTCGTTGCATTTTCATCATGAAAAATACTCGTTGGCAGCTTGGATCGCGAGCAGGTATCGGGGCAAAGCGTTTGAAGCAAGGAAGATGAAGTGAGAAGTGCTCTGAAAGTGTTCAGTTCCGTCCTGCCGCTCATGATCCACCCCGTCAAGCCAGCCAGCGCAGATTGGCCATCTCTGGAGCGGCGATGCAGACTGGAACAGGTGATACCCGGGCCAATGAAACGTAAAATCTGATCGTATATCGTTCGCAGCCGGGCGCGTGTGCGTTTGGCAATAGTAAATTAAAAATAACCGTCCGTTGTCCCGGCCAATGGCGCGATGTCGTTCGTCAATGCGCCGAATACATTTCCAGGCGTCGATAACAACGGCAGAATTTTGGACGTGGGGAAGCGAGGCTATCGATGCCCTCCGACGCGACGAATGAATATTTAATGAGGCGCGTTTCATTATTCGCAGCAGCGCGCGCGGAAAAAAGTTCGACCGTGGCATACAGTGGTGCCTGGTTCGAGAGCGAGACATCGTAAACGTTCAGTGAGAATCGAACGTTTTAGCTCTGGAACTAACGAGGCGTCGAAAGGATATAATTTACATTGAATTATAATCATTATTTAATTGTCATTTTAATTATTTTGAAACAATTATATTAAGCGTGCCTTTTTTTTCCACCTTCTGTGAATTTGTCGCGAATGATTGGGAGCTGTTATTCACTTGAACGGAACAAAATACAAAATTCGAAGATTGAAATCAAAATAACATGCAGAATAAGCACATTATTGATTCAGTACTTCACATCTACTACCCATTGAAACCAACCCACAGATACATCATCGATCAAAAATTCAAGAATTTCTCCAAATAAAAAAAGATTCAAAAATCAACCCCATTACACCAAAACTCCGTACAACCCACTTCGATCCCTCATCAGTCCCAGCGTTAACAGACGATCGTTCGCTTAGCGGGCATAATACGGAATATGACTGAAATTATAATAGAATTTCCGTCCGCCCCTTTGGCTAACTTTTCACGCGACAGGTGGACGGGGCGAATTTAACCCCTGCGCACCCCTTACGTGGCCACGCAAATGGCAAGTGACAACCGAGTAACGAGTTCACCGTCGCCGTGACTAAAACGGCCAAGCCATTCCGTCCCTTCGTCCCACCTCGCAGCCCCTTTCAGCCCCTTTCAGCCCCTATCCGCACCCACACGCTCGCTGATTTAATCTGCGTCGGGGAAAGATATTCCGAGGGAACATTCGGGCATTGCGGTCACGGAACCGTCTGATCGAATTGTCTTATTACAGCGGCGAACCCCCGTTTACTTCGCCGACAAGGCGAAGCTTTCCTTGGCACGCGCTTTCTTTCCGCAGTCAGTCGCCCGCGCCGTGCTGTTCCGGGAGCCGCAGTTGCGATTTTTCAATTACTCAATATGTCAATGTATCACGTGCGTCGTGTCAACAGTTTGCGCTGCCAACGGTTCGTGTTACGAGTTGATATCGTTCAAATAATAGTAATAATGTGCAAGGCAATGATGTGATGCGTGTAGGGATGTATCAGAAGGTAACCGAAATTCACGGCCACTGAGAGTGGACGCGCGAGTGGAGGAGACACGAAAATGAAAAGGGTTAATACGTAAGACTGATTGCACGTTGAGCAAAGTAGATTCAAGAAATGTGAGAGCTCTTAGTGCGACAACAGACGTAATGCAGTTGAGGATGAAATTACGAGAAGCTTACAGTGTCGGAGGTCACACGAACGGCCGGGGAGCAGAACATTAGGCGGATTCATTAAATTTCATTTTCTTGATACATCGTTCTCCTGGCACAAGAAAGTTCCTCCGCCTCCGTCCCTCTTCCTCCGGACGAAATTCCGCTAAATTCGCCGAAATTCCCCTAAATTCCTTCCCCGCAATCCGAGGATCGTAAACATTCGCGTATACGTGATGCCTCACGAAATTTCGTTATCTTCGCTCCGTTCCGCGCGCCCATAACGTTTTGAGAATTCGCGCGGCGTAGAAGAAAAATTTACCTCCGAAACGCAAATAGCAGATATTGAAATTTCGAAAGAAGCAGGCACTGGAACGATTTTATCCAAAAAAATTGCATTGTCCTTTTTTTTCGCAGAAGACTCAGCGTAACAAATACTCAACATTATAGGTCCTTCCAAAACACACGACATTCGGATTTTTACAAGACAGTCAGACGAAATTGTTCATCTATACTGAACCCGCGACGCCTGCTTTATACTCCACTTTGACGCACTTGTCGCTTCATTTACGGCTTTCGAATTAATGTCGCTCATTAATTATCCCCGACCGCGCACGGAGCGCAGCGCGAAAACAGCGACGAGCGGGGCGTAAAAAATACTCGTTATTACGAGCCGGCATAAATCCCGCGTAATCAAAGGCAGACAGACTGGCTCGACGCTCATTTTACACGCCGGCTGCCAGGAGCGAGGGAACGTAAAAACAAACCATGAGCAATAACGTCGAACGCGTCGCGGCGTAAAGCCCGAGAAAAGACTGGTTTAACGATCTTGCTGCTTGCGCGGAGCGAAGGAGCGAGAGAAAATGAAAGACGACGGTCGGCGGAGAGACTGGGAATGAAACGGAACGGGAAGCGAAGACACAGAGCAGAAGAGATGGAGAGAGAGAGGAAGTCGAGGATGGGCGACGTAAGATAAAGACAGAGTAATCCAGAAGTTCCACTTGTAATTGGAGCGATCCCTTGTCTCGTTCCCTGGGTATAAGAGTGATACAAGGAACGCGGGCCGAAAAAAGTATTGGAATTGGATACGGGGGAAGAAGTGCGAGAGATAACGAGACGGAAGTCCGAGACGGCGATCGAAGGTGCAATTAATTTTAACGAATATCGGCCGTTGTTTCGTGCTTGTCGCAGCACGAGCTTCGACTCGGACTCCTGGCCTCGAGTGGTAGGGTGAGGTTGCGATCGTCGGCGCGCTATCGTGTACGCATGTTAGAAAGCAGTAGAAATCTTTTTGCACTTCACCGAGTAAGGTGAAGAGAGGTAATTATTATGCCTGGAATGGGACTAGTGTGTCATTGGCTTTACAAGCTACACTTTGTACATTATAGTATTTTTATTATTATGTTATATTTTATCTGTGAAATTAATTAATAATGTCAAATGGGTGTGTATCAATGCCAAATTGATTAAGGTGTAAATCGTTATAATTTGTCGAAAGTCCAATGATGGAGACTTATGGATTCAATCAAGGCAACCTTACCTTAACAGACGGCCGTTTATCCGCTTATCCGCTATATTATTAGTTAATCGTCGCTTGTGTTTGTACGTACTCGAAGCTCCAAGCAGATACGAGAGTTTCTTCGTTTTTTTTTTTACTACGACATACGAATCTTTAAAGTTTCCGACACACTGGCCTACTTCGATTCCGCAGGAACCGGCCCGGTGACCCACATAAATTATGGAAGCAGCCTACTGCTCCCGCTTTAATCACGGAGGAGGCGTACTGACCCAGATCGACCCCAAGAATTGTGCATACTAATATTTCCGTCGGCTGGCGGGCGTGCGCGTTTATTCTATCGCGTACACGGAATCAGTGGTATAAGCGTAAAATAAGTCAGCCATGCACCGTCCACTTCAGCGCGCCATATCTCGACGACGAAAAATCGTAGCTCCTTCTCACTGGTCTCATTTTACAGCGTACAAGATGCTCTTTCCAGCGCACGTTCTCGATTTGCGACAAAAAAATTCGACACCTACGAATAATGCTTCCCCAAAACCCCCCCTGTTCGCCATGTCATAATTACGTTCCTGATAACGTCGGGACGACAATTTCCTGCATTTTTCCACCGCGACCCGCCGACAGCGCGGCGTATCAACTCGCATCGAGCCGCATGCGGCCGGTTTAAACAACGAATTAACAACACACCCGCGACTTCCGTTTATTTTCTCTCTCCTCGGCTCGAGTAGACTGCGCCGCCAGCGAGAATTTACTGCTTCCCTCCCCGTTTAGTTCCGTATTACGCTGACTTTATATACGTACGTTCTACAGAGCGCGTTTGGGCGGAAAAAAAAAGAGGAAACGGAGGGGGTAAAAAATTCCGAAAGCTCTCGCGTCATTGTGAGTGTCAGGGGTCGAGCGAAGGTTATGGTAGGTCGGGGGAGGGCTCGTGCACGAGAGCCGGATCTCTTGAGCGTCCGACCGGCCAAATAGCCGCGAGGCGGTCCTTAAACATGGCGAATTTTTTTGGCACACGGGTCTCGCAATTAAATGAGAAACAGCGTAAACGGGGGCTGTAAAGGGGTAGAGGGGGCGGCGAGGGAGGCTCTCGAAAAATGGGACGTGATTAATTACCCTAATAACCGCGCGGCGGGACGAATGTTTCTTTCCCGCTTTGTCGCGGCGCGCGAACAAAAGCAGGAATGATGTGACGCAGAAATGAAGAGGGCGGCCGGTCGAGAGGCAAAGAAGCGAAACGATGGGAACGGGGGGATTAAGATGGACGGCGGAAGGATTATGACGTGATTAGAGGGAAGGAAGGTGTCGTCGCGGGGTGGACGCTTCGTGCGGGCGAGGGTGACGGCGTTGAAGGAAAGATTAAAAATTGTTGCTTTGGTGCGGAGCGGGTCTTGAAGAGATTTAGGGCGTTTCGGAGTGCTGAGTTAATAAGAGTATTCTGCTGTGCTGAATTGATTTTTGTTCTTTAGAAACGTATATGAATTTGATCTGTTCTTTTTTTACTCTTAATATTGTTCCGCAAGTTTATTCAATTAATACTCTTTACGTGACGATCTGATTAATTTTAGATCAACATTACGTCGCTGATTCCGAATTCAATTCTTCTTCCAGATCGCCTATAATGATCTAGATAACAAGAGATTCCGTCAAGGAGCGTTAAAAATGCAAGGAACAAACCAAAAAAAAAACACAGCAGGGATGAAACCATCCTGAAGCATGACGCATCGACGCGAGATGATCCTAAAAAATCGCGGCCGATATAATTGCCAATAAAATCAGCGTCGGGCGGCGTAAATTACTCGGCCGGCGGACAGCGGAAATTTTCGACTCGGCGCGCTCCTCTTCAATGCTCCGAAGCGCACGCGCCCGGCCCGCATCCGGCGCCGGCTGAATGCAGACGCGGGAATATTTCCGGAACGGCAGGCGTAGTTTATTACGCGGCGAACGGAAGTCCGCCGTTCGCTCCCTTTGTGAATTTATTCGCGTGCCTGCTCGAAAGCCACCCCCCCACCCCTGCATACTGCCTGCCTACCTGCCTACCTGACTCTCCTCCCGTGAAAGAACGCCGCCTCGTCATGACAGCGAGCTGCGAGCTTGACGCGGGGTTGTTTCAAATATTCGTGCCCCGTAATGGCTTCGCGTCCTCGCTCGATACAAACTCGACCCGCTTCGCTACTTGCGTCCGCGAGGCTGCTCGCTATATCCAGCCGTTGTGTGTCATGCGCGCTAAGCTATCGCGAATGACTTTGCTGTGTTTCAAAAGATTGTACGTTTAACAATGACCAAACGAGTCTATAAAAGATTCCCTCCGATCTTCTTCGAAACTGTATGCGCATTAATTAATTCACGAATAAAATGACCGAAGACGTACATTGGTAATGGTATTTAAAAAATACACGCCCGTATCTTTGCTCGATTCCGTGTCCACAGAAATTTCGCTGAAAACGCAACGGCGCCATCGAAGCTTCGCTTATTCATCATTCGCGCTGTAATAATATCAAGCAACAATGAAACCAAGTGATCATCGTCCGCTGTTATTCGACCGGCCGCGGTACTCGGCGACCAGCAAATTACATCGAATCATACAATTTGACCGGAACCCATCATCGACGGCACGACCGTACGCACGAGACTATCTGCCACCCGCGTGCACGGAATCGCGAGTTTCGCCGCAAATTTCGTCCCGCCCGAAGAGAGCCTCTCCATCAGCCTCCCATCCCCATGTTTTTCGTCCGCGCCCGAAATCCGAACAGTCGCACCAATTGTCGAGACCTAACGATCCGCGCCCGCGCCGCATTCTTTCCTCATATCGCGGACGGCGAAATTTCCACTAAATTCCCGAGCAATCCGAGAGTCCGTCCGATCCGTAAATTTCAGCATCGCGCCCGCGTACATTTGTCGCGTCCTCCATTCTCGCCCCTTTTTTTCCCCCTGCTCTTCCGGTGCGCGCACCCCTCCCTCTTCCTCCCACACCCCCCACCTGTCCCGTGTATACGCCGGCCTAACTCGGGACCATCTTTTTCCCGGGAAAAAGCAAGCGCGCTGTAGGCGACCACCGCCGGCAGGCCGGTGGCGGTAGTGAGAAGCGACAGCCTGTTTTTCATGCAGTTTTCCGTTTTGTTTGCTCGCCGCAGCCCCGACGGGCCGGGGAGGCGATCTTTTTTCTTCTTTTTTTTTCTTTTCTTTCTTTCTTTCTTTTTTTTTCTCGTTTTTTTTTTATGCCGCTATCCCCCCGCCCGAGTCCCGAGCGACCCCCGCCGAAGAAAAACGTCTCGCCGAGCGTGAGAATTTAAGGGCGGCGAGCGTCGTCGCCCTCGTTCCCTGTTACTGTCACCGTTTCTGCTTCGTCGTTTGCTATTTCAGTCGGACCGTTCTTCCTTTCGCTTCCTCGCGCGGGGCTGAGCGCGTGTCTTGCGCAGGAGTGTGTGTGTGGGTGTGTGTGTGTGCTTGGGACAGAATGGGCCGATGGAACTTTGCGGCTTGGGCGTGGAGCGATCAATGTGGAAGATTGTTGTTTTTTAATGTTTCGTGAGAATGTGTTAAGAGGCGGTTATGTAAGGTTTCGTGTGGTTAAGTATCTTTTGGAACGTTTTGGAGTATTCTAGAGGAAAACTCGGAATGCGGATCGATGTTCGAAAAGAAATTGGAGTGATCGACGCGAAACTTGTATCTTGTCCATATTTTCAAACTGTGCCCACATCAAATATTGTACTGTACGTGATACACGGAATACGCATGAAAATTCGGCAGGACCAGATCGATCACCCATGAAACTTTTATCTTTTCCATATTTAGAAACTGTGCTAACATAAAACATTGTACTGTGCATGAATTCGGAACGAGCAAATCGATCGCCAGGAAACTTGTATCTTATCCATATTTTGAAACTGTGCTAGCATAAAGTATCGCACAGTACATGACGCGGGATAGGAATAAAAATTCGAAAAGAACACATCGATCGATATAAAAGGTGCTTTCGCTGCATGTTCTCCGATCCTACACTCATCGCCAGACAACGCGGAATACGGATTGAAATTCGGAACAGGGAAGAGCGAAGGCGACAAATGTACGCTCGACGTAATGTAAAGAATCTCCGTGTTTTTTTCCAGCCGCCGTCTCTTGGTCCGTACATTTCGCCCCATCCCCACCCCATTTCTCATCCCTCCCTCCAGTCCGTCCTGCGGCGCCGATGAGAAATCGCGCCAGTCTATTGGATAGATAGTGTTATCGCGGCTCGCGCTTGTATCGCAACATCCCCCCGGCCTTTTCTCGGAAATATTAACGAGCAGACGCTTCCCCGCGACGGCATCCAGCCGCCAGACCATTCGCCAGGTGCGCCTCTTCGATCTTCAACTATGTACAATATCATACGATTTATACGGCCGGCGAGACTGAAAATCGTCGGCGGATGTGTTACCCGTCAGCGTACACATTTTCAGCAGCAAGCCTTGTCCGTTTTCTACCATCGATTAAGAACCACCGTGTCAAGACCGTGGAATATGTTCACTGCTTATCTGGATTAATTCACATCTTGCAAAATTCGACTGTTCAAATAAGAATCGTATCCCACTTCATCCGTCACTTCGCAAATTCATTTATATTATAATGAACTATTGAGTGTGACCGGTGAATCTAAATTAAAAGACAAAAACAGAATTCTTGTTGCTCATGTTCCCTGACCGGAGATTCTTCGTCACCCAAATACGAACGACGCGATAGCTGGTAGCTGGGAGAATGATTTAATCCGTGCCACATTGGGGAGAAAAAAGAACGCGTCCCACACCCTGACCCAGTATTGTTCTCTCGCACTTCGTTACACTGCTCGCGTAACGAACGTCGCTGATAATCGATGCCATATTTCGTCTTCCGGGTTGGCCCAGTTGCTCGGACAGATCGGCGCCGACGATCGAGAGCGGGCGAGCTCTAAGTAAGTCCCAACCCGTTCTCCACGCTGAAGCGGCAAAGC
This sequence comes from Priocnemis perturbator, assembly GCA_963942575.1. Lineage (NCBI taxonomy): Eukaryota > Metazoa > Arthropoda > Insecta > Hymenoptera > Pompilidae > Priocnemis > Priocnemis perturbator. Next base: position 11,890,153 of record OZ012655.1, on the reverse strand, counting down.
TGCAGCAAAACATCCCGCGCGATACAACACATTCGCCCCGTAATTCTCCGCACAGCTGCAAAACTGCGGCGGGTCAAAGAGAGAAAGGAGAGAGCGAGAAAGAGGGAGAATAAGCTGCGACAACGTATTTACGCGAGCAATAATTTCAACAGATTTTGCCCGGCCGTATTTTCAACGTCTCATCCCACGCTTAAGTCTCCTCTGTCTCTCTTTCTCTCCTTCTCACAGACCACCCACGTCGCCCTCCGTCTCTGTTCTTTTTCAGCTGCTCCATGTTTTGCGGCACACGTGAGGCTTCCTTTGGGCGGACGCGCCGACTTCGTTAAAATGTGCGCGAAGAATTCCATTCCTGCCCGAGATTTTCCCTCTACCTTCGCCTCCCGCCTTCAGTCCTCTTCCGCTTCTCCTTTACGCTTCAGCGTTATTAATTCCTCGCTCGCCTTGTCCGCACGTGACATTCCGCCCGGCGCCGGCGAGCGGACTCCTTACAATTTTTCTAATCTCGTTCTTCAGCTCTTTACTCCTGTCCAACTTCGCGTGGCGTGCGCAGTTTATCGAGCGTCGCCGGCACGCGAAAAACGCACGCGAAATTTGCACGCGACTCCTACCTCTCTCTCTCTCTCTCTTTCTCTCTCTTTCTCTGTTTTATCGGCCAGCCGATTATTGCAGGAAGTCGACCGGCCAGCCGGTTAACGTAATAAGAGTACGGAATTCGAGCCCGGTCGAACCTTCCTTCCTTGCCGTGGCGTTCGATTTTTTTCCTCAGCGACGTCGCTGAAATTCCGGGCGACTCGAGGCAATTCGAGGCCGGCCAGTCGATTATTGCCTCGTTCGCGCCCATGAAATTATTGCCCACGAGCCGGAATTTTTATATTAGCGGGCGTGCGCACGCGAGCAGTTTGGAATAGGGAAGGACGGCTGAATTTTAGTTCAATTTATATATTCCGTTCAGGTAAAATCGTCGTTGGTGGACGCGACCTGATGGTGTAAATACTATATGCTTTTGTCAGAGCTTATATTCGTCGCTCGATATCGAAGGTGGACGTCCAGACATCAGACGCAGTTGTACTCTCGCGCGACAGTCTGGAAAATGAACGAGAAAGCGAAGGTACGTCGGCGGGAGGCATATGCCATATGGTAAGCACGAATTATACTCTGTTGTGATTGTCCGCCTATGTTCATTTGCTCGTGACATATTTGTCGAAGTCAAATATTTGCGCGGGGGCACATTTTAAAGTTCCGTTTCCCGGGAGCGGACGAGAGTCGGGCACAGAGGAGGCGAACGCACAAAGGGGATGAACCCCTCTAAACTTTGACGCAACGGAATTCGCAATGCGCCCACTTGTCTTTCACAAACAGGGAGCGAGAGAGAGAGAGAAAGGGACAAAAAATTGCAGCACGGTGCGGATCAAAGCAATACATTTTATACTAAATTCAATCGTTGCGAACCTGCCTTTTCAACCGTATCGGATATTTAAATATTTTAGAAAGCGTCTTCTTTTTTGTTGAATTCGATATTGTTAGATGCTGATTGAACGTATGAATAATATAATAAGAGATGATTTTATGAAAGAAATCAAAGTCGACGTCTCAAGGCTTGTTCTGTGTCCTTTTGAAAAACGATTAAAAAAACAAAAAAAAAAACCACAGAAAAAACCTGAAACAAAGTTTACTCCGATATCTCTCTGATTCCTGTACAAACAGCTCCGCTACCTACCATCAACCCCTCTCCATCAACTCCTTCCCTCCCCACCCCTAACATTACCCGCCCACAATCTCGCACGGTTCCCGCATGAAAAATCCTGCCATTTTTTCCGACCCCACCTCTGCCCCGACTTTCCTCCGCGTCTTCCGGTCCAGCGATCCGTCTGCGACTTTGTCCACGCAGATTCCGCCATACTTCTCCCCGTATCATCAGAACTCGAAGTCATCCACAGCGCTGTACCAACGTAAATTCATAAATTAACCTTACATAATCCGTCACTTTTCCACCTCCAACCTCCCTATTAATCCTCCCCACCCTCATTCTCCACTTATTCCCACAATCCACATCACCAAATAAACAGAATCGAATCACGAGAAAAACAAAAAAGAACAATCCTGCACGAGTCGCTTTTTTACAAAAAGAATCGAATCAGAATCCATCGTCCCTAATTCACACCGGACCAGAGCAGTGGCCGTGAACGTTGGGACGTTTGAAGGGGTCGAATAACCGAGCCGTCGTGCATGGCACACGCCATTATAGGGACGGCCGGCGATCGTGGCTTCGTGCGGAATGTAATCCGTGATAGGAGCCGTAGCATTGATAACGACGCGGTGCCCGAGGTTATCGATACGACCAACGCCGGCGCGGCGTGCCATTAGCGACGGCGCGAAATATAGTAATAAGGTGGCCGCGATAAAGAAGTACGTACAACAGGGTCGTTCGCGGATCGGCCCTCCTGGCCGTTCGACGGATTATCCGATTTAATGGAGCCCTTACACGAGGCCTGACATTACGCACCATTACAGTGCATTAACGGCGTATCACGTGTAAACTGGATATTTACAGCCGGTATCCGGGATAACGATGACGATTACGGCTGAGTGCGCGTCGATTGGCGTCGGAATTAGGCTGGCAGAAGCAGACGGCCGGCTCGCGGTTGGTGGCGTCGATCGTGTGCGGCCTCGTGCGGGATGAAAAATTCATCCTGTTCTGCACATTGTCGATTCGAGGCTTTTTTCGCGGACAGTCGCCCATTTGCCGGTTGTAACGTCGTTATCTTCGTATGCTGCTGGTGCGGTTGGGTTAGTGTGCACGTATGAGTCGGCGGTTGGAACACAGGGCTGGGTATGTGCGCTCCCATATGCACTTCTACACGTATCTGAAAGACCATCGATCACCTCTCGTGTGCCCAAGGCAGGTACTACGTCCGAGGCCAGTGCATTTCCCTTCTTCTCCACCTACTTTTTCCTCCCCTTTTCCACCCCTACAGCTCTCAGACCTCTTATTTCTTCTTTTACTTCTTCCGACGCTTCCACTTGGAATATTCGCGCGTGTTGCCCTCGGCACGAGAGCGTCCATCATCTTCCGGGGATATGGTTTGCGGCGAAATTTTTCAGTTTCAAGGTAGGGGTAGAGATGCGGGGGGTGGGAAATGTGGATGGACGAGTGGATTGATGCGGGGCAGTGAGTGTGTTGGGAATGCGCGATAATTGTGGCCTTGTCGTTATTCGAGTTTTGTTCGATTATTTATAGGTGATGCAGTGCCAGTGTTTTTGGTTTCGAGTTGCTGATTATCTCAAAGATTCTTGTCTCTGCTGCGCCTTTTTAGTTTATGACGCGAATTCGTGTGCAAGAACTTACGTCGAGTAAATGTCCTTTCACAGAAATTAGAGTTTAACAAAAAAGGAAGAGTTTTCCGATAAAGTGCATAATAAATATTTGACGCGAATTTGAGAAAAGCCGCGCCATCTGGCACTGTTTTATCATAACAATCGTACATTTTCGCGATGAACCGGAAGAAATATCGGATGCACGTCGGCGTGCCGACGCAGTCACGTAAAAACCCCTGCGCAAACGGCAGAAAATGAAGCGGAATGCGGCGTAATGTTGCAAAGCCGAACGTAAACTGGAACGATATCGTTGTCCGAGTTCTTCCCTTCCTCGGTCCGCTGTAATTTCATCCGTTAGCCGGCCACGCCAAAATGGCGGATGCATTTTTCATCGACTGCCGGCAGCCTGCGTAAACAACTGCGAGGCGGGATAAATATCAAGTGTTCTAAACGGTTCAATGGGCCCGCGCTGTCGATTGGCTTTTTAACGAAATCGGACGAAACACAGAGAAACGTCGAGCCAGCGAACGTTTCCGAGCTCGCACTATCAGATATCGTCGAGGGCATACAATTTCTCACTCTGTCCCCTTCTTGCCGCCTGTCTTCATTTTTCACGTGTTCGCCTGCTTCGCAAGACACCGCCGTGCACTTTAATCGAAACGTTTGCATGATTTGTAAAGAGGAACTTTTTTATCAATTTCTTAAATGTGCCTGTTGATTACGAAAGCAGTCTTACAACGACTTAGTTCCTTAGATTATCCAATTTGTTATTTGTTACTTTTACCTTTTTATTGTCTTTATTCTTCTGTTAAATTGTGCACTTTGACTTTTTTGGCGTACAACTGGATTAAATGGAAAATAAATATCTTCGATTTGGGCCACCATACGCCTTCCATTTCGAGTGAAACAACAGAAGGTATTAGGTACCAGTTCCTCAAACTCATTGCACACCCAGTCTCACGCTTACGAACACAATCTTGTCGCGAGCAATTGGCAGCGAACGATTCCGTGAAAGTCCAGGCACGTTCGACAGTGGGCAGGTCAGTTTAATTCGGCGTGCCACGCTAATGAAGCGTGTATGACGTCGATGAATAACCGCGGCCGCGCATCGGAAATGTCGTGTAATCCGAGTCCCATTGTACGTAATTCCTACGTTCGTTCCTACCTAATTCGCAGGTAATTCGACGCCGGCGAGCTGAGCGGCGAACGACGGTTTCTCGATCGAAAGTCGCGAGCACGCGATAATTCGTGACGAATCGACGGCGAAACTTCCGAAAGTGGGTTAACGCTATTACCGCTAAAAGCTTGCAATTACGAATATTGTGTACTCTTTTGAAGTCCGTGTTTCTGTACTACCCGCCCGACTGAGTCGCGCGCTTTATTAATAGGCATTACGTACGTCACGACGGTCTACGGCGGTAGCCAGCTGAAAGCGCAGAAGATTTTCAGCCTGCATGCCGTGACGCGAGCCGCTCGAATCATCGCGCAAATCGACCCTTATTACACTGACCCGATTCCGCACGTCACCGGCATCGATTTCTATCCGCGCATTGGCATACGCCAATTTTCGGAGCGAAATTCATCAAAGCTGCACGCGGGACCAGTAACAACGAAACCGCGAAAAACTATCAGTGCTCTGTTTACTTCACTACGCGATCGATACAAGATTTCATTCAACGTCCATATTTTCAGCAACAAATAGAGTACAGTTGGTTGACATGGCGCACCTGAATGATTTCGAAGCTACGACAACACAGCGCGTGCTCCCCGACATGCGAATCTTAAGGTATTACTAGCGCTGAATCACTTTACTTAAATTTTTTTTTAAACCATACTTAAATTGAACATTTTTAAAAAATAACAATTTGTTTCTTATAAATGGCAATGGTAATGAGCATACAAAATGGTTTTTTGATAATAACTCGAAAACGGCACTTCAACTTTTTTTTTTTAAATTCCAGGTTGTAGATTAACATTCGAAAAACATTTTAAAAGAAAAAAAGAGACTTTCTACCGTCTAGTTCAGGAGAAAAAAAATTGTGAATATAAAATTGTAAATTGAGTGCTTGTACTCAGCCTGAACTGCGGTACAAACGTATGCATCATTGCCAAGTATACTAGTGTGCACATCTGTATACGGAATGTGTGCATGGATTGAATCGGGGCCGTAAGAAATTTCTGACGCAACTGAAAACAAATAATGGAGCCCATTTTTGATACGGCACCCAGCGCTAGTAATACCTTCAATCCTGCGTTATTGAAGCATGCCCATCGACGTGTTGCGATTGTCTTCGTAAGAAACGCAACTTATTACGCGCGCCAACTCACACGCGAAAAAATACGAATCGATACGAGTCGCCGGCCGTAACTGCCCACGCACTCTGCAACTAATTCCCAGCAGCGGCATGTCAAACACAGGCCCCCAAACAGAGCGGCACGTTAACTCAGTCCTGTTATTGCGGAGTTCCGCGGTGGCTGAGTCGACTCAAAATGCCGCAGAATCATGACGAGAGCGTTTGCCCGGCTGTAACGGCGTGCTCGCCTTAAAGTTACAGTGGGTGGTGTGGGTGGCAAAAAGTTCCGACGCGGCGGCCCCCGCCGAGCGACGTGCGTGAGCAAATAGCGAGCCAGTTGGCAAAGCCAACGACCACTTTGAAATGCAAACAGGCGGTCGACGACGAAAAATGCGCCCCGACGCGGAGCGTTCGGCTGGTCTAACGTCGGCTCCGAACGGCGGGGACTTGTGGATTTGCAAGGACGACGATTTCGTGCGAGCCGATTTGTCGTGGAGAGACGTCTTTTTTCGTGTCTCTCCTGTACGGACATTGGAGAGGCAAATTTGGGTTGAGACGGCGAAATTTGGATCCTTTGCGGTACGCTTTGTTCCCCTGAGAATGTGATCTGCTGGACCTGGGCAATTTTTGAGACGATGTGTCGGGACTGTTATGGGAAAAATGGAGATTTAAACATGTGGGCCGTGTGCAATTGTATTGTGTCAGACTGCTTTGAGGGGAAGATCGAATCATCTGTGTGACGTCTTATGTGGGTAAGTAATGATGGAAGTTCGTGTGTAATCTTATTTGAAAATTCACATGTCACGTCACATAGATGATTTTTATCTTTGCCTAAATGAGAAAGCATGCGATCCACGTGGAAATGTATTAAGAAATTCAGTGGAACGGGTCAATGGTTCAACGGCCAGCCAGGTTCGGCTTGTTACATCAGTGCGTTCCTCAACAATGGCCGATAATTAATGCTCGTCACATTGTGGACAAGCTAATGCAGGGAACAGAACGTGTTAATCGGTTGCCCGGCGAACGTTTACTGAGAAGACCTCCAGACGGCCGAATTTCCATACCTTGCGACCCAACACATGTTCAATATGCACGCACACACGGGCATGAATCAAAACAGAGCCTCCCGTGAATTAAATCCGACGTATCTCCCTGGCGCACAACTCAATTACGGTAATATACTGTTTACGATAATAATTAGTACGCGCCGGTAATGACAATTAGAGCAGTATAATTCTGCCTTAAATCCGAAGAGTGCAAAAGGAGTTCCGTCAGAGCGAGCTGTGAATATCGCTTGATTGCTATGGGGCCTCACGGCGCACTGGCCGAACATAGGCTACGAATGTATCGACGTACTCGTATTATGTCGGTCGATCGAACGTGCGATCGTTCGGAGCACCTGAAATAACGTCTACTATCTGAAATCAATGAAGAGAACAATATATATCGACGTAGACGTATAAACTACTATGAACTACAAACTAAGAACTAAGCTGCTTTTTTCCTATTCCTTCATCTATCAAACTGCGGAAACCGATTACCGTAAACAATATCGTTTGCGTACAAACGTCCATGGAAAACAGGTACATGTACTTAACAGCGACAGAAATTGTGCGCAGTTAACGCTGTTCAAGAAACATCATCGCAACATGTCAATTTCGAACTCAATCAAATCAACTAATCATCGACACACTTCCAGCAACTTAGGAATTAATTCAAAATGTCTCGGAACGAGCACCAGACCATACCCTCATCTCCAAAAACAAGATTGTCCCTAAACAACCGATCATTAAACTGAACCATCAAAAACCTCCATTCAACCGCTCGACAATTTCAGCACTAACCCGAGACACGCGCGTCATCAACAAGGCGAAGGACCTAATAAAAGGGACGCAGGAACTCGACCAGCGGAAAGAGAGGACGAAGATAAAAGTGTGGGAGGAGGAGGACTCGAAAAAGATACGGGATGTGGGGCAGTTCGAAAGTTTCCAGCTTCTGCCGGGTCGTTCCGTCCGCAGAAATGGCGGGCGGAATTCTTTGCTCGAGTAGGAGCGAATCGTTCCGTCGGATAATGAACGTGTTTTCGGGTCGTTGTCTCGAGTGGGACGATCCATTTCGTTCGCCGCTCGGCCCGGAAGCGGAACCCGATGTACGTACACGCGAGATCTTAGCTCGGATGGCCGACGCTTCGGGCCCGGCCAGAAGTCGGAATATCGAGCGGAATCGAAGAGGAGCCCGGAGGATATCGGGAGCCGGGCTCGTTCGCTTATCGCCATCGGGAACGATGCTTATTGTTGGCCATTTATCATCGAGAATTGCCTACGTATCGCGACCTGCCCGACGTCGATAAGGGCTGGTACGTAACGCTCGATACCTCGTTCCTGGCGCATCGATATTTCTGCACTGCTTCCACGGCTTGACGTAGATTTCCGTCTATCGCGGCCCTCGTCATCCTGCGCTTCTCGTCGGCTCGTCGACGAGCACGAAAAATGGCTGGCAAGTACGAGCGGAGATGGTGGTACGTACGCGAGTGGTGAATTAGGCCTCGTTTTTTTTTGGTTCCTATTAAAACTTGCAGGTGAGCGATATTTAAAATTTCGAAAAATTCAGCACGGCCATACGTGACCCGTGATTTTGAAGATGGATTACGGTACCGTTACATTCGTGCACATGCTTACAAAATCGTAAGGCTCCCACGTAATTACGTCTCTATTATCGCCGATTACAGCGAACCACAACTACCGTCCAAAAATTCAACCCGCCGCACTCCGGGCGAGCGCCAAATTGCTTTAATATTTTACTACCCACCGGAGGCACTGGTTAACACTTGAACTCGGAACCATCTATCTACTTCTCGTTCCCCTACTTTCTTCGACCCCCACGTCTCCATTCTCGGCCGGGCGGAACGGCTGAATTCGCGGTTCGAGAATCACGGAATAATGAGGCAGAAATTATTTAAACAAATGCCGGTTATTATCGGGAAAGTTTCGACTTCCAGACTCGCCCTTCCCTCTCCCCCCCGCCACCTTCATCGTCCGAGGCTGACTGAACTTCCAACTTTCAGAAACGCTGTGCAGATCCGCGATGTGAAGGAGGGCAAGAGTTCGGCGGCGAGTGGAGGGGTGGGCGTTGAAGAAGGGGCGACGGGAGGAGAATGAAGGGGGTGGAGGGGGGGTTAACCGCAACTTTGTTCGGTTCCGTGTACTCCGCGCGACGTGGCATCCATTATAATACGAGTCGTAACTTCGCAGCGGCCGGCGAATGAGTCCCGAGATGTTTCGCTTCGCAGCTTCCTTCCCGCGCAACCGTTACGTTCGGCGCGCTGTTTTTTTAATCTTTCCTCTATCTCTGTCTCTCTCTCTCACTGTTTTTTTCCGTTGCCTTCCAGCAGCTCACAGTGGGATTTCGAGCGAACCGATGCTTTTTTCACTCGCCGGATCGGATTCGCCGGGAGCGCGGGCGTATATACGAATTTAATGAAAACGAATGGGCCGGTACGTATTTTGTTGCGCGTAAACGCGGCGAGGCCGAATGAGAGAAATTTCGCTCGAGCGCCGGTGGGATGAATTATAAGTGCGGGGAACGAGGTTTGAAGAATTTGCGGGCGGAAATGTGGGGGTGGAAGGTTTTTCGGACGGACGTTGTACTGCCCGACGATTTGCGAGGATTCAGTGGCGTTGACGAAAGGCGTACCTACATGTTCTGTTCGATTAATTGCGCTGAATAGATGTACCGAGCGTACATTGCTTCTTTCAGAAAACTTTGCCCCATTTGCCGCGAAAAAATGCAAGTAGAAACATGAGAATACGAAGAAGTCCAGCTGCTTGGTAGACGACACGCTCCTGTTGCCGTTGCAACACGAGTTTCCAAAGAAGCTCGAAGCAGAAACGTGCACGAGGGTCGTGCCGAAGATCGCGGACAGATATCGACGTTCTATAACCGCATCCGATAAAGCTGATCGAACTTTTTCTGTCCGCAGTAAGCGCAGGAGAAAGTTTCATCCGATCGACCGGTGGCAGCTGGCATCCACTCTCTCTCTCTCTCTCTCTCTTTCTCTCGCTCTCTGTTACTTTTTCTCTACACCCATCCTCTCGCCCGCACTCACTCAACGGACACCGTTTCCAATTTGGAAACGACGCCGCCCCGGGAGCCTTTTTTATTACCCCACGATGCGAAAAGGGCCGCTAATAAAAACGAGAAGGGGAGGGGGGGAGTGAAAAAAAAGGAAGAAGCAAAAAAGAGAGTGGGCAGTGGAGGGTGGCGCGCTGAAAAAATTTGCCCGGAACTGAAACGAAGCGCGACGCGACGACGGCGCATTTAATTGAGAGCCCCACGTCGAATGTAATTGGCCGCCCGCGAACTTTGTCTTCGCCCCGGCGACGAGCTTCGCGGGGGAAAAAGTTGAGAATCAGCGGAACACGCTGGTCGATGACGGGAGGAACATTTTCGCTGGCAGCCCCGCTGCCTGCTTCCCGTCTTCTCGTCGGGCCAATGAAATTCGCTGGATAAATCGCTGGCCGGAGAGGCCAGAGAGTTTAGCGACAATTATATCGAAGCCGGCACGCTTCCGGCACGTTGCGCATTGATTCGCATTCGAATTTACGTCTTTGTTGCATTTCTGGCTTTTGATTTGTTGAGCTCGAGTACACGTGCAAATTTTATGACTAATTTCATTCTAATTTACGCATGAGTACTGCATAGTTTATGTGTAAATAGCTTATACTCATGCTCCCTTCGCATACTTTCTCGCAGCTTCCCGTTAATAAATAAGAAACTAAAGAAGAAATAATTAAAATGACAATTCTGTCGTGAACGTAACATTAGCTCCTGGCCACCGAGAGTGGACACGCGAGTTGAGTTCCATCTCGTCGACAGTCGGAAAGCAGTGCCGCGCGATCGATCACCGGTTGATCGAGAAAGAAGTCGAACTGGCGATCGAGGACAATCGAGATGACGTTTTCGAGTATTGCAACAAGGACTTCGTCCACTCGAAATTATAGATAGGATAATGCACGACTCGAACGGACGTGAATCGGCCCTGGAGTGGGTCTGAATGGTGATCCGTGTGCCATATCGACATCCTGTGCATCCTGCCGGTCCTCGACTATCGTCCTGGCCCTCGACCTTCGGGGCTAATTTGAGAATGAGAACATTCCATTCGGCTCATTCCGCGATATCGCCGCGCCATTTTTGATTGGACGCCCGCAAATGCAGTCGAATCTTTGTGGATTCCGACCCGACAAAGGAGGAAAGTCACTTAAGCCGCGTCTTTCGGGAGAATTCCAGCCGGGCGGGCGACGTAATATCACGTAATGTCACGATGTTAACCGGAGAGAGAGCGGGATTTAGCGTGGCAATTAGTCGCTGGCTTAGCAATTAAAACAATTCTCGCGCCCGTCCCTTCTCGGCTGCTATTTCTTCATCCCCCCAATTAATACCCATCGTCCTGCTCTGTCCCTCATAAGCCGGATTCGTCCTCGAGGTCATATTTCAACTAGGGCTACTATTCCAATAATTTAATATTCGAATAGCGCGAATAAACATCGAGTATTCGCATACCGGATAATCTGACGAATAGTCCAGGCACCAATTTCAACCCTTCACGCTTCACCGTTCGAATTTTCCTACCCACGTTGCATGTTACATTTTTCTTCTTTTTTTTTCATGAAAAATATGGCACCGAATATTTGTATCTTCTCGTCTCCAGCATTCGTCCGATGAAACTCTCAACTTCCGTACGATCGATCAGGGATCGAGGTGGCCATAAAACACCTAACACAGACCGATCCGCTTCCGACGACCACACACGCACGAGTTCCGAGCGTCTCCAGGTCCGATTACTCGGAAACTTCGGGAAGAATAGCGTCGTTCCGAGTACGAGCACTGGCCAGCGTCTGCTACGTACGTATATGTCTGTCCGAAAAGAAGCGGAAGTTTTATCAATCTGTGCATTTGTCGGCCTTCCGCTGTTATTGGCGAAGCTGGCACGAGTGAAAAGACGTATTGGGACCGAAAGAGGCGGAACGATGAGTCGATGCCTCTATCAGATTGATATGCGATGTTCAATAATGCTTCTTCGGGGATTTTCGTCGAAAGTGCCACTTTCTACGGCTCAGTCTATGATCGTGTTCTCAGGTCTCGGAATTTGAGTCGAGAGTGTTCTACCGTAGAACTTTATATATATATATATTTATTTACGGATATCAACTTTTAACTGACGAGTATAATACAAGAATGTATAAAATATTGCAACAAAAATCATAAAATCATACTGTGAAAAATTCGTGCTAAGCATATGCCTTCGATTTGCAGGACAGTATCATCGTTGCGCAGTGCAATAGATGGCAAGCGGTGGCATCGTCGAATAAAGTCAGTATGCTGGAGAACGTCGAAGCGTCGAGAATTGATAAATTCGCAGCGATCTGGCACCCCGCATACCGGAACAAAATTGGCAGGGCGACTGAGGGGGCGAGGGGTGAGTTTGACAAAGAGCGGTCTTTTGAAACGAGGAAATAAGTGCGAGACAAACGAGGGAATAAGAGGAGAATGCGATGAGAACGATGAGGCCGCGCAACGCCTCTTCTTCTCGTCTTTTCCCTCTTATATCCCGTCTTACTCTTCCTTCTAATATATAAAGTCGCACGCGATCCACCCTCCATCGACGTGAACGGTTATCGAATCCCTTGTCGGGATTGATAAATTTGTAAGAATGACGGGAAGCCCGTGGGCAGAGTACTTATGTTAAGGGCAAATTAAATTATCGATGGCAGCGTCTCATCTAAGAGGGTCGTTCGGCCACAGATCGATTACGTTGGTCGACGTGGGCATTGTTTTTTGTATTTTTTTTTTGGTTAGTAATATTAGATGTATTTTCTTCGTTCGAAAAGCGAATTATATGCGACGTTAAACAATAGAGGTACAGATCGAGACAGAAGTCGCGTTAAGATAAAATCCCAATTTGTGACGGAACTCAATACATCTTACGATAACTGACAAAAACCCTCAACACGATCAAGAACTATCGTCTTCAATTCGACAGAAGTCGCCTTAAGATAAAATCCCAATTTGTGACGGAACTCAATACATCTTACAATTACTGACAAAAACCCTCAACACGATCAAGAACTATCGTCTTCAATTCAGCCAAAGTATTTTTCCCTGACCAGCGTCGTCTTTAAAGAACAATGCTATTCAATCAGTCAGATGAGTCATGCGACACACCGAAACATCGTGTCCGAAGTATGACGAATACTCGACGATTTCCAAACACTGGAGCCAACCGTACCAGCAGCAAACTCCGTTTCAATTACGACGATGGATTTTTGGCCAGTGGCAAAATAATGTCCCGCGCACAAAGAACCCTTTCGCTCGGCTCGGTCCAGCCTCAAATTCGCTTATAATTTCCGTCGGACGTCAAACAGTCGAGTGTCTCGAGTGCCATTGTCCGTCGGCGACTGTTTTGGCATTGTTATTAACTGCGGCGGATAACTCCATTGGGCGAGCGGGAAGTTCGGGGCCCGCATACAAAGTGGCCCCCGCGATAATTGTCGCCATTCATTCGGCACGAGGCCGTCGTTACGTAATGCGTGCCGACCTCGCCCGGGGTTGCCGGAGAATAGCGTCGATCGCCATCGAATACGGCGCGCAGAGCCACGGCAAACGTTCATTCCACCTTCCGCCGGACATTTATTTAAGAATAAATCGCTCGCCGCCGGTGAGGCAGGGAAATAACTCGGTCGAGGAGCGTCGCTGAATTTAAGAGTCAACGGGCTGTTCTACTTTAGAACTTTCCGAACTTCGTTCTCGGCCGTTTTGCATTTGCAATATTATGGGGGTAATATTATGTGATGGAATATTATTGGTATAACGACCGTTTTGTGTTATGTGTTGAAATAAGGCGAGAAGGTGTATTGTATTTTAATCTTTTTCGAGGCAGCTTCACTGTGTGGGTACAATTGTATATGTGCTTTTTGAGATTTTTTGGAGTGTAGGGGTAGAAATGCGGTACTGGAAATTTATGGAAATTCGTGGTATTTAATGGAATGAATTAAAATAGATATTTAGTGTTCAAGTGAGAGAGCGAAAGAGAGAGAGAGAGGTCAATGTCTTGGCTGGAATAAGGCGGATACGAACCGTGTTATCGATTGTGTTGCTATGGAAATAGCGTGCGCTTGGTCAATTTGTGAGTGATGCAATAAACATTTTCATTGCGGCATTTTTTATAATGAATAAAAATATGTGCATATAACTTTATTGTAAAAATCACAACATTGTTGAAGTTATAATGGCTGTAAGGACGTAATATACGATACAGTACATTTCGTGTTGATTGCAAGACAGTCGAATATACCTAAAATCGATATAAATATTTTAAAACGCTACCATTCTGCGAATTTCTAACTTTTCTCGGGCTGTAGCGTGCAGCCCGACAGCTACATTTATATTAATCCAACAACAGAATAGCTATCAGAAATAATTATTACTAAAGAATTAAGAAAATAAGATATATACCAGTGTCCTAAAATAGAACTCCTTCTCAACCAAAGACATGAACAATCGCAAATTTGCCAACGTCCGTCAACCTTCTGATCGGCACGATTCTCGCCGCAGCGCGACGTAAACGGCACGGTTATCGGCCGCTAACGAACGAATCCACGACTCGACATTTAATCCGAAAATTCAGAGACGCGGCAGGCCAGAATTTTGACTCGCGGATAGGCGATACGTATCGCTGGCATTGGGAGCCATTTCGACGGCCCAGTTGTGAATTATCGAGTTCCGAAGTGCGCAAGAGTAAATCAAGCGAGGCCACCCCCCACCCCCTCCCCCTTATTCCACCCTCTTCTTCATCCTCCCTCCGCCAGGCCTGTACCCAGTCATATCGATTTTAACGGATCGACCGATTTCCTTTCCTCCGCCTCGGAATATGGCACCTCGATAATGGCACGTCGTAATAAGCGGAGAAAAAGGAGCGAGAAGGGATGGGGCGGGAAGGGCTGTACTTTTATCGTGCCTCCGGTGTAACGATATTGACGGCGCCATGTCTGTCGGGAGAAAAATGTCCAGCGGAATGGCAAGCAGTCCCTGCGATCCGACGTTCTTCACGAAACGGGGGGTGGCTATTATATATATATATATATTCAGCCGAGAGTATTTTTTTCCCATGTTACGTAATCTTTCATTCGATTTCCGTCCCATTATGACGGCACGCAGGAAATTGAAAGGTATCGAATAGCGATAATTGAGAGGACATTCGGCCCGCGCGAGCGTTTTTCGACCGACAGCAAATTAGCCGTGGGCGCAGAAATCGGTACGAACACTAGCTGTCCCTCATCTCGATCCTAATTACTCGCAATTTTTCTCGTCCGCCATTATGATAATACTTGCGGCCAGACGCGCGGCGCGTAATTAATTAACGCCGCATCGCTCGATATTCCGTCGGCCGGAGAAATGAGCCAGCCGGCGCTTATCGAGGGTTGACATAATAGAATTGTCGTCGAAAAATTTGTACGCACGCAAATGTCTCGCGGTCGTTTTCATTAATATTTTCTGTCCTGCCTCACTACGCCGCCGCAGCCGACATAATTCTGATTCCAGGCCTTGATTCGCAGCCCCGCGATCCACGCTGTGCCGCCGGTGCTGCTGGGGAATTAGACGGGAATCGGAATTTCGCAGAGTCCGCCCACTGCCGCCGCGGCGACACATTGCGATTTCTTGCGGCCGCTTCTTGCGCGTCCTCCGGCGAACGGAACACCCGCCCGGACCTCCTAAAACCGACGAGCTGATCTGCTCCACATCGGCGCTCGCTGTTCTTCACGTCGGTCACTGGATATGGAATGGAAGGGTTGGCTTTTCTTCCGGGACCTCATATTTAACCCTCCTCGAAATGGCGCGGATCCAGCGGATTTTAATGCCCCGCGCACGAATCCACTCACGCCTGTACTGGAGGACTCGAGTCTATTATTTGCTAGCTGTTTCGTTTTTTTCGGCTCGATGTTTTTCGACATGTCAGCTTTCATTTTGTGTATACTTCGTTTTATGTAGAGTGGCGATTTATATCGTCGTGAAAAATTGCTTATTTTTCTTGTATATGGAATTTTGAGACCTTACGTGTGAATGTACTAGTATCTGTACCTGCGGCAGGACTTGAGTCTAGTCTTTTCTATTTTTTTACGTTCAATATTTGACGTATCTTGTTTCTTCGTAAAGAGGTGACGGTTTTTCCAATTGGGTCACGTACTAAGCACTAACCTCCCATACGCTCGCGTACGCACAATCGACTTACGTCGGCACAATTACCGTGCATACTTGCAGTGTGAATAATGTTCGTATATGCGCGCAGAGGCACGTGAAATATCAGTTTCCGTAGCGCATAGTAGTCGACGTTTACTTCAAGCGCGGAGTATGTTCAACTAAATAGAAACGGATAGCTGGAATTCCCTCGGCAAGGCGGAGTTTCAGGCTGGAACCCCTTATCGAATACCGCCAGGGCGGCTTGGCGAAGAATTCTCCGACTTTCTGAGGAGCCGGAGGTACATAAATCAAGTGACGCCTCGTTGGCCTGACAGACATAAGATGAAAATCTCATTAACGGATCATAGTCGATGTTACACCGACATTACTAGAACGTGAAATGATCGACAAAATCAAATGCGACGGTTCTGTATTCGACTTTTGACATTATAAGACTATCTAATTACATCATCCGTCAAGTTCTAACAAACTCCATCATACAAAAAAAAATGTTTAAATTACAAAGTAATCAGATTAACAACCAAAATGCAAAAATCGAAGAATTAGTATCCATAATTCCATATCCTCATCGCGAAGCCAACGTTTCATTCGTTTTACGGCGCTGTGGAAAAATCGAATTCGAATTCGGGGCAAGGAAGTGTCGAAGAATCACGGGAAGATGCGACCTAGGTGAGGTCGGTGCACTCGGCGCCCCGTGGGAAAGCGCATTTAAATTCACCCCTGGATTTAATACCGCCCGCGAGAGTGGTACTCCGGTGGGGGGTGGCGAGGATTTCGGTATTCCGCGGGATTAGGGGAGAAGGCGCTCGAAGTTTTTCCGAAGGCTAAGTTCGCCTACTTCCTTACATTCCCGCGCCTCCAGCCGAACACGGACCGTACTCCGTTACATCTACAGCGCTTTTTCGTTGGAACAATCTCATCTTGAGCTCGCGTCACGCGAAAATTCTGCGCCACTGTTCAGCCGTGCAACCTTCGTGCGTGGGTTCCTGTTTTAATCTAAATTTTAAATTGTATTATCCGAGAATATTGCCCTGCAAGCGTTGGATGTATTCATTTATTAGTTCGTTCCGCGTTTTGATGAAATTAGATATTATTTATTAAGTGCCGTTGTTTTCTGTACATTTTTCCTGACGGTCATCGATATGTGAAAGTGTGGCAGAATTTGAGACAGGAGGATGATGTAAGATGAGCTCTTTCTTGCTTGTCTCTCTTTTTCTTACATTCATGTATATTTTTTTATATATATATGTACGTTTTATGTCTGTACATTTATGTTCTTGTATGCTTCTTGTTTTAATGGGTTCCCCCGTATAATAAATAAATAAATAATCCGATATCGGAGTAATGCTTCGTCGGCGCAAAATGCGAAACCAATCATTCTGACCTCTCGCCAGCTCTAGTGTTAATAAAACATCATTCTCGTCCTCAATTGCGCGCCATTCCAGTCATTATGCTTCCCTCTCGCTTCCCTCTATTCGAAATGCCGTCGTCATTGATAAAACCGCGCGGTGCATCTGGGAACGAACGAGAAGAGGAGTTAGCGTTGGCCATTCAACGAGGTTTACCAGCGTCTAAAGCAGTGACGCACAAGCTTTTTCACTTGGCGAGAGGCTGTCGCTCCGCTTTTCCAGCGAGTATTGTCCCGCATTGTCCCTTAACCGCGTCCGCGGCCGAATTCGTCGAGCGGAAAGATGATTAAAATTGTTTATTCATAGCTCCCGTCGGCTGACTCTTCGCGAAGGAACGCGCGCAATTGCAATATACGATTTCGCATGAACATTCGCTAAACTCCCATCGTCCTTCAATTCCCATACTTGTCCTCCCAACATTTCCCAATTAACACCGAGTTCGTCCAATGAATCAAACCTATAACACACTATTTCTGCACCTTTTCAGCAACGTAAAATTCATACATTAGTCGAAACGCCGTCTTATTTCTTGATGTTGAAATAAATGAAAAAAAATGTCAAATAAAATTTCCAGCTTTCAGTATCAAGAACGCGTTCCCTCTAATACGCATATACGTTATATCACGTCAGAGGATTTGATACAAAGGCATTAAATTCGAATAGGACAAAATCGCATTTACCTCAGACGCACCTTATACATATACCTATCCCTACAGACACCGAACCCCGAGCAGAATGGAAAGGCAGGCACACCCGCACATACACACACACAGTCGGACACGTCTCTTCATACGCCCGCATGTACGTACAGGTCCACACACACTGTACTCGAAACCACCGGTAGCACCCTATATAACCTAACGTGACTCTCTGAATCCAGAGAGTGAATTTCAATTGAAATCTCTGCCTGTACGAACTGCACAGTCCGCGTTGCCGGAAGAAGGCAAGGCTTCTTCCTCCATCCCTCTTCTGCTCCCTTATCCATATCCATGTCTATCCTTCTCTCTCTCTCTCTCTCTCTCTCTCTCTCTCTCTCTCTCTCTGGTCCTCGCTCCCTTCCGACGTCGTCATGCCGGATGATCGGGTACGGATTACGGCTGCTTACCCCTCACAATGCAGCTACACGATGTTTGTCGATGCAGGACATACACGCGAGTCGAAATCCAGCGGCAAACCGCTCGTTGGGAATCACTAGGAATACCAGGATCGTTGTTGCCTCGAGGTTTTGTGGCTGGAACTCATCCCTTGATGCCAGACTTACCGAAAGGTCGAAATTACTTGCCCGACGCTTTGTCAGAATAATTGGCGAGTCGTCGAGAGAATGAATTGGCCAGAAAAATGTTGTACCATTTCTGTCGAACTTGCCTTTATGCGTCGTATCATCATTATTAGCTCGTTATCATACGTTAAATCTTTATGTATTGTTATTGCTTTCCTCTCTTTCTATATCTCATGTTATTTTAGTCTTAAGGTATTATTAGCTTCGCTATCTAGTTTTAGTCTAGTTAGTTAGCGTACTTCGATGTATTTGTTATCTTTCCTATCTTTCTTTTCTCACTAAAGGGCTCTGCCCATTAATAAAGAAATAATAAATAATAAATTACAGCGCAACATCGAACAATTAATTCCGATCCCTCGGCTAGTCCCAGTGTTAATCAGTACAACAACACAGCCGAAACCTAATAAACGCCACCCCTTCCCACCCCCGGCGCAATTCTATCATTGTCTAAGCAATTTCAGCGCGACGAACGTTTATTTCGCGCCGGCTCGAGACGGTCCGCGCGTCAAATCTACGGCGGCAAACATACGACCCGGCGACAATAGGTAATTCTAGCAGCTTTGGTAGCGAGAAAGACACGGCGAGGCGTGTGTACGGCGGCTGGTCGGACGGTGCCTTCGCGAAACAACGACGCGACATTTGTAATTCAGATAAACCTTAAGTTCAACTAACGGATGCAGAAGCCCTCGCGGTCCCTGGGAGTTATGGTGGCGCTTTGTTCCGCATAAATGGTTCATGGGGAGGGTGGCAAGAGGGGGTGGTGGTGTTAGTCGGAGACGGAGCGAGAGAAAACGAAAAGAATAGAGAAAAAAAGTGACGCGGAAGGTGAGAATTTGAAATAACATGAAGGGAGAGAGAGAGAGAGAGAAGGAATGGAGGGGAAGGATGGAGAGCGAAAAAAAGGCACGGGGAACGAGAGTCTGATGTTCGTTAACCTTTCCCGTACGGCGGCCGCATATAAATGACCAGCAATTAGGCGGCCGACGAGGAGCAGGCCGTTTCTCTGTCATTCCGGGCATTAAAGGCGGATTAACGTCGAGACGAGCGAGGATATGAAATAAGAGCAGTCAGGGGTTGTTGGGGGAGGTGGAGGGATGATGGGAGGGCGGCTGGTGGGGATGATGGATACCGAATGAGCGTCGAAGCAATCGTGTGTACGTATGCTAATGGCCAGGATTATTATCGTCGGCCTGCAATTACGCGCTTTTACGATCGCGGTTATTATTGGCTTCAAACTTGACGCCCGCAAGTGGACGGATTGCGTTTCACGGGGGGGCTGGCGGGGGTGCGAATTGAAAAGGCGATAAAAGTGGAGGTGTGTGTTCGTAATGGACGGGAAAAGCGTCAAGAGAAGGAGCGCACTGTAAATGAGGCTGCACATTACTGCAGTCTCTCTTTCTCTTTCTGCCTTTTCACTGCAAACAGTCGCGAACAGTTTCATTAATCGCGATTAGCGTCCAGCGATATGACTCTGGATTGTTTTTTTTTTCAGTTTTACCAGTTTCGAAGCCGAAGAAAAAATTGTGATATAACGCGCTGCGTTATGCTGTGCCCCGTTAAAAGGACCGCACACGCTGCCGTGTGAGACAGCTGCAGCTGCAGTTTGGACCAGTTTGAACCACTCTGCAAGTACACTGCACCGCACGCTATATATATATATATATATATATACACGTATATACGTATATTTGCTTATAGCTGCTAGGCCAGCGTTCGTACGTACGGAGAAATGTACATAGTTTGATTCGCGAGTGTCGAAGTATTCGATCGACATCCAGACGGATCAGTCATCGGCGAAAAGGAAGAATTGTGCGAGGCAAGAGTGCAATTAATCCTTAGCAAATTGTCAGAGTGTAGCCGTGACGTGCGTCGCGCGACGGCTGCATAGATGACTTTACGCGTTTCAGCTCGTGTGTACGCCTTCACTTATTTGCACGTATGCCCGGCACATGAGCGCGACACATATATTCACGTCCCCCGAGTGCATTAGAGAATACGTGAGGCGTGCGAGATCGACAGTCAGATACGTGCAGGATGCGCAGGATCGTCCTCCGGCTCAGGGAGGACCAAATGGACTAGAACCGAAGCAGAGCTGGGGCCAATTTCTAGATCCAGATATGCCGGCAGAAATTACACCTGATCGCTATTTCTACCGTAAGATACTCTGAAAGTAAAATAATGAAGATTTCTGCAAGACCCGTATTCTTTCACTTTCCACGAAATTTCAGGAAGCTGCGCGCGAGGACAATGAAGCGCGTAAGAAACAGAAGACGCGGTTAACGAAAGAACAGGCAGCCGCGCGACGTGCTCTCAGACGCCAGAAACGTATTAACGAAGTGCTCGTGGGACATTTGAGCGTCGAACACCTGCTAGGCGTCGGGACTGAGACGAAGGCTAATTCCGTTACCAAGAGCTTGCTGTGTGTTTTTCGTCGATCGCCACGGTGTACCTTGACTCGAATTTTCCCGATGAAACTTGTAATGCACCCTGCCAACCTCGTGCCTCGTCACTTCAGTTTAGCAGCGTCGCGCGACAGGCCATTACATTTTATATTCATACATTTACGTTCCTGCATACCTCCCATTATAATGGCTTCCATCGTACAATAATAAACAATACAAAATAACAATATTACTCCTCTTCATGACCGTAATTCGACCCGATTAACGTCCTAATAGAATAAGCCACTCTATATTTACTGCCACTTATAATTTAATTATTTCTTATCTCACGTCATATTCATCTTGCATAGAAATCATTGTAATCTCCACATCTATGACTATTTTTGTATTATGAAAATGGGATCATCCCGTGAATTTGAATAAATAAATAAATAAATAAAATATCATTTCGTACAAATTTCTTCCTAAAAACGTAGCAGCGCGACAGTTGTTATGTCCGAACTTTCCTACGTTTCCTTCGGGTCGGACTGATCGAGGATCCTTTATCTCCCCCGACGTCTCCGGGAACCGTTTCATCGGGAAGTGTTGCAGGTACGTGACGGCCTCGAGAGAGAATCGTTCCTCCGCTCTCGCGGGACTCGTCATGCAGCGATCACGCAAAAAACGGATTTTCCCCGGCAAGGCAGGGCGTTGAGTTGGGCGACACTGCATCTGGCCCCCGGCCGATGGCCTTTTATATTGGAATTCCTCGGATTTTTCTCGCCGAGATTCCACGGAGTGCGTTACCCGGCTCTACGTCCCCGTCGATCTCTCTTCATCGCTTTCGAGCACCAGCGCCAGTTTCCGTCCTCCTCCTCCACTTCTGTCCTCTGCCGGCGCCGCCTCGTTCGATCCGCTTCCCATCCTCTCGCCACCTCGGCCGTCGCGTCGGGTGTCTTATTCGCGGTCTTTATCGCCGGCCGGATCGCCTCAATGGACTCCGTGCATACGGTATTGGCAGGCAGGCGGACTCCTGCCGCGTCGATTGAGCCGTATTCGAGTTTCTCGAATCATCCGACGACGGTTTCTTCATCGTACGTCGTCTCGATGAACATTCATCTTTCCACGCGAGAGGTAGGTTTAGGAAAGTCTAGCAGACGTTTTTGGATTTTATTTTGAGACTTTAGGTACTGTAGATATTGACGTGTCCTTTGTAATGATAATGATAATATTTTTTTAGGGCACACATCTATCTTGGAGTAAGAATATAATGAAAAAGAATATGAAAATCTGCACATGTAACGAAATAGACTACAGATTTCGCTGTCCAGTACCACGTTTCCAGTAGTGAGCGAACGCGTATATCGATTGGCTCGGGATTAAAGGGTCGACAAGCAGCTCACTTAAAAGCGGCCGTCCGTTTCTCGCGGAAAATCAGTGCCGAGGTGGTAAAACAATAACCCTCGGCCCCGTCGCTCTGCCGGAAGGCAATAATCGGTTTTGTTATTACACAGCGTCGTAAACAAAGTTTAATGAGATTAGGTGCGCGATCGACGACGTCTTTCCCGGCGAGGCGAGTGAGTTGCCCGGACATCGAGCGACCCTCGCCACTCCCGTCGATGCTTTCGTTCGAGAGAGGAGACGTCGCGAACAGAGGACGGAAAGTTGACGGAGCCTTTATCGCGCGGCCCAAGGCTCATTTTAATCGCATTAACTTCAACCGCCGACGGTAATGAAACGTGGATCGCGTAAGACGCGTTTGGCTTAAGTGGCAAGTACCCGGGGAGGCTTGCCTCTAACGCGGCGCACTCTTCTTTGACAACCGCTTTGCGACGGAATGACGTTTAAGGGGCAGCAAATGATATTGCAGGGCGGACGGATGTTACTATATTTTTTTTTTTTTTGGTTTGTTCAGGAACATAGTACAGGGAGTGAGTCATTTTGACTCACGTCGAAATTGTGCGATGTCCCCGGAATTTGGTTACGCTTCATTTCGGAGCATCACCCCTTTTTTGCCGATATTTTGATGTGTTTCGTGGATGGCACTTGGGGATAGAAGCGGAATTTGACGATGTTGAGTCTATGAAAGAGGCATTTCAGTTTATTTTCAATGAGCGCGTTTATGTTGTTGTTTTCGCGTTTATCGTTATGTTGTCTTTTTCTCCATATCATTGTTAAACCGGTCAGTTAGTTTATGTGGAAAATTCATTGTAACTCTCAACATTTTCAATAAACTCACTCTTCCACAAAAAACAACTCATACTAATTCCTATTTCGTTGCAACAGGCCGATCGCCGTACAAGCAAAGCCACACCTCAACCAACAGAGAACCTACACTTATCACAACACTGTCTTAACATAATATTGAACGTACAATATTCAAAGTAAACGTACTTTGGGTTATTAATTAAACGTCCTACACCGCATTCCTCGAAATTGCACGCCGAAGACGCCTCTCGACATTAACATCGCAACGCATATAATCAGCGCGATCAACTTTTTCCCGTTCCTCCACAATCAGCGAGTTCAAAGCCAGAGAGCCCCAGAGAACGATTCCACCCCACCCCTTTTTCCGCGCGGCGATTTTTATCGCGGAGCCGCTCGTAATGAAATGCGAGTAATGAAATGCAAGTTAGGTCCCTCGGATGGAACGCGCGCCCTCCCCGCACCCCTTCTCACCCCTATTGCAACGCTCGCAGCCCTTGGAGCCGGCCGCCTGCACTCCCATCGGCACGCAAGCCCAGCTCACGCACCGCGCGGCGAAGGAATGAGAAAGCTTCGACTTGATTGAAATGGTAACGGAAGACGCGCGCCATTTGCATCTGCCCGCTCCACCCCCCTCTTCTCCGCCGCTGAATTAATATCCGCGAGACATGGGCCGACACTTTTTTCTCTACCGCGGAGTCGGAGGAATGTTTAACATACAAATAGGTCGCGATTTGAATATCGAGGCGGCCGGCGCAATTCTGTTCTCTCGGCTGTGATGCGGTGAAGTGTTCGGATATGTGTGCGGGAATTGTGGGGATGTTTCTAAATACGCGTTGCACTGTCGGGGTATTCGGCTGTGAATGAAGAATTTGAAAAAGTTTTGTTTCGGTATTTTTATCTGAATTGAATGAATTGTGTGTATAGAAGGATGCTGCTGGAATGGCGTGATTCAGTTCGTTGGACTCTGGAATATTCCCAGGGCAAGTTTCGGACAAGTCTTGTCGTGCGAGATAATTAAAGAAAAATGCTGGAGAAGAAAATGAATAACGCAGCCTGTTAGGTAGAACGCGTTGTACAACTGCGGCAGCGATGTCAGTCGTAATCCCGCGCGCTTTCCTTATTACAGGCAGTTCCTGTTACACCAGCCATTCCGCAGCGAACAGCTCCGCCCGGCTGAAACGATTCCGCTCCGAATTTCAGCGTTCGGCGAAGCTGTTTACACTCGATCGCGAGCTCGCTCCCCAACGGTGCGAAACAGTGAGCGAAGCACCTGCCACGCTATTTCACGGTTAACGACGATCAACGGAACGGCCCCCGCGGGGGCGGACTCGGAAGCTTGTCGCGAGCGAATTCGGCGATGATTTAGGAAGCGTAATCCGTGAAAGGGTGAGCATTCCGAGATTTCATATCGCGCGCAACGATTGCGGCATTCCCATAAGTTCTGCCGCGCCTCGAACTTTCGTCCTCTGCATGCCGTGCGGCCAGCCGATGTGTCTGTTCTCCATGTAAAATTGATCGAATCGATCGGACGGCCCGCAGACGAAATGACGCGTGCGGCTTGATTGATGTTTCGCGTTTTTGCGCGCGGAAAATTTCAATTACGACGGCCGCCCTTAATCGGCTCGCGATTTATGCGCAAATTAAATCGTCGGCCGGAGAGTCGGCGCTCGGTGGAGGGTCGATTGAAATTTTAAACGTTGTTTAAGTTCGTCGCTGTCGATGACGCTGATAGCAGCCAGGAGGACCGATCGATTTTTCCGCCCCCCGAAACTTTTGGGTCTATTGTTGGCGGAACGGGTGTGCGACGTTCTTTATTCATAATCTAGTCGATTTTTAAAATAGGTCTTCTATTATTCAATACTCGGACCAAATGTGGGATCCTAGTTAGTAGACGAATCTAAGTCCGTTATATTCGTAAATAGAACACTCAGACAAGCGTAACATAAACTTCGTTCAAAGAAAAGAACCAATAATTCTTCTCAAAATCGACTCCAACGCCATACCGGCAACATATAAACCCCAACACAACGCAAACAGATTACGAAACGATTCGCACCAAACACAGTAATTATAATAACTCCGCAAACTCATCATAACCCGCTGTCCCCACGTCACTTCAAGTACTCAAATTGGCTCCACTCAACACGCCCCAATAATCCAGTATCATTCCACGGCCGGCCAGACCTAACCCAACAGGTAAACTCCCGCCGCCGCTGCCCTACTGACGGCGGCCGGTAAGACGCCAAAGTTACGTCCGGCATCGAGTCTCGATTCCTCGCAAAGTCCTTCCGCCGGTGGCTTGGTATTAACTGCTTAGAATTCCTCACTTACCCGGCGCACCGGTTCAGTATACTTAAGTAAGTATTTCGGTATGGGCGAGGACGGGAGGGCATGGTGGAAGTAAGCCACAGGAGCTTAGGGCAGCTCCAGACTTCCTTCCCAGCCACCCCCTTCTTCAACCCCATCGCACCCCTCCCGCCTTCTCCGCTTCTTACCCTTCGTCATACCCCTACGCCGTCTCCGCCAGCCTCCCCCGCCGCGTCTTGGCTAGGAGCACCCTCCCCGTCGTTTCACCCCTTCGACTTCTCCGCAACCCTCACCCCTCGTCCTGCCACCCCTCTCCCGCGGATCCCAAAGCCGTGTCTTGGCTCGCAAAGCCTTCCCGGGGCGTCGATACTAACGCTAAGTGATTTCTCCGGGCGACCGAAGTTTCCTGCCGCGGCGAAAATATCGTCCACGTAAGGAGGACTCGTGCGGGAATTTATTAAGGGAAAGTTCGGGCCCGTTTAGCGCGCGATACGCTTTGAGTGCGCCTGGCTTCCTTCTTCAGCGTGTTCTTGCGAGCGGAAGTACGGTACTGGGGTGTACGTATACTGGATACTGGATCGGTTGGCGGATTTCACGGTGCACGGATCATTTTTGTAATGATGATCGTGGAATACGTTTTTTTGCTTCTTTTTTGTCTCTGGTTATTAAAATTTTCTGGTAATATCGGATGACGCGTATAAAATTCGAGTGGTGCGATAAATGTTTCGAGGATCGTGTGGATTTATCTGCGCTCTCGTATTAGTTCTGCGGAGTGCACCTATCCTTTCACCGAGGTCGCATATAATTATTTTATCCATTCGTCGCTCCGTCTAATTTTTTATCCCAGAACTTTACCTTCATCCCCCCCGTTCACTATCCTCCCTTAACCAACCCCCTTTCTCCGCTCGACTTCCTCGCCGCAGACACCGAAGCGTCGCAGTTCCCAGGGCCCGACTCCGGCGGAGTCTTTTAACGGGAAAATCGATTATTAATCGACCGTGAGATTCGCGGGGGCGGCGGGGGTGGGAGGGTTGAGAAAGCGTAAGGACTTGGAACGTCCTCTCTCGTTCGCCAGCGCCATTCCGCCGACGAATGGCGCACTTATCCCTCCTGTATTTAATGCAAAACGGCCCGGCCGAACGGATTAGGACGCGACTCGTCGCGAGGAACGTGTTAACCTCTCGGGGGTGTCATTTTTCACCCCTTAACAGCCGAGCGCGAGTTCGAGGAATCGCCCGTTCCCTTGATTGGGGAGGCGTTCCTCGGTTCCCTGTGCTTTACGTCCTCCGGATAAGCACTTGTTTTACGACCCGCGCGCTCTTATATCAATCGACTCTGCCCGAGGAAATGAAATATTAATACGTGACTTCCTGCGCGAGCGAGGAAGGCTGCGCGGGGAACATTTTGGGAGTAACAGTCGATGCGCTCGCCGCGACGCTCCGTGCGCCCTGGCCACGCAGTATTATTCCACATACATTACGTATCAGCGGCGCACTTTGGCCAGGGCCGGCTCTTTGTTACTGTAACTCGACGAGAAATACCGTGCGGGAAATATGAGCGCGCGCGAGCGTTGTTTCGTCTTTTCAAAAGAGAACGCGGGGAAGAATGAGAAAGAAAGAGAGAGAGAGAGAGAGAGGGATGAAAAGGAAAGAGAAGACGTCCGGCGTTCCGCTGCCGCGAAGGACAGGCACGCTCGTCCTCGTACGAAACCATTTGGAATCCTGGGGATAACGTATGAGGGGCTGCATTCGAGCGTAGCATTTATTCGGCGTCCACGATTTATCACGCAGGAACTGCATCATACCGCGTATAAACCCACACACGCCGCCCTTCCATTTTCTGTCCTCCGACGATATTTTCGCCGGCGACGTGGCCCGCGCAATTTTCGGCCCGACCTCGAAATTCGGATGTTTTTGGGGAAAGTTTCGGCCCGACACCGGGAGTCAGAGATCGAGACAAGAATTTTGTAAGTGGCGAAGATCTTCCTGGCGACTCAGGGCGATGACGAGAAAAATGATCGAGTAATTATTATAGGAAATTATTATTTCACCGCCGACGAGAGTGGTTTCATATTCTGTCGCTTTTTTCTAATTGCAAGCCCAAATGCTTCATGTCCAATGATCGCGATTTTACACTTACTTATATAAAGCAGCACTAGATGTGACATACGAGTACGTTATTATGGCATAACGCGCGCAACACGCTCGTTCGCCTTATCCCGCGAATTCCTCAGAAGAACCCGCAATTCCGCCAAATTACTCCCTCGCACAGCCATAAACCTTCGCATTCTCAGCCACGCGTCCCCGCGAATATGACCTCTCCGTAAAAATAACGCAATCCGCGTCACAAATGGGACGCGCCGTCTGCATCTCTAAATACGTCGTCAAGCGCGTAGGGGGCGGCCGGCGGAGCAGGAATAAAAGGAACGAGGGCGAGACAAAGGCAGGAGTAAAGTGAAGGGAAACAAGAAGGAGCAACAAGACTAAAAGAGAAAAAAAGCGCGAACGAAGAGAGACAGCGGCGCTGAACAATGGCGGGAGCGAGGGACAAAGTGTGAGGAAAAATAGGAACGAACGAGAGACGGAACGTAACGAAGAGAGCGACTGGCTGAAAGTTTCACGCGGCAGACGAACGGATGGTTGAAGGGAAGAGTCGGAGGAGGAATGCAGAGGAGCAGCGAATCTGACCGCGGCCATAAGAGAATCCGGCCGGGCCTAATCGTCGGCGAAAACGTGAGCGGACGCTAATTAGTTCCGGGCAACGACGGAAAAATGCCGCAATTACCGCGCGCCGGTCCTCTTTCCGAGCGGCCGAAATGGCCAAGACAATTTCCGCGACGCACGCCGACGACGACGACGCGCCGACTGCAGAAGGTCTGCGGTGGCAGAAGGTGGGCGGAGGGGCTGACAAATTCCGGCGCGATATAATCACACCCCGGTATGCATCGTCGGCGGTAAACCAGAGTCAAACCGCCCGAAGGAGCGACTCAATTATAAGGCGGCTTGAATGCCTCGTTTTGGGAAGGGGTGGGAGTGGTGGGAGTGGGGTGAATAAAGTGGGAAGGTCGAGGGATAGACGGATTCGACGTGGAATTAGAGGGGCTCTTGAGGTTCGGTGATACGCGAGCGTGTAATGTCGAATTTTCGGGGTGTCTGAGAAACGGCTGACTCGTACTACTGCGGATTGTGTTAAATGGGCTCTGGCGGTCGGAATATTCGAGATCGGGCCTATAGGTGTATGAAATTTTTTCATTGTTTTCAACTCCTCAACACGTCCCTGAAGTGGAAGTCACGTGTTATGATGGTTTCTGTGTATGTATCCGCGTGTACGTATATAGCCGGGCGTGTATTATACACGGAGGGATGCACGTCTAACAATAAAGTGCTATTATTCGGCTACCCGGCTGGCTATTCGCCGTGCGTGTGTTCCGCGGTTTGTGTTCGGCCTCCGCTGGCCCTGGGCCAGAAGATTTTTGATATTTTTTGGCAACCGCTCAAACTGTATATAACCGGCTAAAATGTTTCGCCACGTCCTCGTCCGCATTTCTGCGCTTCCGTCTTTCCTGCCTCATTCTCTTCGTCTTTCTCTGTTTATACTATGTAATCCCAGCGCAACTAATTCCTGTAACAACCCCACGATTTCTCTGAACTTTTTGCCTAATTCGTTAGAGCTGAAAATTGATTTTAAAACATCGATCCAGTGCTCGTCGTACACTCTTCAATCTTCGCACCTCCAGCAGCCAGCGCATCAACGTTCCTCAAAATTCCACAATCCAGCTTCGTCCACCCAGCATATCAATTTCGGCGGGCAAATTTTGGCGTCGCCCCGAGTTGACGGTAATTGCCGCTTACCGTCGACTCGTTTCGACTAACGATATTTCTATCGGCGCGATTGGACATGCGACGCATCGTTCGCGCTAATTTCGATTGGCGTTCACTTTCGCGAAATTACGTCGCGTATCCGCAAACACGACGCCCGATCGGCTGATGCCTTCCGGCATCGATGGGACGAGTATTAGTACGAATCATCTAATCGCGCTTGTCAATACGCCCGAATGCCACTATACACGGTATTCTACGCGTTACTGTAGTATTATACGGGTTAGCATGCAGTTTGCCGCATTTCACGACAGAGAGCAAATTCACTCGGCGCCTGTCCTCCGCTAACGATCGTACGTGGATATTTAACTATAGGTACACATGTGCTCGATACGTGTGCAGCGAGTCGTTGTCATGAAAGAAAGAAAGGTTCCTTGCTTTCGCTGTCAATCCTTCTCACATCTGTCGAACCAGCGGTAAACATACGAAATGTATATAGAAAAATTATATTGGCATAGAGTTTCATTATTTTACAAGCATTCGCTATAAAAAAAAATGGTCTGTATAACTGAAAATATTCTGAGAAAAATGTCGCATTTTTTAATAATTAAAAATATGTTTTTTTCACGTTCTTCACTTGGACCACCTTCATAATCTCGGCGCACGTCCACAATCATCACCTCTCTCTCTCTCTCTCTCTCTCTCTCTCTCTCTCCCCTTTCTCATCTCATCACCCTCCTTACGTAATTCGCGTGCTCGGCGCAGGCGTCTTATCTCCTAGTGCGCAATAAAAAGAGTTCCAGGAAATTAACTGCGCCCCGTTGTATCCGATAATCCGATTTAACGTTCCGCCATCCAGCAGCGTGCGTCATCTCGCCCTCGTATCTTCGACGTAATAATTGCTTTTCCGTCTGTCTCATCCCCTCCCGGCAGCCACCCCCTTCAACCCTTAGGCGAGCGAGGACGATTTCGCGCGTGCTCCATTGATTTCGCCTAAGTTTCGTCGAAAGGGCGATTAATCAGGGGCGAGGAGGTGTGGGACGCGAAAAAGGACAATGCGTCGATGCGCGCGCGCGTGTATGCGAGAGAAGGAGAGGAGACGATATTTTAGGCGACATCGGCCGACGGTCCTTTATTCTTCGGCGGCCATTAACTCGAATTACAGTCGCTCCGTCGGTCGGGATGAAAAGATGAACTTTCGAGGCCGTCCTTTCGTCGACGGCGGCGTCGCGACGCCGATCACCGCCGGCGTTATTGTGCTCGCGGACTTTTTCGCTGACGCCGGGCCTTTCGACTATTGCTGATGTCTCGGACGATTTCGGCCTCACGGCCTGCTGGACGCGTGTTTACTGAACGCTGTAGTTGAATATGATGATATAGTGTGTCGGTCGGCAGTTGAGCAGAAAAAATGTTTGAAGTAAATGTTGTGGGTGTTAGAGTAATTGAAAGAGAAAGGAATGTTGATGTTGAAACGGTTACGATATTGTCCGTTGAATTAAAATTGAATAAAAGTTCTTCTCGGTGGCATGCGGAACTCGCGGAAGCTGGTGCGGCAAATGGAATTAGTTGAAAGGGTGCCGGCGGTGTCTTCGGAAAATTATCCCTAACTATGGTCTCGAGAAAGAGAGGATACGTGTGCAACACTGTGGTCGATGGTTCCGCAAACACGGATCCGTCCAAGGGTTGCTCTTTAATTTAGATCCTGTGGCCGGCAGGATGTGGACGAAAGGCTTTCAGTCCACTCTTTCAACCCCTCCTTCAATCTCACTCCCACCCTCCCTCCTACACTTTCTTACTTCTCTCTATTTACCCTTCTCTACCTTCCTCGCTTCCAACTTCCAAAAAAAAAGACTACAACCCAGAGCGTGAAATAGACTAACCCAGCCTAAACAAAGCGCGACTTAAAAACAATTACAACGAGACAAGAACTAGTGAACCGAATCTTTCAACAATATCCCTGCGCATTAAACCCAACCAGCGTTCTCCCTGCAGCCGAAAACATACCAAATTTCTCCAATCCTCTCACTCAAAACTCGTCCGCGTCCCTCGCCCCCGTTTCCGTCCGTCTCGAAATTTCGGGCAAAAATTGAAATCTCGACATAAATCGCCCCTGACACTGACGACTTAATATCGAGCGCGTTCCATTTCCCGGCGCGCCGCTTTTTCGTCGTTTCGATTTTTCCGCACCGATCCCGAGACTCCCATTCCCGCGATCTCGATCGCAGATTCTCGCCGGGCGTCTCGTGCGAGAATGTTTTTCGTCGACGACCCCCCTCTCGTCCCACCCCCCGCCCTGTGTCTTTCGTCGGGATTCAATTCGATTCCTGCCGGCCCCGTCCTCGGGGCTCACTCCCGCCTCGAATCGAAATCAAATCGGAACGGGGTATATCATCGCGTGAATAAACCCTCGATTTCTGAATGGCAATATTATACCGCTCGCGAAGGCGCTCGATAAGAGAATAAAAGGGTGAGGGGTCGGGCGGACGGCCCTGCGAATGGGGTGACGGATTTTTTTTTTTGCCGTGCCCCTTTTTGTATACGTAAAGTGTGATAAATATTGGAAATCCGGCGTGCGTGCGAGGTAACGGCTGACGATTCGATCGGTGGTTATTTTTTGAATGATGAGGACTTAAGGAGGAATGGGAAGGATAATCGTAGGGTGCATACGTATTTGTGAATGCGAACAAATGGATGATCAATGTGTAATTTGTACTGCGAGAAATTTTCTTTCTAGTGAAAATAATTGTTGCGGTAAAAATTTCTTTATAAGTGACCTTGTTAAATTATTAATTTCTAAATTATGTAGTAGGGAATTTATCGTCGTCATCCAAAGTACGTCATTCCTACAAATTTGAAGAATATCTGCGATATTCTTATGTGTGTCCGATTCCACCTTAAAGATCTTCAAGCGTTAGACGGCGGAATAGAGACCGAATTGTAGAGAGAGGAAAGAGGGTGTTCGGAGAGATAAATAAAGGGGAAAGGAGGCTGGAGAATGGGAGGGATGAAAAAGGCAGGAAAGAAGGTTGAAAAGTAGAAAGAGAGGGGGGCTGAGTAAGAGCGGAAGGCGCGGTGCTTCGTTCGAGTGGTCTTCTTAATTGCGGCACCTTTTGAATTTAAATTACCCTCGAGAGGGGCGGCGTCCGCCGACCAATGAAGAATGTCTTCCTTTGTGGAAGAAAGACTTGTGTCTACTCTCTTTCTGAATTCCGTCGCGTGTACACCGTGAAGACTACGTTCAGTGCGAGAACTGCTTACATAGCGCGAAAGCGTCGATCAATTTTTCAATGCCATTTCTCTTTAGGAACAAATCGCGAACCCTGTTTTTACTCTCTTTCTGCGCACGACATACATACTTCGATCAATTTTCCACGCCAATTTTTCCCCCGAAAAACCAAAACCTGCAGCAAGCAATTTATTCCACATTTTCGCGTCGCACTTCCTCGGCAAATTTTTGTTTTCGCGGTACACCGAATCACGGGTCCACCCTGTACGTCTTCAAAGGACACGTTCGTTGGTCTTTACGATTTCGCGCATTCGAAAGGAATGCCCCATCGGCCGAAGAACCGCTCGCCGTTGACGTCAGGCCGTACTAGCGAACACGCCCCTAGTACTCGGACTTTTACCTACTCGTAAAACCTGCCCACGGAGCCCCGAGGGTTACGTGACTCTGATTTTACACTCCCGAACGAGCGAGTAAGGGTGTTCGCCATTGCCCGGGGGTGGAGGGTGGCGGGCGAGTGGGTGACGAAAAAAAAACTAGATGGCATAAAAGGAAACGGCGTAGCATGGTGGTCGGCGGGTAGATAATTTAAAGAGGATCGAACGACTCGAAGAAAAAGCTGGCAAATGTGACACAATCAACAGCATATGTTTTCAAAATTTTGACGTATCGATTAATCATATTTTTATTATTAATATTAAAATCGTTTGAATTAAAACAGGCCAAAGAACTGCGTCACAACATGCAAGTCATCCACAACTCGCAGGTGGTAGAGAGCCGGATTTAAGGGACGAGCAAACGAGGCAGCGAACGCGCGCGATACGGGGTTACCGAAATTTATAGAAATAAACGTAAGAAGCCGCGAGATACGAAGCTTTTTCACTCCACCTATCTCTCGCCCCTTTTTCGCCCCTCGAGCGAGCTCCCGGCTCGCGCCATTCACCGGCGCCGGCGGTGAAAATCGCGTATTATGCTCACGTAGTGCGGTAACGAAGGTAACGCAGCGACTATTTTACGCGCTCGATCATTGGCCCGCGCGCATTTCGGCTCTACCCAATCGTGGCCGCTTTTTTCCACCTCCGCTCTTCCTCCTCTGCCGCGAGCTTCGAGCTGGCCCTCGACGACCTCCGACCTCCTGGCGGAATCTTGCGCGAAAATTCCCGCCGCGACTCGCGCACGGAATTCATGAGCTTTATTAGGAGGACGCAAAAAGCGTGGCCGCACGTAAAGTACATATCGTGCGAGTTGGGTTTGAAGCCCGGCGAACCTGACGAACCGACGACGTTCTCTTCGAATAACAGAGAAACTTGTTCGATTGGCGGATCTTCCGCGCGAATCGGCGACTTTGAAAAGTTGAATCGGAATCGAACGTCCCTAATACTGTCGCTCGCTGTCTTCTTCTTGCGAGATCGACGAACGCTTCCTTATCGAGAGTCGACGTCAAACGATACAGGACGATTGGTGGATAGTGCCGCGCGACGGAACAATAACGACGCCGGGGCAACGGCGGAATATTATGTAAAGTTGCAGTTTGCTTTTATCGTCCCCTCGAATGCGATCTCGAGCGAGCCATGCCGCGTTTTCAGGGGGCTTTCTTTCATCGAGATCGTGCCACTCGCGCGTGCATACTTCACTTTGTGTCCGTCGGGTCAAGTTTTCCCGATACTCCCTGTTCGCGGGACGACGAATATTCGTCTGACGTTTCCTTGCTAAACAGAACGATTCTTCAAGGACGATCGCGAGGAGCATGAGGAGCATCGTCGACGTCTCGGATCATTAAAAATCTTCGTGCTACGCGCAAGATGTGAGAGAAAAAAAAATCTGAGTCGGCCGCCACCCCTGGCCGGTCGAAAGATATGAGAGTGCCGCAAGGGTGGACGGCATCCATTTTGGGGGATGAAAGAAATTGGCATCCCGCTGTTTACCCTCGACCCACCCCCGGCCACCCTCTGCCAGCCTCGTTGAGAAAGAAGAATCAGGGGGGTGGGGCAGGGGTGAGCTTCGGTTTAAGCTCCGTTATCTTCCAATCCCGCCACGAATTCCACGACAAAACTCCGGGGCTCAATTTCGGGGAAAGGGAGCGGATCAGATAGCCGGTGGACGTTTATTCGATACACATTCGAGGGCCGCCCCCCACGTACGCCGGCGGTTGGTTTATTTTACGATCGTAAAATACATGGCCAGAGGGTGGCACAAGTATTCGCCGTATTTAAGGCAGTCATAAAACGTTTCTCGCCCTCCGCTTCTGCTCGGGCTTTCTCTACAGCATCATTCGCCTAGGGCCCGTACGTATACTGATTCTGTTTTCTACTTCGGAACTTTCGAAAAATCGATTCTCGTTACACTGGAATCCGTAACTGTATTGGGGGTGTTTGCTACTTTAGAACTTTCAAAAAATCGACTATTTTTACCTAGCGTCTGCACGTACATTGAGAGTGTTTTCTACTTTAGAACTTTCGAAAAATCGTTGACGCGTATCATATCCGGACAAAAATCGCCGAAAACGAAATATTCATTAGTATACACTATCCATTAAAAAAAACACAGTCCCAGAAAAAAACAAGACCGAAAATTCTCGAACATTAGAACGACCCCTAAACTTCCCTCTCCGTACGTCCTCACGGAACATCGTTAAGGAACCACGTCATCCCCTGCACTTTTTTCCCCGACCCTCCCCCAGCGTCGTTCTAAGTTCCTGTATTTTTTCCACACAAGCACCCTTCACCGACACGATACCGTCGCTTTGAACACTACTCAACCTTCTTTCTTCTTCAGTCGGCCGCAGCTCCGATCCCCCCCGCGCGCGCGCGCGCGCCAACTTCCATTCTGCCTCGGCCGAGGGAAAAAGTTCAGCCATTCCATCGTTCGGAGATATATTAAGCCGCGGGACACGGGGCTCAAGCACGAGACAGCGTCGTATTTCGCCGCGCAAATTGCACGGACAATCTAGTTTCCGATGCCGTTCTGTCGCTGGACCATTTCGCGATCTCGCGGCTCAGTTTATGTTCCGCACGAAGCGAAGGGGATCGACTACGGAGATAAGGCGTGTTACGGTGTCTGTGCAGTCCGCAGAATGCGCAGTGTATCAGGTACGAGCTGCGAGAGACGTGGACTTTATACTGACCTCTTACTCTGTAAGGCGTTCGACGCTCGCAAAATCCGCTCCGACACGTACCTGGAACATAGAACGAAACAAGAGGCGTGAGGGTGCGGATAAATAATGATATGATGAATTACATGGAATTTGGGGGATGAGCGAAAAGTGTGTTTCGTCGCGAGCCTTGCGACTTCAGTTCTCCATTTAGCCGCGTCTGCCTCTTGGGAAACATATGAAACCGACGGACAACAGGCGAAAACGTCGTCCCGAACAATTAAAAACATTACGTTATCAGACGTATAACAGGATCAGCGTGCAGCGAGCTGGTTCTGGCTCCATTCTCTCATCTTTCCGTCATCCCAACAAAGGTATTCCCACTCTCGACTCCCCGCAGCCCTCCCCCGACTCCCTCCGACACCCTTCAACCCCGTTCAACCTCGTTTCATCATCCTCGAGGCTTTAGCCTGTCCCCGGATTACCACGTACACGCTCGAAAGGGACAGAAACGGTCGCAGAAAGACAGAAAAGGTAGAAAGGGAGAGAAAGAGGGAGAGAGAGAGGGCGCGCGAAAATGAGAGTGGGACGAAATTTTTATCTCCCGTGTAACACATACGACCCAAGAACTCCGCAGGCGTAATTCTATTATTACAGAGGGGTCGAGTGTTAATCCCTCCATTCCGCCTTCCTCGTACGCATTTAGTTCCGTCTTTCACCACGCTGATGTACTTTACGGACGGTAGTATTTAATTTTTTCCCGAGCGGCGGATTTGTAGATCGGCGCGTTTAACCGTGTTTCGTCCATGGTCTCCGTAAATTGCGTACTTTCCCGGGGCTCGCGGAGCGCCGAGTGTACTCGAGGCTTGTGCACATTTGGTCTTTGGTCGCGCAAAAATCCTCTCTCTCTCTCCCGGTGACAGTGCCTTCTTTGACCCCGTTCGTTTTTCGTCCCATCTTGCGTCGCGCGCGCCGCTGAAAATACTCGACGCTTCATTCGTCTTCGGCACTAACGATCGAATTATGCTGCCGATGCCTCGAGGCGGGGACACTTTTAATTTGCTGAATTCTTAACGAGGCCGCGTGGGCGTGCGCCCTCTATCACCGCGACCGGCCCGGGACATTAATTATACAAATATTTCCGGGACTAATCTTCGCCGCGTCGATCGATAATAACTTTGGCAAGCGTGCGGCCGACAT
The DNA here is from genome assembly GCA_963942575.1 of Priocnemis perturbator. Classification (NCBI taxonomy): domain Eukaryota; kingdom Metazoa; phylum Arthropoda; class Insecta; order Hymenoptera; family Pompilidae; genus Priocnemis; species Priocnemis perturbator. The sequence goes on along the minus strand of OZ012655.1, from coordinate 11,853,374 downwards.
TCGGAGATCGATGTCTGCTATTAATTTTGCGATGTTTGCGCGCCGTTATTCGTATTTTCCGCTGCTGTTTTGAGCGCCGCTTACGAAATATGTCGGGCGTGCCTGCGTGCAATGCGATTTTGGGCATACTCTTCATATGATAAGGTTGCTATGATTGGACGACTTCAGTTTGTTGCGGTGTTAATAATCAAATATTTTGCTGTTGCTGACCAATGATCTGAGTTCTGCATCGTGTCTAAATTTTCCGCGATTCTCAGAAATATGCTTTCTTTCGGACAGTATAATGTCCGCGACATTCGAAATTTCAATGTAAGTCTGCGCTGCTGTTTTTCTTGTCCTAGTGTCACATCGCTCGAAACGTTTTCGGAAAGTGTTTGAAGCAACATTGATATTAAGTTTTTCGTATTTCCTGGAGAATCGTCATTTTCTTCGCTATGTCCATTTCAGTGCATATAATTCGTGGTATCGCGAGCAGCTGAGCTCATGCTTCACTGTAGCGCATTATATTCATCTTGATGTTCATTCTGCCTTCATTGCCGAGAACCACATTCGATTTATACTGTTCGATCCTTTGAACGGCTTGACAATTCGGTAATTGGACGTCGTGATTGAAACGAGCGTACAATGACGGCGATTTTTGCAGCGGCGCAAATTGTTCGCTCGAATTAAAAGTCCGATTAATGGAACGCACCTAATGAAAGACCGTGTCCCGCGATTCGGAAAATTTGACGAGATAAATTCATTACGGCGACGTACGGATGGAAACGCGTGTTAATAACGATCGGTCGAATCGGAATGAAAGCCACAAATATGACAAATCGAATGGAGCTGGTGCGATGAAGAGAGAACGCGAAAGAAGGAAGGTATGTACCAAGAGTCGCGCAATAAGAAGCGTGCGCGTGAAGATATTGGATAAAAGAGAGTAAGATGGCGCAAGAGAATAATTTCGAAAAAACGCGTCCCTTTGTTCAAGTATTGCATTACGAAAATGACCAGCCAATAAAACCGAAAAAGTGCATGCTTCTATACGTGCTCGAAAATGAGAAAATTGTAATCATGTCGTATTAAACATTTTCAAAGACTTTCGACGCCCTTTCACATCAGACCAACCCCCAACAAACCATACAAAAAAGAGACCTTATATCGCCTTTCAAAAAATCGTCACGCACACGCTCTATTCCACACACTAATTGCAGTCGCACGCTCTACTTATCGTCCCACCAAATTCCGCGACGCATCGAACCCGCTTACTCGCAGCTATCAGCCAACCGATCTTTCGATCGACACACCTCAACCGCTTTCTGCCCCGAAATCACGCTCGCAAAGCCACACCATCCGCGAAACGTCAAATTGTCAATTCGGCCAACGTCGCGCGCGCTCCGATCGTAATGGCGGTGCGTGGCGATCGTTACAGATAGTCGTACACGAGCGGCGCGCTGTAAATCTCAAATTACGAGACCGTAAATCGTGGCCATTGTTGCCGCTCGCGCTCCCGTTACAGGTTACAGCCGATTGTTTTGCCCTCTCATTTCGACCCCCAGGGCGCGCGTCGCGGCCATTACCGACCCGGCGACCGGCGCAAAATGCGAAGGCACTAGCCAGCCACCCTTTTTCGGCCCAGCAGCATCTAATCTTCGCCGAAGGTCGAATATCGACTGCAGGCCGTCGCCGATCAATGTCGGATTATTCGGACGCCGTGCCTGCGATACGCTCCGCACGCATTCGAACGCATTTGCGTCGATCGTAACGCACGGCCGCCGGCCGGCTGCGGTTTTTAACCGATAGATGTATGAGCGTGGCTGTAAATTTCGAATTATTGCCCGCGGGGTTAAACCGTTGTTAAGCGTTATACGATCGCGCCGCCTACTCGCCGTGCCGAATGGAATTTATTCGCGGCCGCGATTGCTCGCCGAAATACGAGCTTGCCTGCCGAATTATCGGCGTGATTAAAAAGCGACTGTCCGCCTGACGGCCGGCACTTCATCGTTTCCTGCCTCCTGGTGCCTCCGTCGCGAGGGACAATGTATGCGCGCGGCTGAAAAGTCAGCGAGGCGCAAGGAGCGAGACAGTGTTTTTTTTTTTGTTTTCTTGCGGTTTAGTCGCGGACGCGGGAAAGTGTGAGTTCGACGGGGCTGTGGTTGGTGGTGAAGTATGAGACCGAAACGGTTGTTGAAATTTCCAAATTCTTTTCTACTTTCGTTCGGATTCACGGGATTTAGATGATTAATGTGGCTGTTTGTTCAATCTTTCGTTTCATTCATGTTCTAGTCCACGCTATAAGTATCTTTGCCTCATGCTTGCGCGCCTTTCAAACTTCATCTTTTTACGCTACTCTTCTTGATTATTTTCTTTTCCATTCTCAGTATAGGTATCTGTATTCCGAGTCTGAGAATCGAGGAGTACAGAAATCCGCCCGCATGTGAATGCGAATGCGAAGATGCGGCAAATGTGGATTTGTGGTGAAGAAACAAAGGAGAAAAGAAGAAATTCGCAGAGCTTATAATACGTCGGTATTGGAGTTCGTCAACGAACAATTGATATCCCTGAAACGGCGAGCAGAGAGGGAGGTATATACCGGGTGTTCCGACGTCTGCCTTCGCCGCTGACTGGGAGGAAGAAGCTGGAGACGGAAAAATAGAGGCAGAAAAGAAGGAAGAGGACGCGATCGCCGGTTAACAAGCGGAGTGGCTGCCGCTGAAAATTTCACGTAAACCGCCGTGGAGCGTCGTCTCCTTATTTCCCTCGCGTCCGCATCGCGAGAGACCGAGGAATATTTCATTTATAAAATCCGCACTCTTTATACCACTCCTTCAACCCCGCGGCGCTCCATACCCCATAAATGCGCAAAGCCCTACCACGAAATTTATGCTCGGCTCGTTCTCCCGATGTCGCGCAAGCTTATTTCCCGTCGCATTCCAAATTTACGCCCTTCTGCCTATAAACATATTTATTGTCGCTGTGCGATTTTTAATTGGCGCTGATTGTTCGATGCGGTTTCGACGTTTCGTTTGAAACGCACGGTAATAGTGTCGATTTTAATAGACACGGTCTTAGATAACTGCTTCGAGGCAAAGACAAAATGTGCGCAAAGTAATGATGGAAGTTCCTATAACGTTTGAATGTGTTTATGAGCGTATATGTATAGTTTAAGGTGTCGACAACTTGCCAGGATGATCGACACTCGTTCAAGCGAGCGAGGCTCAATAGACGAATCGTGACAAGTTCGTAAAAATTCGAAGATTGCCTCGACGCGCGAGAGCACGGCAAGCGCCAGGAGCAAGTAGAAAGAAGTAAATTGCAACGAGGGCCTGGACCGCGAAACGTAAATACGGCGTTTTGAAGAGGCAAGAGACCGGAGTTGGTGGAGAGATAAGTAGGTTGGAGCAGAAAATTCGAAATGGAAGAGGGCAGGGGTGGAGGGGGTGGTCTGGAGAGAAGATTGAATGCGTAAGGGGCGGAGTGGAAAAGGCTCCAGATGCCAGAATTTCCGAGATTTCGCTGTCGTCGAAACGTAATGCACGATTGTTGAACGCTCATACGTATGTCGGCCTCAAGATGACCGTTTCCGCGAGAGGCTTATCCGAGACTCGCACAATCGAAGAGACGATCGACAATTTTTTATCTCCAGAATCGACAAGCACACTCCACAACGCTTATTTTTGGTTTCCCAACGGCCGTCGAGTGACTCTCCAAGATTTTTTTCATTTTCCATGACTCGCTCCACGGGGCACGAATTGCGAACAAAATCCTGCACATTTTCCTGAGCAATTCGTGATAGAGCGAAAAATTCAGATATATAAAGTAAGTGATCCTTCACTGAACACCGATATCAGAGTTCATAAATACGTCGACCCACCCTCCCTGCCCCCACCCCCTCTCATCCCGCTCCCCAGGACGCTACCTGGAAATCTGTTTCAGTCCAGAAGATCAAAATCTCTCGAACTGAAATTACCTCCCTCCAGCGGCAGACACAGTGGCAGTTGGCGGTGGTAGTAACTGCGCCGGTGTCGGGAACGGCAGCCATCGCCATCGCAGTCGCGCGCATTAGCCGGCTGCGAGGCGCCAAAGTAATTTTGCCCAGATTGAGAGAGGAGGGAAACTACCCCACGGACCCCGTTTCCATCACGGCCTTCCTTTCATTTTGCGGAGGAAGGACGAGGGGGAGGACGGGAGGGAGGTCTTTCATTCGCGGAATACGAACAGAGGGGCATCGATAATAGAGTTAGACGAAAGAATCGTCCTCCGGATGACAATAAAGCGTCGATCAACGCGGCGCGATGGGACTGCACTCGCGCGCCGTTTGCCGCGCAGGAATAACGTGTTTGTAGCGGATCGAGAGGCAAACGAGATCGGGGCACAGCTGATGGAGAGAGTTTATCGTGCGACGGCATGCGGATTATATGGATAGACGGGGAGAGTGCTGGGAGATCTTTGTGTTGTGTAAGTGATCGAGGGTTGATAAGTGTTTTCGGTAGTTGTGGGATGGACAGTTATATACCGCTTCTTATTCTAGTTTTCAGTGTATCGGGCAGTGAGTGAAAGTAGAATTTTGTTTTTGTCGAGACGGTCATCTTGGGAACATCGAGATTGTACTGTGTATACTGCTGTCGAATAAATTCGGTTGAAGTTTGAATTAAACGTAATGAATGGCGCAAAGTTTAATCAAGGCACCCAGTATTGAGGCTGAATTGATACAAAGTGATGAAGGCTGGGTCAGTGTCGATTGTTGAGTACTTTAATCTGCCGATGCTGTACGGAATGCATGGCGCGGAATTTGAACAGCACATTTATAATAGATGATCCGTACTTGATTAAGAATTGTAGTTCGAGTGACGCTAATTACGGTGGGAGTTGATAAACTTGTCGAGGGAAATATTGCCGACTAGCCAATAACCCGCAGACACGGGCCACGGAATGGGAGGTGCAAAGAGAGTGGTCCGTTGCCGGTTGTTTCTGGCAGCGAGTAAATATGTTGCGCTTGTGAGAGAGCTGTTGCCCTGCTCCCAAACCGTCCCGATTGACCAGTTGACCAGTATCACGACCGAAACCACGAGACGTATGGAGGATTTATGCGAACGCCTATTACCGAACTGTTCCGACCATTGTCAGATCCCTCACTAATTAATAGCTATAACATATGTATTCGTTATCAAACGTAGCATAGAGAGATGCCGAGTGGCTGACAGAAATAGAAAGAGATGGGGTACAGGTACGATACAAAATGAAATGTTGAACATTTTTCCTATTTTTTTTACCACATTTCATTCACGGTTTATCATTCTTCACTATTTCAAACCACTCTTAGAATACAAAGAACACAGTGTCTTCGGGAGTGCAACAATGAATATTCCACGAGATATTTCGCGGGGAATCAATTCGAATCCGAATAATTCGCTGCGATCGAAGAATCTTCCAAAAATTGAATGTTTTACTTAAACCACTTTCATAATCGCCGGCACGATTGCGAAAATAGAAAATAGAAAGAAGTACGCGATCGTGTAGTAGATACGCGTAATTGGACGTGCCGTGCTCCCGAAGCAATTTCCGTCATTCGGGACGGTAATTACAAGTTTCTGCGAAGTCGAAAGATAATGCGCGAGCGTCGGTTGGGGGGGCAAGAAACGCGCGCGCTCTTCGGAGTGTCTGCCACCCCCGCGAGGCGTTCCGTAAAAATTCATGTATTCCCGGAACGATCGTGCCAACAGTTACAGTTATCAGACAGCGCGATTGCCGTTGTAGCAACACGGGTCGCTTCTTAGTCTTAAGTGGATCCTTTACAAAAGCGGCGTCTCTTTGAAGAGTCTCAATTCTCACGAAAGTCACGGTTCGACTCGAGTCCTGTCCGACGCTCGGGCGATCGATAAAGGACGTTAACTTTTATCAACGCGATAGCCGTAAAGCATCGCAAAAAGTGGGCGTCGCTGATAAGCTCGTCGAATTAACTTATCCCACTATCTTTCCGCGTTAAAACTCGAGCGCGATTTCTCCGATAGTACGCTCCGGCAATGGTGTACATATATGTACGTGGGTACGTAGAAGTATATAGAGTGATTCGGTAATTCGAGCCGCGCGAGGCGTCTGCGGAGGACGAAATTATTGATACTTGAAATAATGCGAGTCCTGGTCCCGTCGACGATACAACTTTTCCGATTATGTACGATCGATGGAACTTCGTTACACGTGTTCCTCGTCAGCTGAGATATTTCGCGTGCTCGAACTTATCGGAGCACCCCGTACATTTATCCAGCGCGGAGTTCCGGAAACGAGCGGCGAATGTATTCGCCGAATGTGCCCCTTAATACTTAAACTTATCAAGTGCACGGTTTCTTTCGGCCGTACGTGCCGGCGCTGGCCATTTGTACGAAAAGTTCATCCAATCGTCTGACCTTATTCAACTTCCTGCGGCCTTTTTCGGCGGGACGGTCGGGGGGGGTGGAACAGGTTAAGTTCCGCAATATTTTCGGGCGAACTTTTTTATCTACGATCGTCGTAACAATATCGATGTCGATGGCAAAGGTATAATAGCGTGAAAATGTGTAATTGAGAATGTGCGTAATGAATGATGTATTGAAAAATACGAATTTAACAAACGTTAGAGTACACTGCTGCGGTATAATATGTAAGAGTCCAAGGTGCAGAAAATTGAATCGACTTCTTGCCACGTTCTCGACGCAACGTCTCCATCGGAAGCATGAAGAGTCGCAATTTTCGCGAGCACGAAATTAACACCCCCGTCCACACACGAAAAGCGCGAATTTAACGCGCATTAGAATACAATGCCCGCGAGTGTTTCAACACTCCATTGTCGCGGCGCACGACTTTGCCATTCGCGGAACACACTCGTCCTCCTCAGCCCCTCCCACCCCCCCTCCTCAACCCCTTTTCCCAGACTCACGACTCGTTTTTGCCCGCTGGTTCTTTAATTCAGCTCCTCTAATTACGTCGAGTTTTAAGCAAAGTCTAGATGGCTCTACATACTTAGTCTTGCATTCATCGCGGTCCGCGCCTTTAAACATCCACGCATTAGTGTGCACTGGGGCGCGTTGAGAATCCGGCCACTGTGTCGATACGAAAAGAAACCGTGCAACTCGCGTAACCGTGGTACCTGCAACTCGACCAAATGCAGAAATTCGTTCCGCAGAAGGCTTATCCCGACACAACAAGATCTCGATCTCTCGCTCGCCATAAGTTCCGAGCCGGCACAGATATCGCTTTTCACACCGTCGACCCTGTAACCGTAACCGTCCGCCGCAGGCACTGCCGGGCACGTAATCCGAAAATTCACACATTTGTAAGTTGAGACCCCCTATCAGCGATCGCAAGCCGAACTTCCGTCCGAATCGCACAGCCCCAGTATCGCAATATCAACTAAGGCTCGCTGTGTGTCTTTAGGTCCCGCCGGCTCTCCCGCCGCAATGGAAATGGCTATTCTAACCGTAAGCGGGCAGTGGTTCTCAAAGTCAATAAATCCCCGTGGAAATCCACGGCGGTGGCGACCGCTAAGCAAGGCCATAAATTCAAAACTTAAGCCGGGGACGCTGATCGCAGCCGTCGGCTGACCTTTATCGCACCTACACCGCCGCTTCGAGCCGGGCCCCGACGTCTCACTAAGCTCGCTGCGAGCGAATGCACTCGGCGAATCAGCAAGCGCGAAAGATCGATTCTTGACTCGTGCGACTCGTTACTTTTACGCCCGGGAACGATCCTCTTGACGCTCGCGGCGCGAGTGGCCAGGGGGCAGGGTCGATGGTGTATGATCCGCGATTAGCGTGGCGAGTCAAAGGACGCGGCCGGCAGCAATATCGTTCGCAGCGTGCATTACGCCGATCGAATTTAATTCTGTTTAACGCACAAAATCGTGCTGATCGCTTTGAAGGCTCGCTTAAGTGCCTATCGATTGGGAGACTTGGTGTCAAAGACACGCGCACATGGCTGGGCCCGCGTCCCTTTCTTCAGACCCTTCTGTGTTCCTGGACTTTTTCGTACTCTCACGCCTGACGCTGTTTTTTTTTGCGAATTATAAACCAAGACTTTTTCGGGGGACGTTCGAGTATCGTCTGTGCTCCTCTGTCTGTCTTTGATTTTCTACTTTTTTCTCCTTCTCTGTCTGTCTTTGATTTTCTACTTTTTTCTCCTTCTCTGTCTCCTTCTCTCGCGCAGTCTTCTACTACTCCTGTCACTGGTCTTTCATACTCACTCGCCCTCGTACGTAAGAGGCATTCAGCACCTTTCCACATTGTGTCGCGGCTTAAAATTGACGCTTGAGCTTCTTAAGCTCCGCGCATTCATTCGTAAGAGGTGACGATGACCGCAGAAGGACCATTGTACTCGAACGATCGATCGATTTTCGGTGCGCCGAGTGGAAGCGTTAATTCCTTATACGTGCCTGTTATGCTTCGGTACTAGACAGACCGATCTACGCGCACATTCGCCTGAGGATATATAAAGTGGCTTCCGTGTTCATGACATCGAAAAGAGGCCTTCGTTTATTCGCACGCATTTACTCTACACAATCCAATATTTTCGCGTGAACACATATAAAAATTTCGCCAAACCCTCGTTCCTCGGGTGTCTACGGATTCTCGAATTTAGATTCCGTCCGCCCAGGACGATTTATCAATAACTCGCTAGACGGCCGCAAACTTTTTACACCCCCCGCCGGCGATCCGGGCGAAAAATGTCGTTTCATAAAGTTGTTGCCGAACCGTAAGATCAACGCTCGTAAAAAGTATTTTCCTTCTCGATTTCCGGCGAGCGCGAGGCGTTCCAAGTTTTTACTGCTTTTCGCGCGGCGAGGGGGGAGATTCTTTGAGCTGCTAACTGAAGAGAGTGGGAAGTCGGTATGAGTAAGGGGTGGTGAGGATGAAAACGTCTTCATTAAGCTGTTACGAAAACTCTGTATCGTTTCCCGCGTCGAGTGTTTGTTTTTTCGGGAGATCAACCGCGGCGAGTTTAATAGCTCGTGCTTGCCCGGCAATTCTCGATTCGACGTTGTTAATGAGCGTCGTTGAACGGCTGGCGGAAAGACATGAGAAAGATGAGAAAGAGTCAAGAAAGCCACATATATGTCACATTATTTTTAAACATTTGTCATTATCATTACGAATAATGCAAGCAAAAGTACAGATTACGTTTAGTTTTGAATTCACAAAAATTCGTTATTAATTAAATATAATGATAATAATTCTGATTTAATGCTCTGCGGTAAACACTGGAATAAATTCGTTCTTTTCCGCGTTGGAAAACGGTTGAATTACTTCATACTGGCAGTCCAGCGTAATCGAAGAAAGGTCGGACTCGCTGGTAGTCAGCCGCGTCAGAGGCGCGGACCGCAAAAGGTTCAAACGTACATTTTGACAGCGGCGCTGGGGAGAGAAACGTCACGGGGAAAAAATATGTGCCGACGTTCGTTCGGCGAGCTCGCCAATCATGAAAATGGAGAATCAACGTTCATAATGAAAGAGCGGAAAGATGGAGAGGGGCATTATGTCCATCGTCGGGATTACATCGAATCGAATGAGCCGTTTGCAAACGCTTCGACAGCATCAACGGAGGATAATCTCTGACAGGAGTCTGATTTCCCAACAGTTGCCCAGATAAAACGTGCAAACACCCAAATGCACACCTACGGCCGCGCATACGTGACCACGCGCGCGTGTGTATTCGTCGCGAGCAAAGCGAAATTCTCGTACGGACGTGAATAATAAAAAGACATTGAGTAAGAGAAACAATTTTTGAAGCCTGATATTTGTCAATAATGTGCGGAAATCAAATTTGCATTGCCTGGCAGGCACGAGAGGGTTGGAGGGGTTGAAATGAGATTGCAATCGGATTGGCGGAGGGGTGAGGTGAGGGAAAACAATTTTATTGGCAGCGTTACACTCGCCAGTTATTGTACCGATGCATTAACAACATGCATCAGTGTTAATGGACATCGACACACGAAACGGCGGAAACTGAAAGTAGATATCTGCACTCAATAGCAAAGTTATTTTATATTATTATTATTATTATTATATTAATTTAAACGGGGAACAGATATGAAACATAAATATAAAAAATTAATTTAGCGACAAAATTTACCCCAGATTTTTGACGCGGCTCTATTCTTTATAATTTTCTGCTTGTACAAGCTTCTAAACTTAGAAGAGGTAAAAAGAATGGTTTACCTGAAGAGTCGGCAAAAATAAAAATTTTCCCTAACAACATAATCGTAAATCAACAAAAAGAGAAGTGAAAGATTAATTATTTTCTAGAACTTGTCACTTAAACGACCCCCACGACGGCCAGCACATATGTATTTGCGCACAGGTTAACGTGAATGCAAACGCACGGTTCATGCATATTGTTTGCACGGGCCTGTAATTGTTGAGCAGCTCAATCGATCGGCGAGAGTCTGGCGTGTAATGAGTGTAGATTGTTTATAACGTTGTTTATCGGGGGGGTAGGCGAGGGACGAAAGCGTATGCCAGCTTTATTCCTCCCATAAATTTCTGCCGGCCAGGTCTCGCGTCTCCACCACCTGACAAGCAATTAATGTAAACGCTGCCGGCATACGTGCGTGTCCCTTTGCAAACGTACTCATGACGCCAGACCTACTCGGTGATCAGGAACTTTCGGCAGCCAGCGAAGGCTCGCCGGACAAGTTCGTTCAGCGCCAAAAATAATCACTCCGCCCACGCCACGCGTATGTCTACATCTACGTCCTTTTTTTCATCTCACTTCGAAGCCTCCGCGCCAACCAAAAATCCACTCCGTCAGTCGAGCCTCCCACGCCCCTACATATTTCATCTCCGATCACGCATTCTAATGCAACTACTCCAGAATGTACCCGATTCGAACGCACCCTTTCACGGAGCGACCCGCGAAACAAAAAACGCATCCGCGCTGCGGCCTCGAGTGGGCCAAAGTCCACAGTCGACCGTGCGTTGGCGGGCATGAAAATTTTGGTGCGCGGCCACAATGGAGTTGCCGCGCGAGTAAACTCGCAATGACGTTACAAGGCTCAGTTCGGCGCGGATTATCGTAACAAACGCCGCCTCATTAAAGGCCGCTTGATTGGCGTGCGTTCGGATTGATGGGCAACGCTGCGGCGACAATCAAAATCGTAATCGCGGCGAGCCCTGCAGCCGTTTGGCCAATGGCAGACGGCTGAGGAGGGCTGGGGGGAGTGGTCGGAGACTGAGCGCCGAATTCTACTCTCTCCCGTCACCACGGTGTAACAATTCGATATCGACGTCGGACGATGCCTGTCGATGGATTATTTTAACAGATTCATCCGCGCTGCACGTCGGCCGCGATTGCGTCGGTGTAATTTCGGATTAAAGCATGACCATTGACAGGAGTGTTCCCAGAATGCGTCTGTTTTCAACGCGGACATTTTGTGAAGAACGAGTGCGAGACGTGTTAAGGGTTGGAAAAGAATTCGTTATGTATTGTGTGGTGTGAAGAGTTGAATTTACATGGACGTTGGTAGAATGAAAGATGAAGTTTAGCGGCTGTCTCTTCAATTGTTCTGCAATTGCTTGAAAAACAATTCTTACCACTCTTGAGATATTTCACGAGAAAGAAATTTCTGATTTTTGTTCAAGGGGTGATTCACCATTCAGAATATTTGAAATTGGGTTGCCTATGTCATCCTGACTCACCAGTAGGTACATTGTATGGTGTGCTTTAAATAAGAAACTTCATTCCCTTCGAAACAAGAATTCTAGAAAGAACTACATATATCAAATCGAGTTTCTGTTCCAACGTATGCACGTAAGTCAATATTGAAAAACAAAAGAATACAGCAGAAACAGAAGCCATCCATTCGTACTTAGGTCGAGAGCAATTCCAACATTGTTCCGAATTGTTCTAAGAATCCTCAGGAAGCCAGTTAGCTACGAAATACATACTAGAAACACAAGTACCATACATTCAAATGGTTATTTGAATGGATCGGCTAACGCTCGTCCGTTCATAGCCGGCGTCAGCGTTTACGTCTCGAGAAGTGCATACACCCGCGCGTATACACACGCATAGACTTCTCTGTACATTCAGTAACGTCTGCACAAAGTTCATCCTCGAGCTAAGTGGTATAACGACTAAAGTTCGGCTTCTCATGCAGTAGTGGCTTTTGTTCGTCATCCACCGCCTTGCTTCTATCTATATCTCCTTCCACCTCTCTTCATCTACGACTATTTCTGTCTGCCTTTACCAGTCTTTGCCTTTCGGCGTATATCTATCGTGATATGCTTATATAGCAAGAGACATCTTAAACGGAACACCAATGTGCCTGAACTGCTGCTGAAGAGCAAATCTCGTTGAGGCCAATAATGTATTGTTCGGTGCGGTTAATTCTATAACGTATGCCATTGACATGGGCCTTGAACATCACACATCACTAAATAACCGCTTACATACTACTGACCGTCACCTACAAATATGTAGATTAAAAATGTTCTTAATCCGTTCTGCTACTAAATCCGCGTCGTACGTGTACGTAATAACGAAGCATGTGGCTTTCTGCCAGCAGATTCGCGATTATTTCGGATTAATCTAAAACGGCGCAAGAGTTCAAACTCTTTCTACCGTGCTCACACCTTATTTTTCCTCGTCGCGCCGTGCACCCGAGTACACAGCGATGTTTCTCGTTGCGACCGCGATACATCAAAGTCAATTTCAGAAGGGCGAGATTTCGTGCCGGGATTTCACTTGGTGCCGTCGTCAAGTGCCCGGATTTTAATGCGCTCCGGTTAATGGAATTTGTCCGACTTGTTCGCGACTCCGCACTAGGGCAGCATGTACAATGGACTGCGCGCGAATTGTTTGGACTCCGTAATGCGCGGATTATCCATTCGACGACGGGGAGTTCCATTCTCGAATTATAAAGTTTAGAAATTGTGTTTCGTCGCATTAGAATATGGTCCAATTTCGTTTATTTTTTTTCGTTTCATTACGTACTACGTACTGTGATATTTGTTATATACAATTTTGTTTTTTTTTAGGTCTATGTCGAGACAGAAACATAAAATACGTTTCATGCGTAGTGAGACCTCAAGTTATTACTATACACTATACTATATTTTCTTGTACTTCACTAATCTCGCCTTTCCCATAGATACGTCATAGATAAAAAGTGCAGCCTCACAATAATGCGCACAATAAACGTTCGCTCCACGCCATCTAATCACTAATTCGATACACACAGCGCGACGCACTGTACATATTTCATCGGCCTCCGACGATGAGTCTACATATCGATATCCATTCGCGTACGTGAAGGACGTCGCAATAAAGCTGACACCGTTTAAGCGCGGAAGCCAAAAACGGCGAGCGGCAATAAGAAAAGGAGGTCGGTCGCTCGAAGGAATCCTGCACGTCGTTACCTCGATTGTCGACATTCCGACATTCGTTCGGCCTTTCGCTTCGTTCTTACGATTTAGCACGCTCGTACGTTACGTCCGCCCGTTCTCGAGACGATGAAAACTTTAATGGGAAATCGATAGGCGGAGAGAAGGATCAAGGATGGACGACGTACAAATATTGTAAGTGGCAAGTTGCTACTCGAACCGGTCGCGAAATATTCTCATTTATACGGGATGTGTCCTAAAATGTGAGACGTACTTTCGGGATGGATTGATGCGGAAACGATGACAAAGTTTCTCTCTATACACGGCCAGGATCGTACATGGCAATATATTTATACGCATGATACATCTAGTACAAAAATTGCTTGCGTCAGACGTTGCAGTTTGCTTCACGATACGCCCTGTACGTACCGCATTTTCTTAGAAGTTCCCTTGTTAGTGTTATTCGCATACTCACCGAGAGCAGTATTGCGAATGGTCCTCGTGATTTAACACCCTCGTGCTTTAACCGCCGGACCGCGCTCACCTTTACCCTACCCTCTATATCCAGTAGTCCTCCATTCCTCCCCGTTTCGCTCTTAGGTCGTTCCCGGTTGTGCGATTAGCGTTGTAGAATCGCTGAATTTATTTCCGGCGCGGCGCGCGTAAGGGGAGACTGTAAATCGCGGCTGCTAGCGAAATTGTAACGGTAAACTCAGCGTCCGTCCGATCTGCGAGGGTGTTATTCGTTCGCGCGTCTCAACGGCAAATGTAAGTGGACCGAGCAATTAAGGGTAAGGACTGGGTTGAAATTTCGAAAAAATCTATTTTTCTTCTTTTCCAAGAGATTCGAGAAATTGAGGTCAGCGGAGGGAGAACAGATGACACGAATCGTGCAACACTTTTCAATTGCGTCGTTTTTATCTCAAAATTCAATTCTTCAAGAATAGCTTACAAAAAGCATCTAAACAAAATTTGTAAAAATTTCTCTTCCACCGTTCTCTCGTATCACGATCTCATACCGACGACCCCGCGACAAAAGAACACCAATTACACTCCGCCGTATCGCTGTCCTTAACAAACTGAAGCTTTAAAAAATAATGAAAACCATTTCATCCCCTCGACCGCCGACAATTTCGTTCGCTTAACGTCCGACAACTTTCCTCTGCCTCTTAAATTAGAAGCGGCGCAGGCAGCGCCACTAACCCAAAAGACCAACTGCATTCGCAGGTCTTGCGTTCGCTGCGGTTCAATGTAGCGGCACTTTTGGCCTGTCTGACCCGGGTAAGGACTGCACCACTGCGGCTAACGGACGCTGCAAGGCGTGCACAAGAGCGGCGCGGGTGGAAGAAGGAAGGCACGAGGACTAAGGAAGAGCGAGAGGAGGGAAGTGGCGCATTATACATAATAAAGGAGAAACAAGAGGGCGACGTCAGACACACTTAGCGTCGGAACTTTTTGTCCGCGACCGACCATCCTTCTTACTGGCGAAGGGTGGATGGACGCGAGAGATGAGGGTGAGAGAGAGAGAGAGAGAGAGATGAAACTGTAACGCAGAGAGAGAAGGTAGATGGAAGTGAGATTAAGGTACGCTAGTGAGAGAGACGAACGACGTGCGAGTGCGAGAAAGGCACGAAGACGAAAAATTTGCCGAAGACAAGAAAACAGGTGTTATATTGATGATCAGAAATAGTCGTACCATGGCGGATTTTTGATTTGGCAGAGAACAATTTTTGGGATGGCGCTATGATTCTCAGCGGCGATAGGAAGGGGGCCAGGAGCGAAGTAAGAGAGAAATAAGAGTCGGCGGGCATGAAAAGAGTACGGGAAGGTAAATCCAGGGGCAGGATTTAAAAGGTTCTCGGAGCGTGTAAAACACCGACGACAGTACCGCCGGGGAGCGGTATAAAGTGCTCCGGGAAGGGAAATTATTCCGGGTACCTGACAAGATTATTCAGACACCGGTCGTCTGGGGTCGGTCCTCAGTATCAAAAGTTCTCCGTTTCGAGGGATGCGTTTCTCGTCGCTCGCGTCGTTCGAAGCACACGCTCGTCCGGCCATTGTCCGGCTTTCTCATTGGTCGTAAAGCGAGCGTACAACGCGAATGCCAATACGGGGGAGGGGGTGATAAAGGGGGTGGGGGAGGGTGGAAGACAAACGCGGAACTTCTCGTCGCTTTAATTCGTTCCAGAAGTTTTGCGATCCAATCGAGAAATCAGTCTCTCTCTCTCTCTTTCTTTCTTTTTTCCCTTTGCTTCCCTCTCCTCGCGGACCCATTGATCGAGCCTTTTATCTCGCAACTTTTAATCCCCCGGAATCTCCTCGATACTCACCGGAAACTCGGCCTTTCCGGGCGGGCGAATAAGAAAACTCGAGGCGGGCTAACGAATAAGGCAGGGAAGTGGTTGACTGGCCCGCTTCTCTTTTTAGACGCTTCGACTTTTCCCACTTGTTCTCGAGGGTCGTGTATACGCGCGGAGGGTGGAAAGAAAATAGGAGGTATAACGAGGGAAGAGGTGATTATGTGGAGTGTTTGGAAATTCGTGGTACGGACTACAGCCGGAGCCGGGAATGCCGGGATGGAAACATAAGTCCGAAATTCGGTATAAAGTTGAGTCGTTCGACGTTGGAACTACATGGGCACTTGAAATGTTTCCTTCATATTTTCTTGTAATACGCAAATAATGCCCTATTGACTTGTTTTTCAATTATTTATTTATATTTATTTTATTAGTAAGATGTAGAAACAGTCCGTCATTACAGCAATATTTCAAAGAAGTCTGCACTGCATCACAATTTATCAGACGCCCTTTATACGCGTGGAACGACGAGAAGACATTCGCGACGTTTTCGAGCCGTCAAGGGAGAGAGAAAAAGAGAGAAAGAGAAAGAGAGAGAGAGAGAATCTCGAGTTCAACGGTGGACTTTAATCGCCTCAGGAAGTCTCGAGATGGAATTTGTATTAAGTGACAATCTGCGTTCGAAGGTCTTTGATGCGAATTCGTGAAACAGCTCGAATGGAGGAATGGCGTGCGAGAGGTAGCTGAAGCGGCAGGAGGAGGGATCGCAACGATAGATAAAAACGAAAGGATGGCACGACGAGCAAGGTGCAGACAATAGACGCCGTAACGAAGGCAAGAGAGAGAGTCACGGATCCGGAGAATAATCCGAAAGGCCATATCGCCGGCAAGGGCTGCTGCACCGCTTGTGAAACCCCCGGTAGCTACTTAACGTCGGAACTACATTCGAGGATTTCCATTATGCTTCAAGGAAAATACCCTTTCCGCGAACTTCCCCCACGAGAGTAATGCCGAGGCGGGATGCGTTCTCGTTCCATGCACAGAATCAAAGTCGGCCGCTGTTGCAGCCAAGTATCGGTAACTACCCACTTCCTCTTCCGAAAATTCGCGGCTAGGGAATTGGCGCGTAGTTCGCCGGGCGATATCGCGTCGATCGATTGCGTACCGCGACGTGTCATTCATTGTCAACGCGTCGGACGGTTGTAGTGATTTTTGGCCGGGCGGCGGGAACAATGCAATTAACGTCCGCCTGAAATAATAGGGTGGAAGAAGGCTGATAGAACGTAACTCGAGTGGCGAGACGCGAGAATCCCTTTCTTCCTCGTAATGCCGAGGCTGAACGTAAAAGACGGAAAAAGGGATCCCCTTTCTTCCGGGCAACGGCTTTGCCGCGCGAGCAACGACGGGAGAGCATAACGACGCAATAATTGTCAGCGCAACGAAGCGGGGCGTAACTTTACCTCCCTTCGAGATTCTCTTTTGCCACGCGACAACGACGCCTCCTCCGTGCTGGTGAGGCGCGCTCGATTCTTCAGCGTCGTCGGTCCCATCGCGTCACGTCTTTAGAACGCGATTCGGAAATATTCGACGTGTTCATTTTCGAATCCGTGTCCACTGTGAGTGGACAAGAATGAACAAAATAACGTTGCGTAAGAAGATAAAACTTTACAAGCTTATAAATATGCTAAACGTTCTCTTAAGTCTCAAGAATCTTTACCAATTTTCACTTATGACTGTCTCGACCATTTTAACGTCACTTTATGCTTGCAAGCCGAACTGTTTGTTATCGGATCCGTGCCGCCGCTGAGAGTGGCTACGGAAGTGCAGAGGGTTAATAAGTCGGCGCTTACAGAAATGAGTGGAGGACGGCGCGGAGTGAAACGCAAAGATCATTTCCTTGTTCCCGCGTCTTTGCCGAGCCCGCGAGCGGCGCGGCGGCTTAACGTTGCCGCAATTATTTTCACTGCCGACGGTCGTATAAAACGTCACCTCCAGTGCCCCGCGAGGGTCGCAGTGAAAGGCCGGGAGACAGCGAGTGGCCGGTGGCGCGACGCAGGTTAAGGGTCGCAACGTAGGTAGGGAGGCTCGAGAAAGCAAAACGACAGAAGGAGGAGGCGGACAAAGGTGAATGAAGAAGGAAGTGAAAGGACAGGGGCAAGAAATCTGAAATTCAATATAGGGGTAAGAGAGAAGTTTAAGATGGACGAACGAAAAAAGGAACGAAGCTCGAAATGGAGTAAGAGGGCGAAAGAAAAAATAGAGGAACGGGGTAAGGGAGAGAAAGAAAGCAAAAGAGAGAGAGAGAGAGAGAGAGAAGAAATAGGATAGTGGTGGCTCGTGCCTGGGGCAACCTCGTACTAAAGAACTCCCCTTTTTCGCCTTTTTTCGCCTTCTCTTCCCTCCTCGTTCTCTTCCTTCCGGCGCTGTCCCGTGCCATTCTCATTCGAGCATTCGTCCACTCTCCTCTTCGGACGGACTTTTTTAATGAGTGCGCCCCACCGAGATGGAGGGAGGCCGACGAAGGCGGACGGGGAAAGAAAATGGAGAACGACAGAAATGGCGTGTGAGCAGAGGTAAGAGGTGGAAGGAGCGCAAAAAGGGAGGAAAGGGACGAGAAGGAGGGATGGGGAAAGAGGTACCGAGTATAAGACTTGTTCGCGCAAAGTGAGTAGGAGCCATTAGAGAGGAATAAAATCTTTTTTACCCCTCTTTCGCCCCCGAGCCAGCCCCGTTCAACCCCGCAGCTAACCGTAATTCAAAAAGTTTTGTCGGATTAAAAATGTGACTGGACTGTCGTAGCGGAGGTCGTCCTCCACCCCCCACCCTCTTCTACCCTCCGAGCCTCTTTCACCCCACCGATCCTCTTCCGTCCCTTCGACCCCCCCAATGTCTGTCTGCCTACTCGTTTTCCTTTTTTCTTTCCTTCTTCTACCCTCCCGGTCCTGCATCCACGAACTACGTTGCTTCTTTGCCTCACTCAAGCCGTCACCGTGCCACCATCGAGAATGTTCGTTCAGAGCCGAAGGTGCCCAGTATCAACGTTGCCAACTACTGGAATTATCTGTTTTTGATACTTTTTTATAATGATTTAATAGATTACTTGTTATATTTCGATCATTTTTTTCGCATGACCGTAAATCGAGTATAATAATTGTGTAATCCATCGATCTCGTCCGCGTCAAAGCTACAAATCCGTCATCGATGACAACGGATCAATTGTCGGCGGTACAGCAGGCGGCAAATACAACGACACGCTCGAACAATGAAGAAAAGTAGTAAAGTAGAGAGCGAGCGGTTACTGTTACACGTGTAAAATATAATTGCCAGCGATATTACTTCGCCGCAGAATTCCAACGCGGCGCGCGGAACGAAAGAAATATCCGAATCGCATCGGGGGAATAAACTTCGTAATCGATACCAAGCCACGCTCTCCTCTGCCGCGTGCGAGAAAATTTTCCGCTAGATTGCCGCGGCAGGGGGGAAAAAAGGAGAACAAATTACGTTCTCGTTACAGCCGTCGTCGGTCGGGAAATAAGAGAGCAGGCGAAGGAATATTATTTTTTCGACGAAACCGAGCGGTCGGAGTAGTAATTCATTTTTACGCCTTTCAGACGTATCGGGACAATGAAAGCGGTATGCGGGGGAGAGCCTCGGAGTTACGGGCAGCGGGCTTAAATGGTTAGTAGAACTCGTGAAAGCGAACAAAGAAGAGAGAAAATATCGTTTATATGCGTCTGTCTGTCGGATACGACGCGATTGTTTTTACGGGCAATTACCCATCATTTCGCGCTGCGCCTCGTTCTACTGGACTCACTATAACAAGCGACCGCCATTTTTTGGCTTTCGAAAATTAACGCATTTAAGAAACAAGAAATATTTGGTAGTTAAGGAAGACTAAAGTCGCCCGCGAGGAGCAAGTGAGATGGCCCAACGATGCCAGAACCGCGAAACGCGCCGTTTCACGCTCCACTTGTGTGACGGCAAGCGGAGTATCATTCATTTTTAAGTAACACGATTTCCCCCGGGCGCGGCCGTGCGCCTTTTAACGAGGGAATATGTCCTGCAACATTGATGTCGACGATGCCGTTTGCCGACCGGCCTCTTATCGGAGCAAATTATATTTTCGCGCTTCAACCTGCCCCGTCGCCCATTTTCTAGTCGTTTAATCAAAATTTCTCTTACGCTCGCGGCATAATTCGGGGAGCGGTGAGAATCATCGCGGACGATCCTGTGATCTTATTCAGACCATCCAGTGTCGCCGATGGACTAACGGCTGGCAAACTGATTTCGAGAAAATTTGTCACGCCGCAGCCGCAGCCAGGAGAATCCGAAAATCGCGGAAGAGTTAGTTGTAGGAGTAAAGGACGCGCGGAGGGAGCAAGCGGAAAGTTCGGCGGACTGCTTAATTAACCGAGGTTAGTAATGGAAATTAGCCGGGATTAGTAATGGAGATCGGGAGAAGGCTGGCTCCCTCGTCTGAAACCAATTTCGAGCCCTTTTCCGCGCAAAGTCCGATATCTGTACCTTCCGCCATTAAACGTGCCAGCCCCATGGGCTGCGGGTAGCAAAATAGGGGAGCAAAGGGTGGGGGAAAGAAAGTAAACCGATGAAACAGAAATACATTGAAATACATGAATAAATATATCTCATTCCGTAGTCTTTTTAGCTTAACTGCCTTCGCAAAGCATAATTTGCACGTTCCCAGTGGAATATCGCCGCGATCGACGATAAATCACGTTTTGAACAGTGGACACAGATAGAAAGAGTGAGAAGTAGGTGGAAATGGAGAGAGAGAGAGAGAGAGGGGGGGGGGAGGAGGAGAGAGAGAGAGAGAGAGAGAGCAATCGGCGCCCAACCCTCATTAATTTCCGCGGCATAATGAATTCGCGACGAACTTTGCCTCGTTACGATAAATCCGCGACGAATTTCTCGAATTCCACTTGTCGCCGAATATTCGCCGAATACGTTTGCAAAATAACCGCGGGACAATTTTTCCCCCGTGCTTCGCCGATCATTTTCGCCATCGAGAATTAACGAGCTCCGCGCGGAAACGGCATACTTTCGCGAGACCAAGTTCTTAAAATGAGTGATCGTTTTTCACCAATTTATCCAGTCCCTTAGCGTCGACGACATCGATCATTATGAGAGTGATCTAATTCCAATGAAGGATAAAAAAGAAAAAGAAGAATCGGAAGAAATTACATTTTCCACTTACATCATAATCTAAATCAGTGTAACACGGAATACACGATGAATTGTATTTTTCCTCAATTTTTTTTACATAGAACCGACCACCTTCATGATCACCGCAGTAATTGATAAAACTTCACGAAACGCAAGTCTCGCGCCGGCTTCTCATCAATTTTCCGTGGATGGCGCCCAATCGCTCTAATTGTCACTTTGCCTCCGAGCCGTAAAAGGCCGGCAACAAGCCGCTCGCTTGATGAAACGTCTAAGTCGGCCTCTAAGCACATCGCAATGACGTTCGGCGACAATAGCCTGGACGGGATTACCGTAATCCTTCGATAACAAATCGTCTCGGTCATACTGTCACCCGCCGAACAGCGATTAAACGCTCGACGAGAGCTTGGAGTGTCGACGAGAGAAAAAAAAATTCGTTTTTAACGAAGACGAATCCTTTTAAGCCTGTGGCGCGAGGCGCACACGCCTTTCGCTAACGAAATTTTGCCCGGCGAACGTTGGAGAGGAAAATCGACGAAGATAATAATTGAACGGCACGTTTTCCTGGACAGCAAGACCGAATTGACATTTGGAAGACGACGGTAGATTTATTTATTTACGGAAACAGCCAATTATAAACTGAAGAACAGAAATAAAATTGACCGGAAGAATAAAAATGGGAAAAATGATAATAACTGCGTAGGTAACTAAGGATACAATATAGTGATTCCATATGCGCACGGTATTAAGTCTCATTTACGCCATCCTTCTTCGATACCACTTTAATCGGACTACACTGAATGACGTCGATAAATAGAGATTTCCCGGGAATCCTCGCATACGTTTCCATTCTAGAATCGAAATCTTCCGTGAAAAGAATTCTACCAGAAATCCGGAGCTGCCGTTGTAACCCAGCGCTTCCCGCTGCACTTATATACACACAGCCGAGCTGTACTTCCTCGCACTTACATTTCGCTGACACCAATACTCGAGGAAATGGGCACCTCCGGGAGTGTCGGACACACAATCACGTCGCCAAATATTCGCGCGTCGGAATGGAAACGGAGAAGTGGACGAAATGGGAAAAGTGGAGAGAAAGGAAAATGTTGCAGCCGGACAGGAAAAGAAAGCAAGAAAGATAGATAGAGACAGAGAGAGAGAGAGAGAGAGAGAGAGAGAGAGAGAGAGAGAGACAGAAAGGCACAAATGAAGTGCGAAAGAGAATAAATAAGAATAAAAAGAATAATAAAAGCGTAAGAACGGGTAAAAAGGGAGGAGAGTGAAGTAGAAGAAGCAACGGACAAAGTCCGGTCCGACCTTCCGGATTCGATGCGCGAAGAAAATCCCAGCAGTCCCATCCTCCTCTTCCCTCTCACTCACACTCCCCGCAAGATCCGATATCTGGAGGATAAGACGATGGTATCCGCGAAATGACGACGAGGAGTAGTGCGAGTGGAGAGGACAGGCAGAAAGAGAAAGAGAGAGAGAGAGAGAGAGAAAGTAGAAAGTAGCAACAGACAGCGAGTTTTCTGTACATCCGAAGCACCTCGACGGCGGGACTTTTCAATTTCGCGAGGGAAACTCGTTTGGAAAGGATAACGCGCGGCGGAGGGTGCGCCGGGATGTATACAGGGTGTCGCTAGAAAAAAAGAGCCGCGGATGAGAGGGGGAAAATTGTGAACGGCGCACCGCGATATTGCGAGCATTTTAACGCACATCGACTGCCGTCGATTTACCGTCGTCGTAAATAAAGCCCCCGGCGAGTCGGCCATTTTTACAGAAGACGTCACCGGCGCCGGAGTGGGGAAATATTTATTTCCGTTAATATCGGCGCAATGGTTGGGGCTTCAATTTTAGATTTCACGCCCGTTAAAAGACCGCTACACCCGGTGAATGTATTATCGAATCTATAATTCAAGCGATACACGCCGCGGAACAGGGAAAAAGGGAACAATAGAAGGAGAGGGACGGCGGGGAAGGAAGAAGAGAAGGGAGAGAGAGAGAGAGAGAGAGAGAGAGAGAGAGAGAGAGAGAGAGATCGTCGTAAATCGGGAGAGCCGAAGGAACGGTCGTGCACGAATACGTGACCTCCGGAACAATTGAAAAACATGCATTAAACATGGCAGGGGATGATTTAGCGAGGGTAGTGGCACGCAACCTCCTGTGCCACTACTCTCTTCTCCTTCCACCTGCTTCTTCCCCTCCTCCCCCTCCCTCCGCCTTTTTCTCCACCATGCATCCGCACATTCACCCACCGTTACATTTCGTCGCGATTAATTGATCACGCGTCCGGATGACTCGGCGCTTCCTTAATCGAGACTTAAAGCAGTTTCACTTTCCGCCCGACTCCCGTCCGAATTTCCGCAATCGCAATCAGCCCTCTGCGAGATCGCACGCGGCCGGCCCAGAAATCCTCCCTCGAACTCCCCGACTTCCGCCACGAGTTCCGACGAGTCGCGGTAAAATGGCGGACATTAGGTCGGGCGCGTCGAATTAAGACGTGATATATCCCCCGTCATACATCCTACTTAATTTGCCAAGAAGCCCGAATTAACCTAATGCCACTTCCGAACAAATCCTCTCGCCCCTCGACATGACGCGTCGCTCGTCCGGCGGAATACCGAGAGCGCGGAGGCCAAGTATTTCAATTCCGAGCGGCGCGCAGTAGTACAAAGTGAAATAAGTCGGACGACCCCGGGATCCGTTTCCGCTCTATTAAAAAGAACCACCGCGCGCGGAATTGCGATTAATTCCGTCGGGCGGAATTACGGATTCATACTACTAATCTCCTGTCGGGCACGCCGTCGATAGAATTAATCCGCTTGCCCGCGGAATGGAAAAAGTTCGAGTGCCGCGCTTTAAGCGGCGTCGACTGTCGTTCGACGATTTTCGTGAAGAAAATGTGAAGTCGAAGGGATCGGGGGCTTGGTAGGAGTCGTTGTTGACGTCTCAAGAAAAAGAGGCTTACATTTGCTAAGGCACGCTTTTGATGTAATAAAGGCTCAAAATAAGGCCCTTTTACTTATATGTTTCAGTGAATGTCATAAAAATCAGCGAATCATACTTGAATTGTACCTATTTCGAGTAATCGCATACCGTTGCTGCAACGAGACAATTACATAGATATGTAGCAATGTGAATTTATCTAAAAACTAGTAAAGTGCCCCGAACTCTTGATTAGGCGTGCACCTCGACGAGTTTTCGCAAAACTTCTACGTTCCCAAAACGTCTTCCGCTGCCTGCCAACCTTTCCCTTTCTCCCGCTCCCGTGCATAAGGGACACAAGCGTAAATACAGGAATATTTGCGAGCTCGTTACGCCGAAGAATTCGTCGAGCGAGAGATCTCACCCCTCTTTCTCTTGCCACCCCATTCGGATCCGTAGATTTTCCGCGGCTCAAAAGGCCGAGTGCCTCGCTCGAATTTAACCTCCCTCCCCTCGATCTTGCCTCGCGTGCGCCAATTTCCTCCAGCGATTGCTCGTTCGCAGAATCCCTAATCCGGACTGCGAGTTCGGGAGACATTTGAGAATTTACGTGCCGCGCGGTCAGTGTTCAGATGCTGTCGTTACTTCCTGGCTGGGCGTGCTCGTGGAACGAAGCAAACAGGCATTCGAACGCGAAACTCCGGCAGGCAACGGCGTTTAAACCTTGCATTCTGACGTTGGGTCATTTTTGACCCAACCGCCAGGAGAACGTCCTTTCAAAGTTTCAGTGTCTGTCACAAATATCGACACTCCGCATTTCATTGACGTTTGCGAACGAAAGGTGAAGTTTTTAAGGTCAACGCGAGGGTTAGAATTTAAGTGCGGAGAAAAGGAAACGAGCGAAACCGCGGGACTATTTTGATGCAGAAGCGTGTAACGAGTGGGATCCGGAGAGAAAAAAGATGCGAAATCCTTTTAGCGATTTTCACCGTCCGCGCGGAGAATGAAAGCGTGCGCCTTGGAGTCCGGGTGGCAGTTGGGGTTTGAGGATGCGTCGCGGGGGGTTGGACCTGGGGTGGAGAAAGGTTGCGCAGACCGGAAGTGCCATGTACGTACGCGAGGCGAGCGACGCTTTAATTAAATTTCATAATTAACCGCAGTGATGAAGGCCCGTGCGTGGTTGCGGGAACGCCTTAATTTCGTCTGCGTCACGTCTCAAAACGATTTCGCTCCGAGCGGAAAGAGTGCGCAGGCCAGGGGCTGGATAGAAGTCGCGAGGAACGAAGTGGTCCGATCGACTGCCCGAAGACCGCAGCATCCACATTCGCAGTGCGCGCCAACGATTATCGCGAGCATCGATCAACGGTCGCACCCTCGACGTGCAATTTTAATAATGTCCGCAATTTCCAATCATAACAACGTTATTACACGTGATCGCCGGAATAGAAATTCTGCTTTTAATTGGACGATATCGCTTTTTTGTTTTTCGCGTCCGCGTACACGTACTCCGAATAATTAGGCTCTTAATTATTAACCCGCCCCGGCCCGACAAATTAAATTCCATTAGTAGCATACACAGCCCCGCAGCGTTTCGTGCAAACGGCGAGCATCGACACTGCACACGACTAATATGGCGCCATATAATAATAACGCGAAAGTGGCGCGATGTATTAATTTTCGGAACTTCCCAGCGGGCTCGATCATCGATATTCGAGAGCAATTAATCGCGTCCGTCAACCGACGATGGTTTTCCGCCCTATCGACGAGCGTTACAAGAAGAGAGTGCTTGCCACCCCCCACCCCCTTCTCCACCCAATTTTGCCCTCCGCCACCCCACGCTCGATCGATCGATCGGCCGCAATTTCCTTACGATTTTCCGGAGATATTCGACACGTATTAGCATAACAAGATTCTCTCGTGCACGTAATGCAACGGACGTAGGGCCCTGTCGGCCCTCAGTAATCCAGCCCTTATGGGAAGTCCACCTCTTTCGATTCCTTCAACGGCGAAGTTAGCGTAGCATTTGCATAGACTTCCGGTTCTAAAGATTCGCCGGCAAAATTTCGCTCGGCTCCGAGGCATTCGGTTTGAAGTAATCGAATTTTTCCTGTTTCTTCATCGCCGGGCTTATTTAGTTGCGTTACATATTTATGAATGAAATAACGTAACGGCGAGGTGGGCGGGCGAGACAAAGCAAACATTACGGAATAAAAGCTCAGTCGGCGAAGCTTTTGTTCTGTCATTTTTGTTTCGTTTCATTGGCCCGTTATTTATTACAATGGCGGCGAAGGGAGTATAATGTTCATGTAACATATTTATGTTACCCGTTTCGTTTCGTAGTCTCGCTCACTCTTTTCTATTGTAGTGTTCTTTTTTTTGTCTTGCTTCTTGGTCCTATTTTTGTCTGATTTCAGTGGTTCTAAGTTCGGTTACATAAGCCTGCCTCGCGATACGTGTTTGCAGATCGCTTCAGCCGCCTTGAAATGGAGTAACTGCGGAGGAGCGAGGGTGTCGAAGGGAATAGAGGTTAGTTGTGAGTCCATACGAGGTAGCGACACGTTTCACGCATTTGTTTCGAACGATCCATGAGTCTAATGCGA
Organism: Priocnemis perturbator; assembly: GCA_963942575.1. Taxonomy (NCBI): domain Eukaryota; kingdom Metazoa; phylum Arthropoda; class Insecta; order Hymenoptera; family Pompilidae; genus Priocnemis; species Priocnemis perturbator. The sequence goes on along the minus strand of OZ012655.1, from coordinate 11,827,037 downwards.
GGGCTCTTATTTTCTGCGGCCAGTGCTGAGGTTTCCCTTCGAATCGTTTATCGGCTTTTAGAGGAGGAACGGTGAGTGGTTTAAGGTAGTATTATTCTTTCCTCATTCCACCCAATGCGCTAAACTTCCGTATATTGGACAGGCACTAAACAACAAAGCGGGAACTTCGGAAGTTCGATTGGAAATTCATCAGTCCGAAAATAGCAACATCGTAGACAAAGTTGAAACTTTTGAAGCAGAAAACTAAGAGATTAAAACGGAGAAAGGTGCGGCGTAAAAGAGAGAGAGAGAGAGGGGGGCAGTGAAAAAGAGAGAAAGAGGGTCGAAGCGCAAATTCCGAGAGAGAGAGAGAGAGCAAAGCGATTTATGGCAAGCGAATGCCCGGCTATAAAATAACACTTCCCATTCAAATCGGCAAATTAATGGTCGTTTTCATGGATTCTTTGTTTGCGCCCGCTCGACAATGGCCACCGCCACGGGGCTGAGTTATTCTGAAATAGAACGCCACTTCGGAGACGAGGCTGAATGCGCCTCGACGCGATAGGAGTGCTGACCTATGACCTATCGACGTTTTGCAATGTTGCTGCGTTCGAGGAAAGTCGGACACCGGGCTGTCCTTCGTCGATTTAGCACGTCGACGGCCATCTGAAATTCGGCAATGCTCGTCAGAGGCCACGATCCTTACGGCCTCTCGCCGATTTATTCATTTCTCCCGGCACATGTTTAGATCCGCCGCAAATGAGATGTTGGCTTCGAATTGAAAGATTCTTAAAGTTCAAGTTTAACGGCTCGGTCGTTAATCGATCGGCAAAAACTTGCGAATTGTTCAATTATTCTGGGCTCCAGCACTTGTGTTGCTTCTTTCTCCGTCTCTCTCTTTATCGCCCCCCCTCTCTCTCTCTCTCTATTCACATCAATAAATTACGCGTTCCTCCCTCGAGCGTTTCGCATTAAAACAGTTAACAGCCGGAGTTGTTTACTCCGATTAGACGATGACTGGAAAATTAATACCCGAGATCAGGCGGAACACGCGTTCGAGATGAAACTTGCGTAATTCCGTGCATTGTTCATCGACGTCGTTCTGCCGTAATACGCGAGTCGGAGAAAATAAGACGGACTAAAGAGAGACGCGGTGAGTGTGAGCGAGATAAAATGAGACGAAGGGATACACAAAGTTCGCGCGAGCGCCTACATCCGAAACCTGCGAAATCTCGAAAATCTCTCGAATCTCGAAAATCTCTTAAATCTCCGGAATCTCTCGAATCTATTAAGTTAGGCGGTATATTTAGTCGTCCCGCGCGTCTAATCTCCCTAAGCGTCGGGTGATTACGAAGTTCGCCGGAAAATTGTCGATGCAAGGAACTGTGAGATTGTATCCGCGATAGTTCATCAATGCGTAATTAATGAATCGCGCGCTATACGGCGCGCCACGAAGATATTTTATCATGTACTGATCACGCGCTACGTGCGAGCCAAAGCATCTATCCGGCCGAAGCCGCGGAACGGTAGGCGAACAAATATCAAGATGAGAGCTTTGAATAATTTTCGCTTTAATTAATATCCTGCATATGCATCAGGTAATATAAAAACGTAATTTTCCTTCGACGCCGCGAAAATGAAAGGAAAGCAACGCATCGTTTCCGTGGCTTTGAGCTCGGCGATATGATAATGAATGATAATGAATTTCGAGATAATTGCTTGAAACAACGCTTGGAATCGCGTCGATGTATCGTTTCTCGTCGCTCGCAAACTGCCGGCACACGTTGCCACATACAGATTCGCGTCCCTATACGCGTACATACCGAGCATCCTATAATTATTCGTATCGTCAGAAAGAGAATCATTATCCACAAAAAAAAAAACATATACTCAACTCGAAAATGTCAAAAATATTTGTCTCCTTCGATTCAAGTATCGCACAAAGTCAGAGCGTGGCGTGGCATCATACGAGGCTGCAGCCTAGACAATAAAATGAGACAGCTTCGTATTGACATACCAAATTCTGGTTCGACGTTGTTATTGCGATTCATTTGATTACGAAGAATCGTCTCTGCACTATGAATTACGGGCCGCTCTGTGCAGGATCGCGTATACGGAATATCGTATATACAAAGAGCAATGCGGACAAACGAACAGGCATTGATCCGAATTGTACTCGAAACGCGGACTCCGCTGCATTGAGAATGGCTAGAATAACTCGTGGACTGAATGAATCCACCGGCGGCAAGGTAAAACAATCGTTTTTTTATTTCGTATGCTTACTGTGATTACAGTGGGCCCACAAAAGTGGTGGATTCTAATAAGGCAAGTGAAAGACTTCTTATTGGGTTGCGCATTTTCGATATTGAAAAGACACCTGTGCGCCTGGTAAGCCACGAAAATTCTTAACACACGAATGCGCCGACAAACAGCCGCGGGAGAGTGCATTGAAATCGGGTTAAACGAATATTAGCTGGCCGTGCGTTAATGGCTTTATATCGAAAAATTCTCCATTACCTCTCCGCTCTCCGCCCTTCTCCACTCTTTCCACGCCCACGCGTGCGACCAGGGTAAAGCTCGGTCTTAATACACGTTCGAGGAAACCGCATTAAGGAGGCGATTACGAAAAATTTACATTTATTTAAAGCCGCCCCGCGGCATTATCGTTTCGATTCACTTTGAAGCTGCACGCGATTGCTATGTTAATGCACATGTCGCGAAGTACGTAACGTGCGAGGACACATGCGATGCGCAAGAGGACGCACGCCGTCGAAGTCGTATTTCTCAAACGCCGAACGTTGACAGTGACGTGATACATGCATTTCCAGAAACGTTTTCAGTCCGGAAGTACGTTACGTGCTATAAATAAATTTGTCCTAAGTCGAAACGTAAGAACGTTATCCTGTAATAATTTTAAATTCAGTTTTACCCACTACGTTGACAGGCTCTATATTTCGTTCGGGCAATGTTGCCCGCTGAAAAAGACTGGGGCTATCTATCTTCGTTTCTCAATATTTTTATGTTCCGACCGTAAAGTAATAAGTACGCCGCAAACGTGGTAAACGCTTAGAATGAACTCTCATTAACCCAAAAAAAAAAAGAAAAACTCGAGGCTGCACTCTACCTACGTACAGCTAAGAAAATACTTTGTTAAGGGCTTAAACGGGACCCGCTGAAGGGCTCCTCGAGAAATGAGCCAGAACTATCTTGATTTATCGACTATCCGCCGAGCGTCCGCTAATTCTGATCGGCCCCAAGTTTTCAACGAGCCAACAACCGTGCGCCGCGTTTTCGTAGAAACTTTCGAGCCAGAATCTGGGTCAGCCTACTGTCCTCGCGCTTTTTCGATCGATTTCCGATATCGATTCCGCCGGCCGCTAATCGGAAATTATATTGACGTTCAAATATTTAAGCAGATGCCCGTTAGCATTATTCATACGATGTTCCGCGGCCGGGCGCGTCTCATATTTTCGACGATCGCGCAATGCACAGTTTGTGCGTGAAAATCGAGGCTTTAATCAGTAACGACGGACGAGCATCAAAGTTTGAACGACATGAAATCATACAAACGTTATACGCGAGCAGCGCATATTCTGGCAGCTCTCCCTGACAGTCGAAATAGAGATACTTTCTGTTGCGTAGGGACAAATGAGTGGCCCATAACTAGGCTCACCACACGTCCCGGTTCAAAGTACGCCTCGAGGTCCCTGGAAAGTAGCACAGTCACGACACATGAGTCGCGAGCATACGCTTTGTTACATTCCGTTTCTCCGTACCCAATAAATAACAACAACAAATACAAACATCGATTCCTCCTCTTCACACCCATTTACCCCTTCAATCTTCACCAACACGTCAGCCATCGTCCTACAAATTTCATTTCAACCTCCCTTCTACAATCACAACTAAAATTTCCTCATTTCCCTTTAATAACAACACACCACCAATCTCTCCCCGTTACCCGAATTCGATGACTCACATTTCTGACCCACACAACCCCCACCCTCAACAGACCTCAGGTTCTCCCAGTCGAGAAAGCCATACCCACGACAAACCCATCCACAACTGACCTTGCACGGGCGCATAAATGTTGAGGTAGAGGCAGTCCTCGCTCTGGTTCTTGAGATACGGCAGCAGTCTCCTGAGATACTCGACCCTGCCCTTGGGCATCTTATCACTAAGCTCCGGCAGATTCTGCGGGCAGACCGGCCCGAACTTATCGGCGACCTTAACGCCGTTCCACAGGGCCCCGCTGACGGGCGGCATAAATCTGAGCGAGCCGGTGGGGGGCGAGGCGTAGGGCACGCCGCGGAAGATCTCCACCCCCTCGAGGTATCGATCGAGGGTGACGATGACGCCCGACAGCTCGCCGTACTTGGTCCTCACGATCCTCGAGCTCAGCTCGGCGCCGGCCGTGGTCAGAATCAGGCCGAGGACCGCCAGGATCGACGACGTCATCTTGACAAGCCTTCGACCAACTCCGCCGGCCACCCCCTTCGTCCTGCGAACTCGCGCGCGATCGTCACTCCGCTGTCGGCGATCGATTCCTTATCATCGCGACCAGCCCCCCGACAACCGCGACTTTTCGCCCGCGACCTTGACCCTTTAGCCGCCCCCGGATGCCGGAAGCCGCGACGAGGGTGCATTCAAAATCGGCCCGCCACGAGGAGCCGGATTCTCGGCAGCCGGATGCATCAGATCGAGGGGTTAGGATTGTTTTTGTTGCGTCGGCCGGTGGGGACTCTGCGCACTTCACACTCTTTCACTTTGTTGGATGAGTTTTTTTTTGGGTCTCGGAGACGATGCGTGCTGGTCGATTTAGTACCCGCGCGCACTCGGACGATTTATTCGGTGTAGGTCCGTTCGTCCGCGCTGTCTGAGAAATATGCTGACGGTCTGGCTGTTGCGGAAGTTAGCGCAGCGCGGCGGCCATTATCGAGTCAGCGTTTTGAAAGGCAAATAGACGAAGTTGGTGCCAGCCAGGCCAGAAGGGGCCGATCGCTCGCCGGCGGATGCGGTCGTCCTTATTCCGCCCTGTCGGGAGGCTTCTGTATCCTGCGGGAAGTGTATCCTCGTGGATCGGACAGTGATTGCTCGACGATGGGTCGTTAACGTTCGGCCGACGTTCGCCGCGATGGATCGCGACTCGTTGTAGGTGGGGCCAATGCAAATCCGGAGCCCGGCGGCATTTAAATTTCGACGATTAATCAATCCGCACTCGATCAATGCCCGATCGCGGATTAACGGTCGGGGAAAAATAAATAGATGCCCAGAATTGGACGACTCTGCGCTGCCGGAAAAAAACGCGTCTGCGGTTATTATCGATGCTGCCGACGCCTGAAGATAATCCAATAATCCGATGATCCACGCGCGCTCTTGAAGACGAGTCAGTGAAAGATACGAGTCTTGAAGGTAATCCAATTAATCCACTGTTGCACACCTAATGACCCGACGACGATCGTTTCGGAAGATCGCTCGAACGAAGCTGCTGCGCCGATAGCCTCCGTCGATTCCTGACCCCCTTTTCAGCGTCCGCACACCCTCCGCAACCCATACACCAGTCTCCGAGATTATGTTCCTCGCTCCGCCGTCTTCTCCCGAAAATCTTCCTCGCCTCGACAACGGGAACGCTCAGACGAAGACGATCTCATTTCTAATTGCATGCTTGATGTGTCGGTAGAGATAGAACGCGCCGGCTCTAATAACGCCCAGGAGAAATCCGCTTCTCGGATGTTTACCCGTCCGCCTCATCCTGGCGAGCGTTCGGCACGGGAGGACAAAGGATGCGAGAAGTGCATGGGGAGCAGGAAGAAGAGAAGTGCAGAAGCGACGGGACGCGAGAACTTAAGCGCGGCTAACGACGTTTAACGTCGCTCAACCTTAGCACCGACGTCCCTCCCCTCGCGAATATTCCTCCCGCGAGCGCGTCTTCGTGCCCGGAGTCTCGATGTTTCTTACTTTCGACAGTTTCGACGCTCTCAATTCAGAGCAAGGCGGCGCGAGGTGCGACGGGACGAGCATCATACGTGCGGCTGGTATTCAACGCTGAACTTTCATTATTTCCTGCCGTTCCCATCGACTCCGACGACGATTCGAGCTTCGAGAACTGATCCCTTCGCTAGGCACGGACGCATTGTCTCTGTGTTCTCTGAAAAATTTCTCAGCGATCGTGTGTCGTTCGCACGTTTTATCCCGGGTCTCTCGGTGGTCTCGAATTATCACATGTCTCAGGATGGAAGTATGAGCCGTGGAATATTTAGTCCCTGACTTCAAAATACTTATGGGATGCTCTGTTTACCAGGCACATTTCGATACGTAATTTCAATGAGCACGCACCACGGCTCCTACGCGCCACGTTTATTCCTCGTTACGTCTTCTAATTTCTCAAGAACATCCTATCTCGCTGAGAGACACGGAATACTCTTTCCGCTGTTCCTCGTTTCGCGGATTTGTTCGAACTCTCTCTCGGTTCCGACTCCCACCCTTTCTCCGTCGTCCTCTCTCTCTCTCTCTCACACACTCTCGATTCGTTTCCTCCGTTGTCCACGGAATTACTTCCTCGGAAATCGTTTCTCGATAACGACAGTTTATCGGATACCAAACTAATTTAAAGTTCAGCCGGCGCAGCGGAGGCTCGCGAGACGCGTCCCTTTTTTCTCTCCGCAGCAACCTTCGTCCCCGGACGTGCACCCTGGACCCGTCGATCCGAGCAGCCACCGAAAAAGCTCGCCGCCCCGCGACACGAGACACCGTTCGCAAGAAGATTCACGTCGCCACGTACGAGATCACACGCGCACTGCACACTCGGCACTCGCCTGCTCTCTGTATTTTTTTTTCTTCCCCCCTCGACTCTTTCGACGACGAAAGTCGAGCTCACCACCGACGCGGATCGAATCTCGCGTAGGGCTCGCGATCTATGATCGAGACGGCGCGAGATCGGTCGAAGGCGGAACGGGAAGATTCGATTGGCGAGGAAATCCGGAAAAGCGCGGTGAACCCCGAGATGTTGCCGTCACTTCCACCTCCGACAGACTGGCGTCAGGCGACAGGCAGCGCGAGGAGGTGCGCAGGCGCCGCGCAAACGCTCCGGACCCTCTTTTCGTGCGGACGGACATGGGCGGAAGTGGTGCTGGCCACGGTCGATATTGCAGCGTCGCTGCTACCCCCTCGATCTGCCTGGGTTTCGGGGTTCGAGTCCGAGATCGAGGGGTGGCCGCCTTCGATTGTCTTCTTCCACTGATCGCAAGCGCGAGAAGTCGGGAATACGCGGCGCGCATCATGTCTGTGTCGATTTTGCCACTTCATTGTGATGGGTGGAGCAGTGAATTGGGCGTTTTGAAGTTCGTATAGCTCGACTAACAATATTAACTCACGTTTTAATCGAATGATTACTTCATTGAGCACTTTTTTTAAGAATGTAGGTATACAGGATGTATCATAAAAATTATATTGACGTGCTACTTCGGTCGATGTTTGAGTTATTCAACGAGCCGATGTCTCGACGTGGTTGTGTGTTCTTTTCAAGGCAAACTTAAGAAAAATTCAATTTATTGTATAAAATCTGTAAATGTCGTTTAGAAATTAATAAATGTGACACCATTTGCTTAATTTTAAATGATCGAATTTCTCGAAACATAACAGTGAAGCAAGATTCCGAAGAATTAAATACTTTATCAATGAATAGCGAACTGTTCCAGTCTCACGCTCCCACTACTACGATCCTTCTTAATTTATTCCTGCAGACGCGATACAGGTATCCAAATTCTTACGCGACCCTTACCGGCCGTTCAATTTTCCAAACCGGAAGTTCAGCGTGTCTCAAACAAAACAAGTTAGCCCCACTAAGTACCAAGACCTCGGCCTAGCCTAAGACTTCATCCCCCGCTGAATAATATATTGAGCTTACCGCGGGGGCTTCGGCCAAGTTTCCGCGGCATAAAGTATTATGACACGCGGACCGCGAAAAAGGAGCGACGAGGGGAAGAGAAAAGATGGAGGGCGAGAAGTAGGAGGAACGGACGGCGAGATAATTAACCTCGTTTTTTATGTTTTCTTTTTATTTCTTCCCCCCCGCCATCGGCCGATAGCGGCCAGCGATAACTTTCGGACCTAGGGCTTGTTATTAGAAAACTGCTAACTTTTTAATCGTTCCGCCTTCCTCGTCTCAGCGTATTGATACTTTCCCATCTATCGCTTCAATAATGCTACATCCCCGAATTTTCCTTCTCTTCGAATTCTAAAAGTCACTTTCTTCGGGTTCGCTGTTTCGTTATATTATTTCTTTCTTCTTCCATTTTTGTTGAAATCCTTAAGACAGTTTAGCACAGTCTAACTTCTCAGCTACCCGTTGTCGCTGCAATACCCTTAAACTTTCCGACTTCCTCGTTCTCCGCTCCCCTCTTTCTTGCACCACGATAAATTCCGCGATCTTATCTCAAAGGGTTGAAGCTGTGCAAGAAAGAAAGGGAGACGGGACAGAACGGAATAATGTAAATTTTCACTCTGCTCCCCCTTTCGCCCGATGTAATTTTCGCTCCAATTTCTGTCCCGCCACTTAAGCCCCTTTCTACCGATGCGCGGCGTGCGTCTCAAAAAAGGTCGACTTACAGAAAATTACGACATGCTTCAGTCCGCAAATATTGGAACAGTGTCACAATGCCTTTTGTACTTAGCGAGCCTGTTCTCCGTCGACTTACGTAAAACAAAACAAAAAACGAGTATCCTGTTCACCCTAACAACACGATCTCCCCCACTGTCCGGAACGAGTCCGCAGAATTCGGCGTTGTTTTCCGCGGAAACGTGAAACGACGCTCTCGGACGTGTTATCGGTGTAACACGATCACGAATCCGGGCGGACATTTGCCGCGACGACGTTCATTCGTAAAATCGACGAGCGCCTTCCGTTCCGGAAGTTGAAAGCGAGTCGAACCGTGGCGACAACCCTTTGTGAAACGTTTTGTGCCGCGGGCCGAGCATTTTGCGCGACTCCTCGAACCCTCCCGACCGATCGATAAATAACGTTACGGGAGCGTCCGGCAATCTTATAAAATCCGAAATTCACCCTTGAAACATCGGTCGACCCGAAACTCGCGACATCCATTTTCCGTCCGTCGTCATACTCTTCTCCCGAGCGTTTGAAAGCGTTATGTGCGACGAATCAAACGTACGATACTACACATGGCACGCGCGATCCAAGAATGAATAACGACTGTTTGCATATTAAGGTAAGCGTGCATTAATAATCGAAAATATTATTCATATATTAAAACAGAGTCTCTTCTAAATATACTAGTAACTCGACAAGTTGCGTCGAACGATCGCACCCTTACCCTAAAACGATTCTGATCATTCATTTCCGTGCACCCTCTCTTTTTTTCACCCCCGAACATCCTGCCCTTCCATGCCGCAGCTACCGACGTCGCGTCCGCGAGAAGTTAAACTTTACATAATTCAAACGGCATAATTACAGAGCGCGCCGGGTGAAAATTCGGAAGTAGGATCCAGCTGAAAATATCTGCCTGTTTCGCGTAGTAAACTAGAATTTTCCCGGGCGCTCGCGGAGCGGTTAAAAGAGACTGAACGGGGGCGAGGGGTTGCAGGGGTGGCAATTATTTGGCCGGCGTGCTCCGCGTTTGTGACGGTTCGTAAACACGACGTTTAGGGCCACCAGTGCAAGTGACAGAGTGGCGCAAAGAGAAAACTGCGAGGACTCGCGATTTCGTCCAACATCTCTTCCTATTCCCATCCCTCTCGCTCTTCCGTGCGCTTGATTTCGCGGGTTCCTTCGGGCTTGCACGTGCTCCGCGGTAAATGGAAGAGAAAGTCGAAGGCTTCAATTAGAACATATCCGTCTGTGCGGAGATGTTCAGTCTCACGCTCCCAAAAGCGTCATTCAGAGAATATTTCATGCGGCCTTTAGAATTTCAAACGAAATTTGACGAAACTTGTATGGTATTTCAAGTGGCACGTTCAGAGACCGAGAGCGGAAGAGGTGGAACAAGGTAAATGGAGAAGAGAGAAAGAGAGAGAGAGAGAGAGGAACATTTGAGGAAGTGAAACAGAAAGTGACAGAAAGAGTATGAAGAAGGCTGGAAAGGAAGGGCGTAAATTGGGAGGAGAAGCAGTTCGGAGTCTCCCTCGTCGCCATTCCATTTATCCCGGCCGATTTTATTGCTTGTGTAGATCCAGCTTCTCGTATCTTGGTGTCCGAATCTTTACCTCCGTCCTACCGACGATTTCGTCCCCGTTCGACTGTAATCAACCCCCCCTTCTCGCCGTTCGATCCCGAACAGCCGACGAAACACATATTCCTACTTTCACATCATTTTTTCAAGCCACGTCAATTATTCGATCGCTGAACGATAATTGATGTAAAATGATATATGACCGTTTTAATAGATGATAATTGTAATGTTTGACAGAAAGGGCAAATTAATAATAATAATAATAAAAAAACAGGACGTATAATATGAAGTCTGAAAGAAATTGATTCACAACTATCGAAGTTCGAAAGAAATTAACAAGAAAATTGAAGAAATTACATGACACTCGTTCTTAATAAAAGTGCATAGGTCGTACAAAAAGGAGAGGCGTAAATACGCAATCTGGAAATTATAGAATGCACAACTATCTCAACGCCTCTCGCAGCCCCTACTGTCGCCAAGACCACCGAATTCCTCAGAAGCCAGAATTATCTCCCACACTGACCCACTTTCCGAATTTCTTTCACCTCCGCGGAATAACGGAATCGACGGTGTCGCGCTCAAATAAATACAGTCTCGGCAGGTCCCTGCGAGCACAAGAGGGTGCTCGGAAGAGGGTGAAGCAGAGGCGCGAAGACAAGGGAAGAAAAGCGACGGGGTGTGACGCGAGGAATTCGTGCTTGGACTGTCGAGCATTCAAATCCGAGGAATCGATGGGAGATCTTGACGAGGAACCGGCGGATTGTGAAAGGGAGCGCAACCGTGGGGGGGGTGGGAACCTCTCTAACCCCACTCTATCCCTGCTCTAACCCTGTTCCAACCCCCTGGAGCCTCAGCCAGAGCGCGTTATACTTTACCTACTTTACAAGATTCCGCGCGCCGATAACCACCCCCGTTCCATCGGTTTCTCATACCTCCCTTGCTTCCCTCTGTTTCCACCCCCTTTTTTGCTCCACGTGCACAGCGCGCAGAGGGTGGAAACGGAGTCGGCGAAGAAGCAAGCAGCACCGAGAGCGGCGCGATTAATTTCAAAGTGATCATAATGTTTTAATACCGCCTTCTCTCTCTCTTCATTTTCTTTTCCCTCGTATGCATTCATATGCTCCCTGTTTCCTGCCTTCCCGGCCGCCCCCGCGCATCGCTCTCGCCAACACGTTCTACCCGCCTCTCCGCGCCGTCAAGAGCCCGCGTTCCGCGGTATTCGAGATCGAATCGTGCTCCACTTTCTTCCGCTCACCACTTCGCCCGCCTTTCTTCCCCGTCGGCTCACACTTTTTTTACCCCCGCGCGCGCGCGTTCTCGCACCGCTAAACTTCGTATTTTCATTTTTTTGCCCCGCCTGCCGGAGACGCGGGCGGAATCGTCTTTTTGTCCGGTGACAAATTGCGATGAAATGGAATTGTGCTCGGAATAAGAATGGGATAAATGGTTATTGTGGTGCAATAAAAACGAGTTTTAATCCGGTTCAGGAGCGGCGTATAGAGTGCGCGTGCGTTGTGCATTGAGTTAGATGATTTTTCGCGAATTTCGCCAAAGACGACGATCGAACCGCGCGGGTATATCATTGTCCCAGACAACATGCTCGCAGAAATAAACCTTGGTTTCTCCGAAGCCTATTGTCATGTGAGAAGCGCCGTGATCGATAACTCTCGACGCGTCGCGAGGCGAACGCAGTGAAAGGGAGAGGGAGGGTGGAAGTTTTACGTCAGAGTGCTTTGATAATAGAAATGCATCAGGTTTCTTGTAAATGTCATAGGAGCCCTGAATAAATGAAGGTATCCGATAACGGCCGGCGAAAGAACTGAAGAAGGGTGAAATGAGAGGAAAATACATGGGAGTGGAAAATACGCGGGAGGAAGGCCCATTGCTTATCTCCGACATTGCCAAGTTAATGAATCTGTCAGCCGAGAAACGTTTCATCTCACCCCCACCCCCGTCCGTCCCTCATGTACTCACTTCCGCGCCCACTTTTTCACCCCCACCATCTCACTCCGTCTTCACTCCCGACGCCGATATCAATTTCAGATCCACGCCCGATATCCGTGAAATCGTTCGAGACCCATTCAAGCCGTTCGCCGCGTCCACTTTTCGACTTTCCATAAATTTCCATCAAGCCTATCCCACAACGAAGTAAAACGCAGGTTCGACAAGCCTGAAACTGTTTGTAACCAGCACTCCCGATTGTGGCGCGAGTAAGATCACTCTCATTGGCTGCCTGTTACACCTTACAACAGCTTACGACACTTACGTCTACGCTCACTTCATCGTAGCATTGTCTTGACTCCTCACTCCATCATGTTACCTCTTCCACCAACCGTCTCAAAATCCTGCGACTCCAACGGAATCGCGTCGTTAATTGCTTAAGTTCGTTGCCCGAGTACCTTCTCTCGTGAGATACATGCCCCGACCTCGCCGAATACAACTTTATATAAATGGGGACGAAAACGGTGCAACGTCCATTGGTCGAACGCCGTTCATTGCGCGTTTATTGCACCGTCGTACGCCGGAAAATGCCGGCTGGCTCGAGCCGGTCATTTCCGGCGACACGTAGTGCGCCCTTAGAGGCGGCCTTCGATTTATAACGACGTACGACCGCCCGCAACGTTGGCACCCCCATCCCTCGAGTCCGAGGGGAGGGTTGAAGGGGGAGGGCGCTCTCTTACGCTGTCGATGATAAATCTCGGGAACTCTCAGGTACAGGTCCTCCCTGGTAAATCCTCGCGGCGAGCACGCACGTTCTTGCCCCTGTCGCGATAATAAATCGATTCCCGATCGGCGGCCTTCTTATCACGCTGCGACCGCGGCATGAAAATTATTTCGATCCGCAGGAAATCGTAGCCAGCGAAGGGAGCGAGGCGCTGGCGTTGATCGAGCGTTTGTCTTTTCGGATCCCGAGCACGGAGGGTTTTCAAAAATCTTTGGCGACGCTTGACGCATCGACTGCCGCGTTAGATAATAGTTTTCGAACTTTGGTTTTTGGTATTCGTCTCGCGTGTAAGTACGACTTTAACGTTCGACGGGGCGAACGGCTGAGAATGCGACCTGTGGACCGAAACCGGAAGAAGAGTCTCAAAAAATAGGATATTCAGCATAATCATATTAGTTATATCTGCTAATTTAGCGACGGGGATGAGAAAAATTGTCCAGGTATGTCAAGTTGATTCTGATAAACGTCGCTGTTCCGGTCTATGTGTGTGTGTCCATTTGCCACGTTACTCACGACGGCGTGCATAAAAAAAGCATCGTGAAAACGAAATAAAATCTCCGCGAGTCTCGAAATTCCATCAAACTCCGAAGTTACGTGTTCGCTGTCCGACCGAGAGAAGTCAAGAACGAGATCGAGACTACACACTTTCGCCGTTCAACAAAAACAACGTTAGGAACTATCGACGTATCCGTGCCGGCCGAATTACGGCGTCTTAATTCTTCCGTCAGAAATGAACAAACGATACTCTGGGAAACACAAAACAGTGTCAGCAGCATTAACATTAAAACTGCCATTGAGCCAGCTCTGGTTTATTGCCCATTTTTAACACACACCCTTATAGGAAATGGAGAACAAAAGTCTTACCACAATTTTATTAAAATGCATCTACCTTCAGTGTATAACAAAGACAAGGAAAAATTTCGGACGATATAAAACGTATGATTTAATACGCAAGAGCAGGGTCTAAGAGCATGAAGGCACGATTGAAAGAGGTAAGTACGAGGCACGTGAACGAAGATGAGACAAGATCGGACGAGACAAGGTAAGATCGTTAGCGGGCAACTCGATGTCAGAGGGGCGTATGTACGAATGACGTTAGAAGCCGGGATACAAGTTAATGGCATCGGCAAAGGTGGCGGTTCTCTCCTTTCTCCCTCCCTCCACCCTTGCCTCCGCTTGCTTCTTCGTCGGGGTGAATGACGTTAAATGAGTTAGCACCCTCCTGCCCGGAAGAATTAAGTCGCTAATTCGTGAGGGGTCGGCACAGAGTACTCTCGGCCTCATTTCGGCATCGTGAAAAAAAACGAGACGCACGTCGAAAAAACGAAACATCCGCGGACTGTCGAATATTGTGCTTATCGATCGGTCGGCCTCGTTCGCGGCTCCACTCGCCAAATCCCTAATTTTTCTTCATTATAATATATTACAATTATAAAAAAAAAAAAACGTTGCCTCGTTCGACACCGATTATTCGATATCTCGCACGGGAGACTGAACTTTGTAAAAGAATATACTCGTCCAATACTGAACTTCCGCCATTTTTGAAGTAAGTAAAAAATTCGCCCCTTTGATCATTAAATTCCTGATAAGAAAGAAATGGTGACTCGAAAATGGCGCAGCTCGTTAGAACGGGAAGTCTCGTCAATAAGCCTCATCCGGCTGACGCGGAACGAACTTTTGGCCGGACATCTTCCACGTCACGCGAGCTTTCGTCCCCTCTTTTTTTGGTCACCCTCGGTCCAAAGCGCGAACGACCTATTTACCGCCGGCTAGTAATTATGATTTATCGGACACATGTTCCGCGAACGAAATCCCGGCTTCAAATCGTTGTAACGTATTCATCTTCGTTAAGGGCGGCTGGGCTGGCGGGCCGGCATATCTCTGTTGCAAAACGAAAGAAAAAGGGCGCGGCACAAAGGAGGAGCGAGAAAGGGGACGGGAAGAAGAAGAAGAAGAGGAAGAGGGATGAAAATAGGTGAGCATGAAAGAGCAGAAAGGAATGGAACGCGAGAGGAAGTGTGAGGCATACGCGGGGAGAGAGAGAATTACAGCGCACGGTGCAACAAAAAGTGATGGGAGAATTAGGAGGGACGCGAGGGGGTGGGGGTGGGAGAAAAAAGAAATATAGAAAACGAGGCGGCGAGCAGGATGGCGAGAATTTTCGGGGGCGAGAGAGGGCGTAAAACAAAGATAAGGGACACGGCGGAGATACGTAAAACACCGTTGGCTAGAGTACGAACGTAAGAGAGGATAAAAAGGGGATGCGAGGGAAAGAATTTATCCGAGCGAGGTTCACTCCGGTCCTCCCTCGGTCCTTCCATAAGGATAAAGGAGCTGTCCTGGAAACAGACAGTTCTTTACGACGCCCTCCCGGCCCTTCCACGTCCGACGAAGAGTGCCATTTCGGCCGATAAGTTTTAAACCCACCCTAGCCCTTCTCTTGCCTCCTTCCACCGTCCTTTCACCCTCTTTACATGCTCTTACTCGCCTTTACTTTCTCTCACGTCCTCGCCATCCCCCTGAAAATTAACCCCTACCGTACGCGTCAGCTGCTGTTTCTTTCTTCTTTGTCGAAATTCTTTGTCGATACTAATTGTATGCCGCCGAGTGGAATTAATTAGTTTTCAATGCGACCGTTTTTCTTGCTTCGCGTCTCACTTATAACCGAACGTCTTCTGGCGTTACAGGAAAAAAAAGAGGACTTGTACGACACCGTAGTAGATCTCCGCCGCCCAACCCCGAGACGAGAATTTCACCCCTGAACGGGGGCTGAACGACGGGTTGCAGGAGTTAGTGCCGTCCTTAAACGGCGCTGCTTAACTCGCGCAACCTGCTCCCTGGGCAAACTTTAATTAGCTTCTAAATCTTCGCCGCTCATTATAATTCCTTTTTTGCTCGCGGCGAATGCAGCGGAAAGATTTCTCGTTAGGTCGCCGAAAAAGGGAGAACCGCGAGGAATCAGCGTCCATTTCGAAAGTATACGTTGAACTAAGAAATCTGAGGAGACGATATGAAACAACGAGACTCAATCCAACCTTCTTATCATACGTTTAATTCCTCTAAATCGAATTAATTTATCGTCGCTTCTAATAAATCAACCAAAATTACATATGTTAATCGATCGACACGATCTGACAGCCGAGAAAACCGCCACTTTTTACGACCACGAGCATGAGCCCGTGGTCGCAAGAAGCAGAGAAAAGATGTTCCGTCTAATTGCCCCGGATTCCGCGAAGCCACGGGGATATACAGGGCGTTGAGAGGACGAGATACAAGACGGAAAGAGAAGCGAGGCGGAGAGAACAGAAACGCCGGCCCGCTCGCATTTAGCGAGGCCAGGGAGAACAGCGCGCGGTCCGCACTAATCCTAGAAAAATCCTCCGCGAACGAGGGACTTTCTCTCCTTTTGTGGCGGCTCTCCATTTCCCCGACATTCTACCCGCCTCCGACGTCTTACAGGGAGCACGGCAAGGAATGAGAACGCTGTCGCGGCGGGAGGACGAAATTCCGGCTGAAAAAAAAGCCATCCCGCCAGGCTGATTCAATGGCCGAGCGCGCGCGCCGGGCATTTTGCGCAGGTGAAATATTAAAACGGTAAGCCGGGAGGACGTCAAAGGACGACGTGATTCGTGAGAAATGAATTCTTTTAGAGGCATGTTTTATCCGGGGTTCGGAATTATTTCATGGCGAGCGCGACGGCCGGGGCCGTCGCGTTAAATGTCACCTGCCTGTTCATAATGCACGCGACAGCGGCAGTTTTCGGCGCGGCCCGAGTGGAACGTACGCAGCGCGCCGCGATCGGGACGTGGAACGGGGAGCAGGAAGAATGGAACGGTCGAAATCGCGAGGATGTGAACTGAAATCGTCTGGCTGCCTCGCGAACGCGGGAGATCGTCGTTAAAGTGCTGTTCTGATGAAAACTGAGGATCCTGTAGTTGTAGTGAGTCAGGAAAAAATAGGCAACGAGCTTGGGTCGACGATGTACACTCATGACATATCTAGTACTTTTTTTGAAAAATTGCGACACGGATCAAAATCGATAGTTCATTCGTGATTCTGATTGTAAGCGTATGTACAGAGAACGAGGGTGCCTAATCAATGAGCGGACCCGTGTTTGTCGCGAAAAATCGCTCGTCCCGACATTTTCTTCCGTCCCAGCCGCTCTCGCTGGCTTCCGTCAACGGGGTCACGTCGAAAGCGTTCAATCGTTAGCCACCCCTGCCGAGGGATTTGATCGAACGTATGTATATCGCGGGCCAAACGACGACGTCGTCGCGGCAATTAATTCCGTTTCACGTGACCGTGAAAGCCCGGTTGTACGGTAATTAAATGGTGTCGGCCCCTTGCGACTATCCTCTCCGTGCGTTACGCACACATGTCCCGTGAGCGTGTGTGCGCGAGCGTACACGCGAGGCTGTTCGCTAATAAACGAGTGTAAGGGCGCCGTGCACGGTGCGACACGTGTAAATAACGGGAATTATAATAGAAGGGTGCGCGATTATAACGAGCTCTGGGTACGCAGCAAGCGACTCTGCGTCAGCCGCAAAATTTTGCGCGTGCATCGCGTCGTCTCGTGGCCAATGTCAGCGTCCGACTCCACCTTCGCATTACTCCTTTTTTCTCTCTCTTTCTTTCTCTTCTTGCCACAGCTCGACCCCAAGTGGAAGTCATAATTGCCGGACGGGCGCACGGGTCATTCGTGGGAATCTGACCGGACGCATGCGAGGCGATAAATGAAAGTTCGACGCGTGCTCCCACGGCTGTTATGAGAGGACGGCGTTCGGAAAAAAATTCCTCGTCATTCAATATTTGCATTTAATTTGAGCGCCGCCGGACAGAGAAGCGCGAGCGTGTAAACGAAAGCTCATTGAGCACTGATTAACTACCGTAAATCGACCGTGTATTTGCATAATTAGAAGGTTACAGGCGTAATGGACGACGGAGAATATGTAGGGAGCGCGATCGATCGCCCGGAAAAAGCCGAAGGCTTTGATTCCGTTGACGTTTTGGCTTTGCCGAGGTGCCGCACGAAAGATATTCTACGCGCTATTATTACGGCGACGTCAGTAAAACGTTACCCAATGTATTACCGCCGTCATTATCCACCTCGTATTTATTTGATGTCATTACTTGTTTGTTTTACATTAAAGCGGATCGATAATCCAATACAACTGAAACACAACGTTTATTCCATCGCTCTCCTGAACAGGAAACCGACGTGCGCAAACGTACAGTCACAAGAATAAAAAGAAGCTGACAATAAATTTTCCTAAAATTCAACCACAATACGACCTCACATATTATCCAACCTGAAACGTTGCTCAACCATTTCTACGTATGTCGCGTTTCTTTCGGCATCAACATCCATTATTCCTCCCGATCAATAACTACTCCCCCCAACATTCTGTCGAACATAATCATCGCCCGGCTACCCGCAACGGCCCGATTTTCCTTCAGATTATTATTTATCAGACATCGTTAAATCGCTTATCGGGAAAACGTTTAAGCCGTTCCCGCCATTGACGCGCGAACTGCTCGCGGGCGATCCGCCATAAAATATTCATCGTTCGGCGAGGGACGGGAGAGGGTGGGAATATTTCAATAACTCGGCCACGAGATTCCGGCGGAAAGTAAAATCGAGCGTGCGCTTAGCGACGCGAAAACAATGTTAAGTAGTATTAAAGTTTCGATGCGATTAAAAGTTCCCGCGCCGAGCGGGGAGAGGACAAACTTCGGCCGGAAAATAGACTCTGGGCGGGAAGAAAAGCAGGGAAGAGAGAGGTAGCGGAGCTTGCGTGCACGTCGACGGCACGAAGCTCAGTTAATGATCGATCAAAATTGATACAAAAGGACGAGCGTCGAGGAGCGATGTGTATAGATGACTAATCACGACGTTGTAAATGGGTGAAGGCGAAAATTCGGATAAAAATTAAACGCTCTCGTAAAAGGTGGCGGGTGGAACGAAACGAGTGAAAATAAATCAAATTAAGAGAGTTTTGGACTACAGAGCAAATTTGATGCCGAAATACAAGTATAAAGCCTTCTGCTGGGTTGAATAAATTATGGATGCAAAGCACGCAGAACTTACATCGTCAAACGTGACCCTAAAGGTCCTGATGACGACGAGAAGACTTCCTAAAAATAAAAAGAATTTTAAGATAATTATCCCCCCGATTTATTCCAAAAGCGAACAGGACTCAGTTTATTATACAAAAAGCACTCGAAATCCCAGTGTCAAAGAGTAAGCCTGCAACTTATATTCCCCGTAAAATCGGCACACAACGAGCATGCCCAACATCCCGATGAACCTCTGAACCGAAAAGCCTGAAAAAGCAAAGCGATATCTAATACATCATTGAAGTTACCCGAAACCACGGCAATGCCATCCTTTCCGCCGCTACGAAATTCTGTCTTTACTTACATTACCAAACGCAAACCTTCTTCAACGGCGACTCAAAGGGATCGGAAGGATCGCAACTTATCATTCCACTTCCGAGCGATCCTTCCCTTTGGGCAACGTAAGACATAAAGGCCAAAGGGACTGGCGGATCGGTTTTACGTTGAATTATCCTCGCACACCTTCCGAGCGGCATAAACGCGGCGGGCGTATTCACGGGACGTAACGGCGTGTTAAATCTGCGATAAGAAGGAGAGATCCTTAAGGTACGAGGCACCGATGAGTGGCTGCTCTTCAGGAACATCTCATTTACGTTAATGAACTCACCTCCACTTCCCCCACAGCCCCTGCCGCCCCCATATCGTCCCTTATCACCGATGTCTAACACACGACAGAAGGCGAGCGTGAAAACAGGACGTGAATAAATTTAATCGAGGATTAGCTGCGCATCGCTTTCACTCCGCTGCGATCTTGCCAGCGACGCCGGATCGTGGGTGGATAATGCCTGATAAGACGCGGCGAATAGAGGATAAATAGGATCGGCGAAGAGAAATGTTGGCGCTGGAGGCGCTCGTGTCGTTCTTTGCAGAAAATTTACAAGCACAGCTGTCGCGCGGGACGCGAACGGAACGTCCGCTTTGCCGAATGAGAGTGGTAGGGAATTGAAGAATGTATTAAGCGAGACGTCAGAATGGCCGAGGTTTCCTTCGAGCAAACGCAATTGGGGGAAGGAGCGGGGCTGCGGGAAATAAGAGAATAAATAGACGGGCGAAGATACTCGAACGGCAAGTGGCCGCTGGTCGCGTCTCGCGCGCTTCCTTTTTTCAAGCCGGGATTGATTTGTTCTTGGTTAGCCGTCTCAAGAATTTTGCTGGTTGTACCTTCTGCGCGGCTCGCCACGGCAAATGTTTGCCGGAGTCGATGAATCTGCGGGCTGTTGACTCTTCTCGACTCGCGAACGATGGAAAATTAGAAGTACGCGGAGGAAGAAAAGGAATAATTATCGATGCCGGTTAAGCAGACTGTGCCGTTATCAGCGTCTTGTGCCTGGCGCGAAATGTCTGCTGATCCGCGATTTTCGCGAGCGTGCGAACGATATATGATCAACGGCGTTGTCTAATAAAAAAGGCTGAAAAATCGGATACAGGTCGCGGGTACGCAGAAGTATCGATTTCTCACGGCCCGAGTATCCAGCTATTCTCCCTATGCGGAACCTGAAAGCTTTTCGCAGACGTCTTTACGAAAGAGCGAACGAACAAGTATCCGTAGTGCCGATATTTTCTCGATACCGCACGCTGCGCCATTAAACGTACCTTTATATATGTCCTATATACACGTACAGCCGCAGACGCGTAACCCACGTATGCGAGCATCGTTAAGAAACTCGCGTAACATTCGACAGTAGTGCACGTATGCAGGTGTGCCTGCGTACCAATGTACGTAAAAGTTTATTCAATTGTTTTCTTTGCTTATTATATATTACTTATATATTCCAAATACGCCTTCGAAAAAACTGATGTAATTGAAACGAAACTGACCAAATTACATAATTCACGGCACTAATGTATTCCGTAACGAAGCTAGTACATACACGTATCCGTGCGCGCGCGCCTAGATAGATATTTCCACGTATGAGCAACAGTTTTCTCGCACGCACTCTCACGCACACGAATACCCACGTACACGCGTGTAAAGAACGGCGCAGTGGGGGCAGAGTTCCGCCGAAAATAAAAGTTGGGAAGCGGCGCTTCGTCAGAGGCGTTCTGAATGTAATTTTAGAATTCGCTTTTGACACGCGGCGGATTCAGTTCTCGCCGCGACAGCGCACGCATTTGCCATGCAAAATAAGTGACGAGATAAGTGCCGGATCGATAGTGCCGATCGGGTGCAGTTACGATCGTCAGTGAGCGGGGAGAGGAACTAGTTTTCGGTGCTGAGTCACTCGGATGAGTTTGTTATTATTTATTCCGCGCGAGGAGCGAGTGCCAACAAAACCGGTGTTAGAATTGTTTGATGCTTTTGGGGCTTTAGTGCACTTCACTGTTTGTTTGAGAATTGTGATCGGGAAAGGTGCTTTGAATATGAATGTGGCCGGGATTTTGATTGGGCGGGGAAATAATGGCCGACTCGTGTTCGCAGTGCGACGAAGATTTTTAGTGTAGAACTTCGGCCGTGACGATTGTCGGAATTGAAAGGTATGCGCGGGGTGGGCAAGAGCTATGAAAATCGGATCGTTTCTCACGAGAATCGAAGAACTGCGCGAGGAAACAGTTCTCCGATCCGTTAGTCCAGAAATTTGCGGAGCACCTTGTATAATAACGAAAGGCCGATGTACGCATTTCGCACGCGTGCACACACGCTCTCTCTCTCTCTCTCGACTTTCTCTTCTCTCTTTCGCGTCGTCCTCCAGTAGACGATATTCTTGGCGGGCAAACAAGGGTGAACGCACGTAGGCTTTCGTTAAACGAAGAAAGACTAAAATAGTGGCATCGGGAAGGAGAGAGACAGATCAAAAGAGGAGATAGAAGCCGTGTAAGCGTGAGCGGCAGAGCGCAGAATAAGAACGGCAGAGGAAAACAGAAAACGAAGATATACGCGAAGAAAAAAAAAAAAAAAAAAAATGCCGGAAGGCAGCGATCGGAGAACGAGAATCCGAACGCGAAAAATGTATTGAGAGAAGAGATCAGCGTATGGGGTGAAGTGTGCTAATTAAAGACAGACGCGGATGCGGCAATACGCGAAAAAGCGATTGAACAATTTATTGAAAAAAAGGAAGGAGCTCAATGGCAAGGAGAGGGAGCGAAAGGGATGGCAAAAGAGAGCAGCCGAGCATGTAAAGCATCTTAGTTAGACAGACACAGATAGGGGAATAGACGAAAAAGGAAGAAGGCGAAGAAGGAAAGCGGGCAAACGTCAGTTCAAACGACGAAGACGAAAATAGCGGAAGAGATGAAGTGGGAGATCTCTGGCCAGAGAAAAGCCTGAGCCGAAAAGAGAGAGAAAGGGACAGAGTATGGGGGTGTAAGAGGGAGAGAGAGAGAGAGTAAGACGGAGTGTGAGAGAAAGCGAGAAACAGTGGAGCAGAGTGCGACGCAGGCTGAAGCTGCACGCGCTCTATTTTCGACCCAAATAGAAGCCCTGTTGGTAAACTTCGCTCCCGTTTACGAAAGCATCTGTCCAATAGCGATACCCAGGATATTCTCCGTATTCTGCGCGGCGAACGCTTTCGGAACAATTCATGGCGAGCCTGTAAATAATGTTCATTAACGGCAAATTAGCAGCGCGGAGATCAGCCATCCTGCGAAATCAGGTATCGTTCCGGAAATTGGACGAATGTCAAGCGCGGTTCAACGAGATTTCTAATTATCGTATGAAATACCGTGGAGTTACTTCTGTGCATAACGCGTATTCGAGGACGTATACAGGGTGCCTCAGTTGAAGCGGACCATCTAAATATGTCACTTATTTTTAGTGACATGAAAAATGTTTCTGGATCGATGTATATATGTACATGTGTATATTGTCACGAAAAATGTTTACGTTAATTAATATATTAGTATATTAATATATATATATATATATATGTATATATATGATTGGTTAGTCATTTTTTAATCATTTTAGTGTCATTAAAAACAAAGCAGACCTTTAGCTGGCCCACTTTCCGCCGAGACACCCGGTATACGCTGTGGAGAATGTTTTATAAACGATCGAGTTCCGAGGAAACGAGAAACGGGCAACGTTCGACGCGGACATTAGTAGAATTTAAATATTCTCCGGCACGACAAACAATAGTCCGAGCTTAATTAAACAAATTCAACCCGTCCCGCCTTCCAGCCGCATTGCTCCTCTCAATTATGAAAATGCGCAAGTGTCGGTTAATGAAGTTTCACGTTCGCGTTGCTCAATTTAATCGAGCCAATGGCTCCGAACGAACGAAACGAACTCAACGACTATAACGTTTTTATCGAACACGCCGGACTCGGAATAATTTCTACTCGGAGTGCTTGAATCCGACCAGCGCGCCGTATGCCATTCGCGTCGCGGCTAATTGTTGCATAAACATCGTTTTTTATTGGCGCGCGCGCGGCCCAAAGTTTTTCTCGTCTATACGTGACGCGTTTATCGATTGCTCGCGAGAAAGGGGGGAAAACGGCGACGAGGCAAATGCAATTTGCAGCGGATGAATGATGATTGGAAGAGAGAAAGAGGAGGGAAGAAAGTAGAGAGATTGAAAAGTGGGAAAGAGGCAGGAATTATACAAGGTGCGACGTAATTCATGGGAAGGCCAGAAAGGAGGTTCATTCTTCGTGAAAGCGCAAGTTGAGAGAATTAAATGAACTACTTTTATGTACGACTATATCATAAAAGCTGTGACGCTCGTCGTTGAGGGCTGACGTAACTTTTTTATTTCGCTTGTCGTCGTTGATAGAAAATCCAAAGGTTGTTTCGGAAAAAAGCGACAGATGAGCACAGATTATTATTTATCAAATTCCTACCACAGTCGGATTCAACTCTTAGATTATTATTATTGATGATATCGATAATAAGTTTTTGTTTCCACTTTCCTCTGAACACTCACTCCACTCCGCGGCAATTGAAAAATGCATAATGTTGCATAATGTTCCGACCCATCTACTCCCGAACCCAGATACCAAAGTTCATCGTGACGGACGGACAAAGATGCAATTGACCCTGTTCTCGACCTTAACTCAACGGATCCGCGACAAACAGCAAAACTTGGCCCACTCAGCAAGAATTGCGCAGAGAGAACTGACGACTTTGTCTAAATACATAATAAAAGCGTCATACAGCGCGCACAATCCTACAGCGCGCCCTCCTCAACTTCTGTCGCGATCTCCACTGCACTCCTTACAATAATCCCATTTAAAAATAATCCTAATGGCATTCGCGTGAAAGGGCGGCGGAATAAAAGATGGAGAGGACGAAGAAAGAGTTTCAAGACAGCTGACCGAGCGCGGCACCCTTCGCATCCGGTCTTAAGGGGAAGTACAAACGGCTGCGAGGAGGAAACTTATTTTTACCTTCGCGCTCGACGCCACTCTTGTCCTCCGCGGAGTCGCTCGAATTCGACGAACAACGAGCCTTTCGACGAGAACTCCTCGGCAGACCTCGAGGAGCGCGCGAGTGGGAAGCCGACGTCGACGACTTACCGCGGATGCGGGCAAATTTTCGGACAATCGGGCGTTTGGTGAAAAGGAAGTCGAAGTGAAAAGTTCGTGATCGGTGATCGGCGAGATTTTTGCGTCGCGATCGCGGAAACTTGGGCGATGAAAATCGAATCGCACGGAGCGCCTTCGGCGTGACTCTCTCGTACCGAGAGAGGGGGTTAGGGAATGAAATTTTATGGTCCGCTGGTTTTCGAAGTAATAACCGCGGCCCGTGCATCGCAGACGCGGTATTAATAACGCGGATACTTGCTATTTTCGGCGTATTGCGACGTTTCATCGCCTGTTTTCGGAGAAATTACAACGGAAACCTTGAACTGCGAGGCTCGAATCGCGTTCGGGTAGATTGGGAATGATAAATGTCCGGTGCAATATAATTGTAAATTTGAAAGGTGCCGGCTACTCGATTACCCGTATGTAAATTGAAAATCGTAAAACTGAGAACACTGCCAGAGGCACCGAGGGGGTAGAAGCGGAATTAAAATTGGCTCAGCGAATCGTAATCAGCCAATTACAAGTGCACTGATTCCGAAATGATAAAACGTCGAAACATGAAGAATCAAAGTAAACTTAACATCCCGATTCCTTCTCTAATACGTAATCAATAATCGAGAGCCACGCGCGTACTCCTGCAATTCCATTTCTCAGGAAATCAGACTCCGACTTACATGGCAGCTGGCTTATTTTGTCGAGGAAGCTTTGACAGGCGAGTTTTATCGATGCGAGAGGGAATTGGCCGATCGACGTGTTCGCTAAATAAACCGCTGAAAAGTAAATATTCGCCGAGGCAGGCATGAACGATCGACGTCTCGTTCCTCATCGACGATTCACCGACAGAAAATGCGTCTCGGATGTTGAGTTACGCGGCCAGTGTGAGGAACGTGTGTTTTCGCAGGAACTAGCCGCGTGAGCGCTTTCGAATCCGCAAATTTTCTTAAGCCACCAAATACGTCTGTGCATCGAGAATATCGACAGTAAAAGTTCATCGACGTCCGGTAGCTTTGTGACACCGTGAGATAGGCAACAGATGTCAAAGATGCTGCGACTGGAACTGGTCGGCCTCGTGCTTTTTTCGTGCACGCAAATATTGACGGAGCATCGGCGAGACTTCGTCGAGACGCGAATTCGGTATCATCATCGCTATCAGGAGGATCGCTTGACGAGGGAAGTTCGCGTGAAGCAGGGACCATTGCGTGGCATGGTAGTGCAGCCGCGTACCAATCACGATCTACAATCAGTCGATGTGTTCTTGGGTAAGTTCTCGTTTTAATTACAATGTTACTTCTACTGTCTATGCTTAAAGTATAATACGTGCTTAATATGTCGAGTCTTGTCTTTAAACTCTGGTAGCATACTTCTACTACACGGGCCACAGCTTCAAATTAGCATAGAAACAAGAAAATCGAAAGAAGATTCGAACGTCAAAGGAGTAAACAAAATGTAAAGAGAAAAATTATACTGGCCTGATGTTTCGGTCAATATCTTACTCATTCAACAAGCCGACGTTTTGACACGCTTGTCTGTGCTTTTCAAGGCAAAAAAATAAACTATTTGTAAAGAACCAGATCGTTGATGGACGATTGACCTAGTAAATCCTGAGTATAAAAAAAGGAACCAATAAAAATGCCCTCTTAACTTTCCCGGAGAACGAAGTCAGAATCTGCCTGCCTTCTATGCATCGCCGGCCAGCTGGGCGTAGGTCGCGCTCGAGAATTCCACTTTCGTTTCGTTCTTTAAGTGGCACTTCCGCAATGCCGATGGAGATTGAATTCTTCGAGCGCGATCCCGCGTCGTAACTTTGTTGCCTTTCTCGAAACGCGCCGCAGTTACTTTTACAGCGGGAAATTATGGACGGCCGGAGTTGCGCCGCGTGTCACTGCGGGACCAGTACATTCGGTAGCTGTTCGATTATTCGCGAACGTTTCGAAAGAATGCCTCAAGGTGAGAAGGATTCCGACGATATCCATAATTTCCTCGTTTCGACGAGGATATCGCTCGTAACGTTCGCGAACGTTTTGCGACGTCGTTGACGCGTTTACGTTTCTACGCGTGTGCCTGCTGCTCGTAACCGTAGGGCCGGCCCGAGAATTGAGGAGTGGATATTGAAAACGATGGAAGTGAGAAAGAAATTATTTTTGCATTTTTATGCATCGTAACGGTTCGCAGCTGTGATTTTGTTGTGCCTCAGCATTTTTTGGCTCTTTGATGTTATTTGTAGATGTTAATGGAGAAGAATGTTTCTTCTGCATTTTCGATTTATTTCACTAATTCGCACGACCTCGTTTAGCTGAGACGCAATTTTGAAAGAGTCCATTGTCGTCATAATGGAATTGGTCAGCTTTCTGGGGAGACTTCTGTAGAAAATGAAGCTTCGCCCAACAAAATTTTCAGCTGACGCCACGAAACAGTGAACTACGGTGGCCTGTTTGTCTCGCAGAAGCTGAATACTCGAAATATTTCCACTCCCTTGTCTTGGCCGGCCTGAATTTCCCGATAATAGTTGTTACCGACCCCGTCCGTAATTAACAGTTGATTTTATTTGTTCGCATTTATCGCTCGCGCGCGTCTCTGAGGGTTTAAAAATACAGAGGAAAATATGGAAAAAGTATAATTTGCCGTTGCGAGGCAATAATTGACACGGCTCGGGCAATTAAACTGCCTTTGTACGATGCACACGTCTATATATATGGTTCCGCACGTGTGGAGAGACACGAATGGGAATATGGGGATGCATGAAACAGAGAACATGAGAGAGAGAGAGAGAGAGAGAAAGAGAGAGTCCCCTCTCTCTCCCCAGTGATGAATATGTTAAGCAAGGTCGTGTAACGCTGATGAACGTTGATTCATTCGTCGTCCCAAGGGTGGTCCATCGACCTTTATGGCAAAGATTATTCAGTAACGTCAATGATGAGCAAAGTGGTCATTTGACGGCGTTTGCACCTAATTTGAGAACGAGAACGACGATCGGCGTGTATTTCTCGACGTTGCATTCCAGTTGAATACGTCGGTCGGCGAATGTCGGTTTGGACGAGCGCAACGCTTCGATGCCAAGGAATGTCAGGGTCCGTCCGGAGAAACTCGAGAAAATGCGTCCGAGTGTAAGGGGAGTGGCGCATTGTTAAAGTATCGCTTCGAATTCGGACGTGTGCTCGCGTGAAATACAGCCAATACAGACGAACGGAGAACTCGTCCCAAACGGCTAAAATACCGGCGAAGCGAGAAGGACGAGGCCAAAATGCGAGGAGCAAAAGAGTACTCCCGAAATACTCGCTCGCTCCTCGTTTTGGGTCCTTTGACGTATCGAGATTCTCAGTGTCGACGATACGCGATCGCGAGAAGTGGAAAAGTGGCGCGGCGAAGGGGATGAAAATGACGCTTTGGGGGAAACTTTCGCCGGACAGGAGAGTTCGAGACAGTGTATCCGCGGAGTGCATATATATCAGACATTCAACGGCAATGCTGGAGTCTGAAAGTAGCATGTGGGATGAGCGGAGAGACGATTATTTCATGACGAAATTTTCGACTGCATCAAAACCACACTATTGTCGGAGTTTGGAACCGAAGGCTACGAGTGTTGGAATCCATTATTCCGAGTCCGACGGTTCGATTAAAACAGTTAATTGCGCTGCGAATGTATTTAATTCGAAAAAGGGTCTTTTTGTAATATAAATATTTATGTTCCCTTTTATCGTCGCGCGCTGCGATTTATTAGGAACATATTGTTTGCTTGCCCAGAAAGTTCTACCCTACGACAAAGGCATGGAATAGACTCGTCATGCAATGCATATTTTTGTCCTGGCATCTTGGGATGCTAGAGCACAATTACCATTTTTGTACAAAATTCAGTGTCCAGCGTTATCGGCTGGCTGCGGTGTATCACAATGTATCGGCGTACGATGGCAATTGATACTAAATTAATTAACAAGTTTTCCCGTTTTTTTCGAAGCTATCACGGAAAAAAAGTTTTTTCGCCTCCGAAAAATCGTCGTATCTCCGAAACTATTGAGAATTCAGCGTGCAGATAGTGGTCCATTTCAGCGCGAATTACCCTCTATCGAACGGTACAGGTACGGGAAAGAGAGAAAAAAAAAAAAGATGAACTTTTTCCCCATTTTTCGACCACATCCCGATCATTTCGCAGCACCACTAGTTCGTTTTCCCAGCTCCCACCCCTCTTCCGACTTTACTCCCTACTTTGAATACAGATTCACCTTCCACCCTTCCCACACATTCAGCGCTCTCAAATTCGCCCGATTTTTTACACTCACTATTTCTGTACGTATTGCCCGACGTCTGGCAAGACGACGCCTCTATCCAGCACCACGCCCGTGGCCCTTCCCGATTCTCCTCCATCCACAGTCGAGAAGACGCGAAACTGCGGATTCTACCGCAAACCTCCGCGACACATATCGCGTGTAAACATACGACCGTCCTTACGTTCGACTTCCTCCGCCGCGCCGTTCCAATATCGAACGCGTATGAAAGTTTCATATCGTGTTGCAGGCGTCCCGTACGCGGAACCTCCGGTGGGGAGCCTCCGGTTCACGCCACCCCGCAATCCGGAGCCGTGGACGGACGTGAGGCAGTCCCTGGATTTCGCCCCAGTTTGCCCGCAAGTCCTGCCGAATCTTCGGGACGAGGTGAAGCCGGGCCGTTACGAGCATCTCGAGCGGCATCTGCCTTATCTGAGAAATCAGAGCGAAGACTGCCTCTACCTCAACATCTACGCGCCGCATCAGCCCGAGGGTGAGTGGGATTCAGCTTGCAAATTGATGTTGCGCGGTGGCGATATGCTCGAATTCGGTGTAAACGGGTCGTGTTTGAGGGAGAAATTATAGGCGACGCGACAGAAATCGCTGGTGGGTAGTACTTAAATATTGCGCTCT
Organism: Priocnemis perturbator; assembly: GCA_963942575.1. Classification (NCBI taxonomy): domain Eukaryota; kingdom Metazoa; phylum Arthropoda; class Insecta; order Hymenoptera; family Pompilidae; genus Priocnemis; species Priocnemis perturbator. The sequence goes on along the minus strand of OZ012655.1, from coordinate 11,797,677 downwards.
TGAGAACTGGTAGGGCGCACTTGACGATTGGGCAGGCGTCCGTGTCGGAGTTGATGTTCCTTGAAATGTGCTGTGGAACAGAGAAATTTATTCTTGCGCGTGTGTGCTTATGAAAGTTGGCACTGGCGTGGGTCTCGATTGTCAGGTGTGAGAAGGAAAATTGGATATTGCTGCCGTGTACGTGGAGAGTTCGTGTGAATATTTCTGTTTGACCGATTAAAAGGTTAATTGGTTCAAAGCCGCGGCGAAGTGTAGCAATTTACTATCAGCTCCGAGCGTTATCTATGCCCATAGACGTGGAATAGATTGAAAGCAGACGCTTGTCAGAGAACGCGAATTCTGCTTCACGTACGTCGATCCCCTTTGATCGTCGAAATATTTCGAAGTTTTGGGCATTTCGGCCGCTCTCAAAGGTGCCAGTGTTCATGCGGCAAATCCTGTTTCTGCCGTTCCCGAGCCGAATCAATCGGCGGATAATTACAAAGTACATACAGCCGCTGACACGCGTATCAATTTACCGATACGTATTTATTCTACGATTATTTATTAACGTACGCCTGACGCGCGTACAAATATCTTCTGTAAATTCTCAATCAACGCCGAATAAAGCGTCGCGACGCTAGCGCCAAACACTCGAAATTGGATCACTCGGTCAGGAAAAGCAAAACGAATGCCACCGAACGAAACAAAAAAACGGGAAAAAATTAAAAATGCGTATAAAATAAAACTGTGACGGGAAAAAATGGTCCCGCGCGAGTTGCGACGTAATTTTTCCGGGAGACCCGTGATTAATGCCGGCCGACCGCCGATAAAACGATCCCGACCCAGAAAATATATACATACCCGTCGACGCGGCAACGGCAGCCAAAAGTGAAGAACGAATCCGAATTTCGATAATTCCTCGATCGACGCCTGTTACGCGGCGAACGAGGTCAACAAATCGAATCATCGAAGAACTCTGACAAAACGCAGAGCGAGAAAACGTCCATCTCTCTCCGTCGACTTATTCCGAGACATCACTCGCCGATGAATATGACGCGCGTGAAAGCCTAACGAACGCGCAGGAAGAAAAGCGTGAGCCAAGGGGAGTCCAAAGAATGCGTATCGGAGAAGTAGAACGGCAAATCGTGGAAGGAGCGGGTGACAGCGAAGAACAAGAAAGACAAACGAAGCGATCGAGGAAAAAAAACAGAGGACAAGAACGCGGTACACGCAGGTATTATGACAGAGCACTCGCCGTTGAACGAGTTTTTCCGCACGGTCAACTGTATAAAACGCTCGTCGAGGGGGTAGGGGGTGGGGGGGGGCGTGAGAGAGAAAGAGAAGGTGATCGAGGGTGAGTGGACGGAGAGGAGAGAGGGGTGCGGGAAGAATGGAAACGGGAAATTCGTCGTCCGCATTGTTACCGCGGGGGAGCAGTTTTTGCCCCCGCCGGTGTATAAATTCGTTCGCTCGCCCCTCGATGGCTCGAACCGAGCGTTTTACAATATCCGCTCGGCGGGAAAGGGATGGCGATGGAGGGTCAGAGGTGCGCCGGTTATCACTATGTACACTTTCCCATACTTGTCACTTCGACTTCCCCTTTCCACTCTCGCGATCCGTTTTTTCCCATTCCTGTTTTCGCGCACACGTATGCATGCGCATGCTCTAGGCTCGGCGTGCAGCTCGCGTCACGCAACGGTTGGTATGAGCTTAAACGATGCATAAAACTGGCGAGTCGAGGCAGAAGAGCATCTTCTCCTGGGACGGATAATGAGAAAATGTTATTCGCGTGAACAGTAATATCGTTTGCGAAGTTTATACGTCCGACGTCGCTGGCCGAGGATTTTAAGGAACACGCATGCATTCCCGGACTTAGAGGATAATCATATATACGGGAATGTCAACCGCAAATGTAGCGTCAAATTATCACGGCCGGCACCGACTGCGAGGCTGCTACGTAATTGCTACTGTAATTATGTCAACCGACAAACGGACCACTATTTAACATCGACCGCGCCATAATCGTCGCGGAAGCGTGCCCGTAAATTGCGACTATGGACGAGACGGAATGCAAATATTTGCCATTCTTGGATTTGAATTCCGAAAGAGCGATTACCGTCGCGGTACGCGAAGTTCCTTATTAATTTCACGAATTTTCTTCTGTCCGCAATTGTTGGGGCGGAGCACATGAAATCTAATTAGAATGAAAATAAATGAGAGGCGATTATCCTCGCTCGTCCCGTTTCACCTACTTTTATCTAACGCCGCATCTCGTCGGTTCGGTATCCCTACTCTACCCCCCCGATATCGCACCCCAGAAACGGCTAATTAAAAGTAATCCAGCGCAAGTGGACCGTCGCGCTAATTAACTCGGCGAAATGAAGAGGGGCCTGCGTCGGCGATCCGCGATTACGACGGATTAGCACCTTGTATCTCGCCGTCCGGGCGAATTTTTTTCACCCATTACATTCGGCACGGCCCGTTCGCGAGATTAGACACAGCCTCTGCCACCTACCTTCCCATTTCTCGCCGTTTCGACTCTCTGCTCATTGTCAGTCTCACTTGCCAAGTACGTTTACCAAGTACCAAATCAACGGACCAAGTTCTTGGTTCGCCCGGTGTAAACAGTTGCGTGTCAGCTTGGTGCGATACTCGAAAACAAGTGTATCGGACCAAGCTGGTACGCATACCAACTGTGCCAGCATGCGGTGTAAACGGCGTATCAAACCAAACGTAAACGTGTTAATGTGAGAATAAGAGACAATTGTTTGCGTTCTGCGGCATTTTTGTAACACTTGACAACAGGTTTTGAGAAGCGGAGGACGCTTGCCACGACTTGACTCGATACACTAACTAAAACTGTGCACGGCCATAGAAAGAACGTCGATGAGTGCATTTAGCAAGTTGTAAAAGTCCAGGACCCTACCCTCTCACTGGCGAGCTAAGAAAGTATGAAGAAGCGAAGCAGGTGGGATCCAGTCATTTTTACGATTCCTCTTTACAATCTGAACGAGCTCTATACACAGCGGCAAACGGAAACCGGATCAAACGACAAGGAGCATAAGAAAGTAAACGGGGCAAGGAATATTCAGCGTGAAAATTCGAGTCCGCGAAAGGATTTACTTCGGCTTGCCCCGTGGATCGAGCATTAATGAATTTCCCGATATTTTACAAGCCGCCGGGGGTGAGAAGTGGGCGAGGGAAGGGTGGCTGAAAAGAGGATGGGAGCGCGCTGAAAGCTTCAAGCCGCTGCTATCTCTCTCTCTACTCTTCCATCTCTGTTTCGCTCATCCAGTCACCATCTTCCTCTCGCTCGAGCTCGAAGCTTTCGTTTTCGCTCTTTTCCTCGCACCTCGCGCGGGTTCCAGTATTTAAGAGGGCGAATATATCTTCCGCGGAACAGCCCCTTTAACCCGCGGCCGGACGGTTCCAATTTATTTGCAACGAACGCGCATCTTTCATCCCCGCGGCGAGCGCGCGTCGGATCCCTTTCTTTCCGCTTTTCTACTTTCCTGTGTCGCGCGCCTCTCGGCCTTTGGTCGGCGAATCGAAACGCGCTAGGGTGGCTTCCGTAGGCTTAGCTTCATCCCTAAATTACGCCGCTGCTCTAGGTTCCCACGGCAGCGTTCATAGTTCGAGTCCGTTCCCACCGAACTACGGCTGGGACTATTCGAATAATAATATTATTTATTTATTTTCGGGGAGCAACCCATTTTAACAAGAACTGTACAGAAGCATAAACAAAAATTGGAATGAGTTATACTGAATGAGTGTTCGCATATTCGGGCACCGGATAATTCGACGAGCACTCCCGGCCCTACTCTACACTCGTTCGCGCTCGATAGCACGCTTATAGCCAAACTTTTTTATCTGCACTCGCGCATTTTTTTTTATCGCCCACCAGCACACACGCGCGCAAGGACAATCACTCATTCGCGCGAATCCCCCTGCGACGCCGCACTATTTCGTTAAACATGAAGGACCCTAATTTTTCCGGGTAATTTCATTCGGGACAGCGTGGCGCGCTTCAAGGGACGTAATTCCTCGGGCGCGACATAATTTTTCGAAATCCGCCCACCCTGATATCGTTCCGCGCGAAATACACGAACGCGGGTCGAAAAGAGGAGGAAGGAAATGTGAGAGGTGAAAGACGTGCGTTATCTTTGTGGTCGTACTCGAAGAATTGGGAGGACGTTCGAATTCGGATTGAAGACTGACTCACTGATTGCGTCCAAATTTTGTTGTTTGAAATCAAGTAAAGCAGAGGACTGAGAAATAGGCACGGAATAACGCACGCGACGTACACGAACGAATATTTATTTGCTTGTTCGGAAAGAACTACGATTATTTTTTTGTCTAAAACGCTGACGACCTGAATTCGTTCGATTCGTGCGAATATTTGTTAATGGCCTGCATTTTTCGACCAAATCAACACCAAATCCGAACGTTCTCTTTACCTCGTTTGCCGCTGCCTTTTATCGCCTGCATCTGTTTCGTTGGAATAACAATTTCGATTGTTCTTTCGCGTTCTTCTTCGTCTCTCACCGTTTCTCTTCGTCTTCCTTCCTCTCTATCTCTATCACAAGGAAATTATTCCGCTACCCAGCACATCGTAAATGCACGGTAATTTAGTAACTGCCCTGCTAATTGTAATTTATGATTCATCAATGATGTTACAATTACCGTACCCAGGATTCTATACCGTCTTTGTCCATGCATCGCACGTATTTTACACTATTATCATTACTTTCTGTTACATATTCAACTACGCCAAGCCCAATTATCCGTTCGCCATCTCGCGCATTTATTACAACGTCACTCGCGGTTTATCGTCTCTTTCGAGTAGAAAGATAAGCAGTCGGGGAAGTTTAAGTGTACAAATGTTTGGACGTAAATCCAAGCGAATAAAATTATAATAAATCCCGCGTATGCTCTTGTTCCGCGGAGTTAGCCCGCGTCTCCCTTTTTCTTCCGCCATATCTGCGGTCTCCTAAAATGAACTAAATTGGTAGTTCCGTAGTCTGACACTGAGCCAACCGATGGCACCGCTCTTACGCCCTTCTCCACGCGTCTCTATACTCTAGTCCCCAGTGAAGCAATAGTTCTTTCCCAGAGAAGCTGTAGGTAGCCGGGAACTTGTAGTAGTCAGTCGAGCCATAACCGTAGTCGCATTTACGGTCCATTTTGACATCTGCGTGTTGTTCCGACCCTAGAATTGCTTCTGTCGATGTGTTCGTTGTCGTTCACGTCTACGGAAGCGTAGGTTTTCGTGTGTACGTGTTTATTCGCGGTTTTATACAATCCCACGCGACCTCCATTCCTTCGGTCTGCCATTTTATCCCTTCTTCGTCGTGCCGGTCGTTCAGCTATAATTGTAGTCGCATTTACGACTCATTTGTCGACATCTGCGTGCAGCTTCATCCGCAGAAACTTTTATCACGTCTTCGATTACAAGTGAAAGATTCTTCCGCAACTATTTCGCCGATCATAAAAGCGCATCTTCCGCGAGCCCCTTCCCACTCGTTCTCTTCGTCGAGACAGCAGTTTCCCACAATGGCCGGCGACGTTGTTGTGGACGTAGTTGTAGACGTAACCGTAGACTCTGCTGTGGAAGTACTCGTGCGAAGTTAAGCGAAAACGGGAAGCGGGGGCTTAAGGTGTTTCGTTCCGCGACTGATACGATCTCGTCGTCGAAGTCTGGTCAAGAAGTTTGAAAGGGAAGCGTGTTTGCCGGGGGGCAGAGAAACAGAGAAGGGAAAAGTACAAGTCGTCGTCCCTTCGTCCTTTCGCGCACTATTACTCTTTCGTTTTCTGTGCATTACACATTTTACTTGCCATTCTTCTCTCGGCGCAGCCCCTTAAGGAGGAATCGGACAAACAATCTGGTCAAAGGCTTAGAAGATTAATATGTAATTGGTACTACAAAAGACTGGCTTTCCATTTAAAATAATATTTGCTGTAAGAATTAACATTATTGGCTAGCACGGCACAGAATTTGTTATATTGAACATACAACTGCTGAACCCGACGACAAAAGACTGCGATTTCTACATAAGAACCGTGTTAAATTAATAATTTATTATCTTCTAAACCATATAGTAATGAATTCTAAAATCTTATACGCTACTCTGTTACATTCAAATACATCATCCCTCAAGTTTCAAGAATTTGCGCGATTCCCTTATGCGTGTCCAATTCCTCCTTAAAATCTGGAAGCTTCCCTTGCGACAGTCCGATCTTGCGTCCTTACAATGGCCAATTATCCAATCACCTGAACTGTTCTCCGATTCTGCAATTCTATGGCGCGCCAAAATATCGCAATCGACATTTCGTATCGCCGGCGCGGCGTGCTCGCCGACGGCACAATTAATAGTAAATCAGCGATCGCAGAACGGTAATGGATGACGTTTTGCCAACCTCGACGTATCACGCCGCGTAACAGACGTAGCGCCGCATGTTGGCCTGATAACGTTGTTATCAGTGCATACGGGTTCAGGGGGCCCCACGTGCGTTTGTCATATCGCTACGGTTCCGAACTACAAGGGTAGGTGGAAAAGAGAGGCGAACGATGGAAGCGGGTGACAATAGAATGAGGGTGTGTATCGTCGATTTTCAGACGAATTCTTCCTCCTCGGCCACGAAATAATACTCATCGCCGCTTGCTTTCGTAGTTTATTACGTTCACTACATTAGTGGAAGCATGAACACAGTGGTTCGAGCAACGTGGAGAAAATGTTATAATTATTTTAATTAAATTCAACTTCGTACGACGACGTCTGTAAGTTGTTGAAGATGATTAGTGTTTTTTATTTGCGACAGCAGCTTTTTCCACGCCATTTCATTACTTATCGTCAAACGAACCTGCAGGTGTGTGTGTGTGTGTGTGTGCGTGGGGGGGAAAAAAAAAAAACTTTACAGGCACCCCGATAGAAGTCGTCGCGGATAAAAGTCTACACGAAATTGGCTTCGTTACGTCAAACCGGCAAACCTTCCCTACATTCGGTCTTTATCTCACCCTCTTCAGGCGCTTTTTCTCTTCTTTCTTTGCGGAAATATCTGCACGTGCCTCAAAGAGAAAGTCTAATGGCTGGTGTCGCAGAAACTTGTTTTTATCGCTACCTTTTTCATCTTCTATATGTATATATATATATATATACACAAGATGTTCTTTTACAAATTGTTGGTACAGAACCTTAACGCATTGTAATAATAATATACCTAATTTTATCTTAACGTACACGACAAAACATATGTATCATTTACATTTCTACACGCTCACAACTTGTATCTTTTATCAACCACTACATCGTCCCTATCCGTCCCATATCTACCGCCACTATTTACAAGGGAACTCTGTAATTTATTGTTGAGGAACGGCAAAATAAATCCTCCCGGCAGGACTTGCGGAAAGTTCGCGGAAAATACTCGTCTCAGTATCATAATAACATCGCGTTCTAGTGAACTTGACTAAAGTACAGCTTCTTCGCCCTCCATCCTCATCGCGAAATAGTTTTAGCGAAGTTCTCAGCGCTTGTTCGAACTACAGAGATTTACTCGAATGGTTTTTTTTTTTACAAAGAGTCAGTCGTTTTCCGAGCCGAGCAAATGAGCGGAGAGCGAAAAATTCACGAGTTTCGCACGAAAGAAGCGAACGTGTAAAAGGCCGCAAAAGTGATTGAGAGAAAACGAGAGGTGGATGGAGGACGAAAAAGAGCGGCAATTGGACGTCATCCATGGCGCAGTGACTTTTCCCACCTTTTTCCCCTCCACAAAGCCACGCTCGCCAGAGTTTATCTTTCATTATGCCGAGTTTGCCGAGGTAAGGTTTGTTATTTCTTCAAACAGCGTCAGCGACAACGTAACGTTCCCGCTTATCAAAATAATTCGGCCTGTCCCAGGTTTGCAGTACGGCAGGATGGATATCGAATTGTGCTGATCAATTAGATTCAATATGGAGACAGACGAGTGTACGTTGGGTTTACTTACGTGTGGATTTTACCGTTATAAATTCGCGTATTTGGATAGTCGCAAAGTTTATATTTGGTAAGAATCAGTGATTGCAGGAAAATACGTATCTTTGGAATCTTTTTCTGTTATCGTTTGAAAAAACGACAGATTGCAGAACTGATATTATGCTATGACGAAGGTTTCCTCAATTACAAAGCTAAATTCAGCTGGTGTTTCCAGCAATTATATAATATTACAAGAATCACTATAATATACATTTAAAATATCCTGCCCTGTATAAGTAATTTTATTCGAACACAAGGGCATCTTTGTTGTAGAATCAGGTGATATACAGGTGGAAGTGTTATAAATAATGAAAATGGAAAATGAAAAGTTTCTTACCAATTTACATTTCAAGTCTGATGAGTAACTTCGACTCTACTTGTAGTAGGCAGCTTCACATGTCACTCTTGGTGCCTTGTATGAGACTGCGCATTCGTCGATTCGCCCATCCATTCCAATCTTCGTTTCCACCACGGCTGACTCTGTCACCCATTCTGACACTGCAATCTTCCAATGTAACCTGTAACAGACACTATGCATTTTTGATGAATATCCATCAGATTACACCAAATCTGTTCAAAGAAAAAGAATCCACTTGGCACCTTAATATGTCTGCTCATGCTGTGTTGATTTTTGTGCTCCATTTGTAAACTCAAGCGATTCTCCCCAGTTGACTGTTCTCATACCACGTTCAGTGTTTTAAATTGTAAGAATAAACAAGTGTTTCTCACCAATAACCAGCTGCACAGTAAATTTCCCGAACAAGGAACAAGCCATCTGTTGCCACATTGCATCAGTCCACTCGCTCACGGTTTCCATCAACTCCACATTGATTTCGGAGCACATCCAACGTTGATTCCACTCAAACAGCAATCCCGTGGCGTAATCTGTAACAAACACTTGGGACTTTTGATGAGTATCCACTTAAAACAAAATCTGTCCAACGTCAACCATCAATGTCCTTGCCCAAGTCCTCCGATGTCATTGATGCAGTCATTTGGTCTTGTCAAAGTTTTCAATGCTCCATTTAATGCCTCCACTGCATGTCCAATGCTCCATTTGCCCGTACCATAATGTTACACCCTGATTTATCAAAATAGACAAGAGTTTCTCACCAAAAGGCAGCTGCACTCTCAAAATCTGCATGGAAGTCTGCAGCACAAGTCATGCAACCTCACCCAACGCCATGAATGGGCTCGTCCGCAGATCGACCAAGAGATTCAGCCAATATTTTACGCCTACACTGCAGATCCCGAGTCGCCTCCATTTGCACAGTCGTCCCGCGTCGTAATCTGTAACAGACACTCGGAATTTCCGATGAATATGCAATCAGACCACATAAAATCTACTAAACGTCGACGATTGAAATCGCTGACTAACTCCCCCGCCGCCATCAATGAACTCGTCCAGGCCGCGTCCAAGTTTTCGACGATCCATTCGATGAGTCCACTGCCATTTCCACTGCTCTCCTTATCCGTGCCGGCATTCTGACCTCCTAATTTATCGAAATAAACAAAAGTTTCTCACCAAAAAGCTGCGAAACACTGGAATTCTGCGTCAAAGTCCGCAGCACACGCCAAGCCACCACGCCTGTCGCCATGAAATGGACGCGCCACAGATCGACTCACCGATTCAGCACATTTTCGACACCTACACTGCGTATCCAGAGTTGCCTTCGTTTGCAGAGATGCCCGATGTCGTAATCTTCAACGAGCACTTGATTTTGTCAAGTCGCAACACGTTTAAACGGACGAAACTTTTAACACTGCGCAACCTGAATAACCACGGAATACTGTGTTGTGTACACCGATTTGAACGCGATAGTTCAGCTCGGCGCCAGCAGATGGCGGCTGTGTCTCTTCACTGCGCATGACATGATCGTCGGCAGAGCAGCAGATCCAAGATGGCCGAGTGTAGTGCGGAGTGTTCAAACACGTTCCTCGTTTTTTGCGTGATTTTATTCGATTCAAAGACGTTGAAAGCGGAAATTTGTAAAGAAGCAGCCGCTGCAAGTCATGGTACGTGCTTCACAAGCTGTTTCGAGTCTTCAATCGACTTCGGTGTTGTCGACAATCTGGAGAAATGCAGTGCCAAGGCCATCGTCACGGTAATACCACCACTCACTATTTAGAAATATATATGTATATGTATGTGTAATAGAAATGTGCCGTATCCCACGAATGCCTCTCAACGCGGCATATGGTGGGAAATTGGCACTGAATTCGTTCATATTCATTTGTTTTTAAAAGTGTGATAACAATGTGAATGCGCAAGCGTTATTTTATTTATTTCCGTTTATTAAGCAAGAGAATTATGCTCCGCCATGATCGATCTTTCACCTTTGCCTATGTTCAGAGTGTATACAGGGTAGTCAGTAATTCGCAGTTACGACTAGAAATGTGTTCAACGTTTTTCTGCTGAGGAAATTGACTGTAAGTAAAAAGCGCTGAGACTCGAACGTCCGCTCAACGTGTATTAGCTAGACGTCTATATACCACAGGTAAAATAATTTGTTTGAGTCCACCAACGTAATAACGTGTTCCAGTCAGTGGAACTGATCGCCTTTCTCAGAGTAGACAAGTCACGCGACAGCTATGTCGCTCTCTGTTTGTTCAAATTTGCTCTCGAGACCAATGACAGTAATACTGCACTCATTATTTAAATATATATATATATATATATATATATATATATATATATATATATATGTGTGTCTAATAAAAATGTGTCCTATCCTATGAATACCTGTCAATGCGGTGTATGGTGGGAAATTGGCATTGAATTCGTTGATATTCATTTGTTTTTAAAAATGTGATAATAATGTGAATGCGCAAGCGTTATTTTATTTATTCCCATTTATTTAGCAGGAGAATTATGCTCGACCATGATCGATCTTTCACCTTTGCCTATGTTCAGAGTGTATACAGGGTAGTCAGTAATTCGCAGTTACAATTAGAAATGTGTTCAACGTTTTGTTGCTGAGGAAATTGACTGTAAGTAAAAAGCGCCGACACTCGAACGTCCGCTCAACGTATATTAGCTAGACGTCTATATACCACAGGTAAAATAATTTATTTTGAGTCCACCAACGTAATAACGTGTTCCAGTCAGTGGAACTGATTGCCTTTCTCAGAGTAGGCAAGTCACGCGACAGCTATGTCGCTGTCTGTTTGTTCAAATTCGCTCTCGAGACTCATGACAGTAATACTGCACTCATTAATTAAAAATATATATGTATGTGTCTAATAAATATATGTCCTATCCTATGAATATCTGTCAATGCGGTATATGGTGGGAAATTAGCATTGAATTCGTTGATATTCATTTGTTTTTAAAAGTTGTGATAATAATGTGAATGCGCAAGCGTTATTTTATTTATTCCCATTTATTAAGCAGGAGAATTATGCTCGACCATGATCGATCTTTCACCTTTGCCTATGTTTAGAGTGTATACAGGGTAGTCAGTAATTCGCAGTTACGACTAGAAATGTGTTCAACGTTTTGTTGCTGAGGAAATTGACTGTAAGTAAAAAGCGCTGAGACTCGAACGTCCGCTGAACGTGTATTAGCTAGACGTCTATATACCACAGGTAAAATAATTTGTTTGAGTCCACCAACGTAATAACGTGTTCCAGTCAGTGATACTGATTGCCTTTCTCAGAGTAGACAAGTCACGCGACAGCTATGTCGCTCTCTGTTTGTTCAAATTCGCTCTCGAGACCAATGACAGTAATACTGCACTCATTATTTAAATATATATATATATGTGTGTCTAATAAAAATGTGTCCTATCCTATGAATATCTGTCAATGCGGTGTATGGTGGGAAATTGGCATTGAATTCGTTGATATTCATTTGTTTTTAAAAATGTGATAATAATGTGAATGCGCAAGCGTTATTTTATTTATTCCCATTTATTAAGCAGGAGAATTATGCTCGACCATGATCGGTCTTTCACCTTTGCCTATGTCCAGAGTGTATACAGAGTAGTCAGTAATTCGCAGTTACAACTAGAAATCTATTAAACATTTTGTTTCTGAGGAAATTGACTGTAAGTAAGATACGCCGAGACTCGAACGTTCGCTCAACGTGTATCAGGTAGACGTCTATATACCACAGGTAAATTAATTTATTTCGAGTCCACCGACGTAATAACGTGTTCCAGTCAACGGAACTGATCGCCTTTCTAAGAGTAGGCAAGTCACGCGACAGCTACGTCGCTGTCTGTTTGTTTAAATTTGCTCTCGAGACTCTGTGAATTCATTTCGCCAGATCTATACACACGTTAACTTTCTCTTCCGTCTCGCCCCTCCCCCCACCCTCTCCTCACTCACCCCCTTAATAACCAGCAGTGAAGCGCAGCAAAGACGAATGAGGCTTCCGCGGCACCTATATATAAAATTTGTCTAATGGTTTGGAGCACGTCCCCCCTTCCTTTCCACCTCTCACTTCCTTCGCTTTCCCATTCTTTCCTCCCTTTTGCTCCATTTCCAGCGCGATACCTCCGCTCTCGACCTTTCTTTCCTTTTCCTCTTCCTTTATACGACCCTCGCCGTCTCTTTTTCAAACCCACCCTCTCCGTTCCACCAGCGGCGTTTCCCTATTCTTTCTAAATTCGCTTCTCTTCTCCCTCTTCCCAATGGATCGTCCGTACACGTACCCTCCGAGCGCCGCCGTCTCTACTTTCTCAGACTCCCCCGGCTCCCTTTCTCGATCTGTCTTTCTTACCCCCGCGTTTACCCTTCTCGCTCTTCTCCCGCAGAGTGCAGCGGAGAGTTCGAAAGAACTTCTTAAAATAAACGGCGGTCCGCGAGGCCGTCGTTTCTTCGCTCCCCGACACCCCCTTTCAACCCACCCCCCTAAGTCGCGGCGTGCTCGACAATACTTTCGCGGTATTGCTGCCCGCGAATTCTTCCTTTAAGTTGCCAACCTCGCTCGCTCGCAACTCGCCGTCTGTTTACATCCCTCTCTTTCTCGTCTCTTGCACTCTCGCGCTTCGCTCGGTCCAGGTCTTGCGTTGTTTTCTATTCCGCTTCTCTTCGACGCGATAACGACGTATTTTAGCTCGCGCTGAAAGCAGACAGAGTTGAGAGAGTCGGGCGAGGCACGATTATGTTGACCGCTGAAGGAAGAGAACGAAGTAACTAACTTGGGTGTTTATAGGTAATAAATATGAATGTGTAATACGGGATACATCTGGGAGCTGCAGATTTGTGTAGTGAATAATACGGTCCGACTTCGGGCATTCTTCTCAGGTTCTACGCTTCCTTGTAAGTTTTGCTTCAATACGTCTCTTGTCTCACAATGCTCGATTCAAGAAATTGTGATACCACGGTAGAATCTGGAAGGTCGTAAAAATACTGGCATTCTGTTACAGAAAATAGGTAGATTTTATTACGCTTTTGTAGGACAGATGTATTAGCGTCTATTAAATAAGAATGAATACCACGTATTGTTCTCGGTTTGAGCATCTTCTTACAACTTTCGCCCTCAATGCATCTTCCGCCTCGCGATACTCGGTTCGAAGACTCGGACGCCACAATTGAATCGGCGAGTTCCTAATCCCAGCATTTCCTTGCATAAGATCCAGATTCATTAGCACCTCGATCACGTGCGACTCCTGGCAGGATCCTTGTCGAAGGGGAATCGGTGTAAACACGGTTGTCGTGGGTGGTCGAGCTGAATAGACGGATATTCATATGGGTCGTTCATGGGTTCTTGAGGGGAGGGCAACCGCGGTCCGAGACTTCCATAATGATGAAGCGGAATCCGTAGCATGCGCCGCCGATATGTTACTGTCCGCCTCGATGGCGTCTGCTCGCAAGTAGATACGGTATGAGCAGCGTATGAGCACCGTATGAGCACGCGCCGCATGCCACCGACTGCTTTCCTTCCATATTAAGTGGCCAACCTGACGGAGACTGCAGATTTCTCGAGTTTGAGGCACGTGTCTCGAGTGGGCGGACTCCCTTCGACCTAATATTTAGAATGGCCGCACTTCTGATACTCAATTCGGCCCAGGAATATACAAAGACTTGCAGCGATGTGTGCGCGGTGGAGGATGATAATGTGATTATGATCTCTTGACGGTCAGGTGAGGTGATGATGTGGAAACTTTTGTTCGGTTGCCAAGAATGTATCTGTAAAATAATGGATATCCGAAAAATTAGAATTCTTTTGAAACGATAGATAAAGTTTTGATATTGAACGTTTTAACATTCATTCGTTACGTCCGTTTCATGACAAAGTTCCGGATGATATTTAGTATTATTTGAGCTGATATACTCACGTAATTCGAAATGAGGCGCGGAGAGTCGGACTCGTCGATAAGAGATTCCTTGTTTTTCGAAATGGCGATGTTAAACTTGACGTTGAACGGCGTTTACCTCGGATGATCGATCTTCCCGGGGATAGTCCATCAATTTTCACGATCCCCTACCGTCAGGTGTCATTGATGTAACGATAGGGAGAATACGGTCTCGAGCTTTTTCCCTTTTATAACAGATGGAACAGATGCATTAGTCCATCGATCCCGATGTACAAATTCAATATCGCCCCGAGAGCAGAAAATCCTGATTACTTATTTCCATTACCCGCGTCCCTTTGATCCGCCGTCTTTGGCTCCTTGTTGACCATAGATGCGGGCGATCCCACTAATCTCAATGGACCAGGCCCAGATTCGGAGTGAGCACTGACAGTTGTTTACCGTCTAATGATTAACTGCTGAGATAGGAAATGCAAATAGCCGCGAATCCCGACGGACATTGGCACAAGCTCGTCCACTGTACCCATCTGCACTTTCTGCTACGCATCTCGCTCATTCTACTTGCCCTTTGACCCGACGACGTGCGCACTCGACAGCTCGACAGACGAATTCGCGATCGGTGCGTCTTTTTTCGGAGCTCGAATTTTAATCGTCCGGAAGGAAGTTCTGAAAAATCAGCTCCACTTTGCTGTTCGTTTGTTCCTCTTCGGGAGCAATCTATATACTTTTGCCGATAGTCCACGCAGCCTTTCGGCGGGTAAGCAGACAAATGTCGCTCATCAACCGAGTGCAAGCTCAAGTTGACTCGAAGAAACGAACAAAACGGATAAATCACGAAATTTGTTTTTCGCTCCAATCAGGGGTGTGCGGAATGATTCCGCTTGTTAGGGGGGTATTAAGGAAGGTAATTGGAAAAGTTGCTGGAAACGGCAGAGACGAATAGAAGCTCTGATAAATGGAGAGGCGTACGGCGACGGTAATTGCCGATTACCGACAAAAATTCGGCGCGCGTGAGATTTGCCGAGTAATTGGCCTCCTCTAATGCCGGCTAATGAGTAGGCTTTGCGCTCCGCAAACAATTCGAGGCAGCGATCGTTTCTATTGTAATTTCGCGGCCGAAGTTTCGAGGAATTAATTGCGAGCGACGATTATATCTGTTTCGCACGATTCAAGGAAGCGCACCTCCGAGACTCTTACGTCTTCAATCGTGGCACGGTAAGTTCTCGTGCTTTTTATCAAAAATATCCTCCTTTCTCCTGCAAATTCCTTCCACGAACTTTATCGATTCGCCTTCTTTTTCTCCCCCGAGATTTCATCGATTTTCCACTTTTTTCCACCTCCGGATTTTTCTTCCTGAACTTTATCGCCCTTTTTCCTTCCGGGACTTCATCGATTTCTTCCTCTTTTTCTTCAGCCGAACTCTTCATCCGAAACTTCATTCGTTTTCCGAAGTTCATCGCGCCATCTTAATCCTGCCTGTTTTCATGCATGTACTGGAAGCAATTGAGTTTCTCTGTTCGAAAGGAAATGAATGAAGTTTCCAATTCACCACCTGAAAACATCACCTCAATTATTGTGTGTCAATTTCTCGTGTTTGACATTTTGCTATAATTTTCATGTACCAATGTCGTACCCAGTAGAAAAGAAGTAACCAAGCCGGCTTACAATGTACGAAATATGTTCGAATAAAAATCCCGCGAAATTACAGAAAATAACATGACTTAAACATGAGCCTCCGTTATACCAAAATGTCGAACCCGTCATTTCAACGACTCGCTTTTATTCCAATGTTAAAAATGACCCCTTCGCGAGTCACTGATTTCATCGAAGCTGCCCTCAGGAATCTCGCCCTCTTTCAGCGCTTCGCAACTCATTCTCAGCAGTTTCGCCCGGCACAACCGCGAAAGGAAAATAAACGTTCGGTCGGCGAGTTAGAGATCGGGTTGTGATTTCGTTATAAGAGCTTCGCCGCGGCACCCGCAAGCGTTCCGATAACTTTCACATTATGCAAACGCTCGCCGACCAAGTTCCCGCGCCGTCGGTATCAGCGAGTTCGACGAGTTTCAGCGATGCGACCTAGAAGAGTGACGAGAATTAACGGTGGCAACGGGATTGGACAAGACGTCGGGCAAATTTATCATCCGACGATCGACGAGCTGAGGAGGCGAGCGGTCAGAATAATGGAAAATGAAGGGACGGGCTCTAGCAGGGGACGAGAACATTACCCTAATCGGAAGCACTGCCTCGTCCGCATATTTGCCGCGACCAGATGGCAGCCGGGCAAGACTCGAGCGAGAACGACTGGCGTGTCATCGCGGCCCGGAATTTATTTCGTCTACAGTCTACAGTCTACGGCATCGGCGAGCACGCCCATGCTGTTAGTTTTGTCGACAAGAAGTCTGGCGAGGGGGGCCGAGCGGAAGAAGTGGATAGGAGGTAGCAGCGAGAGGTCGTTTACAAATCGCGGCAATTCGACGCTATTCCGTCCTGCTCGACTCCGCTCGATCGGAATCGGTTGTAACGCGCTGTTTCGGCGAACGATTCCTCCCGCTCCACGCGCGCTGTAAATTCATGAAGCATCGATTCGTTCGTCCTAAGGGTGGAGAATGTCTTCGGGTGCTCTTATATACCGGTATATCTGCTGCGTATGTATACGAGGTCTCTGTTTCGCGTGTTTCTAAATAGGCGAGTGCATGGATACCTTACGCGGTCGCATTTCGTTTGGTGTCTTCTGTAATGAGGGTTGCTATGATCGGACCACTTATTTTGGTGCATCGTTATTAGTAAAGTTTTAATTTAAATTTAATTTAATTGGTTAAACGGGAAAATCCCAGTGTGTACATGGATAAAAGTTATAAGGGGAAACATACATATGTAAAGTAAAACATAATAACAATCAAAAATAGAGGCTGTAGATAACAAAAAAGAAAAAAAAAACAAGAGAAAGCAATGAGAACTAAAACTAAAACGACTAGATGATAAGTAAAAAAGATTTATTGATGAATTAAAAGCAATAGTCTCGTGAATTTACTTATATAATCGAAATGTGCAATTTTGATGAGACACGTTGAAAATCATGTTCAATGCATACGAGGGTCCTCTTTCTCAACCTTTGAACTGGGCCGGCCGCACTTGCAGCAGTTCGTTTTTCCGGGACACAGAGTGTCCGTGTAGTCTCTCGCGGCCTTAAATTCGAGGAGGATTCGAGGAGGATTCGTAGACGAACGAGCGTGTCTGCGGCGGAAGTTCAGTCAAGGAAACTGCTTCCGTTCCCGTGGATCTAGCGCATGCATACATGCCGAGCTGAACTTTAACTAAAAGGCTGCCGCGGAAAAGGTAGTGGGAGAGAAGGAGGCAGGGAGGAAAATGGCGGAGGGAAGCGGGGGGCGACTGAAATAGAGACAGGGCGCGGAACGGAGAGAAAAAAAGAGGAACACAGGTGGAAGATAGGGAGAATGAGTGCGGAAGCAGGAAAAGGAAAGTTGGAGGGTGTGTATAAATATAAAAAGATAAGTGTCGGAAAAGAGAGGAGGAAAATGAGGGATGGCGGAAGAGAGAGTGCAGAGAGCTTGCGGGGTGGAGTGATGAGTACGCGAGGGGGTGGGGTCCAGTGCGAGGCCACGAGAGGTAGAGGGGAAAAAAGGGGAACAAAGAGGATTGAGCACGGAACCGATGCCGGCAAGAAAAGAGGAGCCGTCGAAGTCTACGGTAGAATTAACTTCGCCAATTGACATCCCGTCACGCCGCTGGACGGCTCTTATCAGAAAAACAGCTCCTGCTTCGAGCGATCGCGATAAATGATGTCAATGCTCGATACAGAAGCGACCTGTATAATATGATTCCGCGAACAATATCCGAAGCGTCCGGGGCGCCGCTGAAATTTCGACCTTAATTGAACGAAACTTACATTGTAGCGTATAAATTTCGCCCAACAAAGATCGGCAATTGACGTTCGCCCGAGTTGAAAAGTCGCCCTGAAAGGGCGAGGGCCAAAGTGCCCCCCCGACTGAAATTAACTTTGTTAATTGACGTCCCTTTATGCTGCCGGCCAAACTTTGATGAAAAAGGGTAGTTTCGCTCCGTTCAAAGTGTATCGAATCGAGGGAATTAAGTGTTCAAAATTACGCGCGACGGTTCGTGGAATGACAGAACGGCCACATCGGTAGCGGAGAAAAATCGAGCAAAGCAAAATGAGCGAAAGAGGGAGCACGCGGCAGAAAGTATCACGGAACTGCATAAACGTCTGTCGTAGGGATCGAAAAGGGCTCGTCGACAAAGGGCACGAAAGGCAGACGCGACTATAAAAGAAACGTCTTCCGAGGAAGTCATCGACGTACAAAAGCGACGCTAACTTCCTTAATTGCCCGCCCTTTATGCGTCGAGGAAGCGAGCTAAATGGAAGAAACCCGCGCCGTGTATGTACATTTAATTAAGCGCGTCACCGGTCTCTCTGCGACGGGAATCATACGAACGATACGACGTTAATTCGACGTCGGGACGCGTCGATGAATGCAAGACGGGCGGGCGCATTAGAGATTACGGAAGCGGGGAAAAAAGCGGAGCCGCTGAATCCTCGAAAATAGAGGAGATTGAATCCGCGAAGAAAGATGGAGCCGCCGATCGATGCGTCTTCTTTATGCGAGGGAAACTTTATCGGGAGAACGGTTTGCCCCGTTTCCGACGTCTTCGCATACGTAGCGGGCGGATCGAACTTCTGGCTAAATCCGGCGCGGGATACGGAGGAGATTGGAGGAGGAAAAGGATGGACATTGTTAATCGATGTCCCTTCTCGCGAGAGTG
The DNA here is from genome assembly GCA_963942575.1 of Priocnemis perturbator. Classification (NCBI taxonomy): domain Eukaryota; kingdom Metazoa; phylum Arthropoda; class Insecta; order Hymenoptera; family Pompilidae; genus Priocnemis; species Priocnemis perturbator. The sequence continues at coordinate 11,778,620 of OZ012655.1, read as the reverse complement.
AAACTTTGCCCTGAGAGACTGGAGCGCAGTGTCTTCTGTTGCGAACTTTCGCCGCGCGTCGCGTAACTTGCACGCTGATGTATGCAAATGTAACGTCGATATGCGCCGTTGTAATTCTTCGCAGAACTGAGAAACGATTTTTTAAACAGAGTGCCAGCGTAGGAATGAAGATGATTGAAAAACGTGAGCTAGATGGGTTGCGTTGACTTTCGAGTCTTCTGTTAGACGGTAGGAATGAAAATGATTCAAGAGATTCGAGCAACGTGATTACGTCGGTTTTAAAATCGGGAGAACCTGGTGAAACTGTTACCGCGGGCGAAAGAAAGGCATTGTCCGGAAGATTGAAACGTGCAAAACGTACTCTATTAATCGACGTCTCCTTATTCCGGGCGGAAGGCCATTACCGCGTCGTGCATTTTCAGCGTCATTCCTTCAGGATCTTAACCCCCACCCAATCTCCTTCAACCCCTGGCCAACCCCGTTCCGCGAGAACCGTAAGCCACGAGGGGCCGGAAGTTTTCAATCTTGCTAATCGATGTCTCGAAACTTTTCGTCCGTTTCGGAGAAATCGTATCTTCCGATGTGCTCTTGCTCTCGCGGTATTTCGCGCGAGCGCGAGGAAGGAGAGAGAAGGAGAAAGAGAGAGAAAGAGAGAGAGAGGACAGTAAGCGATGGTGTACACGGTTTTCACATCGCGCCCGCTCCCGTCTTTTGACAAACGACAAGCGATTAACGATCCATAAATTCCGACGCCCGCGCGTTGTTTGCCTGACGAGTTCCGCGGATGTTTTCTTTCGAGTTTCGACGTGCGGAGGCGTGCGATTCGTGAATTGTAGAATACTGAACTTGGCGACACGACGGACGCGCACTAGTGCATTCTACGTAACAGATATTGCAAAACTTCAATTTTTCCCACGTACTGCAATGTAGATCTGAATTTATATTTGCTTTACACCACTTTCATAATCATCGACACATCCACCAGTAAATGACTGAAATCCTGCTTCCATTGCGGCGTTTCAATATCTCACGCCGCGTACAAAAATCATCCTCATATTTCCCTCCAAACACTTCTTCCCATCTTGTTTCACCCCCCTCTCTCCACCCACACCCCTCCACCCTCGCCGCGCTCGTCGTTTCCGTCTCCGCAGCAGCGTGACGAACGATAATCAGCATAAAGTCGTTAACGAAACTCATCCCTGGCCCCGGCCGCGGCCTGCTGTAATTTTCGCAGGGCGAATCCGGTCGGCCGTGTCGTTAGTAATTCCCTCGATCCCGTCGATCCCCTCGATCCCAGCCAGCGTGGAACGTCCGTCGACGCACTCGCGGACGGAAAGAGACAGGGGCGACTGAGCGGGGTGGAAAGGGGGTGGAAGCGTATAACCGGGCGGATAGCTAATTTAACGCGAGTTAGGCAGCGCGTCGGTCCACCGAATCCGCGGACGACGACTGAGATCGGCCGTATCCTTTGCCGGCGTTAATGATCTTCGGAAGGACTCGCCGCGCTGCCTCATTCGCGGTGCTTAATTGCGCGATAATACGCCATTGCGGCGGGCACGCGGACGTTGGCGAACAAAATTTCGGCGAGGATTGTGAGACTGTAAATGGGGCGTGTCGCGTGAGATGGGTTTTGTAGAATTTGATCGAGATGTCGAAGTGTATTCCTTGTTGCATAGACAGCCGCCTGGCTTCCTTTTTTGACGTGCGCGATTAAATGTGAATGAGATTTTGCGGCATCGTGGAAACTGTTATTTTTTAAAGTTTATGTTGTGGTTATATTTCGTAACGAAGAATCCGATCGACGATTCGAAAATGTATTTCGTTACTGCGATGACTCTATCAGGAAACAGTGGGGCAATACACACACGGTCTAGTTCAAGTTACTCTAAATCCGGTATTTAGAGCTACACCGAAAGCCAAAACGAGAAGCGAGGTGTACTTTGAGTTTCGGTCGGAATCGAGTAATCGCGTGCCAAGTCGCTTTATATTGTTCCTCATTCGGAAAGCGTAAACCATCCCGTCCCGTTGGTCGGCGGCTATTGCTCTCGCGATACAGGGTGGCCTACAAATTCTACCACACCCGCGAGCAGACTCATTCCACACGAGTCCTGCATATACTATAATCGCTTTTTCATCGGACGCTTCGCGTCCGAAAGAAACGTCCTCATTCCGCATCTTCTACCGTCTACGCTCCAATTTTCTGCCCCGCGACTCGATTCATTCTCCTCCGCCGTGCATCACGAATTACAGGACACCCAGTGCAGTTCTATAATTCTTACTATATCGTTCTTACTATACCGCTGTTACTCCGGCCATACACTCAGCCCTTTTTGCTCGTACATCAAGCGCAGATAAGAGTTCGCCACTTATTGCCGGAAAATATACGGCAGCCCATTAAGCACTTCAAGAAGCCACGGCGATCGTTCATTGCGCCATGTTGCTCCTCTCTTCTTCCCCTCTTTCTTTCTTTTACTCTGCTCCTCTTTCTCCACTTCATCCTCTTCTACCCTCTCGTCATGATTTACGCTGCGCCCTGAAAAATCGCGTACCAGTTGAGCCGTTGTTTGCTTGCCATCGATGGCAGAAAATAGAGATTGAAATTGGAATTTGACGGAATGCGAGACCTTCACATTTGGATCGCGCCGCGAATGCTTAGGAACCGGACGAACGGTGGAATGCGAGAATTGGGGAAATTTTGCGGGTCAATAGCGTCGTGTAATTGTACTGTAAAATGTGTTTTTCTATGGGGCGTAAAAAAAAATGTGTAGCGGACCCCGCGTTCGTTTCTTGATTATACGAATAACAGGTAACTTTCCTTTCAGTTCGTCCGTTGCCGTTTAGAAATCGATTTAAATGGGTTTTTCTTTCTGTCTCGGCACCGACCACAAAAAGAAAACATTATGTTATCCTTTCTAGTGCTGTTTTGAAGTCAGTCTTACTTTTTTTTTAAAAAGTTTATTATATAAATTCTGATCCACTTGTCCTCGATTGACCGAGCACCTCGCCATCGATCCTGACCTACTACCTTTCATTCCTACGTCGCATTACGAGACCCGCCAATTCGAGTCGTTCCGCCCGAATTATTCGAAATCCACAAAGCAACAGCGCGCGACTGTTTCCACAATCTTTCTCCTCCTCCACCTCTGTTTTCCATCTCGATTGCCGCGCGCGGCCCGGGAGCCGGCAAACGAAATTTCGCGACGTGTTCATTCGGCCGCAAGCGCGCCGTCGGCGTCGGTCGTCACGATTGTTCGGCACATCGACGGCGCCAGGCGATATTTGATCGGCAGTATCGAGCGATAAACGTATCCACGGTTATTTCGGCGACCGTGCCTAGAGGCGGAGTCGATTTCCGGTTGAAATGGCAAGAGTCGCGCGACTTTTCGCCCGTCCGACCAATAACGCCCGTTACTACTGGCCATTGCCACGTTTACGCTTATGCAGGAGAAGAGACGTCGTTGTCGGGGAAATAAAGTATTTTCAAACTGCAGAAAACGTACGTTACACGTCCGATGCCTGGACACTATCTTCCGTCTGTGCGCGGCATCCACTCGGAAACGTTTCGAACACGGAACGGCGTTCTACCAGCGACGTTAGTTCGGCCACAGGGCAAACGATGAACCCGGCTGCGGTATTAGGAAACACAAACTATCAGGACTAGGCAAAGCTACAAATATGATTTTGCCTTCGGGCTGCAACGATATACTGCTCGTGACTTCTGTCTTTGTTTCTCCTGCCCTCATTGTACCTACTTCTCTCTCTCTCTCTCTCTCTCTCTCTCTTCCTCTCGCTGTCTTTATTTCCCTTCCCACTACCGTCTCGCTCCCGCAGATGCATGAATGGCGAACGCAAACTTGTTGATTGCACTTACGCCGTGTCGTATTGTCCGCGATCGCGTGCGTTCGTGCGTTTCGAATTTGTCGAGCGTACTCTAAATATTCTAGTAACTCCGAATGAGGCCGCGGGAGCGGGAGGGTCGAGTGCTTGCACGCCGAATTGCGGATCCCCGCCGCACTGCTTAATTCCGATGATCGTCGACGCACAATAGACGTTCTTCGAAAAGTGCGCGCGAGTCCCACAAAAATCCGAGCCGCGCGCGCGACGCAAACAGAGCGTTCAGCGCGGCAAATGACCGCGCAAAAAGGGGGAGCCGCTGCGCGAAATTGGCATTTTCCCACTTTGCACGCTGACCATTTCGGGACAATCGTCGGCCGCGCCGTCGAATAAAATCCGCGGCCCCGGCCATTTCTTTTTGCCTCGGCCGATTAAAAGAGCGCGCGCGCGCGCGAGAGAGAGCCGAAAAAAAAAACACACGCGCGCGCTCACAAAAAGGCTGACGGGGGCTGTTGTGCGCGACAATGACGCCGGAAAAACGTCGACGGGGCGTGTGCGAGGACGCTATGAAACGCTCTATGAAACGTTTTCTGAATGGCGACCGCGCTCGCCGCAATTATCCGGCGGCGCGTCATTTTAATTGTGCGACGAGTATAATTCGGCGCGCCGGTTGACGGCTTCAAGTAACTCGTCCGAAACGGGGTAGAGGACTAGTTGAGAGAGGGGTGCGAGGGGTGGACACGGAGAAGGAAGCTTGGAAGGGGGTTGGGCGGCGAGAAAGGAATGAAAGTGAACAAATTTCGCGACGACAATTTCAAACGGCTAATTGCCACACTCGGACTTACCCCCCACAGGCCTTCTGTTACGTATAATTACGCGTGTGTAATTGCGTATTTTCACCCGTGGCCGGGCGTGTAAGTGTAATTGTCGTAAGTGCGCGAGCTGGCTGGCCTGGTTTCGCGGATTTTGGGGCGGGTTGAAAAGTGGAGCGAAGACGTTGTGAAGGAAGTGTAGGGAAGGAGAGGAACGTGTGGTGGACACGGAGGAATGAAAGGGAGCAGATGGGATATGTGTTTTATGAATGTAATTGTGTAGGACCGTCGATAGAATGTTAAATGAATTAATATAGTAGCACAGTACATCGGTTAATGATGGATTAAATGATGCTAATTATGTGTTTTATATGTCAGGATCCGTGACAATGCACGGTTTATTTAAACTCTATTTCCGGGCAATGCATTTTTTATTCTTTGATAGTGCTCGCCGCATAGAAAATGAACGTAACACTGCTGAGTACAGTGCCTAATGAATGCAGACTATTTTAAATCATCTATTCACCGAGTGACAAAAAAAAAAGAAAACTTTAGGCACATGCCACGCTCTTGATCACGTCATTCCACACGCTAATACAGCAACAAAAAACAGAGAACAACACGATGCGCCCGATGTCGCCCATCCATCATCGCCAGCATTTTAATATTCGAATATTAAAACACCACCCTCCGCGCCGCGGCCAGTGCGAAGAAAGAAGGCAGCCATATGATTCGCAGCGTGGCGAGAACTATAAAGCGTGCGCGGCCGACAAAAGAACAGCAATCATTTTCGGGCCGAACGGAACGATGAATTTCGCGAAACTTTTCTCTCGAAGATCGAACCGCTGCCTTCGCTGCATGACGCTGGTATCGACGCGACGGGGGTGGTGCTCGGAAAAGGGACGAAGGTGCATGTTTCGCTCGCGATTCGGCCCGTCCAAGTGGAAAACGACCGACGTCACGAGAAGTTGACGCCATCATCGGCGGCGGTTTTCGCGCCGCTAAACTGCCGCAAAAAACGACGACGTCCGACAGGCAGATTGGTGGGCGGGGGTCGGGGGCGAGGGCGCAGGCGACAACAGAGGCGCGTGTCCCTTGGAATAAAGGACGTCGGCGCGGTGAAAAAAGGGCGGCCTGCGGAATTATCGCCTCGACGGACGGCTCCGCTTTTTAAAGCGGAAGTGCCGATAGAGCGACGAAATGACGCGGCGCGAGGTTGGAATTTTCTGCTGGCCAGACTGTCGGAGTTGTTTTTCGTTTTCGGCCGAGTCGATCGATGTTGTTCGAGCACAGACTGAAATTTCGTACGTGCAATTTCAGGATGATTGGCTCCTGGTTCGGCGCTCGGTCGGCGCACGAATATTCCGAACTGAGACGTCAATGTATTGAAATGAGAATTATTTAGCGCGAAAAGTAGCGAAAGGAAGGTTTGTGCATCCGAATTTTTAATATTTGAGTAAACACTTTTGAGGAATTCTCGAGGTTGCTTCTTATTTCTCGTTCTTACAAACAATCCTTATTTAACATTTTGAAATTAGGCATCATACCAACATTAATACGTACGTTTGCAGTTTGTCTCGATTTTATTTTTTGTCCAAGATACGCTTCGCGTGTCGGCGCAGAAATTCGTGATTGGAGAAGAGAGCAGGAAATTGAGTGCAGAACTCGGAAGGAAAAGTGGAACGGTCAATTTTCTGAAAGGCATAATCTCACCCTCTGTTTCGACACCCCTTTCCCCCCCTTCCCATTTCTATCATTTCTTTTTGTTTACCCGCCTCAGCCTCCGTCTCATTCGATCTCTCTATCCTCGCAGCCGGTAACTTAATTTACCGGTGAATCCAGCGAACGGTGAGATATCGGAGCGAGGGAGAATAATTAAATGGAAAGCGGCCACTCGGCGAATGGAAATGCCCTGGAAGAAATAGGGAAGAAATAGACGGTTATCTCGGTCATTGCGTCTTCCTCGTAATTGTCGCTTTCTCTTTTTTTCCCGCCCACCCCTCACCCTCTCATTCAGCCTCCCTTGCTCTCTCTCTCTCTCTCTCTGCCGACGGCACTCCTTTTAATTCCCTTGTTCCGGAAACGAAAGCGACGAGGATCGAGTGGTAAGCTCCCGTGCAACCTTTGCCACGTTCCTTTTCACCTTGTTGAAAGAATGAAATTCTTGCGTCTCGGCCCTTTGTGTAATCCTGTCTTTCCGCGTCCCTCTACTTTTCGGCCTCGTAATTGGACGGACGATCGTCCGGTGGCTTTCCACGTTTAATCGCTGTAATGACTCCGCCCTCGATTATCCTAATTGCCGCATATTTATTATTTTGCCGGGCCGCACGGTCAGCGGGACAGTTCGATCGAGACTCGGGACTTTGAAGTAAATTTTGCGATTTTCAATCTCGACGGCCGTCGGGACGAAGGGTCATTGTGTCCGGCGGAGAAAGCTACGCTGCCGTTAGAGGGTCGCCATTGGGGAATGATGGAGGCCGCATCGCACGGCATATTATCCGACTGTATCGTTCGGCACTGGCAATCTGCTGAGTGGCGCTGGCGTGCACGCATGTAACATTCATTTCAAATGACCAGCCAGACCTTTCACCGCTCCTCCTCGCGTTTCCTCTTTCAACGTGCACGCTTTAGACCGACCTTTCTCTGTTTCTGTCAATTTCTTTCTCTTCTTTTTTTTCTCATTTTTTGTTTTGTTCTCGTATACGTGGGGTCGGAGGACGTGTGAATAAATGTGTGCGAGAGGCCATTTATGACAGCGCGGAGCCGAACGATTTGGCTGATAATTATTGTCTTGGAGGGCTGAATGGCGTGCCGAATTTCCGCTCGCTGTCTCTTTCTCGGCACCCTCTACTGCGCACAGCTGCTGTTTACATCTAGATGTCATTACGACGCCCCTAAAAGCGCGCGCTCCGAGTGGATGACAGATAGGTCGTTGAACAAACACCGAGTTTCAGGGAAAAGGAGACGGCGAACGATCAATTTTCTTCGATCACCGATTCCAAGAACGCATCAATTGTTGATTTTCCTATTTCTTTCTTTTATTCAATCCATTTATACGCGAAAAACCAAATGCGTACAACATGACGGAAGAATAAACGAATTAAAGAGAAGAAGACAGAATGGAAAAACGAAAAAAATAAGACAATTGCAAATTAAAAAACGATAACACAATTTAACGACTTTGTACAAGAAAATAAACCAGCCACCGACTATACAGCGGAGTACATCAGATTCGGAGGAATCGTTGTCAGACGAGCACTGTCGGCGAGAATTTCGCGTCCAATATATCCAGCGAATTTTGGTAGCAATTTTTCGCGGCCTTTCGTTTTCGAAAAAGACGACGCCTTGGCACGTCGCAATATCGCGCGCGGAATGTAACGATTATATTTCGAAATGTCGCCATCGAGAGGCGTGAAATATCGCGGCCGGGTGCGTTTTCGGGATGAATGGCCGAGGCAGCGAAAGGCGCCGCGATATATCATCGCGAAGTATGCTAAATGGTTCGCAACGCTGTTCGCGGCGCTTTGTGCCCGAGCGCCATTCGTTCATTAGAAAACGCTGGCTGGCGGTTAAAAATCGCGAGAAAAATTATTCCCACCGCTTATCATCGACTACGACGCGCGCGTTGCGGCGCACAGAATTCGATTACGCGATCGAAATTGCGGAAAATCCAGCAGGGAACAAATATCCGAGTAATCGCGCACCCTTAAACGCTCGAATATCAGGATGCACTTTTTTCGAAATCCACTCGCGGCAAGTACACGACGCACGCAGGCCGCATTATTTGTCGCCCGCCGCCAGTGTCACTGAATTCGCAATTTTCTCGACGTCCGTGTGTTTCGGTCGATTCTCCGTTGCAATTGAATTTTTCAATGCGTCCCGCGGGCTCGGCCGGAAGGTGTGGGAAATTTCAGAACACCGCGCGGGTGTACTTGCTGCGCGTCGAACACAGTAATGACGTCGTCGTTCTCCGTGCACAGCCTTGCGTGCGATCGATCGCGAACGGGGATCGAGACGGGGCGCGATAATCATCGAAAACGGCGACATTTTTGTCCGACCGCTGTCTCTCACGCGTACATCCTTGCTCGTCGTTTCCCTTCGGCCCGTTTCCAGCGCCGACCACCCTTCCCACGTTTCGCGCGATTACAGTGCCGTTGAATCGCTGTGAATTAACAGAGCAATTAATCAAACGTATCGAATAATCATTGTGCGCGTAATAACGGTAAGCAAGTGCGAATCGTTGGGAAACGCAGGGCGCACGTGTACTGGCTGCGGGAGCGTGTGCGTGCGTCTGTGCGAGCGACTATCGAGAGGGTTGCGTTGCATGCAGGGTCGCAGGCGTGTTTGGGAAACCGATTCGGAACGATTCGGCACACAGAGGACGCCTATCGATGTGCGTCGATACATTAACGCAGACGTTATTTCTCTGGGCTTCAACAAATTGCGTCATGAGTCGCCTTTGTTAGTTGCACGTGGTCCGGACAGTTTGGGTTATGGTGTAACGTAAATCTATGCGACGGAAATAATTGTAGACCTTTCACATATGAGATATGTATATTCGTGTGTTCTTCAGTGGCGCATTATACCGGTCAAAGGACGAAGTTAAAAGAATCTAATTACAACGTTTCGACACTTGTATTTATATGTCTGTGATTAAACCTGTATAAAGAATTGCGAATTTAATGCATCGATTGCTTGTTACAAACGAACGTTTGAGTTTCGTTGAAACGAAACGCTACGAACGAATATCCGGCAGGGGAATAATGTGCGCCGCAGCGAGGAAGTAATTATCTAAATGACAATATATCCACGGCGCGCCGAGAACGTGCGGAACAAAGCGGAAGGAAATCGTCGCGGCAGCGTTAAAGTCTCGAATCTCAGCGATGCCGCCAATTTCGGGCAGTATCGGTGTACGGGGAGCAACAAACACGATTATGCCCGTTTGAGCTGCCGCATCATAATCGGCGTTCCTCGCATAATCGTCTAGAGCACCCACTCTAGGCACTTGTTCCCCTTTGACGCGCCTCGCCTTCTCATCACGGACCCCCACCGACATTGTTCTTGCGTTTCCGCCGTCGTAAAGGGAAATATTCGACGCGGCCCGAGACGAGCAATCTTCCTTATAAAAGACTTTCAGCCGCGAGCACGAGAGGCATGGAGAGAGAGAGAGAGAGATAGAGAGAAAAAGAGAGAGAGAGAGAAAGAAAGAGTGAGCGAAAGGACGCGCAAGAGAAAGAAAGAAAGCCAGCTATCTGGAGCGCGGTAAAGCAGTTTCAGGAGTTGAGCAGGAGATCGTTTATAAACTGCAACCAAAGTAAACCCGCCCCGCTCCCCGCTACCCGCGTCCGCTCTTCTTACTCGCGTCACTACTTTCTACCACTCCTCGCAGCGCGTCACAACTTGCAGTTTTCGACGACGCTTTGAAGGGCTCCCGGTCACGTCACCCTCGAGAGAGTCAATTTTAACTGACGTTCTCTTTCGGCTTTTTCCCGCGTTCGAGGGAGTGGGCCGGTCGGGAGTACGAGGTTACTCGGGAATGTGCGCAATTATAGGGATTAGTTTCTTGTCGCGGCCGCCGGCGCTCCCGAAAAATTCGTTTCAAGTCTCGCTACCGGCAAACGGCCTTTTTGCCGAAAAATAAATTCTTCCATCAACTCTTTTATTCCGAGTTCTCAAAAGAACACAGCCCTTACTATTCCTGGATTCAAACCTTATTCTTACAAAATCGATTATGATCCAATTTTTTCAAGAGAATCCGTATGTAATGAGTGAGCTGTTGCTCTCCAGGTGTCTGTATCAAATTTACCTAGTCGCAGTCGCCACGAGACTTAACCCTCGCACTACTGCGACTTTTTGCCGAACGACGAACCCTTTTCATTCGCCGGCCCACGGGCTAGGGGCGGGTTAGGGTGCCTTGCCGGCGGCCGGTCGCTGTAGGGAAAGCTTTTAAGCCGCGTTTTAAAAAGAGACATCGGCCACGGTTATCGCGGCTGGCGTAAATACGTTCGGACGCCGTTTCGCATTCGCCGGGCGCTCTCGGCCGCGTCGGATAAGCCGGAGCAGCGAGTGTCGTCTCATGCATTTAAACGGCCGCGCTAAGGAAACATTATTGCTGGATTTAATAACTACGCGGCGCGCGGCTGATTGGACGGCGATCCGATGCGAGGCCGACGACGAAGTCTTGCGGAGGATGTTGACGGTGAAATAAGCGGCGGCAGGCGAGAATTGCGGTTTAACTGCTGACTTTGGAATCGTGCTACTTAATTACTTCAATTTGTGTCGTTAAAAATGTTTCAACGTTGTAATGTAAAACGTCTCAGAAGTCTTTTTGAGTTGTGGTTCCTTTGATGCTGTGGTTTGACTGCTGATTTTATACTTTTGATTCGGTTTTCAATGTCGCTCAGAATGACGTTTTAGGTCTTCTCGATTATTAATGTCTTATTAATACGCGAAGGCCCTATATTGTCCCGCCGTCATAGCTGCGCACTATCGTCGAGAATGTCCGCGAGGTCCGCGCGTCGTTCGCGCATTTATCGTCGTCATTTTTCCACTAGTTTGTCGGATTTCAAGCGGAACGATCGAGAGAAAGAGAAAGCGAGAGGGCGCGGAACGTGAAATCGACAGAGAGAAAGCGGGAAGAAAAGGACGGAAGGAGAAAAAAAAGAGAGAGCGAGAGAGAAAGAGTCGATCACGACGTGAGCACAGTATTTCCCCGTTATTTGGTTGACAGCTCGCCGGAGGAAGGGGTCGTTGGTAGAGGGGGTGAGAAAAAGTCATTAAATCGGTGGCGATCAAAAACCGCGGTAAATTCATTGCCTCGACACGTCCGTCTAGGCGCGCGTGATCTATCGACTCCGGAAGTGCGGACGATCGATTAGCAGTGGACGCGCGTGTACGTGCACCGCGTCGCACACGGACACGCGAATTGAGCTATCTTATACGATATACGGGATGGCAGGCAATTCGCGCCACCGTCACGAATCGTTTCATTGCCCGCGAAAAATTTCTTTCGTCACAGAAGGCACAACCTCCGCGCTCCGCTTTTTCTCATTACCAATTTTCCCAGTAAACTCAATTAACCTGCCTCCCCAGGCGATTACGAATTCACGAGCAAACGTCCTGTGAATCGTCTAACAGTACAGAACGTATAACAAAAAAAGCAGCGCGCGTGCTCTCGTAGACTGGTCGTTGTCCGAAAATCCGTATTCTTCCCTCAACTTACCAACGTCCCATTCATAAATCCGTCGCTATCTGCTTCTCTAACGCAACCCCGAGCGCCTACAGTCCGGAATTACGAGGTCGACGTTCGAAAATAATCCGTCGACCGGCCGGCAGAAAGTGCACGGCCGAAAACAGCGGGAATCAGTGGCCTTCATCAAGGGAGTCGACGATTCGGGTGGCCAGGATTCGGGGAGCACGGCAATTTTCCCGACTAAATTACAGTTTACAGCGGGCCGCGCTGATGGCACGGCGCACGGTTCACAAGGACCGCCGCAATTTACAGCTTCCACGGGTTTACACCGCACTCGAGATTCGGACTATATCCATAGGCTATAGTTTACGCCGTCGGTCATAGTTCGCGAGGGCCGGGGCTATAGTTCACGTCAGGCAACGCGTGTAATTCGGAGGAAGGAGTAGCCGTTGGCGAACGGGCCGTCACGTTCTCACCCCTTCCCACCCCCCCCCCCTTCTCTCTGACCGTCCTCACTTCCCTTTGACCACTGTGCAGGTGTTTGTATTTCGGCAACCGTCGCGATGCCTCCAGCGTCGTTTTCTCGAATCGGGACACTGTTTGGTGCGTCGCTTATACGTCCGCGTTTGCGGTAATTTTATCGTACGCGTAGAGAAACTTATATCGGTGTATCTGAGTGTGTAATGCAGGATAATCTGAAAGATAGGTATTGTTTCTCGGCTAGTTTTCGTATTGATTGCATTTTCAGAACCTTGTACTGTAATAAAAAGTAGAGAAGCAAGAATCGATTTTGCGCGCACGAATACAATCGTGCAACGTATGTAATGCGTGCACAGGACAGCACGTAAGCCGTGCACCTTTCACAAGCATTTCATCGTTTATTCTTTCCCGGCGAATTACTCTGATAGATTCATACCACGATGCACATATATCCTCGAATCAATTGCTGGCATCATTCACTCCACGTATTCCGATTATTTGATCCACAGTTACGCTCCGACCTAACGATGCACAGAATTCGAGGGAAAACACTGTACATAGGATTGTATTCTACAACAGGGTGAACGGGGGTGGACGTAGATCGTTGCCGCGTTCACCCCCGACACGAAGGGAGAAACTTTACACAGCGGTCGAACTCTTGGACTGATTAACATCCGTCTGGCCGATTGTCTGCGGATTTCCGTAATCACTCCGACATGCTGCTACGAATCGACAGATAGATTCATTGGGTTCGTTAACCCCACAAATTCAGCCCCAATCTGTTATGGGACTTCGCTCAACTATTAATTTGCATCCCGAAAAGAAGCACTCCGACCGCTGTATGCATTGTCTCATTAGTCGCTTAAATACAGATAAACGCCAAACTTCGTTTTGCGGCAACAGATTTCTGTTTCGTAGTTTCTGATGTTACTCCAGGAACAAAGACGAAATTCACTGATTTTCGAGTCTATTTCATACTATTAGCGTACGACTAACATATTGTTACATTCTCTTTCTATCCATCGAGTACTATCAGAAACCAGCAAATAAATTGCGGACTCGCCGCAGGTGCTCGTAATCCTCGCACAGAACGTAACAGCAAAGAATATGTCCGGCACACTAGGATGGCAGCAAAGAATTTCGAAAGTCAGCTTTATCACGAACCACCTGATAAAGGGAGCTGTTTATGGATCGGCTGGCGATCGTTTTCGTCGCTATCTGCGCGAGACGCCTTGTATACATTGGGCAGGCGTGTAGCGGATTGAATAGCGTCGTCCAGGATAATGGAAGGCTTTGCCGGACCATGTTCCAGCACCGCAGCGTATCGAGCATTTGGATCTTGCGTGGATCCTCTGGCTCCTCCACTTCGTCTTTGCTCGCCGTCCGGAGAAAAAGCTCGAGGCGAAAAGTCGTGGCCGGAGAGCTTTTCCTTTCGTATCGGCCCGGAAAATCTGGCCGGCTCGGTTAACGATTGCTTGTCGAGCGAACGTCGACGATCGACCTTTCATCCCGCTAATATGATGGAAACGACGCCGGTGTTACTCAAAGCGATACGTACAAAGTATGGCTGAGTATTTGGGGAATTTGTGCGGATAGGAAGAGGAAGGATATTAGACGGATATTGTTGGATTAGTTAATGTAGCATGAGGGGTAGGTATACGTGAACGTCTGAGCGAAACATTAATTTAGGTTTGATACGTTTTAATTTTCATGTCATGAGATTTATACCCTCAGACGTGCATGTTAGTCAAATGATGAACGAGGATGTCGGGAAATTCGGAAAAACGTCTACCGTGCCCATTGACTCTTGCTACTACCCCGGCAAAAATCAACTTCGAAGTCTCGTTTACCGGAAAAAAAAGGCCTCTCTAAACGATGACGAAATTACTGTCAGACAGGCGGCGGAGCCTTGAATGGATCATAATGATGATTATACAAAGGAGAATCCGTCTGAGGAGAACGAGAAGTGACGGAAATAAGGAGCCGGGCAAGAAACAGGGAGAGACAGACGACGAAGAATGGAGAAAAGCGAAAAGATGACGGCAGAGGGAAGGTAAAAGGAGAAAGGAAAGCTTTGGCCGGGCCGCCCTTAGTCATACGGCACACTTTCCCTTTGATAAAGAAGGCAAAATACATGTCGGTCAACGACTAAAGCAAAGGAGAGCCTCTTTTCCCTTGTGCCAGACCAAAGGTCCCGGAATCGGCAGTTATATGAACACGCGCGCGTATGTCTGGATACAAGGTAGCCGGAAAATTCTGACACGATCCCCAGGCAACGCGGTGCCATCGTAAAAGAACGCACTAATATTCGAGCAAATTATATCCACTCGAAATTTCGCTCTCACAAGACGCGAGCGTAATAATCGAGATGGCAGTCGTCGGTGGCGCGATATTTTTAATATCCACATCTCGAGACGGCCCGTGCTATCGGCTCACCCTATGTATGCGTGCTGAAAAGTATACGGACACACGTACGGACAAGTGCATAAAAGATGCATCTCGCCCAGCTCGTTTCGAAGTCGAATAACGACGGATTTTCGCAGACGGCCTCGCGAAAAGTGAATGCCCGACGAACCTTCAAAGGGCGTATAATTCTTTGAGATGAAAATGTGAAGACGAGCGTAATAACCATGCCGCGTCTGCGAATTTTCCTCACGTATCGGACGTACCCACGGACGCGTTCTTGTATTAGTGAATGAGTGAGTTGCCCGTTTGATATTAAGAATTCGCTCAATACTATTTGTGCTCGATGCTATTTGTTGCACGGTTTTATAAGTGCGTTTACCATTTCAAGGTACGGGCGTGCGCGCGTGTGTGTGTGTGTGTGTTTTGTAAGAGTAACTACGTTTACCGAAATGCGGAGCAAACCACATGCAATCTCTTACCATCGACTTTTGCTTCTTTATTCTTTATCAACCGTTCCGGTGGGAAAATAGAATTGCACGCTATTTGACGTTAACACGAATTCAGTTTACTCCTCGGGGAAAAATGTGCATGCAGGATGTACATAGCAGGATCTCGTCAGGTTTTAAAGGGAATAGGAAATGCGTCGGAATAAGGTCCTGTCACTCAAGGTACAACAAATCATGAAGCCATAGTGTTCGTACGTACTTCTTGCATAACACTCGTTACGTTGCACGGAAAGAATATTCTTTCCAAATCTATTGTTAGTCAGATTTTTAAATTGAACTCCTGCACTTTTCTGCGTTTCCAGAAATAAAGTTAGAATAAGGACTGCCTCGAAGGGATCTCATATTTAGACAAGTTAAATTAATTGAAATGTCTAATGTATTCGTCCGTCATTCGTGCGATGATGAAAGTCACAGACAACGCAATTTATCGAATTACATTATATTACATTCACTCCTGAAACCACAATACGAAACCCACCAGTTCGCCGGCGTTAATAGAAGAATACAAGAAAGTTGCGTGTAATGGAACGAAATCTACACGAGGTGAGAAAGGGGTGAGAATGGGGCGCGTTCGGGAATGCGAAAAGCGGAGGTGCCTTCTGTCGCGCCATTTTCCCGCGGTTCCCGACTCTCGCGACATGGCCGCCTCGTAAAAAGCGGACGACACGGCTTCGCACTTTGCCTACGTCGCGGAATTGTCGAAGGCGCGAATGTGAAATCGCTGGGAAAATGATAGCGAGCCCTCGTGTCGTTGACGTTCCGTTCTGTTTGAACGGTTTCCGCACAATTTGCCAAAATTTCCCAAACCCTCCCCTTACCCCACCCGCATCCGAGGATTTAGACGTCAAATTGGTATGCATATTTATGAGAACTGCGAACGGCGAACGTTGTCAAGTATTCCGCAACGTAATTGCCGGATAATCGTCGCACGCTTTCCTGTCGACGCACTACTTTCTAACACAGACTCGAGTATACGACACGTTAGCTGCATCCTCGAATTTAGTCATTAGTCTCGTTAGTTCATAGAAACGCGTGGTTGCCGGTGGCAAACGAATTCAGAAACGAATAACTTACAAAATAAATGTTCCTCGACACCGAAACCTTCCCTGACCGAACAGTATAAATCGGTCTTTACACGTTCGATCGTTCGGCCAATTTGATTCGTCCACTTTCGCGTTCGGCACTCGACGGGCGCATTATTCAATCCTCAATTTCCCGGAAATTACTTGTGCGAATTATCGGCCGGGAAAGAGGCGCAGACTTGCAGCTCGAGTCTCGAATAAAGACACGCGCCGCTCGGCTCGAAGAACGACTCCGCGCGAACGTCAATCGTCGGAACGGCAACGTCAGCGATCATTTCCGCGAGACGTCGCGTCGGCCAGGAAGCATAACGTCGAATTTACGTTGGTATCTCGTAACGCGACGATTCATCGCCGCCGACCGACAACCGTTTCGTCTATTGTTACGGCTCGAGGCCTCGCAAATTATCGGAACCCGCTAACCCGTAACCCGGCCGTTCGATTGCTTTATTACTCATTTTAGCGCGCGCGCCGAACGAAATTGTTGCCGCCGAAATGGTCGGCGACGGCGAGTAGAGAGGGGCAGGGGGGGGGGGGGGGGCGAATGATAATTCGCAAATTGATACACAGCGCGCCACCCACGTATCAATTTGCCGTTTCAATTTAACGTTTACGCCCCGTCGTGTAATTTACTCGACGCGGCCCGCTCGGCTGTAATTAAAAAATCCTGCGGCCGGCGTCTATAATTCGGTTACGCCGTTCGCCTGTGCACGGTGTCGGCTGGAAAATTTCATAATGATGTAATGTTGCACGGGGATGTGGAAAAAGATGAGATCGATGGCGTGGCGTATCGGTTCGGTTGAATTGACGGGACATTTTCAGCGCAACGTTTCGAGCGAGCTCGTGTTTGCGTGTCATTCTATTCACAGTACATTTCATTTACACATAAAATTTTTATACTTTGCCTCACCTTCGTTTACTAGGATCGCGCATGTTTATGTCGATAAGCACCTAAAAGTGAGCTGTACGATAATAGTTTGATGACAGTATTATTGAGTGATCTTAATTTTACGCGAAGTAAATATTGATCATGAATCAGCAGTAATGCTCCAACGGCGTGTGCATTTCATCGCTCCACATATCGCGACGCGCAAACTGTTTATACACGATCTATTTTATTCGCCATAAAAATGCGGATTACGGCGAGTTAACTAACGTCGGCCGTCTGTTGCACGTCGAAGCCAGCGATTCATCGCGCAAACTAGAACGCGGGCGATTTAAATGGTTGATTACTCGGTTTAATGTATACCCAGTGGATAACGTAATTCGATCAACTTACACCGCCGGCCGGAGACAGAAATGCGACGAGGAACGGACAGAGAAACAGTGAATTCAGGGAAACGCGCGTAATATTCGGAACGAACGACGCTCGTTTAAACGAAACTGACAAATTTGCGCGTTATTAAAACGGGAGATAATGAAGCGGCTGAGCATCGCGAATTGCCCAAATCAATCGGAACATACGTAAACGCATTCGCGATTTAGCGCTTAATTGCGCTCGAAAATCATATTTGCCTTGTTTAAACAACGCGCGACTGACAGCGCGCAAGACGTTTAGCACGTGGATCGATATAATTTGTTTTTTAATCTTGTGATCATTATCAGATGCAGGGTACTATTTCAGAATTTTAGTTTATCGATTAGGTTAGAATCAACCGCTGATATGGCTATTAAATGAGACACGCTTCGAAATGTCAGAATGCTATTAGAAACGCGTCTCACCTGTTCAAGACTCAAAGCTCTGCGTTTTTCACGCTGTCTCGCAGACGTTGACGCAATATTAGCGTGCGCGGGGCAGGGCAAGAAGGCAGCGGTCGCTGGATGAAGAACGCAGAAAAAGAGACCCTCGTAAACGGGCAGAAACTGCTCGACGACTTCGGAATGTTTTCTCTCGCGGAGTGGCAAGTTATGTTACGACGTTCTCCGGGCCGCGCCAGAGCCAAACGAACTTCTGTTCCGACGTTTCAGCGTTCGGAAGGCGTCAAAAACAAGCTTCCGAACTTTTACGAGCGCCGCCTGCGAGCTCCTCGGCGCGGATGGTTCTCCAATGGACATCCGTTTTTCTTCGCGTGCGTTATGACGGCGGCCTCTCCTGTTGCATATGGTATCTTTAGTCGGCACGCGCATATGGGCATAGTTTCGGCCACTTCTGTAGTTACTGTCCCCGATATTGCGGCATTGTTTTATACGGTGCTTTGTTCGTGGGACGCAATATCGGACAGAGTACCCATCTATTCTCGTATAAACTTTCCAAACGCTTCAGTTTTAATGTACTCATGTTCTAGTCATTGATTGGTTAAATTCGATCTTGATTTTTCTCAATTTTGGATCGAAAACAATATTTGGAATAATGATCCAAACATCAAAGACGTGAAAAATGCTCACGTTTGCGTCATAGTACTCAATCAACCGTACAATAAATAAACAATAAAAACAACGTGCATAAAAAGCAACAAGAAAAATTGAATAAACCCAACACTGCGACATCCCTCCTGTCCCCTCATCAAAATCATTAACCCTCCCCAATATCTAAGCACAAATTCTTCTTTCCCCCAAAATGACCAAAAACAAAAAAAAAAGCCCACCGTAACCCACGTCATCCCTCAAAAAAATACAGCAATAAAAGCCAGCCCGCTTATAAACTTCAGCGAAGGCCACAGGAGCGGTGGGCCGGAATGTTCGGCCGTAACCTCGTTGCAGTAACGAATTATGTGGCGCACTCGGGCAGCGGGGGCGACGTAACGAACGAATAGCCGCGAATATCGACGTCCGAATATTCCGTGGTAGGAGTCAAAGCGGCTCCCGGCTCCGGCCTGGAACGCGATTCGTGCCGACATCTGGACGGAAGGCGGGCAACCCCGAACGCGAGGAGTTTCCTTGCTTTGGCGCGAGGTGGCGGCTGCCTGCGTCTTTTCCGACCCCCGGGACGAGAAGGGTGCGAAGCAGTGTGGCCAGAAATGCGGGCCACATTGCCCTTTTTCTTTCACTTCTGGCCGACCCCCACCTTACGTATATATATTGATTTTTTAATTCAATTTATTCAATAATTCTAATTAATATATATGTATTATATACACGAGAATACGAATTTGAATTAAAAAATAGAGGTTCACTATTGACAAAAAACAAGATTACCTTGAAGTAAACTTGAAAACGCCACCGGGTCAAAAAATTAATAGTGCCATCTCAGTTCCCATTCAAAATACTAAAGAGCACATGTCAGCTTGTTTTTTTAAAATAACGTTTTTACGAGATTTTTTACAGTCTCAACTTAAATAGGACACCCTGTATATATTTTTTATATTAATGTCGAATATCCGGTAAAAAGAAGAAGGAAAATGTGGCCCGCGGGACTGCGAACTGCGAAGTACTGCGAAGCGAGCAGCGACCCGCGACAAAAAGATCGCCGTCCATTGTCGGCCGTGCCATCTTTGGCAGGCGGCCAATGACGAGCGCTCCTGGCTCGAGCCTCTTGCTCTCGCGCCATTGGGCCAGGGAAAGGAATTGGGATTATCTTCTGTTTTCGAAAGATTTCGGCCTCCCGGCGACCGACGATAGGGTGGTCGCTGGATGAGCGTTCGGAAATTGAAGGGTGCGTTGTTTGGTGGAGCGTTTTGTTCGGTCGGACTCTTGCGCGTGGACGAGGCGTGTTTTGGCTGAATTGGAGTGTTGGGGGGTGGGGGTGTGGGGAAAAATGTTTGCTGTCGCTGGTACCCAAAGGAACTGACCCACACACGCGCGGACGGCGTTGCGGGGGGTGCGGCGGGCGAGCGAGGCTCTCGTTGAAATTTACATGAAAATTGAAAGGCAGATCGATCGCGCCCCGCATAAAATTGATGCATCGCGAATCATACGTGGATACTTTCATCCCGCGGCCGTCTGCCCGAGGACGATCGGGCGCGGTCGGGGGGGTGAAGGATAAAAGTGTACCATAAATCGTTAGCCGTAAATCTGCGCGCCGGTCAAAGGACGGCGACGTCGGTTGCACTGCGATGGGAATTAAAGGAACAAAAGGGCGACACTTACTTTTCCCGCGCCCCCATGGTAAAGTCATCCCGGCCCTCATGGTAAACACACCCCCATCCCCATGGTAAAACTACCCTGCCCTCATGATAAAACCGCCCCCATGTTTTTCCTATCGCGACGAACGTCACGGCGAAACGAATCTCGAATGCCTGCCCGCAACTGCATTTGTTCGATGGTTGATTAATGCTTTTTTGGGAAGAAGGGGCAGCAGGCCAGGACGAGGGCGAAAAAAAAAATACGTGACGGCGAAATTGCATTTTAATCGATTGAAAGGTTGATCGCGATAACGCGGGAATAACGTGTAATATAATTGGGCGGCATTAATATCGGTTACAGCGACGTAACGAAACGTCGGATGTATTGCGATCGACAAACGGGACGCTAATTCAATTTCATCCATTATCAATATATTACACGGCCGATCCACTCGTATCCAGCCTTTATCGCAATCACTCATATCACTAATCCTCATCAGATTCGAGCCTATTCATCAGTCTCCTCCTAACCGATACGTTCCTCAGTCTCTATTCATCCCCGATGATACGGGCAATTTATTGCTTATCACTGACTGAGCTGATCGCTCTGTCGCCGATATATCAATGGCTGCTTCGAACGTATAATTATTACGTTATTATTCAATGCCTATCACCAATATTAATTCCATCAGTGTCCGGACCTGCGTGACGATAATAAAGATGCCTATTACGATTTGCATTACTTTCATCATCGAGCAGTAACGTGCATACAGATGAATACATCTGATCCTACTACCTAGTACCGTTTCGTTACATATGTATATATTAAAAAATTGTTTGTTTCGTTACATATGTATATATTAAAAAATTGACCCTGTACATGTATGTCTGGCATAACAAAAATACGGTTTGCGTCAGTTACTCGTTCTTATCAAAGACAGGACGTTAAAGAACCCATTGACTAAAAATACGTACATTATTAATGTACAAAAATTAACATACATCACCGCTGCCGACATCGACGCGAATCAATATTCGCAGCATTAAACCACAGCCACCGCACATCCTCCCCCACCCCCCATCTTTTTATCATCCTCCTCAGACGTCAGTTTCTTAGCCCGCCCGGCAAGCTGACGTTTTTCTCATCTACCTGTCGCCCACGTCGAGCGAATTTACATCGGCGCATTAGCTTAACAAATTCCACGTATACCGCGAGATATTAAAATCCTTCAGGGTCCGATCTCGTCCGCCTCGAGTGAGACGAATGAGCGACGACGCTGTGGAGGGTGTGCTGGTGGCTGGTGGGCACCGGGAACAGAGTCGGGACGAAACGCTGGAAGATGATGTAACGGGGATGGCTGGCAAGTGTCGTCCGCTCACTGATTGCTTCGCGCTCGAGGGTGGACGGCACAATGAACCGGCGCGTTTGTTTCGGCGCTGGGAAAAAAGAGGAGGAGAGAGAGATAGTCTAGGCTGAATGCGGACGGCAGAGGGCGTCGGACGCGAAATTGATCGTGACTTTAAGGGGGTGCTGTGCTCTGAATTCTCAGGCCTCTGCTTTAGGATCATTTTTCGCCGGCTGCTACTGATCAATATTTTATCGACGGAATTTTATTACGGGGCTTTCGGAGGCGTTTGAAGAGGCTTTAGAAATTTCACGGGGTGGCAGAATTATGGAGAAATTGTGTGAGAAAGTTGGGCGTCCGCGATTCTTTTGGACACAGTCGGATAATCATTTTTGTTTTCAGGAAATAGCGTTTTAAGGTTTCGTTGTATGGCAATCGTACGATACTTGGTACATATTTTTGAGATCGCGCGCCGTAAGGAAGTGAGAGATGGAAAATGGTGGAACGGGAGATTGCGTCCGCGTTCGACGTTCCGCAGACGAAAAAGCGGGCCGAGCTTTTCGTAAGAAGTCTCTCCGCGACTTCTTTCAATCTACGAGAGAGACTTTCGCAACGTCGCGTTAGAATACAGTCGAGATACGGGAAAATACGTCCGATTCGACGGGCTGCGCTTCTCGCGATAATTGAAAGCGTTAATTAAATCTCCGGATGAGCTTGCCGGGTAAATGAGTTTTTAAGGAGTCTCAGAATATGTCGGTCAGACCGAAGTCCGCCCACGCCACACCCTACTCTCCTTCGACCTCCCGCAGTTGCCTCACGTCTTCTCGCGCACATCGAACTACGTGACGCATGTGTCACCGTGGCGCAACAGAAAAAAAATGTCGCCGACCAAATAATTTCGCGGCCACTTCGCCGCTCGTGCCGAATCCATCGAAAATCGAAAACTGACACAGAAGTCGAACGCGACGATATTTTTGGGCGCGAGAAAGGGAGCTTATCGCTCGGCCGAAAAAAGCAGAGTCGCGCTGAAACAGATCTTCTCGATAAATCCCGCGAGGCGGGCTGATTCTAATTTGCGATCTCACCCCCTCCACCATCTGCAACCCCGTTTCGGCCCTTAGCCCGACGCCGAAACGGAAACTACGTCGTTCGCAGAGCGTCGCGGAAGAATTTATAGATTCCCTAATATCGAAAGCTCAACTGCGAACAGTTGCTGGCTGCTGGTGCGGCCTGGTGGGGGGAGAAAAGAGGGAAGAAGACGAGAGGGCGGGAGGCAGAAGGGCGCGGGATTATAAATTCCCGAGCTGACCCGAGCCACGTGCGCGCCGCGAACTAAGTCGATAATTTTTCGCGCGAGCGACGTAAATCCGAAAATGTGGACGCGGTTTGGGTGATGAAAAAAATGATTTTTTTTTCCCACCCTCCGCCTCAATTTCAACCGCTTCCGCGCGCATGCGTCGTGATTTACGCGCTTTCCGCCCGATTCCGCTTTTGTCCGAGCCACGCGGAAGTCGCGACGCCAAAGAGGGGGTAGTTTATCGTATTTGTCGGTGCACTTCTTTTTGTTGTTGTTGTTGTTTGTATGTGTTGTTTTTTGACGTGGCCGAAAGAGTCGCTAAACGTCGGTCCCTTTGTTTCTGTTGCAGGACAGAGGAATCTGAGGAAGTATCCGGTGATGGTGTTCATACAGGGCGAGAGTTTCGAGTGGAACAGCGGGAATCCATACGATGGGACCATTCTGTCGTCGTACGGGAACGTAGTCTTCGTCACGATCAACTTTCGTCTCGGAATATTAGGTAGGTCGACATATTTAATTCCACCGTTCCTAGAAAACTAGCTGCATTTTTCTTGCTGACCCTCTACTTCTTCCGAAACGAGCACCCTCCGCCTGGACAAAAACCGCGTAGTACCGTGAGCACTGCGAACTGTACACCCGGTATGTCCGGTAAGTGGAGTGGTTAGAAGCGGAGTGGGGGAAAAAAGAAGCGAGCGAAACCATAATCATAAATTAGGTTAAAGTGCTGGGGAAGCGCTTAGTAACCCGGACCCTCTTTCTCGTCACTGTCTTTCTTTCTCTGTCTCTCTTATTTTCACGCCCTCTCTCTCTCTCTTCCACCATGACGCTTTTTCCGTATCGTCCTCTCTCCGCCCACTTTTTCCGCACGCATCCTTTTCCATTTCACTGCATCATTGTCTCTATCTCCCGCTATAATCCACATTTTCCATGTCCTATCTTCTACAGTACGTCTCTCTTCCTCCATCTTATCCCATTCTCTATCATCGCTCATTATGTCTCCGTCTTACTTCCTGCGCCTCTCCTCTATTATCCACTTCCTCGCGTTCTGTCTTCTTTTTACTCATCCAACACTCTCTATCACAGTTTGTTCTCCTGCCTGTCGAGCCCTCCTTCTCGCACTCCCGGCGTTCTCTCTTAGCACGGCTAGCTCGCAGATAACTTCCCCCTTTGCAAAACAGAGGAAAAATATGGTCCTCGCTGCGAGTGCGCCCGCGCGGCAAGAAAAACAGCGATCGCGTTACAGTGCGAAAGTGGTTTGCATTTAGGGATGAGTGGGTCGGATCTTTTGATTAGCCCGTTCTCTCTGCCGCGGAAGTCAGCGTGCGTATTTTCGGACGGCTCGCTCTCGGCAGGTCGGCTTTATAGTGGGCTTCGGGCGCTTAATTTTTATCTCACTATTCATATTCCCACGTGTTGGCAGGCTTCTTGAGGCCCGGCATCAGGGACGACACGGCCAGCAATTTCGGACTCCTGGATCAAATAGCGGCGCTGCTCTGGCTGAGGGAGAATATCGCTGAGTTCGGCGGCGATCCGAATAGCGTGACGCTGGTCGGACATGGGACGGGCGCCATATTCGCTAATTTACTACTGATTAGTCCGGTGGCGAACAAGAAAGGTCAGCGTGACAGGGAACAATGTGAATTGAGGATATTTTAAAGAGCAATTTTCATGCTTCAAATATTAGGTCTATCTGAAAGTTCGGTCCGATGATGTCATGTGTTCGTTTGCAACATATACGATTGCCTCTTTTACATCATTCCATTTCTACGCATGTGTTCTTCCGAATTTACCCAAACAACGGTCTGATCGTTTCAGTAAGCATTGATAAATGAATTATTTTCTTTTAACTAAAAAACGTACCGAACTTTCCGGCAGACCTTATACGTTCGTTCGGTAACTCGCTCGTGGAAAGAATGCATTCCGTGCTCACTTCTCGCGCACACCAACGACCAGTATTCCGAAAGCCACGTATTTGGAGTTTCCTTCGACCAGCGCGCATTTCTTTTTTTTTAACAGCCTTCCACTTTTTGTCAGGCCTCCTAACTACCGTTCGTAATTTCGAGCGGTGGCAGAGTACGTGCCGAACTTTCGCCCGCCCACCGCGGATGCTGAATCGTCAAAACTCAGCCATTGGTCCGGCTCTTATTAGAGTACGTCGTTACACGACGATATCTCGTTCTCAGAGACTTTACGACGTCACGAAGAAAACGATAACGCCGTATCGCCTACCTCCTCCACGAATGCACAACTCGGATATCTGTCCCTTCTCTTATATTCATGGCCCTTGTAATTGGAAACCCGCGGTCGTAGAGAGTCGAGATATCGAGACCGCGACGTGTCGATGGAAGGGGTGGTTTGAGATAATCGTGGGATTAATTGGCTCGTTCGTGTGTGCTTTGTACTCGCAGTGCGTGTAAATGCGTTATCGGCCGACCAGTACGTGATACGAGACGAGCTTTGATACGGACAGTTCAAAGTTTCCCGTTTGCAACGTCAGTGAGATTACTTCAATTCCAATTTCGATATGTTTGTTGATAATTTGATTTCGACGGCGCAGTGAATAATTCGCAGATAGTCGATGAACTCGATAAATACGTCTCGCGAGGGAAATTCTTAACGATCTCGCGCAAAGTTGACACCCGAACTTCCCAGATTGTCCGTCGTCTGTCGCCCTTAAAAATACGCGCCGCAAGAAACTACCCTCCCTCGTCCTATCTCTAGCAACCTGAATCTCGAAAGAGAGTACTCGAGGTGTACGACGGTGGAAGGATGGGGTGGAAGAAGGGGGTGGCCGAGAGAGAAGAGGGTGAAACGCGAGACGGACAGTTGAAGCGAAAAAGGGGCTCGAGAAGGTGGTGGGGTGTAAGGGTGGACAAAGAGGACAGAGAGAGAGAGAGAGGGAGAGAATGAAAGAAGAGGGGTAGAAGACGAGGACCATTTTTCACCCCCCGACTGCGGCGTCGGGCCAGGGTGAAAACGGGTGGCCGGGGGTTGGGGCTTGAAGAGGGGGATGAAGGGGGTGAAAGGAACTTTCTTCCGCCGGGGCGCGCACAATGCCGCACGGCGTCCGGCCAATAATTATATTGTGCAATGAAAAATAACCGGACTTAATATTTTACACGTCGCCCACCGTCCACCCTCGCGCACCCCCTCTACCCTCGGCCAACCCTAGACGAGCGAGTTATTAATCGTCGCCCGCGTCGTACATCTTCACCCCTTTGCACACACGCCCTCTATCCCCGACACGCTTTTTCACTCTCACTCACTCTCTCTCTCTCTCTCTCTTTCTGTCGGTCATGCTTCTTGTTATACATGTATGCCACTGTCTTTCGGAAATGTGTGCAACCGTCTCTGGTCGCTTGATACAGTCTTTTCTACCGCACACTTCTTTTCACGTGACACTTTTAGTTCACTTTTTTATTCGTTTACTTTTGTGCCGCGTAATTGGCCTGTATTTAGAACGATGTATTTGTTTCTGTCAAACATGATTTTCGATGCACTGATGCTTCGCGATCGTGCATTCAGGACTGTTCAAAAGGGCAATTTTGATGTCTGGCTCGGCTCTCAGCGCGGACGCTATTGGCAAGGCGCCATTGCAAATCACGAAGCAGGTAAAGAGATAGAATTTATTGGGACATTAATGCACATTTTCGTAACTCATCATCGTCGCGTACTGTATCAGTGGCATTCGGTGGAGTGCACAGATTATATGACTGCCGGATCCAGTCGTTTTGTCGGTCCATTCGGTCCTCGCAGAGTTTTGTTTCAAGCTCACATGTCTCAGGAAGCGGATATAAATTGTTCTTTAGGTGGCTCACGCTTTAAATTGCCCGACCACGACGGACAGCGACTTGGCACTTTGTTTACGCGGTCAAGACGTGGAGACGCTGTTGAACGTGAAAATTCACAAGCCGAAGTACGTGCCAGCATATGCGCCACTTATCGATAACGCTGTTATTCCGGACAAACCGTTAAATTTGATGGAGAACGCTCAATTGATCGGCAGGTATGGGTTCGCATTAAATCGATGCCAAATAATGCTTCTACCGAAACCGAATTTATTCGTGTCATTAGATTCGACCTGATGTACGGTGTGACAGAGTCTGAAAAGTTTCATGTGCTTCCACCGGTAGCTTTGCTACATGGCTTATTGGATGGACAACGAGATGAAATACTAAGAAATCATGCCAAGGTACTTACAACATTGTTCGTAATGTCACAATATTAATAGTAGTGCTGTCAAGACGTCTAAAAGACTTGTTCAACATTTTCCTATAACGAGTGTTCGTTATTGAATTGCAGAGTTTATATATGTCGATTAATATATTTCCACAAAAATGTCATTCCAGGCCACACACGAATTGGAACCCGAACTGATTCTCTCGAACATCCTCCAGCACTACGGCGAGTTCTCCGGTGGCCTCCACTCCGACTACGGCCCGAAAAA
This sequence comes from Priocnemis perturbator, assembly GCA_963942575.1. Taxonomy (NCBI): domain Eukaryota; kingdom Metazoa; phylum Arthropoda; class Insecta; order Hymenoptera; family Pompilidae; genus Priocnemis; species Priocnemis perturbator. The sequence goes on along the minus strand of OZ012655.1, from coordinate 11,751,220 downwards.
TCGAGACTTAGTTCTGGAAGCATTATCAGACAGCGGAACAGTGGCTCCGTTAATATTGGCCGCCAATCTGCACTCGAAAGCGAATCCCAAGAGCTACATGTACGTCTTCTCGCATCCGAAAGCCATGCAGGATTACTCCGGCGTAAGTCAGCAAGCTTTCTCAGCGATCGTTACCCACTAACAAAATCCACCCCACCCCACCCCGAAACACTCAATACCACGCCGACCAATTTTTGCGACTAACGACCGCAGCTTCCCCGATGAATATTGAACGACATTCGATACACATCCCACCCGCCGCCGCCGGGCAGAATCCTCGAATTGATCGGGGTCAAGGATCCCAAACCCAGCGTCCGTCGTCCATACCAAGTGAGCGCATAAATCGCGCCGGCTCTTAAGGGTCCGACGACTCGCGGAAACTGGAGCACGTGCGATTAGAAGATGTGCTCCGCGCTTCACTCATTTTCCCTCGCGACGCTCGGCTCTCGTCGAGGCCGGCAGCATGACGAAGGATCGGAGAAGCCAGAGAACGCGAGAGAGCGAGGCAAGGGGAGTTGAAGGAAGAAGAGCGAGGCAGGCGGCAGGAAGGAAGAGCGACGCGGAGAAAATCCCGGCTACAAACCCATTTGGATTTCCGCCAACTATTTTTATTGCCTCGCCGCGCGAATATTGTGTATACAGCGGATGGCTGGCGTGCACTGCCGGCGGTGGCTAGGGGAGTATCGCTAAATTGAATGCACAACCGCGTATCCGGAGCGTCAACAGCGCCGTTAGATATTAAGTTTCGCGACCGGCGGACGAGAGGGAATTTTCGAAGTTCGCCCGCGGCGAAAGTCGGACGAGTTCTTAACTCAACCCTGTTTCGGCCGTTGGAGTACTCTTCCGCGTGCGTCGCGGACGTTCTCTTCGGCTCGTTTCGTCGGGCGCCTGCTGGAAGTTGCGTATGCTGACGTCGTGAGTGACGGCGTTTTTTTGTGTTTTTTTTTGTTTTGGTGGAGAGTGTGGGGCGTTGGGGTTGGAGCGTAGACGTTGTATAAATGGACGGCGCAGATTTTATGTACTGGTAAGGGCGACAAGTGAAACCAATATTGAAGGACAAATGATAGATGTTTATGTAAAGTCTACGGTGAAGAAACACACATCTTCTGTCGTTCGGTGTCTATATATATAAGCTGTATAAGTTGGATGGAGCCGGTTCAATTATGTTATCGAGCTCACGGCGCTCTTTTATCGTTTCCAGCAACAACTACAGCACACCGTGCATGGCGAGGAACTGCCGTACGTCCTGGGGGTGCCTCTGAACGGCGGGAAGTACGACTTACGGCGTCGCTACAACATCGGCGAGACCTTATTTTCCGAGGCCATGATGAACTGGTGGTGCAGTTTTGCGTATATTGGGTGAGTCATTCGCCTCATGTCTAAGAACCAGAAAAGCGTTGAACGCAGAAAATCGTGCACGGTCAGGCGAGCTCGGACTTTCTAAGAGCGTTTCAAAAATTTTTAGACTTCGGCCACGGCTCCTGTGATCGCGTAACATGATGTTGGACGCGTTACAAAAGCCAAACAGGCCGGGAAAACGTTTTGAGCGCCGTTGAATCGGCGATGCGCGGATAGAATTATCGGGCCGTCATGTTCTCCGTTAATTTCGAGCTGGCCGAGCGGTGGGGCGTCGGCGAGTCGGGGGATGAAAAACGCGCGGACGAGGGGTGGGATAAAGCCCGACGCGACGATTTATAGAGAAAATTCAAATATCGGGTCAAACGCCTGACCGATGGTAATAGGGTAGAAACAATTTTGCGCTTTAATACAAGCGCGAAACATTTTGTCTGCTCTGCGAAAATCCATTATCACCGAAACTACCGTGCACGTATTTGTCGACGCGTCGGTGTGGGTGGGTATTCAAGTGCGTCGGTGGATACATGTGCGCGAATGTGCGCCGGACGTACAGGGAACGCGGTTTAAAACATGATTTTCAATTAACCGTGCATCTGAATATTTATATTTCTTCTCTGTCTCGTTCCATTTCGCGTGATTACCTCTTTCTGCTTCCTTCTTTCTCTTTCTCTCTGTCTCTCTCTTCCGCAGTGCCTTTCTAAATTCCTTCACCCGGTTTTTCTGATTTCCTTAATCAATCATTCCGACTGATTTGTATAACTGTCGCGTAATCTATTTTAATACCTACTATGCTCTCCGAATATCTCTATTTTCGTCCTGTGCCTCTTTGTCTCTTCCCCGTTCATTATATTCATGTTTGTCAACTGCCTGCCATCGCCACGCGACACGTCCGGATTGCCCCTGAAATTTCGAACAGGTAGTTAATCGCTGAATTACAAACAGGATGCCTATCTAAATCGCTGTCATATTGAGGGAAGCGGTCGGCGATGCATCAATTCTTCACACACACCTTTTCTTCCATAATCACCGTCAAATCTAACACGCTCTACATATTACAAAATCTTAACAACCAATTCCTTCTGATATACATGACGCCCATTAAAAAAAAACCTTGTCGCACACTATCGTCAACCAAAAATTAATGACGATTTAATTAACAGAAGTATCCAACGATTCAGCGACACGGTCTGTTTCGATACGTTTTCACGAAGTCGAAAGTGTCAAAGGACTACGCATTACACATTCAGCGCGCGCGACTCGACCGTCCGATCACGAAGATAAGCAGGGACCCTCGACAAGTATCCCAAAACCCGAGGCCGTAATTATGCTTTCCCGTTCTCCCTGAAAAAACGCTGACGAGCGGGTCAGAGGCGACCCTCCGCCCTCTGCTCGGCGCGGGATCCTATTTCGGCACTCGAATTAGCCCCGAGCACAATTCGTCGCTTGTTACTTTGACGCCTTGTATTGTTAAATTAACGGTCCAGCGGCTCGTCCATTTTAATTTGCCCGATACGGCCGGATTACCTATACCTACAAATTACGAGCCGTTTGTGAGGGAAAGAGAGCTGGGCCGGTGGCCGGGGGTGGGGGTGGGGGTTGAAAGGGAAGTGGCGACGGGGCAGAGAGAACGTGCCCCGGCCGATTGATGTATATTTGCTTTGAAATTCCCGTGAGTACGCGTGTGCCATTGGCTCTCGCCATATTGGAATGTGCGCCGGGAAATGGTATGGAAATGACGATGGCGGATTGTGTTCTGTAAGGGGGATGCAACGTGTTTACCTCGTTTTCGCGTTTCGCTCCGCGCGACGTTCTTGCAGATTTTCGAATTTTTCCGCACCGATGGCTCAATTTGTTACATACTACGTTTTTTTTGCGGATTTCGTTGTAGCGTGTTTTTTGAAGTCTTTTTCAGTATTGTTTTTACACGCTTCTGCTTCCCTTTCTTGTGCGGCGGACAAAGTGGAGCAGATACGCGATTGAATGCATATGCATTATGATATGTCGTGGGATCAGTGAGAACTGGGCCAATCCAATTAAGCGAAACAAAGCTATTTAGTAGTTCGCGCGAGGAACTAGACGCGAGGCGCGCACGTACACACGCGTGTCATGTGTGCGCGCTGTGTTCTGATCGATATTATATCGTGTCGTCGAGCGTTCACGCGGAAGAATTATTATGCCGTTTGCCCCGAAAAATTCTGTCATTTGCACCGTGAAATACGTGCAGCCGCTTGTATGTATCATTCGTGTCATATGTCTCATATCTATTTTACGATATGTGGTGCGCGCGGAATTTAGATTCTGTTGTCGGCCAGCATGCAATTGTAGAAGTGTGACCACTTCCGGTTGACTGCGCTCGTGTGTCTCTTACGTGTTTTTAAAGAACAGAATAATATTTTATTCATACGTTTTACAAGACATTACATGGATATAATTCTTCTTGGCAGTATATGACATTTTTTGGACACGTTGAATACGTTTAGTGTAATTTGAAGCAACACGTGGTTAAGAGGTTAAAAGTACCCACTCTACAGTGAATCATAGCCGTGGAAAATGACAAAATATGTTCGAAACATGACCAAAAACATGGCCACCCTACAATGAAGTCAAACAATTTTTCACCTCGGCTCAAGTCAAAAGAAAATCAAAAATAATCCCGGACCTATCTCGCAACATGAATAGACCAACAACCTCTGAAGAAAAAAAGTATTCTTTCAAGAAGAATCAACTCAAATCCACACAAATCCCAAAATTCCGTTCTCACTCAGAACCATCAAAAAAGCTAATTATCATCTTCAACATACTCATACCGTCATCCACCACCGCCACGGCGCTCAATATATTATACACATATAAAATCCTGATTAGCACCGCATCCGGAACATTCCGACTCATCGCATCAAAGCTCACATCCCCGAGACCTATAAACCTTATCCCCCAGCATCGTGCCGTGATGCAAAAGAAGAAATGCACGGCCGGAAATCTGCACAATACAGCCACGTCACGTTGTAACCACGATACAGCTTCGAACCCCGCTCACTTTTACGACCTCGCCAGGCCAAGCCACAGCGCCACTCGAATACCCCTGGAACAACCCCCAGACATCCCGCAGCATTCTCCAACATCCTTCAACATCCTCTTCAGACTGGCTCTCCATTTTGCAGAAACCCGAACGTCGCGAAGAGGTATCCGTACCTGACGGACGGCTTCAAGGAATGGGAACAGTACGAGATCGACTGGCCGGAGTACGACCCCGTGAATCAGACGTACTTTAATCTCAGTAAGTCGGTCGCCAATGTATTCAAACGCGGACGAAAAGATTCGCGGCGCCCGACTCGGCGAGTCGGGAAAACTTGCGAGCCTCGCAATGAATTCTTGTATCGAGTTTAGTGCGTCTGTTATCCGCCGCTCGAGCGCGGAAATGAATTTGTCTACGTTTCGTGCTTAACGTCAGGCTTGGCTTGTTCCGGAGTTTGCGAAAGGCACGACTTTGAAAATGGAGAAAGTTGTGGGCGGTCAGGATGAACTTTTGCATCGTGGTTTCTGCGTCTGTTATTCGTTGTTCGAGTCCGGAAATGAATTAGTCTGGTTAGATGATGCATTTCTTAAGTGTGTACTTTAATAATTCTGACATTGATAAAAATCGAGCAATTTTCGAGTATCGATAAAAATTCTTGTATCACGAATCTTGAATTCATGCACACGATGTACTTGACCATCGAACGATCGTACCTCGCGGCATCCACGTCCACGTTAGACGCAAAATGCGTCCCGCGGAATGCGCATTTCGATGATTCCGGAGAGGTTACGAAAATTTGGCACGTGTCTTTGCAGCTATTCCGCCGAAAGCCGGCTCTCGCTATCGTTCGGCCGAGATGCAATTTTGGAACGAAGATCTGCCCACCATGCTTCGACATCCGAACAAAGACATTCCCATGCCGAGTCGGCCGAAAGGGCCGCGACCCGACATTCTTGACAAGGCTGACAGCGTTGGCAAATACGCGAACGGAACTTTCAACCGCAACTACGAGATTTACGGCGCCAGGTTGCTAATTGCTTCATAATGTAGCGGTTAATTAGTGTCAATGGAATTCCGGGATTTTGCATTGGCGCGCCTATTGCGCGCAGAAGTAGCGTGTACGGGTAGTATTAATTATGTTTCAGCATTATATTCTATCGGGACATGGGCATTATTAATTAATACAGACCGCCCCGTGCACCGAACGGCGCTGGGTCTACTGAGAATTGAACCTGAACGAAGGCCGAATTGTTTTTATAGACACACCACGAATCCGTCGACGTTGACGGACAACATTCAAGGCAAGCCTTCGTTCTCGATGATCGTGCCGACGGATTTGCCGGAGACCACCACTCCCGATCCAAACGCTGCCAAAAGTTCCTCCGTCATTACCATGGTCATTGGCTTCGGCGTGGTGTTCTTATTAATTAACCTAACAGCATTTCTTTATTTGTACCGTAAACGTCATATTGAGAAAGCGAAGGAGAAGACTGTGAAGCGACGAGCGAGTCAGAAGGACGAGACTCAAAAGAGGCCGAAGAACGACAAGCACGAGAATCATTACGGAGAGCTCGGATACAAAAGCGACAGCAAGCCGGATTTGAACGACGTCATCAAGAACGACAAGGCGTACGATAATAACTCGAATTTCGGCAGACGCTCGAAGCTGTCCAGACAGAACTCGAATTCCACGATCGACACGCACATCAAAGTCCGCGAATGGATTCAGCAGGAAATCGTGCACAGGTGAGCTGTAATGCGCACAGCACGAGTATTCGAATATTGCCGCGAGAACGGATTTATTCGATCGACGCGGAATAAATTTTTTATTCTAGTTTTATATTGTTGATTTTTCGATACAATTTTTTGTTATTTTCTGCTAGTTTTATTTCTGTTGATTTACGTCATTTTCCAGTACCTACTCTCTGTGCCGCATTGCGCGTGACTCGCGAGTCTTGAATCTCGAATAAATACATAATTTCAATACCGGCGGACAGACCGTGAGTGCTCTGCGATTCGGCGAAATTCCATCAATTTCCAGTTTAATAATGCACATCAGATTTCGATTTAACGACTCGCCCTGCCGCCGCCGCCGCCGCGCCGGCGCGATATAATATCGTCAACTAAGGAATGTCGACGCGGCCCGAATTCTGCGGCCACAATTTCCGACCCCGTGCGGTCCGCCGGAGAAACGAAAAAAGGCACAATTTCGCGGGCGCTCGACCGGCCGCGAAATTCGCGGAATGAAAAGCCATGCATCAGCGGCGAAAACGAATGCAATTCGATTCGCATTTGGGCCAGTCTCATTCCGGCTTTAATGCGTTATTACTTTCATTCGAAGCGCACGCATGCCAGGGTGTTGGAAAGAGAGAGAGAGAGGACAAGAGGCGGCTGAAGGGGGGATGAAAGTGGGTTGAGGGTGGGGGTGGTCGATTGGTCGCGATAATTAGACGTAATAACGGGTCGGTCGTCATAACTAATGGCCTCATTAATAGCCTGGCACGCCGGAATTTTACGCTGGCCAGCGCTGCAAGCCGCGCGACGTTTATTCGGACGCGCTCGCTTTTCCCACCCTCCTCCGCGCCAAATTTCATTTCTCCCCGATCGACCCTCGTCCACCGCCGCGTTCATTTTTCATCGCATCCACAGGTGCTCGCCGCGATTCCTCCGCAAGACCCGCGAGACGCTTCAGAAGGAGCATCAAGAGAAGCTCACGAAGCAGCAGCAGGACGAGCGCGATCGTCTGGATCAAGAGAATCCGATGCACAAGCCCGAGCCGATCTACGACGAGAGTCCGGCGCTGATAATTCGTCCGGGCAAGAAGTCGAAGCTGCCGAAAGTGTCGGTCGCCATCGACGCCACCCCGGCGACTCGCACGGAGTCGATCTTAAATCAGATCCCGATCGAGCTGGCGGACGAGAGTCCTAATGATCCCTACGAGAGCTTCAACTTCGAGTGCCAGCCGCCGTCGCAAGTGGTGGTGATCGAGCATCATCATTCCAGGAGCGACCCGCTGCCGATGGAGAGTGTGCTGCGCAACGTCAAGCCGAACTTTTCCACACCGCGCATCTACGAGTCCGACTCAGGTAGCGCGAGTAGTTTGTACGCGAAGATCAATCCGAAGTTGAAGTCTAGGCTGCCGAGGCCTGAGAATCTGCAGGAGGAGGCGAAGGTGGAGGAGAAGGAGGATGTCTACGCGAAAGGGCCGAAACTGACGACCTTCACGGCCGCCGCGACGCCCGCTTGCGACGTCAACGTTACTTGCAGGGAACCCACGGCAGAAAGAGAGTGCGTCAGTCCGGAGGAAGCGCTGAGGACGATCAAACGACGGAATTATCCGAAGGTAATGTGGTGGGAGACTGCGAGAGATTTTTAGGTTTGGTGATTGTTGCGACGTTTCGAATTAAACGTCTGCGGCTCGATGCAATTTGCAAAGCGCGATGAATGTATTTAGCGGCATTAGACGAAATGAATTTCGTGCTTCGCGTTTCAAGCGCGCCGCACGAGTAGCGATTATAATTATTATTGGGTATCGAAATGAAGTCGGCCGAGTGATTGATAATGATTATGGTGGCTATAATCGATTAAATGATCAGCTATTGTTCGCGGAGGAAGCGCGTCGCGTTGAAAGTATATTCCTAGACAATGAATGCGGATTGCGATTTTTGCTCGGGTGATCGGAATAATTTGGCTTCTGTCGGAGAAGAAAGGAGACGGGTCAAAAGTGTCAGGTCACAGTGCAGTTGCAAAATTCGCTCAGAACCTGCTTTTCTACTACTTAAATTGTGGTATTAAATATAAATCTTGCACAGAATCAATTTTTTGAAGACTCGCCCAAGAAAAAATTGAGATTACGAAGAAAATTGACTCGGATTAGAACATCCATACCCGACACCTCTCATACGCTTCGTTCCCAGGTGCTCCCCGACATCGAGAAACGTCGATCACTGCCCGCGCCAAGCAGCCTCTTCATCCCGAAGCATCACGCGAACTCTCTGAAAGACTACAAAACCGGCTTGCAGACCGGCCTTTCATCCAGTCAGCCGCCGCTTCCGCCACCTCGATTATTCGGCGCCTCCAAGAGCCTCGACTTTGCCGAGGAAAACGAGTCGATACAGAACGATCGGGAGCCAATCACCACGAACCTGCACGTGGGGCCGCTCAGACGTCAGGACCCAGCGAAGAATAATTCTGACCCGAGCATCATCGACTCCGTCGAGAGCAACATGCTGCTACCGAATTACGTGGCGTCGGGCGGCAGCGTGGACACGATTTACTCGAATCCCAAGTGCCCGATACACGGCATGTTCGAGAATTCGCAGAGTCTCGAGAATCATCTCGGCATGCCGAGCGTCCTCGAGAGCGGCATCGGGAATCCTAATTGGTACAGGCCGCTGGAAAGAGAGCAGTTGGGACAGAATTGGGAGAAGGAGCCGAGGATCATCATCACGCCGCGAGTGGCGAATCTATTGGGCGGTCAGAATCAAGTGGCGATGAGCGCGGAATGCGACGAAAAGAGGATCAATAAAAGAAGAGTGGACGGCGCTGAGAAGAATATCTCGGCGGACCAGTTGACTTCGCCAAGGTTGGACGTGGCGGCGGGATCGTTGGATAAATTTGAAAGCGATACGGATCAGGTTGACTCAAGGCTGAAGGAACCGAGGATAATTATTACCCCGAGAATAACGAGTCCGATTCCTGGATCGTCGAACCTCGCAAAGACCCCTAGCGAACAGTTCAAGAATCCTGGATCGTCCGAGAGACTGGAAGCCGGCTTCGATGCCGTGGACTCGCGACCGAAGGAATCGCGGATGATTTTTGCGCCGAGAATGATGACGAGTCCCATTCCTGGATCCTCGACTCTCCCGAGAATGCCGATCGAGGGTACCGTGGATTCTCCCGCGAAGCCAGAATCTCACTCCAGGGAGCCTCGAATAATCATCACACCTCGCGACCCCAAGACGAACGCCTCGGGAATCAAGCAGCCGAAAATCATCATCAAGCCGACGACGCTGCAGAGGAACAGGGAGCAGCGGAATATTCCGAAGGTCTCCGCGATCCCGTCGCCGGAGAAGTCCGGCGCGGCCATCTTTCAGAATCTCGAGAGAGAGAAGCTCGAGAAGCCGCCGTTGCGCGAGAAGCCGAGGGTCACCAGGATCCCGTCGTTCTCGCGGCGAAAGGAGAATGATGGGAATTACGTGGAAAAAACGGAAATTGTGCAGAGGGTCGAGGCGGTGTCTCCGAATGTGCCCGATGTCCCGTTCATTTCGGCAGCTGATAAGACGGAGCCGCTGATGGCGCAGAGGGAGGCCGAGAAAACGTCGAGTACCGATTCGTCCGGAAACTCCAACTCGAATAATTCGTGCGGCTCCAGTGGCTCGAACACCGGGACTGTCAAAAGGAAACCGACGGGCAAGAAATAATTATTCTCGCTTCAGTACCTTGCTTCTGTCCAATTGTAATTAAGTCGCGTGAGACTACAGATTCGATGCGTGAAAACGTGGAATTTGTCTGGAGTCGATCGAATTATTCTCGTGCGTGCGGTAGTTGAAATTCCGGGATGGTGAAAAAAAAAGAGGAGACCGACGAACAAGAAGTATTTATTCTCGATTCAGTACCTTGCTTCTGTCCAATCGTAATCACGGTGCGTGAGACTTGGAACTTCGTCCTTGAAACTGCGGAATTAGAGACGCGAGCATCTCATGAAGAGTATCGTATCATGAATAGTTAACGTCGTGGCGGACACGTTTGCCGAACATTTCGGAAACGACACTCGTATCTCACGCGAGGCAGCGCGCAATGAAATTCCGAGAGGCGAAAGTTCGAGCCTCGCTATAGCCTCTTTCAAAGACGGGCGCCCGAGCACAGGAAAACATCTCCGCCCACGCACGCGGATCCTGTTCCAAGGCAGAAAAGCCAAAGTTGAAAGGATTTCGTCGTTCTCTGAAAGGAGAATCCGTCCAGTGAAGTCGAAAAGTCGTGTACTTCCGTTTACGGGAAGGACAAACGCGCGGTTCTGCTACGGGATCGCGGTTACGAGAATTCCGTGTTCCCGGGGATTTTTGAGACTTTTCAGATTTTCATTATACACGCGCACTGGCACTCGTAGACGGGAGCAGAACCGTATAAGGATAGATAAGGAAGATTACGTATAGGTACGACGGACGCGGTTCACTGTCACAACTTATGCTTCCGTAGTTGCATCAGCTGAAGCTTTCACTTATTTAATTACAACATAGACGATACGATCATTAGCGTTATTCTTGTTGCATTACGATACTCATAAGATTTTTTTAATTTTATACTTATAGCTATTCGCGATTGGTGTACGTCGCGCTGCTTAATTTATGGGTAAGTTACCGTAAACTCGAGGCTGACGACACTTACAATTAGTTCCCTTTCATGTACCTAGTACCTAGCGACAAAGACAGACGCAACGCGAGAGAAGAGACAGCATGATTCAGAGCGCACTGTAATTCCATACTGTTTTGTAAATCTTCGATTGTACGAGTTACGAAATAAACGATTTTCCTACTTTTGCAACGAGAGACGAGGCCGTGAGAGTATCCCGGGATAAACTTTGGCGGACTAAAAGGAGGAAAGGCGGGGAGTGCCATCATTCTCCGCGAACGTCGCCGTAATAACACATACCCGAACTTTATTATTAAGTAAAACAAAGTCTATAAGTCATACGGTTCGCGATGCGAGTGGACTCACGGCGACTGAGGTGGAGGAACGGAAAAAGACACGGCCGACTTTCAGCCAAGTTTCCACTCATATCGCCCCGCAAATCCAATTGATTTTCAAACTTCCCAGCGTAATACGATTCTCTCGCCTTTAAGCGGAAGACTTTTTTCGAAGGCAAAACGTCGAGCGACCCGCGATAATTTCTCTTTCACACCTTCCCACTGATCTATATATTTGAATCTTCCGACACAAGTTGATATTTCGTTAGCACCGACACGGCGAATTCGGCTAATTGGACGGTATTCACAGTCATTGAGACACGAGACGTCTTAGCACAGTTTCATCAAATGAGTACTCTCTAAACTCGACTCATGACATTGTCAAATCGGCTGTCTAAGCGGCACATTAATTTTGCACACGCTACCGTGCATCCAGTGTATATAACACAGATGAGTACTCCATTCAACATTGCGAGCGAGTAGCATTCGACTGTTGCGTCAGACGGAAGCGGATAAAAGCGCCGTGACAAACAGTCGGCGGACCGATACAATTTCCGGTCGACGCAGCGCATTTAATTCCGGCGGTCCGCGAAATAATCTCGGCCAATTTCCAAAATGGCCCCCGTCCGCGAATATAATAACGCCTCGCCCATTACTCATCCTTCCGCGCCGCGACGCCATTATTATTTCCAGCGACGCGCTCGAATGGCCAGGCAAGATGAACGATTGGCATCGCTCGCTTTTTACTTAACATTATCCGCGACCTGGCGATTAATCGCGCACGACGAGCTCGAAAGACGGCGCCGAATCTGGTCCACCGCGCCGCGGCGGCCATTTTGAGGCGCGGAATATTGCGACCGTAAAGCACCGCGCACGGCGACGGAAATAATTGGACGCGAGTGAATCGGTGACGTTTACAGGGCCCTTCGTCGCGCGAATAGCGCAAATGGCGGCCCTCCATCACCTCCCGTCATATATGCCCCCGGGATCGTAGATTACCATATATATTGAGCACATATCCGCGCGAAAAATAGATATGCCCGCGCGCGAGGTCTTGCCTACCACTTATGTATACCGAATGTACAGACACTTGGACGCGTCTACGGCTATACGGGGTGAGCCGCGACGGGGTGATTCAGGAAAGGTCAGGTGTGGCAGAAATATTTGTTGTGTCAGGCTGGCAAGTGTGCCGCGCGCGCGATATGTAGGATTAGCGGGCGCGATAAATATTGGTAGCGAGTTTTGGCAGGCGCGTGGGTTCGTTTGAAAATGTTCAAGAGAGAGTAGAGAGCGTGAGGTTTAAAGCGAGTCGTGCGATTTTCCGGATTATTCCGATCTTTACGTCACCCGGTATACAGCAGCGTCGAAGAACAAAGTATATTCGAGTCTGCGAGATCGACGATATATATTTTTCCGCCCTCTTATCGGCCTCCCACCTGTGAAATATCGATTCAAACTTCGTGAGAAGACAATCGAACGGTTCATCCCTCTTTTTCGCGCGGCCCGCGATAAGTTCGCGAGGATTATTCGCCATCTATCGGCTCGGAACAGTTTTCAGTTTCGCAGGATTGATGCGTTTGCCCGAGTGCAACTTGGCGCCCCGTCAAAATACGATAATTGCCGTTGGAGTGCATGCGCTCGATCGTTTTTGACGGGTCGACGGGTATGTATGAAGGTTGATGCTGACCGAACGTGTTTAAAATGACATATGCTCAGATTATAGGTGAAGTAGTGTAGGTCAGCGTGCGGTCGAACGAGTGTTCCGTTTACGACGGCTTCAGACGGACAAAGGATACACTTCGATGGCCCTCCCCGGGACGCGGAAAATCTTGTAGACCTCTCGTATACCCTCTCCCATGGGAATGACAGCTCGGTTTCCGCTCGTGAAGAGCTGCCAACCTATCGCAACCCGCTTTTACATTCTTACGTTTTCCTGTCGCGGCGACGTATAAGAGACGATCGCACGACTGTCGCGAATTTCCTACTTTTAACCGACTTCGAAAAAGGAGGTTCTTCATTCGACATGTATATTTTACTTTAAAATTTATGAACGGGTATACGATAATTTGTGCATCAATTGTAAAACTCTTTTGAGGGACAAAGTGGATCGGACCCCAGGTATCAATATTAACACAACGAATTTTTCGAGACACCCTGTTACTATCACTGTCAATAGATCGAGGTATGCAGCTGTGTGTGCGTGTCTGAGAGCTCGAAGAATCTACAGGCCACGTACGTCGGACGCGGAAGAAGGTAGGAAGCGGAAACGGTGAAAGATAAATTGCCTTCCTCGGCTAACACCATCAAGCCGCGCCCTCAAATATTTGTTCCTTTTAATTCCCCAGCCTCGGCCGCAGATTATTGTGTAACTTTCGGAACCGCGAGATTCCGGCCAGCAGCAGAGTCCTCTCTCCTCCGATAAAGACGCACTTAACTCCGCGCATTCCAAATAAGACTACCCCAAAAAAAGAAAAAAAAATAACAAAGAAACACTGGTCCACGATTCCCGCCTCGAAGTCGGAAAATATTTCCTTCTGGTGACGCGTATCAAGCATCGAGACGCGGAGATTGAAAATTCCGAAAATCCCAGCGTCCATCGTGCCACCGCCCCCGCATAACTCATACCCTCGCATATCGAGGCAGGAATTTTTAACGGCCGCGAGCGTCGTTCTTCCGAAACCGGCGCAGCAAATTTTCGACGTACCCAGGCCTTCGGCGCGCACGTGCGCGGTACGTGTGTGGGGGGGGGGGGGGGGGGGGGGCCGCGCATAAACACGGCGGCGGACGAGTGTAGTACGGCTGTATCGCGCTCACGTATCCCGGAATGACCGTGCGAGGAAATATATGTGCGCGCAGCAACCTTGGCCATTTGCATTGCTAAGCGCCATTTCGCGTTCGATTCGCTCGCGGGGGTGGCTCTCTCTCCTTCGCTTCTTGTCCGTTATATACAGGGCGGGGCATTAACTGTGACCACCTACAATATCTCCCTTGCTTTCGGATATACTGCATTACATTGGACATACACGCCGAGAAGACGTATCAAAACTCAGAGCTAGCGGTAGAGCAGTTTTTTTGTTCTTTCTTAATTTTTACCATTGTAAGAAATAAGCATTTTTGTTTGTGAGGCTGTTCAATGTATCAGGCGTTAGGTTCGAAGAAGTACGGTTTTCTAAAAAAAAAGACTTGGTATTATTTCATATCGTAATTTGCAGTTGATTTTATGTGGCATATTCATAGTGGTGTTATAGCCTGAAAAATCGTGCCGACACTTGAGTGGTACACCCTGTATATGTAGTCCGTCCGTAAGCATATAATTGCATTATATAATATATATATATGTACACGTATATATGCTTGTACATGGTGTGTACATCTGCGCGAGACTCTTCGGTGGAATGCATGCTGCAAGACGAAGGCCATAAGTTTTTCCCTGAAAACGACCTAAATCGTTCCCCTGACGCGTGCCAGTATGGCTGTCGCTATGTTTCCACGCGAAAAGAATTATCGCGCCGAGAAACGACTAGTCACACTGCTACACCCCTTCGCATCCCCGTCACACACCTTCATAGCGACTCACATCCTTTTCAACCCCCGGCTTGGCGCAGGACAAGCCCTGAAAGGCGTGAAATGAAACTGCGTTACTATTTCATTGTCTATATCGATATCAATCCTGCGTCTGTCGAATACGCTGAGGCGCCTGGATATGGGACTGACACTTACACTTTGGCCGTGAGCTAAGACATATATTGCGCCCGACAAATCAGAATCGCGGGAACGACAGACGTTTCTGATGCTGCGGTCGAAAATACGTAAAACGTGCTGACGAGTTTTTCGGCAGAATCAACGGCGCAGAATACAATGCGACATTTGTTAGGGACGCTTACGCCGCGGACGGAGAGATAGACTGTTCTATTCCGGCGACACTTTAGGACTTTAGACGCTGACGCCGGAGGATAGAATTCGTGGTTATTCCATTTATCGCCCGAGAATCGTTGCATTTTCAGCGCTATCTAAAGACGTCGCCATTAAGGCGACTGATAGGCCAATCGCAGGCTATCCATTGCGAGCGGCGGATGAAAAAAGCCGCGATTCAGGGAAGATCTGCCGACTGAAGAACGAAGAAACATGTGCGAAGGAAGGAGGTCACGGAGAAAATCGAAATTTTTACGAGCGACCGTTCCGCCGGACCATTCGATTGGTCAATAAACGCACTCCTTAATTAGAACGAAGAGCCGTAAAGCTGTCCAAGCAGTTTCTCTCTCGCGACACCTCGCGCGGAGGCAAAGACGTGCTGGTACCAACTTGGACCCGAGGGTTTAGTTAATCTGGATGATATCCTTAGTTTGGCGGGAAAATAAATTTTCAATGTGAAACGTAATATGGGTCGAGGTTCTCGTCTTACATTTCGTCTTTTAATTCTGTTCGCGATTATGAAAGTGATGAAATCAATTTTTAGACCTACGAGGACAGGCAAAAAAGTATCCGAAAATATTTTCATCTTTAACATCTGTCCAAGATCCAACATCGTATTTAATGGACAATACCTCTTTGTACATTAAAACTTCTCAAAACGGTGACAAAGTCCAAAATTTCAGAACGACACCAAGAAAACTTTCAAATTCGCAATACCCTCATAGACACGTCCAAAACAAAGTCGAAAACCCCTCCAAACAACAAAGTCTCATGCATCAAAGGACCCATTCACAAACAAAAAACTACCCAAATCTCTCAGATCTTCGCGCTTACCATCGCATTTCAAAAGAACTTCTCTACCTTCGCCACAATCACCAAACTTCCGCCCGCAAATCCACGCCTCGGCCATCAGCCGCAACATAAGACAACCTCCTCCAGCGTTCTCCAGTCAACGTCCACTCCATCACCACGGCGAATTAGCCGAGACTCTGACATACCAGCCCCTCGTGCTCGCCGTTGTAACGAGCAATGCCTTATGCGACGGCGCGTAAACGTCGCTGGACGATGTTCGCATACCGGTCCCGCGACACGACTACGATATAGCCCACGATATAGCCCACGATACACCTAGAACGCATGGCCGTACAGTAGGTGCCACGATAGGCCACGATAGAGGCGACGACGAATGGTACAGGACGACGCACGGACTACATTCAGCTTGACAAGTGCGTGGCATCGCGTGACCCATTGTCGGAATGATGTACTATTTCAAACGACGTCGCAGAAAGGGACAGAGAAAGGGATGATAGGAGGGGGTGGAGGAGGAGGGGGCAGAAGTGGAATGACGTAGGACGAAGCGCGAGCTATGATTCAGCCGACGTCGGCGAGGAAATTGCTGCTTGAGATTATGTGTCATGCGCTGAGCTTCTGAGACGTCGCGAAAGTTGATTCAGCAGTTCGAGTATACGTTCCAATTTTCCTGCAACCTTCCCCACCCTCTTTTCAGTTTGTCGCAGTGCTGCCGTTTAACGTATCGGACCGTCGCGGGTTCGTTGTCGAGAATTTCGAGTGCGGCGACCTGGAAAAACGTGTAATCGAGAGAAAGCGGTTTCGATGAAAATTTCATAATAGTTTTGATGAGGCGCGCGGTAATAAATATGTTTTAACGCGCGCGCGCGGGCTCCGGGTCGACGTGGACGCTCGTGAATACTTGATGATCGGCGTAATGGGAAGAAATTGTCAAACGGGACTCTAATAATAATTTGCCCGCGCTGTGGCAATTGTCTGCGGAGCGTGTGCCGTTTGTATATTACAATCTATGATTGCCTAATAACAAACGCAATGAATTCTGTGTCAATGAGCGAGACATTAAATCGTCATTTCGCGTGCGCTATTAAATTCGCATCGCACGTTGGGTCTTTCGGGACAATTACTCGTTAATGCCTGTTGACCAGTGTCAGTTTCAGTTAGCTCGAGATCCGCTGTCAAGAAAGGCAGCCTAATCACTTGCGGCCGCAAACTGCCGGCAGCCGGTAGTCAATTGTTCGCCAACCTCTCCCACCCCCACCCCCCTTTTCCTCGCTCACTCGGAATCTTCGCGCATCCAGCCGTCCCTCTCACACTTTGCCAAACCGGCGTCGTCGAGCGAACGTCTCAGGTAATTGTTCGATAAGCAACGATTAAGCGCTAACTCGCGGCACCAATTTCGCGCCTCATTATTATGCCTCGGATGCCTGCCACCACTACACTCACGACTGGCAGTCACGGACGCCGCCAGCGTGTGTGAGTGTGCGTGTGTACGCACGGGGTGTAACGGAAATTGTCACGCAGTCGCGTGAGTGACTGAGCGATTCTACGGGATACGACGAATCGAGAATTTGAGCTGAGAATTTTTGGTCCTCGCTGGTGAGCGTCGGGACGTCTGGGAGAATCGCGTAGATGGTGTATGATGGTGGAAATAATTTTGTATAATGTATAAAATTAGAAACGTCATATTTGTTTGGTGAAATTAATTTCCTGAATCTGTTGCCAATTTTAATTCAACCTAGATACTTTAGACTTTGTCAAGCAGAGTGCATTAGTGAACATCGTAGTTCAGTAGAAACATTGAAGGCGTTCAATCATACTCTACATATTTCGATACTAGAGATATCAGGAGTCTGTGTATAGAACATTAAACTCTATTAAATAATAATAATAATGATTAATTAAATCAGCAATGTTATGACGTGTCCCACTGACTCGTTTTTCTCAAACACAAGAATGTCACGCAAGAAAATTGGCTCGATTCCGCTCGCGCACTTGACACTTCTCATAGCTTTGTTGCGCACGATGCAGCTCACGTGGCCGCTGATTGAATAATTTGCGGACACCCCGTATACAGATTACTAAACACAGCAGGCAAGGAGAGTACATAATTCCCAGTACCCCGCCGTCTGAACCAATTAATAAATTTGTACCGGGTGGCTGCCCGCCACAGGACAAGGTGGCTCCGTCTATTTCAGGAAACGTCCATTGTTTCCAAGACAATGGCAGCTACTTGGCAGTTAGACTACATTGTGCTGTCCGAAGGGCCGCCACCCTCTGCACAGTCCCGCGAACGCAATGTCAGATTAATTAGATTTCGAAGTGGATGTGTCTATGCGGGTGGTTCGAACACCCAGACTCAAATCTCAACTTTCCGTCTTGTACTCCGTCTCTCTGTGTCATCTTCGAACTTCTTTGGCACCGATTCGCGCCAACTTCCTTCTAAACACTCATCAGCTACTCTTTATTGCCTCAGCATCGACTGCACGTTAGAAGCGTTCTGGGGTTTAATATTCATAGTCGACTGTTGTTCTTTTCGGAACCAGCGTCCTGTTATTCTGGCGGACGTTTTTACCGCGCAATTGATTGATTGTGAAGCGTGGGGAGTGAAGAGTCTGAAATTTGAAGCAGAGATGGATTCGGAGGCTGCGGAAGGATGCACTTTAGTCGATGAAATCGAGGATTAGAATCTGTATCGATCAGTCCAAGGCAGCGATTGTTGAAAGTTTGTATTCAATCATTACTAACGTTCTACGACACGTCAAAAAATGTATCACGCTCCTTTGGCGAACTGAGATCTCATTATTGAGTAATTTACAGTACGAACTTTGTATTTTAAAGAAATCTAGGCCACAGCAGTGGACCAATCGTGGGTAAATATCTGTCTCGCCAAACTTTCTCGAATGCACGTTCCGAATTAAAGTGAGCGAAGGCCGTGAGACTGTCGATGCGACGAGCAGCGAGACGTGAACAAGTGGCAAAATATTCGTAAAACGGAAAATGTAAAACCGTGCAATCGGGCGTCTAGTTATCTTATCAAGTACTCGTTATCAGGACAATAAGAGGAACGCTCGGGAGCGAGGGTTCTGCAGAGGGGCGTTGCAGGTGATGTTGAAGGTGAGCTTTTGATTACAAGGCACGCTGGCAAATTTCATTAGGCGCCCTCGTTAGTAGACGAATGGCCGAGCGTTGACGTTTACGAGTCGCCTGAATGCCTCTTCGACCTTTACATCGGCCATGAGGAAAACGGATATTTAAGTGAAAGCTCTCCCTGGACCAAGGCCGATCGTGTTCGCGAATATACATAGTTACAGTTACATAATATAAGGTGTACATTGTAAAAATTACATAATATTTCGAGCCGCGCGGCGCAATAATTGATCTTCCGCCTACAATCGAATTCGCTCGGCCACAATTGACCCGAAATTTCGCGTGTCGGATCGAGAGAACGAACGCAGTCATTCATCGTCTCTCCTGGAACATTGAAAATCCGAGCGTGAGGAAGCTGCGCGAAACAAAGAGAAAGGAGTCGATGCGAACCTGCAACTAATTATTTCGTTCCTCCAGCCGACCTAGCTTTGCCCTCGCTCGACGCTCGAAGCTCCCGACAACCGAGTGGCTCGTAATATAAATCGTAAACGTAAACGTAACGCCCCGCACTCGCGGCGCTGAATGTTCATTGTCTGATGAGGATCGCGTTAAACAGAATTTCTCAGCGTAAAACTGAGCTTCCCGTAACAGCCGGAGCGACGTGGCACAAACGAATTTCGTAAAAGTTGGACCAAAAAAGCCGGAAAAAGAGAAGGAGACAAACTATACATACTCGGCTAGACGCCGCACAAACGGCGAACGCGACGTTTCCGTAAGCTGCCATTTAGCACGCCACTGAATATCTCCCAAACCCAATCCGACTCAATTCTCATAACAAGCGAGTTCAAGAAAATTTCATTAAAATCGCCACATAGGAAGGAAAGAAAAAATTGTCCACACTCATCGCCGACGTTAAAATACAAAAGCGTACAACGCGAATGGAAAATAACTTTGCATACGACCCCTGGGTGGCCCTCGGCAGCCCTCAGAAATCGTTCGCTCGCGGCGGGTCGAAGCTTACGTTCCAAAAATGAGAAAACCGCGGTCGCATGGATATTAAAAAAAAGTTAATTAAATACGTTCAAGGAGGAAGGCTGGGTCCGGGTAAAAAACTTAATATACGTCACCCGGCCGTCAAACGTGATACAGCGAGGGTCGTAGGGGGGGTTGGAAGGTGGTCGTGGATGAGGAGAACCGGATTGCGTGAATTCTTTTTCTCGTCGGTCACCGATGTCGGCTCGGATTAAAACGCCATTCCCTTTGGCTGTCCTCTAAAGGACAAATATTTAATCAAGTTTGAAGCCTGACGAAAGAGAAACGTCGCTGGCAACTAAATTCGTCGCTGCCCGGGAGTGAAGCTAATTTTTAGCCTGTCCATATTTGGACAGGCAGCGCGCAATGGCTGATCTGCGATTGACCCGTACCACTGACTACACGACGATCTGTAAACAGACTCAGGGTAATGAGTCGCTCATCGTCCCTTCCGAACCATGTATGTTGACAGCAACGAAGCATCATATAGTAGAGACTGCATATCGTTAGAAAAAAGCGATAGATACGATTCAGGTATCAGTTTTGTTCTTTAGATTTAACAAAACATCAATTTTCATCGAAGATTACTCGTATAACGTGGATGGTCCTTAAAATAAGAACCAGTCACTAATTATTACTTCCAGATACTTCCAATCCAAAACTCTATCAGTAATTCCAACTGTTTTTCATACTAATTATCTTATTCATTACTTAATTTTATGCGCAATTCCTAATACATATATTGAAAACATTCTTACTCCGTCGACATGTAAACAATTGGCAAGATTTACGTAACCGTAAACGGTTGCTCGTATCAATGGTCGTCACGAAATTTAGTCCGCCTTTCAGAACGCGCATTATTATTTGACGTCGTAATGAATTCGAGCTGTCACAGCAGATCCACCGGATACTTACCCTGAATCACTGAATGGCGGACGGCCGAAGGCAATGGAGCGAGACATATCGAGATGGAGCGCAATCGTTGGAGCCTAAAAATCGATAGGCTCGCGATAAAGGGTAAAGGGCACGCGCCGGTCGTAGGGTTAAACGAGCGAGGATAATTTGTAAGCGGGCCGCGGATCTAATTGCGTGCACGGCCGAACGGACGAAACAATTGTCGTCGCGCGTGCGCCAACACTGGCTGTGACAATTAACGTCGACATAATCGAATGACACCTATTCCCGCCGGGCCATCTGTTCCGATGCAACGTTTGCGCGTTCATCAAAGACGACAGCAGGACGAGGATGGTACTGTGAGACGCACGCGAAAACATTTTTTGCGCCCATTTTTATACGTGATTACAGCGTCGAGCGATAAAGTGGATTGGGAAAGAGGAAGCTGGATTGCGGAAAGAAAGAGAATGCACGCGTGTTACGCGCGCGTATGTGAACGCATTACAAGGTCGAATGTTGAAATTCGAGGCATCGCACTGCGGAGTAAGTCCTTCGTAGGGCGAGAGAGCTTTTATGTTGGCTTTTAACGTACCAGTCGGACGGCAATTACGATCGCAACGAGCTGCGAGTGACCTGCAACGAGCTGCATCGCGTGCAACGTCTGCATTCTCTGCGTCCGACTTTCGCCGTCGCAATTATTATCTTTTGACTTTCATGCTTCGGCAGACGATGTCGGGCGAGATAGCAGAGGCAAATCCAATAGCACGACTTTGCAACTTAATCCGAAATAAAAGTTTGTAATCGTCGTTGTTATTATTGTTCGTTGATTTTTAGGTTACAGCAGACAATGTAGCGCGAGATAATCGAAGGAAATCGCGAAACCCGATGCAGTCCAATAGTACTCAATACTCGACCGAACGTCGATTTCTGTCGTCCCGGGCCATTAACTTGGGAACTTTATCTAAAATAAAAATTTATAATGCCACCCGATTACGCAGCGAAATAGCCCGTTCTTCAGAACGACCCGGGCGAGCGTATAATTTCCAATTGCCCCCGGCAAACCATAATTACAGCTAACGATTTTATTCGCTCGCGAAATCGGCAAACGCGCCGCGAACGTTTTGACGTCCGTGCCGCGCGACGCAACTTTTTAATGTGTCAGTAACAGGCTCCTCGCCCGCCCCATTTCGGCTTTTAACCCCGAAGTCGGTCGGCAATTACGTGGCGAACGAGAGTAACGCGCGCGAGCATAGAAGAGAGACAGAGAGTGAGTGAAAAAATAAGAGAGATGAGAAGCAAAAAAAATGGAGAAGCGAGAGTTTTACGGAACAAGACGCGGACGCTTGTAATGAGTGACAGCAAATACGCGCTGAGAGAGAATGAATGCGAACGGAGCGAACGAAAGGGAGAGTGTGAGCGAGGAAGAAATTAGGAGGAGGCGGACGATATGCTGCGCGTTCTCACGTTCAACCGACGCTATTTACAATTTACATAATACGATTTGCGAGCGTACGTTGTCGTCGGACGCGCGCAGAAAGAAGGGGTGGGTGGGAAAAAGGGGGGCGTGAATGCGCGCGAACTGCTCGGGGACTTGGCCGTACGTCAGGCTGAATTCCCGGCCGCAGGAGGATTTTTCGTCCGACCTTCGTTCTCTAGGCATTTAACGTAACAGCTGGCAAGTAATTACTACGGCAACCGGCTGGCGAACGATCCACGCCAGAAACTGACCGAACAAATGGCGAGAAGGATAAGTGCTGGCGAGGAACTGGCAGCATGAAACGCGATTCTAACGTGACGAAGGGTGTGAGCGCAATTTTCTATACTGCTATTCCCGCTTCTTTCTTCACGGATCGTCGACGATCCGTACAATGAATTGACAATGGTACGTCATATAGGTGTGGTAGCTCTTAAGTCGAAATCTCGTATCTTTAAATTTTTTACGATTTCGAAATACGTGGTTTTTCGGGTTGGGTATAGTGAAGAATTTAAGTTATTGATATTTGTATTCTTTATATACGATATATGATAGCGCGAGAATTGTTTCAAGAGAAAATAAGGGCACTGATATTAATTTGAGTGATTGAAAATGCAACAATATGTTATTGGGCAGCTTTAACTAATGACTTTTTTTTGCGTCACTTAAAAATGTTTGTCGAAGATGTCGAAATACTAAGGCGACGTCCGTAGGGTCCGCTCGATCAGCACATCAATTTTTCGGCGCCATAAGTGGGTCCAGTTCGACCCGCAGTCACGTCTTATACATTGCCAATGAGATCGGCAAACACATTTCCCATTTAACCAACCCCGACTTTCGCCCAGACACTCCAGTATACCACAACGCAAGAATGTCTGATCAAGGTGCGATGAATATGAGAGCGAATAAAAATGAAACGACGACTAGCTAAGCGTATGCGCCCCCTCCGCCGATCGTCCCCCATTTCTCGGGGCCGTTTTAAGCCGGCACACTTTCCCGAATTAGGCCCCGTCCCGCCGAGCCGCCAGAAGTACGTACTTCCATAGTCTCGTCAGTTCGCGGCGTGCATTTTTGTCGCCGACGTACTCGATGCAACGAAAAGCTTGGCATCGTAAAAGTGTGTCTTATCTCGCGCCGGGCGAGTGCTCCTCCGTCGTCCACTTATACACGGTGGCCCGAGCGTTTCTCTCGCGCTCCAATATCGGCGAATGCAGAACTAATTTTGCCCCGGCGCGTTCGACACGTATTTCATTCGCGAACAGAGCCGGCGGGCGCAGGAAACGAACACGTATGTCTGGGGAATTCGAACATTGTTAACTCTGTCGTTTGGTCCTGACGCGTTAAGGCTGGAGTACAATATCATGTACGAGGTGCATTACGTAATATAAGTAACACCAGAAGTAGCAGTCTGACGTTTTATTATGATCGAAATGTCAAGTGTACGAGAACACTAGTAACGGACTGAGTAATTCATATTATATTCTTATTTATGACACACGATGTTCGAGTGGGATCATTATAAACTTCTGAGTTGCATCCTGCGCTCGATAAATCGACCACTGCCTCGCGCGAAATAGAATTCTTCAGCGTCAGTGTCCCACGACACCCTGCGAACGCACAACGCGATCGAGCGTTTTCCGACGCTAACAACAATGTTCCTCCGGCGCCGTGGACTTTTTTAATTGACACATCGATCTCGAGACTGCCGTTCCTTCTCGATCGAATCACCTTCCTCAATCCCCCTCGGGGCGGGTCACGAAGACTTTCCCGTCGATAATTACCCGCGAAACTTCCTCCCACGCGGACGGATAATTCGATTTCCAGCAGCTCCTCCCGCCTTCCATCTCTCTCGCTCGCCGCGAGAAGAAGGAAGCGATCGAGACTGGAAATAGCTCATTGTCACGTGTTCGTCCCTCAAACTCGTCCTTACCAACGATCATGCGATTATCCGCCGTTGTTAAACGTTATTACGGATTCTCCGGGCCGGAGAGCAGTCCGAGGTAGTTGAAGAGGATTCGAGAGAGTTGGACGGGGGTGGTTCGAGTTGGACTTTCCGCACCAGCGACTCCTCGGTCGCCCCGCGCGCCGTTCGCAACTCTCGCAGGGACGCCATTTCGCTCACTTTTATCTTTTCATCATTCGCCCCCGTGCGCTCGTTGCCGCAAGAATGACTCTCGTCGAGTGCGCGCGATCGTTCGGCTGGCGAACGTGTTCGAATTGCAATGTATATGCCACTTAAACTTACGTAAGCATCATTCGAAGCCCATGATGAACCACGTCATGATTCGTCTTCGAACGAATCTCAGAATTGGATCGGGGCGAAAATCTTACCGGCGGAATGTGTAATTAATTAAGGCGCCCTTCAATAGTATTCAGAAGTTCTCGACGAAACAATTTCGACGGTATTAAAACGAACTCCGCGCCCGACCCCGACGCTATCATGGCCGACGGAGCATTTACCTTTAATTAAAGTATCACTCGGTCATTTATTCGAGTGTCCTCCCGCCCCGAGACACGAAAAAGAGGAGTCTCAGGTGCCTGGCCGGATTCTTGCAAATTAAAGTTTTCGACCACCTTCGACCCCTCGGCCGGGGCAGATATAGAAACGGCTGGGGCCGGCGGAGGGTGCCGGCGGAAAGGGGGTGGGTTTCCTTTCTTTCTCGTTAACTTCGACCGGCCGGGAAATCTGCTTTCAGCGTGGCCCTAGGCCGTTTTCTGTTGTACGATGATGAAACTTTGGGTGCGCGCTAAGCTGTGCAATCGTGTTACACGAGGGCCCGGCTTCAATGGCCTCGTGCTCCGGCGCATTTCTTTTTCTCATTAAATTAGAATTTTTTACTTTCGTTACTAGTTTGCAATTTAAAATTGAATACTCGACTTCCGTGGGATGGGGAAAAGTGCTTCGTATCTTGCGCCGACCTTCCATGGGCCGCACTGCGTATTACACTGTTCAGCGTGCTTCGCCGTTCTTCCCGTCTTCGAATATTTCTCGCTCGATCGTTACATATTTTAATGCTCCGAAAACAGATCTCGCGCAAAATCTTGCACAATTTCCACATTTACTCTAATTCCACATTTACAACCCGTTGCCATTCGAAACACAACAACCTTCCAGATACGTATCCACCCCATTCATTCCGTTCTCAAAAATTAAAAACAGTTTTCAGCCTCACCCCCCAACACATCCACCCCTATAAGACCCCGCCGACATCGCATGCCGGGAAATAAAATACGCGTCCGGCCAGTGTTGTCCGTCCCGAACGCGAATCTATGCTCATTAACAACCCGAGGGCACGTCTCTAACGGCGGCATCGAATCGTCCGGATTTTCCAATAATCCAACACCGTTCGGGGATGAGTAAAAGTGGGCGGCGGAGTGTAGCATAGGACCTGGCGCGGGATGAAGGGGTGGACGAAGGGTTGGATGAAGGGGTGGGCTGAAAATGGGTGGCGTTCCCAGCGGTGCCGGACTATCGGCGCGCCCCCGCCGCCATTATTTTCAGCGACGTGGCGCGTTCGTTCTCCATGACGTTAAATTCTACATTCTCGCGCCGGCAACGTATTGCCAGATACGACAGCGGCGTCCGGGGGACGGATAAGCGTGGAAGGCGCACTATTTCCTCGAACGTGACGGAGTTCGAGGGAAATTCGTTAACTTCGCGTCACCGAATTGCGCTTATCTCCGGCACTCACGCGCCGGCGATGGAAAAAAGGGGTCGAGCGGAGACGGAGCGTCGGAAAAATCGACGGCGCGAGGCGCGAGGATGAGACAGGCGATACGTCGTGCGCGATCGATCGAGCCGTTATCAATCTGTTTCGGGAGGGCACGTAAGAAGGGGGCCGCGGAGTGTACGTGAGGGACTGGGGCACGTGCGGAAGTGAGAGGGATGAAAGGGGAGTACTGGCATTCGCTGGGGACGTTTGAATTTTGAACGGTGAATTTTGAGAGAGAAAATGATATTAGTTTGAGGGATTGATAATGACGAAAGATGTTGTTGGACGGTTTAAGGGAGGAAAGTCTTTTTTATTTGCACGATGTACGAGTTGGAAGCTGGATAGATTTGCTAGTGAGCGATGAGCGGAAGGTTTTGAGGTGTAAAAATGTTTGTCGAAGGTGTCGGAACACAATGGCGTCCACTTGGTCGGCGCGGGAATTTTTTGTCGGCGTAAGTGGATTCAGTGGGGCTCGGAGATAAATTTGAAAGAAGGGGCCGAAGAGGGTAGGTGGCGCGTCATGTCTGACGCTCTGGGGTACGTCAGGAAATAAGAGAGACGCGAGGGGAATACTGGAATTCGGATACGTTTGCAGCGGGTCAGGGGAGGATATTGGAATTTTGAACGGTGAAATTTGATGAACGAGACAAATGGAGAGATTCGCGGGGGTTGCTGCGGGGAGGGGTTGGAGGGTCGGGAGGAGGGTGTGGGGAAGTGTTAGGGTTAAGCGAGAACCAAAGAGAGCCGATGAAAGGGTAGTTGCGACTCGCACTTTCCGCTGAAATCTACGAGAACGGGTCATAGCGCGTCGTCTATCTATAATGAAATCTCGAGCAATATTTTCATCGCGGCGTGATGTCTCGCCGACGCCCGGCGAAATTCGCTGGTGCAACGGAAGGTGGGAGATAGGGGCGAGAGCGAGAGGGTGTGTGCTAAGGGTGAACAGTCGGCGACATTTTTATCCGAGAGCCGATTTTTAGGTCGAACGCAAAGTTCTGTCGCGATCGGCTGATGCTTCAAGGAAGTGCCACGAGAGTCCACGATTCTTCATGCGCATTCATCGTCCCCTATTTTAACTCACTATTCCTATAAAAATATATGTGATAAGAAGAAATAGAGAATTTTTTGAAACTGGTTAAAGAGACATTAGCTGCGACTTATTCAACATTCACTCTGCATGCTTCTCAAAATAAAAAATCCGATTCCTCTTTTTCAACCACCACATGTACTCAACACCTCAAACATTTCCTCGAACGAACATGACACTGAATTTTGTCCAACAGATTCCCTCATTTTTCCAATCACCACCCCCAACCCCTCTCTTTTCTCATTCATTCCATTAGTCCACGCAGCATGAACGAATACGGACACTGTCTCCCGTGAACGGTTGAAATTGTTAACCCTTTCGCGGGCAAGACTCAATTACTCCGCTCTCCCCGTTCAACCCCCACCCTCTCACCCCGTTTCGCCCCTTTAGTACACGTGCACCAAACGCGGCGTAATATCCCGTCCGCAAAGAGATTCCTGACTATCCTGGCGCTGACTCAAGAGTCTGAAATTCCAGCGAGCGCTGCCTTAGTTGGAACTCGAGCCGCGATCGGTTATTCGGTTAACCGTCGGCCTTCCCCTAAATCCTTCCCTCTATCTTAGCGTTTTAAAGGAGCCCGAGTAATTTTGCCTAACGTTGCGCTTCGGTGTCTCAGACGACCGAGCGAAGCTTTCGACTCGTTCGACTGATCGTCGGAGTTCCCTCGCGGCAAGCTGCTCTTCTGGATCGGAATTATCAGCCGATTAAGAAATTAGAAAACAGTACGGCGACGATGCTTTTCTTGTAGAAAAGAATTTATTGAGGCGTCAGGAGTAATACGGACTAGAAAGTTCGAAGTTGACCAGAAAACAAAATTAGACGCACATTTCAGGTGTGAAGTAAAATTGTGCATGTATGTTTGCTTGACCAGAAGACTGAATCAGAGAAAACCAGGTCACGACAAGGCTGACGATGTTTCGAGGTCGCCGTGTAAGTAGCGAGGCATCGTAACAAGCTCGTGCTCAATCAATATCTAAAATCTAACCCCGAGCTCGGCTTAGACGGGACAGACCGACTCGAAGGGAAATTCGGAATGGGACGCATTGGTTGATTAAGCGCTGAAACGTTTCAGAGCGGAGAGTGGTTGGCGGTGGAAAGGTGGATGGGTGGAGGTTGGCGGAGAAGGGTGTGGAAAGAAAGATGGTACGTGAGCCTGTGGCGACGCCTAAGACCGGACGAAGAATACGGGGCAAGAAGAGAAAGAATGAAGAAGCGTTCACCTTCGGCCACGACGACGACGACGGTCACATTACAAGGATAGGACTCCGGTGTGCAGCGCGGCCACAATAATCCCCTTCTGGAAGATGAATCACCCTGTCGGCCGTCTCTCAGGACACGGCGCAGACGTGGCCGGCTGAAAGAAGGAGTCTGTCTCGCGGACCATCCTTCCGCCCCCACCTTCCTTCTTTGTATCCTCGATGGACCGACGAAGGGACGCTAAGAAAATGACGCGACGTCTTCGGCTCGAGACGACGTCAGATGTAAAATGGTCCAACGTCGTGGCCTGAAACGATGCGACGGAGTTCTAAGTTCCAAGCGGAGGAACGTCTGAAATAATTCGAACGAAAAAAAGTATCCTCTCAGACTAGCCGGCCATTTTGCCGGGGTTGCGGCAAATATTTAATCGGACGGCTCCGAATAAGAGGGCAGATGGAAGGCGGACTGGACGGAGTGCAGGCACCGTTAACGTAACCGCAGAAATTCTCGCTCCCAAAATGGCCGGATGAAGCGCCGGACGAAGCGCTGAGTCAAAGGCGAGGGCTTCGCTGCAGGCGAAAACACTAAATGAAACGCCAGGTGAAACGGCGGGCGGGAGGGCTAGGGTGGAACGGCAAATGAAATTCAAGGTGAAGTGCCAGACGCAATGGCAGGTGAAACGGTAAGTGAGGGCTCGAACGGACGCACCAGGTGGGTCTAAATAAAATGAAGAGAATCAGCGTATGGCAGAATACTACAATGCAGCCCGCGCGGGAGAAGAAAAATGAGTTCGAAGCAACGAGCAAAATTCCAGGGACGCTCCTGAAGGCCCGTTAATGACGGAGTAAGAAATAAACCGGCCGGCCGCGGCCGCCGATCTATATGACAATCAATAACCCCGCAAGGCATCGAACGATGAGCGGTGTACGTGAATATTCAGGACGCTTTTTTCCTTGCAGCTTTTAGCGACGCTCACGCTCGGCTTAGCAGGGTGTACGTACGTGGGCTTTCACAAAGTGCTTCATTCGCTGTAATTCAGCGAGCCGAAACGGGCCAAACGAAGCAGAGTGGACGATATACTCGCGCGGATACGTGCTCCGCCGACCATTCCTTCTTCCACCCTGTCCTCCGGCCTCTCTTTCCATCTCTTTCGCCCTCCCCTCCCCTCTCTTTCTCTTTTCGCATCTCCCATTGTGACGTCGCGCGGCCGAAATTCGGCTGGATATCAGAATTTCACTCAAACCCGCGCCCGTGACTTTTTTCCTCCGCCTTCTCTCTCTTTCTGGTTTCACTCTCTCTCTCTATCTCTCTCTTTCGCGCGCGCACTGCCTTTTTCGCCTTTTCGTCTCTTTCGCCGGCGCCACGAGAGGATCGCGGGAGTCGCGGCAAAAGGCGCGTAAAGGCAACGCTGGAATGCTCGGCGAGAGGCTGCTGGAAGCGACACGCTCGCAATATTTGATACGACACCCCCGCGCGGATCTCTCGCCCCGAGAATTACCAGAAGTAGTACAAGATCGTAATTTCTGACTTTGACGCCGAGCGCGGCTAAGAAGCTCAAGTCTCTTTTCCGAGCGACGTCGGTCGCGTCCTTCTTTCCGCCTAGGCACTTCGGGAAACCTTCCGATGCGACCTATTTCCGCCGGCGCGGGGTGTGAAAGAGAGTGCGAGGGGGTGGAAAAGTTTGAGAAAAAAAAGGAAGAGTAACGGAAAAGAGAAGATGGCGGAAAGGGCGCATCCGGATGGAGCTGTTTCGAAGCTGGCGAGAGCTCCCGTTAAACCTCGCGCAAGACGAACCGGGCGCGGCCATCTTGAAACGCCGCTGCGAGAGATCCCGACCGGACGAGGAAATGAAGTTAGGGAAAAAAAGGACTCGGCGGTAAACAATTTACTGTTAATTTCATTATTATCGAAAAATCGATCGGCGTTTCGCAAAGTTCGTTCGAAAATGTCGCTTCAATTTGTTCTGCTTCACGAACGGTTTTCTTCGTATTTAAATTGCGTGGGTGGGTTTTTAAGATCGGTCGCTTTTTTGTATGCTTTCTGCGTGTAAGAAGGAGTTACTCGATCAGAAACGTTTTAATGTCGGCGAGTCGTGTGTAGTCATACAGTGGATGTTTCGTCTGCTGACAAAATTCCTGACCCACCGAATCGCGTGAGATTTATTTTTCGCAGCTACACTGTAAATGTACCAAGCGATGCCTGATTAATGTTACATCTCGGTCGCATTCGAAGGCTCATCCGCCGCACTGCATTAGCAGTACTTACCTCGTCCGCGAAGTAACGCAAAACGTATTATCCTAACAGACCATAACCCAGCGAGCAATACGATCGTTTTTCGATCCCGGCCCGCTCGTTTTTCCTCGCGGACGATCGAGTCCGCGGCAGCAGGAAGTTTGGGAATGTCGAGCGCAAGAAGCTAGACATTGCATATCGCGTATTTGCGGATTCTACGAGAGCTGTTTTGCTCTGCGGGCACCCTTTGAGACGACCGTAGACCGTATTCCCCGTTTTATTACGCCGCCCTCCTTACCAACCCCTCCCTGTCTCCACTCTCCGCGACCGCCATTCTCTATGCCATGCCACGATTATGCTCGGGCAGTATTTGAATTCACTTTGTTGATAGCGAGAGATGTTTCGGTCGGCGGGATTGGCAAAAGCGGTTCGCGGCATTAAGGATATTGCCGGAGTGTGGTTGAGGGGAGAGACAGAGAGAGAGAGAGAGAGAGAGAGAGAGAGAGAAAGAGAGAGGGTAGTTTTTCGCGGAAGGATCCCGACGACGCTGGCCCGACGATATTCGACTCCGAAACTTTCCTTTGTCATTCATTTCGCCGATCGTTCGTTTTTAGTGTCTTCTATTTTTGCCCCGACTCGTGCTATTAACGGTGGAGGGACTCGAGTCGTCGAAATGCTGCGTTCGAAGATTTTCGGTGGCGAAGGCTTATTTTTGGAGTAAATCTATGTCCGGGAATTTTTATTAAGTCTTATGTGCTAATAAAGAAGGCTCGTGTTTGCGTCGGTTCATTTTCTGCGATTTCTTGTCACTTCTATTGAAGCGGATCGCTCGAAATAGTTCGGCAGACATGTGAAGCTTGCTGTTTTTTGAAAACTCGTAATTTTGTATGTACGAGCTTTTGATTCGTCCGCACTGATATGCAGATTAGGAATATATAAAAGAAACTTAAAGTATGCAGAAACCGTCTTTTCCACGACTCGGTTCGTTCTAGCCTTAAAGACGCCGTGTGTTGGCCGTGTAGTTCGGCTGAATGGCGTTTGATCTGCTCGCGAAGTTAAGGACGCTCGAGGAGTGGAAGTCGAAGGCGGCTGAAATATCTGAATCGGGAAGTGGCAAAGAAACGGATTCGTTACTCGCGGCCATCGATCCACGAGTGTACAATTGAGAGCGTTCAATTACCGTGCGCCGCCGGCTGCAGGTGTTCTCAGCTCACTGAGAACTAATTACCAAGTACGACGTCCTCGATAAAGAAAGAGGGACCAGAAAGCGAGGTAAGAGGAGAGTGAGGCAGATAAAAGAGAGAGAGAGAGAGAGAAAGCGAATGGAAGCAAAAGATGAGCATGTAGAGGGAGAGTAGAAAAAATTGAAGACCTCAGGAAATTAGATAGACGAAGTAGTTAGAGAAGATCTTATTTGTGCTGGCGATTATATAAAAGTGGTCTGAGGAAAAAATCTGACAAATATAGAATTTTTCACTCGCTCCACAATGCCAATCGATGCGACGCGACATACATTTGATTAGACCGTTAAGTTTGTTTCAACCGCTGACTCAAACTACTTTCTGAGCTACTCGCACTTTTGACGGAGTAGACAAATTGCTTGCAAAAGACACGGTCCGTAAATGGTTAGACGGCGCGATACGAAAAAGTGTATTTCAGAGGAAGAATCTCTCCGCCAGTGCCGAGGGTCTTTCGACATTCAGCCCCCTGGAGTCCCACCCCCGCACTTGTTCGCCACGACCTCTCTCCAGGGATGAGCAGGCTCATTGTGTATAATTAACGTTTCATTAATGGGTATAATGAGCCGCAAGACGCAGCGAAGTTCGCCTTGGAGTCGGCGGAATCAGAGAAATCGGAGTGCCCAA
Organism: Priocnemis perturbator; assembly: GCA_963942575.1. Lineage (NCBI taxonomy): Eukaryota > Metazoa > Arthropoda > Insecta > Hymenoptera > Pompilidae > Priocnemis > Priocnemis perturbator. Next base: position 11,718,820 of record OZ012655.1, on the reverse strand, counting down.
TTAGAACGAAACGTGAACGTGGCCGTTCCGAGATTTGACATCGGACTGGTGGTCTATCCGATATCTAGAAATTTGCGGCCGATTTAACTTCAAGCTCGCAATCGGGTTAGTCAGGCGACCGTCCTTTGTCAACGGTTATTGAATATTATTTGCAGGAACTATTCGCTCGGATTATATGGGTCGGTGGACAGGGATTTCGAACTATTCGATTCATACTTGTGATATTTCGTTCATCTTCGTCCTATTCACCGTAATTATTATCGAATGGGCAAACATATTTCATTAAATGTTTCAGTATCAATTTCATTATATTGTCTTCTATTATATTATATTATACTTATATATACATTTTTATTGAGAGTGCTTTACGGATCGAAATGCTGCGCTGATGTGCGATTCGAACATGTCCCTAGATCATGTTAAAGTCACTGAAGTCACCGAGATGGGGAGTATCCTTTCGTTGGCAGAACTGAATCGATAGCCGGCTGTCCTTTCCTTCGCGCCTGTGCTTTCGAGTCTGCGCATTTTCGCGACATTGCCCGAGCTTTGCAGACATTCCAGCTTTTAAAGGCCACATTACAATTCGGCTGCAAGGTGCGACGCAAGTGTACTACTGATCCGTTTCTCGTTGTTCGGCCGAAGTGACTACAATTTTTGTTGCTGAACGTTCCAAGTCGCATAACTACACATATCTATATATATATATATACATTTTGTTCAGTCCTGTAGAACGCAAGGGATAAATTTGCTGCGTGAAATGTCCCGACGTTTATTATGTGTCCGTGATTTACGACATGTATATACATAGATATATAACAAATAATTTTGTCAAATTGATTAAAATAGATTTGCCACTTTGAGAGCGAATAATACTTATTCCATCACTGTCCAAATGACCAAACAAATATCTATTTTAACGAATTGAACAAAATTTCAATAACAACATCCATGAAACTTGAGTGACGCACTGAATGCCAGAGGCGGCAAAAAGGCACTCCGGCCCGAAGCTCATTATCGCAAATGTCCCGACAATCCGTCCGTTGGCTAGCAATAACATCGCGAAAATGACGCTGCCTTGTCCGACCAGGCAGCTAGCGAGGTCCGAATATTCGCGGTCGCGTCCAAAGGGAGAATGAAATAAATACGAGATGTATCGTGGCACGGTTCGCGCTCAATAGGTGTGCCCAGTCTGAGAAAGTAGCGGCCGACAGGAGTCGGGGACTGAAATAAGTATAAGTCCGACGTTCCTTTGGAACGTTCCGTCCTGCTCGGTTGCCTTCATCCTCTCCTTCACTTTCCACGGACGTCGTCCGCACTTTAATCCGAGATGAAGGCAAAACGAGCTGGCACAAAGAGCCCTGCGAGAGGTCGCCAGCTCTCCTCTGTCCGATCTCGTGAGAGAGAACCGAGAAAGGGGGAGGGAGAGAGAGAGAGAGAGAATTGTCGGATTGGTGTGACACACGCTGCGTGACTGGGCACGCTGGAAAGAGCGATAATTTGCGCGGTAAAACCCCATAATCGCCGCTGGCAAAGGTGAGCTTTGTGCTTGCGAATCGTTCTTGCTGATGTGTCGAGCGCGAGAGTAGATCAATTTTTGCGGAATGTCGTCGAGGGTGATGTGCGGATTGATGCTTTGGTTGGTCAGATTTCGTGACGTGTTTTAATAATGAATATAGGGATATGGGTAAGGCGGGTTGTGTAGTTCGTGGTAGAGTCAAAGGAATAAAAAGGAAACGTACAGGTACAGGGGTATTATTTATGAGAGCTCGTTTCTCATACTGTAATCGATGTCGATGCGATATAAAATAAGAAAAATTATTTTTGCACTGGGATCACTTTCATAATTATGGGCACAATTCCAGAAGGAAAATAATGAATTTGGAGACATTGCCAATGGACGCAATTTAATGAAGGGTGTGCCTCGGCCATATAAAACAGGCACGTCCAGTAGCGCTATTTACAAGAATAAATTTCTCACATCGCAATATAAATCGACCCAACGCAAAATAGCCGCAGAAATCAATCATTTCCGATTTTCACTTGGACCACTTTCACAATCACCGGCACAATTAATGCTGCATCGCCAACCTTCGACAATCTGTTTACTCGAAAGGTACTTTAAAAAATACTATTTCCGACATGAACGGGATGAACAGAAAATGCGCGAGAAACAGAGAGCGAGAGAACGAGAACGCGCGCGAGAAAGAGAGAGAGACAGATCGAGAGAGAGAGAGAGAGAGAGAGAAGCAGAGTTCCATCCTGTGGAGCAGTGTGACGTACGCTGCACGGCTCGTTCGGGCTGGAAGTGTAACCCGCAGAATCGACCGTGCAGAGTGGCGTCTCTGGCGTCGCGGTGCGCGAGAGCTTGCGGAGCTTTTCATTCCCGTCCCGTAGTCCGTCTCGCAAGCTTCGAGACGTCGCGTCGTGCGACTGGTGCGCGCCGGTTTAATATTCGCCGACGGTCAAGCGTTCGCCTCTTTTTCGCGGCTATTCCCTCGGAACCTCAGCATTCGTCGCGTCGGTACCTGAAAACTGCTGCCGACCACTGGAGCAGGAATACGACAGAATCGACGACGCGCACGAGGGAACGGATCGGTGCCGAGCGTCCAGTGTGTATACCTGATTCGCGTGTGAAGTGCGTCGAGTGCTCTGTCACCGGGTCCGGGTCACCGCTGACCCCGCCGACGATCGTCGCCACCCTCCGGAATCCGCGTTCTCGCGACACCCACCGATCGTCGTCACTCGCACCTAGCCGACGGACCACACGCCGTCCGACTCTCGCCTCATGCTAGTGCCCTGATACCCAACCCATCGTGCCAGTCGGCGCCGAATATTCAATCGCGATCAAACGCAAGAAATGCTGTCCGCGCGCGATCGCGATCCTTCTCGCAGCGTCCTGCCGACGCGAGTCACAGGATCCGAAGGACACCGACGACGCGAGCTCGCGCGCTGCTACCAGCTTCGTGAGTCCGCCCAATGAGTCCTCGCCGCTTCTGGTGCGCTTCGCAAACGCTTCAATCGACGCGTCGGTCGAGCCCGATAAGCCGCGGCAGGTGAACATGAAGTAGGCGCGCGATGGAATAGCTTGGAAGTGCCGAGGTTGCCGCTCTCTGGAGATTCGGGGTCGGCCAGTTCCGAGCGGTCCGCCGGACGAGTGTGCGATTTTGACACGAGGTCCATCCGGATCTACAAGTGGAAGTGTGCCGAGCTTTGTGCATCGAGCGCGGCCGCTCTCGCGATCGACCGCTCCTGCTGTCTCATTTGGAGTTTCTGTGCGAGCGGACTCGTGGGATCAGGGGATTTTTCGAATTTTCCAGCGCTGCCTAAATCGGCGCCGGTGGCAGTGCGAAGTGTGCACTGTCAGTGCTCGGCGAGGATCTTCAACGCCGCGTGTTCGTTTTCGGCGCCCGGATTATACGGCGTGCGGCGTCGACGCGACCAAGTGCGGATTTTGGCAGGTGTGGGAAATTTTTAACGCGGCTTGGAGTGCGGATAGTTTCGCAGGGCGCGGTGTTGATTTTTTCCGGGGGGGTGCGGAATGTTTCGACATTGAAAGAGTGTAGATTTGACGGAGGCTCGTGGGGACGTGCGGTAGTTTCTGTTGAAAAATAACTACCGGTTCGTGGTGCGCGGAGGAGTATGGGATCTGAGATTTGTGAGTTTTCGAATTTGATGAAACTGTGGGATCGGTAATAGCGCGGGTAGAATGTTGTGGAAGGTGTTTGCTTTCAAGCGCACCGCTGAGTTCTCCGGAATTTCTCGGTGGTCCAGTATAGTCTGGCGGGTTCCTTGTGTTTTAGGCAGTGCAGTTGAGTTTTGCGAATGTTCCTAGACTGTCCGCGCGTTAAGTGACTCAGCTCGACAATTTTAGACGAATTCTGGATTACTACGCAACGTACCTGCATCCCGTGAAGACGACGCAGAAGAAGTCGACGGCTTCCGCAATTTAAGCCGCGGCCCGCATTGCTCTCGTTGACGCGCCATTAATCCGCCAATTAACACGACGTCAACGCGACGCAGCGAGGAATCTGAAACATCGATTCGAGGATAGAGTCCTGAACGAAGAATCGTGTCGCGCGAGTGATACGCTATCAGTTTGCGCGTTCGATCGACGTGCGCGGGTGTAATGATGTAAAATGTAACCGACTGCGTTCGTGTGTGTGCATTCGACGAAGTGTATTGCAGTGTGTAACGATCGCGTTTCGGGATCTGGGAGTACGTTCTGTGCGAGCAAAAGGTGAGTTTTAAATTTCAAAAAGCATCGTCCGACCGAATGCTGGACGGGTTTCAAAAAACAATCGGCTCGAATCATTCGAATGAAATGTTTATACGCAGCGAACAGGATTCGGTGCAAATTTTGCATTACTAAACTAAAACTGGAACCTAGTAATTATTCAAGAGAGCCCCCTATCACGGCACAGTCAGTATACTACGTCAGCGTTAAACAGAAAAGAAGTCTTCCCTGAACTTGCGCGCCACGTAACAAGCCACACAAATGAGAAGTTACTCGAAAAAATCGGCGCGCAGAGACGGCTAACGAACGCAAAGAGCGGAATGCGCGACGCAACACGTTCGGCCGTCGCACGTACCGGCAAATTATGATTTATAGAAGCGGTGCGCAAGAAAGTGTTTGAATTTATTGCTCCGGCCATGCTTAATGCAACGGGACCGCGGACAGTGATGGATACCGCCTCGGAGGGTCGTTCCGGCTGAAACTTTCAACGCGTCTGCGTGAAACTGATTTCAGTGTCACACGCTCCGCGAGACACGGCGAGGATCGTTGCCATGATAACTTTGCCCTAACTTTAAGTCTCTTTGTTCGCCCCTGCCCTGCCCCATTGCGCAGCCAGCGCATTCGCCGAGCTGGCGCGATTTTCGCTCGATAATAACGGTGTCGGCATTAAAGACGTCGGCCCATGATAACACGACTCGATGGTATCCGTGGCGTGCGTTTAGATTATGCGAGTGCTATGATGTGTATAATGTTCAGTAGGTGGCGCTCATTGATCGATTCGTAGCGTTCTTGATCTACCGCTGAGAGATTTGAAGGTGTCGCGATGTGAAAGAGTGGGATGAATTGTGTATAGTCAACGAAACCTTGAAAATGTAGAAGCTGGAGACTCCGTAATCAGAGTCATGAAATAGTCAGCAAGGTTGGGTGGGCGACGTCATTTTTCAAATAAAATGGATCCAATAACGAGTGATATTTAAGCTGTATGGAGTACAGAGTAACATTGGTACATCGATAGTGGTCGTATACAGTCTGCTAGATCTAGTAGTTGGGTTAAAACATGGTGGAACCAATCAAAATTGACACATTTATTTCGTGACTGTCTTGTCTGCACTTTGTGTAACAGTAAGTGGAGTGAACAGTGTTGATCAGACAACATGGGTTAGGTTTTGCTGATTTGCTCACTGAAAAGAAGGTTCGTTCGGCAAAGTTGGCATGACCAAAGAAATTTCTCGACAGCCTCTTCGGAAAACAGTTTATCGAGCGAGTGTCAGAGATTTCCGATTTAACGGGAAAGTTTGCTTGCGTCGCATTGGCAATTCGCTAGATCCGCGATTACACATTTAGTTGCCTGGGACGTAATTAGATTTCCGTCATTCGCCTGCAATCCGTAAAATTTCAATTAACCATCGCCGAGCCGGAATTCGCGTAAATTGAGGCGGCCACGTTTTCGCGCTAGAATTCTTGCTCTAAGTATTCTAATCGATTATGCGGCCGGAGTACACGCTCGCACTGGGGCCGCGGATTAGCATTCACGTAGGCAGACACGCCGTTACGGTCCCGAGCCCGACTGAAATTATAATTAAAATCAGAGGCAAGCTTGATTTACGCTTAATGTACGCGGCATCCGAAAACTGAAAGTGAGCGAAAGTTTTGATACACACCCGAGTCGTCCGATAAATTCCGTCAGCCCGCGCGAGTACGCGTCGGTGTATAGAACTTCCGTTACGTCATGCCACTTGGCTGCCGCTGGGCGACATAAATTTGTCAAGATCACAAGACCCCACCGTCCGACCGCGGGAAACTTCAATTTTTCAGCACGCGCAACAATGACGTAACGTGTAACGCGGAAATCAGCGCGGCGCACTCCTTCCGTCGCAGCGACGATAAAAATGGCAAAGTATCAAGAGACGGGTGGGCAGCGTGCTGTAATGTGCGCGAAATTTTAACGGCGCCCGGAACGAGCGTACGCGCGCGCGCGCGTGCTCGTAAAGCCTCGAGGCTGGTGAAAAATCACCACTTCCGGAAGTTGCAGCCTCGACTCGCCAGCGAGCGCGCGCGCACGCTTTATTCAACGCTCTTATTCAACGCTTTTATTCAACGCTTCCGCGCTGATTGCGTTCCGAGAACTTGGCGAAATGTCGCCCAGCCCGCATCTAAACTCCCGCCGATTTTCTTCCTCCCACGCTCCTCGTTCCTGTTTTCCGCTTTTTCCGTTTCTTTTTGCCCCTCCCGCACGCTTTCCATTTTCTTGTTACGCCCCGGCGAGAAGTCTCGGTCCGGCTTTAATTTCGTGCAATCGGGGCTCAGGTCGGCCGTAATCTCGCTTTTCGCCGAGATTTCGCTGCTCCCTTTGCGTTTCGGGCAGGCGTCGGCTTCTTCAGATTTCAGAATTTCTCGCGCGGACGCAGCGAGCGTCGTCCGAAGTTCCGCCGAATTCTGAATCGTCCATCGTCGAATACAGTACGATTTGTCTTTCAAGCGTGTCAGCAGTACCATTCGCGGTCAGTGGAAATCGAAACGTTGTCGTGCTCTGTGCGATGGTCAAAAAGTGGAAAATAAGCGGCTCACAAATAAATTCTTCCATTTCCTAATCATTATCTATGTTTTCCATGTTTAGCGAGAAAAATTGAAGGTTTCAGTATCTGTCACAAATATCGATATTTTGCACTTCGTTGACAATGCGAAAGTAAGATTAAAGATTGTACTGAGTTACGTCATGCACCATACTGTGTACGGTGAAGTAAAGCTCTTTAGCGCTGGGTAAAATCGCGACTGCGAATTTTCCTTTTTTCGCATTTGTTAAGATAGTCGCAGCGATCGCTGAAAACGGTTCGACAGTTCGAATCAACGGACTCCGACAATCGCGGAGTAATTCTCGCGGTCGCAAGCACGGCGCAGCAGTCTTCAATGAGCAAAATATCTAATTGGACACGTTTCGGTCAGACAATTAACTATAGTTCCCCATTGTATCGCGATAGTCTACATACGTCGAGCGTAATTATTGCTTCGTCAAGAGAAGCAGGGAGAGGGCGGGTAGGGGGGAGGGGGGCTAGTTTGAGGGTCGATAGCATAATACAATACATATTTCGCTCCGGTGATGATTAGGTATTAATGCCAGGGATTATCGTTCATCGCGTACGCACGGAATAATCTCCATAAATATTCGATCATTTACCAGAGCTCAAAAAACATATTTGTTAAACATCGACGCTTAATTGGACGTACATACGAAAATCGTCGAAAATCTCAACATTTTTGAGGAACCACGTATTTTAAAGTAATGAAGCAGCGTACCAAATTTCACAATTCCTCGCTACATAGTTTTGCAGCTGATCACTCATTCCAATGATTCTTCCTTATCGCACGCTGTCGCGTGCGACGTGTGTTTTAAGCGCGCGCCAAAGACGGAACGGTTTAGAACGAAAGTATCAGCGGGCGATGTATTTTAGCCGGGCGACGGGAATATTTCATGTCGACGCCGACAAAAGGGAGGCCCGGGCAATTCCGACGATTGAACGAAATTTGTTCCCGCTACGCGTATAAGATTGTCCTGATTTATCTTCCGCGACGCGCCGGCGAAACATGGATTACGTGCCTCGAATTTTATTCGCGGTTCAGCGATACGCCTCGGCCGGGCGCAGCTTGAAACCTGTCCTCGGGTCCTTGCCCGGAGTTAAATTCGGTCCAACGTTCGATTTGATTCAGCTCGTTCTTGCGTCACAGCGTCTATCGCGGCACGGCTTCCGTGGATTGTGTTGGGAAGAAAGAAAACAAAAAAAAAAATGCTTCTCGCCGAACGGAGACTTAAGTTTCATATTTTCAAGACGCGTCTTAAAGAAAGTCTCGCGGGCGACGATAACGAGTCCCTTGTCTGACCTTAAGTTTTCTTTGACATTACATTTTTTTACACAAATTTCTTTGTTTTCATCTTAGCTTGACGTCACAGCTACATCCAGGTTATTAGAGACTTCTCATCCGGTGTTCGAACTTGCACTTTTAAGATCACGTCCCGTTATTTGTCCTTCATTTCTTTATCCACGTCTTTTTTTATATGTTTTGAGCATTATGAGACAGACTCTGGTGAACCGCACATCTCGAGACGAAGTTCGATAAGAAATTCCTCGGCGAAATAAAGCGGATTCTCTCGGTGCTTCCTTGCATGACGGAGAACGAAGTTTGATGTTTTCGAGCCTCGCAAAGAAAGCCCCACGAGGAGCGATAGCGAACATTTACGTAAAGCGATTAAGCGATCTTACCCGCGCGTATTACAAGCGAACGGCCGCTGTTACGTTATTCCGGAATAACTGGAAATTATCGCGAGTCCCACTGGGCCATCTGGATTGCGTTACCATCCGTTCATGAAATTACGCCGTGAAGGGAAACAGAAGTGGGCGGAAGCAGCGGAAGGGCGAGTGGGAATTACATCGGTATAAATACACGCACAATGCACACTGCGTCTTGCGACGAGCTGCGAGCTGCGTGGTAACATCGAGAATTGATCTTCGCCGCGAAGATGCGCGGAGGAGCAGGAAATTGAATAGAGAAACGGACGGCCGACGAAAATCGACGGATTGAGGGCCGTCGGCGGCAAATAGAAAGCAGACAGTGCGGAGATAGGGACAGGAGACGGGGGTGGGAATGGGGTGTAGACAGATGCGAGACGAGGAGAGGCGGGATGGACAAAGTGAGAAGTAGAGAGAGAGAGAGAGAGAAGGATGCTCGCAGCGACACTCGAAAGACAGAAACACTCCTCGCCGACTTCATTCCCATCTCCTTCCGTCGCGCCATAATCATAGTTCAGGGAACTTTATTCTCAGGCCGTTTTCGCAGCGTCTGTCTCCCCGCGCCGACTACTCCCGCCGGCAGATATTATTCGATGCATATTGCCGACTCGTCGTAGTTTGTTCCAAACAGGCTGCGGGGGCGAGGGGATGATGGGGGAGGGTTGAAGAGAGAGAGAGAGAGAGTTCGGATTCTGTGCCGTTGCACTTTCTTTCGTCACTTGCCATCTTACGTCTTCTTCACATTCGTTATCCTTCTCCATATCACATACGTATCCCATTTTCATCACACTTTTCTTATATCATAATAATTAACAAAACTAGTCCCAAAACATAATAAAAATAACATAGTATTAAAGTCACACGGCGAACCTTCTAAAATTTCTCACTTCTAATATCCACTCTCCATCGATTCACTTTCACTTTTACTTCCAACGTACGCCGATTACTAATTAATATTCTTCACCAACGATTACTGGCACACCTCGTTATTTCGACACTCACCTTCATTTTCATTATACTTCTTCTTCGTTACTACCTTTTGCTTCTATTTCCTTACACTTTATCTTTGCTACAACTTTCTCCACCCCATGTCCATGTCAACCTCTTAATCCCCCTCTCCCACTAGCACCCCTCCTCGCCACCGACTCGCTGCAGACGGCGCACGACGGCCTAGTTCTATGATGCTCGATGAAGTTTTAATACTCGGCACTCGATCGCGCCGAACTTAGTCCTGGCAATCGAGCCGACGCGACGCGGCTCTTGATCGCGAGCTTCCCGGAGTCTATTAGACCCAGAGACGCGATGAAAAATGTATGGCAACGGCCGCGCGGAATTTGATACGATCGCCATTTCCCGCCAGCCGAGAGGCGCTCGTCTGATTGCTTTGTAAATTTTTTACCCGCCTTCGTTGCACTATTCACGGGAAAGGAGCGTGCCGGCTCTCCTGCCAATTATTTTTAACCGCCCTCGGGTGTGGGGAGAAGGGTGTGCGGGTGGGTCGATGGGGGTGGAACCGTTAATGACTTTGGGGCGAGTCTTGAGAATTGAGAAAAGTTGTCGGGCGGCTTGTAGGGAAATTGAAGTGGTCTCCGTTCTTTCGGACTATTTAAATTCTGATACCATCGTATTTGCGCTTGTTGCGCGGGTCAATATTGTGTGTGTAATTAGATGGTGTTTACCGTTTGCTGCCGATGTTAGAGTTATTATTAATAATATGCGCATAAGTTCGTTGTTGGTGTGCGTTGCTGGCACGAATGTGTACCAAAATCGAAAAACGACTTAATCGCATCAATGTCCGATACGTTCAAAAAGAAAGAAGTTTAACCAATTAAATTAAATTAAAAAGAATTAAAAGTTTAACGCGACCGTCGTAAAGTACGTTTTTGAATACGACAATTTCCGATGAGTAAAGAAAGTAAATTATGTCGAACCTTCTAAAGCGATCGTTGAAAAATCGCCGGAGAAGCCGTCGAATTAATCGCGCCGATTTCCTCCCCGCGCTCCCCTCGAACTCCCAATCGGAAAGCAGTAACCCTAAACGCCTTTATCGCGGCTTCTGCGGAGCGATAACAACGGAACGCCGTGCGGGCACGCGACAATGTATTAAGCCGGCGGCGCGACGTAATTTGCATGAGCTCGCAACGAAATTCCGCCTACCTTCCGTCTCACCCCCCGCCCACGTCTTCCCCAACCTTCTCCAGCCTTCTCTTACAGCCACTCTACGTGTGCCGCGGTCGGGCAACAAGAGCGAACTTCAAAGTGGATTACAAGTTACTGCCGGCCGATTTATGTAGCCATTATGCCGCTGTGGGATCTTAATGCCGCGCGAATGTCCCGCGTGGCAACTTTTCGACGTTTACGAATAACTCCGATATGCCTGTCGCGCCCAAGATCCGAAATTCGAGAGATAGTTTCGTCGCGCGGAACGTTCGTCTCGATGGCGTGGCCATTATTAATGGATCTCCGAAGAAATTTATATTTAATGATTTATATTTCGAAATTATTATTATTTATTTATTTATTCGTTCGCGGGATAACACGTAGTGTGAGTCTAAGTACGAAGGAAGGATAACACAAGAAACTTACGAAAGAGATAATAATAATCATAATAATAAAATAGGATATCATAAAAAAACATAGTGTAAAAGTGTATTATGTCGAACATTGAATCTTTTGAGAGTCTTGGAACCGTGATGGAAGAATAGTTACGCGTATTGTGGGAAATTATAATTGTATATGACTGGCACGATAATCAGTGTGTTAATGAATTGTTTGCACGCGAGACGCTATTGAAGTAACTGAAGAATTCCGTAGTAGACTTCTCGCCGCGCGTGTGCGAGCCAAGCTACGCGCGCAATATTTCTCTGCTCGCGCCAGGAAAAATCTTGTTGCCGCGGGTCATAATTTCGTCGTAACGCATGGGAAATTGTTGTCTGCGCGGGTGAGGTTTACGGTGTACCGAGCGTAAAATACATTGGCGAACGTCTGGCCGTCTTGGTCCGCTGGCCGATCGATACTCGATCCACTGGCCTCTCCTTTCAACCCTCGCGCACGTTCTTTGACCCCGTAGCCATCCGCAATTATCGTCGTAACCGTAAAAATTGCGAGAGTGCCGGCCGAAGGCGATGTTACATTTTTAAAGTTGAAAGTGAGCCTTACTTAGAATTCACCGTCTCTCTCCATTTTATTCTCTCACTCTCTCTCTCTCTCTCTCTCTCTCTCTCTCTCTCTCTCTCTCTCTCTCTCTCTCCTTTTTCGAGGCAGGATTATCGCGGAAAAGTTTCGACGCATTTTCGTTATCTTACGACGGCGAAACTTTCTAATCCAGAGTGGCGAAGCGTGTTACAAATTATTGCAGGGTCGTGCCAACTTCGATCACCGTTGAATAAAAACCGAGAGAGAGCAAGAGAGAGAGACAGAGAGAGAAAGAGAGGGATAGAAAGAGAGCTTTCAGCGGGCATGTTCACGATATGTTACTTAAATTGCGATCACGAGGCCGTAGCTCGCGACGAAACATTTTTCACTTAAGGGGTGGGTTGGGGGTGGCGAGTTTCGACGTTGGCCGCGCTCCATCGCCGCTGGATATTCGTCCAAAATTTTCGTATTATCCCGCTGGCGACGCGAGCCGAGAAAATATCGACGCTCGACGGCGTATTTTGAGCGCGGGCGGTGACGCCAAGTTAGGCACGGCGAATAATAAAGTCGTGCGAGGTGCTTGTCGACAGGATCGTTATGCCGACTGCCGCGTCTTATCTCTTAAATTGAGTTCGCGATGCTGAGCCTGGATTAAATTGATCCTCTCGCGTTATGCGTATATCTGGCGCGAGGTACATGTTCTATATAATTTTGGTATATGAGAGAGTTGGACTGTTAGAAATTTCATCATTTTCAGCTAGTCACAAACTAATCACTAAACGTATATATCAATGCGTTGAGAATGAGTGGCACTCAATCGTACTACAAACATTAATTTCAAATTAAATCAAATTAAATAGATATCCAAATCAGCGACGATCATACATCGATACGTGCAATATAAGTTGAAGAACGTAGATGACGAAAACGAAGCCTGTGATCGAGCGAGCGAGCTATCCGGCATTGAAGATTTCCCTAATTCACGGCACTCGCACCGTCGAAGTCGTCGTTCGGGAATCGAACGGGGAAATCAGAGTAAGCGCGTCGAAGTCGAAGATTAAACTTCCCCGCTACGAGAACGAGCGGAAGTTGAGCAAGACGAATCGAGAGCGAGCGACGTTCGCCTGTATAAAATCTCCGCTTTCTTCTCGCACGGATCTTGACCGACGACCTCGATAGCGGAAAGTTCCGTTTCGTCCTCGCAGTCGAATAACTTCCACCTCCCGTTCACTTCACGGTGCCGCCTATATATAAGGTGTTTAGAAATTGCATGCAGAAACGCGAGTCCGCCTCTGCCCGATTTTTCCATTCCTCGCTCCACTGTCGTACGTCTTTCACCCCTGTCGATTCCTCCTTGTTTCTAGGGCTAGAAGCCCGTGCGAGCGCGGGTAACAGCGGCGAAATAAGTTCTGGAGTAGAGAACTTTATCTATAAATCAGGAGCGGAAGTACCGACGAAGGTCTCGAGGAGGCCATTTAATCGGCCACAGAATCGGTAACAGGGTTGAAGGCTTAAGGAGTTTATCGGCCGTACTTTGACCTTTTTGGGACGATGACGACGTCAGGATGATTGAGCGAGACGAGTGTAGCAGGCGCTGCTCGAGTCTCGGGTTTCATCGTATTCGAATATTCGGGGTTGGAAAATTAATTGCTCGATCGTGTGCTGTAATAAGTGAACTGTAAATAATTTTGCCTGACTCTTCCTGATGTAACGGTTTATGTATGTATGTGAAGGTTTCGATTCTTCGAAAATGACCCGTCGTCGCAGCAAAAGGCGGACGATTTTAAGTAACCCGGAACTGTATTGAACGGAATCATGAGAGCGTGTCATAAAGCTGCCGTACGCGCACCAAGCCCTTAGCTATTTCTCACGGCGCAGAACTACGTCCGTAACGAGACAGAGTGACCCTCAATTCCGTATTATCCACGGACAGTGGCGCCAAAGAGGCAGATTCCTTTTTCCACTCGACAAACGCACACGTCGCACGTCCAATCCACCCTTCCTCCGCGCCCTTTTCTTCATTCCACCCCCGCCATTCCCCACTCTTTCATCATTTTCTTTATCCCCTCAGTCTCCCCCCCACCCCAATCCTTTCGCTGCCTCTTTGTGTCTTTTTCCGTCCGCCGATAGAAGCAGAAGCAATCATTGTCGGCGCTGTAACTCGATTCCTTCCGCGTCTATGACGACGATTGGATTTCGGCGCGAAATCGAGTCCACGTGGCAGCTTTAATATCGCGAGACGCCGACGTTAGAGCGTCTTTTCTCGGCGAGGAAATTGGCGAGGTGGGTCGCGAGGGCTACGCGCGCAATTTATCGACGTGGTCCGATGTAAAGCCCGTGGTACAATGAAGTGAGGGTAGGTTTTAAAAGGCTGAAACTGGTCGTAAGAAGCCGTTTCTAACTACCACTTCCGATTTCAGTGTGAATGGTGGGTGGGTCGCAGCTCTTTGCCGCTGGGACAAATCCTCGTTCTGGCTAGCAATTCAGAAACAGCTATTCCGAAACTAATCTTTGACGCGTGCAAGTGAAAGTGTACTACTGATTGCAAAGAAAATTTTTTTTTCAATTGAAACGAATAAACGTCTCGATCGAATGCTTCAGCGTTTGCTGGCAATAGACAAAATGGACGAAAATTTGTTCCGTAACATCCGACGCTGTGAACGCATCGTTCGAATTATAAGGTCACCCGATAGTTCTGTACTGACCCCACCGAACGTCATATTTCAAAGCCCTTACTCGAGATCGCGCACTTTGGGCTGTAACAACTGTTCCGACCGCAGTTCGCGTTCGATAAATCGTGCTCTCCTCTCGAAAGCCTCCGGCTTTCGTCCTCTTAGGCCGTCTTTCCGCTCGCCAACATCCAGGCAGGAGGCCCTCTCACTTTTGGCAAGTGATCCGAGAGGTAAATTGTCGTAAGTGGGCGATAACGCTCTCCAACTAGTGGAAGAGACTGAGATATGTGCATTCCTACCGTCGAGTACACGCGGCAAAGTGCATCCGTCTAGATGCATGTGCCTGTGTGTGTATACGCGGTACGTGTAGTTGGTGCGTGTGTGGGAGGTGTATATACGTATGTCAAGGTACGGGGTGGTCCGATAATTCTGATGAGGTCAAATGTTTTGGAAATGATCAAGTTTCGAGTAAAGGTGATCGAGTGGGTTCATGAGTATTGCTACATAACTAATTACGAACGTAACATGTCGAAATTTACAGTAGCATTCAGAGACATTATTTTTGGTGAAAGCATACTTCACCGAAGGGTGGGTAATAGAATTGTTTTTCATTAAGCGTTGCTGTTGAAACAAATCGCAGGACAAAGTAATCCCATCAATGCCGTGTGTACGTCTGTCAACGTACAGGGTGGTCCAATAATTCTGACGGGGTAAGGGCTACTGAAGCGAGTTTGTGCCCAATGTTACGTAAGCCGGCGTAAGGATCAATGGAACGTTTCGAAAATCACGGTAATATTTTGAGAGAGATTAATCCGACGAAAACGTACGCGAAGCATATACAAAAAATATTGTTTCATATGACCCACCGCTTTCGAAACAAATGGTATGACAAAGTAATCCTATCAAAGGCTTTCAAAAAGAATTTCCCTGACTGCCGCAATATTTGAGGCACTCAAAATTATTGAAGCTCCCGGCCCACACTGCTTCGCTCCACACACACGCACACACACAAGCACGTACGCACGCACATCTGTATACAGATCTTCAGCCAGCAAGGTTCGACGTGCAGCTCACCCTCTCTTTTCGTCCCAACATACATCACCCTATCTGCCTCTCTATCTCTCCAGCGCTCTATGCACACAAGCGTGCACGAGCACGCGCCTGAAACACGCTGATGAGTTCTTCACCGTGCAATAACACGTCCCCTTCCCTCGCATTCCGCACACCCCCGCAACATCCGGTTCATGAGACGCCGACGAACGTATATGTACTAATGTGCAGGACACACTCCGCGGCGCACATCGCCGCGACGCCGATTTCGTATCAGCACATTAGCATCGCCGCTCGGATGCTCCGTGATTTTCGGCCACGTCTCTTGGAAACGTTCGGCGTTGCCATCTCTGGCTCCATCTCTGTCCGGTTTGATACGGCCAGACCGGCTTTGATGAGTCGCGTTCGTAAGTTTCAGCATCGCGATATGCGCACGTTATAAACGACGCGGGAAGGTTCTGTGACTTCAGATAAGGTCTCGCGACGAGAGACCATGGTGCAACAATTGGCATCATGTTCCTCGTTCGTTGACTGTGATTTTAATAAGACTCTTCGAACGGGTATAATATATGAGAGAGTGATGAAGCAGTTATTGATATCAAATTATGATTGTCAAATGAGATTACGTACTAACTTTCAGACTGTCACTGTTTCCGCTCGATATTACTCAGACTTTTCCCGCTCCAAAACGAGTCTGACGTCTGACCGTGCGAAACTAGACAAATTTTTCGTTCTCCCGTCATCGCCCTGCATCGTACGATTCGGATGCTGCGACATCTGTAAAATCTAAGAACACCTCTCCTTCCGTCCCGTTTCCCTCTCACGCTGCACCAGACTGTCTCTCCTTATCTGTCCTCTTTCAGGGGAAAAAAAGAGCAGCAGGCGTTAGGGAGGTGGATAGATCGCAATCTTCGAAGGCACGTCCGGGACTCTTCTCTCCGATCGTAAAGCGTCGTCACGGAAGAGAGCGAATCGTCACAATCCTCCGGACCGGTATAAAATGTTAATGAAAAGGGAGCCAGCGGGAGAAACGGCGACGAACGAGAAAACGGGACTCGCAGAGGAGCGAGCGAGAGTACGGCTGAAAGCGGGTGAAAAATAGAGAAAGAAAAGAACAGCAAGCATGAAAAGCACGTTGAAAAGTAGCGAGAAAAAGAGAGATAGAGAGAGAGACAGAGTGAGACGCGGAGGAAACACACGGAAAGAAAGGAACAGGGAGGGTGAAGGGCGCGCTTGAGGAATAGCGACCTGGAGGGATGGTACGAAAATAAAGGTGAGCGGGATGAGAAGCGAGAAACGAAGAATTAAGATGTCGCGATTGCATGGCGCTGCTATGAGCAGCGCGTAAATTACGGGATAGCTCGGTCGCCCTTTCGCTGACCCGCCATTATCTCACCCCCTCGACCGACCCACCCCCGCGCGCCATCCTTCGAAGGGTGGATTTTGTTCCCGAGTCATGGGACGATGCGCCGGCACTTCACACTTTTACAGGCTCGTACGTGCCGCTTTTTACGACTTTGAGACAGTATCAAAGTTGCGACGATTCCGGGCCCGGATATACGGCGTACACGGTGGCACGTTGTTGCTTTAGGGGAAACTTTGCATTCTGCCGGTTTTAAAAGGAAGCGCCGCCTCCGAATACGCGAATGTGTTTTTGAGTCGAAGGTGAAACTTCCGCGTTCGACTCGGTTTGCTCATATTCCGTGTATAGAGTGCTTAAGGAAGTTTCGTGGGAAGTGCTTCGAAAACGTAGAACGTTTAGATCGCAGGATTTCTTCAAGATTCTGTACTGCGTGTACGACCATTGCCGAAGATCTGGAACATCTTTCTGGATTTGCAGAAATAATAATTCGAGCATAATTGCACTGAAAATAATTGGTTACCAAAAATAATGTGTTCCGTGAACATATATTGTACGGCTACGTGCATACACGGTTGGTGTGTAGGTACATGGTCAAGACTACGTTTTCCGGTCGTTGCCTTTGTATCCACGCAAGTCGTCCATCCCTTCTCATATCACCCCTTGTCTTCCTCCTATCCTTTTCCTCTCCTGCTTCCGACGTCCCGCCCTTTAACACGGACGACTATTTACCACACCCTACCGAGTGCTGACGCTTCAGCGTTTATTCGCCAATGGGATTAGCGCTAATTGAATACAGATCGGAGAACGCTGTGTACATCGTTTACCTTCGCTTAACGCCGTGCACGTACCTCTACGAGTTCCTGGCACGTGGAATCATTGGGAACTTCCTCCTACATGGATTAACACACGTACACACGCACGCATCTAGATTGACGCATACATGCACGTGTGAGTGTGTGTGGGCGCGGTGCAAAGTTGATTTCGGCTGCGAGTCACGTAAAAATTTCGAAGGGATAACGCGATTGGTCCGTTACTATTGATCTTTATCAGGGGTGTCAATAGATTGCGCGCTGGTATGGAATTAATGGCTGGCCAGCGCTGGCCGAAGGTTTCTTCCTGACTCGAAGCGTCTGAAGTTTAAATGATCGAGTTCAGCGACTCTCATGATTTTGTCAGGCAGTAAAGATCGAAACTTCCCTGTCGAACTGTTTAGTTTCCTTCGTTCGATAATTTAATCATCGGTACCGATGATGAAAGAAAAACGACCTCGACCCGCTGAATACCAAATTGGAATGCGAGCGGAGCGGCGTGTGTGAAAACGTGGCAGCGAGGACGTGTGTGTGGGTGCGTCCCTTCACAGGGACATTGGGAAACGTCCCTTCTGCCGGATCGTACACTTTCCTCCGTGAAGTTGAATGTACCCAATCAACGTTGGACCTTCGGAGAAGTGTGCCGATTCCTGTCGAGGGCGAGTCACACGTTGAATGGCAGACTTAGAGGCCATTGACAAAATAAATCCGACCTGCGCCATTCGGGGCCTGCTTAGGGATTTCGGAATCTATACTCGTTTCCGCTTCGTCGCGATTGAGATTCCAGAAATACGTATATTAGGCGCTGCCACTACCGACGGATCAGAATTACTTGTCCGCCATTTTGCTGTGTCGCTTCTCCAAATTCAAATCATCATTTTATGATAAATCGACGATCTGTTTATATTATACATATATTTTCCTTGTTCCACGAAAGTCAGGTAAATTTGTGGAATATGCGGCATCATTACGGCAAAACGTAAAACAAGTCAATACGATCCCTTGGCAGTTCTGGCGCGGCACGATAATAATATAAATTCTGTATGTCTACTATAAACATCCGTATCGCTTCACGAGTTTCACGGGACACCGAATGTTACAGTAACGACGTAACAAACATTCTGCGCCGGAAGCAGCGTTAATTTTCCGAATCGAAAAATTCGCGCGCGGACGGCCGGCAGGCGGAGTTTTCGACGTAGAATGAAAATGGCAGTGAACACGCCAATTAACAAGCCGGCCACCGCGGTTATTAGTTTTCAATAACAACGACACCCGAAATTACGCGAGCCCGCGCGGGCCCGTCATTATCCGCAAATTGCGATACACGACGATCGCGGCCAATTCTCGTCATTTTCGAAACGCACATAATCGCGAGCCTCTCGCTTCCCCAATGACGGCTCGCTTTTTCGCCGTGCCAATCCTTTTCTCGAACGCTGCCCGGCGCGTACCTGCGCGCGGCCAACGGAAGATTAATGTGCTGTCGCGCGACAGAAAAAGACTGGCAACGGTTTCTTATCGAGATGGTCGACGATCGACGGCCGATTGAGGAACGATATATAATCTTGACGTCGGAACTTTTTTGAGTGGCTTCGCGGTGATTGTAGAAGGTATGTGTGTGTGTGTAGTCGTGATTGTCTTCCCTCGTACTCCACTTCATTATCCACTTATAGCGTGCCGTACACTCGGACACATCAGGACATTTTTGTAATCGCCTTCGGCAATAGCAACTCGCTCTTTGTTCAGCGAAATACTCGAAAGATTGGAAAGCTTGATTTCTTGCACTCGCGGCAACCGATGTGTGTACGTACTCGAGACTATCTCGAGTTCCAGCGAAGCTGTTATAAGAGCTCTTTCAGGGAGTACGGTAAAGAAAGTGAAGAGGAGTGCCGAAGTCTATCGCGAGTTCCCGCAGAAGTGGATGTTATCTGCTGCATTATCTGCTATCCGACGAATGTAGTGTTTCCGCTGTATTACGTGTCGTGCAAGATTCGATTTCGGGCCATTGCGTGCTTACCCGGTGATGTCTGCCGAACACGACCGCAGCCCCTTTTCGTTTGGGTACTAAGTATGTACTTACTAAAAACTGTAGGATCCTTCTGTCAGAACATTCATTTACATGAATGACTTAGAATTCTAGAACGTTGCTCTGTTTCATCGTATGACAATGCGCAATACGGTGAATAACGTCCCGATTCAACCGTAATTAGAATCACTAATATTGAATCTTAACAAATAATACCACGCCTCAAACTCTAACCGCTCCTCAGCAGAAGCCAGTACCACAAACGGAAGCCAACGCCGCATGACACGAGTCACAACCATAGAAACTACATATTGCGTGTACACACTTCGTACGCTCATTGTCGTGCGTATAATACAGAAGCACCAGCGTGCGCTCAAGACACGAAGAACGAAAAACGGACAATGGCGGGTCCCGCGGCGACTGGTGCGTCGGCTGGCATGCCTGACCGTCGCGTTGGCATGCCTGGCCGCCGTCCATCCTCCCGGCACAACAAAGTCAAGCCTTTTGTGAACTCGCCCCCGAAAGTTCGTCGCCGGTTGCCGCGAATAAATTCTCCGCCCTGGCGGTCCGACGAATTACATTCCCACGAGATGGCGAATCCTCGTCGTCCTTCTTAGGATGCAAATCATCCCGGAAGCGAGTCGGGAGGGGAGCCGGAGGGGCCGTGGGGAAAAGGATCGCCAAGGCGGAACTTGGTGCAAAGAAAGAAAGAAAGAATGGACGAAGGGGAAGAGGCGAGTCACGCTCGCGTTTTCTTGAATTGTTTGAATTCGTGTCGCGGGGGTAGGTAGGGAGATAAGGAGGGATGGGGACGGATAAGGAGTGACAGAAGTCTCTGGGAGCGAGGGAAAATAAGTGGCTGAAGTGCGGGGTAAATAACGTTAATTCGGCTGTATTAGACGGTGTAATGAAAAATGTATGTATTATGGGCATATTTTATTTTGACTTTTTTTGTAATATTCCGCGAGTGCGTTAACTGTGATATTTCTTGAACGTGCCCCTTTTTTTGAGATTTGGTACTTAAACGGGTGCGGGCAAGGATAAATTCAGGATCAATTTTTATACACGCGCGTAAGATAGTGTGTCTACGAGTACAAAAATATAGTTGACCCGACACGATTGCGATTACGTTAATCATTTCGAAACGTCCACTTCTGTATCAATTACCTGGACCCACGTCGACGTGCGAATCCACTGCATTTTGCTCATCGGCACAGTCCGCGGACGCAAGAATTCTTCTCCCACAATGTCAAACCTGCCGAGACCGCAGTACCATTTAACGCTCACAACATTTTCCCCGACAAAAGCACCGACGAAGCTTCCGCCGAGATTAGGAAAATTTCCCAATCTCATAATCCCAACAAAGGAACCCTGATCCATTTCCCGAACTTCCGGCTATCCCAACAGGACTCGAAAGCCCTTTGCAACGACATATCCCAGGCGCACGCTGTGCAATCGATGTGGCAAAGTCCATTGTAACGATAATATTTCTCTCTCGCCGTCGTTGCCTCGCTGCAAGACCGCACTGTGGAACAACGTGGCAGGAGAGACGAAGAGAGAGAGAGAGAGAGAGAGAAAAAGGGAGAGTACACGGAAGGGGAACGAGAGATAGAGACGCAAGATTCGGCGCCTTGGGAATACCCGGCGGATCTTGTATTGACTTCTCTCCTTAGAAAGAGAGGGAGAGAGAGAGAGACTGGGGATTCTATACGCCGCGAACAATTCCTACGGTCTGCCCTTTGTCGTGGCGTACCAGGGATTGTGCCACCTCCAACCCCCCGGCCACCCCCTTGTAGCTGGATTTTCTCTATAAAGGCAATAAGTTCGGCGTCCGCCCTCTCTATGCGGAATTGACCTATGTTTTCCTTCTGCGCTCGCTTCGAGGAGCACACTAATACAGAGCGATTTGTGAACTCGGAAAAGAGGTAAGCGTGGGAAAGCTGGCGAGAAAAGGTGCCATTTCAACCGTATTTCGCTTAATTAATCATTTTAATAATACGGCTTCTACCTTGGCTCACGGTTATTGTAAATGAGAACGTAAAGAAGTAATCGTTTATTCTTTGTCTACGCATTGCATCGTTAAATTGTTTTTATTTCGTTTAACTTAGGATAAAGTATCGTAAGATTTCTTTATAATTTGTCAATTGTTGCTCGTATCGACTGAGCAAAAATGCATGAAATACGCGTTATGAATTAGTAAAAAAAATATGACGCGTCACTATCGGACTATCGTCATAATTCGATGTTGGACAACACGCGAAACACATTACTTCGCCAGCAGAAACCTTCGACACCTTCGCCTTCTACTTGCTCAATTACCTCCTATTTTTCCCTCTCACTTCCGCCTAGTTCTCTTCACGCCCCTCTTTTACCATTCTACTCGAAGGCACGTTCAAATATACGTTCGCCCTATCGAAAGGGTTAACAGTAGACTCCCTGAACTTTACTTCCCCTTCGACCTGCCAGTGCACCATTACACTTCTCTACATAGTCCCGCGACTCTTTGTCCTCCCTCTTTACCTCTTTTCTGCTCATTCTCCTCTCCTTCGGCCGCGCACGTGGCCCGGGTAGAACCTCTGGCAAATTGGCAATTTGGAGCCACACAGCAGAGGCGCACACCTTTACATACACACAAAGAGGCATACTTGAACAGATAGACGAGAGTACTTATACACGACTGCGCAGGTGAACACGTTTATGATCGCCTGCATGGCGCGCATGCGCGCAAGTGTCAGGCGTGGGAATATGTGTAACATATAAATGATCACGTATGTATGAATACGTATATATACATATAGGAAGCATGGCTATAGCTACGTACACGCCAGCGAATGCATACGTATGCGAATATAAGGACGTAAACGTGTACGATGCATGGGTCAGGGGAAACTCTAATTTGACTATTATAACGTTTCGATCGAACGGATAGGAAGATATTGAACTGACGGAAGGGGTCGACGTACTCACGGTAAGAGAAGCTTCGATGCGCCTTGTAATTGAGTAGGGCATCCTTCCAGGCGGCGTTCTTGGTGAGTAAAGGCCAATTCGAATTTGCGCGACGCCCTCGATGGCGTACGAAGTGCCTTTGTAGAAGGTGCATGCGGTTCGACGGTATTCCGATTACGGCGTGAGAGAGTTGTGCGGTGAATAGTGCAGGATATTATGTGGTCGGGGGTCGATGGTAAGAAGCTGATTTCTTCAATGTACCGTAACGTCGCTGTAGAAAATCGACATTTATTTAATTTTGATTTCTTTTCTTTTACCGCGGTCTGATGGGAAGAAGAGTTCTAAATCTACAGGGTAGAGAATGTTAATAACTATTAACCCATTCCATTCATATTCACTCGCCCACTTTTTTAACCGACTCCAAAGTATCTAGGTCATCTATTCGACATGTGTACACATTTTGTTCTTTTTCTCAAAAAACACCTAGAATCCCGTCGTTAACGTCCGAGAACGTAACGGACGTTCGCTTATCGAAGTCCCACTTCCGTCCGCGCGCCCTCTTACATCATCGCGCCTGTAGTTCGACGAAGTATAAACTCCGATCGAGAGCTCGCGCCCCGAGACTCCCTCAAAAGTCGTGCGCGCCGCCAGCGACGCGCGGGCGTCGAGTGGCCGTCGGAATTGACGCGGCGCATAACTCGGCCGATGCAAATGCAATAGTTTCGAGATCAATTTCACGTCCCGACGGAGCCGGCTCGCGGCCGAGCGTTTGCGGTCCGTCCATTTGCGCGTCCGCCGTCGTATCACCGCATTACCGCCGCGCGGCCCGGAAACTTGACGATTTAAATTTGAACGCGACGCCGCCGCTAGTTTCTGCGGCGAGATCGTCCGACCGATCTCGTTTCACGGTTTATCGCGCCTGTCGGTCCCGCGTCCCGTCAGCACGGACGAGTGTTGGTGCTTTTTTTTTTGTCGGACAACCTACGTCGGGAAGCAATGCGTTTTATGGTAACTTTTGGAACGACGTGTGGAGCTAGTGTTAAGTAGGGAAGTTTGATTCCGATTCGATTCTTTTAATCAGTTTTTTTTAGTAATGAATTTCGAAATGGTTGCCCTTCTTTAGCTTTTGAAAATGATGGTAGGTGAAGAATGCAGAAAATTGAATAATATGAATTTTTTGAGAATCTTCGGAAAGATGTTGAAGCAAACGAAAAAGAGTACGGTTTATCGCGCCTGTCGGTCCCGCGTCCCGTCAGCATGGACGAGTGTTGGTGCTTTTTTTTTTGTCGGACAACCTACGTCGGGAAGCAATGCGTTTTATGGTAACTTTTGGAACGACGTGTGGAGCTAGTGTTAAGTAGGGAGGTTTGATTCCGATTCGATTCTTTTAATCAGTTTTTTTTTAGTAATGAATTTCGAAATGGTTGCCCTTCTTTAGCTTTTGAAAATGATGGTAGGTGAATAATGCAGAAAATTGAATAATATGGTGCTTTTTTTTTTCGGACAACCTACGTCGGCCAGCACTGCGTTTTATGGTAACTTTTGGAACGACGCGTGGAGCCAGTGTTAAGTAGGGACGTTCGATTCCGATTCGATTCTTTTAATCAGTTTTTTTTAGCAATGAATTTCGAAAAGGTTATCCCTCTTCAGAGTTTGAAAATGATGGTAGATGAATAATGCAGAAATGTTATATTATGAATTTTTTAAGAATCTACGGGCAGATGTTGAAGCAAACGAAAAAGAGTACGATTCGTTGGGCACTGTGTTATTGTAATCCGCTCGATCCCAGTAGGTTTATCGGAAAGAAAGCGTCCCACTGGACGCGCTCGAATATTCCCCCCCAATTTCCGTATTCCATAATGTATTGACATAACCGTGTGCACACACGCCATTCGCGTCAGAGCGCGCAACATAGCGGCGGCGCCAAAACGTAATTCAATTGATAGATTGATGGACTCTGTAATACATGGATTCTACATCGGCTGTACATTGTAATGCATATAATTTACGTCGGACATATGTTGCTCCGTAAAGTCCCATTATCGAATCTACATACTCTAACGCCTGTCTCTTGGGGCATGAAAGTCCATCGGAACGCTGATGCGCGTACCATTCACGGACAGTGTCTGAACTTAGTTTCGTATCTTTGAATATAAAGGGGAGCGGTGGGCGAGCGTCCGTAATTTCCACGAAACCGTTCGTTTTCGAGTGTGAAATTTCGAATTTTCGCGCAGTCGAGCGAGAAACGTCGAAATTTCGAGTCGCGAGCGAGAAACTTGTGCGATTTTCGGAACAGTTCTATGGTTGACAACGGCCGAACAAATATATACGTCTTCACTCTCTCTTCTCTCACCCCCCGTGATATTCATTGTCAGCTTCAGATAAATAGCATCCGAAAGCAGTGGGCCGTTAGACGAAGCCGCTAGTTTTAAGACGCGTTTAAAATGTATGAGACGGCGATATTTTATTCGGAATTCTGAAGTCCACGAGGCCATTAGGATTCGATAATGCGTCACGGCGAGGCCGTCGTTTTTGCCGCCCCTAAGGGTTCGCACCCCGTTTATTACGCAGTTCTCGAAATCCTGGCAGGATCGTAATTTCGCTGCTCGGCGCTAACGAAGCATTCGGAGGCCTTAAATCGCTTCAATTTCAGAATCCTGCCTCTCCTCGTGCCGCCCCACGTGCCCATGCTTTTTCGCATACCTCCATTTAGGGGTGTAACCTCCTCAGGTCCCAGTCCCTTTCATCGTTCTCATCGTTTTACACTGATATCACGTTGTGTTCCGAGCCGTTACTCACAGCGAATTTCCATACACCATAATGCGGCCGCGTTAGCAGCAGAAGTGACGTCATGATTATCGCACAGTACGGAATATTGTTGGGGAGGACGGGGAATTTTTGAAAGCAGTTTTCTATGGAGATGAAGCGTTGTGCAAAAACACGTTATTCCGTCTCGGCGATTTATTTTTTCAAGTAGAACCGCCGTGCGCGCGTTCGCGGTCCATGATTTTTATCACAATTTCTATGGTTATTTTGCGGACTGCCCCGCGCGCCCTCCTGCTGCGTTCAGAGAGCTCGATGGCAGCTGTCAGCGACAGCGAGAAATCGGTAGCAACCGAGCGTGTCCATGGTACGTACTCCGCACGGCAGCTGGGATCAGAAGCGGAAAAAAGGAAGCTTTCGAAGGTAAGAACGGAGCGGAGAAATATGGAGAGCCGGACGAGATTGTCTGTCATTGGCTTCCCGTTTTACCTGTACCTTTTTTCTCCCCTGCAACGACACTTTGCGCTGCATTAAAGACGTCGTGTGTGTTTTACTACACCGAGCAAACTGAAGGTTTCCTGTTTTTTTTCTGTTGCACCGGAATCGAGCGTCGCTGACAGATTTGAATAAATCTTCCTCTGCTCCGGACTTTTAAAAATAAAATTAAACTCTTTCCTTTTTTCCTGACTTTCGTGCAGCTGATAACGCTATTCGCCTCGGTCAATTAATAGGAACAGAATCAATTATTAACACGAACTATTCGTTTGACTCTCGCGCGAGGAATAACGACAAAGAATGACAGAAAATAGAGAGACAGAGACCGTGTAAACGTGAACGAACGAGAGCCCACGAGAGGCTAGTACAAATAGAACAGAGACACAGATAGTGCATCTCACATATTCCGTAGCCTTCATTCCGGGTTTCAAGAGCGATCCATCGTGGTCGAGAATCCAGAGTCCGTATCTCTGTGACAGAGGGAAGGAGGGCTGAGTGAATGAGAGGGTGGCTCGGTTCGGGGGTGGGCCAGAAGTGGGGGCAGTGGAAAAGGGAGTGACGTGCATTGAGATAGGGAAAGGGAGAGAGCGGCAAAGCGAGAAAATCGAGTGGATACATACGTTAAGCTAGATTACGTGTCCGCCCGGGCCAGATTGCGACCCGCCGTATCCGCTGGATTTATTAAGCAGTGTCATACGGTATCCAGCGTGATCCATCCCGATCCATTCCGATCCGTCCACCAAGAAGCACGATTTTCGACGGCCTGTTCACGTTTTCCGAAGCTTCAACTCCGTCGGCCACCCCCTCGCGCCACTTTTTTGTTCTCCACCACCAGCACCACCCCTGGGGTTCCATTTAGTGGAAGTTGCATTAAGATTTAACGGACGTCGAGAAGAGACGGTGCGGCGGCGGGTTCCAATCAGCTCCGGAGCGTAGCTGCGAACCGGAAACGCGGTCTTCCCCATTCGATAGCCACCCTCACCCCCTGAGCCAGCCCCCAGCCACCCTCGGCGTTGCATTAATCTTCCACTCGGCTTTCGGGGCGAAATTTCTCCTCGGCTAGCGAATTGCAGGCTTCTGTATCTGCGCCCGCCTTCCTGCCACGGGCGAGACCGGAACGACCCGGAAACTGTAGTCCGTACGTTAACGTTCTATTAGTCTGTGTTATTCCTGGCGATCGCTCGAAACGGCGATTTAACATCGAATTATGCCGCTTGCGATTCTCGTTCTTCTGTCTATTGCTCGATCGCATATCGACCAACGTGCTCGACTCTGTTTCTGTTTCCCAATCGAATGGCCTGGAACGCGAAACGACGGGACGAATGAATTTTCGTGCGGAGTCTGGACGAGTTATTAAAATGGTTTGGGGTTCGAAGTGTCATTTTTCTGAAGTGCGTCGCACTTTTTGATTTTTTGTGCTCATTGAACGTATCGATGGATTCTGATGATTTAACTTTGAGACACTATTAATTATTGCTCATTCGTTGATTTCTATAAATCTTTGTTCCAAAGAGTGTCCTCGTATGAATACATAAATAAATAATTGGATAACGTCTATGGTATTTCATCGGCACTTATTCAGCTCTCAAATCGAACTTTCGACGCACCGTACACACTCGTTCGAATCCGTCGATCGACGTGTCACGAAAAGTACGGGAGCTTTAAAAGGGACGCTGGAAATGAGGAAACGCGAAGACGCGTATTATGTGTGTGGGGAAGGTGCCACGACAAGGGACTACTAATGTTCCCATGAAGATTTATCGTGGCACGCCGGCGGGGCTGTTACGTAAGGTTAAGCTCAGGGTCGAGACGTTGGGATTCGACCTCGCCCGGTGATCCCACAGGCACTGCAGTCGCGTAAATCCCAATGAGCTGAGACACAGAGATTCGCTCGACGAGCAACTGCCCGCAGCTCTGTATTCTCTTTCTCAAATCCGTCGAATCAATGCCCCGAAACTAGTGTATTGCCTGGGAAACGCTTTCAAGATTTTTCGCCGGCAAGCTTTATGAGCGAGAGTGCTGTCTACTTCGACACGGAACTGGTATTTCGATACTGGACGTACTGCCTTATTAAACGCACGCGAGCACGCTTGAGCATATCAAAATGCTATGAATAATATATTTGGGAAAGATTAATTTTTTAGTTGCAACCCTTTTATAACGATTGACGTGACAATATATTCCAAGACTATTCGTATTTTCTCTTCTCACATACACCCGTCTACGTACGCGTTCATAATTACAATAATATGACAAACAAAAAATTAAACATTTTTCGTACGTATTCCAATATAAATCAATCAAGCACAAAAAAAATCATTTATTTCGCGACAAACATACTACACCCACATTCTATTCCACACACACATTTCACTCTCAAGCGCAACGATTACCGAAAACGATCGCGGACGAAAGCAAAAGAAGCATCGAAGAAGCAAAGACGGCTGCGTAGCCCAAGAGAGCGAGTGCGACGAGAAGAATTGCGCCAAAAACCGAGAGAATCGTCTGACGTTAAAGAAGAAGAGAGCCGCGAATCGAGCAAACGAGACGCGCTCCTGCGCATTTCACGTTTTTAACGTCATCCTAATAGCGTCCGAATTTATCGCGGCGCTACTAATGGCAAGCCTGGCAACTGTGCGAGCGCGCCCCCAGTGTCGAGGGTGGAAAGCGAGACGGTCGGACGGGATGGAACTAAATGCGGACGCTCGGTATACCGAACCGTGAACGCTGTTCCTCGCATTAGTAAACGACCGAAGAAAACGCGCCCTCGACGTCTGCGACCGTCGTCGTTCTTAGTTAATGGCCTCGGCCGGCCTGCCGAGGAAAGAATGGGCTGGCTGAATTTTCAAGGAGAGCTCGCCACTCGTCGAACGCCGGGACGATTCCGTTGTTCGTGTGCTTATTAAATTAAGAGACATGTTTATTGGACGAGGTGCTGGATTGACAAATTTATTCAGCGAATGTATTTTTATTTTATGCTGGATCTGTGAACGGTCCTTGTTACTATTGACTTCACTTTGAGCTAATCGTCCGCCTCTGGGTGTATTGAACGTTACAGCTTATACGAAATTTGGACTTAACATTGACTAGTCTTCGTTCATATTTATTTTTTGATTCTTCAGCAGCATAACCTACTGCGCCTCGCCTGTGCCCTAGAAATACAAACCTGAAAGAAGTACCAAGATAAGCAGCATACGTGGCATATTTCACTTTGAGATAATCGTCGGCCTCTGGGTGTATTGAACGTTACAGCTTATACGAAATTTTGGCTTAACATTGACTAGTCTTCGTTCATATTTCTTTTTCGACTCTTCAACAGCATAATCTACTGCGCCTCGCCTGTGCCCTAGAAATACTTACAGCCACGTATGCTGCTTTCCGCGGAATGAAAATGAAGTTTGCGCGGCGCATATTTATTTCCGTCCGACGGGAGCGTCGCTCGACGATCTGCGGTGGCCGTGTTGTAATGGAGTGCGCTGCGTCCTTTGAGCGAGTTAACCGTGAAACGTTAGACAGACGTCGTTGTATCGATCTCGTTACATAGCTTTGCCGCGGGGCAGCCGACAAGCGTAATAGAGTCCCTCTTGCTCTCCCGAGCAGACAATCGAGTCAACTTAATGGAAGAGACGTCCTGCGAATCGGACGATCATTAGGATGCGCCCGTGATCGTTAAGACGCGCGCCGATGTTTCTTGCAATTAACGATCGCCGGCCGTTGGCTGCTGCTGTCTTTCTCTCTCCACCTCGTTTGTTTCGTCAATGACCCGCGCTTCGACAGTTTCGACCCTGCGACGCACTGCCACTCGACACTCGACTTTGTTATCGCCCTCGGCCCTCGTCGCATCATTTTTGTCGCACGCCGTTCGCTCATCTTTTTTCGTCCACATTTACAACGCGCGCACGTTAATAACGTCCCGTCGTACCTGTCAATTTCTGGCGCGACGTTTATTGACACTCGCGCCGTAAATTCGACGGGGCGGCCGCGTTAATGGAAACGCTTACGGCGGGAGTGCGGAAATGTTTTCGGCCCGGTCAAATTCGCAAACATGCCAAATGGACTCGATGATGAAGCGCGATTATAAGTGCGCGCGTTCTCTGAAAATTGTGTTAGCGGAGCGCTTATCTTTCGCCGCGATACGTTGACTAGTACTGCGCGAGGCACTTTGCTTGACAGACTTGAATTGCTCGACGAAAAACAACTCTGTTCGATGCTGAAACTTTTGAACTGCGCGAAGCAGGAAAAAGTGTTTCCAGTGAATGCTGAGGGAGTCGGTCAGAAGTATTCATACATGTAAAATTTAAATCGTTCTATTTCAAAAATAAAATTGACCTAGAAATAACCGTGCGATCGTCCAGCGAATAAAATGTGATTAACGCTGTTTTCTCTGCCTTTCGAAAACACACACAACTGTTGTACGAAACATTTTTCCCTAAAACGATTTCTCTCTCCGAGTATATCGAGTTTGCCGAGTTAAGTGCGGTGCCATAAAATCTGACGCTGCACAACAATTGATATCGCATTACAATAACGCAAACGTCGCCTCGCAATAACGCGGAAAATCACAGAACGTGCGCAATAAAAAGTTAATTACCGCGCTGGGTATACATAATATCACGGTCAACACACAGGGCTTCAGCCGTTCGCATAACGAGGAGGGTCGAATTATTCGTCGAGCCCTTTAATAAAGACAGACGCGTCCGTTGAATGGCGTGGCGAGAACGATCGCGCGGAGAGCAAGGAAAGTTTTTTAATTATTGCGGTCAAAATGTCGTCGGCCGCGAACGCGGCAACTTTCCACCCCACCCCCGCCCTCGAATCCTTCCTTCTCCAGGTCGCGGAAGAAAGTATCGCGTGGCTTCAATTACGTCACTTATCCCATAGTTACGATGTTTTCCAATAATTACCGCGGAGGGCCGCGCAGCACGCCGGGACGAAATGAAAGCGGACTCAAGGCAAGCTAATCGATATGATATCGACGACAAAACGACCCAGATAAAAAGTTCTCGACCACAGCCCGAAGACACTCGACTGGCCAGCCGACTAGCGTCGTCTGATTTTCAAAAAAAAACGAACGCATCCAAACAAAACGCCGAAACCAGCCACGCCCAACATCCACCCAAAAGATTACACACTTACAACGTCCCTAATTAATAAAGTTTCCACTTTCGAGCGTAACTTTCGTCGAGCAGAAATTTATCCGCGCGAAACTTCCGGCGCTCGCGCAAGTCGACGAGAGAGAACTAGAAATTTTCCTGCTAGCCGTAGATCGCGATTATCGTTGTCGCGCGTAACCGAGACGAAATGGCCGGACCGCTGGCTAAACAGTATTTATACGCGCACTTCGGCCCAGATCCGCGGGCCTTGTTAGGCGAACTTTCGGCATTATCTAAATTACTTTATTCGCGACGTAAGTGGGCCGAGCGAGCGAGCGCCGGTGCGGTCCCGTTAAGGGCGGACTTCCGGCATTGGAAGGCACTAATGGCGACGGCTGAATTTCAGATCGGGAATTTCGAGATCCGAACGGCGGTGGCGGCCGTAATCGTTTGTCTGTCGGCCGCGGGACGAAAAACGGGAGGAGAGTTTTAATCGTTTGCGCTCCGTGTTAAATCCGGGAACACGGGGTAGGTAGGGTAGTGTGGACGATGGTTGTTTGCCGTGTATGAGATTCGGAAAGACGTGAATCTGAGTTTATGTGTTCATTATTATTTTTCTTCATCGACGAGAAAATTGTTTTGCGTGATTTCGTTAGGTCGTTGCATACGTTGTTTTTATTCAAGAGTTCATAGTCGACACATTGAAGAATTTTGCTGGATGTACATTCTATATGAACAGTTACTGCTCCATATGTTAAGAACCCGACCATAGTAATAAGTTTGAAATCGCACTCGCAAAGCATTAATACCATCGAACGCGAGCGTTACAGCTCCGATCTTCGAACGGGCGCGAACTATTACTTCACGAAGGATTAATTGAATTAGGCAACAAACTCCTAACAAGATGTTCCGTCAGGATGTCGGCGGAATTAAGCGGACGTGGTACACACGAGATAAGAAAGAACGAGGCCTCGGAGTACTCCGACAATGAGTGGCCTTAAAGAAAAGGTGATCGAAGCAAAAAGTCGAGGCCGGCAAGTGCAGAGGCGCTCATGAAGAATTGTATTATATCGAGGCGGGCAGAAGTCGTGTCGGTGGAGTCGTCCGTGAAGAAGAGGACACGAAGGTACGGGGCATGAGGGAAGATAGCGCAAGAGTAATAGTAAGAGTAACGCTAAGGCAATATCACAGTCGACTAGCGCGAGCGGCCCCGGCATACTAAGCGGCCGGGAGTGATTTTTAAAACAGAAGACGAACGCCGCCGGGAATCTTAAATATCCGTCGCGGCTTCGCGCCGCAGGGGTGAGGGCGAGCTACCCTGCCACCCCTATCACGCTTCGAGGGCTAAAATACGGAGAACGGAATCGAGCGGAAGAGAACGGGAATGCCTGACAAGAGGGGTGGGGCCGCGACTCGGAAATCTGTTTTCGAAAAAGGACGCCGACGTATTGAAGCGTGCCTCGAAATAAGGGATACGTGTAAGAGTCTTTTTCGAAACGAGCATTATTTGGTTAATAATAAAAGGAATGCATGGGATACCTGTGACGTAGTGCGTGAGGTTTTTAAATAAATAATGGCCATTTTGAAAAAAGGTCTTGTACGTATCTTTGATTTTGAGACTATAGTGCTGTAACATGTCGATGTTGTTTTCTCGAAACAGGTGGAGAGGGGGCGGTGGGTGGGAAATAAGATGAGAAGCGCAAGAATGAGACAGGCGAAAACAAGAAATTGAGGGGGTGGGCGTAGATTCGAGGAGTATAAACGGACACGGTTCGAACGGGCAAGTTGAGTGAAAAAGGAAACGGAGTGACGCGGAGGCGAGACGGGAGACTCGAAAAAGGGCGGAAGACGGTGGGAAGCGAGGTCGGCGTGAGCGACGAAGATGGACAGATGTAGAGAATGGTGGCGGAGGGAGAAAAATCGAGGGAGCGGCCAAGTGTCGCGGAATCGGGGAATATTCCGAGCGAACGGCCACGAGAGGGAGAGTGACAGGCCGGGAAATTGGAAAATTGAACTGGAACTCTTGGCTGGATCTGTTCGCCGTACGTTTGACGCTATTGGATGAACGATGTCGCGCCGACGACGATTCCGTTATTTATTGCCGGGATCATCGCTGTTTTTCTGCCGCTTCGCTCGCTGATGCACGTTAAAGTAAGATGTTTAACCCTTTGCACTACAGTTTTCAGTCCCAGTGGGAAGGCTAGGTAAATGTGTGTGGAGTCTTTGAAATATGTTTTTACCAGTAGTCACTTGTTTTTTGGAGTCTCTTTGAACTCTATTTTTCCTTACTCCACCTGACGGTATTATTAGTAATCCTCAAATACGTTTGCTCTAAATTCTACTAAAGTCCGTCAACGTTACCGAAATTCACGTACATTGATGTGAAATATAGAAGCTGAAAGCAGGACTTAAGTCTTTCATCGCTAGAACCTTCTGTCATTGATTAAGAGAAAGTTTGACTGCTTCAATCGGATTACCGTGAGTTTCGTGCTTAATTCCGCTTATACTAGTAGAAAGTGCATTTCATTCTCTGCACATTGCGACTTCTTTGAAGGAGCTACGATTATTTTTCGCCGAAATATCGTTATTGGAAGGAAAGTCTGCATGGCTGACTATATGTGTGTCTGTACTACTACTGAAGTACAACATGCATACCATAGGACGATGGGCATAATACTCGTACGAAATACTCGTACGAATATTCTCTGAATTTCAATCGATTCCCAGGTTACCCGCTTAAATTATATAGGTTAGTATGTCATTTCAATGACCGAATATACCTTAAAAGGTTCTTCTTGAAAAACGATTCTATCGACGTTTTCCACGTATCGACATAAATCGCCAGAAATTCCCACATCATTCCCCAACACACCTGACCGCCAGAACCGCCACGATCCTTAATTCATCAATAAACAATTAGAATCGTCAATAACAAATTACTCGACCGCCCCGAACGATCGAAATCGACCATATTTGGCCGACGGAGCATCGCAGTAACATCGTTCGTTCTGAAATAGTTACAACATAATCGGGATACCAGTCAGCCCTATCCGTAATGGGCATTGAAATTCCAGCAATAACGGAAGACGGATTCTGAGATAATAGTTCTGGATGGGAGGCCATCGTCGATCTTCGGCGACCGGAGCGTAGGGCATTGTGATTTCGTTGATTGTTAAAGGGCGATTGAACGGGCAACATTCCAAACGCTCTTTCCTTTGCCCCGAACCAATCCATCATCGCTGTCGGATGATCGAGCGGCCGAGCGATCCGGAAACGTACACCCTTAGCGTTTCCCGTACGCGGAAACCGTTTGAGGATGACTTGCGCCTCGTTATCGAGAATGCCGCACTTTGCCGCGATGCTCGGATATCATGTTACATTATGTTCCATTGTGCGCTCCAACGTATTCTTGTCTGACGTAGGCACGCCTTAATGTATGCGCACCGTGTCCCGCGACCCCGAGCGGCCGACAAGAGGCGGAGTGAAAATGTTGCGCCGCATTTCTTTGATGTCGCACTTCGTCCCGCCGAATATTCGGCATTGATCCGAGCCAAGCGTCCGTTACATCGGAACATTAACTGCAGCCCGCTGAAATGAAATTTATCGACGCAGGCGTGTGTCGGGCCGAGCAACACGGGAGTGGACCGATGTTCCGACGCTTCTGCCGACACGAGCCGCCGTCGACGCCGACGCCAGAGCGGCCTCCAAACAATTGGACATGTTTTTCGTACAACGCGTGTCGGCTCGTCGTTCCGCTGTCCAATTGCCGAATCGAATTCCGAACGAAACAACGTCTGTCGCCCGCTAATTTCCCGCGCCCACGGAAGGTCGCGTGCTACTGATATTCTCTACGTTCCTGCCTTCCTACTATGCACTAGCCTTTCTACTCGCTCATGATATTCGGAGCGGCGGGCCGAAATGCGCGCCGGCACGCGAATGTCAACGTTCGTTGGCCGGGTAACGAGTTCGTCGATGTCGTTTTTCAGAACTGACGTTCGTGTTTGGTGCCGAACGATTGCGGCGGGCAGACGGAATTCTTCGTACTGGTACGGAATAAAATATCGAGCAAATGATAGACTGTTTCGGGGAGCGAGCATTTATGTTGTGATATCATGTAGAACTAACATAAGACGCTGGTACAATGGCGCAGGGTTCGTTGTGATACAGTAATTATTAACAGAGCACTCGACAATTCTCGCTGCATCCGTCTAAATTTAATTAAAACCAAAATTTATGTTGTCGCCCCGTAGCTATCCGCGTGCTCCGTAAATTTAAGGGCGACATAATAAATATTGCACGTTTAAATGCATACAGTAAATAAAACGTCGAAATTAGAGGAATCTGGGCGTTAGGTTTCGAAAACGTTAATTTTGTCGTCTATTCCACCGGCGAGAGGATGTTTCGTCTAATATATGCGATACGATAATGACAGACTTATGAAAGCGAACGGATTTAATGCGCCGTCAGGCCGCGAGTGCAGCGCGCGACAAGCTTAATTTTACGATCTCAGCGCGGTCCATGTCGCGCCTTGTTACCGCTGCCTGTATTTTAGGCAGGGTCTCGTCGACGATTTTTTAACCACGTCCGACGTGCAACATGCACGCATGTCCGTGCCCTACACCCCCGCCACTTTCAACCCCCGCAGCCGCCCTCGCTTCGTTCGGCGCCAGTGTACCAGCAAACAGAAGCCTTGTGCCCTTGTACAGAGATTTACGAACGCTCGCGAGGATGCAGGATTTGTCCCGAAAAAATCCTTTCCTGGTAAGCGCTCCGCGATTCGTTATTCCTTCGTTCGC
This sequence comes from Priocnemis perturbator, assembly GCA_963942575.1. Classification (NCBI taxonomy): domain Eukaryota; kingdom Metazoa; phylum Arthropoda; class Insecta; order Hymenoptera; family Pompilidae; genus Priocnemis; species Priocnemis perturbator. The sequence goes on along the minus strand of OZ012655.1, from coordinate 11,683,158 downwards.
GGGGGTCCGATGGAAATGTGATTTTTAAAGTGCATTCTTTGTTTCCCTCCCACCCCGGAATGGTGAATGCGACGTTTCGAGTGGCCGCGTTGATGGATTAAGAGTGCGTGCGAAAATAATGTTCCTGTCTTGCCGCCTGCGTTTCAATGTGTCAGGAGGATTGACACTGGAACGGTCAATACACGGCTTGTTCGACGTTCCGTCTCCACTGGAAGCTGACGTTCGGAAAATTTCCCATTTAAACAGATATGACGATGAAAAATGTTGAACGAGTCCTATTAACCAAAAATAGTTTCAATATTAACCCCTTGGGTACGGATTTATTTGAGAAAATATTTGCATGTGGAACCATTGAATAAAACTCAATCGACCTTTGAATTTCATTAACGATTCATCAATAGCTACTTCACTATCACGAGTATAAAGGTAACAAAATTTAGTATTTAGGTAATCGACTATATTTCTAATCTTTCTTATTCTGTCATCTTTATTTTCCTTTTCATTATCCGTAAAATGTAGAAAGCTTGAAATATCAAAAAACCTATCGCGTGGCATAGTGCTGGCAAAAATTGGAGTACTTATTGCATATCTTTTTGACCAATACATATGCATTTTCGGCTTCTTCATTTGCGACATCAAGATGCATAATTATTAGTAATTGGTTTTTTGTTGTGAATGACGTCTCTCAGACGTCAAATGTACCCAAGAGTTTAATATTTGGTTTGACGTCTTAAACACGTCATCCGCTCCTAGGGGAAAAAAGTGAATGACGTGTCTCAGACGTCAAATGTACCCAAGGGGTTAATATTACGTTTTCGAGTCATGTTGTCCTATGACAAAAATGTCCGAAAGTGGGAACTGAGACTAAAGAATCAGCATTCGTTACAGCGAAACACTGAGCCCGAGTAATTCTAATCCCTCGACAGTGTGCAGCGTTAATATCGCGCCGCCGGAAGCGTCGGTACAAATTTCGCCGACACTGTCGAGTCGAGCGCAAAATCCCGCGCCGCTTGCGGATCCTCTAATGATCAGGACACTCCGCTCTCTCTCTCTCTCTCTTCGCGTCTATTTCCATTCCATCCCTCGCGCGCGCGGAGGGCTGAACCGCGGGGATCATTACCCGGATAATTAGTCGAGCGTAAAATCTGACCCGCATATGCTCACCCCTATCGACGTCGGCGTCTTTCCAATCAATCCCTCCCTTTATCAGTAGCGACCCTAGCCTGCGGATGCGGAAAATATTACGCCGGCCTGTTCTTTCTCGGCGTCCACCCCCCCACCCTTTCGCCTTTTCGCACGGCGAAACGCTTTCACGGATCTCCGGGGCCAATACTTTTTGCTCCTCCTCATTCGGAACTATCTACCCGCGCTTCTTTTTTTTTTTGCCACCCCCTTCCTCCCCCCTATTGGCCCTCTTTTTCTCTTTTCTGCCGTACGGAATTTTCCGACGGGCAACAAAGGTCTCGTTCGATTTTGCACCCTTCCCGATGCTTCTGCGGCGGTTCGGTGGTGGTGTTGGTCTTTTTTTTTTTTAGCATCTTTTTCTGGGTCAAGGTGTACGGCGAGCGCTGCCTACTGTGCGGAGGGAAGTTTGCGAGATATTCCGGTGCGCTCGGCGAGCGTGTTTGCTCGGACAGATTTGATTGTTCGTCGGTCGCGGAAAGTTTCGCGTCGATCGACTATTTTTATTCCTTCTTCTTCGCCGCGTCGTATTTATGTGCCTCGTCTCTGCGTCCGATCTCGTCTTTCGGCATCCGTCTCGTTCTTTCTCGCTTCGTACTTTCGATCACGTATAGTACTGTTCGATAAGCTCGAAAGAAGCGTCGCCGAGCGAATTGCTTCGATGCTTCTCCCAACATCACGCTTCCTTTTTCCTCCCTCTCTTTCCATTATCTTATCCTCCGCTGCTCTCGCAAAGCACACTTCCGCAGCGAGCGCGCCGTCCTCCCAATAATTCAATTTGCATTCGAATTAATTCATTCGATCGGCAGTGCCATTTTCGTTATCATTAAGGAAGTCCGGACAACCGAGTCTCTTTGGACTCGTATTTTCCATCTATCCTGCAGATATTCCGAAGAAATAAGTCGCTACAACTACTTCTCACTCATCCAGAATGTCGCAAGAACCGTTCGAACTGTGGACTTCATTGTACGAACGTTGTCGCGGCGAATTTAAAACAGCCGCGTAACGAGAGCGCAGCACGAGCGCCTTCCTCGCCTTCGGCTCCCTCCGTCGCTCCTCGGCCGACTCCGGATGGACCGAGTAGTTCGGTGATCGGTTCGAGGCGGGACGGGGGAGCACGGGTGAGGTAAGGCGCCGGTGTCCGACGGTCCGATCTTCCTTCCGTTTTGGACATCCTACGTGAACAGGTGACAAAAACATTCTCGAGACTTTCGCTGACCGTGACCGGATCGTCGGACAAACACGTGCTGCGCGCTCGCCTTTCCTTTCCTTTGCTTTTTCTGATTTCTGCTTTATTCGCTTCATTCTTTGCTTTATATACTTTATTATTCCGCTTTATTTTAATACCTTTGCTTTGCCTAAGTGGCGCATTTAATTTTCTTTTCTTTTCTTTCGCCGCTTTTAGTTTCCTTAGTTCTAGTTTCATTACTTTTAGTTCGTAAATTAACCTTAGCTAGTAGTTAATTTACTTTCTAGTCAATAGTATAGCTTTACGTTTGTGTTCGCTTCGCATTAACGCGCTTTTTAGTTCCGTGCCGTCCTTTCTTTATTGTACATTTTGCCTTAGAATATATTAACGTAATTTATTTATTATATAAGCAACTCCTCTTTTCGTTCTCTCGCCTCCTCCTTTACCGCGCTTCCCGTGCTACCGTTCCTTTTGTAAAAGGCGGGATCCACCGCGCTCGTTTTCGAGCCGGCGATCCTCCGAACAAACGTCTTTGATCGTCGAACGAACTGTTACAATTAATTGAAGTCATACAAGTATATCCCGTCTTCGTACCTAAAAAGTGAAATAGATCTCGAGAAATGAAGCTACCACTTAAACTTCTGTACCCAGTCAAACGACTCTTTTCCCATGATGTCTTACATTACAATTACCAGCTCATCCCAGCGTCGAATGAATCATCCGAACGACGCACTTCTTCGAGTGGGAGTCAGAGTGGGATCAAAGTGTTTCGGAGCGATATTTCAATCGAGAATATCATCGGCTCCTCGGACTTGGCGGTCTCCCCGATCGGCGTTTAATGGACCATCGACCTCACCCCTTTTCGTCGCTGCAGGAACAGGGTCGAAAGGGGTGAGCGACGGAGCGGTGGAAAGGGTGCAGATCGATTCCATGCTCCGAACCCGACTCACGTAATTCTCTCCCGACCCTCTCTCATTATCGAAACCCGTTAGATAACACAGATCGCGGTCTGAGACGTCGTCGTTCGGACATTGCAGGGGGTTGGACGGGGCGCAAGGGGTTGCATTCGTAAGGGAGAGAATCGTTACTGATGTCGAAACAATTGATTGAGATTTCTGTGAACCGCGGAACGAAGTGGTCTTGTTATTTAAGGAGGAATTGGACACACGTAAGAAAATCGCAGAATTTCTTGCAATTTTGAGGGATTATGTATTTTAATGTAATAAAGGAGCATACCAAATTTCAGAATTGTCTACTACATAGTTTAGAAGAAAATAATTTATTAATTTAACACGGTTTCTTATGCAGAAATCGCAATTGAAGCTCTTTTGCCATCAGATCCAATAGTTGTACAGTCAATATAAAAAATTCTGCGCTGTGTTACCGAATAATGGCAATTTTTACCAAAAAAATCTTTCGTAGCACCAACTACATATTAATCATCCATTTGTTCATGTTAAACATGCACTACATTATCCACATTTATAAATATGTATGCATTTTCGCCCTGTGGCACAAATTTTTGACCAGATTGTCTGTCCCATTCCTCCTTAAGAACACGCTTCACGCAATGGCGCAAGATAAAATTCCTAGTAATCAAAGAAAATCGTTCAAAAAACAACCCTGCCTCGAGGACCACGAGGTCAATAATTTCCTCCTCGAAATCAAACACACTTTCGCGTGGCGCCGTTCCCGCTCGCGGCGCATGAAGAATTACTGGCGCATACCGTAAATCCAATGCACGTTATTATATATTGGCAGGCGGGCCAAGTGCGCGGAAGTTCGCGCTGCCGTGGGAGCACGGAACACATCCGAGGTCGGCAAACTTGAGTCGTCGTCGTCTACGGTTCCGCTCGTCTATCGCATCGAAATTCACGAAACGTTGCGTGCCGACTCCTCCTTTGTACGTCCGGCTGAATTCGCCGTCTTTGATCGGGCTCCATTATGATCGGCGGATACGCGGAGCTGTTTGAAACATACGAATGCACGCAAATGCCAGGGCGACTCTCGTCGTGGCACAGTAGCGATGCTGCACGCTCGCAGTGCAGTCATCGAACCGATTCCATTTGAAAACGCGCTTGGCCGGAGCTGCACTCCTAAAAGCAGGCCACGCCATTTTGCTCGCGACGTCAAAGTGACTCGGCGGAGCGCGGAGGGGTTGCTTTTTATGGTTTCCGCGGGCGGGAGGGGTGGGTGTATAAATAAGTGGTTACACAACGCGTCGGATCGGACGCTCTCTCGAGCGCGCTCATTAGGAATACAAAGTACTGATCGATCTGACGTGCCGCCCCGCTCTTCCTTCGCACACACTCCGTCGTCGTGAGAGGGAAGTAGAGCGTGACTTGCGAAAATAGTTGACGGCTCGCGGAAGAGAGCGGTCTGCTCTCCACGCCTTCGGCTTCGTCGTATATAAATACGTACGCCGTGCGGATGAAGCTCGATGAGCGTGGGTCGTGCGTGGCTACGCGGGATTACGCTCGTTACGTCGCACGGCGAAGATTCGTGGTTATAAATAACGGGGTGAGAGGCTGTTAATGTCGGAGGAGAGACTTTTTATTTTTGTTGGCGACGGTAAAAAAGGAGTGTTTATGGAGGATGCAAAATTCGAGGCACTGTTCGAGGTGCTTTTTGGATAGTTATGAAAAGTGAGCATTGGTATTTATTTTCTACAGTAGCAATTCCATTCAACATATTCTGTGCACGTGCGTTCGACGCGGCCCGTTCTTCCGGTTTTTCGCCGAAAAATTCGCACCGAGTGTCGGCCGTTGGAATCGCTCAGAGCGCCGCGACGAGGGCTTAATTAACGTTAATTGGATTTTATCCGATCACGTTTCGTCAGAGGTCCGCGTCAGCAAGGAGTTCGACGACGATTACCGGCTCTAGCGACCCCGGCAAATCTACTGCCGTCCATCTCTCTTGCCTCGAGCCTCAGCATTGCATCTTCTACTCAATCGAACGAAAGAAACTTCGGCCACTGTCGATTGGGTTCGACGGACCGCATTCGTGTTTTGAGAAGAGACTATTGCGTCCAGTCAGGAAACAACAGAATCCTAGTGGCCCCGTCACACACCCTTATACAGAGTGACCAATTTAAATCGACCCACTCGCATGCCTTCGAAAGTATACATAAACCCAAAGAATGTGTCAGACGAACTTAACAACTCTTCTCACCAGCACATCCTCTATGGAACACTTTCAAGCATCCGAAAAAAGTCCAAGTACATAAGAATACAAGACCTATCACCCCTCAAAATATGACGCACGATTGTCCGACGTGCCCGACGAGGTGTCCATGACAACGGACCAGGTCCGGCCTCCTCATCTCCCAAGCCAACTGCGTCTGCTCGTTATGCCAGCGAATGTGAGACGCGTGACGCATAACGCGCGCTATCCGCGCGTGCAAATTTCGTGCAAAGCCGCGTGTCGGGGGTCGGGCCCAGTTTGATGGCCGTTTAACGTTGATTGATCGATCGCCCGTGCGTTCAATCGTCGGCGCCGACACCTGCGCGCTACCTGTTCTAATACCTGCTCCAGCGCCTGATTTAATACCTCACGCCAGCACGGACAAAGGGGCGACACCCTCGGACCTCCTTCGGGAGAATAAAGTACACTCCTTCCACCAGCCGAACGAGCTGAGACGGCGTAATTCGTCTTGTCTAGCACCCTCTTCACGTCTCTTATGCCTTTCGACAACTTCATGATTCGCTTTGCTAAGTGCTCCCGCTCTCTTATTCGCCGCTCGAGTATGAGTTAGAGCCACTTTATGGCGTTAATCGATTGTTTCCTGGGAGTGAGCGAGCGGAAAGTTACGTGGACGCGGCCCTTGCCGAGTTTTATATTAGCAGCCGGCGTTGTTAGTGATTTGCATACGCGTTCTAATGATACGCGGCCATTATTCGCGGCTCGCGCGATGATTGATGCGGATAGTGCGCTTGCTTGGTATTAATGAGGCGGGAGCGAGTTTCGAGGTAATGTCGATTGATTGGTTTTGACGATGGCTTGTTTAAATGTTGGCGGGAGAGGAGAGCGAGTGAAGTTGCGGAATAAATTTCGGTCGATTTTGAATGTCGTTCACGTATTCGAGGTTGACTACTGGCACAGTTGGTGGTGTATAAAAAGGAACGCACACGAGCCTGGATAGCTGCACAGAAAATTACAATCTAATCATCTGATAAACTCGACGAACACTGAACTTGAACAACGCGCCTCTCTTATTCAATACCAGCGCCTCCTGAAAATACAGTAACTTATCCCGACATGTCAATATATCGATTCCGCACGCGCGCATGTATACGTACACCGTTAATTTAATCCTGCTAATCCCTGCTATTGTTTATTCCCCGAAAGCTTCCGTACGTTTTCTTGAACTACGTACACTACAAGCCGTATCATTAATTTCCTAAATCCCAACTATAGCTTCCTACGAACGCTCCAGGCCGTAGCCCCATGCAACTTTAACCCATCCGGTCTGGTTTTCGTCGAACATTCGCGCCCTCCATTTGTCGCACGTAATCGAGCAATCCGCCGCACTTACGGCTCATACCTGCCGCCGTCTCCGTTCCTCTTTCGGCGTCCGCCTCCGCGGCAGATGCATCTGCATTATGCAGGATTCCAGCGGAACGACCGATGAATGGTTTATGGATCCAGGGGTGTTGCACCTGCGTGTAGGTCTGTTGGCACGAGCGCCCCACGCATAATTCATCATTCGGTGACGTCACTCGCGTTAGTGCGTGCATCAGGCCCGCGATGTTCCCCGCTCCCTCGTGATTAGTCGGTCGGATCAGGTGCGCGGACGTGGGTGGTTGAGAGTTAAAAAGCGGGACGGTGAAAATTCGTTCGCGGGCAGGCGGCGAGGATTGGGAAATTGGAGGATCTTGTGATCCGAGAAGTCGCGCGCGACAGTTTCTTGTGTCAGCCGTGCTATCGTACTCGTTCGCACGTTTTATTTATTTTCGTTACCGTACGCTGTTGGAAATGACGGATCATTTTTTTTTGTATTTTTTATGTTCTTTCGCGTGACAGGAGTAGTGAACTATGGAATTATTGCGAAGGTGACGTGGGTACGCGGTCAGGAAGGTGGTTGAGAAATAGTCTCGCGAATTCTCGATCATTTCTACCGAGAAATCGTCTGCTAGTTCTTGTTGTTTGTAACTTAACATTGTTATGTCTCGCGACTGCGCCGCGTTCAAGAGGATGTCGCAGCGGGTGATTACAATTTTCTTCCGGCAATCCGCTTCTAACTGTTCCGTGTTTCATTTACCAACGAACAGTCCGCGCGCGCTCACGGCCTCCGCCGTTTGCGGAAAATAATTCAGTTTAACGAAAAAGAATCCCGAGCGCACGACGCGAAGTCGGCTGCACTTAGAAGTCACGTAATCCGCTTTACATCGTTGTTAGTAGAATTGGGAACGCGCGCAATTACAAAGTACATGCGGACGCTGTAAATACGGACGTAAACAGCGGGATTGTCAACCCTTATTAGGAGAGTACACGTGCTCGCCGGCGGAGTCGTTATTTTTCTGCCGACGCTGCAATCCGAAATTTCTAGCCAGCGGTCGAGAAAATCTTGACCCATTTTCTACTGAATAGGTGAGTCCGGAGTCGTCAAGGGTAAATTCTAGAAGGTCCGAGTCGATTCAGTCATGGCTGAATGAAAATGAATCTGATATTTATTGAAAAATGTTTTTGTGACTCGTTTCACAGAATTTTAATGTGTTCTCGTTGTGTCGCATTTATTGTCCAAACATCGTTATGTTTCATCAAGCTGTATTTATTTCTGTTTTCATCAGAAATGAATCGGAATTTAACAGATGTAGGACAACATTTATATCGAATGAACGTTTTTTACATTTTTTTAGTCACTTCGACATTTTTATGTTGGCTTATGTGTCGTAAACTATGGTTTTGATTTGGGTTTCGAGGCTTGCAACCACCCACTTCCTGCCCGCTTTCCATGCCTTCCTACCACTCCCACAGTATGCGGAGCGCGAACTAATCACTGGCGAAGAGAATGGTACACGCCATGTCTGCTACGCGCCAAACCGCACGATGTTCTGCCGCGATGAATTATGCGACAATTCCTGAAACTACGACACTGATTCTACGTGCAAGTTCATCGTCCACATTGGAGAATTTCGATATTTCCTCGTAGAATGGTGCACGAACGAACTACCTCTCGAATATGTCATCTGGTTGGTCTCGGTACGTTTCAACAAAAAGTGTGTACAATCCAATAAGTTCTACCAATAAGCCAAAGCAGAGCCAGAGGGAATTCATAAAAATTGGTTACAATACGCTCCTATAAATCCGAAGTAACGTCAGAAGATGTAATTATTTTATCGAAAGATTCAGGCAACATTATTGAAACTATTTTGCGTCTCAAAATGAGTACCTTCAACTGAACTATTCCACTAAAATATTTCCAGCTTCATCTTATAACAACTAAAAACATCCACGCTCAACAACCGCACAAATTTTTCCATGAAACAATCGTCCCACATATAAAACACACGATTTTCATTATGCGCCCGTAAACACAGCACTAAAAACCGTGTTCTCTCCGTGCGACTAATTAATCCGCAGCACGCATCCAGCCATACCTGACCGTACATCGAGGCGTGGAAACTCGGCAAATTGCGAGTGTCAACGAAGTTCCAGCTCAGGCAGCATCGTTTGAGCCCGACGAACGTCAGGCACGTTAATCGAGCCTGATCACTGTGGACCGTTCACTTTAATCGCAAAGCGACGCATTAGGTTATGGTAATACCGTACACCGGTAATATCAATTGTCAGGGATACCCAGACCACCCCCGCCCCCGCTCGCTGCATGCACCCCACCCGCGGGTTATATCCGCAAACTGATCGCGGGGGAATTGAACATTGTACGGCGTCAAGTGCGATAAATTATGCGCCTGAGGAGCCGCTTCCTCCGGCGTGTGACAGGACACGCAGGTGCAGGATGCCTGGGATAAGCCGTGCTAACGTAGCTTATTTGCAGGCCAAGTTGAATCGTGTAAACAACTGCTGTCCTTATTGCGGCCAGGAAATGGAGGACAAGGGGAGTGTGAGGGATGTAAGTAGCGGTGCATGACGCAAGAGGAGAGGAGCTGAAATTGGTGTGTGTGTGTGGATGTGGGAGGAGACGGGAAGTAGTAAAATTTGCGAGGTACCATTGTGCGTCTTGAAGAACGAAAAAATTATGATGGTTTTGACGGAGAAGTTGGGTGACGTTTTTAGAATAATTTTGTCTCTGAAACCAAACGCACGTGTGTCCGAAAAATCGGTGTGATTACGTGCGCGCGTTTTGTTCGACGGAGTAAATAATTGAAAGTACGCGGATCCTCCAATTTCGAACTTTCCGACGCGCGCACTCGTTAGCTTCGACTTGTCAATTTTCAGTCCTCCGTGGTTGTTTTGTCGGGCAATGTTCGAAGCATAAACTGCTATCCTTATTAAGGCCAGGGAATGGAGGACGAGGGGAGTGTGAGGGATGTAAGTAGCGGTGCATGACGTTGGAGGAGACAAGCTGAAAGTGGTGTGTGTGTGAATGTGGGAGGAGACGGAAGTAGTAAAATTTGCGAGGTACCATTTTGCGTCTTGAAGAACAGAAAAATTATGATGGTTTTGACGAAGAAGTAGGATGATGTTTTTAGAATAATTTTGTCTCTAAAAACCAGACGCACGTGTCCGAAAAATCGGTGTGATTACGTGCGCGCGTTTCGTTCGACGGAGTAAATAATCGAAAGTACACGGATCCTCCAATTTCGAACTTTCCGCCGCGCGCACTCGTTAGGTTCGACTTGTCGATTTTCAGTCCTCCGTGGCTGCTCTGTCCGGCAATGTTCGAGGCATAAACCGAGACCCGGACAAGATGGCGATAAGCGCCGGTTCCGGCGCGTTTCCATTGAGCTTTAGCAGGCGCAGCACCGCGAGGCATAATCCGTAAACCGTTCGACGGCCACTTCCGGTGTAACCGGCTCGTTAATACGGCGCGACGACGACGGTTTGCCTTTGAGCAGGAAAGCCAGCCGATGGAAGCCGAAGCCTGAGAGTGGTGGTGGTGGCGGTGAGCAGGACATGGTGTTGCCAGCGTCGCAGGCGCATCGGACGATTATACATTAAGTGTAATATAATCCTGGCTCGACAATGGCGGGGCCGAACACAAAGGAAGCGATGAAATATGGATAGCGCTAACGAGGACCGTTTCACGTAGGATAATTCTCACGGGCCCGGCTTCTGGCTTCCTGCGTCTCTCATTTTCGACGCTCTTCCGTATTTTTTGCCAAGAGAGTCGAGTGTCGCAAAGCAGGGAGGGAAGAGTCAGGAGCATTCGTTATCGAAATTGCAGACCGAGGAAATCAGCGAGATACATTAACGCCAGTCCCCTCCCAATTATGGTAACGAACGAGGAACGGACAATTATGACGGACGTTTTCTTTCTTTTTTTTCGCCGGCCAGTGCTTTGCGACGCGATACTCGGAGCGCGAGAGAAAACGAGCGGCTGAAGTATGCGGACTATGCAGAGTGACCGCGAGTGGATCCACCGAGTGATCCGTTTAATTCGCATAAAATGCCGCTTCGAGGCGTGCAGTAGTTTTTCGCGTCGAAATTCGTGCGACGACTTGGCGAGCGACGTCGGGCAAAGAATCAGAGCGCGGGACGAAACTACGGCGACCTGCCGTTTGAGTGTGGACCCTTGAAGTCGCCCTTTAAAGTCCGCCCTCTCGTACTTTCCGCGAGCGAGGGTCTTTTCCCCGCCAATGTGGACATATAAAAGTGGCCTACTTCGCGATAAAAGTGCGACCCTGTAGCGACCCTCTCTTTCTTCGTTCTTTCGTGCCTGGCTTCCGTGTGGCAAGGGACTGTGATCCGATCGACGTCACTTTGTCTGGTCGCTCGTATGCGCGTCCGGAGATAGATCGCGGTGGTCGAGGCAGGATTTTTGTTTTTTGTATGGAAAAATACGTTTGTGTAAAAAAGAAAGGGAGAGGGGATGTTTGCCGTCGCGAGGCAGCGTGGCGGAAAAATAATGAGGCTGCGCGGGGGTTGGTATCGACTAACGATCGAATGCCCTCCACCTTTCAACGTCCGGCCACGTTTGCCTGCGCCAGAGATTACGCGTCGTCCCTTTGATCTCGTAATATGCCTCGGTGCGGGGAGCAAGTAATTATTTTTGGATCATCGTTGTGCTCGCTAAGACGGATCCCGTTTTTGGGATTGCTTGGGTGTGCGAGAAAGTTGAGAGGATACGACGGATTGTTCTATGGTAGAAGAAATATTTCAATTTTCAAATAAATCAATATAATCATCTCATTTTCTAAGATTTTCATGTATACATCGACGATTCATACGTTTCGATCAAAATCCTCACGACTAAAGCTGAATCTTTATTATACCAACTTATCAAACTCGTTCCTTTCCCGTATCATCTTATCAATCCATATCGACAAACTTTTAATTCCGTAAAAATAAACTGCCTCCGAAAAAGGAGCCGATCATCCGGAAGCAAGTAATCTTTATCCCTCATCAGCTCCAGCGTCCGCGAAATATTTCACTCGCCCAACCCCATTCCGAGCAAACGGACAGAGTTCAACTCGCGCCTTCCAACGTAAGACTTCCCGAGTCCTTCGCACTGGGGACTCATCCGGAGTTCGACATCGCATTGTTCGAAGCTAACCACAATTCTCCGCCAAGGTAAAGTCGCGGGTCGGGTCGGCTGGATCGTTAAAGGAAATCGAACGTAGGAGATGGGCCAGTGTGTCGATGGTCCCTCGCGAGGCATCGCGCTGGCAAGATCTGGTTATCAATAATTCCTCGCCTCTCTCGTGGGGCAAGTGACACCTACTCGATATCGCCGCTGGAACGTCGAAAATTCGTGACGTCCCATGAGCTTGCACACCGATCGTTCTCGGGTCCCTTTATCATACGACTGCCAACCGGCCCAGATTAAGCGGAACAGTCCTGCTGCATTAGCAATAAACTTTCCGGGCTCCGAATTGTGCCGAAAATCATCCGACGATCGCTGTTCTAATAATACATTCGTGTAACAGCACGTCGTCATCAGAAATATTCTCGTAACAGACTCGCTTTTTTGTGCAACAGATACTGTCCAGCATGTTTTTTTATAAGTGAGAGTGTTCGACGTCTTTTTGGTTGAATATGTGTATTGATGTACGAAGGACTATGTTCTTTATTAATTACTTCGTTCGAAGTATCGATCTATTTGACGCATCGTCCCAAAGTATCTATCGGTGTCTATTATGACCCTGCTCGGATTTCGTCGTTACTTTACGTCCATCCATTTCAGCGGTATATGTCATGAGTAGGACGGCTGATGATACATCGACCACTACTGTTACTAGACCGCGTTAATTTCTAACTCCACACGCTATTTCCATGACACTATATTATGCAAAACGCTCTACTTAATACTGGCAACGGCGCCATATTCTCACGCTATACCTATCCACTGCTACTTTCTACCGTCACTCAGCACTGAGCAAACAGAATCCGGACGTGGCGAAGATAAAGAATACAAGTGCTTTAACAGTGTTAACAGAATACGGAACACATTCATCCCCTCATCGAATTTTCATCGCGCCGCTCTGAATCACAGTTGGACCATAAACTATGGCTGGGTGGACTGTATTTTACCGTGTTACGCCGCCAGCCGAACCGATCCCATACACATACACACACACATGCATACGTGGGTTCGCGTCCTATGAAAATATGTGAGCGTACAAATATGTGACATAAGCGAACACTGCTGCGCGTGCATATAGACGCCACCGTCGGGACCGGCGGATATAAACATATACGTCGGCGCGCGCGAGTATGTGGCGCACAGTGGGACTCGCGGGAATATGTGCAAAGTTATACATGCGGCACAATACCTTGAAGTATGTACACAAACGCGGGCACCGGGCAACGTTCCGCATACGCGAGTTTACGTACGTACGCGCGTACACACGGACATGTGAAATCATGTGTGAAGATGCACGTGCGGGAGGACGTGTGCACACACGTGGACACGTGTTAATGTGTATGCGGGCGATGATACTCTGCCGGAAGTGCTAATACAACGAGAAGAGGTGGACGATCGATAACGGACCAACGAAACGCCGAAACGAGGCACTTCCAGAGCGGAAGTTGCCGAAAATACGTGGCCGACTGGTAGGACCGGGCGTAAACTGTCATTTCGAGGGTGAGAGAGAGAGAGAGAGAGAAAGAGAGAGGAGAGTGAAGATATAGATAGGGGCTTACTGGGTAGCAATGCACATGTGAAAATATGGACGAGATTGGAATAGAGGAAACATAAAGAAAAAATTGGAAGGGCGGAGGGGAAGGAAAATGAAGAGAAAAGATGAGAAATGGAGAGAGAAAAGTGGAGAAGGCGTCGAATAATATTTTGCGCCGCGGCTCAAGGTGGGCGAACGGGTCGAAGCGCTTGGAGAATAATAATAGTTCTCAGATTCAGGTGTTCTTTTGGAAGATTAAACGGGTTTAAGGAGATTTGGGACACGCAAACTGCACCGCGTGATGGCGAAGATTATGTGCGAAAATTTCAGACAATACACCTGCACGTACCCTGTGATCCTTGCATCCCGATCATTTCTCGTGTAAAAATAACCGAAAACAGAGAAACGAGGAATGCCGCAGAGTAAAGAAAAAAATTGAACGGGAGGGTGGAAGAAAAATAGAAAGAGAACATGAGAAACGGAGAGAAAAAGCGGACAGATAGGATAAAATCGAGATTCTTTCAAAATATTAAAACTCGCTCTTTCGCAAGAGAGTTTGAAAACGTAGAACCACGCAAAACCGATGGCCAAGATTAAGCGAGGCGAAATTCAGAAAATGCACCTGCACGTGTAACCCATATGACTGCTAGACTGGCGTCCCGATAATTTCACGCGCGAAAGTTACCGGAAACAGAAAGTGCTGAAACACGCATTCGCCCAGAAAGAGAGAGACAGAGAGAGAGAGCGAGAGAGAGAAAGAGAAAGAGACTCGACCAGAGAACTGCCAGTAAAGGGGTAGAGACAACGTGAGAGAATGGGTACCGTAGGCACGCTCGACTGACGTTATCTAAATAGTGCATAGAGACACGTCGAGTGAAACGTCGCGATAGGCAGTGCGCCGAAGAGAACGACAAAGATAGACAGACAGCGGAGAGAAAAGGATATGAGGACGCGCGACAGGGAGAACGAAAATGGTCCGAGCGTTTTCGCATCACGGAACATCGCGGAACGCTATCCGGATTGGATTTAGAAGCGGCAGTCTGAATCTGCGGATAGCCGCGGATATGGTAATAAGAGCCGACGAGAGCGGCGACAATGGCTCGAATGCAGTGTGTGACCTTGAAATAACATCTTCCGTCGATAATCTGCGTGCTCCGACGCGATGGTTGAATTCGGGCAACGCGAGCAAACGAAAAACTGACTGCGAACGCGGCGGCCGCGTCACATTTTTCTTCGCCGCGACACGCAGGGCGTGCAACTTGCAATTGTTTAGTCACAGGAATAAAATACACAGTTTTCGATAGGAATGCGCGGCGCATGCGAATAAATACTCGCGAGCGATTCCCATTGAACCGGCCGAAGCGTGCAGCTGCGATTTCGTGTCGCGCGATTATTTAGCTCGCAGGAATAAAATACACGGCCTCAATAGGAATCGCCTGCATTTATCCGCATGCACGCGCGCATTCCTATTAAAAACCATGTCTTTTATTTCTGCCCGCTAAATAATCGCGCGGCACAAAATCGCAAGCGCCCGCCCGGCCGAGCCGCGTGTTTCATTTCTGCCAGCTAAATAATCGTGCGCCAGACAAAATCGCACGCGCGCGCTTGGCCTTGAGTGTTTCGTTTCTGCGAATAATCGTGCGACACGGGAAATCGCAGAAATATAAAACAGGCCGTTCCAATAGGAATCGCGCGCGATTATTCATCCGCGTGTGCGCGCGCGCTCCCATTGAAAAGCCGTCTCTTTTATTTCTGCCAGCCAAATAATTGCGCCACGCAAAATCGCAAGCATCAACCGCGCCATGCTTGCACGTCGCTCGCGAGGACGACTCAATCCTCGTCGGCGTTACACGTCGCGCGAGGGTGGTAACACGATAAGCGCGTAATGAATATTCGTCTCCTGAACAATTCATTAGCGGCGCGGCGCGAGAGGGGGAAGAAGCCGGCGTGCTAAGAAAAAGATATTGCGCGAGAGACAATGCCACCTTGTAATCCTGTCGGGGAAGTTTCTGAATACGGGATTAAGAAGGGTGAAGAAAGCTGGGGTGGGGGTGGGGGTTGGGGAGAGGAAGGAAGGGACACGTCAGTCGTAGGTTCTTAATGCCACGAAAGAAACTTTATTAAAACCGGAGCCTGAAATGCCCTGAAAGAAGTCGACGGGGACTTTTCATTGGTAGGTTTACTTCCCACTTTCCCCTTCTGCACGCGACTCATTCTACCTCACTTTATGCACCGCGAGCTCCGTCCCCTTTCGAGGGTCAAATATTTTTGCACGGGAAGCGGACGATCTCATTCGAAACTGGTATTACGTTATTTATCTCGTGCTCGTGCTTGTAGGGCGCGCACTGCTAGCTTGATGGAGCTTCGAGTTTCGTGGACAGCTAAATGACATAATTTGGAAACTAAGTTATAATTATTTATATGTATTATATATTAATTGAAAAACTAAGCTGCAATTTTATTTAGGAAGTTATATAGTTGTGTCTTGTGCAAATATTTCGTAATCTCTTTTACGATTGGCTTTCAGCGTTGATAAACAAATCAATCTTTTTACGTTCCTCTTCATTCAGCCCATATTATCTTACTCCGAACTGTTCTCACGTACCTCGCATCCTCTCTTCACCTTTCACGCAGCGTCCTCGTTCTTTTAATTAACGCTCTCTAATTCGGGGTCGTGTTGCCGTGCGCAGAAATTAGGTGCGAAAAATTCAAGTCGTTACTTTCGCGCCGAAATTTTGCCCGCCATCCTTAATCACGGAGAGAAGCGAGTGCTTGTTCTTGAGGAACGAACGGATTCTTCCTCAACGAAGATTTCATCGCACGCGAAATATCGTACGCGGCCGCGAGAACGACGTCATTAACATTCAGTGGGGAGGCATCGACGAACGGCTTTCAAATGGGCAGCGAATAATGCGAAGGTTCGACTCAGTCTTTGCCGGGAGCGCCACCAGACGCCGCGGCGTTCGTATAATGCTGCTGGTGCTTTTTAATATTTTCTCGCAGTCGGCATTTAATTTTTATTTGACGAATCGACTGCGCCGGGTATACACGGTATTAATAGAACGCCGGCGTGGTTTTTAATATTTTCTTGCTGTCGTATTTAAGGTTTATTCCCAGGAAAAATTATCTTCTCAATCTTCTTGCGGTCGCATTTCGTTTCTGGGTTCGAAGGATCGAAGAATGCTGGACAGTACTGCGGAGCTAGTGGTATAGGTCGGTAAATGGTCAGCCATGGCGGTGTATGTACGATGCTTACCTTTATGTCAGATAGTCGGAGAAAGAATATCTGCTTAATGCAATTTTGAACTAACATTTTGTGGGTGTGCCGAATAAAATGGCCAGCCAGCAATATGTTCGGTGCATTGAAATGTTTATATTTTATTAGAATTTTACCGCTGCTTCGGTCAGTGTTTTACTCAGAAAATTGAATTAATTCGCCTTTTCTGTTGCTTTTCCCCTTTATCGCGAAGTCCCCACGGATTTTCTGTATTAATCAATTCACATACATATTCTGTACGCCTTTTAACGACCCGCGGAAAATAAGACGAATTTATTCAGTTTTACTATTAAAACGCTCACCCGGGTGAACGGTAATTCTAATATCATATTATTACTCAACCAACAGTCGCTTAAAAATTTTTCCACAAAACTCATTAACGATAGAAACAATTTTCTGATTAATTAATACCGTCCTGTTTAAGAGGCTATCTTCCATGCTGAATGTTTCCAATACCATTCCAATCATTAATGACCAAAGTGTGTCATTCCGTCACAAGGAAACCTTCGCGAAATCATTAATCCGGGTGAGTAGAAAATTCACGCTAGCTTCGCGCGCACAATGTCAGAGCCAGCGCACACTCTTCCCTTGAAATTTCCTACACTGCGACCGCGTTCCGTCCTCCTACCCTCGCGCCATGCCAACATGTTTCTCATTCCTTCGAAAGAAACAGACGAACACAGAGAATCGCGCCGCGCCCGTTAAAGATTCCTGGCGCGCGAACGTTCCCGCAATTATGACGCCGGCTCTGAATCGGTCATTATTTCGTGCCACGCACTCGCATTACAAATGCGGGGCACGGACGGCTCGTATAACGCCTAATGCGACCGTCTGCCTCCCATAAAGCGAACGACATTTTGAAACGTACAGAATGTGTGCGAGAGCGCGCGCCCCGGCTGCTTCTGTTTTGTCTCCGTCGCGGCGTCGTCGTCGTTAAAGTTTTTTTTTTTTCTTTACCCCCCCGATGTGATGCGATGCGATATAAAATGCTGCGACAGAATGGAACCGGGGTGGAATGCGATAGGACAGAATGTCGTGTAATGGATGTAATGCGAATCGTTAGGAGATGTGATGCGATACTGTGAACGGTCGGCTGACTGACTTTCGGTTTGTTGTAATTGGCAGGAGTGCAGGAATGAGAATTCGAGGGAAGGGGTAAATATTAATTTCAATCAAAGTCGGGCAAAATTTTTGTTTAAAAAATAAGCGATTACTTTGCAAAGTGTTATTCTGCTCCTCGGTAATTATCTAAATTCTGACGTTACTTATTTATCACAGTTGACTAAATAAATTCAAGTATTAGTGACACTGGAATGATTTTTGCCGGAACCGTGTAGAGATTGACTCCACTTTTCATCCTGCTCGGATCGTTTGCCGACTGCGTGGATTCAGGCGCACGTCAACACGCCGAATACTTATCAAAATTGTTTACCCAGCGAACGCTAAACGTAGGCACGGAAAGACTGCCTCCCCTCCATCTTCTGCCTTCTTTTCCCGCCTTACCATCTACGCTCGCTCGGCGTGAAACTTGGTAATTACGAAAGTTTCCGGCGCGCGGAATCCTTTGCGGGGCAGTTTGAATTTTGAATTACTTCCGAGATCGAGGACACTATTTGTTCGGCGAAAGCAACCGAACAGGGCGGCGACTCGAAGGCACAGACGTTCGATTCCGACCCGATCATTTGCTACCCGATTTTTCAATTTGAGAATCGATGATTTTTTTCTCTAAAAATTCTCTAACATGAAAAAAGCAGCTCATCTTGACGAGGCCGTCCTCTAATCAACGAATTACATCCCGACACCATCCTGCCCGCCGTGTCACAAAACATACGTTATACGTTCCGCACCTCGAGCGCACGTAATAGGTGCGGAACAGTGCCGTTTGCGTTTAAACTTTTTCAACGCGCCGGCATTCCATTTGCTCGAGTTTCCCCGCCGACTCAGCATAACTCAGACACAAAATTGGCCTGAATATCCACGAATCACGTTCCCGCCCAGATATATCCCACGCGAGATCTTCCTCGCCCGGCGGAAACTTCGGCCGCCGCTGCCGTTATAAAACTTGCGATATTTTTTTTTTGCTCCGCCCCCCGCCCGCTTCTGCCCCGAGTCGCTCGAACTTCGTCGAGCCGCTCAGAAGGAAGCTCTGTTACTTTCTTCTCTTTCGTCATAGTCTTCGAAACGAGTCGAAATTGTTTATTCGACGTCCTCGTGAGGAAGCGGGGACAACGACAGGCGGCGCTGCACTGGAGATTTAAGAAAGAACATTTTGAAAAAGTCAAACTGACTCCAGGACTGCGCTAGAAAGGATAAGATAATTTTTCCGTTTTTTTAGTCTGTGAGAAAACGTATATCATAGATTGTTTTGCATCTGTGCTCGCATTGGCTTCAAAAAGGAAACATTATTTTTCATCCTTCTTAGCTCAGTTTTGGAGTAGGCTTTACTTTTATTTAAGTTTTTTATTCTGGAATTTCTAGGTACGTTTCGTATTATCAATAATCCGGCCGACGGCATTTTCGATCGTTCCTCTATCTTAATATTTATTTTTTTTTCTTCCCCTTCTTTTCTTATCGCGAGAAAATAGTATTAAGGTAACGCCGTCGCCTTAGAATTCTCTCTCGTAAAAACGTGAATATATCCTGTCACGCCGTCCACGCCAAGTATTAATGAGTTCATTAAGCGGTCATTAAAATATCCTTACGCAGGGCAGCGTCGCCTTCGGGATGCTAATAAAACGCTCGTTGCCGTAGTTATTACTCGGTTAACGTCGCTCGCAGCTCTTTTTCCGACGCCCGTAAAAAATAACGGAAACGGATCGCGCCGTTCGAGTGTGCATTTAGGAGAGTCTGGAGGTGCAGAATTTTGGGAATAATTAAAAGTGCCGCTTTCGTTTTCTCTGGGCAAATATGTATAGGTACGTTGCATAAGTGAATACATATGTACAAACTAATATTTTTAAGAGAAAGGCGTGCTGTTGAGGATTCATTTTTCTTAGAGTTTATTAGAGAATTAACTAAGTTAATATGTTTTCTTGACAAATGTTAAGTCGTTTTATGGAGATTATTTTAAAATTGAGACAAACTTGAAGAATAATAATCGAATCTCACGACATCTTCGGCAATAAAACGTACTACAAACCCGTAAATTACAAAACACTAACTTGCTCGAGGTAGCCACACATTCCCCGGCAATGTATTAAAATTTTCGAATCAATCCTACGAGCCAGCCGAGCGAAATCGTGTCAAGCACATTCGAAAATGTCGCTCCGAGAAAAACTCGTTCGAATCCATCTCCCTTTCCGCTTCCAATCCTACCATGAAACATCTGCGACACGGTTCCATCCTTCAGATTAATCGATTAAAAAAAAAAGACTCCATTGATCGAGCGGAAAAAACCGTAAATACATCCGACTATTAATGCAACGCACATAAAACGCGGAATGCAATCGGACGTTTCGTTCTTGCCTACACGCCCCGAGCTCCGGCATTTGAGTATCAGGCACACGGGCCACGTAGCCCAAACGAAACGTTCGATTTCGTTCGATGGCGAGCGGTCGGTGGCGGGAACTTTTTAGCGTTTCCCTCGATTTGCTCCGACCCGAAGCCAGCCAGCAGCCGCGAGTAATTTATTTCCACCGCCTCGCGATATACGCTCGCCCCCTTATCCGGTAAGCCTCCGTTTCCTTCTCGGCAAGGAAAGAAGCCCGGAAGCGGGTAATCTCTATTCAGATCGCTAAACTCCCTAAGCGCGCATTCCATTTACACGCCGTAAATTCGCCGCGTTCGGCGACTCGCACGCGATCCGACCGAGCTGTCCTGAATTCCATTATTCTACGAATCTACGGGAAACAGGGCCTGATGTGGCCGAGGGAAGGCAGATGTCGGTGTGGACCATTTTATTAACATATTTTGCTCCAATGATAAAAAAAGGAGGAGGTTGTTTTTTCGATATGTATATTTATTTTTGTTGTATTTTATTTTTTAATTTTTTTTTGTTATTTTTGTGGAATTCTGCTGGACTCTTATGCAGAGTGTATTGTAGATTGCAAGAAGTTCGTATAAATGCATGAGTGTTCGGTTTGATCTGGTTTCAGAGTAGTAGTCATTTTTATGATTTCATGATAAATTGATCTCGCATGTAGCAGTTCGCCGGACCCCCTAGTTTCCTGGATTTAAATTAAGTAGATTCTACGCGCACTGTTATACGATTCAATGAAACTGAAGCAAAATTGCAGAAAATCAAACATTCAAGAAATGAGCCACTCCAACGAAACGTCAGTATTTCCAGCGTTAAAATTCATATACGACGCACTATTCTTCGTAAGAGACTCCGATCGCGCGGGCACCGTAAGTAATGTCAGAATTCCAGTAATTTTCGCCTACCACCGACCTCGACTCGCTCGTAATTCAGCGTTGTTCCGCAAAGTGTCCTGTCTTCCACTATAAGCGAGCACCCGTCGGCCGGTGCCCGAAAACTGGCGGCAGTGGATGAGAAAGAAGGAGAGGGCGATGGGGAAGGCACTCTAAATCCACCCTACTCCGAGGGGTGGAAACAGTGAAGGAGGAGCGGGACGGCGTGAGCAACATTTCGGGCTGAAATATTTTACGTTCGCTCTATTACATTTCCCGTTACAGCGACTCGCCGGTAACTGTGAAATATAACGGTGGCCCGGCATTTCGCCACTGTTATACACTGTTATACAGGGTGAGGCACTTAAAACGGGCCACCGGAACGACTGGGTTGCTATCAACGATAGGAAAGAATGCATCTGACGAAACTGGCTCGAATTCGAGGGGGCCATGATCTGATGTTAGGAGTCTCTTCTTTTTATAAGTGAACGCGTTCAGAAGATTTCAGGGTTGGGGATATATATAGAGGGTGATCGATTCATTTTTCGTCCGATTAAATAAGCTCAAAATCTCTATATATGCATTTACTGACCTCATTCAGAATCGGGGATATATACAGAGGGTGATCGATTCATTTTTCGTACGATTAAAAAAGCTCAAAATTTCTATATACGTATTTACTGAACTCATATAATTATTCCAAACACAAATACAAAAAGAACGAATCGATCACTCTGTACTGACCCACCCACGATCCACCGTTGACAAGGACTCGGTCCCAAAAACGCATCTCTTTTCGGCCGCAACCCCTTTTTACCGAAGCGCCTCCCTGCTATTTTCGTCAGCGAACAATCAGGAGCATGGATCAAGTCGGAAGGACTCCGCGGAATCGGGGAGGAGGCAAGGTGGTAGAACGTAGCCGGATTCAGTAGCCCGTACGAAAAACCCACTCTAACGACCATTCCGCCTAATGATTCTTCTTTCTTGCGCGTGTCTCCGGCGAGTCCCGACAACGGAAGCATCGAGCGTCTGCGAGAGTGCAAGGAGGACTTTTAATCTTCCCCTCCCCACCCCCAAACTCGCCCGTCTCCCGTCCACTAATGACAGGCGGGCCGGCTTAATCAATGCAAATGTTTATCCGATACACCTGAACGTTTCCTGATGGTCGGCCGGGACGGAAGCTGGCATGGCGCGAGCAGCGACTAGACTTCAAGTGGAACCGAGCCAGAGGTCTCTCCTAATCCGATTTTTATGCGACGCGAACCTTGCCGCAGCGAGAGAAGCCGCGGATACGGCCGGGGCATAGTAATACGTCGAGTTGGATGGCTGCTTTCTTTTTCGCCGAGCGAACTGCCAATTGAAGGGACGAACTTTCGTAATAGTTAACGTTCGCTCGCTACTTTGCCGTCGTAAGGAGCGCGGGGGTGGGAAAGATGGCGCAGGAAGAAGATGGGAAGAGCTTCTTCGATACCGCTGAGGCCGGATCAATTCGCACACCTACGCGTACGCGCGTGCATGAAAGGAAATGACTGACTCACCCCCACTGCTACTAACCAGCCCCCGGGAGCCCGCGATAAGATTCCCATTTAGATTTCCGGGTACCCTGTTTCGAGCTTCGCCTTCCAGCGACACTTCGGATTTTTACCGCCTATCTTCCTCAGGCCACTTCCAGGTCGACGTTTTCGGACGGATTTTTTGGCCGCGTCGGTAGCCGAGTGGGGCGGACGGAAATGTGTATTCGGTGAAATTGTGGGATGCTTGAGATTGGTGAGTGCGGAATCCTTCAATTCCAAGCAGAGTCCGCGAATGATCGTAGAAAATGTTTAAATGACAAAATCGACGAGATTTAACAATGCGAATGACTGATTTTCTTCTGTTTCGGGCTCGCATTTCTCACTCGCTCATCTTCCTTCGCACTGTTATGCCTTCCTATCACATCTTCCAATCCAATCGTCACATTAGTCGGACTTCAACAAATTCCTTCCTGAACAAACCTACCGATAAACCTTTCCGTTGCCAAAGGTTCCGCCAAAGTAAGCAAACCCTCGACAGGAACATAAACCCATAAAAATTCCCTTCAATTGTTGACCTTGACATAATCATAAAATTTCCCTTTGATTACGTATCAACACCTGAGCAAACTCCAAAAATACTTCCTTTCTAAAACTTTCTGTCCTTTTCCAAATTCCACCTCCAAGCTCCTTTTAGAAACATATAAAGGTACCCAGGACCGCAAAAGACTATCATTCATCTCCAGTCCTGGCATAGACACCGTCACTCTGTCAGTTAATCCTAAAATAAAACTCTTGAACTGAAAGACTTTCGAACTCGATTTCGTTACCACCTATTACATTTCGCGTATCTTAAAGTAGACTAGTTGATGCCAATAGGCTGGCACAACAGCACGCGCATTCCTCGTGGAAACAAAAGCATGCCTCCCTGCAACTTCTGTCCACACTCCATTCGCTCTTCCGCGCGCAACTAATTCCCACATGCGCACACACACATAATCGACTCTCGCGCGCTCGTTCATTAGCGATGCCAGAAAATTGAACCGCAAGAACTGAGCACTCGCGAAATATTCGGGGAGCCCGACGAACTCGACGAGCGCGCAAAAAGTATCGTGGGCCAGTGGACGCAGTCGATGTCCGCATAAGAAAGTAATTGTCGGTTTAACACGACGACTAATCCGTTTTACGAGCCCCACCGCCGAGGCTCATTTGCAAGTCTCCGATCGTGGCTGCGGTTGCCTTCCGCGCTACCGCAGAATGAATCTCGATCGTCGTTGCGAGTCGATGCGGAACGGCCGCAGTGGCGGAGAGCCAATGGCCATCGCTTCGCAATTTGTTCCCGACTCGCATCGCCGCTCGCCGACCAAACAGACGCATGTATTCACGTCTGAGGTGGGTTAAACCACGATTTTCGTCCGATCTACCGACTGGGTGGTGCACGTTTCTCGTGACTCATTCTTTAACAAATAATATTGTGCGCTGCGAAAAATGTGGAGGGAATGAGAAACTTTGGACGATAGAGTGTAGTTGTTGTTTTGCGATGTTTCGAAATTTATTGTCATCGAACGTTTAAGCTAAACTGACAGTGGACGTACGAAATTCGTCATCTGTAAAAATTGTTTTTTATACCCCTGTTGACGTTTGATGCTTTCGAAAAGTGATGAATATGTTATAGAACATTGCAAGAAAGTGGAAAGCAGACGTTCAATACGTCGATACTTCGTATTATGACTAATGCACATTTGTAAAATACGTTCGCAACATTGCAACAAGAGCGGCTTGACATTTTCAATTTCTTTTCACGGGACATCATCCTCTCTGCAGTTGTGCCATGAATTACAATGCGGAGGCACCATAGAAATGTGGCACGCACATGCCTCGGGCATGTCTTAAATGTCGGAATTTTCTCGGATAGCTCGGAGCTCGCGGGAAAGGAAAATGGGGGGTGGAAGGAGGGTTGGGGGTGGAGGTGAGGAGGTGAGCAACTTCTCTTTTCAAGCCCGCTTTCAGACCCCCGACCACCGTCCTCGTATGAATAACACGGCAAATATTTCCAGAACGAGCAGCAGCAGCCAGTGTGCACACGTCGAAGTTCCGAAATGCCAAGTGAGGTACTGTCTTCTCTCCATTCTCATCCCTCCCCGTCCACTTTCCGCGCCCTTTTTCCACCTACTCCTTTTCGCCTCTTGTTCTCTCGGCATTTCGAAAGTGCGTCGCGATCAAAGAGGATTCCCTCGTCGCAATCTCGGCATCCACCTCAAAGAAAGCAAGAGAATACGACGGAAAAGGAGATAGATAGATGGAAAGCGAGTGAGAGAGAGAGAGAGAGAGAGAGAGACGTCGGAAGAGACAAGGAAGAAAATTAATTATGCGGTACGACAAGACAGTGCAAGTTGAAGATTGCGATAAGATGCTGGAAATTTCCTCGTTTCACCGTGGAGTTACGATTGTTTGGTGTCCATCAAAGCCCCGCGCCTCCCGACGTCCGCCCCATAGCGACTCGATTTTACGCCGAAATAACGGAATTCCGAAGTGTACGGTACTCAACTTATTCCACTCGACCCCCGATCTAATCGCTAAAAACACAGTAAAAGTTTAACCTCCGCGCGCATAAAATTTCAGTCCCGCTCGGCCATTACTCGCAGAACAAACGATCCGGCGGCACCGACATTTTAAACAAACGACACTCTTACCTTCCATCAACGTAACTACAAAACCGCCGCGCGCGCGCGCGGCGTCCAGGTAAAGAGAGTCGGAGGAAAAAGGAAAAAAAACACGAAATAACGGCGACTATCTATCCGGCGCATCTCGGGCAGCGTCATATGAAAAGTAAGTAAAACTATCTCGGAACTCGAACGAGAGTATCGTCAGCGCTGCGAAATACGATGGCAAGCGGAAGACAAGAAGTCTCGTTGAAGGAAAGATAGAACGAGAGTTAACTCGGACTTTCACCCGGGCAAACGATAATAAACTCGCGGCTTACTGCCGCGAGATTAAAGCCCGCATGTAGCCTCGTGTGTAATCGTGAGACTAGACTTTTCTCTCTCTCTCTCTCTCTCGCTGTCCCTGTCCTCCACCCCCCGACCCCAACCATTGTCTGTCCTTCCACCGACTTTTCCGGCATTTCTTCGTCTCCTTTTTTTTTACAGCCTCTCTCTCTCTCTCTCTCTGGCTCTCTTCGTCCTCTTCCACTTTCTTGCAACGCGCAATTTTCTATCTCTTTAATCTCTCCGAACTTCTCCATTTCTGTTCTATCCCGCGCATTTTATTATCCTTTTCTATCGTTCGCAATTTTCTTTCATTTTCCATTTTACGCTCCTCCACACTTTTTCATCCCCCCTCCCATCTGGCACCCTTCTCTCGCCTTCGGTGCGCCATTTTCCGTGAAGAATAAAGCATTGCATAACGCGCAACGTTCAACCGCACACTTATGTGTGCGTGTGTCTGTATTCGCTAACAGATTTTCGGATTCTGCTCATTTTGTCGACGTCGCAACTGACTCATTTAAATGTTCTGCTCATCTATTTTTGATTTAATTTGATTTTTTCAGTTTTAGCGCTCGTAACCGGATATAAGGCTCAGTCATATTTTTTTAAATTTGATTCTAGAACGAAACTAAATTTTCAAAAATAACATACTTATTTTATCTGATAACAGGTTTCGACTCTTGCCCGTCCTCCCCACATTTTCGCCAATTCTCCTTTTTTTCATAGATTCTCTCCCCCACCTCTCTCTCTCTCTCTCTCTCTCTCCACTCTCCGAAAGCGCGCAATTTTCTATCTCTTTAATCTCCCCGGAACTTCTCTATTTCTCCACTATCCCGCGCATTTTATTATCCTTTTCTATCGTCCGCAATTTTCTTCCATTTTCCATTTTCCGCGTATCTCCGTCCCGCGCTCCCCGACACTCGCACCTTCCGCAACCCCCTCCAAACCCTCGCGCCCCCTCGCACGCTTTTCCAGCCCTCCTCTATCTTGTGTACAGCACCGCTAGCTGACGCCGAGTTTAAAGTCGCCGGTAGACCGAAATTAAAGTAATGGCCCACTTTTTCTGCCCGCCGACGTTTACGACTTGGGACAGTGGTCGGGGCAGGGGTCGGGGGTGTGCAGGGGCTTGCGACAGGGCTCGGTGACGGGGGTTGGGGGTGTAACGAGTGAGATCGTAAAAGAGTCAGACTCGCACTGAATGCGAGCGAGTACAATGGGACGCTGGCCGCTTATCTTACTTTATCTTCGATTATCTTTGCTTTATTATCCCACGGACCCCTGATTGCGTGCCGCACGTAATCGTGCGCCGTGGCACATCGAGAATCGATCGTTCGCAGAGCCGACCACCGCCCACTGACTATCCGGCAATGATTTCATTACAAGCGTCGAGTATCGGCCGGATTGGAAATTACGAAATTGAATATGGCACTGGTTGGAAATTGCGCGCATTACGTCGCACGATACTCCGCCCGCCAGTGTGAGCTGAGTATTAACAGCGCTGATATACGTACATATGTACGCGTCTCTGGATCAAGGTCCTTCGACGCTGACTTTTTCAGCTTGTTTCGCTCGCTTGCCTCCTTGTTTTGTGGAACGACACCTCGTTGAGCGCAACAATGACTCGCTGCCCTTCGGCAGCTCGGTTCGCCGGGCGCGACCGCAATATCTTCCGTTGCTTTTATTTCATTACAAGCGTCGAGTATCGGCCGGATTGGAAATTACGAAATTGAATATGGCACTGGTTGGAAATTGCGCGCATTACGTCGCACGATACTCCGGCCGCCAGTGTGAGCTGCGTATTAACAGCGCTGATATACGTACATAAGTACGCGTCTCTGGATCGAGGTCCTTCGACGCTCACTTTTTCAGCTTGTTTCGCTCGCTTGCCTCCTTGTTTTGTGGAACGACACCTCGTTGAGCGCAACAATGACTCGCTGCCTTTCGGCAGCTCGGTTCGCCGGGCGCGACCGCAATATCTTCCGTTGCTTTTATTTCATTACAAGCGTCGAGTATCGGCCGGATTGGAAATTACGAAATTGAATATGGCACTGGTTGGAAATTGCGCGCATTACGTCGCACGATACTCCGCCCGCCAGTGTGAGCTGAGTATTAACAGCGCTGATATACGTACATATGTACGCGTCTCTGGATCGAGGTCCTTCGACGCTCACTTTTTCAGCTTCTTTCGCTCGCTTGCCTCCTTGTTTTGTGGAACGACACCTCGTTGAGCGCAACAATGACTCGCTGCCCTTCGGCAGCTCGGTTCGCCGGGCGCGACCGCAATATCTTCCGTTGCTTTTGGCGCGCAGTGCTCGCGGGACAAATCGTCATTGTGGCGAGCCATCGCGAGCGGGTCGGTGACGTCGACCGAAAACCGAAAGCCGCACGGGGCAAATCACCGCGAACATTATCCCTGGCCATCGATCGGGGAGGCATAAACGCTCGTGTATTCGAAACCTCAATGCCGCCGACGAGTACACCGGCCGCCTCGTCGCTCGCTGGATCCCTATGCCAGCCCTTTTCCACCCACCCGTTCCACACCCTTGCCCGTTTTGTCCTTGTACGCCCTGTTCGTCGGCGAGCGTGCGCTTGTTACGCCTAAATTTCGTAATTTAAGTTAATTTATTTAAATTCCGCCGGCGCGCGGTGTTTAGAAATTTACGGGTGGTGGACGAAGGGAGGAGTGTACGTTTAGGTAGGAGAATGAGGTAATATGTAATGTTATATGTGGGAAAAAAATCGTCAACTGTTTTGTGCAATGTTGATAATTGACTGAAGTGTCGTTTTTATCTAGGATTACAAGGAGAGAGTTCAGACTTGGAAATCAAAGAAAAAGGTGTACGTGCAGGAGCTTTCTTCAAAATAGGCTTCATTTTGTTCATAACACGAATGCATGATCCACCCATAAGACAACGCATATTATCATAAAATAAATAAAGCCCATTCTGAAAAAAGTTCTCGCACGCACACCTTTCATTCTCTAATGTTCTAATTCCTCGCACTGAATACGAAATCGTGTGTGCCGCTGCACTTTCCGGCGGCTCGGGTACTTTAAAGGCGAGCATTTCGGCGCTTTCGGCACCCCGGACATCTGCATACGGTAAACATTTCGTGACTCGACGTCGGCGCGTATAAAACATCGCCAGTCGACTTACCATATTTCAGATTCCGCCCGTTTTGACGCGCGCGATAACGTACGCATTTCGCATGCATACAAAAGCCTCGACGAGTCGTAAAAAAGTCTCATCGACATCGTCATAGATTATGTTTACGGCGCGCCATAACCGTCCATAACCGCGAAAGCATACCTACCCCTCGAGAGCGTAAGACACCACCAATGGAATGTCTGCGTCGCGATAAACGATAGAGAGCGAACGATCCAGCGAACATATCGCCGGCGAATACAGCGACTTTATCTAATAGACACACACGAACGACAGAAAGCCTGCCAAACAACGATGTTCTTAAGTCAGAAAGTGTACCAAGTGTACCAGTGCAGGCACGCTCATGGTCATCAGTGCTGCACATCTAAAAAACGTGCATTTGGTGTGCGCGAAAAATAGTCGGACTCCGTAAATCGAAGGGATACATTTTTGTGACCGCGAACGATCGATTATCGAAGAGGGTTGAAAGGGGGGGGGGGGGGGTGAGAGGTGCGTGGAAGCTGACGGCAGTAACAAACGGAAAGCGGGACAGAACGACACGGAGTGGGCCAATCTGTTTGCGGTGAATTTGGCCGAAACTGAGCGTAGAAAGCGAATTCCCGGAAAGTGGGCGGAGGAAGTGAAGGGGGGAAGGGGGCTGAGGTTTGGCCGGCTAATCAAACGAGCGCACGGTACACTAGTCAACGTACTTGTACGGGGATGGGAGACGACCGGCAACTTATGCGAGCCACCCTCCGCAAACGCGAGTACCTGCACGCTCGCGCGCGCGCGCTCAGGGGGTGGTTTGTAAAATCGTACTCGCCGATCCGCGGAGTGCCGAAATACGATAAACGAGCCCATATCAATTGAGCTCTCAATTCGACATCGTGCCCGCGCGCTCGCATCGTCGCGTCTCGATTATTCTCGTTCGCCGAGCGAGCACATTTAAACGCGGATCTACGTAGAACACTTCCAGCGAGAATGCGCTGGCCAAAGTGCCCGCATTGTACACTTTCGCGCCCGACTTCTGTGCGATGCACCGTGGATTGTAGCACACTATGCTACCTAATGACACGGAGCGTCTTTCGCGGATTAGATTCCGAAAGGGACAAGTTTTATTCCTTGAAATAAGCCGCAACTTTGGTGTGAAGTATAAATATATTGCGTGAAGCTACATCTATATGTACAGCTTTGGTCTGAACAGTTTGGTGTTTGTCAGTGGACGGACTAGTAGGCGAACGAAAAACAAAACATGTGCACGGTCAGTTGGAAAGGACAAGTGCGGAATCCCTTAGTGAAGGGGAAAACGGTCAAGAGAAAGTCAAAGCATACAATATAAGACTTTCTACAAAACGGACCAAAACCAGACTTAACCGTCAAACCTATTGTACTCCCTCGCTTGAGAAAGAAGTGCGCACTTGAGTCCCCAACAACTTCTGGACACCCTGTACACGAGCGTGGTCGCATGTGCGCTGGAAGCCGCCCGGGCTCCGTCGCTGACGTGTGCCGAAGGGGATGAGTAAAAAAATACACAGAGCTCCTCTCGTTAAGGTTGCAAAGGCCCACCCCCAACCCTTCTCCCTCTCCCTCCCTCCCCCATTGATTAGCGGTGACGTTTCACAAAGCCGTGTTTTTTTCCACCCTCCACCACTCTCTTCAATCCCTTTTTGCGCCGCCAATAACGACGAGTAGCTATACGTGCGCATACATACACGCGCGCGGGTTCTGACGAAAACTGCGAATGCAAATGAAATTCGAGGTAAAAATACCGGGGCGAATGTGGCGAATTAAGCGATCGCCGAAAATGCGGTTCTTGTCGAAGGATTACGGACAGTCTGTTACGCGAGTCGCGAGCAGGCGTATGAATTCTCGTGCGAGTGGGGGGGCGTTGAGAGGGTACCGTGTGCGTGGCGTCGCGCGCTGTCGATAGTGTGCACATTGTGCGGAACGTTACGAGCAGTTGCCCCAATTTATCGTGCTTTTATGCGCTGAGAGCCTTCCGCGCGCTTTCCTCCGCCCGAGCGCTCTCTCTCTCTCTCTCTTTCTCTCTCTCTCTCTCTCTCTCTCACTCTCTCTTTTCGCTTCCACCCTCCCGCGGTAGCTCGCTCACTAACCGTCGCTACACTTTTCACTGTATATTTAGCCCCCAACGACCAACCCCGACCCACCCCCACCCACGCCTCCCTTTTTATACCGTGTCTAGGAAAAATTTTAGAAGGGCACTACCGCGGCGGATGAATGCTGTCGCGAAAAATTTCAATCCGATGCTCGGAAGTTGAATGCGGCTTTTTAAGAGTCGCCGCAGTCAGGGCGTGTTTTCATCGATTCAATTGGTCGTGCCGTCGAGATGTATAATCGAGTCGATGTCGTAAATTGACGCCGGGAGGCCGGTAGAGTGGGGCTCGAAAATAGGCGTACGTGATGTTTCGTTCGTTTTGAATCTCATTTCGGATCATGGCTGGGTGGAGGATGAGGGAAGCGCGTGTGCGCACGGTTTACTTGCGAACGTGTGCATATGATAACTTCATGATTGAAAGGTTTCGCGGATATGTCAATTGATGTATTTAGTATGAAACGTGGCTGCGTGCAGCGTGAACGCGCTCTCGTCATTATATTTTCGGATACGATTGCGAATGTTGAAACTTGTACAGCCGAAGATACTGACGCTGTGCTTTATTTTGTGATAGCGATTCAGAAGTGTAGAATAATAAAGTAATTAAAAAAAATCGATATTTTTGTGTTTCGTTTTATAAGACTTGAATAATTGAATAATATTTTCATTATTATAAAAAGTGAGTCCAAAAACACTCAGAAAAACGCTACCCAAACAATTAACACAAAACAATGATTCAAAAGCACAGCATCCTCCGAAGAAGTCCCACGCAGCAATATTTCCCGTAGAACTCGCTTAAAATCACCGAATTTCATGCATTCGCAGTGACATACGTACACCGCCGAAGCACACGTTTGGATAGAAACGCCTACGAGCGTCAGGCAACTCATACGAGTCTCTTCGCGAACATACGCGCATCGCCGCAGGTAGATTGGCTTATGCGAATAACAGATACACCCTACACAGGACGAGCCGACAAGCACAAACACACATCTACACGCCCACACGTACACATCACGAGCGCACAAAGTCGACATAATTATGCAGCGTCGTACGTTTCGCGATACAATCAGGGCGTAATGCGGATCCCAAGTGGAATATGGCACGGAAGCGTGGAGAATAACTTAAGCAGTCGGGACGGGACCGACTGGCTCAATGACGATAACATAAATAACGATCCCTTAAATCTGCGGAGTCGCGCCGGAGGGCACGGCAGAGGGTGGCCTCGGGAACACAGCGACGCGAGGGTGGCACCGACGTAAGCCGTGACGCGGGGTAAGCGATTAAAATGCTTAACATGTAAATCCGGCCGCTCGTTATTTCAAGCGACGGTTAATGTTTGACCGCGATATTACTTGCGCAAAACAGAAACTCGATCCGACCCACCCCGAGTACTCTCTCTCTGTCTCTCTCTTTCTCACTCATTCTGCTGCCCTTTCAGCCGGCTGCCATCGCCGTTTTGCCTTCCCCTGTACTTGCACTTTCTGTTTCGCTTATTTCGCGTTTATTACGAGCCTGCGGTAACCTTACGTCCCGTCCTGTTTCATAGTTCCATATTAAACTGCGCTCGAAGAGCACATTTCAAAGTTATGTTTTTCTAAAATTGTCTCGCTCCCGCGTACACGCTTTTTCACCCCAGCCCTTCGTCGGCCTCTCTTTTCAACCCTCTTGGACGCCTCTCGCTCACTCTCACCAGGTCGTTGTGGTCTGAATATAAATTATTCTCATTTGCAACCGGCGCAACTGGTCGCTTAGCTCTCCTGACTCTCTGGATTATCCGTAAACGTTCTCGCGGATTATGCGAACCGGACGACAGCGAACGGCAGAAGAAATTTTCCCAGAACGCGGACTCAAAAGTTACCGAAAGTTCAAACTAGGGGCCCTGTAATAAGAGTTCAAATGGATCTAACAACAAATCGACACCGAACAGCAGCAGAAATTTTCCCAGAACGCGGACTGAAAAGTTACCAAAAGTATAAACTAGGGTACCCTGTAATAAGAGTTAAAATGGATCCAACAGCGAATCGTGTTTTATCACCGTATCGAATTATCAAACGATCTTTCAGTTCATCAAATCGGCCGAACATATTGTGACGGCGCAAGTGGCTGGCAATTGGCCGCGATTAGCATAACAAGCCGGGCCAGTGTGCGTAATTAAATGGACGCTGCTTACGTACATTCCGCGGCGCGTTTATTACTAATGCGTCACGTACGATCGTTACAACGGTTTCACTCCCGACGTCGCTTCATTATTGACTGACATCCGCTCGCGTTGGATGCCGAAGTAACGCGAAACCGGCTCGGTGTTGATTTTATGATTGGCTTAATTGCGCTACGAACGCACGGTTTGTGGGAGAGTTGCGAATATGTGAATGTTCGAGCCGGGAGATAGAGACACGCGGAAGCGTATGGAGCGTGCGGCTGACTGGCAAGATATAAACGTGACTGACAGATCGGTTAGGCAGTGGTTTTCTGTGCGCGATAGTCGAACGTCATGAACACTTTTAGATGCGCATTAATTAAACCGTGTGCTCGTACCGAGTCGAGAACAGAATTAGTCGGGTTATGTAGCAGCAGAAAATTCAGTTCTGTTTCCTATTTATTCAACCTTGTTTAATAATAAAACTGCATCATTGACAAATGAAACTAAAGTAAAGTTTCAGAAAGTAAAAGTTGAAACCAATCATTCTGACTAGTAGTCCTAGTGTTAATCTTGGATAAAATCAAAAGTTCCAAAAGTCGAAACACGTTCGAATTTGAATTAATATTAAAAAATCCAATTCTTCTCGACGACTAATTTTGTCAGCACAGTGAACGAAGTATGTATACACAGTCCCCGGCTCGGCGTCGTCGAGCGACCCGCACGAAGATTCTCACCGGCAGTCGAGCGCATTCTCGACGTAATTGCGCCGAAGACGGCTTTTAATTAGCCGACTATAATCAATGGACAAGCCGCGGTCGTTATTCGGGAAATTCGCGATCCGGGTCATGCCGTCTGCGGAAAATGTTTTCAGGGCGCGCATCCATTCAGAGAACAGGGCCGGCAGATAGGGTGGCTAAGGGCTGCTCGGGGGCAGGGTGGGGCTTATTCATTTTCAGACTGTTGGGTAGTAATTTTACGCTCGGCACAATATCTCAGATTTAATTAGCCACTCGAGTGAGGGCGCAGCCAAGATGCGCCTCTTTCCTCTGGCCACGCCATTTCGGAGGCCTGCAACTGATATATACCAGGCGGATGTGTGCGTGTTTTCCTTATCGTGCCGGTTCGCCGAGCTCGAGATAAAATGTTATAACCCGTGAATGCGTGCGAAAAAAGGTTGATGTGATATTCAGCGTCGGCTGCTTGGTGGAACAGAATAATTCAGGGACGGCGGGTAGATGCATAGATTGTAGGCTGATGTAAAGCTCGCGGCGTGCCACTCCATCGATTGTATGTAACGAGCCTAAATTGACGAAATGTGTACGTATTAAATTCGATAGAAATAGTAAAACAGAATTTTTGCGGAATTAATAAATTCCGATATTTCGACACTTCGCTGAGTATTACTTACGCTTTATCTAAATCGATGATCTCATAAAATCGCTCCAAGTCCCATTACACTGTACTATAACAAACATGAACCAATTCTCGTATGCATGCAAGCAGAAAGAAACGCAAGCATCGGCATAAATCTTTTATCCTTCCATGCCTATACACGACACCGAACGCATCACGAGCACAGCACCGAGTCGATTGATTCTTTTCGTCAAAAGCAAGGCAGAGACGCGCCAACCAGATGCACGCAGGCAATACGGGATCGATTACACGTCACAATATATCTCCGCGAAATGTAAAACAGCGTCGCTCCCATAACGCCGACATGCCATCGCGCATCGACAACCGGAGATAATTTTATGCTGGCGCACGTTACATCGCCAGCCCGTCGCCGTCACGACAATGTTCAGTCGTGCCAATCGACACGGCGGCCGCGCGTCACATTAAAGTCACCAGTCGAGCGATCAGGACCAAAATCGTCGGCCCTTGTCGAATATCAACCGATCGGCAGCATCGGAGTCCGGAATTGGCCCCGATTGTTTGGCCGTCAAAGAACGAGCAATTGTTTTAATCGTTTTGCCATTGACTCCCCGGTGTAACGAGCGTTTCGATCGGTCGGCTGAAGGGGCTGGGATATAGGCTGGTAATTAATGGCAGCGATAAAACGCCGGTTGAAAAACAAAGGAACGTCCGACTTGAATAGTCATGACGCGCCACTGTGTTACGCCGCGACGATTTACGCTTTTGGCGAAAAATGGCCGCTAGTGGGCGATTCATAACTGGGAGGTTGACTTTGACTCGATGCGCGAAGTCGATCGATTTGTAACATGGCGCGTGTAATATCTGTCCACGGAATATATTACGGATTTTTATGATAAGTGTATTGAATCAATTAGTCCGTCGTTATTCGGGTGTCTTGTGAGTACAATATTTATACGATACGTGACAGGGAAAAGTATTAAACGATTGTCGATTTGTACGGGTTGAAACGAGGAAGATCTAATTATGAAATAGATTGAGAGTGATTAAAAAACAAGAGGAAAATAATATTTAGCCGCGAAGCGTGTAATATGAAGCACTCTGTAGGACTCGAAACGAAAACAGAACGATCGGTCGCGCTGTTCCGCATTCGACAGAGGTAAATACGTTCGGCGACAAAAGAATAAATTGCGCGAGCGGACGAACGCACGAGCCGTCGCACGAACAAATAGGGGCTGGGGAGCGGGGGTCGGATATAATTTATCCGTGTCATCCGATACTACGACGATGCGCGTTTCATAACGCGCCCCACCCTCCGGCTTCCCACCCTTTGACGCATTAAAGCCATTAAATATCGCGAACTTTTATTATTATCATCGCGGCGCGTGGGCACAAAGTGGAAGCGACCCGAACGGAAATGCGGGGGACAAAGAAGGGGGGTGTGATCAAAGGGAACGATCGCATCGGGCGTGCGCAGATTTTTTCCGTCGTTATTCGGATTATCGCTGAATTTATGAAATCACGACGGTCCGCTGACCTCGTTGATTACGGCGGCTCGTTCGGCGTATAGGGATGTTCGATTCTCTTGAAAGAATAGTCAGAAATACATAGTTAGTTCTTTTATTAATTCACGGGAAGAACTCCAAATAAAAGGATCGATCGATCTTGGAAGAATCGATTTTTTTAAAGAATCGATTCCCAGAGACACGTCGAACAATTTCGCGCGCGCAACGTTCTGATTTACGACCGACGTCATTTGTCGCACGGCAAACTTCAAGACGAGTCCCAGTTTTTGGCCGTCGTTTTAATTATCGCGGAATAAACCTCGCGCGCTCGTCGCGGGCAAATGCTTCTCGGACTGCCTCATAAAAACATATCGTCGCGTCTCCGACGTACTTCCGGCAGTCGGTTAATCGCGCAGCGTCACGTTCTCGCGGAATTGTCCGCGTCGTAAGATAACAGGCCAGCGTTAATTTACTCGCAAAGCGGAAAATCAGGACGTCACGGCGGCGAAACGAGGCACTTCTTGTTCCGTCGGACTCACCTCGACATTCGAACTCGTGCGAATTCTGTGGGAACTTGGTTTCGAGCCACCACTTTCTTCAAACTTCATTTTATTTTCCGATAGCAATCAATGAACCGAATCAAAGTATAACGAGTTCGAGCCGAGAGACCAGTTGGTTCGAAGGATTATTAGTATAAAAAAATCAAACGATAAATTGTCCACGAATTAAACTTACGCAATGAACTCCCTTATATTTCACACTATCAGAAACGACTAGAAAAAAATGTTAAAAAAAGAAAAGTCCGGTGTACCATAACGATGTGAGCCGAAAAAAAATATATACCACGCGCTCTCATGCTTTCCGCCGCGCAAAATGAGCCGGTGCCGCGATTTTCGTTCTGCCCCGTATAAAGTCGGCTAGGAAAATGGTAGGAGCCGGTGGCGGGGTCGACGGTGGCCACGGAGATTCGACGATGAATGCTCCCTTTTTATCCCCGCGGTTCTTGTCGTTGTCGTTGGTTGTTGGCGCTCGTGTATACGCGGCTCGTAAAATAAATAAAGAGACTATCGTCCGTTGTGTTGTTGCCGGGCGCATGCGGCAGCGATAAGGTCGGCTGAAAGTGAATTGGTGGCAGAAGATCTTTTGCATAAAGCGCCTGCCACTTTGCATATCTCCCCGCCGCCTGTTTGCCTCCCGATTTTAGCCGGGAGATTTGCGAAACGAGCCAGACCGAGTCCCTTTGCCAGCGAGCGCGGCCGCATTTACTTCCATCCGTCCTCGTTTTTTCCATCTTTACGACGGACCTTCATACTTTTTCGGCGCTGGACGCGGTATTAAATTATTGAGACGTTAAGGGATGACGTACGACGTGCCCTCTCCGAATTTCTCGGCCTCTTCATCTTATCGAACCTAGGAAAGTTGGGACACATCGAGTGTGGCGCTCTTGTCTTAAATATATTTTTCTTATTATCGACTACGGCAGTCGCTCAATGTTCGTCGAATACATTCTACAAATCATTTACATGTTTCTTCAAATACAATTTATTTAATTTTCAACAATAAAACAGTCCGACAAGCATCCAGCAACCGAACTGCAACATTTCCCTAAAATTTCTGCTTGACACATTGCATTTTTAATACACAAACGCAACTGCCACCACAATCGCTACATGTCCCAACTTTCCTCTGTCTTCAACCCACTCTCTGCAATGTTGACATACGGCGCACCGGGAGGATTCCAACAAAGTCTATATCGCGTCCCTAAATAGTCGACCGGCAAATTCTTATGAAGCGCTCCAGCGCTGGCGCGATATCATATTAAACTGCCGGAGAAAACAGCTTATAAGGGGCGCTTGGCGAGTGTCGAGCAATAATTAAACAAGAAGCCGTCGCTGCGTCCTCGCTAGCGACGACACCTCCGCACAGGAGTTCGTTTCCCAGAACCCCCGCCGACGCTCTCAACCCCTTGCCCGTGGACTTAATTAAATTCGCCGGCTGATCGCGGGCGCGATCGAGATTGGCCCCGGGACGACACGCGAGTCACGTTATTAATTACCGCCGTTCCGTTACGCAAACCTGGTACGTACAGGCCGCTGTGTACAGGGTGGCAGCCCCCCACAGCATCGGCTCGCACCATTTTCTGGGCAACGTTGTAATCGGGGCTGAGCATCCGTTCATATCTTTGAAATGTTATTTTTTTTGCCAATTACGTGTGCGGGATGATTGTGACAGTGTGTTTGTCGGCTCGAGTGTAACTGGAATTGGAGGATTTCTTTGGAAATGGAAGACGTTACATATGGCGTTATTAATTTTTTTTAGTCAAATTTACGAGGCAATAGAATTTAATGTGTGAATGTTCGGTTGTTGAGAATAGTAGGGATTTTTTGGAGCAAATAGTTTGACGGGATTTGATTAAGTCGGCTGTTGCAGGGCACTTTTTCTTAAACGAAATGATAGAGACACATCCTGCCACTTACGTACCTTATTTATGATCGACGTTCGTTTCGATTAAAACATTATGTATTCGTCCATAACTAGCGACGCCGTTTTCGCGTGGTCATTCGTTGTCCGAGCGAAATTTGTACCCAACGCCAGTTACATTAACGGATGTGAGCGATGTTTTAAAAAGTATCGGGAGCGAAGCACGAAACGAGAACCGGCTGCAGCCTCTCACGATTCGTTAAAACAAATTTATCCCCGGGTAAACGGAACTCTAAGCTCGCCTGCGAAATAATGAAACTTCCGCGAGACAATGCATGGCCGTTCGATAAAACGAGGGATTCGCGTAATGCTGTATAGAAAGCGAAACACCGAAAACAGAATGAGAGGAAATGGGGGTAGAGAGAGGGAGAACAAAAAAAACAACCATGTTCCAGCGAATGTACGGCGCGATGTAGAGCATAAACGGTTTCTCGGAAAACTGCAACAAAATAAATCGGCGCGAAGTTACGTTAAGAAGGACTCGCACAGACAATCTGGTCAAAATTTAACGCCACATGCCGAAAATGCACACGTATTTACGACATACACGCCATTTACCTTATACACCACAAATGAAAGATTAATATCTATCTGCTACTACAAAAGACTATCTTTCCATTCGAAACAATCTTTACACGTTAAACGAATAAATTATTATCTTCTAAACTATGCAGTAAGAAAATTCTGAAAATTCGTATGCTTCTCAAACGATCGTAAGATCGGCCTCTCGCGAAAATAGGCCACGGACAACTTTGCCGGCCGGTCGACAAGCGTCGATTATCGTTTTCGTCGGACACACCCGGTGCATTGCGAAGAGTACGCCGCAAAAGGAGGAAGCGCGGAACGAGAAGAAATGGGAGGACTTATCCGCGCGGATTTAATGAAAACAACTAATTCCGCAGTACCCCGAAATCGATTTACAACGAGCGGAGATTAAGTCGTTCGCGTGTTTCGGTATTAGAGGGTGGCGAAGGGGGTGGGTGGGGTGAGGAGAACAGTGGGAGAGGGCGGCGGTCCGGAAGTCGCGTATAAATTAAGCGGAAAGAGTCCGTTCATTAAAGCGATTTACCCCGGCGCCCACGTACACGTTCTCTCATCCTCTCTCTCTCTCTCTCACTCTCATTCCGCAATTTTCTTTCTCTCTCTCACACACATTCTTTCACCCCGTCTCTCCCTTTCTCACACATTTCGCCGGGGCAACATTCGAATTCTCGAAACGTATCGCGCGCGGTCACTTTATACCGAGGCGAGCACTAAATCCCCGCGGAACGTCGGCGGCAGCTCTCAAAATAAATTACGAAAACGGCGAAACGTGCGATATAAATTCGCGTTTACCGCAATATCGATCGATCGCGAATTCGGTGGAAGGGCTGCGAGCGAGGGACAGAGAGAGAGAGAGAGAGAGGAGGCCGTACCGTGGAGTCGTGAATCTGTCTGTTCCTTCGACAAGAGAACTGGATCGTCGGTAGAAGAGCTATGGCCGCGATGACGCCGGTTTCCTATTGGAATGTGGAGAACCGTGGAGCATCGTCGAGAATCGAGAGACTTAGGATAGGATAGCGGCCTTAGAACATGCGATGATCAATGAGATTGAGAAAACAGACGATTAGAATACGTAACGCTGGCGAAGAACTCGTGGGCTCAATGTTTCATTTATTTCAGTTGTACGCAACACGCCATACTGCTCATTTTATAGGAGACGAAAAAAGAAGGCACGGAAAGAAATGTATTATCGATATAAAAGGGCATAATTGTAAGGGAAAGAAGAAGAGAAAAAAAGCTGCAGAGAAACACATATAAAAATACATGATAAAAAGAAGCAGAGAAGTCCCAGGTCAAAATGACCGTACAAGCACTGTATAAAGATTCGCAGAAAGAAGCGTACCGAGCCACAGCTGGCTAATGCACGCATTCAGCGAACTGCATCGTACGTTCGAAAAAATCTGCACTGCAAAGTCTAGCCAGCCGAACTTAGGGGTGCGTGACGTTTCGTCGAAAAACAATTGCGCATCGGACGTTTGAGCGGCGCG
Source organism: Priocnemis perturbator (assembly GCA_963942575.1). NCBI lineage: Eukaryota > Metazoa > Arthropoda > Insecta > Hymenoptera > Pompilidae > Priocnemis > Priocnemis perturbator. Next base: position 11,642,636 of record OZ012655.1, on the reverse strand, counting down.
GCCCGCCACCCATATTTTCTCCCCCCAAATTGAATCGGACGGACGAAACCGAAATTAAGGGCCCCGATAAGGCCGCGTAATATATCTCCGCGATAGTTAACGAAAGAATAAAACCAGCCGTGGAACCAACCGCTCGGGGTTTAGTTTATCCAGCGCTCGAATCGCTGTTTATTCAGACAATTTCAGCTCGTAAATCTAAGCGCGCTCGCCAGCAAGAGAAACAGAGAGCAAGAGAGAAAGAGAGAAATTTATCGCAGCGTAATCGAACAGCCCCTTACCCGATTCACTTCAAACTTCGACGTAGTTTACCTCGCGAGTTCGTCCTTCGCGTGAATGGGCTGAAACTTTGAAATATGCCGCGAACAAAAGGATTCTCGAGTTATTACTTGACAATGGCCCTTTTAAAAGGGAAGCGATCGGGGGGTGTGGACCGTTCGACGGTTGCGAAATTGAGAAATTGTGTCGGGGAAATTCGAGCTGCCGATCTGTCTATCGACGAATAATTGCTTGAGGGAGAGAAAAAAAAAAACAAGAACGAGACTGACGAAATCTTACCGTACGCGCGACCGTATTTCTTTTCCTTTCGCTTCTTCTTGCTTCTTCTTTTTTTATTTTATTTTTTTTTTTGCTTTCTTTCAGCTGAGACACCCCTTTTTTACCTTCGTCCCTATCCCTTTGTCGCTCTTGTCGCGTACGTGACTGCGAGTCTGCGTCTCACGAGCCCTTTCTTCTCTCTCTCTCTCTCTCTCTCTCTCTCTCTCCCGCCCCCACTTTCCGGCTTGTTCATCTAATAGAAAGCTCCGGCTCGACGTTGCGAACGCGCCTATATCACGCCTAATGAGCCGGAGAGAATCTTCGTCACATCTTCGTGTCTAGTGGCCACGTCGCCTTTTCTCGTGCTTCTTACGGCAGCCGACGACGACGACGGTGCAAAAATAGACGCGGAGAGTCGGCGCGGTCGCGCGTTCCATTTTGTATCTGAAAGGACCATGGTCCGCGGAACTTTTGGCTTTTTTTTCGTTGCAACGTGAGACGGAAAAAGGAATTTTTCGCGGCGTTTGCCAGCTACTCTCGGCCGCTGCCACTTCGACGCGCCTCTTTCGATGCCATTCCTTGCTATCCGATTTTTCCAAGAATCGATTTATTCATTCAGTATCCCTGGACTCTGACTCGGTTTCTTTGGCTTCGATTTTTTCCGAGAACCGATTCTGAATCGATTCCTTCGAGAGAATGCAGCGTCTGTAGCTCACGCTATCGGCGGCCGTGGCTGCGTGTATTCAGATGTGTTTGTCGCGGCAGAAATCAGTGGCGCGCGCTCTCGTTGGTTAAGGGACGCTCGAAATTGCGCCGCTCCATTAGCTCGCGCGCTGCATCGCCGGGAGATGCACTTAATTGATCGTTATCCCGGCCAGCGGTGGGAACGTGCCTTTTCGTAATACGGTCACTTGCGAAATATCAAGAGACACGATCCTGCGCGCTCTTCGAACGAACTCCCCTTCGCCTGGCCCGGCCGGCTTGCCTGCCTGCTTGCTTTTCTGGTCCTCCGGGCCGTTATCGTGGAGCGTGTAAAAACGCCACCCTCGTTATCGTGGACCTTCGACCTTGTGGCCGTCGCGATTTTTAAACGGTTCCGCGTACGAGGAAGCTCAACGATCGATGCAAGTGGTGCTCGGTGCATGTTTATTTCACCGGAGAGCGAATTCGTATTATCGCGTCAGGTACATATATGTAATTGCTGCACCATAAGCCGCACGATCAATATCAGTATAAAAAGACAGAAATTAACATTACAAACATTTTAAGTTTCAAGACTTGATTCAAATTCCTGCATCCACGTGTCGATTCCTACGTTCATAGGAACCATACAAAAATTTGTCCATTATCCAATGACTCAATTAAAATTCTTTTATTCTGATCACTTCGCAGCAGGCAAAGAAGAAACGAAAATGGACAAAATAAAAAAATAGGCACACGTACATCGGCAGGTCCCTGTTTAATTACCGTACCGCGTTTAACGAAACGCCGACGAATTTGACGTTGTCGGCCAGCTCGTGAGACACGCCATCGGCACTTCCGCTCGCCTCGTCCGCGTCCTCCCGCGCATTTCCCGTTTAACTCGGTTCGCGAGCGTCGCGACGCCATTACGAGCCGACCCGGCCGATAAAACGCGATCGGCAGTCGCGCGCAGCGGGCCGGAATGAAGCGTCGACGGAACACGCCTAGTCCGAGCCCCTTCGTTCCCAAATCGTTCCAGCAGCGAATGCCTCGGAGCCTCTCTTTCCCCGGCCATCGCTGGCAGTGTCAGGCATCATCTGGGTCGAGCCGCGATTAGATCCCCGGAATCGGGATATCTAGCCGACGCCGGCGCCGGGGCTATCAAATATTGTGCGGTCAAACATTCACGGCCCGCTGCGTCCAGAGCAGTTTGAATTCGTGGCTTTTGCCCGTGATAGCGGCGCACGAATTAACTATCCAGTATGTGTGCCGGGTATACTCGCAACCGCGCGCATTATCTTCGTCGGCGGACCGAGAGTGCAAGCGCGGGAGTAGTTGAGTATCGAGGGACGATTTCGAAACGTTTGGTGGACAGGAATCAGGGACGTACGATTCTCTTAAGAGAATTGTATCTTTCGGATTTGAATCGTGAGAATGGATGTTCTGAACAAGTTCAAACGAAAGAATCGAATTTTTTGGGATGATGAAAGAGTCGATTGCTTGAAGAATTAGAACGTCGATGTGTGCGCGTCGCACTCGAGACGGCAGGTCAGGAAAGACCCCGTCTCTTTTAAGAGAAACGTTTCGGAATCGAATCGTGAGAATGGACGCTCTGAAAAAGTTCAAACGAAAGAATCGAATTTTTGGGGATGATGAAAGAGTCGATTGCTTGAAGAATTAGAACGTCGATGTGCACGTGTCGCACTGGAGACGGTGGGTCAAAAAAGACCCCGGCTCCGGCTGCGGAGGATTGAACAACGGACGGCGTCGCGGGAATTCGTGAAACTGATGACACCGTCCCTCGCAGATTGCGTCGATTTGAATGACCGCCTGTAGAGCCAGCGATCCGTGGAACGAGACACCGGAGACACGCGAAAGTGGCCGCAGCTTCTTGGAACAAAGTCGTCCCGTGTCCCGTTCCGGCGGAGGTTAACGATCCAAAAAATAAGCACTCGCTGTCTGACCCCCCGGTGTCACGTTTAGCTGATTGCAGCCGGCTCGCAATGATGTAATGTCTTCATTAAACGCTGACGACGAGATGAATGCTCGCAATTATCGCGCCCGGCGATCGTCTTTTTGCGCCACCGGCCGACGTTGATTGATAGGCGTTCATTATGCATTATGGGATGATATATCAGCCGAGACGCTCCAGACGACGCCCGCGGCGGTGTCAGTCGTAATGTCTCGAGATGTCTGTTGACGGAATAATCAGTTTCGCAACGGAACGATGTAACGCCAGCGTATTCATTAACCGCGTCCACGAGGTCGTAAATAAAAATAAACAAAAACTTGCTCGATTACGGAAACGACGTCAAGAATGATGGGGACGTACGAATTCGAGAGGGCTAACTGTGGAAAAATATTGAATTTGCCTGCTTCCCCGGGTGTACACGAGTGATTCTTTGTTGAGCGAGCTTCGTTAAATTCACTCCGACGGTAGGCCGCACATGTTACCGCGGCAAACAACCGGCCGCGTTCACATTCACCCCTCGCGTACGACGAAGCATCTTGAATCGACACACGGGGAACTATTAATATCGAGAGAAGGCAGGCAGGCAGGCAGGCAGCAGAAACGCGTAAGCTCACCGCCAACTATCTACGCTTTCCGTGGGAAAACCGTTATTCCATTCGGAAGTGGCTTCAGCCGCAGGCCACTCGATGCAAACTCGCCGGTGCAGAAGATGCGTTAACGTTTCACCTACACACAAACCGCCGTCGCGTTCTACGTACGTTATAATATCTCCGCGCTCTGCCTTATACTTCCGCCGATGTACGTGTGCGGCACACATGACGTGGCCTCCGTTCGCGTCGTTGCGCTCCAGCTACTAACCGGAATATTCTACCCGAACAGTCGTCCGCCCGCGAATTATTGTCGCGCGGATTCGAAAAATTCGGAGGGCTGGTCTATAAAAATTCATCCGTCCGACCGAGTGGATCGTCGATGAAACGATTGAAATTGTTTCGGTTTCTACGTTTTTCATTCTACCATTATTTTCTCTTCCATATTTGCATGAGCGGTCGAGACACACGTAAGTTCACCGGAAAAATTCGCGAAAAATAAAATGCTCGAATTACACCTGTTCGGTGAATTAATACGTATAAAAAAATTAATCGAATACGAGGTCAATGTACGATCCAATAAAAGTTTCTTAGAAAGACGTCTTTGACGACATCAAAACTGCGTCGTCGGCCGACGCATCCATTTCCCAGATACTGTGCAGTACCGCGAGAAAGAATGAAAATAATAGACCGCCGCGAGAGGTCTGCAGATTCGGCTGGCTCTGATAAAAAATCTACCCTGTCAACGGCATCCGTGACGTTGCACGGCGCCGAGCGAATTGTGGAACGCTCGCCGGCGGATAGGCACCAGGCCTCGCCGAAATATCGATCGACGTGTACGTAGACATTTCGAAGGGTTTTAGGCGGAGGTCGAGTTGATTCGGGCCAGTGAAGTCCAATACTCGCTTCTTTGACGAAGACGAAGTGCCCGCGCGCACAATGGGCTCTAAACTTCGATGAAACATATTTCCCCCTCAATTTATTATCCGCCACCCGCCGGCGCGCCTTTTTCCTGTCGATCCGCCTCGATTTTTTGACAGACTTCAAGGAACGAGCAGGTTCTCTATTCGACAAGTATATTTTTTATTTCTTTCTAAATTTTAAACAACTTTTCCCACAAATCTCGAGTATACTTTCTACATGTTCGCGTATAACTTTCCACCGGGCAGGCCGAATCTGATGATTCTGTGTTTGCTTGAAAGAGAACACTACCGTTTAGGTCCGACATCAATTTAAAAAAAATGTAACTAACAATTACAAAATCGACTTGAAAACAGCACTAAGGAAAAATTATTCTATCCTTTTCAGCGCTGCTTTGAAGACGGTGTTACTTTCTTTTAAAGGCTTCTTTCTTCGCTCATCCACCCACGCAACTTCGAATACGCGATCCCGCCCACGCTCTCCCTTCCTTTCTCTTCCTCCCGGCTGTGGCGGTCTCTTCCGAACCGAGGAGTGCGTCTTTTTGATTACTTCGCGGAGTCCGCCGAACTTCCGACAGCTTTTCGGGGAATATCGATCGCGAACAGCTGTACCAGCTCCGCGAAACTTCCTTCCCTCGCCCGCCGACGTATTGACTTTGCAATTTTCGCGGCATGCACTTCCGCGCGGAGTTTATTACGGAAAATCGCAGGATGGTGGGGACGAGTTTTTCATGACTGACGTAGAATGGCGGACGATTTTTATGGCGCGGTACTAAAGGAAATTAGTTTTGGCGGAAGTTGACGAGGACGAGAGTGATTTCCTGATCGGCAGATTGGGAGGATGTTTGAGAATTTTCGAGACCCTGCGACTCGCTCGTGGAACAACGTCTGCTTTTTGATTTGTCGGGGCCGATTGGGAGGGTTAAGAAGATTTGTCGCGAGAGACGTCAAATAATCTTGACGCCTGCCTTTCGACTCGGAATATCCGCGCTTTGATTACTTTGACTCGCGAAATAAACTTCGCCTCGCAATTTCCCGGAATACCGATCGCGCGGGATTGGAGTTGTGCGGGAAATTTTCGGAAGTCGCAAACTAGTTACTCCGATGAAGATAAAATAATCGGTTGGGTATACCTATTAAGTTCGGATATTTCAGCGCGATGTAATTTCGACTTCAATCCCAACTTCTCCACCGCGACTTCGACGGAATTATCAAAACTGTCGTTCTAATTTCCTGTTCAACAATTGCAATTAACTTTTTTTCCACGCGTCTCTATTCTGTACTCATTCGTCCATGTTAAACGTACGCTTAACTATCCACATTTGTAAATTAACATTTGACCAGACCGTCTGTTCGATTCTTCCTTAAAACGAATCAGCTGCAATAAAGACCAGCCAATCAATGAAACTGTTGATAATTTTAAACAACGAAATTTCACTTCAAGGACCAATGCCCAACGCTGCTTCAAGGACTCCTCTTTCCCATTCCACAAACTTCTACCCAAAATATCATCCGGCCCACGAGAATCCTCATGTCGTGCCCCCATCGAAGACTCTCACTCCGCAGAATTTCGAATAACATTCTCTCTCCGCAATGAAACCGTTGATAAATTTAAACAACAACGAAATTTCACTTCAAAAACCGATGCCCCACGCTGCTTCAAGGACTACTCTTTCCCATTCCACAAACTTCTACCCAAAATATCATCCCGCCCACGAGAATCCTCATGTCGTGCCGCCATCGAAGACTCTCACTCCGCAGAATTTCGAATAACATTCTCTCTCCGCAATGAAACCGTTGATAATTTTAAACAACAACGAAAATTCACTTCAAAAACACTTTCCCATTCCATAAACTTCTACCCAAAATATCATCCGGCCCACGAATCCTCGTGTCGCGCCCCCATCGAAGACTCTCACTCCGCAGAATTTCGAATGACATCCTGGCTCCGTCGGCCGGCACGAACTCGACGAAGACGCTCGGCGCACAATAAGCTCGGCTTATCGAGATATCGAGGTATCGATCGGGACTGGCGCGAATCGATGCCGCGGAGCTGTCCGATTGCCCCGGACGAAGACGAAGCGAGCGCCGCGAAATTCCGGGCGAAATTTCTTGCCAGTCCCGATTCTGACGAACGCGCCGGGCGACTGCTCGATACCGCCCGGGCCAGAATTTATGGCCGACTCCAGGGCGCGCGGAAGTGTGCCGAGTTTGCGGCCAGTTGTTTTCTTTCGATGTCCGAACCTATGAGCGCGAGCTCGGAGGGTCTGGGCTTGAGAAAGCGCGGCATGCGCTACGTGCGCGGATTCAGGATCGTTGGTCGGCACTGTCGGAGTGTGGGACGGCTGAAATTGTACGAAGACTTTCTCTGTTTTTCTCTGTTCTAAGGAAAATGTCGGAAAATATTCATGGGTTCAAGTTCAAAGTTTCGAGCACGTCATTGAGGTGAATGTTTTGGGGCAATGGTTTAAGAAATTGTTGCTTATGCTGTTTGACGGTACTCCGTGCATAGAGACGGAATGTAATAGGGTTGAGTGTGGGAATTATTTTTATCAAAAATGTTGTGTTTGAGATAAAAAGAGATTGGTATTTTGTAAGACATTGTAGGCCGAATATAAACACCGCGGACAAAGGACGTGGCGATATATGACTATTCTTTATATTAATGTTTAATTTCAATAAATACATATTACTTGATACTTAATTAACCCTGACAACTATTCCGTCGGCTATCCAAACAGGAGCTTATGGGAAACGATAGGAATACACCACAATTTGAAAATACAACGGTTTCGAGGCTAGAAATGAATGCAGGCATTGAGTACTATCACAAATTACGGAAACAGGGAAGACTGCAAAAAACACCTGCTGACACGAAACGAAGTTTACCCCATTTACCAGACCACCGCCGCCGATTAACACGTTCTCATTTTTCCCGTCACTCAGCCCCAGCCACCCCCCGCGCGTATCAGTCCCTCCCTCGCCAAATCCATTTAACTCGAACGTCACTCTTAATTCAATTCAAATTAAACCGAGCCCACGCGTTCGCCGCGCGACCCCGACGAAATAATTGCCGCGGCCTGTAATCACGATAGGCAGAAAGGTAGCTCGGGGGTGCGTGGGAGGAGAGAGAGCGAAAAAGAAGAGGCCGACGACGCGATGGGAAGCTGCGGATCCCAGGCCGCTGTTCGCGCGATCGATCCACCCTCTCGGAACAATCTTTCCAGTCCGCGTGACTCGACGAATTCCTTCGTTGTCGAAGAAATCCCGAAATAAAGCGGGGCGCGAATGCATGAATAACAAACGCGAACATTGTGCAACGACGGATAATACATTTCTTCTCTTGAGGGATGAGAGGATGGGGGTTGGGGAGGGTTGGGTGTGGGGGTGGAGAGTGTCGGGAGGGTGGCCTGTGTGCACGACGTGTATACGAGACGGCCAACACAAATTTCCGAGCGCAACAATGAGCCGCCGCTCAATGGCGCCCGGGTGGGGGTTGAAAGAGACGACGGAGGGTGGGAGAGGGCCGAAGGGGTGAAAGGGCAACGGCCGGGCGGTTATTAATAACCGACCGACGGGTTCTTGTTTTTCTTCGTCTTCTGCATAAATAATGCCCCGACCGGAGGTGGGATATTAGCGGAGGGGTGGGTACTGGAATTCACCCCCTCCCCGATCCAGCCTTTTCTAAAGGGAGAGTGCAGCGTCGACTGAGAATGGACTTCGGCGTCCGAAAGCGCCCTCTCCCCGTCTTCCCTTCATCCTTCCCGTCCGCTTGATACTTTTTCCGCCCCCTCTCTACCCTCAAACTCTCCTTTTTTTCTCTCAGTCCTTCCGCGCTCCTTCAGTCTCCCCAGAAATACGATTCCGTTTCTCGTTCCGTCCGTCTCCCGCCCAGACCATCCCACTTTCATTCGGCCGGCCTCACTCGGCGCGAATGTGGGTTAATTAATCACGCGATTTATTACATTCCCGACCATTATTTTTCCTGGTCCGCGGGACACGCACGAAACAAAGCAGCGCCTTCCCTTTGTCCGTGTCCGCGGCGCCGTTGCATGCGACTCCTGCCGCCTCGCGCGCACAAAGGACACGATCGAGTTAATTGCGTGCCCCAGGATCCCGCGCCGTTTCCGCACTTTTTTTCCCCAAAACCCTGCTCCTTTCACTCACCCCGTTCCTTTTCTCTCGCGCGCGTCGCCATATTTATAGGAGCGCTTCGTGCCGCGGCTTTTTGTGCCGGGACTCTTTGTAGATTGAAAAGAGGGGCGGGAGGATGTGGATCGATGCGGTTCGGGTGCTAATGGGGAAATGATCGTTATTTACCGGGCCGGATGTCGGGGGGATGTTGCTGGAGGAGTGGAAAGGGTGGGGGGTGCGAAGTTTATTTCTCGACTCTTTTCGAGACGCGATCGATTAGAAACACAGTCGACGCCGGTGCGGCGATCGAATTTTTCCGACTACGAGGCTTTCACGGCTCGCCAGAACGTACTTTACAGGAGTGATCGAGTCTTGCGTTCTTTCCCAAATCCTCTGCCGCTCGCATCCGATTAAAGTAGCGCGCCGAATAAATACCCGGGCTCGAGAGGTCCTCTCTCGCTCTGCCGGCCGGCGGACGAGACGGATAAATAATTGTCATTAATCCGTTGGGCGCGCAGTCGGTACAACGGAAACAGGCTTCCTCCATTTGCCGCGACAGATAGAGAGGATTGGCTGGGTTGGGATTAATCGAAGAACACGTAGGAGTACGACTCCGGCTCCTTCTCGCTCTCGAAATTTCCAAGGCCTGCTTTTTTTCCCCTCACACTCTACTCTGTCAGTTCTTTTTTCGCTCTCGACAGATCCATCCTCTGGCTCTTCATCTTTTTTTTCGACCCCTCGCCTCGCCGTATCCAAATTCTTTGCTCTATCGTCGCCAAATCCGTGCCTTTTGTCTCCGACCTCCCGTTCTTCAATCCTTCCCTGTCTGCGAATCGGTGCGTTCTCTCCTGAAAGGATTCGGCGCCGTTTGTGTTTCGAGTGCAGGCCCCGGCTCCAAAGGATTCCGTATTGTTGCTTGAAAACGTTCTCTCCCCCTGCAGACTCCGACAGTCCTCTGTACTCACCCCCCACCCTCCCGACCGCCAGAGGTCGCAATCGACCGGTAATCCTCGAAATGTCAACTTTCGCCATTGTGCGCGCCGATGGCCACGATAAATGCTGCCTCCCGATTCGAGAGGCACCGCAAGCAAGCGTCGTGGAGTCTCAAAAATCGCCGTCAAATCAGCCGCACACTTCGTTCATTTACGCGCTCTGTTGCTCGCGGTGCGCCGGAGAGAAAGAGCATTCTGCGGGAATGAGTAAATTGAAATTGTGGACGCCGGACTCGTGTTAAAGTCCGTGGTTGTCTGGATTCGTTGGTTTGTCTCGCGAATAGCGTGCAATTGTGGAACGGCGTGGGCAATATTTATTGATGAATGAAGGAGGAAACATTCGTCGGAGGATTCATAATATTTCAAGTACACACAAAGTACCGAGGCACTTTTAGACGATACTGTATGACAGTGTCAGTTTCTTCACGAAGTCTTTCAAACAGTGGAAGGCTTAATAAAAAAAAGAATAAATATCGTTCTTCAGCATAACCGTAAAAAGAAACGTCTCGGCGAGAAATATGACGCCGTAAGAGACAACCTAAAGTGAACACTTACCTGAATTTTGAAACAGTGAAACACAGTGCAACGTTAACTCCGCGCGAAAGAGACTTCCCTACTCACTAAGCATACTCGAGAAGGCAAACCAGCATACACACGGTGTCCCACAACTTCTCAATCGTCGCCGAACGAAGCACATATTCCGAATCTCTAATCATCCCAACAATTTACACCAGATTATTCCCACGAGAAATAACCTCTATTCCTGAAACATCGCGAACCACAAAACAGCCTCTAAGTATACGACAGTCTCACTTTTTTCCACCGCCCCAAATGGCGATTTAAAGTGCTCAAGACAGTGCTCGCCGCGGAATGGCGAGGGATAAAACGTAAGGATCGAGGCAGGACGGAATTCGTTCCGAAATGCAAGGATAAGGCTCCTTTTGTGGTTATGGCCGGTGGGACGTCGTGCCTTTTGCGCCAGATGCATCCAAGTGCGACGTCCCGTGCCTCTTTCGGCAATTGCCGCAGTCGAGAAGCGCGTTCGACCCTTCCCACTCCCTTCGAGCCCTCTCAACCCTCGCTCAGCCCCCTTCAGTCCCCTTCAACCCCTTCAATACCCGCACAGAATGAGAGCGAGATAAAGCGATCCCGGTTTATGACGTTGTTGCGCCCGAATTGCTCCACTTTTTTGCCCGCCGCGTGCGTTAAGCTCATATTCAATTGCGCTTCAGCGGCGGGCAGATAGTTTAGGGATGAGCCAGGGAGAGTTTGTTTTATGAAAATGGTCGTCGAAAACAGCGGGGCAGAGGATTCCGTGGGCATGTTTAAGGTATTATTAGCGCTGAATCACTTTACTTAAACTTTTTTTTAAACCAGACTTAAATTGAAGGTTTTTAAAAAGTAACAATTTTTTTTTTATATATGAACTTGATCCACCGGCTAGAAGTCGAGTTATTAACAATTAAAGTTTACCGTTTTCTCCATCTAAAGCAGTTTTTTTGATAATAACTCGAAAACAGCATTTGAATTTTTTTCGGAAACATTACAGGTTGTAGATTAACATTCGAGAAATATTTTAAAAGAAGAAAAAGACTTTCTAGTTCAGGAGAAAAAAATGGTGAATATAAAATTGTAAATTGAATGCTTGTATTCAGCCTGAACTGCGGTACAAACGCCAAGTATACTAGTGTGCACATATGTATACGGAATGTGTGCATGGATTGAATCAGGGCCGTGAGAAATTTCTGACGCAATTGAAAACAAATAATGGACCCCATTTTTGATACGACACCCAGCGCTAGTAATACCTTTTAAGCGAGGTTGAAAAAAGAAGAACGTTCTCCGTTAAATACGAAGCCTTTTTTTATTCACCACGTAAGAACAGTGACCGACGTATGCGACGAATGATCGATGCACTTCGATCGCGACGTCACGAGGGACGCGGCCGTCGGTTTTACGACGTCGAACGTCGAACCCGCAGGATCTACATATATATTAACAGCCGACGGCGCGCGGGCGTGGCTCGGTCGAAAGTGCGGGGGGCTGGGTAATTTTTGCAACCTCAAAAAGGGTCGAAAAGGGTCGCGGCGAGGAAGGCGAGGAGGGCGAGAAGGAATTTACAGCGCGAGACGCGTGGGGTCGAAGGGTCGGGGCGGTGATTTGGGGCATCAAAAATTTCCCCGGCGCGAAAATTCCGACGGGGCTCGCGGGCCAAATTGTGTGTATAAATAATGTAAAGTAAATGGAAAATTCCGCGACGTCCGGAGGGCAGGGCTCCCCGGGGCGAAATTTCGCGACCTTCCACGAGGGTTGAAACGACGGCGGTTCCCACTTTCATTCCAGGGGAACCCGACGACGGCGCGCTGAAGAAAGATTCGTCGAAAGCGCCCGGCATTCACTCTAATTCTACTCCTCTCGCGGTTATGCGCGCTGCTTCTGGCGAACGCGTTTGTCACGCGGTATTCTTCATCTCGGCCGAGTGTCATTTTGCCCCGCGTACACGTCTAATTCGCTTCCTCGGAAATCTGTTTTCGAAGAACACCGTCATGTCGAAATAAAAGGTACGTGTGAGTGAGAGCTTCTTTTTTCAAATCGATCATAATGCGATACATGTAATTCTTGAATAATTATAGTATATTTTTGGTCATTAATGAGTGTTTCTTTTCTTGCTCCTATTGTCAAGGGAACAGGATAGAAGCATGAGACTTTCATGAATCCTACTCTGTACTCCCATACCATTACGCCGCTCGCTTCAAACCCTCTAATTTCGTTCCAGTCACGGCTTCCGCAGCAAGCTGATTCCCGCATTATCGTTCAGCAGTGACGACTCTCGAATCTCGCCCGACGATAAATAAATTACACGAAATAATGCACTCTAACTACGCCGCACCATAAACGTACCCCTCCAGCCCTCATTTTCGACGTCCTCGCGATCTCGTTATTCGATTCACTTGGCCCGAGGGACCAAGAGAACAGAGCACAGAGGGTGAAAAAATGCACACTAGAATTATAACCTACGCAGTCCACTCCAGCCCACGAAACACACACAGCCAAAGAGGCGGGAGAACGTAAATTCCGAGGCAAGATTCGGCCGGAAGTGTACACAGTTAAGCAGAAGTTTCCGGTCGGCCAGAGGGGTGAGTCAGGAGTAAGCGCGAGGCGACCCAGGGGTGAATCAGGGCCAAGCTAAGCGCAGTCCAATCCCAGTGCGCCAATCGAGGACACCCACAGAGCTAGGGCCAGCGGACGATAGAGTCAGATTTTCGCATGGAACCTTCCGTAAGCCCACCGAATCTAATTCGCGCAGCACTAACAACGAACTTAGCCCATTTTCTCGCGAAACAAGCGCTTGGCAATGGCGCACGGAGTCGGTACGACACTGAATGCGGCATCTTATTTTCTCGTACTCTCAGCACTCTTTTTAATCTGCCCGAATTTGATCTTCGTCTACCCCGCCACCTGTTTTCCGCTGGCTTTTTTCTCGCGCCCTTCTGTACGCACTCTCCCCTGTCTCATCTTGGCGAGATTACAACGAGGGCGAGCTGGCGGGATGAAGGAAGCTCTGGCCGGGAGTGGGAAGTCGAGGAATCGTCGATGGCGCGAAGGCCGAAGTCGACTTTCCTTCAGGTTGCTTTTCTTTTCTTTTCCCTTTTTTTTCGTTCTCTCCTCCACCTCCGTCTACTGCAGACAAGGCGGCTTTTTTGCTCGATCGATTCGCCCCAGGGTCTCCTTTAAATTAAATAATTGGAGGCCGATCGATAAGAAGGCAGGTGCGAGTGCTCCAGTATTCCTATCCTCTCTTGCACTCGACCGGTTTTTGTATTCTTTATTTCTCACTGTCCTCGTTCCTCTTGTTGCACTTTTCGTCATCTGCGTGTATGCGCGACAGTCGCCACGTACATGTTGATCATTCTTCTTATTCACATACTTCGTTTCACAAACTCCGACGACTGTCGAAGCGTGCGCAATTTCAATGAAGTTTGAATCGTGACGTTCGTATGCGTTCGTGCATGAGCCGTGGAGCGACATGTTCCTGCATATATACGTCATCGACGCAGACTTCCGTGGAACATTGAACAGAGCCCGCTGCAAACAGCTCCCGCGCAGAGTCCGCATTAAATGCGCAATGCATGTTACGAGGATTTAATTATCTTAGCGATACCCATTATCGATCAGCATTATTACATTGACGCTCGCTCGCCCGGCCAGAGAGTTACACGGATTTCGAGACTCCGGGGTACTTAGGAGTTTCTGCGGCCCGTTCATTTATCAGGTTACATGTTAATCGAGTTAAGCGAAGTTATGGTTTATAGCCCGAAATGTGTACACTCACGTACACGTACGGTCTTATGTGCGAAGGACCAACGTATGTATCATGCGCACGGTCTGGCATGTTGTTACTTTACAAATTTACAGATTTACACGCTATCGGATGTTTGCATCTTAGAAGGCAAAGCCCACCAACCTCTGAGATACCAATTTCGCTCGAACCTTAATGAGCGTGTTTTGTCAGCAATAAAATTTTGCTATAGAAATTTCTAGACAAAACTACCTTCCAGACAAATCGTTTTCAGTATCCGCGCCAAAGTACAGTTAACGAAGCTCGACAGCAAGATATTAGATTGCATCATCCGACACAAGATACAGTTTTCTCCACGGATACTCGTTTGCCACGCGATACCAATTTACAAGTATCGCCCGCCGTCCGTCACGTTAGATTCTCCCGGCAAATAATCTGGCGACGCTCGTAGACGGAATAATCGCGTATCCGCCGCCTAACGATCTCGCGGCGGCTCTTTTAAAGAGGACTTCTCGCTGACACGAATTTTTGCAAGCGGCCCGCGCGCTGATAAATCGCGCCGCTTATCAGCGGTGACACCGTCGCGCTTAAAAGAGTAAAGAGCGCAAAGTGTCTCCTGCCTCCTCTTACCCCTCCTCACTCGCCTCCCTCTCTCTCTCTCTCTCTCTCTCTCTTTCTCTCTCTTTCTCTCTCTTTCTCTCACCTCAGCCCAGTGAAAATGGAAATCGATTTGCCGGCTCGCACGCCCGGAGAATATCGGAGCGGGAAGATATATCGCCGGGTCGGTTCTACGTCAATGTCGAAAGTGAGAAGAATGCTATTGGAGCGTTCTTATTGCGCGCGGAGCCGAGGCAAGGAGCGACACACGGGGGGGTGGCCACGTAGATCGCTGCATTCTGCGTCGCGCGCGACGGCCGCCCGCGACGTTGAGGGAAATTTTCAGGGCGATAAATCTGAAATTAAATTGTAAGCCGCGCGCCGAGACGATCGAAATAACTTTCAGCGCTGCCGCGCGGCTTCTTGGCGCAGCCGTGAAAGAGGGAAGCGTGGGTGGGGGGGTGGGGGGAGGGAGGGGTGGATTGTGGAGACAGGACGATCGGAGAGAGCGTTCGAGTGGTCCTGAAAGCAATAGCCAGGAGCGGGAGGAAGTTCCCTGATTAGCGGTATTGTCCAGGAAACGGAGTGAGTTCGTGTATTGTGAGGCCGGCGAATACCGCGCGGCCATTGTTGCCGTATTCCAATCTAGTTTGACCAGGCTCGGGTGCCTGTCAAAGCGGCAAATAGCATTTCCATGCCGAACGCAAAGTCGCGTCTTCCCGATAACGCGCTCTCTCGCTGTCTATCTCTCTCTGTGTCTCATCCTTTTAACTTTTTTTTCCATTCTTCGTTCCCTTGCGTCTATCATTCCGACTTCCGCGTTCCATTTCTCCGGCCGTCACTTGTGCTTGATTTTTTTTTTTACTCTTTCTCTCCAGACTTTGTCACCTTCCCTAATTTATATACCTTTTTTCCTCGTTTTCCTCCTGTGTTCCTCTTCCTGTCAAACTTGTCCCAGTTTTTCTGTTTGCACTGTCCCTCGACCCCCCTCATACGTTCTCCCTCACGTCAAGCGAATGAATCGTTCCGACAGGACGATTTCGACAATGGGAATGCCAGGGGTGACGGGAATTTATCCTCCCTCGTCAGGACCCTGCCTGAAATCGTCCTGTTTAGCCAGGAGCTCTCTCTCTCTCTCTCTCTCTCTCTCTCTCTCTCTCTCTCTCTCTCTCTCTCTCTCTATGCGCACTCACACTCGTGAAAAATGTCCCAGGGCCTTCCATGCGTTTAATCCGTGCCGCCTCAATTAAACTGTCACCCGTTATTAATCTGCCACTTGTTTGCGCGGTCGCGGGGCATTTTTTATGCCGGATTGACGGCCGATGCGTGTTATTTCATTATCCGTGTTCATGCCCGCGCTCTGCCGTCCACTATTATTGCGGCGCCCTCAAGCCGGACTTCCCGGTGATGGCCCTAAATCCGTTCAAAAAAGTACACAAACCTCTCTCTGTTATGCTTCGTGATAGGCGCGAGCGTGGCTCGATTTAAAGGGGCTGATTTACGTCGGAGGAAAATATTCAGGCGGTTTATAACGAACTTTTTTTCTTAGAGAAAATTTATGCGTACAGCGTTTAAAAAAAAGTGCATGCGGAAAAGGTGTTAAAATTGGTCGCGGCGTGGCTCTACCGTTGCTATAACATCGTAATTTTAACGAATTTCGCCGTAATCTCTTACATACGTATTTACAAAACCTTACAATACCAAAAAAAAAAATAGGAAATGAAGAAAATCGAATTTTTAGAAAGTTCTACCATAGAGCACGTCCTTAACACGGATATCTTCTTACCCGGTCGAGCAAGTGCCTCTTATTTCCTCCGGCAAAGGATGCCAGCCCCAGAATCCAGCGACCGCGACGGGAACAAGGCTCGGCGACATCGATAAAGACAGAGAAAGCCACAGCAAGAGAACGAGGGACTGTGACGAGGGGGGTGGGAGAGGGGTGACAAACGAGACGGAGAACAAAGACAGAGGATGGAAATGTAGAGCAGCAGCGAATACGACGTTCCCTCTAGAATTTGATTGTTACGCGGTGCACCGAATATCGATTCAGTGTCGACTGCGCCTCCTTCCTGTCGCGGCCTCTTTGAGGGGGGCACGAGGGCCAGGGAGCGGCTCGAAGGGGTGAAAAGAGGAGCGAGGGGAAAAAAGTACGCATTCTGCCCCGCGGAAGACGCGATCGACAGTGGCGGTCGCGAACTTTTGTTCGGCAACGTCGTTACCGCGACGATCCGGCTTGTCAAATTTTATGCACGCGTGTATGCGTCTCGGTGCCACATACTACACACTGCAGCGTCATTCTCATCTGTTGTTAGATGTAAAATAGTTCGTAAGCCAGATTTTCGTATATGTACTTCGTTTCAGTAGGTACATTTATGTATAAATATTTATTCGTCAGATGCGTATTTCCGACTTTTCGATCGCATACAGAACACGCTCAACTTGGCGCGTTTCGCTGGCGCGCATGCCGTTAAAATTACGTTACGTACCGAGTGCGCTACATACCCTGAAAAATAAAAGTCATTTATGTCACACATCCGGTCGCCGTTCAGACCAGCCAGACGTTGCTGTTTTTTCGACGCGCAGAGAAAAAAGGGCACGCGTAAAGCGATCGAGACGAGAGCGAAACGATTCGCGAGAGAAGCACTCGATGCCCCCGTAATTGCGTCGATTGTCGGCGACGCTCGGCATATAATTTAGCCGGAGCGTTATTGCGGAAAATACGCGCGCGGCAATGTAGCCGAGCGCGGCGGGGGCGTCCTCGGCGCCGACGTTGATTAATAATACGCGGCGGTGCTTTCGTCGTAATTAAATTGGCCGAGCGTGTAATCTATGTTATAGTATATTCTGATTTAACGCGCGGCGTTGACTGGTGCGACGGAAAATGAAAATGGCGGGGGCCGGACGATGGGAGGCACGGGGTGGGGGTGAAAAACAGGGAAGAGAACGGGACTCTCGGAATTGGCCCTTTTTCATGACCTACTGTCGAAGGAAGAACTCTGTTTCCGTCATATTTCGAGGACAATGCAGCGGAATCGACTGGCCAGGTGCCTCGATTCGCAATTCGACTGTTATAATGTGTAAGCTGTAAACTGGCTGCTCGTTAGCACTGGAGCATTAAATAAATGTGTCGACGAAGCAGAAGTGAGTGCGAGAGAAAGAATCTGCTTGGTGTTACGTGTACGGAAGGGACACGGTAGACGTCCAAAATTCGTAAAAAAATTAAAATAGGGATATAAAATGTTTTTTCCTGTCCTCTTCCACCTTCGCATATCCGATCGAAGCAACACGCACGCAGAGAGATTCCAGTGGGCTGTTGCTCTTTCTTCCGCCATTTTATCGGAATCCGATCGGCCACCGAATGCCGCCAAGATGTTCCGTATAACTCGCAAATTTTCACGCCCCCGCATTCGATGCTCGACGACCGGAATGCACACAAAAAGAAACAATGTTTTAAAAATCCATACAAAATAGCACGTTGAAAATTATACATTATTCCACTACCGAACAGCATAACACAGTAAATATAATCTGTATTCCACACGGTCACCTGCAAACAAGGACACTCCATTCCAATTCATTCTTAAAAAATTCCTTTTCTCCAAAAACCATTCTTCCCAGAGAATGAAACTTCTCTACACACAAACTCACCCCGCTACAGAACGTTCAGAAAGCACTAGTCCCGTCCTATTCCATGATCAACACTTTCATCGTCCGTAGACATACGTCCCGACTCCCAACCCAAGCCCGCATATGCCTACTTACATGAAAGCACGCGTGCGTGCGCAGGCATTCAGTGTACACAGGACGGCATAAGGGACACAGACCAGGCCACTGGGTTCTCCAATCGCCCGGACAGCGTCCTGCGCTCGAAACAATTATTACTACTTGGCAAACTCAAATAGCCTTCGCCCAGTGGACACCACTTGGCAACTTCCCACACTCGGCACGCGCAATGGACACACACCCTCCCGCCGGCGGCCAGTTCCACGCGCTCTGTCGAACGCGTTTTATCCGCACAAGTGTCGCAACAAGAGTACGGACCGTGAGCTGGCCGCCGTACGTATAACCGTTACTGTTGCTGCAACGCGGCTCGACCGGCCAGATAAATGCTTCGACGACAAGAGTATGCCTCCGGCTAACGGCTTGTTTCCTGGTTAATTCCGTGTTGAAGTGCGGAACTCGCAGTTGAACTGCTTCAATAGGGTGGCCAAATCCTCTTTCAGTGCGTTTCCCTTAACGCGATGCTCGTACGGCGAATAAAATATTACTGCGGCCGTCGATGTCGCTCGCGCGGGCCCCGCGGAAAGTGATTTGAGCTGCATTTTTAAAGTTCGCATGGTCTTCCGATCGCGTATCCACTTTTGCCGCATGCATGTTTGAAGACGTTGTCGCGTGGCGCGGATGGAAATTCGTTGTGTGACATTATGTGTGAAATTCTTATTTAATGGAGACGGTTGTTGAGATGGTAATGGTGTGTACGAGACGGATTTGTTAGGTATGGTCAAGTAGATTGTTTGACAGGTTGATGGCATTATCTCGTTTTCTATCTTTTTCGACTACATTTCTACTGAATTGCGCGACAATGAAGAAACGGTGCTTCTAGAAAAATACACGACGGAGTCAGTATCTTCGGTGGTGGAAGTTTTGAATATTTTAAAAGGAGGTTGCAGACGGTTCTCTTAGATTCTCACGCTGAGCCCATGCCCTGTCGTGACCCCCATTCGAGGATTACGGAATTTTCTGCGCACAATATGCTCCCCGCCATGATTTTCCTCCGAGAAACCTGCCGCGATCCTTATTCAGGACTTTCTAAAAAATGCACCATCTTTCTAGACCAAAATATTCCGTCAGTACAACTGAACCATTACACAACTATTTTTCTCGAAAACAGCAAGAGCAACATAATGATCACTTGCAACAACTGAGCAACAGCTTGAAAACTTATTTCAAGAATGAAACACAAGTAGTTCCGCACGCTTCAGATCCTCGTGCTGTCGATTTATAATCGTATTACACGTGTATAGAATACGCCACTGCGTTCGTCGATTGCTGCTCTGATCTGTCCCGTGTCAACGTCCATCTCCATTCGGCCGGCCTCACTTGCACCTGTGTTCGATAATGCCGGCACCGCGGGGCCCGCTTATTGGATAGTCGTCTAATCGACTGTAGACGCCGTCTCGATGTTGGTGTATCGGCGCATTACGATCGCAATTCGTGAGCGAGCACGCGTTGCTCAGCTCGCTCGATTAGTCTATTTAGCGGTGCTAATTGAACATCGGATAAGCGTACCGACTGCATATGTTCGGTTTCAACGTTTGCGGCATATCTAAGGGTTCCGCGTTTCTTGTCAAATTCCACCCCCTTCGACGATAGACTCGATCGGCTCCCGGCGGGGTGGCTGTTTAATCGATACGCGAAACGGCGAGATTGTCGTTGGATGGGGTTGGAGAGCGGGGAGGGTGAAATTGGCTAGTTTTAGTCAAATTTCTTCCACATTTTCTATTAACATCTTGTGCTCTTCTGTCTATTCTCGGTGGCCTGAGTCAAAGTCTCTTCTACTCGTATGTCCACTCTCGGTGGCCAGAGTCAAAGTCTCTTCTACTCGTATGTCCACTCTCAGTGGCCACCGAGTGCCCGAGCCACTGACAGTGGACACGGGACCCGCAAAGAGTTGATTCTAATTTCCGAGATCGCGTAAAGTCACAGTCCACAATTATAGTCTCACATTTTCATAGATCTCGCGATATAACGGGTGACGCGGAAGTTTAAAGGAGAGCGCCGGGCGAACGGTTCGTAAAAGATATACGACAGGGGCTAATATAATAACTGCCGGCACTTCTCGCTCCCGACGAATAAGATTTGCATCGGCGAGTTTTATGAAAACTTCCTGTCGTTTCAGCAGAAACGAAGGGCCCATTCGCCGTTTACGTTACGGAGTCCAGAGCGGCGCGACGAGCGGGCTGGACGAGGCGGGGGGCGGGGTTTGAAACTTTATACATTCAATATCGGGACCAAGAGGATATCTGAAATAGCCACTTGACCCTCTACACATTTTCGTCGCGCGCCTTTCCGCTCGCCGCTGGCTGCCTTGTTTTCCGTTTCCGCCCGGCCACTCCGACATGCAGCCTCGTCTGCCGCGAACAATCGTCAGTGCCTGCGAAACATGCGAATTCGGATGCGCGCCATTTGCATTCGCGAAAAGTGTGTCAGCGGGTGGCTTTATCGAAGGAGCGAGGGACGTGAATAAATGTAAATATCAATCTGCATCCCTTTTGTCAGCGACCCGTAATCCGGGATAGGTACGGCGGAGGAGAGCATGAGTGGTGTACGAATTTGTTTCGAGAGACACGACGGAATGCGATCGAAGTAATGAACGAGTGGTTGGTGAGTAACGTTGGTACGTCAAACGTGGACGGTCTGTGGGCTTGAAACTGTCGAAGAAGAAGGAAAGGAACGGCTGGAGAGAAAGAGATGACGGGGGAAGAGCTAATTAAAGTCCGACGATAGACTCGACCGATAAGTTTTCCCAGATTCTGTAAAATGGCGGACGCCGATCGGCCGTCTAATTAGTTTCATAGAAAATCCAGAAGTCGATGGGGGGGCAGATCCGATTTCCAGCCATCCACCTTTTCCTCGTCCTGATGACCAGGAAATTAGGATTGTCGTGCTCGGATTCCTCCGGCAATTAAAATCGTCGCCCATCCACTCAGCTTTACTTCCGGCCGATCGATGGATCGTATTTGCGCTAATCGAACGATTAAGACTGCGCGGCAGGCGTTAAAGGAATTAAGAGAGCGCGGGGCAGAAAGTAGTGGTGAAAAAAAGAGGAGGGGGGTGGGGGTGGGGGGCGATAAAGAGAGACGTGAAAAAGGGGTTGTAAATTTTACGCCGGTAATTCGACTGGTTAAGGAAAACACAGGTAGTTAAAGCGGTCAATGATCGTAACTACTTTTCTAACGGCTGTTTGCCTCAGTTCCGTGAGATATGGTAGAAAAGGAATGTGAATTTGGTACTTGGAAGAAGACGTACTATGTGAAAAAGAGATATAAATGCCCGTTCAATTAAAGTGCTAATAATAATAATACGTATCGATCATGAATCGTAAAAGCTTCCCCTTTCAACACAACGTCTACTCAGACCAAAACGTTTCGATCATACCGTACCTCTTAACTGACGAAAATGCAAAGTTCGGAAATATAATAAAAACGCACCAAACCCTAAACTCAGCATATTGCTCCAATCAAACTCGTGTAACGCTGCCGCCGTCCTAGACGTCGCAAGAAATTGATTCTTGATCGTCGTCCAGGAACTCTACAAGCCCTCACCTCGCCTCCGTTCTCGCCCCGACACTTTTTTCCTTCGACGCCGTGTCTGAAAAGTCTCCGAACACGCCTTCGTCAATAAAAACGCGCGTCGAACATCCGATCGGAATGGCGATGAGGGTCGAGAAGCGATCGGAAGGCTCGGCGGCAAACGAGAGGAAGAGGAAAGGCGCGCTAAAAAGAGGACGAAGAGGGAGAGCAGAGGCAGAAGCGTCGCTGATAAGGAAGAGAAATTGTCGAGGAAACTGACGTGCGCGAAACAGCTTATCTCTCGAGAGCGAAATGACGAGAGCGCGCGATCGCGTGATCCGGCCGGAAGAGGGTGAGCTGCCTGCGTACTCGAGGGCTGATAAGTACTGATTTCCATAATGGTCCCACGTATGACTGCACTCTCTCTCTCTCTCGCGCGCGCACGAGATCGAAGCTCTAGCGATAGAATTCTTTTCGTTGCTCCCCCACCCTTTGACATTTGCACTCTTTATTGGGAACGTTGTTACTAGAGGTGCTCGATTCAGAAGATTCATTCTTTTGGTCCAAATATCGGGTACTATCCGATTTTTTTAACAATCCATTTTTGCACGATTCTTTCATTTCGATTTCTTGTGAATTTTGGTTTTATTTTGATTGTTTGAAGAAAATCGAACATCTCTAGTTGTTATTCGGCAGGCAGTCCGAGTCGAGAGAGCAGAGGACGTGGGTCGGTCGGGTAAGATATGAACGCGGACGACTGTTTGACATAATGATAAAAAGCGTCGCGCCACTGCATCGAACGGAAGAGCGGGTGGTGTGCGTGTGTTCCACGGCGAAGTGGCCGGACGCGGGAAAATATGAAGCAGAAGCGAGACGGAATGTTCGGCCGAAACGTTTCGACCCGCTCGTGAATCTTGCGCGGCAGCTTTATTGCCTTACTTTATTTGCTTTATATTGAATTCCGTCTGCCCCGAAAGCCAGTGCGCAAATTTAAATCATACATTCGAGAGCGGGGGCGAGCGCGCGCGCGCGCAGGAGTTTAATTATGCCAACCCTCATCCCCCATCCAGACCCTTCCTCAACCCTACTCCTCTTCTGCCGGCGCTATTTATAATTCGGCGGCGTCTTTATTGTTTATTCAATTCGAGCAACGTCCGACCTTCCCTTACTCCGGACTAAACGCGTCTAATTAATTATGCGAGTGGGAGAATTCGTTTACGCTGTCGGTTCTAATCTCGAATGAAGAATTTATCGCGCGTGGCCGATTGCTGGGCCGATGAATGGAATAGAGGGAGTTTACCGAAATTTTGTCGGACTCACACGTTTTTCGACAATTTTTCGCGAGTCTCTCACAGTCAAACTATTGATGTCGGGCTATAAGTCGTATACAATTTTTTGAAGAATTATTAGAGAAATTTTAACAGTACCTTGAATTCTCATGACTGCTGTCGATTCTGATCCAGATACGGCGACGAAGGTTCCTCCGCAGCCCGCCACCAGGAGTTCATCGGACAATCGACAGGCCTAAATGAGGAAAGACACCTGTTCAGATCGAAATCGTCGAGGAGCGGGTGTTGCGCGCGCGAGATCGTGAGATCGGGATCGAGATACGAGCGAGGCACGATCGAGAGTGGGTCGGCCAGGCAAGATGGAACTTTATCTGACGATTCTAGTCTGCCTGATCGCGCCGGCCGCCCACTCGCTCACGTTCAAGACGAAGCTGAACCCGCGCATCGTGCAGACGCGTTATGGCGAGGTGCAGGGCGTCATCAGGTCGTTCGACTACAAGTCTCTCAAGCCGATTGACGTCTACCTCGGCATCCCGTACGCCACGCCGCCCGTTGGGAGCAACAGATTCTCGCCTACCAGGGCGTCCAGTCCGTGGGAAGGTGTTAGGTGAGTGTTTCTACTCGTATGTCCACTCTCGGTGGCCGCAAAGTGCCGACACTCGCGTAGTAAGAATAAAAAGAGATGCAGAATGTCGATATTACGAAAAAAACTGATTCTTCAGACTCGCGTTTTATCAAGGACTCACTGTCGTGCTCGGGCCACTGAGAGTGGACACGCGAGTGCGGAGGGTGAAGATCAAATTTGCCAACCGCGTAAATGAACGCACAATCTAGAAATATAGCGCGTACACTTAACAACAAGCGACGTCAGCATGCAATACTTGTCACAAAATTGAACCAGTAGCTGTGCACGATTCTCATCTCAGACTGTAATTTGTGTAAGTACAAATGGGGCGAGTAGTACGGAGAGGGAGCAGGGAAGGTTAGATGTGGCTAAGAAGTCGAGGGGGTGGAATGGGGGCAGACGGGAGGCAGTAAGAAGATTCGTGTCGCGCACTAGGCGCACGACTGATCCTCTGCGAATTTCGCTTTGCAGATTATCGGACTCTGTTGGCCCGGTGTGTCCACAAAAGCTGCCGGACATTTCGAACGAGCAGGAGGCACTCGAGCGTATGCCGAAAGGAAGACTCGAGTACCTCAAGAGACTACTGCCACACTTGCGAAATCAGAGCGAGGACTGCCTTTACCTCAATATCTACGCGCCGGCAATGGGTGAGTGCTACGTTTATTCATTACTTTTATTCCCAACTGCGCCAGACTCAAGAGAAACGTCATTAATCCTTAGTCGAAAAATAGTAATGTGCATTTAGACACGTTGACTTTAAAAATTAGAAAAGTTTATTGATTCTTATTAGCCACATGCGATTCCTACATTATATCGATGTCAGCATACTGTGATAAGAATAATTTCTGAAAATCTAACGCGAACATTAATGTCGCATCTACTCACTCCTACAACGCCCGAAAATTCTATCGCACATCGTCCCCAATAATATCCGCTAGTCGAACATTATTTTTGTCCCCACTCGTCCCTTCGAGCATTCGAGCGCCGAAACTTCGGCGATCGAATTAACGTAACACCACCCGCCGCCGACGCGTTCACAAACACACTCAGAGATATACATGCAGAATTACGTGGTGCACAGCTCCGCACGGAAGAGTGTTCGGTGCGCGCGTAGTTTCTGACCACGTAAATCGAACACGTTTCCAATTTTCGCTTCGTTCGGAATATCCCTCGCAGCCACAGCCACGCTTTGATGATCGAGAACGCGTTTCCAAATTGTCCATGACAATTCCGACGAGCGGCCCTGAAAGTTGTCCGCGCAAAGGATCGCTGTCGGCCGACAACAGTTGCGGACGAGACAAAAGTGACGCACGAAGAGAGTCGGCGCGCGAGAGTGAGCCGAGGCAGAGTGGACAAAATGTCAAACTCCCCAAGTTGCCAAGCCGCGGAGAGGCGTCAAAGCCGGGAAGACCTGCCGCGAAATTCAATAATCCGCGGGAGCCCGAAAATTCCACACTTCCGACGACACGCAGGTGGCGATAAATAATATAAAGCTCGCGAGCGCGCCGGTACCTGGAACGTCGAAACGTCGAACACTGTGGCATGTACGCGCAATACGTTTCCGCCTTCATCTTCCGCCGTCATCGCCCTCCCTTTCCATCCCCCCTCCAACCCCTCACGACTTCTTCGCGACCACGTTTTTATTTCGCACGACGCGGCGCGTATGCTGAACAGAGGAAATGGTTTCAATAATCGTACATCATTGCATTTTCTCGGGGAAATAGAAAATTTTGCTTTTGCCCCGTGTCTTTTCTTCTATCGCCTGCGCACGCCCCGCGACACGCGCCCTCGTTCCCTTCGATACTTTCTTGCCAGCAGGAAATTGAACGGCAAAGACGAGGGCCGTGCGGTCTCTGCGCTTATTACGTGCGTTCAACGCGTCAACGTTTACGAACGCGGATGTGTATAGAGGATTTTGTATTGGGAGGTGTGTCATTTCGGTTTCGAAGATTTAATCAATTTTATTTTTTAATCAAACGCGATATTTTTTTCCGAAAGAGTCGATATTTGTTTTTTGAACGCGGCGTATATTTCGAGACGAACGATTCCATAACGCCGAATTCGTCGTACAGCTCGCGAGTGCAATTTTTTAATGAATTTTCATATTAATTATGCGTCTCTCATCCGTCCGACGTTTCATGGGGGGAAAAAAAGTGGACGACGCTTGACAACGACCAATCCGAAGTATATCGGACTTATTCGAAAACCCTGACGCGGAATTTCAAAGCGACACTTCTCACTGCGACACTTTTTGCCCGGATATTTACATGCCCGTTACGCGCAGGCCACAACCATTTCATTACGAACTCGCCTGCACACAGAATCGCGCACAATCGCAATCAAACGTATACCTACCCCCCAAGCCCAGTTATGGATGACAATCTGCATGCATTCGAATCCCATACATAAACTCGTTTTTCCGCAATCGTCAGATTACAATCGAAGGCCCGGAAGAAGTCGGCACTTTGCATATCTAATATCCTAAAACCCCGCGCGCCGGTCGAACAATGAAATATGTATGCGAAATTATCGTCCGCCACTGGCTCGTCGGGTCTCCACGGCGACTTCTTTGCTTAACGAGAAACCGATAAATTATTCAGCTCGTTCGACGGCGGATCGAAAAAATGACTCGCTAGTTGACGTTTTCCGGCGGCCTCTTCTCTCTCTCTCCCGCGGGAATTCGGCGGAATTAGAAATCCGATTCTCATCGGGGTCGATGCGATAGAGGTTTGCCTTTCTCTCTCACTTTCTCTCTCTCACTCTCTCTCTCTCTCTCTCTCTCGCTCTCTGACGTGTTCCCGATGCTTTTGCCTCCCTCTAACTCAAACTCGCTCCTTCGACCGAAAGAGACCGGTCCGAGTCCCTTTATTTTTCCCCATCGAGTTTGCGTACGTTCGAGAGTCGACGGAGCGAAGATAATGTATGAAGTTTCCGCTTCGCGAGTCGACTTCGACCGCGGCACGAAGCGATTTATGCCGCTGCTTAATATTCGATTTGCCAGTTTCGCCATAGGCGATCGCGCGTGGAGAGCCTATAATATAATCAGAGTCAGGAAATAAATGTGTCGATTTTTATCATTGCCAGGATTTTTTAATTTTTTACTAGGTTTTTCGAAATCAGACGCTGGGTAGGCGTGTTCGGCCGCGGGCGCCGGAACAGTTAATATCAAATATGCGTTTCAACGGTTTAATTCGATAATTCGAGAAGCGCTCTCTTCTTCCGCGAACGCGATACCGCGCTTCAAAGAGGCCACTTCTCTAATTGAGAAATATTAATACCGAGAATCACGGTCGGGTTATTAAATTGTACGGAGTGTCCGGAAGCTGAACGATCAAACGTCATCAGCATATTCTGCGAATTAGCTACAAATTCAGCGATAAACACATATTTCCACTTCAGACACACCCGAATACACCCCCCTTCCTTGATTCACAAAATTCGCCATTTTTAAGTGAGTATTCGATGTTTCTAAGTATGCCGACCACAGGTTCGACTCGGCACATGTTTTCGCATGCTAGGTTGCGTCCAGTATATATATAGATCAGTGGATCAGACAGAGTGTCAGCATACTCTCCTCCCTCCTATCCTTTCTAACACCAGCGAGTCCTTTTTGCTGTGCTCCGGCCCATTACTAACGGGCCAGCGAGCTTCGTTCACGGTAACGGCTTTAATTAATGCGCGCACGAGCGGACGTATCGCCGATGAATTATTTGCATCGCGACCGGCGTACGACTGTGGCCGCACCCTCTCGCGGGCTTT
Source organism: Priocnemis perturbator (assembly GCA_963942575.1). Lineage (NCBI taxonomy): Eukaryota > Metazoa > Arthropoda > Insecta > Hymenoptera > Pompilidae > Priocnemis > Priocnemis perturbator. Next base: position 11,614,954 of record OZ012655.1, on the reverse strand, counting down.
CCACCCTCCAGAGGGCTTGAATCAACGAACGGGCCGCAATTCGGAAAAATCGATTCTCATCGGGGTCAATGGAGCAACCGGCTGGCCGCTTTGTTACTCTGGACAGGAGTAGAAAAGTGCCGTTTCAAAGGGGTGCGGGAGAGGGATGAAATGGGAGTTGGGATTCGCGAGAATTCTATTTCGCGGCCCTAAGTGCCGTATGAAGTTCGACGTCCGCCGGACGAGAAGTCGTGCTTCGCGATATTGCAGTCTGCTGTGCGTGTGCATGATTTTTTTAAGCATCGAACATTCCTAGGAGGCTGGGTGGTATGCGAACGAATTAACGATGTGCATGCGAACGGAATGTTTTTCTTGTTTCGTCAAGGAAAAAAGATGTCTCGACGATCGCGGCGCGTCTCGGTTCACATTCGTATGCGCGAGGCACCGGCACCGATGACATACATTCTTCGAGTATGTCCGAGTGAATTCCGCGAATTTCACGAATTTCGCGAATTTCGCGAGTCCCACGGCGCAGCAGCGAATCGATGAGTTATTCGATTAATTTGTGCGAAGGAAAAATCGGGGGGACTTGGATAGAATTAGGAATTTGATCCGTACGAGGCGGTAGTATCGGAAAATCGACGCTTTTCATTCTCTGCCGGCGACGACTGGACGAAACAGATATGAATTTTTATTCTTCGCGCGCACGTACCTGCCGCGAAAGTTCGGCCGTGTTCGACGGCTTTTAATGCGCGCGATTAGAACGCGGACGAGCGTATTCGCGGGCTCTCTCCGAATGACGCGCGTATTATTCCGCGTTTTTAGCCTCTGGTAGGGAGACAGAAAAAAAGCTCTCTCTCCTAACGGCGCCGATTTTTTTCGCAACACCAGACAGCCCCTCGTTTGTCTCTCACGTGAATCTCATCGATCACGCGGGCTTTGGCGACTCCAATGTTGCGTGTCTGAATCCACTGACGATCAATTCAATCGGCCAATAGCTTCTCGATAATATCAACTTTCCTAACGATAAATCCGTCTCGATTTTTTATTTATTTTTTTTCGCTCTTCCAAATGCCATCGGTCGATTCTTTCATTTCTGTCAAATTGGCCCGGATAAATCTTCGTGCGCGGAGTGTACCGCGGCTCATGAGATAACGAGAGGAAGAAGGCGAAAGTAGTTAAAGTCTGGTTATGATATAGCAGTTTTCCTATGAAGCTGAGAAACTCCGAGGATTGTTTCTCATTAGCTTGCCGGCGAGGTTCGCGCAATTACCGCAAAGAATCCTTGTCCGCTCCATTTCTGAGCCACTCTCCTGACCTGCTCCACATTGCCGGCTAATTGTTTTTGTTTGTTTTTCGGGGCTGGAAAGAGCAAGTGTCCACCGTTCGTTTTTGATACTCGCCCGCGAGCCTGTGGCGATAATGGGCTTTTAGCGGCTGCTAATTAATGGGTTAATTACCGATCGTAAAATGGCCGTGGCCAGTGAAAACGTATATATTAAAATATTCAGTGTTCCCTGATAGAAATCATCGGATGGCGCGATACGTGCGCATTGCATGCCGTTCGAATTACAGAAAAAAAAAAAAGAATACGACTGCTCTTTTTCCGCTGTTGTCGCTCTCCCTATTATTTCGCTCGTCCCGAACAGTTCCGTTGCCACGTCTGACTGATTGCAACAAAGGCATTCAGATATACGCGAGCTTCGTGCGTAATTAACGTTCGTCAAGAGCGACCGCGTCTACACGTGCCAATATGCACGTCAGAGGCAATGACTGATACATATACACATTTAAACGTCCTAAAAAATGCTACGACAACACAACGGAACTAGCTTGCAATATACATACAGAGAGAGAATTTTTGATGACGTTTACAAATGCATACGTAACTTCTATTATCTGTTACGCGAGTATCGGCACACGTAGACGCCTCCGCTTAATTAATGTAACTATACACATTTTCATATGAATTAAACTTAATTCAAATATTTCTTTTGAACATATATACGTTTAATCATTTCGACACACAAAATTGAAGGTTAGTACACCCACAATTCTCGGACCAATGCGTTTCCAGGAAGAGGACAGAGATGAGGTAAAGACGGCCGCCCAACTCCGTCATTTCCGACCTAAAATACTTAGAAGCAACGTTAGTGCCTGTTTGAGTATGCAAATAGCATAAATCGACGCGGGGGTCGGAAGAGCGTCGGGGCTTAAAGATGAAACACCGATGTTCAGTAGAGATCCAGTGGAGAAGGAGCGTTTCATGGCGAGCAGGCTGAAGAGAAAGGCAAGCCGCGGGGGAAGTCTTTTGAATATTTCACGGAGGATCGACGAAATCCGTCTTTTCCGCGGGCAACTTCCTACTAGACGAAGATTAGGCGCTGCCTATATGAAACGAATCCTTAGCTGCGTCGTGTCAGACGCTTCTTATGCTCGCATCGGTTAACGCGGGCAACGGAACTTTTTCCATTCTCTCGCATCACTTTCGGAGACAGTATTAAGAGATCAAAAGGACTGCTTTCAATATTCTGCTGTAATGACTTGGTTTATGTGACGATTTAAAAATGAAAGATTATTGTAGGATGTCGAAGAAGTCGTTTTGAGTATTGGATGGCTCTGGTGTTAACCGCATCGGACGTAAAGTGTGAAGCACGCGTGAGGTTCGTTGTAATTGCACACTCTAATGAGAAGTAGACCCAAGCTTCCAGGCTGCCCGAGCCATTCGTTCTGGTTTCCGTGCTTCAGTACTATAGGCACTCGTCGCCCACGTTCTATGGTCGTACAAAGTTTCGTTACCCTCATGGCGTCTGCTGGAAATTTTCTTCCGCCGGCGTTACTTTCAGCGATTTGAACCAGGTCAGTAGTATAACTGCGAAATAAAGCGGACATGCAGCTCTTCCCAGAAATCACTTACCATCGCAGCACATAATACCCAGGCTCTTGTTTCTACCGCGCCAGTTCCCTTTCATACAGACAAATAAACACACCCTTTGCGCGATATTTACCGCCAGTTTACACGCTGACCGCGATATTTTTTTCCCACCTCAAAATCCGTCTCTTTGAAAACGTACTCTATCCAGCACACGTGCCAGTGATCCTGAAAGCGATCGAGCGATAAGTACGAAATTACCGACAAACAAATATTGCCCTTCATCTCACACTGCATCGTTTCGCATTACGGCGTAAGTAAAAAAATAAATAAATAAATAAACAGATTAATTCTTTCTCATTTCTATTCGGGCCGATCTTGTGACATTCGGTATGAAAATGTGACGTCGATTCGGGAGCAGACCGATGATTTCGATAAAGTCGACGGCCGTCAATATCGATTAATCGTCGCTATACAAACGCTGGCGCGCGAGCGTACACAAGCGTGGCGGGTGCACAGGTGGACGGCGAACAAAGACAGAAGTACGCTCGAGCGGATTTAATAATGGCGCGCGCAGCGCAAATGAACGCCCCGAGGCTGATGTTTAGGAGAGGACACCAGGCACCCTTGTCGTCTGGGGTGCCACTTAGACGACTCCTCCCACGCTTCATCCTCGTGTCACGTCGAAACAACGACGTACTTCGTGCCTCGCCCCCGTGTTAAGATCGTCAGCGCGCGAATTCTTCAGAGCCATACTAATTTCCCGCCGCGATGGAGGACTGGATTGAGAGTGAATCCGGTGAAGCACGAAGAGCGGAAGAGGATGTGCGGAGTAGATGTATCGCGCTGAGGGCGCTGGAGTGCGCTAGAGCGAGTGCATTGTGCGCGGAGTGTGCTTTAATGCCAGAAGTGTCGAGGGGTCAAAATTACTATTGTTCAGATAAGTGCCCCTTTTTCGATCGATTCTTTTCCTGAAATTCTGTCAATTTCAATGAGACTTTTGTTGAAATAGCACCAACGATCCATCGGGAATTTTCTCGGAATCGAATTCGGGAAAAATTTGAGGACATGAGACGATTCAATGCTGACCGAACCGTCCCACTAAAATTTCACATAACTATCTTTCCGATTTCCAACCATTCCGATGGAGACCTATTCTTTCTTCCCTCGCGACCCGTCCATCGTCGCGACCGACACCGCATCTTCGTCTCGGCGAATATTCGTCACCGAGATTTCCGGCGTCGAAACGAGAACTCCGGATTCCGACGCAAAAACCGAAGACGCCGCGACGTCGCGTATGTGTACTTATGCGAAGGGGTTGGAATACGGCAGGGAGGGTGGGTATACGTTACATGTGCCGGCGGATAGAATTTCATGAGGGACGGCGGCAAAATCAACTTTCTATTTACAGGCCGCATAAACCTCCAGGCTATCCCGTATGCATCTTTTATATGGATTCCGCTGCTATATGAAACAGAAAGAGTGAGAGAGAAGTGGATATGTAAAGGTGGGGTGGGGGAGTCGAGATAGAGATGCAGATACGTTTACGTGCCTACATATATGTGTGTGTGTATATATATATGTAGGCACGTAACGCATCTGCATATATATATATATATATATATATATATATATACATATACGTGTACACGTGCATACGTGTGTAGAGGGAGATGGTTGATAAAACGGAATGGAATGCTAAAAACTGACGGTCGTACGATACATCCGCGGCGAATTTTAAAGCTGGCCCACGGGTCGGGGCAAGAAGTGCTTTCGGGAAAATCTGCATGCGTTACTGAGTAAGAGGCGGTCGGAGGGAGGATCGGGTTAGATGAAGTAAGGGTCCGGTTCGAAGGGCTTCCTTGAAATCGATCCGCCGGCACTGTTTCCTAAGAACTTTTAAAAGTACGAATTTCTTCCTACGCCACAGAATATTCAGGTGCAATTTGAAAAAAAAAGACAGGAGTTTCAACGGAATTTGGATTAATTCATAATGTGTGATACAGTACCGGAAATACTCGTACTTATCGCGTCACTGATTGCACGACATTATCCTACTTCCGCATCTTTCTGAATTTACTTAAAACAGATATTTATCGCCAAAGCCCGTGCTTCGTTATATCGACCAACGCAAGGCCGATACGAATCGTTCCATGAATCATGCCACTACGGAAAGCGTGCGCTCCCCGTGAATTCCCGAGTGACGCGATAAATATTTCAGTAAGAAAGCGAGCGTCAAACGGACGCGTTATTAATTAATATTCCGGTACGACAGCGGCGACAGTCGAATCCGGATAATGCGAAATGAGATTAATCTGAGCGACGAGGGCAAACGTGTAAGAGAGAGAGAGAGAGAGAGAGAGAGAGAGAGAGAGAGAGAGAGAGAGTGAGTAAGAGAGTCAGAGAGAGAGAGAGAGAGAGAGAGAGAGAGTGAAAGATCTCCCGTCGTCGACGAGTGGCTCTTCTCTGTCTCTCAATTTAATAACGCCTTCAATTACCGACGGCCCCTCGACGTCGTTCCTTTTTTTCTTCAGATCGCATAAAAATCCGCGTCATTATGCGCCGTTTAAGCCTCTTCGTTACTTGGAAATCTTGCCCCTACCCCAGCCCTTTTTTCTGCCTCCTCTTTCGACCCTTCTGCACTTCTTTCCCACTCGAGACGAAGACTACACCCCGGCTGTCGGCAAACATTCGATTTCGGGTCGAGTCGTCTCAGTGAGTGTTTATGTTGTAATTGATGACGCCGACTTTAATCATCTTATTAATTACGCCGAATTACGATGAGTTACGCGGAATTAAGGGGACTCGTGAGTACTGCCTCCGGCGTTACGAAGGTATAATGGATTCGAATGAGGCCTTGTTTGCGACGTTTGCTCGACGACGCAGGCGATCTCGTCTGCGCTTTGTCATTCTTGCGGCGCCGTTTGTGTTTGTGTTGAATATTTTGAATAGGTATATGTATATGTATTTTATTTCTAATTAGCCACCACATTTGAGAACAGAATTCCATCATAAATTACAGAAACATTCTGTACACGGTTGAAACAGTCTGTTTTTTGAATGTACGTTTTAATGAAAATGAAGAAAAATCGCGAAAAATGAAACGATTTGTACGTGAGATTTTATTCTAGCAGAATGTCGGAACTGGAGAGCGAAGGAATTAATTTAGGTAACACTGCAACTTCCGACATCGCGTGCCGAGGAAAAAAATAGGGAACAATTACTATTTCGCAGATAGTCCAGTGCATGACGAGTCAGGCGGTAAAATTCTCGTTTCCCGAAAGATAAACGAAACAAGCGAACGGCGACCGCTAGTGCACAATGATTGCGTATAAAGAACGAGCAGTCCCGCGACCGCAGTTCTGGAGGATGACTTTTATCACGGGCTTCAGAAAACAAAAAGAGAGAGAAAGAGTCGGAGGAAGCAGGGGGACGAAAACGAAACTTTTTCGAGCGATAAGAATATTGTCTTCCGCGGCATAAATTTCGCTGATAAAGAGTAGTTGCGGGCGGATTTGACGCCTAGAGATAGAGAGAGAGAAAGACATAGATATACGGATAGATAAAGAAAATAATGGAAAAATAGTGAGGATGACGATGGAGCGATTGACGTAGCGAGTTGCAGAAGCAAGCAAATTTCTGAATGAACAGAGCGGACATGTGTGCGAATGGAGGAACAATAGAAACGGAAAAGGGATAAATATACATGGTGCGAGCAGATGAGGATGGGAAAGAACTGAGATACGTGTATGCGGATGCGGACGGAGCGAGTGGGAGAGACGGAGTTTCCAGGGCGCGAACTAATAATCGAATCCCAAACTTCGGCGGAATTTGTTTCAACTTCCTCCGCCGGAATACTTCGGAATAAGAACCGGTACCCTCTGCCCTCTTTCAACCCCATCCACCCGCCCGTTCCCTTATTCGCTTTTACGAGTCTGCGGACGGAATACCTTCCCGGCCGAAAGTATGGTCCGTGAAAATCATTTGTTCCCTCCTGCGAAGAGGGGCAAAGTGCCTTCTTCTGTTCCAGCGGGATCTATTTCCCTTCTCCACTTTTTACTCCTCCCGCCACCTCCCACGCCTGCTATTCCTCGTGTTCTCTTTCCGTATTTACAGGTACGCGGAACATTCCTTTAAGCACTTGATTCGTCTTTGTTGCTATTGTCTGCTCGTTCGGCAGAACATTCCTTTATGAACCTGATTCATCATAATTTACCTGTTTTCTGCCCACCCTTCCGACAATTTCATCTTGTTCTATTTTTCACTTTATCATTATGCGACTCATTCAGAAGAACACTCCTTTACACACTTGATCCATCATAATTTACCTATTTTCAGTCCCGATCGTCGAGTTCACACTTTCCTATTCTCCACTTTACCATTATTCAGCTCATCCGGAAGAATACTCCTTTACATACTTAAATTCATCATAATCCACCTGTTTTCCGTCCGCCCTCCCGTAAATTTCACTCTCCCTATTCTTCGCTCCAGCATTATTCGACTCACCCTTCTCGCACCTACCCCTTCAATCCTCCGCCTCTCTCCAGTCTATCTATCCCTCTCCGATCTACCAGCAACGATCGACCCGAGCTTCTCCTATCGTCATTGGAATTGTGAGTGCAGGCGGCCGTGTGATTGCGAGTCTCCCGAGTCTCGTCGCATTCGAGGCGTAGAAAAGAAGAAGTTCTCGAGTGCCCCGAGGTGTGACGTAAGAGCGACGAGTGCCGGTACATTAATCGGATTCGAATTCGCGCGGATTGGGAATTTTCATCCGCCGCGAAAACGCCTGCCGCCAATCGACGCTTCTTATTTCTTTTATTTTTTCCGTTTTATTTTTGCTGCTCCTCCTCCTACCTGGCTCGGCGAGACTCGAAATCGCATCGGCCGAAGCGTAATTATTGCACCCTCGGGAATGGGAAGAATTGCTCGTCCGTTAAGTACGGCGCAATTTGTGTTGAGCGGAACATTGGACGGAGCAAATATTTGCCGTGACGTTCGTCGCAGGCCCCCGCAGCTCGCCCGACAAACTCGTCGCAGGGCCGCGAACTTGGACGTGTGAAAGCGGCGTTATTAAATCAAGCGCGAATTACGGCCAATTTTGGCGTCGGCAAACATAAACCACCCCCCGACTCATCGCCGTGCCTCGTGACCTTAATTCCGTCGAACGCGACCTTCCTACCTTCTGACACGGAAGAACTTTCGCGCATCAAGGTTAAGCCGTCGATCAACTCACAAAATTCGTTCGTCGAACATTCGAATTGCTCATGTGTCGGAATATTTGTGGGATATATATTTCGAAGATATTGGAAATGCGCGAGTGTCGGCATGTTTGTCGAATGTAGTTCGAGTGTCCGAGTGACCAGATATTTCCTGAATTTAATTCGAAGCCCGCTCGAATATCGTTCGCTGATACTCTCCGAATATCCAAGTATTCGAATGCTGTTCACAGATCGACATTCGTAGTATCCGAGTACTACGACATGCAGATATAGGTCCGCCGAATTCTAGAGGAGCGATGTAGACCGACGTCACCCACACCAGCTCCGAATTCCCAAAATGCATGAAACCGCGCACTTCGACTCGTACATCGCACGAACCCGTACCGTCACATCGCCCGGAACAATGTAAAACAATTTCATGAATCCCGCAGACTTGAGTAAGCTCTCACTATTCCCAGTATTCGAATATTACATTACAACTATAACACATTACCAAGATATTCGAATACTAAAGTATGTAATCGAATAGTGTCAGCCGAACCGATCGAAAACATGACAAAATAAGCTCGTAACGAAAGTGTATAAGCGAGTCGCTTAACGACGATCGTCTGCTGCGCTCACCAGCCGTTTTTCACTTTCGAGGCATACTAATCGTCCGGAAAGAGAGCGCGGGGCCCGACTTAATGACGATATTACCGACGGGAGGACATCCTTCGTAACCACCTGCGCTGTTATCTGCGGTTAAGTACTATTATTCCCTTAATGGAGGCTCTCGGTGGCCAATTAGAGGTCGGCTGGATCACATACGCGCGAGTCGATCGTTATATCCCGCGCGTATTACGACGGTCATAGTCCCGAGTCGCTCTTTAAACGCGCTAATGCCGCGTAACTTCCTTCATCTTCCGTCCACTGTCGCCTTCGTTCACGATTGGAAGTGCGGTACGCGAAAAACTTACAAGCAAATCATGTACAATGGGAAGAAGAACTGAAAAGTAGCGATAAGGCGACTGAAAATAGGTCGAAATTCACACATTCCACGTTGGCGTTGAAGGAAATTCAGTACACGGTGTGAGAATTGGAATCTAAGTGGTGTTGGTCAGATGTGTCTTGTTGGATTGCCAGAAATTCTGGTCTGAAATGTAGTTTAAAGGATAACTTCAGTGATGGTACAAATACAGAAATAACTAGTGCTTTTTCTGATAGAAATGAACCTGTTTGATAATTTGCGTAAACGCACTCAATTGTCACAGTCGTCGCTAATAATCCAGCAGAAGTTACGGCGACGTTGAACTGTTAATTAAATTTTTCTGTCGCATATTATCGTACTGTTTATACTGTCCGTTTTTAATCTTTTTGTTGTGACATCTAATATTTCGCTTTAAATAAACTCGACCAATTTCTTGGCTAAAATTTCTGTACTGCTATTAAATGTAGAATTGTCACATATCTCAGGAACGAATTCAACTAAATTCTGCGTACAAGGTGGAAAATTGGGACCGATCGATGTCGGAGTGCCAAAAGCGTACACAGAGAAAAAGAGAGAGAGAGAACTGTGGAGAATTTTCGGCACGGCGTGGCTTCCGAAAATTCCCTAAAACCCGACGGTTGACCGTTCCCGATATGCCCTCGCCCGAAAATCTGCTCGGAGAGCTTCCGAAAATTCGTGCGCCGGCATCCGAGCGAGACTCGTTGATAAGAAGTTCGTTCTACGAATAAGCGGCGTCCGCCCGCGCGGAAACGGAAAAGTGTGGGACAAGATGCGATATGCAGTGTCTGGTCAGCTTCCATTTTGACCTGAGGCGTTCTACTTCTTTTTCACCGCTGCCCTTCGTGCACACCGGGTGTCCCGCGAAACAGCAGTGTCAGCGCAGGTCGCCGGGAAATAATGCATCGAAAATTAGCGACGCGCGTGTGGCGAGCATGACGTAAGGGGAGCAATGAAAACTTTAATTCTAATTCCACCTCTCTCCCCTCACTCTCGCTTTGTTTATTTACTTCTCCCATTCGCTCTGGCGACTGTTTGGTCTCATTTTTCCACCCCCGCTTCTGCTCGTTCCCTCTCGCCGGCCATTTTCTTTTTTCTTCCTCTGTCATAGCTCGCACGCACACACACGCGGGGAGCATTTATTTGACGTCGACGAAGAGTATGCAAATTCGCGCCGAAACGGGGGTGCCGCGTGCATAAAACAATTGCGCCCGGGATTGTCCGGTGAGAAGGAGAAACGGCGGGCGGTTGTAAAGGTCGGAATATGCGCGAAGTATGTACGCGAGGGAACGCGTACACACCCACACGCGCTCCCTTCAGCTCATATAACATATCATGAAGATTGCGAACAAGAACTAATAACGAATGAAGAAAAACGTGACATTTTTCATGTTTTTTCTTGTTCAAATTAAGTATTACGGGCCGACGCCCTAGTATATGAAAGAGAGAAAGAAATGTATGCAAAAAGAAATATAGAGAGAGATTTTTCGTCTCATCTTTCATATTTTGTTTCATCGTCTTCTTACATTCCCTATTCTGCTATTTTTTTTTTTGCACACATTTTTTCTGTCCCACCTATCAGGTCGTTGGGGCGTAAAACTTGACTTGAAAGAAAAAGCAGATCGGTCAGTTTCGAGCACCGTCTTCGTGAGGAAAATTCGACATTTCCGATCTGTTCCTTCGAGCACAATCAACCCTCTCTCGCTCGACATCGTGCGCGCCGCGTACACGATTTTATACGGCTCGCTATTCGTGGTGCCTTCGGTGTCCGCACGCTCGCTCGCACATGTACATGCATATATGCACAGTTCTCGCGTAAGAGGAGCCGACACGCGAGAAAAAAAGCTGGCGCGCGGAGGTCGGCGCGAAAATTGAAAAAAGAACAATGACGAGGGTGACGCCGAGGCTCTCGGACGTGCAAAAGAAAGGAAGAGAAGGGGGGGTGCGAAAGGGGGATAGGTGCGGAATGGGGGAAGAGGTCGAGGGGGTTGAAGAAGGGTTGAACGCGCTCGCCAGGAAGCGGGGAAACGTAAAAATGCAAGAAGCCCACCGTCACAACTCTCTTCCCCTTTCTCTATTTCTCTCCTTTACGCCGCCTTCACTCTTCTATCCTTTCTCTTCTACGAAAACAGACGCGTCGTAAATTGAGAAAATTGTTTGCTCGATACGTGGCACAGTGACATCGCGGGCCAGGTATGGAATGGACGTATCATGCAACGCACTTCTTCGTCGCATTTTCTCAGATGCCCCGCCACCATTTTCGTGACACGTCCAACGTTATCGGCCGCGCGCGGTATTCGATCAGAATGCTACGTTTGGTGAGAATTGGTACTGAAGTCGTCGATAGTAATTTATTGCTAAAAAACGAGAATTGTGTCAAGACGGTTGGAGAGTCATTTCTTAATTAATACCACCAAACAACTGAAAAATTACATTCTTCTTCGACTTTTATCCAGGACCACTTTTTTCACCGGCGCAAATACACAGTTGGAGATGCGATTCGTAATACGCGATACACAATACGTTACAAAAAAATGGTCTGGGTTAGGTTGGACAGTCATTTCTTAATTAATACCACCAACAACTGAAAAATTACATTCTTCTTCGACTTTTATCCAGGACCACTTTTTTCACCGGCGCAAATACACAGTTGGAGATGCGATTCGTAATACGCGATACACAATACGTTACAAAAAATGGTCTAACGTGTGCGAAAAGAACGGGGGCGGGAAAAGAACGGTGGATAAAAGAAGAATTCAGGCCGCGACATTTTTCACGGTACACCCGTATCGATTAATCCGGCAAACGAGCGATCGGGGACGGGAAACTTAAAGTACCGCGGGCAACAGGCAGGACATATTCCCAAGATACCGCAAAACTGTCGTCTTAAGCGTCTCACGGCGCCTGATTGATCGACGAGCGGTTCACGACAATCGCAGGTATACCCCTAACACCCCGAGTGATCGATCGCCCTCAGGCCACCCCCAATTTCGAGCCGTGTTCGATACGATCGGCCTTCTTTATTTTCCCGCCCGGCAAATCCGTCGAATAATTCGCGAATTACGTCGGAATGGGAGTTCGATAAGGGCGAGGCGGCGCAAAATTGATACGCGTAATAATCGTTCGCTTTTGGGCATGGTTAGAGGTGTGACGATGCGAGCCGAAGACACTGGTTAATCATTTTCGTGGGAGTGCGTGCTTTAAAGGAGACCGATCGTAAGCGTCACGTTCGGGTCGACTAGGAAACTGTCGAATTTAACAGACGCTTTATTTCTGAGAATTTTATTTTTCGTCCTCGTTCGAGAAACCTCTTTCATGGCTTCTGAACATATATTTGATCATATTTCGCGGTTCTCTGAATCTTTCAACAAATCCTGAACTTTCGTACACGTTCACTATGACGTATACGTACCACTCATTAACCCTTACGAACGGAAGCTTGTACAAATGCTCGAGAATTCTCCAGGAACGAAAACTGTCTCGTTCTTACGAAGCCAGGGTTTCAAAAGTCTTCATCGTAGATGGATAAATTTCATTGCCGGAACAATACGCCGCGGATCGGCCGTAACAACAGCGACAGATCGGATGGGATCTATGACGATGGAGCATCGACAGTTTTACAGCGAGACGCCGCTCGTAACTCGCTCTACGTGGTCTCACGACAGCGCGACGGATCAAGCTGGGTTTACGCTCGATGCTGGGCGGAATCGAAGGGATTATTAAGAGGTTAGAGCATTGGACGAGCGCGACGGAACGTTCCGCTATTTTCTGGCGTCAAAGATGCCGTTCGCCGCTGCCGACAGAAAAATAAAGCTGTCAGAACACTTTTTAATTGGCAACAATCCGAGCACATTCGTTAGGTTAAAATTCTTTAGTCCGAAACCCCTGTTTTCTTATCTTAAATCTCACCGTATATCTTAGACATTTATCTCTTTCATTTTCTATATTTTCCTGTCGCTGAATTACTCTTTTCATGAGACGAAAAACATGACCCTGCCCTTATCACTTTACACACTCTTTCACTTGTCCAAAGATTGACATACGAGCCTGGGACTCAAAGGTCCGATATCATTCGCGACGAAAGACCCTCGATGTCCGAATGAAAAAGAAGAACGCATGCCAACAACGATCGACAACGAAATCCGATGAGAGCCTTACCGTACGATCAACAAGACTGCCTCGCGGACGCTCGTTGCGCAGAAAAAGCGCGCGGGCGGTGAAAAACAGAAAACAAAAACCAGACAGACAGCAAAGAAAGGACCGAGAAAGGCAGCAGCAAGAGGATGTCCAGCGTGCTCGCTACGTGCTCCGTATTTCGTCGGCTCTTTGATCCTCGCCGCAGGACAGAAAGGAGCGACTCTCGTCGAGCATTTATTCGTTGACTTACGCGCCGACCACAAAGGGAGCCTCGCGGACCGCTCAGACTCCAGCACTCGAATCGCGAAGCAGCTTTCGCGAATCTGTCTGCCGCGTCCTCTTTCCAGCTTCGCGTTTTGAATCGAGACTCATGATTGAGTCGGACGCCGTCGAGCGGTTGATCCCTTGAGTTGTGTGCCGCGTTTCTTGTCCGGCCACACTGGCCACAGTCCCTTCTAGTCCTTGACGTTGAAATCACGGACTATCGCCTGACCACCCCCGACAGATTTCCGAAATAGGGACCCTCTCGATGTCGTGCCGGGGGATGTAAATAGAACGATAACTTCGACTGCCTCCATTTTCGTCCGGGAGCTCGTCCGTTCTCGTCTTTTTCTTCGCTGGCATCGGGAGTCGCCTTTGTCTGGCAAGTGGCCAGTACCAGGTTCGACGGAAATTTCGCAGTCACCCCTTTCTGGCTTACACCCTCCACCCCGCTTCTACCCCTCACGGTCCTCTTGGAGCACCGATAAAATCGTTAAAGTCGCGCTTTACGTCCGTCTCACAAAATGAACAATCGGTGGACAGAGGAAAACGTTACTTGAGCGCTCGCGTGAGCCTGTACTTTTCAAGTAATTTCATCCTTAATTGTATTTTAAAGGAACGCTAATTGTTTCTTTTTTCTAAATTCACTCAATATATTCTATCGATGATATAGCAAGCAATCTTTTTGTTTTTTAGAAAATTCATTGATATTAAACTAGAATTGATGAGTCCATGCATCTACCCTCCTGAATACATGAGTCGGTCAAGACCCAACAATACCGTTTGAGAGTTAAAGACGTCGGCATGAGATAGAACTGGGATTACAACAATTGTTTTTCTCTCTCTCTCTCTCTCTCTTTCTCTCTTTCTTTGTCTCCAAGGCGCCTCGTCATTTTCCGCCCGCAGAGTTCACTCCCTCTCCTCCTTTTTCGGCCGGCCCGACAAGGCGGAAAAAGAAAAACGAGACAGAGAAGCTGAAACCCCGTTGGCAACTGTTTCGAGCACTTAAGCCGCCCGCGGAAAAGTTTTGCACTCGTTACGTGCCTGCATCGTTAATCGCAACCTGCAGCCATGTTTCTCCTGCTAAACCAACCTGGAATGCCAGCGAAATGCATCGTCCACGCTCGAGCATGCACGATCGATTAAATGGAATTACGAGGATTGGTACAGGACGTTTGTTCTGAATTCGCTGTCGCGAGGGTCGGGTCCGACATTCGCATTACGGCGCACGTTACGTCGTTCTTCAAGATTATTTTCAGTGGCACCGTACGCCTTTTCTACTGAAACCGAACTATCGCAGTGATCGACACCTGCAGAATCTTCTCGCTCGCGCGATATCGTGAAAAATGACGCGCTCCACTTACGGTCGCTTAGCGTTTTAGCTCCAAAAACGTGGACAATAGTAGTTCGGTCACGGGTAAGTAGGTGTGGCCGTGGCCCGTATTTCAGAGTCAGACGCAGGAGCACGGAGAACAAGTAGTACTCGCACTAAAAGAGAAAGAAAGCAGCAGAATGGGGGAGAGAGAACGGACGAGAGCGAATAAACGACGTAGACGAAGAAAGAGAGAGAGAGAGAGAGAGAGAGAGAGAGAGAGAGAGAGAGAGAGAGAGAGAAAAGTCCGTTGGTCGGACGAAGCTCTCAAGGTGGAAATTTATGGAGTTATCGACTTCCAGAACGGCGCGAGGGCGACTTCCGGGATTCGACGCGTCGTTCTTAATCCGCGCCTCCATTCCACCTTCCACCGACTTCTCGCTCAATTTTCCTTTGCACTGCGAATGCGTCATTGGTAGAGAACAGGAGTCGATGCCTTTTTCGTCATCTCGACGGTCCGTTCAGTGCTGTTCCGATTTTAATACCCCCTGTCGCCAAAGTGACAATGACGGATTTTACTTTCCTTCGTATGTCGTCTTATTGTTCGAATTTAAGTCGACGGATACTTTTTCTGTAGTACATGCACTGTGGCTTGCTGTTCATTCAGATTAATCAACCTGAGATCATCATAGCACAGTACACTATGATGCTCGTCCGTCTTCTTAGACATTTCTACAAAATTTCCTTGATTCTCAGTATTACTCTCTCTACACAAGCCAAAGAACAAAAATTCTACATATAATATAAAATCGCTGCGCACCAAGCGACAGTCGCGCACGGTACATTGAGTTCGGCAGAAACGAACGGGGACTCGCCGAGGCCGGAGAAAGGTACAAAAAACAAAGTACGTCGCTTACATACCCGCGCGCGTGTGCGCGCGCGTAGGCTCTGGTGTGCGTGGCTCCGGCAAAAGTGCGGATAGCGAGTGGAAAGAGGGTCGAAGGAGGGTGGCAAGAGGGTGAGAGAGTGCTCTCTGGCGGGCAGTATAGGATTTAGTAGCACTATGCGGCCGAGCTCCGCCTCGTAACGATAGGATATCGCGGCTAATTTAAGCAGCGAGACTGCCTCAAGCATCTCCCGACCAGCGACGCGTAACGAGGTGCCGGACGAGGAAAGGAAGCCTGGTAGACGGCAACCAGGCCGACGACGTCTGCTGGAGTGGGGGGAAAAAACGGGCCGCGCGAGCATAAAGAAACGAGACGAGGACGCAAACGGAGGCGAGAGGAGTCGCGAGGAGCGGGACGAAAAATATTTCCTCGGGCCGGGAGCGTCGATAAATTCTATCCTTGCCACGGCGAATTCGTCGGACGTATCGGGAGGATCGGCCGCGGCAGCGCTGGCAGGCTAAATTAAATAAGGGGCGGGCTGGCTCGTTCGCGGCGGCAATTTCATTTGCGCGCCCCTGACAAAGGCGTCGGGTCCTACTTGGCCGTAATAAGTCATGCGGCGGCGATCGCTGTCCGCGCGAGCGCGTAATAGCGTCGACCTGGCCTTGGGAGAGTCCGGGAGAGCGTGAAAGGGAGGCCTGTGACGAAGTGATGTGTGGATACTTAATGTAGCTGATTCGAATTATGTTTTTTTTGTTTTGTGATTTTATTGTGCTCTTTTTGTGGATTGTGGAAGGGTGAGAGTGGGTGGGAGGAAATAAGGATTGTATTATTTGTGGAATTTTTCAGGTTTTAACCGGAGGAATTGATACGTCAATAATGTATTTGTTTCATCGTTTCACTGTTTGCAACACGATCTTGTCGAATGCTGCGTAATATTTCACGTGAACGCACTGCGTCATTGAAAGGAGATTTCGCAAAAAAGCATAGCTCGATATGCCAATTTTGGTTGCCACCCTCATCCTTCCGCACTTTCTTTCATATTATTCCAGCATCACGCCGTCACGTCTCATTCCTCGCGTTATTGTCCTCCGACTCCGTCCGCCATCGCTCCCTCAACCTTCCACTCTAGCTGTTGTTCGGTCGAAAGTAGCGAGAAGTGGAAAAGCGAAACACGGAAAAGTGGAGAGGGACGGAATTGATCAGAGGGAAGCCTTTGTGAAAGACAATCTGTGTTCAGACTGCGAGCCATCCGTTCCGCAGGCTGAAGAGCTTTGATGTCTTCCCGCTCCCGTCGTCCACCTTTTTGCCTCCTCCCGCCCACCCCTACCACCACCACCGCCACCCTTGTCAACGCACCCCTTTTCCCTGTTCTCGCCTTTCCTTCTTTTCCACCTGATCCCGATCCGCCGCAGCGCCCGCTTTGTGGAATAATTAATTAACGCGGCATTATAACGAGGAGTGACAGGCGCGCGGATGACACACAGGACACAGGATGAGTCAGGAGTCATTAGCAATTTTAGTCGCACGCTTCTGGTTCTTCTAACGAGCCGCGTAACAAGGCGCCGGGCAACAATATTTGTTTCTTGACCAGGCGAGCAGCGTGTATCGCAGAACGTGTCCTGATCTTATAGCCGGAGTCCTATTAGTCAGCGTTCGGCAAGAGTCGCGAGGGATGATAAGTAACTGGCCAATTTTTCGGGAACTTTCGGCAGCGCTGGCCGCGGAAAAAGACGCGGACATCGAGAAGCATTTTACGAGTACGCATGCTTCTGCTTCTTCTAACGAGCCGCGTAACAAGGCGCCGGGCAACAATATTTGTTCCTTGACCAGGCGAGCAGCGTGTATCGCAGAACGTGTTCTGATCTTACAGCCGGAGTCCTATAAGTCAGCGTTCGGCAAGAGTCGCGAGGGATGATAAGTAACTGGCCAATTTTTTGCGAACTTTCGGCAGCGCTGGCCGCGGAAAAAAACGCGGACATCGAGAAGCATTTTACGAGTACGCATGCTTCTGCTTCTTCTAACGAGCCGCGTAACAAGACGCCGGGCAACAATATTTGTTTCTTGACCAGGCGAGCAGCGTGTATCGCAGAACATGTCCTGATCTTACAGCCGGAGTCCTATAAGTCAGCGTTCGGCAAGAGTCGCGAGGGATGATGAGTAACTGGCCAATTTTTCGGGAACTTTCGGCAGCGCTGGCCGCGGAAAAAGACGCGGACATCGAGAAGCATTGTACCAGTTTCAGAACTCAAGACGTAACTCCGCGAACGTTCTGACCGAACTGTCAAAGTGACCCGCGGAGGGAGCGGTGTCTTAAAAGGGAAATCGAGAAGTAGGAGGAGAAATATGTAAGAGCCTCGACTGACGGACGGCGAGTAAGAGGCCGGAAGAAAAACCGCTCGCGTCGGAACGCTCTGTTCGTTACACGCTGTTCCGATTAAAAAACGATTTTAAAGATGATTTACCGCCGGGCCAAATTGAATCGCTAATCTAAGTTTGAGAACTCGTCGCGAAAGTTCCGGGAGAGAGTGAGAGAGCGAGAGAGAGGGGGTCCGTGAATTATGGGTTCGCCTGGAATAGATGTCATCGACCTGGCCGCATCCAGTGCTCGCTCCCTGATTGCCTAAAACCGAACTTACCCCCACGAGGAGTGGTGGCCTGAAGTTGTCAGCGGCGAGGGTGACTCGGAAGACTTAACGTTCAAGTGCGTCGACCATGCTAACGCTCGACACAATGTACACTGTATTTACTCTTGGTACAACTGCACGAGGCAGGATGATACTAACGAGACAATAGATAAAAAAAATATTCGACTGTCAGCACGAAGAACTTACCGTCTCATTAGTAGAAAATTTGCACATATTTTTACTTACACCTCGAACCACATGAATAAATCTAAAGATCCAAGTACTATGTCTAGAATAATGAAATTACGCGGCGTTTCATTAATCTTAGTAATTACATTTAACGCGTCCCCGCCTTCAATTCGCGCGCAGAGCATAATTACCGTGCCGAAAGTTCACGGCCACGAATAACATCGCGGCAGTTCCGATCGTCCCACGTATTCCTTCGAAAAATTCCGACAACACTCGAGATTCCGAAACGCCCGTTCCAGCATGCGGATCGGCAGACGGTGTCGGACGAAGTTCGTCAGAGTACGTGCCTCGATTTCCTCCCTCGTCCAGCACCCCCTTACCATCACCCACCCCCCTGCACCCTCAAGGGTCACGTGGGACAATCGTTGTCGAGTAGAAGGGTTTCGAAATCGCTTTCGGGAACGTGCCACGACGCTATGCACTCCACGGCATGGGTCAGTCGGCTGCAGAATGAGTACAAACACGTTCTGTCTCTGGCACACGTAAAGGAAGGTACTCACAAGTACAGCATGCGAGCTGTGAGACGTACAACCTATGCATTAGAGGATTCGAAAATGTGTGAGCCTAAAGGATCTGGCACACTTACCCGGCACGACACGACAAAAAACGGATTGGAATGAATACATGTAAATAACTGAAGCTGCGCACACTCGTCCGGCAGGACACGACATTTATATACAATTATTAAATTGTTACCGTTTTTGTCATGTCGTATCTGCATAGACTGTTCGTTCGCGTTCGTGCTCGGGTCTATACTCACATTTACAGACGATGCAAAATACGACACTTGGGTCAATTTTAACCCACCATACACAATATGCTGAATAACATCACTAAAGTTTACTGCTAAAATAAAATACCCTTAAGAAACTGCGAACCGACGTGGCACCGAAAATTGGGTTAAAAAGTAGGCCCGCAGAGGCGGTCAATCTCGACGTCAGAGCATTGAGCGCGCGGATGAAGGACAGGACTGGGCAAAGGAGGTGCGGAAGAAAGGGGGCGGACTCGCGAGGTCGGAGCGGCGCGGATCGAATGGGAAGGCGGCGCGGGTGGAAAGAGAATGAGTAGAAATTGCGGAGGAACCGCTTGCTCGGCAACCGCCGGGATCCAGATTACTGCAGCCCGTTACCGTTCGGTCGCCCTCTCTTTTATTCAGCCGGAGAATGGGCCGAGGGATTCGCTCGAGCTCTCGAACGGAAACGTCGAGTCGCGCGCACGCGATGCGCCCAAGACTGGGATGGACTCTGAAACATTTCGAATGAAACAATTACACGGCCCTGCCCGGCTAGGATTCTGCCGCCGAACGTCGATGGTTAAGTATGACGCTGGTCGCGGCACCAGCCACGTCCGAGCGCTGTTTTTTTTTGGTAGTTCGTCCCGATTTCGACTCTGTCGCTTGACGCTTTGAACTGGAGATCTATTGGTTATTGAGTTTGGTTAAGGGATGGTTGGAAATAGGGTACGATGATTCTACGCGTACTTATTTTACGATTTTTTTACGCTAAATGTTCGTGGACTTATAGAGACAATCGCAAAACGTTGGCTCGAGTACTTTGCTAACACTAATATTGGCGCGGTCTCGAAGTTATTCGGCTGCGTCCGTCTCACCCTCCTTTATCCGTCATCATTTTTCACGGTCACGAGCTTAATCTGACCGGCAAACCGAATGGAAAGAGCGTTCAATTATTCTTCGAGAAAGAAGTAGCGGCTAACGTCGTCAATTCCGGTTCATTTCGTGCGAAAGACGTAAAAGATGGTTCGAGGGTTGGGTTGCTACCCTCGTCTAAGCGGTTTAAATCTAATCAGGCTTCGAGAGGCCTCAAAGAAATTTAATTATCGGTCGGCGGGAAACAATAACCGTCCTTCGCATCGTTCTCTCCCTCTCTCTCTCTCTCTGTCTCTCTCTGTCTCTCTCTCTCTGAATGAAGCCAGTGTAACGTGTCGTACACTAAATACTGCCGCTACGTCTATTAAATTCATAATTGTTTAGAACAAAATATAACTCTCTCCCTTTCCTTAAACACCTTCCGTTGAGGGATAAAAAGGGTAACTTTGATACAAAGTGCACACAGAAGCCGAGTTACACGTTACACGCCCTTTTCCCTACCACCGCAAGCGACCGGAGTTTGAAAAACTCTAAATTAATTTCCACCCCTTTTCGCTGCAGCATGCAGCAGCAGCAGCAGCAGCAGCAGCAGGAGCAGCAGCGAGGCTGAAATTTAATTATTCTTAATTAATCCGCGGCAAGTCCATGCATTATCCAGGTTGGCCAGAAGGCGACGAGGAAAATCGGGCCGAAAGAAGAGGGTGGCCGCGTGGTTCGGCGGAATATTGGGGGTCGTCCTAGGGGTGCCGGATAAGGGATGAGGGACCCTTCGAGGCAAGGCGTTATAGATGCGTCGCGGTTAAACGTGTCCTCCGTGAATTATGGCGTCATTATGACGAAAATGATTACAGTCGGGGGTGTCTTGGGGGGAGGACGCGAGAGAGGGGAGTAGGGGGTGAGGCCGACGTAATTAAGAAGGCGATCGGAGCGTGGCGGACATTTTCGGAAGAAAGTAACTGAGATACGGGATGGTTATTAAGCCGGCGAGTCGATTTATCGACGTCCGAATTTGTCGCTTTCTATTAAGGTCCCGGCGGATTTCGACGGGGAAATTGGGATTTTCCGAAGTTCCACCCCGGGAGGCGCCGTGATATACGCTGGTTATTAACGAACGTTCCGTGCCAGATTTACGTGTCTTCCGCGCGCTCGCGAAAACGGCGAACATTAATCGTTTCCGTATCGATGATCTTATCGTGGACACCGAATTCTCATGGACTAATTTTTTTCGGGAAACCGCGGGACGCCGGTGAAAGAAGATTTCCGCATCGAGGCATTGGGCCGCAAGTCAACCAGCTGATGGCATGAAATTGAATTCGGCCGGACGCGGATTCGCACGTAAACGCGCTCGGCACGGAACGCGTCGCGTCTGACAAATATCGATCTGTACTACTTAGCTTTCCACCACGGCCCATGAAATTTCTTACTCTCCTCTCCGCCCCTCCCTCCCCCCTCCCTCCACGCCTGAAGAAATTCCCACGGCGCGGAATGCCGCCTCGAGCCCGCAACTTACGACGCAATTACACTTACCCGAGGAACGAATTTTCATTTTACGATCGTCCTTTGACGATTTAACGCTAACTCGCATCCGCATCTTCTAATGCGCCGCTCGCATAGATGTGGCCCAAGGTGCGCATACCTTCGAGGGAAGCGGGAGGAAGGGGTGAGGGGAGGAAACGACAGAGAAGGAGAGAGAGAGACAGAGAAGGAAGTAGTCCAGGGGATGGATTCTCACTAATGAATTTTTAAGTTCCAAAATGGCATCCGGTTGGAGAAGACTTTCGTGCCCGGAAGGGTTGGTTCTATTGAAAATTACTTTCTGGCATCGCGCTCCGCTCGTTCCGTCCGCCGTCGTCACGCAAAGTACAAAATAATTAATTCCTGGCCTCGTCCTGAGATACGTTTAATGTTCTCTCTCTCTCCCTCTTTTTGCTCATGCGAACACACCACTTTATTCTCGTCGCCTCCCGTCATTCTCTCTCTCTCTCTCTCTCTCTCTCTCGCATCCTGACCGGTTCGTTCGCTCAGCTTTCATAGTAAGCAACCGGGCACGGGCCGGCTTTATTTATGACGCTGTAAACAATTACGGCGTCGAGAACGGCTCTCGTCTTGGCGCAGCAGCTGAAAAGGACGAACAAGTCCGAGGGCGCGCGCGGTCTGCTGCCGGCGGCGTTTCTGTTAATTTCGCGGCCGTGTTACGCTCGACGATGAAAGCATCCGCTTTAGTTTAGTTCCGTTTTATCGCGAGGGAACATGCGCGCTCGCGCGCGTGCGCAGCTATGTCCGCGAGGCTCTTAACCCTTTGACTCCCGCCGTTTCTCGTGCGTGACAATTTCGTGCCGGCGGCGCAGCGAGCGTGCAGTCGTGCACGCGCTCGCCACGATTTTCTAATTGTAAGTGCTCCGCTGAATTCGGCCGCGGAGGAATAACGCGGCGCACATTAGTTAATGCGGCCTGAGTGTTCCGAGGTATGTAGCAGACTACAGATAAGCACGAATTCGCGCGGCGATCGTGGCGCATCGAATGTAAATGAGGCAGATAGGAAAAAGGAAGGGTGGTAGGAGGAGCAAAGACTGTCTGTTGAAATTATTATTATTAACACTTTAACGACCGCCCGTCTACGCAGTCAAACGTCGCCAGGGGCCGGCAGTATTTTTGAAGAATTAATTTTAAAGAACTCACGAAAAAGTAGCATCACACACATGATGTATGAGCGGTCGTTAACGGTTGTTCCGGCTATCACACACATGTTGTGTGAGCGGTCGTTAAAGTGTTAACCCGCCAGAACTCGCGCCTATGGTACTTTGTGCCGCCGACGAGAATCGACGATTTCTTAAATAATATCTAATAATTGTGTACTAATATTTGTCTGTTTTTGTACGAGTTTTCACAATCGGTTTCAAATTCTTTAACACTTCCATCTGATTCGTCCCACGAACTCGCGCCTATGGTACTTTGTGCCGCCGACGACAATCGACGATTTAAAATAATATCTAATAATTGTATACCAATGTTTGTCTGTTTTTGTACGAATTTTCACAATCATCTTTAATTTCTTTAACGCGTCCATTCGATTCGTCCCACGATCTCTCAATCGGAGTGCAATAATTTAAAAACAAAGTTGCGCCTGACTCTCCACCCATCAGAGTCGCTTTTTCGAACGCGACACCCCATATTACGCGCCTCTCGCCGAGCTCTGACACGCTCGCGCGACTGATTCTGAAAGCGCGTGTAAGAGATAGCCCTGCCTCGGCCCCCCATTGTCCCATTTGCCCAGGCTCTGGCGACCTCCAACCCTCGCGTTAATGCTGATAATGCGGCTAATGAAATAGCGGCCACGGACAAGCGCTAACTTTGTTTCGGCTTTACATAGTGACTCCGGGCCGTCGTGTAATACCGCGCAACTTTACTTCCTGCCGGCATTGTTAGATTCAGCCGCGCCACGGCCTCTGGGGCGCCAAGCGGCCCGAGTATCGTCCGCGTAATGGGAAGCCGTAAAGGTGGGATGTGCGAAAGTAGAATCGGTCGTTCGCGACACGTACGCGCGACGGCGTGACAGAAAAATAGGCGTCAGTCTCGTTTTTCACTGTTCCTTTTTCATACATTCTTTGTATTTTCTGATAGTGCTCGATGAATACAGACGAAACATAAGTTATCGAATTCGAAATTCATGGAAGAAGAGTGTCAGCAGAAAGAAGCTAATATTCGACCCAAAAGCGTATGTCGTCTCGCGGTAGGATTGCAAGATTCCCGTACCATCATCCTTTGAATTTTCCATTCTTTGTATTTTCTGATAGTACTCGATGAATACAGACGAAACATAACAGTTATCGAAGTCGAAATTCATCGAAGAACAGTGTCAGCAGAAAGAAGCTAAAATTCGACCCAAAAGCGCACGTCGCCTCATGGCACGATCGCAAGAATTCTCGTACCGTCACTCGCGTTTCAGGCTGCGTAAATGTATCGACGGCTCGTGCTACTAAACTGCAATTAATCGCAGCACGTTTTGCGCTCCGCCGTCCGGCAGCGCGGAAACATGGAACTGACATGCCGGCGGGTATCGACCTATCGCGAAGACAGACTCGCAAACATTTAATCGCGCCAAGTAAGGGGAAGCAGATTGCCCAACGAACTGAGGCCGGAGAGAGAGAGAAAGAGAGAGAAAGAGAGAGAGAGAGAGAGCCGATCGTGACTAGATTGGTCGGAGCGAATATCGAGCCGCCGATTATCGTCGTCCTATCACGGCGTCTCTCTTCGTGGCATTACGCAGTTAATTACTAATCGTGGCCGGCGATGGACGAAGGGAAGAGAACGTTGAGAGCGAACAGAGGGAGAGAGAGAGTGAGAGAGGGAGAGGGGGCAGGCCAGAGACAGGTGCGTTCGTTGATAACGTTCGGCCAGCGAATCATCGTCGAGTACACGCTTCGCCTGTAATTATATGTTCCGCGTGTCTGATGCTTATCGATCGGCCAAATTAGCGTAACCTGCTTTAGTGCTAGACATTTGACCATGACGACCCGTTCCGACAGGAACTTTATATTACACGGCACTGTTAACGAAATCGTCGTGCCTGTGTTCATGTGCAGGGAATTACGTCGGCAGCTGGTTTACAGAATGGAAGGTAGTGAAAGATTGGATTTTTATCGAGTACGGATTCGATATTGAAAATGTTTGCGGCTATTGTTGAATATCTGAAATTCGATTATTCGAGATGACGTGCCCGACGATCGGCGTACAGAGAGAGCGTGGCGTTCGCGAAAAGTTTATTCGAGCCCGACGAAATACTCGGGTATCTAGAACAATTGCATCGGGCCGACAATGTTGTATCGTGTCTAGCGTAATAAAATATAAATTCAGTCGGCGAGCACGGGAGTATAATGAGTCACATTTCACCGGGCAGATGTATTTAACTTTTCCAACAATGTGGACATTCCGCGGGACAATCAGCGTCACGAATGTTGCACGCAACACGAGCATTATCCAACTTTCCGCATTATTTATTTAGCGCTTAATGGGCGGAAAGAAGCTTTTAGGACAAATTGACTGCGTTGCGAGTAAGACATCGTTCCTTTCTATCCCACCCTCCCCTCGCCCGTCTTACTTCTGCCCGTAAACAGTGGCGCAAAAGTTTCAACCAGGCACAACCTTTGAATCTAGACGCGGGCGAAAAAAGTACGAGCAAGGAGAGAAAAAAAAGTGGCGGTTTCGGTGTCAGAAGGAGGACCAGTTTCCATCTAGGAAAGTGACTTCCCGCGTCGTATAACGAACTTACCCCTCGTGCAGCCGATTACACCGGCGCATACGTGCGCATATATGCACATGAGCCACTGTCGAAAGAATCCAACGCGAATTCACGTCGAGCAAAACTTCGCATCCTCGGTCGTATAATGATCATGATCATTGATTTTACGCTTCGTTCGTTTCGCTTTACAAAAACGCTTATTCCTTCATTTCGCTCGCATATTAAATTCTTTTCAGACAAGCTCACCTTTCAAACGGTACGCTCCCGCGATAAAGCACAATATAATACAAAACACATCAGCACGCGTACGTAATACGCATGAATCTCCGAATAAACTTCAAATTCAATCATCGATTATCACCAATAAGCCGAAAACGGCACAAAGACAATCGTCGTCCGCGCAATTGCGTGTTCGCTCAGCAGTTCGCCTACCGTCGACGTCGTCGTGCCGTGGATTCAAAATTAGTTCGGAAGCCGTCATCTCGTAAATTAAACGCTTGGCTAAACCGTAGTTTTAACTTCGGAGGACGACGACGCTCATCTCTCTGCCGCACACATAAGTCGGCCGTGGGACTTTGAAAACGCCTCGTCAGGAATCCTCGGGTTAATGCAACACAGATATCTGAGCGCAACACTAATCACGAATATCCGATTGCTTCCGCCAGCCTGCTCCGCGTCCCTCTCTGAGATTATATGTTCCCCAGGAGGATAGAGGAGGATACAGGAGTGATCCTTCCCCGAGTCCTATCCCCGGGTAGCAATGGGTCGTAGAAGCGCAGAAACTACTCGAAGCGAGAGGAGATGCCAGGAGTGAAATGTATTCAGGGTAAAATGCCGGAAAATTAGTAGTGCTCGATGCCGTTATGCGCGGCGAGCGAAGCTGTCATTGTTGCACTTGTCTCGACACCCTGATGTCATTGACGAATGCACGTGGTGTAGGAAAAAAAACTTAATTTTGATAAAATTTATTTTTAGCTCATGAAAAAATCTGAAGAATCCGAAGAATGTCCTTTTTTGACTGAGTAGAGTGATAAACGAAAGACGTGCATTCCGTGGAATGCTCAGGGGAGTGAAGACAATTGGAACAATTCTCGTAATCAGGCCAACGAGACTCAAAATACGGACCCTCTCGTACGAATTGGAAATCGGACGAAAACGTAAGTTACGGTAGACGCGTTAAGGGGACAGAGTGGAATTTACTTCTCGCCCGTAAGATACAGACGGACAAACAGCATGGAGGAAATATATCGGGAAAGTTTGGCTGTCGGCGCTATCGGCAAATTGCTTTTTAAATTGAATTGATAGGAAGTCTTGGCGCGCTATTAACCGATGTTCCGGCGAGCAACTATCGTCCCTCTTCGTCCGAACTCCGTGGCGCTTTCGATGCTAATCCAATTAAAAACTATCGCGCCTCTTTCGGTCGGAGGCAATCCTGTTCAACGGGACCGATCCGATCTATTAAAGCGCCTCGTTTCCTAAATTCTAACAAGGCTAGCGCCTCGGCGACCAACTTTCGTGATGAGAACGTCCCTTTGCCCCTTGCCGAGGGTAGAGACAATATTTTCGATTCTACCCGCTTCCATTCGAGTCATCGACATTTTTGTACGAAAACAAGGACGATCTCGAAAGAGGACTTCTTTGATTCTTGAAGCAATATTATTGCAAATCTAAAAGTGCTCGGTTTTTAACGTTTGATGAACCAATTGTTGGTTGTGAGACGGATGGTCGGATTTTCAACGGCGAAATAAACAGGTATTGATATTGTTTTCGCACTTTAATTATTTCCACTGGTGCAATCGAGCTCGCGGAAAGTAAAATATATCGACAAATGTCTGTCACGTGTAAGTTTTAGGACATTTTTTGAAAACGGTGGCAATGCCGGTATTACAATCGCTGGCTGCGACATAATGAACGACGAATTCACGAATGAATCTCTTTCACCCTGCCATCCCTCCACTTTCAAACCCTCCACCGAAAGCCGGCGAAGCTTTCTCGCTTAATAGCGCGAGAAAGTGACCACCGGCAACCTCTAATTCGATTCACAGAGCACGCTAACAGCATTATTTACGAAAATTCCCGGCCATTTAGCGTACTACGCGGCTGCTGAAATAAGTTTCGCGCGCATGCGAGCCTCGTTCTATCCGCAGCTTCTAGATCCCATTGCAAAAAGTTCACGCTTAAAGTCGATACCGATTTTGAAAATTCGACTTTGTAGATTGTGCTTGTCTCTACATGTTAATCATATACAGAATTATTACAGAATTTTTACAGCCGACGTTTCGACGCTCGTATCGCGAATTGAACAGCACTTGACATTATAAATTATTGCTACCCCTCACGTGTGTAACAAATTGTTTGAGCGTACCGTTTTCGTCCCTTCGCCGTAAAAATTTAATTTCCACCATCCACGTATTACTCGACCCGTTTCGTTATATTTATCATATTTATTATATTTGCGTATGCACGTCGCTTTGCGCGCAGCCATATTCGCCCTCTCGGCTTCCTCACTCGCCCGACTCACTTTCCGTGCGCTCAAGCTTTTTCCCTACATCTCCTACCCTTACTTGAGCGACGGCAGCACAGATAGACCAAGGAAGAGGGAGTAAAGGGAGCGCCGAAAGCGTATCAGTGCGCCGGTAAGCCTAGAATCTTCCGCTGCTAAGGGGTTGTAAACTGCCGCCGCTGCAAGATACATCGCGTAATGGCGTTGTGGGGGTGTGTTGGGGTCGGCTACCCCTTTAAAGACGTTCACGCCTACGTATTTTCACGATAGACGCGTCCGTGTGCGTGGTGGTATAGGAAAATATGTACGCCGCGCTCGCAGAAATGGTACGCAACTTTCTAAGTGCGCGTATTGTGATTTTCATCGTTCGCTTGGATGAATTCCGCGGAAGTATGTTCAATTTTTAGAAGCGATTTTTGTTTTGTTCTTGGTTCTGTATCGTCGGTACTATTGCGGACTTTGCAGTTCTGTCGGCGTCTTTTTTGGTTAGTTGTTCTTTTTTTTGGGTTATAGGGGATAGTACGGGGAGTTTTAATTTTTTTTTTTAAAGAATTTAGATTATCTGAACCTTTTTCGTGGGTCTTCTCAGGATGGAACTGTTCGTGTTAGATTATAAGTTGTATGAAGATTTTTCGATGGTATCTAGAAAAAAAAGTTTTTTCCTTCTCTCATAAGATCAACTATTCATAAAATTTGCATTTTTCAGCATTTTTTGATGATATCTGGATCAAAGTTCGTAACACTTTTAACTTTCAACCATCTGTTACAACGAATTGCACTGAACTCACTCCAAATTTCCGAATTTCACGCAAGAATCTATATTAAACCGAACAACCAGTAACCGAAGAAATCTGCACATTAATAACAAAACCACTGATCCACAAAGAACGAGGAAACATCCTGTTCGATTTTGCTCCTAAACAACAAACTTCGACGAGAACCGAACAAGCCTCCCTTATCAGTACTTTTCCTCCCACCAAACCATAGAATCTAAGTGGAACACGACTGAATAATTCATGAAGAATTAATCTGCCGCCCTACAACCTTCATTTTAGACGCAACAAGACGACGTAATACATTTCCTATGAAACCTATCGATTATTTCCCAAGAACCCGGAGAGTATTTCCTGATGGAAAGTAAAGCGGGAAGAAGTAGAGACATAAAGCCGAGCCCGAGCGCGCTCGCTCGCTCGAGAGAGAGCAGGAGAGGCAAGAAAAATGGAGAGAAATGAAGAAGAAAGAGAACGCCCGCGGGGAAGTTCGAAATGAAAGTTCGCCGGCAAGGCGTCGTCGGACGTCGCGAAGCGTCGTGTAGCGTCGTCGTGAGGCGCCGTGAGGCATCGCGGCGGCGTGGGTGGGCGTGGTGTCGGTCGCCAGACATAACTGTCTCGAGCAGGTGGCCTGATTTTCCGGTACGTTGCGTGCGAATGAAAAAGAATACGGGTGGAGACCAAAAAATAGCCGAGCGCGGCCGGGGCAAAGAGAGACAAAGCGACGGAACGGGAATGATAAGGAGGAGGGGAGGCGCTTTACGTCACATCTGCATATATATTTGTCGTTGCCGAGAAAAAGGGGAATGAACTTGCGAGGCGGTCGGGTCGGCGAGAGAGTGCGGCCAACTAATTATGCCGGCGCGGATCGGTTGGATGCGAGTATTCCGAGAAAAACGAGACAATTAAGCGGAAGGCGACGTGGAGGTGTCGAATGAAATTTTTACGATTTATGTTCGACTCGATGATTTTCGCGCGACCGTTTCGTTTTTACGTCCGCGTGGTCGCACGTCGAGAATAATGTGTAGCATGTACAATGACCGTCAGTAGTAGGTTATCTAATTATTCAGTGACGTATTATACCGGTCAAAGAAAACAAAAATAATGTAATACTAACGTTTCGACCTGTAGAAAAAATAAACATAAAATATGTGTGCAATATGTTAATGACGAGTTCGCTGAATGAAAGTTGGCGCTTGAAACGTTCGATTATCGGCGGCCAGCATCGAAGGCACGTGCTCCGGAGGATTTGCCTATCGATAACCTGGGAACGCGGGGGCGTATGGAAAGGATATGGAAAGGATATGGGAAAGGATATAGAAAGGCGAAGAAACGGCTGACTAAGCCGGACGCCGGGAAATCCATGCGGCGAGACTAACCCATTAACGCTAACGGCGTGTTTGCCGTTATCCGGCGAACGAGTTCGGGAACTCGATTTTCGGGAGCCTCGGTAATCGTATAAAGCGCACTAATTTTCCGCCACCGACTCCAGATTACGAAGAAAGAGGCCGCGGTAAGTTGGGCGGACCTGCCGCGAAGCAAAAAGAGTCGGGGAGAAAATGGCTGGGCGGAGGCGTCAGAGTTTTCAAGCAGGAAAACAATGACGAGGATCGAAGAGGAGGATTTTCATACTGGAATCATCGACGTGTCGAATCGAATTGTTTTGCGTTTTATTGTGACGATGGCTGATTTTCATATGACATGATATATATTGGACTGCCTAAGTTTGTGCACGGTTTTCGCAGAATTTCAAAGATTTATATATTTATATATATAAATATGCCCGTAGAATTTATGGAAAGCAGGAAAACAATGACGAGGATCGAAGAGGACGATTTTCATACTGGAATCATCGACCTGTCGAATCGAGTAGTTTCGCGTTTTACTGTGACGATGACCGATTTTCATATGACATGATATATATTGAACTGCGTAAATTTATGCGCGATTTTCGCAGAATTTCAAAGATTTATATATTTATATATATAAATATGCGCGTAGAATTTATGGAAAGCAGGAAAACAATGACGAGGATCGAAGAGGAGGATTTTCATACTGGAATCATTGACCTGTCGAATCGAGTTGTTTCGCGTTTTATTGTGATGATGACCGATTTTCATATGACATGATATATATTGGACTGCGTAAGTTTGTGCGCGATTTTCGCAGAATTTCAAAGATTTATATATTTATATATATATAAATATGCGGATAGAATCTGTGGAATTTCAGGGATACCCGTTTTCTGCCCCTTCTTCCCTACGTACACTCGGCCACGCTCGAAGCGTAATGCAGTGCCGCCGAATGTAATTGGAAAGATTCCGATGAAAATGGGAAATGCGAAAAACAATGCGAAATCCCGGAATACACCCGATTCACGTTCCGCGCGCGCGTCTGCCTCTCTGTTTTGCGAAGCGGGGTTGGGGGTGGGAGGGTGGGGGGCGGGGGTGGGAAGTCGAAGAGGGAACGGAGGAAGGAGAAGAGAATGGGGCTCGATAATCCAGAGCCATTTGAATCCGTCGTTTCTTCGCGTACGGATGATTGGACGAGAGCGTTCTCTCCCGCTCGCTACGAGCCCCAATAACGTTTGTTGTTAATTACCCGGCGGGAGGATCGGGCGATTTTCGAAAGTGCATTGGCAGGGGAGCCGCGTAAGTGATATTAAGCGAGCCCCAGCTGTTAAGAGCTTCTGATGTTCTTCGGGCCGTCGACACTTATTTGCGGCGAGATTTCGATGTCTGCGAGTCATTGACAAGATTGCTGTTTGACGCTTCTTTAACAGAAGTACCGACCATCTTACTTTGCGAAAGTTTGCTTCATTTTTATAATATCGATTATACAAAATTCCGGAAAGTCACAAGACACTTTGACTGCTACCGCCGGTTCCATCGTGAATTGCACTCGCCCCAATTACGTAAACCAATAAATACATACGTTTATACTTTATACCGTCGTCCCGTTCGACATTCGGCCTTGAAATTCGACAGCTTCCGTCGCGACCAAGAGGTTAAAGGGCGCGCGCCGTCTGACGGAGTATTTGCTGAAACTTTCCGCTGGAAAGTTGCGATGGCTCGCAGTCGGCACATTGTTAACCGGCGTAATCGACACAAGTAACAAAGCGGACTGGACACGAGGCTGGCGTCGAGGCGCCGGCGTACGGTTTCGTTCTATTGACGCGACCGCATAAACGTAAGCCGCTATCCCCTAACGACAAAGGAAATTCACTGGCGCGCGCTCAATGCAAAATGGAAGCGACGTTAATTAAATAGATAGACATAGTCGGCTCGCCGCGACGATTGCCAGACTATTGTACCGCTGCTCGGGAAGCTCTTTGGTTTGTTGTTCGATCGCATTTATGAATGCCGCGCGGAATCTTAGGACTGAGTCTTCCTTTTCACGGCGAAACTATTTTCGATCCGATCTGTTGCGGCGTAAGCGAATGAGGAAGACGAATCGCGGGTGTACTGGATGAATGATGTAGGAATGGTATAAAAGGAAAGTTCTTCGATTGACCAAACCTTATGGTAATTCAAAGAGGATGCTAGTACGCACTGCGAAAATTTAGAAATTTTTTTTGAAAATCGCCGTTAGTGCCGTCTGATAGAGCATAAAAAGAGCTTCAAGAAACACTGATTGTTTTCTGTTCTATCTCAAATACTTTCCGCGTAAGAGACGATTTTGTGTAGAATCCAGTGATACACACCAACCATTGGTCAGACATGCGAAAATAATTAAAAAATGTTCTCACAAGTCATCGATTCAGCACGAGCGAAAGCATGAGCATAATGAAGCAAAATCTCTTACTATTCCTATACCCTCCCCATAAAACACTGCGCTCATCTCAGACAGTTTCTTCGTGCATCTACGAACAACGCACATGCTCCCGCGGCTGATCCAGCCACGCCATTAATTTAAATTCTTCAAATTCTCGTTTTACATATTATTGAACGGTCATGACACGATTCCGCGCATACCCCGGACTCTGATGTCAGGTGACTCGCCCTGCACGCCGAGAGGGCGACAGCAGACGGCGAGCGTAAACGAAGAAGCGCGCTCGCCTCGATAACCGATAGTCAATCGATCATTATTGCGCGCTCGAAGTTCGACGTACGATTCCGCGACGGCGTCTTCTGCCGTTTCGTGATTAAAATGTACGCGCGTCTATCACCGGGCGACAGATAAATCGATAACGGCGCCGTTGCCACGGAATTAGCTGTCGTATTTTCCCAAAGGGACTGGCGTCTCTCTCGTCAGTCCACCTCCCCCCCCACTTTCCGCCGTTTCGTGCATGGTGGATTTCAATTTCGAGCTCCTGGCTTCGGAACGTAGAGCCGATTTTCACGAGAACGTGTTTCAGGTTTTGTCTTCGAACGCTAGATTTGCGTTTGGAATATTATTGTTGACGACGCGAGGACGTTGTATACGTCGAGTAAAATGTGAAAGTAACAAAAATGTAGGAGTAATGTTTCGATTTCTAATAAGAGTCACTGTCAGAGAGCAAATTAAATTGTCGAATTAATGTGTCGATGCAAATCTGAATCAAAAACGCATTGTCTCATGTGTGAGACTGTTTTTCCTTTCGTCACGTTTCTTATATCTGTGAGTTAGATTTGTTGTGATAATTGGCACGAACGTAGAGATAGTTGATATGAAGTAATATTTTTCTCGTTGTGTCATTCAATACATATTCCGCACCTCCCGCTTCGTCACTGTCTTCATTTCTATCTCCTTCCCTCATTTGTCCCCTCCATTCTCTCGTCAACGACTTCGCCGGGACGACGTAAATTGTAGCGGCATCACTTTTATAACCCTCGACGCGTTTGTTACGACAGCTAAGAAGCGGCTCTCTCCACTCGGTCCGTCCCGCTGGATTTTCTGAAATATACGACGTGTCTTTGTGGTCATGAACGCGTTCGCATTCATGTACTCCGAATGAAAGCAAGCGTTTCCCGGCGCTGCGCGCTTATTCCGGAACGGCGCTCGGAAAAATGAATCATGAAAAATGTCCGTTGATTAAATTCCCAGGGACGCGAGTGGACGTGCAATTTCTCGCAAGCATCGTCCGCGCCGTGCTCGTCCTGAAACGGTAATGAATGATAATTTTTTAATGCCACCGATCCGACCGATCGTTCGATAGATTGTCCTTTTTATATTCGGCAATTGGGTCAGAGGTCGTTTCATATATCCCAGACATCGGGTGACAAATTCTTTCTTTCCCGTCTGCCTCTTAATCACTGATCCAGTTGCCTAATAATAGCCTGACTAAATATGAGGCACACAGAAGACGATTAGAAAGAGGAAGCTATAAGAGGAAGAGATAAAACGCGGAAGCTTATAAAATAATAAAAATGTTATAAAACGACTGGAACTGATGAACTGAAATTTTTCCATTTTCCTCGTTTCCTCCGGCTTATCGTCGCACACAAACGGTTCTGCCCGTGAAAGAACAAATAATAATAATTATTCTCACAGCATTTCTCGACAAAAAACGAAATCCGAAGCGGTCAACGGCGGATCGGTTTGCCTCGCATAAAGACGGAAGTGGCGCGCGAAGATAATTAGGTCGCCAATCTCCCGAAAGTTTCGCGTATTTCGAGAGCGTCCCGTCCGCCGTTCCAGCCAATCTTCCCTGCGAGATCAGAAGCCATTCGTATCGTCGCAATTGCATTCCGCGCGGCCAGGACACCCGACGCGCCGTAAAACTTTTTATTCGCAGGCATTTACTTGATACCACCCGCCTGAAATTCCGTCCGTCGCGAGTACCTTGTACATCGGGTGCTCCCGATAACTTCGACCGTCCCGGGAAACGTCGGAAGTCGTCGGGCGAGGAAAATTCTTTCGAGGAAACCGCGTCGATCGGTGCCGCGCAAAAATTGTGCCTCGACGAATGAGCGAGACAATCGACGTAATGCAGTTTTTAGCTCTTTTGTGGCAAGAATATACTTGACGCGAGCGAGCGACTTCAATAGACGCTGTTTATCAGCAGTGCCTCGCGGTGCGATTCGATCTTCGACAATGGCCGAGCGATTTTTGGCGCTCTCTCTGAGTCCACCACCCTGTATAAACAGGCATTGTCGCGGCGCGCGACGAGTATAATAATAAAATGATAGAGTTGTTCTCGCCGGCGCAGAAATCGGCCGTATAATTTCGCAATAAGCGTTCAACTGCCTTTGGGGCCGTCGCGCATTCGGATCGACTCGCGCGAGAGGCAGGATATCGAAATGGCCAGTTTATACCGCTTGCCATGCATAGCTTTTGCATTTCTGTATTCGCGCGCGTAACGAGCCGACGTTACGCGCGAATCGTCGCGATTCTTTACCTTCAGAGCTTGATTTCCGAGCCGTTCGCGTGTCAGTGCTGGGAATGCTGGTTCTGAGATCGCACGGTTTTAGAGTTGGGTACGTGAGGTAAAAATAAAACAGTTTAAACAATGTTAACTTCAATCGACCAGAAGACTGTGAGGTTGTTTTTATAAGAGAATGTATGTGTGTGTATGGGAAGGTGAGGAATGAGTGAGCGAGAGGACTTTGAACACTCAGAATGAAAGCACGTGCGACAGGTTGTAATATTAAACGTTTATTATGTGAAATCAATATTTAATCATTCCACGAACCAAATTATCCCACAAAGACAATTTCCGACTTTCCGAGGCGTGAAAAAATGAACATGTCTGAACACTCATTGCATACGTTTCTGAGTAAACGTACGAGACGTCTGAGTGACACGAGCTATGCCGCGCTATTTAAACAACGCCGCGCAGCCCAGTCTAAATCCACGACCGCAAATAGGAGACAGTCCACAGCCCTAGGGACGCTTTTCAGATCAGCTTTCCGAGCGGATTTTCGCAAACCGCCATGATAAACTCGGACCCCGACAGTCCGCCGTTACGTCGTCCGAGACACGCCAGCTACTCGTGTTTCGTTGAACAGTGACAGACCCGATACTCCAGCGATACGACGCCGCACAGTTCCAACTACCCATTCTTTTTTCCAGACTCTCCACATAGGCCAGCCGCGTAAAAACAAAAAGGCCACCAGCGAACTCGACAAATTCGCGGCAAAACTCGAACGCACGCGTCGCGCCGAATGAGATTCCGATAAAAATGACTTTGCCGAAGGCCCTGCAGATCGATAATCCTCCGCCGCCGAGTTTGACTCGTCCACCAGCACGCTGATTGACAGTTACACCCGCGTATCTTTCATAGGACGAGAAGCGAGCAAAACAAAACAACGCCCCCATGCCCACGCACACAGTCAGCCGTTATTTCGCGCAACTTTAACGCGTCCCCTTTCATTTCGACGCAAACATCCGACGTTCGGAAAATGAAAATTGACTCGAATTCCGCGGGCGCGCGCGTCGGGTCGCGTCGATGTCAGCCTGCCGTTCGAGCGTCGGCCTAACTCGTTTGTCCGGGTCGCTCGCGAAACAACCGCGGGATTGTTGGGAGAAGGAGCCGCGGGGGGCGGAAAAATGAACCGCCGAAAAATACTGCGGCGTGTAAATACAGAGAGCGGACGAGTTGCCGTTGTTTCTGCCTCCCCTACCTCCCGCCCACGCCATCGTTGTTGCCCGCCTTCGCGCTCGCCGCGGCGCCCCGATATTTACGCAATTCCCGATTGTTTCGCGTAATCCGCGCAGTCACGTAACGGCCTGTTTATCGTCCGCGGGAAAACGCGGAAAATTAATATTTTTCCACGCTCGGACTCTGAATTCGTCACGAGTCCGGCATTGTTCGGCGGCCATTGCGGCGCTATCGGTAGTCCGATGAATTTGGAATTATATCGGATCGCACGTTGTTATTCGTCCGATCGTGCCATGTTTACGTCGGCTATAGGTGCGTGACAAGAGAAAAATTTGTATACTGCATTTTCTTTAACACAGTTTTACATTGACGCTGCCGAGCAGTTGAAATGTAATTTTGAATTGTGTAATCTTAGACGAGACACAGAACCTATCTCGCTCGAATTCTCGTCCGCGTTGCATGATCAGATTCCTAGTCCGCTCGAAGATAGTCTCCCATGGCCGACAAACGCCTCGCGCCATTTCCTCGTGGCCCGACGCTGAGATATCGCAGGACAACGACGTGCCAGGCACGAATTTCTCGGCCACTTTGTCGGCATCGGGGTTGCCGAGTGAACGAACGACGGTATGCGGCAATGCAGTCGCGAATTTCAAGCTGTTCCCCCACTCCGAGCGCCCTCCCGGAGTGCAGAGAGAGAGAAAGAGAGAAAGAGAGAGAGAGAGAGAGAGAGAGAGAGACAGGCGAAACAGTGTATTCTTCGTCGGAATCGCGAAAATGGAAAAAGAACGAACGGCTTGTATTGTCGCACGACCCAAATATTTCCGAGCGGCCGATTTATTATATTGCCGTTATTCGAACGTTCCGCAGCGTCCGCGATAAATTCCGTGGGCGGGTGTAGGAGGGTGAGAGGAGTGCGAGAAAAAGCGGACGGACTCCTGGCGGCGGACTGTCGGGGCTAAATCGCGTTAATCGAATGTATCGGTTCGATTTACGGGATTAGTTTGGCTGCGGGACGTCGATTAGTCTTTCGTCCCGTCGTAATGTATAAATCTGCCGGCTGTTTTGCAGAGCGCGCCACCGTTCTCGCTCGGGAAAGAGTCGTTCTGCGGACGCTTTTTGTCTGTGGCTGGAATTCGGTGTGCGCGGGGCTTCAGTTTGTTTAATTCGCCGTGCCGTGCCGGCGATGGGTAATTATTATCGCACTGACGCGACGAGTCGTTTCCGGGGAAGGATGGAAGTGGATATGGATTTATCGTTGTCGTGGAACGTACGAGAAAACGTACGTTTATCGTTTGTTGACCGGCGCTAACGATGGATCTATCGAGAGAGTGGAAATTTGTTGATTCAGGTGTTTCAGTAATAGGTCAGTTTTAACGCTAGAACTAACCGAGCACACAAAGTGACTGGTATATTTTGCTATAATATTATTCAACTATCTGAACCTATAAATTTGAAGGAATGATCGTTATATAAAAGTCGTGGAAAATTTCCGAAAATAAGATACTTTAAAAACGAACGATCACGGGACGAAACGTCAGGCAATTAATTTCGTCCGGCTGCTCGAAAGTGAATCGACTATAAATGACGATCTGCGATCGAGAAAGATCGACGCCGGGGAAAGAAAAAGCGCGGGAGCATCGATAATGTTCACTTGAAGTTTGATTACGCGGGCGTGCCTGGCGTTCAAACAATTCGGCCGCGGACGAGGCTTTAATGAAATCCTTTTGTCGTCCAGCCACGCGTCACGTGATTTTTGGCAGCCCGTCAGGCGAATTTCCGGGGAGTGCGCGCACGTGTCCTGTCATTGTTCGCCGATTGATTTACTTTCCGCAGGTCGGACGGCGCCGGTCAAAGTCGTTTTCGGTTTCACACGATCGAAAGCGGAAGAGTCGCGGCATTTTTTCGATGAATATCAGAAGAGTAAATCAGGGGAGAGTGGAGGTACATAGAAGGACTCTCGTCAGGCTCAGCTAACGTTAAGTGCATTGATCATGGTAATCGATGGTTGAGAATTTTCTACAGATCATATACATTTCTCGTCAAAAATTTACAGCACATTACAATTCAACGATGTACACATATTTAAATCATATATTCTTACGTATGGAATCGACTTTAAACAATTAGAAACATAAATTTAATTATTAATACCAATAAATATGTACATTAATTTTTAGAAGAACGTAGAAGTAATAAATACTACTACTAAATAGTCCAGTACTCCGAAAGATCAATTTAATAACCGAAGCATGACTATATTTAAAGCAAAACCTTCACAAGGTTTATACAACAATCTTACCGTCGGTGTTGGGGGGTAAAGATCCAGAGTCTTTGACAGGCACAAATGAATTTCTGTACTCGGAAGTACGGAGCAGGTAAGCTCATGATCTCCAGGCTCATCACTACTGAGTCGAGATAATTTCTGCCGTCGCAAGGAGAGGACTCTTTGGCGAGCGGAATAATTTCCGCGCACGTATCATCTGACGCCCCAATTCCGCGCGACAGGCGCGGCATTAGTATCAAACGTTTCCGGCATACCGCGCATTTCCGGCGTCTTCCGCGAACGGCAAAGGCACTGCCATTAAGCGCATTAATTTTTTTCATACCCCCCTCTTTTTTTGCGCGCGCGCCGACGTAACGAGCTTACCCGGCTGCCTTTATATCGGGAATGAAATTTCGTGCGCATTATGGTAACGAGCAAAATTAATGAAGAGCCACTCGCGGAGAAGGACACACGCCCGAAAGAGAGCAGCGAATTGCGAAAGATAGGCAGAGGGAGAGAGAGAGAGAGAGAGAGAGGAGCGAGAATAAGTGCAAAAGAGGAAAAGGTACTCGTTTAGTTATTCCCCGACGTTCGCGCGGATAGAATTCGTCGAGATAAAGGAGTAAAAAATGTCGACCTACGGCGACGCCGACGCTAATGGCCGTCCATGCGTCTGAGTTTTCACATTTTCCATGTTTTTAGTGCAAATCACGTGTCAGACGGCTGCCGTGTCCGGGTTAGTAACTGACGTGTCTCCGTTATGATTTAAATAAGTTATGAAATATCGCGTACACTCGTCTCTTTCCTCTTTCTCTATCTTTTTCTCGCTCTCTCCTTATCCCGTTCACTTCATCTTAGCCTCATTCCCGTTTCTTTCACCCTCTACCCATCCCATGACCGCACGTTGACGATAACGAGCGACATTAAAGAATAACTAACGGCCGAGCGATACAATCGTGGCATTTCGTAACGAACGACAGCTGCGGAAAAGTTGCTCAATCATCACGCGCGGCCCAGACTGTCTGCGAAATGGCGAAAAATGCGATCCTAGGGGGATGAAAAAGGGGGGTGGGGGAGGCGTAAGGAGGGCGAGCTCGATAACGAATATGCATGCCCGCGCAGAACGGATAAGGCTTAAAAAGAACGAGAGAGAGAGAGAAATTGACGCACAATGCCGGCTCCGCAGTTCGCGGCGAAAGAAAGCGACCGACAATTATGGCTCGGCAATATCGCTGAGCGCGTCGGGTGTCCTTGCCGCGTTGTCAATTAGCATTCGTCGGACGGAATTAAATTGGACGGGCCGGACTTTCGCGGACCGTGCGGCTTACGCCGGATGGCGCGCTGATTAAGTCGAATCGGCTGCGGGATTTAGGTGTGTCTTCAGGGGTAATAGGTACTGTACAGGCAATTTGTGTGTACCTAACCGCGTATTGTATGATAAATTGTTTCTTCATTTTTGTGCTTCTTGCTGCTCTGGTAATTTTTTGAATGACCACCAAGCGCCTGAATTTATCTCAATAGATGTACGCACATTATTAAAAAAAAAATAAGAATTTGCAGAAATTAGACGTTTAACCCTTTGGCCTATAACCACGAGTCTGACTCGTGGTAAAGAATTTTTGTCATAAACAAAAACCACGAGTCTGACTCGTGGTGAAGAATTTCTGTCATAAACGAAAACCACGAATCTGACTCGTGGTAAAGAATTTATGTCATAAACGAAAATCACGAATCAGACTCCTGGTAAAGCATTTGTGTCATAAACGAAAACCACGAGTCTGAAAGTCTGAACAGCTGAATGGCACGGCGCGCGACCGACTTTCTTGTTTACTATGGCACGCGCAATTGGCAGATACCGTGTAGGCCAAGGGGTTAAAAAAAAATAAGAATTTGCAGAAATTAGACGTTTAAAGAATGAGTAATGATTCAAAGAAAGTGTCAAGCTAGACACTACCAGGCTGCTCGACAGTTCCCGCGCGAGAAAGCCTGAATCGCCACATACGTCCCGCGAACACGCCGAACTTAGAGCGCCAACTCGCGATTACAGACGTCATAAAATTTATCCAGCCGGTGCGTCGGTCCTGTTGCACGACGGTCGCAGGGCGCAGGGCGTCGGCGTAAATTCACATCGCCGTCCGAAGTATCGTGCGGCATCTCTCGAAAAGAAAGCTCCCCGGGGACGGGGGCCGCGTTGGCGTCCCATAAATTCCCGGCAAATTTATGGTAGTTTCTGACGTTACGCCCGACGCTCCGCGGGTCACAGCGAGGCAGTGGGATTCAGTCGGCGAAGGAAAGGAGGAGAATAACGGACTTAGCCGGGAAGAGACCCCGAGTTGTTAAGGACCCGACCCGAGTCCCGAGTTCTGTGTTCAGACGCTGCTCCTCCGGCTCATTTATTTATTCGCGGCTCGAAAATTCGCGTCATCCGAGCGAACGGCTTGTTGGATAGAGTTTGGATGCCGGCGCGAACGGCTAATGTGTCACCATCAGCGGAGATCGATAAGTAAATGGGCGGGAGAACGAGTAATTAAGAGGTAGAGATACGATCGTCTGCTCTTTAAGCGACGGCGTGCGCGGCACGCGAACGAAAACGCACACAGACGCCCCCCTGTTTGCCATTCTTACACGCTATTAGCCTATCTCGAGACTTCTTTCCCTACCCGCGAAGTAAACTTCGCGTTTGTGGGCAAGTCAAAGGTTAACGGAAAGGAAAAAGCAGGGGGTGAAAGAAGAAAAAAAAACGCAAGGCTTGCCTCCAGGGGCAAGGATAAATAATGCATAAAGCAAAGATATCGCGGAGCGCAAACACGTAATGAAATGAAAAGCAGAGGTAGGAGAAGTATGGGAAACGAGAGAGAGAGAGAGAGAGAGAAAGGAAGGAAGAAGGCATGCCGGAAGCAATTTACATTCCGTCAAACGCTTCCGTCCGCGGCCAGCCTCCTTTCTTCTTGCCCAAGCTTTGCACCCCTTCCTTCCTTTTCAATCGCACCCTCCGCTCATTCTCAGTCGCGAAAGCTTCCGGCTCGACGTTCGAGGCCTCGTGGCAGACTGGCCGAAAGTCGAGTGTCGTCGTTCGAATTAGCAGAGCAGTCCAGCTCCGCGCGCGGTCGACGTGTTTACTGTTGTCTGAAAAAAAAATCGAAAAAGAACAAAAAAAAAAGCATCCCTTCCACCTTCTTCTTTTTGGCGTCCCTCGGTGTCTCGGGAAAAAAGATCGACGGCCCGGGAACGAGGTGCTGGGGGTAGAAAGTGGAGCAAGGGGGGCGGACGCAATAAAGGGAGAGGGACGAGCACAAAGACCTGCGTAAAATGTAAATTTGTCCCCGCAAAGCCGTCCGACAAGCAGGCGGGCCTCTTCTTTTTTTTGTCTCTCTCTCTCTCTGTCTCCCTCGACGGACGCTGCACCCGGAGTCCACGGCTTTCAATCCACGCTGTAGTTTCTACACCACCCCCACCCTTCCGTGCGTCCCCCTGGCTGTTCGTTGTAGTCGTAGTTGCCGGGCCGTAAGTCATTGTCGTTCGTGAAAACGCGGTAACCAGTGGTGACCAGTAATCAAACACTCGTGAATTGTACGAAACGCCGCAGTAACGCGGCACAATGCAGTCACACCGACGCACCTGCGATATCTCTCTCTCTCTCTCTCTCTCTTTCTCTCTCACTCTCTCTCTCTCTGTCTATCTCTCTGGATCTCTACTCACACCCTCTTCGTCGTCTACCCTCAACTACGGTCGTCGTCCTCCTCTCTGTTCTCCGGTAATCGTCTCGATTTTTTACGGTTCCGCTGACGCTCGACTTTGCTGACTTTTATTTTCGTCAAACATTTTCCCTCGAACCTCCTCATTTTTGCTTCTTCTTCATCGCCTTTCAATTTGCTACGACTCATTTGCGTTCGCTGACCGCGCGCTCTCAAAGTATCATCCCTATTCCGATATGCGTCAATTCGGTATAATTGTTTTGAAATAATTGTTGTATAATTTGGTATAAGTGCGCTCGATTCGTCGAGTATGCATGTGCGGCGGCGATCGTCGTTTAATTCAGCAGTCAACCGCTTCCAATTTTTCTTAGTTCGCGGAAGTTCAGAGTCGAGGCAAATACTCGTTCGCGCCGACCCCTGGGCTCTTCGGGGTCGGTATTTAAAATGGCGCTTAAAAGGTTATTACGCCGAGGAAATGGCGCTCATAAGTACTATAATAATACGAGGCGAACAATTTTCGCTCGGCAATCTGCGAACGTTCGTTATCAACGTGAGGGCTAACTACCCTTTGCCGAGAACTCAGCGTCAAACTCGTCGATGTTATTCCCTTTGTCGCCGGACTCACGGCTATGAAAATGTGAAAACCGAAGTCTCGTATCCCGTACGCACGCAAAACGGACCATTATCATTTCATTCATACACGGTCGATAAGCGCGTAATATTTACCGCGCAACATAGAGGCCATAAAGTAGAATGACATTTTTCGGGCCACTCTTCAAGAATAAATAGGAACAGACCGATAAATACACCCCGATCGTCGTTGCGATCTCACCAATAAATTCGCTTAATTTCATCCCCCACCCCTCTCTCTATGCACATGTTTACTTCACATGATTAATATTTCCGTTTGTTGACCGTCAACCCTTCCCAAATTAATTTTCCGGCTGCGGCCAGAAAAATGAAGAGAGCGTCATGGAACGTTAAACGCTTTCAGTCTCCATTCGGTAGAACATCGAATCGCGTCGACAGAACAAACAATTCCATTCTCTCCACCCACCCCCCCTTCGCCCTTCCTCTTCCTCTAATCTCTTCCACCGACTCTTTGTCTCGCTCGCTCTTTCGCCGGCCAATGATTCGACGCAAATTTAGCCATCCGCATGCACGTCCAAGAAAGTCTCTGCAGTTCAAACGCGAGCCAAAGGGAAATGCAAACACGGTGAATTCCACCCCCGCGCTATTTGCGTGAGGCTAAATTGAATTGCCGAACGAAACGGCCGGCCGCCTGAACGTTGGCGTGAGAAAGAGTGGGCGCGGCTGAGTGGGAGAAGGAGTGAGAGAGAGAGAGAGAGAGAGAGATCGGAAAAAATGGAATGGTCGGATCTGTGTATTAAAAGAATGGCGTGCAGGGTGTTTTAGAATTTGCGGTAATGTTGGAAGGAAGATAA
Organism: Priocnemis perturbator; assembly: GCA_963942575.1. Lineage (NCBI taxonomy): Eukaryota > Metazoa > Arthropoda > Insecta > Hymenoptera > Pompilidae > Priocnemis > Priocnemis perturbator. The sequence continues at coordinate 11,571,383 of OZ012655.1, read as the reverse complement.
TTTGGCGTGCAAAAATCTATCGGAAGTGTATTACTTATGCACACACATATATATATATATGTACTTATTTTACATGAAAAGGCTCACGCTCGCAAATGAATGCATATTAAATATAATGTATATGTAATAACATATAAAAACGACCATAAGGATTTTTATGAAATGGGGTGAATCTGCAGGTTTCCGTTGCGAGAAAGCGATTTAGGTAGATCTCGACTTCGGAGAAACTCATTTAAGGGGATGAAATTTTGTCCCCGTATGTACGCATGTCGTCATGACGACCGAATAAACAGACTGCCGGCAGTTTCGTTCGAGACGCAATTTATGGAGTCAACCCCTAGAACCCATAATGCGTTACAATCTTGAAAAATAAACAAATGTTACGTCCTCCTTTTCCGAGGGAAGCTCGGTCTTCCCAGTACTGCAAAATGTATGCATGTAGCAATTTTAGACAGACGTTATTTTAAGACTTATACATTTATTTCTTTATTTACAAAATGACACGCATGCAGCCAAAATGAGTAGAATGATATTTTGCTACAATGAAGGCTGATGTTCTCGACTGACTTTCATTGAAATAAATAAGATAACTTAAATTCGGCCCTTCATTATACCAAAACGACAAACCATTCATACCGACTGCTCGACAGCTCAAATCCCAATTAACCCGAAGCCACCAAATACCCTGCAAATAAAGACTAAATCAAACAGCAACTCAAGAACGAATCAAGAAATTGAAGTAAAAATAAAAATCAAGCTTCCGCGTGCGGAACAAATTCCGGCGCACGAATGGAGTACGAGACGAGCGAAGGAGAAGGGTAGAGAAAACGTTTCCTGGAATCGGGTTAATCCCGGCCCCGCCATTGAATTCATTTTTATCATCCGACTTCTAGGATCGCTGCAGAAGTTGCGCAACGACAGAAGTGCGGGCGGGGTGCAGGGTGCGTCGAGCACGGATGGAAAAGCATGCACCGCATGCGGGGGTGTGTAAGAGGATGCGAGAACGTGGATGTTGAAAGGGGATGAAAGGGTGGCTGGCAAGGGGGGTGAGAAGAGTGCGCGGGAATCCTGGCCTCCGTCGTCGTCTCGCGAGCGAGGAATTAAGGAGTCGCGAAAGGAGCGATGAAAGGTCGTCTCGATTCCGAATTACATTTGGCGCGGAGCGAGCGAAATGTAATTCGCCCCGCGAGAAGCGGATTTGTCGGCCTCGGATGAAGGATGGTTTCTGGCTGGATCAAGATTTCCAAGTCTTTTAACATTTGATCGTCGCTTGACGCAGTGGTGTGATTGTTTTTCGATCATTGGGCCTCGTCAACCGAGCACAATTTTTGGTTCACGTTCGAATGGATGCTTGGTATAAATATGTGGTTAGCTGTTGAGATTACTTTGTGGTACTGAGAGCATGATTTTGGAGTAACACGATCTTTAGGTTCTGACGTAGGCGTATCGTCACAACGATGTCGTTATTTGTATTGCTTTTCGAAAAAATTGTGGTTTTTTCTCAGTCCGTGCAATCGACGTGTCGGATTCAAAATCGATTATTCAGGTGTAGACGATCTTCAAACTAGCTGCAACGGCGAGACGTCAGGTTCGGCTGGTTAGCACGCCACAAAGGAGAGCGTAACGTGTCACAAGACGCGAGCAAACTCAACCAGGACGGATCTAGTTACATCCTGCTCGATCTAAGACGCTCGAGCAGACACCTCTCCGAAATGTAATTATTAAAGGGAACCCCTCGCGACAATGACGTCCGGAACAATAATCGACAAATATGTAACAGGACGAGATTAACGTCGCATAGAAACCTCTACTCTTACAATTAGTTCCATGACATCATGTACGTGTCAACGTTGCACAAATCTGCCAATTTTAATAAAACATATAAATCGTCGCACGAAAACGTCAGATCAAATTCGAGGTAATATAAACAAACTATTTAAAAAATTAGCTACATTATTACAACAACGTATCCTGCTCGACATTCTGATATACTCATCTTCTTTCTCGAAGCTATTTCAGAATTTTCTAAAAACGCACCAGTTACCGGTATTAACGAGTCCGACGAAATTTTCGAAATTCATGTGTCGTAAAAACGAGCCATCATCGCGGCACTTTGGACCACTCGCCCAGTTTTAGTGCCGAAATTGCACTTCGGAAATTCGTCGGCAGAAACGGCTGACCGGCGATCGCAATAAAGAGACTCTGTTATAAACGAAGCGAGCTCGGCTCCTAGCGGACGTGGGGCGATACTCGACATTTGAGAATGCCTGTTTGAATTCCGGTATCGGCCCTGTAATTCAGAAGGGCGCATAAGGGGGGACCGCCTTATCGGTGCTAGCCGGCGACTTCGATCTTTATGGCTTGGATTTCGCCGATACCCGGCGCACACTTTTAAATCCGAACGCTCCTCTAACCGGCACGTACCGACGATCGATTCCGGACCTGCCCAGAAACACGGAAGAGACTACACGATATTACGCTATACTCACAGAAGAATTTCGTCGGAAAATACAAAAGCGCTGCCCGCCGCTGCGAACAGGACGATCGGTGGCTTGAAAAAATAAATCGAGCGAATGGGATCGGGTGCCTTTTTCGATGCAGTCGCACAGCTTGTTGTCGTCGGAGACTTTTCGTGCGCTCGGAGCAGAACGGTATGAATGTCACTCGACGTGCGTAGCTGGTTGAGTACTTGGGAATATGCCGAATGCTCGAGCATTCCGATTAATCCTCGGACACCTGACTGAGAAATGAGACACGCAATCTCACGATGGGTCATTCTGACCCATCCTGCAGGAAGGCAACGCGATAATTTAAATTCATAGACCATTTTATTTGTATAGATGTATGTGAGACGAGAAGCTCAAATTAAATTCAACGCGTCCACGTAACACCGACATTGTCGTTATAATTATTAGATTATGTGCTATAAGTAACAATCCTGGAAAAAAATGCTGCGGAAATTGGTGAAAAATAGTTAGATAACCCATTCCATTTATAAAACACTGACGACCATGTCGCAAAAAATTTGTATTTTGTAAAAAATATTGTAAACTATTTATAAACGAATTGTCAACGTTTAAAATATATTGCAACGTCGCTAAAATGTACGTATACCGAAATTTTTTATTTAGCTCAAAAAATGGGTTGACGATCTTCAGGCCTCGGGTCAAATTGACCCATCGTGAGTATTCGAGGGTTAATAGATACAGTCGAACGTCTTGGCACCGACTATCGTACTTCTCATTCGCCATTTTCAGTAGACGCATCACTTTGTACAGGAATACAGTGAAGCAAAATTTCCAAACAAGCCAAACAGATGGCCTTACGCGCTCGCGAAGAAACTTTGGAACGTGTTGACTGATCGGAAGTGGACGTCGCGTCCTATCGTGTCTCAGCTTGACTTTCAGCGTGTTTGCGCTCGTCTGACGATTTTATTCCGAGACGTCGCTGGAGCGTGTTTGGCAGGGATGGCCGACGGCGTTCGACGATGCGCAATTAATGCCGAAACGCGAGACGATGCGAAAGTTATGGCCGACGACGACGAGTTCCGCGGAATTCGTGCGGACGCAGGTTGTCGGTCTAATTAACGGCGCGCGTACTCGTGTTCAAAGAAACGATCGCGAGACGCAATCAACTGTTTATCGACACGACGTCCTAGTCAATTTTCGGCAGTTTACAGCACTAAGTTGCCTCGGCAGAATTCAAACGGAGCGTCACTCGCGAAAAGTTCCGTTAATGAGAGGCGTTAGTAACAGCGAGTTACAGCAGTCCGTAAAATGAATGTAATAGTAGCAGTTACCGTAACTGCCAAACTTCGTTCCCTGGTGTAACTTCTATTTTGTATATTTTTGTATAGCTGCTCGAGGAAAAGAGACAAAGTATACCGTGTTTAAAATTTGTTACTTTCGAAAAATGAATATAATAATAGTACATCCGTAGGGCTGTTATTTTTTAACTAAAATAAAAGTAAAGCACTTCTCCATTCAGAGCGAGTAAATATACTCAAGGGGAGCATTTATTTGAAATCGTTACTTTTGAGCCTCGACACCACACACGTACACGGGCGCCAAACGACAAGTCCGAAGTCGCGGAGCGTGCCAACGACGCCAATTACAAAAGCACAATCGGCGCGCCGCTTCTGAAGCATGAAATTTAGTCCGTAACCTCGCGACACCGTGCTAAATTCCAAGATCATAACGGCTCTATAAACGCGATAATTAACCGACGCTCAAGTGCGAAATCAAAAGACCGCGGAAGGAGCAGAGGACAGAGACCAGAGCACGTAAAGCGACATAATAAACGACACTGAAATCCGTGCCGGGACATGAATACTGACGGGACAGCGGGCGGTTGGCAGGGGTGTCGACATAGGGGTGGTCAGTGCTCGCCCGAAACGTTTTGCCAGTTGTAAAGTTTTCAAGTGGTTTTAAGCGCGCCACCTCGCGCGAAATTTCCAGTCCGCGCGACGCTGTAAAATGCATTTCGGCTTTTCGAGGGCGCGAAAGGGCGCGAAACGGGCGGCAAAGGGTGCGCCGGAGGGGGTGAGGTCGGATATTTATGCAACTGTCCAGCTGCGCCGACAGCGCTCGCCGCGTTGACCCAACGGCGTCAAATGCATTACGACGTGTCGCGAGCGTAAATCCGACGAGCGCTGATTTTGGTTGCTTTATAATGTGGACGGGCCGATGTGCTGATCGTCTAGCGACGCTTCTGGCACGACGGATACTTGTCGAGTAGGTATGTAGTCAATTAAAAGACGGCTGTGCAATAATACGAATTCACGAAAATTGATGAGTCTGACACCTTGAAACTATGTTGTTCGGGTTTGTCGAGTTAAATGACGGACTCCGTGTGAATGAAAAAAACTGACGCAAAGTTCTTTCGTTCCTCAATAAAATATCCTTTCCTCAAAACGTCGATCGCGCGGGCGCAGAATTACGTCGACAGCGTTGTTAACTCCTGTTTAACGAGTTCCGCGCGTCAAGCGTCCGTAATGGAACGTTCGAAACGTCGCTCGCCTAAAATGCGACGTCGACGACCAATTTTCACTCGGTCAAGTTAAAATGACGGATTTGCCGGAAAAGGAACAGCGACACCAAGCACGCCACTCCCCTCTTGCCTCAATAAATCTGCTACAGTTTCCGGGACGTGATTCGTAATAGAGAAATAGGGCCCGCACGCTTGTAGAATGTATTTAGAGAGGGATGAAAAGGATGATAGCGCGGTGGGGAAGAGTATGAAAGAATGAAGAAGAAAGAGAGAGAGAGAGAGAGGGAGAGAAAGGCAGAGAATGGAAGAGAATGAAGGAAAATGGGTGTAATCCAGGAGGTTCGACGCGATACCGGTCGTAAATCACACATCATCGCTGATTGGTCTTAATTTCGTTGGTCTACGTGGCTCGAAACTCAACCACGGCATGACGAAGTCTCGGCGAGCAGTTATGTCAAGGTCCTGTCAAGGCCCTGTCAAATCAGCGGGAGCTTAACGTCTGATAAAAGCCGATGCCGCGGAGCAGACGTGTCTGTGATTGGACGTTACATGGCCAGGCCATGGTTATTGTTTCAGTCTTGGGCCGTGTGCACTTGTAGACAAGCCTTTCGTGTACGGATCGACGAAAGACAGCGAGGCAAAGATAGAATTGTCTATGTGACGTCAGGTGTTAGGGGAAGATAATTAGAAATTTTGAAATGAGATTACATACAAGCTGTTAGTCTATTAGTGTACTATACACGGACTAAAGTACCAGTCGTCACTTTCAGCTCGCGCAAATTCACATTTCCGTCCAGTCGGTGCGGTAAAAGTGTCTACGCGCTCAAAGGATATTCCACATTCTAACTCGTTCCGAGCGATTAATTATTATTATCCGTTCCATCCGCGCCAATCGATTAAATGATAACGTACAAAACCTGAAACGCATAGCCGGCAACGTGTAACATTCTCTCGCCGCGCAATTCTAAACGTAATTCCGTTACGCTCGTAAATCCTGGCCCGCCGATGGTACGATAAATCATAATTGGCAGCGAAAATTCTCCGTGGCGCTATGGGAAATTGCGGCCGCGCCAATCGGATTCTTCTTTCGCGATCGTTTCGACGTTTGATTTCGATCGGTAACGAGATTCCTGGATCGCGGATACTGATTATGATTGAAGATGTGAGCTACCCCAGCACGCCGAGCGTGTATATACGTCAATATTGAGGCACTTAGTAACTCGACGTAGACACTGATCTTTGCCCGGTGCTGTATATACCTATAGGGTGTTTCAAATGAAAACGTTCTCACTATCTAAAATGCATATCTGACATTTGTACAGTGTACGTAGTACTTAATAAGTTGACATTTTCAGCAAAGGCACTTTCTAGAACTGTGCTCTTCCAACTGAAGAGAACGGAAAACAGATGCTGAAACGATTGGCACAGAATTCCGCAAATATTGTATTAGTCTTCGCAATTTCTACCGCGGCTGACCGTACGTCTTGCGAATTTAATACGATCTCAGGCTCAGACAGCGAGCGCACGTATTTTGCGTTCGACCAATTATGATTTATCGGTCCGCGCGAGGAGGGTAGAAAGCGACCGTCGAGGAGTGTGATTTCCCGTGAAAAATGTATTCACTCGCAAGACGTAAGGCGCAAAAATTGCGCGCCCCCTGCAAATTTCATGAAGCAGCCGTCGCGAATTCGGATCGAAGCTGCATAAGCAAGTGGTCGTTCCTCGAGTCGGAGGGCATTCGTAAAAAAATGTCGTATTCCAGTTTTACGAGCCCACTCCATTTTCCGTTGCCACCCCTCTCCCTCCCTCCCCACCCTCGTGCACCACGGTTTCCTCGCTGCCGACATACAACGTTTTAACTTTCGAGAGGTCGCCATTTGAAATGCAGCTTTTCTCCAACGACGTTTTGCCGTCGGGGAAATATAAAAGAATGAACGATGTTTGAGCGGCTCTTGACAAATTTGCAAATTCACGAATTCGTCGGTTCGAGGATGTGTGGAGTGGCTTCAGGAGGGGGTGGTGTGGAAATTTGTTTGTGTGACGCTTGAAATGATCTTAGAACGCTCGATAATAACCTAATGCTAGGATACGTTAAATAATTACTATTAACGATGTTTGACATGTATGTGTAAATCGGTCAATGCAAAAATAATGAAAGAAACGAAACAATTAAATAATTGTTATCTTGCATATAATTGTCTCGTTTGTGTTGTAATTTTCGCATTGACCGATTAACAACGCCATGATCAATTATGTACACCCAATACTGAGAGTGCAATTTGCTTGTAGGTCGTATTGATAATCCCTTCAAATTTCTCTCTTTCATCTTTTTCACTCCTCCTCACTACTACAATTCCAGTTGATTCAAGGATCGCTCCATCCTCCAGCCAGAAGCTGAATTTGACGAGAAGTTTAGCACCGGCGTCAGTCCACAGAACCTTGCCGACTAAAACTTGCGCTCCCGTGCTCTATCCTAGTCCAAGCTCGATGTTTTCATTATACAAGTTTGATAATTGGGAAGTTGCGTAATTTGTCTGTCATAATTTCTCGAACTACGTTGTAATACCCTTTATACAGTTGTGCTGCCATCTAACATGGCGCGCGACGTGATACCGTGGAAGCGTCTCTAGCGAAAGTAGGAATAATACGGACACATCCTGATTATCAGTTTCCTGCCTCTCAACTTTCTCGTTCTCAGTGTCGTCGTTCAGGATTCGCAATTAGTCAGTCTTGTTTATGAAACACCCATGCACAGGGTGTTCCAGGACGTATGTTTTCTCGCACGTCAAACTTTCCCAGCGCATTCTGTATGTAAAGATATGAAAAAAAGTGTTGTATGCACTAGGTTCTTAGATGGTCTATTAAAAAGTAGTAGCTATCTAGGCCGGTAGTAGTAGTAGCTATCAAAAATACGAGGAAAGATAATGGACTGCTTTCTTATTCGACACAGTCATTTTTAGGTAAATCGTGGTTATATTATAACTGTTGGACGAATACAATTTATCGCATTACTAAATTCTTGTTCATTTCCCTTAATTGCGACGAATGTGTCACAGATCCTTTGAACCACCCTCTCCCGACACGCATTCAATAAACCCTTCAACAACCTACACGTTCACGCGACACTTATTCCTCATCTTCACTCACAGCACACGCTAATACAGTATCTCAAGGAGAAGCAAAAAAAAAAAAAAATCTCGTACGCCCCGTCATTCCGTACTCGCAATCTTTACGCTACTCTTAATTCCGTTGGCCGACGAAAAAAAAGATCGTCGAGCGAACGAATCAGCCGACGATCGAGAGGGAGAGAGAGAGCGAGAAAGAGTGGGAAAAAACACAGGAAGGGGGTAAAAACGGTGAAGAGGAGGGAGGAAGAGACATCGGCGAGCGGACGAAGAAGAGAGCGAGACAGAGACAAGGATAGAAAAAAAAAAAATTGAACGAGGCATCGTCGAATCACGACGTTCTCGACGATCCAGCCGATCTTTCGGGTGGGGTCCGCCTCGATCCCCAAACAGCAATCGGAATTCCCGGCACGAGGCTGCCGCAAATTAACTGATGTAATTACCGGGAATTTCGGGACGGGAGAGGAGGGAGCGCGATACGCAGCCACTCGGTGCGATTCGAATATCGCGAATAAATACGATCGACTGCGAGGATCGATATCCCGTGACGCGGGTCGAGAGCGTTGACCGATAATTGGACGGTCCCTTCATACGGCACTCTCAACTCTCAACTTTCAACTTCTCACCCCCCTCTCCCCTCACTCTTCGCGATTCTCACCCTCTCTCTCTCTCTCTCTGTCTCGCCGCTTTCGTTCCGACGATTCGCCCAATAATAAATCGCGTCCGTATAAATGCATGAGAGAACGCGAAAACAGGCGGGAGCGAGCGGGACGGAAATCAAGAGAGTCGCGGCCCATTCAGGATTTATAAACCGACGATGCGAGTTAACGAAAGCGACTAACGGGGCAAGGGGTCGGCCGTAGGAATGAATCCCGTGCTTCTATGCTCCTGTCTCTCTCTCTCTTTTTCTCTCTTTCTCTTTCTCTTCTCTCTCTTCTCTCTCTCTTTCACCCCGCTCTCTGGGGACTGGCCTACGCTCCATTCCGGAAATTGGCTAAAAATCAAACCGAGGCATCGACGGTGAATGAGCACGTCGTTGGCCAGCTTCTAAACGATGTCGACTGCGAGTCCACGGTTTAACGTCCGCCAACAAGCGCTCGTGGACGAAGGGGGGAGGGCGCCGGGGCGAAATGTCCGGCTACAAAAGGATTTCGGAGCTGGGAATTTCGGCGTGCGCGGAAATCCTTCGTTCCGCAAAATTTTTGAGCCAACCCCCCGCGAACATGCGGGACGCTGTTTTTTTTTCGGCTGGAGAGAGATTTGTCGTAAACAGGGATTGATGGGAGATTTGATGGGGTTGGAAAGGGAGAGTGGTGGGGGTTGGGGATGTTTCTGTGGAATGTTCCGGAGTGATCGGTAGTAATGAGATTGGAATCGATGTTCAAGACAGAAGAATAGCATTGCAACGTTTAACGTAAACTAGAACTACTAAAATTTCAATTACCATTCAAGTCTCAGAAAGTCCGCAATATATAACACATGTAGCTACAAAAATTCGCCAGCAAAGCTCACCGTATCTCACCCACGCTTACTATCAACTTACTGGGGTTGGAAAGGGAGAATGGTGGGGGTTGGGGATGTTTCTGTGGAATGTTCCGGACTGATCGGTAGTAATGAGATTGGAATCGATGTTCAAGACAGAAGAATAGCATTGCCACGTTTAACGTAAACTAGAACTACCAAAATTTACATTACCATTCAAGTCTCAGAAAGTCTGCAATATATAACACATTTAGCTACAAAAATTCGCCAGCAAATCTCACCGTATCTCACCCACGCTTACTATCAACCATCACACTCGCACCGTCACCGATGCCACACTTCGAACATAATTACCCGCTCCCAATAATCGCATCTGCCTACGAACAAACTCGCGCAACAGCGTGCTGCTCGTCCCTAATGCCAGAACTAAGAGCAAAACTAAAACGGAAACTGAAACTAAGGCGACGAAACGAGGCGAAAGTTCGCGAGCACGGAAGCGGAAGCTTTAAAAGTCGTGCCGGCCCCGTGTGACCGTGGAGAAAAGTCGATACAGCCTCATTAGTGAGTTTCACTCCCCCCCTGCCCTCCCTCGAGCACCCACTCCAACTCCTACCGCTTCCTGTAACGAACCTCCGGCAATTCGAGAGGTAATCGCGTCTTACTCTTTATGGAAAACTTCGTTATGCGCGGTCGAATGCCCGTAAAAGCGTCGATGCTCAGTGTTTAACCGTTTCCACGTCGCGAGTCTCGATTCTCGAAGGTTCAAAGTTCGCGATACTTATAGCGGCATCAATCTCATTTACGTTGCGTCCGAAGTATCGACAAATATTACCGGGCGCGACTGCCTCGAGTCGAAGTCTTCCGGAGAATCATCTTGTTGCGAGTGGGTCCGACTAATTTTTTTCTGACAGTACCTGAGGGAGTGAAGGATGTCGAATGTATGTACGATGGTAAATTTACTCTTGTTCTTAGTTCTCGAGTTGCGGGAGGTCTACGGGCGGTATTCATGGTTTGGTGGTTTTTGTAAGTCGTCTGTGAATGAAAGAGAACGTTGCGGAAAGTGCTCTCGTGCTCACGGTTCATTTGCGTTCGGCACGCAACACACGAGGCGCATGTCGGTCAGTTGAGCAGAAGTATGTGTAATTATTTCGTCGATTTGCGAGGACTGCTGCAGTCGCAAGAATAAGACACTGCACGACATCATTTACTTCTTCTACTGTATGCATAGTTGTACATGTATATGCATGTGACGTTAATTACTTCATATACTGCGTAAATTCACCTCTCCAATCCTTCGACGCATCGACACGCATACGCATGTAGATGCCGTAAGTGCACCGTTATTAATTTTTATCATTCATGACACTTGAAAATTTTCGCAGTTAAACCGAAAGTTCGCCGCGCGGCAGCGAGAGTTTCTCGCTGTGGATGGTAACGGCAATATTAATGATACGAGCGACTTACTCATTTGAGTGAAAGCGAGGGGTGTAGCGGCGTAAAGGTTAAGTTTACCCGCAGGCTCGTTGCCCTTAATTATGCCTCGGCATACACTCGGGAGAGTTTAAGGAGAATTACGAATAAGTAACGCTCCTTTCAGCGGGCGGCTTCCAGGATTCTCGAGGAATATTCCTTTTCGCCCTGGCTTTCTTAAGTGTCTGCGCGTGTACGTGCGCCACGTGTTCCTTTCTGCAAATTCTGTCTACTCGGTGTCCACAAACGACAAACCCGCATATTATGAAAATCTACCAACCTATTCACTGTCCTGGGAGTCGATAAATTTGATGAAAATACGAACTCGAACTTGCTGTCTAGGTATGCAACAAAAATTACACAACAGCGGAATATGAATTTATTCTTTTTGTTGTATCCTTTATCCTGAATCTTTTTTTCTGTAAGTGCTGACACGTTTCGTCAGACAATCTGTCAATTAATTGCCTGATTTATTAGGATTAGTAAAAAATTTAAAAAGGAATTTAGGGACGTTTTGCATGCAGTGTGCGTTACTGCTGAGTCACGGCTTGTGTGAAAAGGAATCGCTGGGTGGTCTTTGGAGGAATGCCTTGAACTCGAGGCGTCTCCTTCTGCGGGATGAGCTCCCGTGCCTTAATTTCGTTGGTCTCCCCGAATGGCTGTCCTCCCTGGCCGGATTGCACGAATTTTCTTTCGTCTCGACCGCGGCAGGACGCACAGAGGCCGGGCTTAAAGTGAATTTTTACTGGCGAATGGGACTAGACTGGTGATAATCGAAAAAGCGAATCTCTTCGCCACTTAGAGTCGGACTCACTGCACGCCTGGCCACTTTCTTTCCTCTGTTTATCCCACACTTTGAAATGTTCGCTTATTTGCGAACCACTTGCTTCAATATTTCTGTATGGTGCAGCATTTATTTCTCAAACCCGCCTATATCTCGTACATTTTTCTGCATCTTCGCTTTGCGTCAGTATTTCTCAACTTGTGAGAGAAAAATTGAAGTTTTACCTTACAATCCAATCACCGTCATAAGCACTCTTTAGTTTATATATATCACTGTTCTATTTCAATATGTATTTGCATATACACCAACGTGCATATATCCACCAAACTCCGTGCATGATCGGTACGATATCATTCCACATTGCAGCATTGTAGACAGTGAAAAATGAACGTCGCCGCGTTTCCAGCAGGCGCTATAGATTTCGCGGAATCGAGCAGGCCTACTCCGCCGTCGGAACGTAATGCATGACATTAGCCGGCGTCGCGACGCACGCGTCCAATCTCGCTGCAGTCTCTTGTGCGAAGAGTAGAAGGTAGAAGACGAGCGCGCTATTTTTGCAAACCACTTCGGCTCACTTTCTCGTCGACACGAATCGATCGCTCGCTTCGACGAACTGAAACACGTCGCTCAGTCGAGAGACAAAGAGAGAGAGAAAGAGAGAAAGAGACAGAGAGAGAGTAGTGCCCTTGCCTATCGTCCACACTTTCTCTACTTTCTCTAGCTTCCGACAATAAATGCGCGCACCAGAGACAACCACTCGATGCTCGATCCTCGATCGTGCCTCTTTACGTAATCGCGCTAAACTTTCGACCGTTACTTGTCGCTCGAGGACGTCGTGTTAGTTATGGCTCCGCTGCTGCTTTCCTTGTTCTAAGTTCTGGCACCGTGCCGCTTTGCATTCGGAGCTCACTGTCGAGTTAAGAGCTCCGATTCTCAATCGTCTTCAGGATCAGTAGATGATACGCGTTTATGGGGTAGTAGAAGTGGTTCGTGAATGAGTTAATGAAGACATTAATGAACGAGATGAATATGGACGGATTTCGAGAGTTTCGAGAAAATCAATGACGTAGGGACAACAATATACTTGATTTGACAACGATGATATGATTGAAACTGAATAAAATGAAAGCACAGCCAGTGCGCAGTGTATCTTTATCCTAGGTCACATTTCAGTCGACCGTGTCAGTAATATAATACAATCACGACTGCCATCAGAGTCTGAACCGAAAACTGCGGGAGGTCCCAAAAAAAAAAAATTATCGCGCGGCTCTTGCGATTCTCTTTTTTTTCCACGGCGGCATTATTAAATCTGACACGTTTCACGTATCGTCGGCCGATAATAACTCCGTCGCGTCGCGAGTACAAACGATCGTATCTGGTGGCTTTTTGCGTTTTAAATGCCATCAATGATTCATCGCCGCTTCATTCATTTATCCACGATCCCTCAATCACACCAGCCGACTGTTCCATCAAAAACGCCACTGACGCACTCGCGTTACTTACAAGTTACAATCTGATTTTCGGCTTTGTCTCGCGTCTCTTTACAGGCTATTTTTGAAATATTTGCTATCCGTTGTTGAAGAATCGATTCTTTTCCCCGAAAAAATCGACGCTTTCACTGAAACATCCCTAGTTTACATACAATTATACATTATTTCTTATTAAAAAGTTTGATCTGCCTCGAAATGCTCCGGGTGACAAAAATGGATACGCACGATCGAGTGAGAGGTATATGGAAGTTCGACGGTTCGAGGGACTTGGCGAAAGCTCCTGGCGACGGAGCTTAATGGCGGCGCAGAAATGGTCGCCTTTCGGCGGGGATCCATGAGATATTTATCGACCCGTGCCTCCGAATTTATATTTCGTACGAGTCGGGGCCGTTCTTAGGTGTCCCGGCCTTTGCTGCGCGAGGAAAGCTGCGGCAGGGGAGTGGAACGTATAAATCCCTAGTGCTTCAGAGGCGCGCGCCGTCGAACTTCGCTAATTCCTCTTTCCGACGGCGTTCTTAGACGCTCTCAAACACTGTGAAAACGAAGGCCTTTAGGCGAGAAAGAGACCCCTCGAATTTCTGCCAGGCGAAAATTCACAAAGAACGTAGATTATTTATTAGCGATCGGCTGTGTGTCGCTGATTGCGAATGTGTAAGAAAATTTAGTTCACGCATATATGCATAGTTTATTCGTATTTTTTTTTTCGAACGTAAGAAGGTGTTTGTTCGTTTATTTTTGTACGCCTAATTATGCTTTCATTCAGTGTCGCATTTGTTTACGTGTTAGGCCAGGCGCACGGTCGAGCCATGAATATTTCTTGCCAACGCTCGGATGTATGTTAACGGGACTGGGAGCGTACGAAATTATATGGTTCACTTTGCACTTCTACTCTTTTTTTCTGACTCCGCCATTTGAACTTTTCAGGATGTAAACTTTATAGTGGGGTAGGAAACTAAATTGTCACGTAATTTATCGTTGACTCGACGTTCGCTGTTCTGCGCGAGAATGGCGGCAAATGTTCGAAGTTGACGATATTTTTGTCAGGAGAGGAAGAAGTAGAAAGACAGAAATAGACAGAGAGAGAGAGAGAGAGAGAGAGAGAGAGAGAAGAGGAAAAGGTAATAAAGTCGTTTACGACGTGCAAGTCAATGCACAGAAAGTGCGCGACTCGTATACACGTGTACGCTGTTCGCAGCTTCTATACAGAGTGTCAAAGAAGTCGCACCACACCGAAGCACGAAATCGCTTTAACGCACGTAAAACATCAGCTCCAACGTTCCTGTCATTATATTTTGCCGACGCAGAGCTACAATTTCATCTGTCGGCCGATAACGAATTAAAAACACCACCTTCAGACTGACTCAGAATCAAACGCTCGACCTCATTTCCGCTTTCGGGCGCAAATTTTAAATAACACCTCGTACCCCTTCGCCGCTTCACGTTCTACATTTTACACTCGGCGCTTTACGTTTTATGTTTTACTTCGGGGCCTCAATTTGACGTACATACCATGCCACGTTTTACATTGCGCGCCGCACGTTGCAGGCGCGTCACGTCGATGTTTAACGCGCGTCCGTAACAAAGGCTCCTGGAAATTGTGAGAGGGCGCGCGGAAATTGTGGAAATTGGCCGGATCGAATGTATCGACTGCACCGAAGTGGTTGGAAACGTTTCAAGGATAGCCGTACCGATGACTTGACTTACATAAAATCGGGTTGCGTCAAACGTATCAAATTTTACGCCGGTCTAAACGAAAATTTCGCTACGGGCTTCTAAAAAGATTCCATATGCCTATATATATTTGGTATATATATATATGGTATACATATTTGGTATATATATATACATATTTGGTATATATATATATATATATACATATTTGGTTTATCGTCTGAGATTACAAGAAGGCATATGGAATCTTTTTAGAAGCCCGTGGCGAAATTTTCGTTTAGACCGGCGTAAAATTTGATTTTATTTCATTGATATATATATCAATTTAATAGGAGGATATATATATATATATCAATTTAATAGGAGTATATATATATATATATCCTCCTATTAAATTGATGAAATAAAACGAATAAATGAATGAAACGACGATTCCCGACGGTGCAGGCAGCAGGCACACGACGATCAAGACATACGTTACTTTTCCCCAAGACACTTCTCGCCCCCGCACCCCTCCAATTTACCCACCCGCTCGCCCACGCCACGTAATAGGATTACGTTGGAAAAGGGGACACGCGCGAATGCGAACCGCTAACGAGAGTAGTCTGGAACGGCATTCTAAGCGCGGGATTTACCGCGGTTCCTTCGTCTTAAGCGTTTACTTACTCTTACCCGCTGCCAGCGGAACGTCGAAGAATAACTTCCGGCGTACACGTCGCGAGGTGGCGCGTGTTCGCGGGAATATGTTGAGCTTTAAACGTTTTCATCCTTGTGGCGAGAGAGAACGGGGTGCGGGGTTGGAGGGTTGGAAATGCGGCGGTATTTAGAAGTTAATCTGAAGCATGACTGAAGGGAGGGAAGAAGGGAGAGAGTTGTGGCTGCATGGAGATGAATTCTAATAAGCGACGATATTAAGACGACTGAGGAGGGAACGTAGCATCGGCGAGACGGTGCGTTAACGTGTTGACTACCGCGTCACCCATATTCGGGTGACGAGAGAACTTGTCCCATTTACTATGAAAAATAGATTTTTAACGCTTTACTTGACACGACTAACATTAATTTCGTTACGTATTTTTTCGGAACATTTTCGGCAGACAACGTGTTAAATGTGTCAAGGTGCCTTAGTCTGGAGCATCGAAAAAATTCGACTCAGCACCAGTCACAGAGAGAGAGAGACACTGGTGGCTGCCTGGAACAACAAACCACGATGCAACGTCCATGAATTTTTCTGTCGCCGCGCGGCGGAAGTGTAACAGGACGATTCCGTATTGTCGCAGAGGGTTGCGAATGGATGGAAGAAGGAGTGGGGGGGATGAAAGAGGTTCGGAGAGGGGGTTGGTTCGCAGTAGGACTCGAAGGGTGCCCGTCGGTTGGCTAGGGGTTAGCCGACTGACGGAATCTTGCTTACACACCCTCCATTCCATCACGGCTCGTAAACCAACGTTCCCCGTTTCTCCAGCTCAAACAATCAAGCTGGTTCACCGACGACAACGACGTAAACGAGGGAGGAAGGTCCGGAGAATGGCTGCAAATCGAGTATCGTTCTCTGTCTCGCTTCCGCGAGCCCTCTCTCTCCCTCCTCGAGCTCTCGCTGCTTTTGTACCCGGGCCCGTAGTATTATTCTCTCTCGTTCGAAATTGCGCGCGCTAAAAATAGTTCGACCGAGCGCTGATTAATGCGCGCCGAACGCCGAGTGTCGAAGTGGCGTCGTGTGACGTTGCGCGTTCGCTAGAAACGGAGTAACACTGTTAAGGCGAGTTGTTAAGTTGTTATCGACGATCAACGGTCGGTCAGTTAATGTTCGTTTATTTTGTACTCTGCGAATCTGGCAGTGTGTGTCACGTCTTATTCATTCCGATGAATTTAGGGCAATGTTTATTTTTTTTTGTAATTATTTTACATTTCTAGATTTTGTATCAGACAACCAGACGACCTACGTCAAACACACGGTCCTGATCCTTCGAAGCTCGTAAACGCCGTTAACTCTCGTAACACATAAAATTGTCGCGTGCGAATATCCGAAAACGCGCGTCTGCGCAAGAGGTCGGCGGTCCGAAAATGACGCAAATTGAATCGAACTTCGACGATGCCGACGGCGGCTGGAGGGTGGGGCGCGTTAAATGCCCACCTTCCATTAATCGACTTATCGGCGAGTTTAATACGGCCGCCATAGCTTACGGCTCGCCGTACTATATTTCACGCGCCGCCTATAAAGCATGGCCAGTCGGAATGCACCCCGCGCGGTTTATTGTCGAACCAAACATCCCGACGCCCGAAGAATTGATGGCCTTCTCGCCGCGTCGTCGCATGAAACACTGCCGGCCGAGAAATACAGAATCGATGATTAACAAATTTTTCCCCTAATCCACGCGCCTACTTCGCCGCCATCGCCGATTATGCCGGACGGAAACTGAACAATCGGCACTCTAATTCGGCTCGCAAAATTCGAGTACCTCGAGTGGACGAGCTCGAGTGATTTCGTCGAACAGCGCGCATCACGGCAGTGCCCAGGGCAGAAAAAGGAAACGCCGCGGTGTCGTGGCTGTCAGTAGGCCGCATTAGGGATAGCAGTGGTGAGGCAATCGACGAGAGCCGGTCAATTCATCAATCAGGCCTAGATCCTCTAATTCGCTTTCCGCCCTTCAATTTTAATTAGCCGCGCGGCCGATGATCATGATCCCGGCGGACACAGGCGACAAGTGTGGGCTACTCGGCGTCGCTTCGTTCGATGCATCGACGCTGGCCTCGCGATTAATCATCCGACACACTGCGTGCTTTGCCTCTTGGCCGATAGGCGCGCGAACGGCCGCGGATAAAATGGATGTACAGTGGGTGAGGAAAGTATTGGCGCGGTTGTTGAAAGAAAGTGAAAAATTGTGAAAAGTCGTTTGGATCGATTTTTAAGAAGACTTTCCCAGATACCAAATTTGTAGTACAACTGGCCTAGCAGTAGCAAAGCTAAAATCGTCGTAAATTCGAAAGAGTAGTCTGCTAAATCGAAGAGTACGAAACGAGAAACCTCGCATCCCATTCCTCAGTCGGCTAAGTTTGAATTAATCTCACGCTCGGCGTGGACCAATTTTCCGGGATAACGTTCGATACAAAAAGGGAACTCGCGCGGACTCACTTATAATCGAATTCCGGCGCGAACCCTCGCAAATCCACTATTATCTTACCGCGCAGTTATTCACAGCCGCGCGGCAACCGTTTCTTACCTTCGACCCCGTGGCGCAGCAGGCGAAATTGGGTTGGGAACGCTTAAACGGTCCGTCAAAGTCAAATCGATCGGCCGTTATTAGATTCGATTCGTTCTTACGCCATATACGAGCGCAAAATTGCGCACATAATTGCCAGGATGGACTGGAAGAATGATTCATGCTGTCATAAAATACACAGTTAACGCTTTGATAGTTAGTAAGGGGCATTTTTTAAAGGCCGTAACAATTCATATGTGAGTGAAACTCTATGATTTAAATCGGGACGGTAAATATCACATTTCATACTACCTATCCGTTTTTATATAAACGTCACTCATGTTATTAATACTGATGACCCGCGTGTCATTTCATTTCTGTCCATTGAAATAAATCTACTTTCTCGTAAATTCAGCATTGATGCCGTGTTTAACAAAGGGAAAGAGAAAATAAAAATGGGACGCGGGACCGATGAAAAATCGCGAACGACCCGGGAAAGATTTCTTCTCGCCGACGTTGCGATTTTTTCTCTCGCGCCCCTTGTTTCCCCCCTGGGTGTATCTCGTTCGCGTTTGCCGTTAAGCGCGTCAGCCTCCGCGCGTACACGGTGTGCCGTTGGTGGTGAGCGAGAGCAAAATTTCAAAAAGTGCTAATTTTACAGAAAAATTTTGGTCCAACGAGAACACACGATTTTGTGCGAACTATAAAAAACAATAGCACGCGGCCCGTGCACGCATGGAAAATAAATGGAAATATATTTGGAAACCGAGATATGCGGTTGGAGCGAGATATTCAATTCGGATGGAAATTCGGTGGATAAAACGAGAAGTCTGCTCGCGCACTGTATAAGAATTGCCGGGTGAAATTTGTTTAAAGCAAGCGTCGCGCGAGGTGTTGGCCGAATTTGCTGGTGCGCGCGAGACACCGAGTATAGCTTACGGCCGACGAGCAGACACGTCGGCAACGAAGCAAGCAAGCAGGCAAGCCAGGTCCATCGGGTACATGTACGAGCGACGGCGGCTCAGGACGTAATTTTTCTCTCGGCGCACGTCGGATCATCCAGGCATTTGTCATACTAAGCTTTTACCTCCGTCGCCCGTCCGCCATCGTACGCCTCTTTGCCACATTTACCACCTTCCACTCGCATCACCTCTCGCCTCTCTTGCATCCCTCTCCTCCCCGCACTTTCTCTCTTCTCGTTCCAACCGGCTTCTCTGTCTGATATTTTCCCGCATTTCTATCTTAACGGTCCTAGACAATGTCTGTGTTTCTGTTTCTAAATATATATGATCGAAGACGTCAGGGTGAGCCAACGACATTTTGTGAGAGTGAATCCCATCATCGAAAATTGTCTATTTTTGATAATTTAAAAATCACGTCTTTATGTTTCTTAGATTGAATATTGATTCTTAACCCTTTGGGTATATTTGACGAGTGAGACTCGTCATCGATATGAATAACCAAAGTTACAGGTGACGAGCCTGACTCGTCATTGGAATTTAACATATGCGTGGTGTTTTTCTTGCAGTATATAAGCCGAACAACCCATCAGCAAGCACTGCTAGGCAGTGACATCTGGCTTATTAATAAATAAGGGTGGTAAGGTATTATTATTAATAAATCTGGCTTTCAAATAAATCGGGACTCAAGGGGTTAAATTTAGAACAAATTTAAATATGTTTAACCCCGCAAATTTGATAATAAATCTTTATGTCCGCGAACAATTGGATTCTCGTCGGAAAGTATATTCCCGTCCGCTCTCGTTCCTTAGCGCGAATTGTCGTTTGTTCGACGGAATAGATGCGAGGCAAGGTGCGCAGTCGCATAAACTCAGCCGTTTTATCAATTCCCGGTGTTTCCGGAATAATTATCTTCCAGTCCGGCGAGCGGCGAATCTGAAAACGCGTTCGGGACAAACATACACCGTCACGGGACACACGAACGTTCACACTGCATCGTCCACCAGACATACACACGCACATATACATACACGTAGACCGCGCGGCCAGTGAATTCTCACTTTCCATCTCTCTCGCCGGAGGATGCATTCTTCTTGCTCGAAATGGCGTTCGCGCTCCGTTTGGGATTCCATTCCGTGCAATTTGGACGGGCGTGGCAGCGTAGAAACTTAATAATGCGCGCAGCACGGACTGCAGTTGTTCGAGACGACGACGGAAGGGGCGCGAGGAAGGGTGGCGAAGGCAGAGTCGGCGGCAGGGGTAGGGACGAATTCGTGGAGGACGGAGCCGTAAGAATGTCTGTTCTAAAAAAAATCATTCCTTCCCGACGCCCAACGAAACTTCCGCACTCGCTCCGCTCGGCATTAATTTTTTCTACCGTAACGCGGCTCGAAAATTTCGCGGAATATTCGTGTAAATTTTCGTGAAAATTCGTGGCCTCGCCACGAGCCATTGGCTGGCGGATTTGAAAAGAGCGCGGATCGCCGAAAAATTGGGGACAAAGGGCACGGCCTGTCGGCAAGCGAGCGAGCCAAGGCCGGGCTTCGCTCCCGAAAACTCGATTCCATCCATGAAACGGCGGAGAACAAATGGTTAAACCGGCTGGAACACAGCTTAATATATCGCCCCGCCTGGGGTCCCTCCAATTTTTTTTTCACCACATTTCCCCGTCCTCCCTCTCCTTTTTTTCGCCCCCCATTACCTCTAAAGAACGGTGGCACGAATTAGACGAATATGAATGTCTATAACAGGAATTTACACGCTTCCGACTCGGCGGATGGCTGGGAGGGTAAGCGAGGGTTTGCAAATTCTCGGCAAGAGTTATTTAGAATGCTGGAGAAGAGGCCGACTTAGCGAAGTTATTTTAACGAATTAACGAAATTTTCGACAATAAATAATCATCAGTGCCAAACCGTCCGACATCAATTTACGATGAACTTATGTGAATAATGTCGCGAAGAATTAATACTGATTCTGAACATTGTTATTCTTGTTGGAAAAAAATAATTGACACTGAGACGTGACAAAGGATAGATGAAAGGAAACTAAAGAAATGAGAAGAAATGATGAATAGCGTACGAAGCTAGGTATAGACAGAAGTGATGTAGCTGAGAAGAGGGGTACAAGGAGCGTGGTAGAGAAAGAAGGCGGGTGAGGGTGAGTGTAGCTTACGACCCCTTGTGTACCGTACGCGATTAGTACGTAGCTGGTGCTGGTGTAATAAACGAACATCCTTTCTCACGCCAACGCAATGGATACCAGGGAGGGGAAAATGTCACGTAAAGCAAGAGGAAAGACTCCTGGATGGCTCGGACAAGAGGTTCTCATCCACAGCAACATTATGTAATTAATGTGCAATAAATGTGCAAATGACATTTACCACTTTTAATAGTGTACCTATATTGATTGCAATTTCTTACAATTATCGAATACGGACCGCTATGAGCAGATAACAACTGATCAGGGAGTCATAAAGAATGTTAAAAATTATAATCGAGTTCGGAGTCGGAAATCTGTTTCAAAAAAAGAACACCGGCATCTCGTAGTACAGCCCAAAATAAAAGGTACGTGTAAAAGCTTTTTTTTCATCATGCGCTTTATTTATTTAACCACAGCATGTATTCGTGTTATTGTTAAATAAATAAAGCACATGATCGAAAAAGCTCTTACACGTACCTTTTACATTGATCTATGTCCCAAGATGCCAGTCTTCATTTTTCAAAACAGATTTCCAAACCTTCTGCTCGTCAGACAAGTTATCCATAACCAAATACACTCTCATCGTCCATCCCGTCTGTTAACTATGAAAGTTTATTGCAGGGCACCATAAATGACGTGTGTGACGACAAGCCATCATAGAACATTCCACTTTTTATTTCACGCAGTCGTCGAGAGCGGAAATTCTATTTTCTAGCGGCAGCAAGTAGTACAAGTCAACCGTACGGTCAGACATACCGCGAAATCACGTTCTCAAGCGGCAGGAGCGATTGAAAACCACTGGGGGTGGCAGGGAATCGTACGGCGCCGAGTACACAGCAAGTGGGGAGGTTCGGGAAAAGCTCGAAGCTTAGCGCAAGCAGTTTCCGGCCTTGTTAAGCGTAGCAGGTGCAGTTGCAGGTGGAGTTGCGACGAGATGACGAAAGGGGAATGGGCGCGGAGGATTGAAAGGGGTTGAAACCCAGGCAGCGGAGGATAAAGACGAATATATAGGGTGTGGCGAAACTCATAATCATTCTGCGGCAACAAAAAAATCCCACGAAAAACAATTTCAAACATTATTCATGCCGAAGTATGCGCAGGTAGCAAGAAGCGCACGTATAAAGACGTAAACAGCGCAGGGCTTGAAAAGTAATGGAGAATAAAATTGTATATATACGGTGTAGCGAAAGTATAATGACTGTACTTAAAACAAAAAAACTTTCACTGCTTTCGGATAAGAGTTCGATTTCGACGAGAAACACAACTTCGATCATCGTACACACGCAGAAGCATGCGCGAATACGGATTCACGGACCGATGCGAGTGGACTCCATGAATACGTACACGCGAACGCGGAGACGTAAGCAATGGAGAGCGCGAAAAAGCAGTGACGCGTGGCACAGACTCGCAGAGTTGGAATTCAGAGGCGGCCATAACTTAACATCCTGTCGCTCGGCTTCTAGCGCGGCTTTCGCGAGCCATCCGTCATCTACGGAAAGCGAGCATAACGTCGGCACGCGTACCGACCCACGCGTTTACACCTACACGCTCCGAGATTTATATTCCGACGCACTGTCTTGTCACTCGCGACACGCGGGCGTGCGCGACGAACTCGCCTCCGCTTGCCAAATCTCTTTCCATCCGGAACGCGATTCCTGAAAGAGCGCGGCCGCGGGCACGACGAAAGTAGGAATTGAATAAGGTGTGTGCGAAACGACTGGGAAATAGACTCGAAAAGTGGGAGTTCGTAGCAAACTGCCGACGCTACGTGGCATCCACTATTTCTCCTTTTTTTTCCCTCAAACCCATGCACTCTAATACGCTGCACGCTGTGTCCCACTCCGCGTCATCCGTAATGCGAGACTTGATACTGCGAAATCAGCACTGCTACTGTACCAGCAATAAAGTGTGCAATTTGCCGAATCCTCCGCAGCTCTCGCGCCAGCGTCGGCAAACGAAATCAAAGAAGAGAATCCGGCATTACGGGTCTCGATTGTTCGTCGAAGTCGGCGGTCGCTTAATCCTGAAGTCCGAAGAAGCCATTCGACGCCGTGTCTGGGCAACGCGGGCGCAGGGCGAGGCCAGAAATTACAGGCCATTATACGGCGCACTGCAATTTCCGTTTCAGGGACCGCTAAGTAACTCGAGCGCCTGTATCGTAATTCCGTCGGAACGACCGGCCACCCTCGCTGCCGTTGAAATTACGCTTTACGACTCGAGATTCTCGTTTGGAGTGCGAAAAGGGCGGGCAGGGTGAATGTAAGGTAGGCATGTACGTCTTTTAGGTACTTCAGGGGTGTCGGTAGTTGGACGAACTTATTATTTAGTCATCTGCGTCTATGTACGTGTTATGTATCATGTCTTCTTCCGAGTTCTTTGGCGCAGTGGCGAGCAACCTGCGGCGAGAAATAATTTCATATCTATGCATCGTATATTATGAGACGATAGAAACATCGTTTTTGTTAAAAGTGGAGCCCCAAGACGAAGTTCCGTCGGCCTTTGATGGCTTCAGTATCTTCTCGCTCGACAAACGCGGCAAGCGTCCGGTACGCCGCGGCTTATGTTAGACTACAGATATTACGCGCGACAACATTATTCGGAGGTCATACCAATACGCAAATTGCGAAAGGAGCGGGCCACAAAGGTTCGCTTCATCGGGAGTTCGACGAAGTTTCCTCGTTAGACACAATTTCGCGTGCGTTCTGGTGCCCACGAAGAGAGAGATAGATAGAGAGAGAGAGAGACAGAGAGGCTGTGGAAGAAGACGGGACGGCAAGCTGGGACGAACAGGAATAAGAGAAGCGAGGCGAGGAGTGGAAGAGGCCTTCGGCCAGAGGCAATCTTAGCGAATGCATTCGGCGGTCGATTACGTTTAATTTCTCTCCGCAGAGGCGCTCAAAGGCTCTCGGATGTGCTTAACCTATCGATGCTGCCGCGATATTAGTTGCCGTACCTCTCCACGTTTCAACTTGTCCCTCTCCCACCGCTCGCCTGGCTCCCGATTCATACGGAGGTGCATTAATAGATTTTACAAGAATTTCGTCCGGCAACAATTTATTTCCATTTCGATTCATTCGATGACGAGAGTAAAGCAATATTCGTTGCTTGGATCAGGTTTACTGAATGGGCATCGTGTTCCCTGTCGCGAAATAGGAACTCTACATCGGCTGGAATAGATCGTGCGTATTTGTAAATGTAGTATTGTAAATACGCATTGCTTCATGGTTCTTGCGGGAGAGACGTAACGATGTATGTGAGTGGAATAATGAATATAGGAATGAGTGGTATAATCGTGTTTATTTGAACGCCCTGTATGTCCGGGAAGGGATGCGGCTAATAGAGATGAGAGGGGATATAAATAAAAAATGAAAACACGATCGACGATCTATAGAGTTGATCGCGTGTACTGAAGTCGCTCGTAAATCTCCTTGGGCGATTTTCGGTTGTTCCGCGAAAATATCGAAAATCCGTCTAACCGTGTTCGTGAAGTATAACAATGCCGGACCGAAAGAAGAGGTAGAAGAAAGGATGAAAAGAGAGGAGAAAGAGGGATATCAGTATTCCGCAGGGCTTGGCCGGACAGTCTCGCGATTTACTACAAGGGCTGTTTGTACCGTCTTATTTAAGTTCCCTCTTGTTAGACCTACGGATTTATCGTCGATACTCCTTCACAATTCGAAACTTATCGCATCATCGCATAATCTTCTAGTTTGCATGATTTATATATATATACAACAGCTCATAGATTTATCCGGACGACAAATCGATTAATGCCCTCGCTGCTGAAAACAAAACTGTTTCTCACATTCAACAATTACATATCTATGAACAAACACTCCTGAATCACTATATTTGCACCCCATCCATTTCTCTTACACCAAACCCACAACAGATCACAATAAAAAAAAAAAAGTCCATGTCCAACAGAGAACCTCCTCATTTTTCAAAATTTGTTAAAAACCTCAAAATTGCCTCAGAATCTCGAAACCCTCAAAAGTACCAAAAATCACCCCCTGAGCCCCAGCAAACCGGAGTCGCCGATCAGAAAAGCGACGGCTAACGAAATTTCTATCTAATACGTCTACTCTGCAATTTTCCGCGTCCAATTTCCGGGGCACCTGCAGTGCATCTCGCCGGCCCTGCTGTCTTTCTGCATCAGAGGCAGAGAAGATACGCAGAGGGATGCGGAGGGGTGAGTTGGGGTAGGAGGTCGTTCGCGATCCGGGGTTCAAAGTGATCCCAAGCGGCACGGAATCATGCTAATAAGCGTGCTAATGTGCGTGCTCACAGTAAAGGATGCAACTGGGGGATGAAGGAGGGGTGGGACGGGGGGTGGGGGGAGGTGGCTAAGGAGTCGCTGCGAAGCCGCCCCTCTCCTTTTTGGCGAGCGGAAGAGCTCTGACAGGGCGGTAAGCTCCTCGTTACCCGACTCCCTGTCGTTGCTTATTTGTGTTGCGCGCAAACTCGGAGCATGATAATTAGTCGATATGGCTGGCCTCCTTACGGATAAGCGAACTTCGAATCGACTCTTATTCCGCTGCTCGAAGTAAGTGTGGTGTGTGCGGAAGAAATTGGGAAGGTGTTTCGTTCGGAGGCTGGGTGTCTTAATCGTTTCGGGAATGAAAGTAGTTGAGTAGATCAGTTACTTGGAACTGTGGTGTTTGTGGTAGTAGCGGGGAAGGTGAATTCGAAAAAAGTGTTAGGGGAAATATATGCTGTTGGAAGAAATAGAACATTACGATCGAGTACATCGTTTCGATCCTTGATTAATTGACCGAGCGATGCAACAGTATATCAAATATTTGATCTCTACACATGATGGATAAGTGAGTAAACGATCGTAGATGCAGGTGCCAAAGGTAAATGAAACTTTCATACCGTTCAAACGTTACAAAATTATGGAACAAAACGGTCGGAGTACGAGATTAATCACCGTTCAAGCCCAAATATAATTCCACCGAAAGCAGCTTTTATCCGTGCAACGAGTTTCGAATCGGAATATAGATGATTTGATGAAACGAACGGAATGCGTAACTCACCACTTACAACGATGTTAAGCCGCAAGTATACCCAATGATTCATTAGATAAAGAGAGGATGGTGATTATCCAATAGGATTCATAGGTCCTCTTCGAACGTACCATTAACGTAATGCGTGCAAACAACTCGCGGCGGAACTAAACTAAACTGATACCGACGTACGATTGCACATATTGTTCCGCCCGTTAAACCCACATAGTTTACGTCGTGTGTGCATTAATAATATTGGAGATGAGTCTGTTTTCTGTTAGCTGATTGAAATGGTAGATTAGTAAAGTGAGCGTTAATGCTTGCCGATGGAAGAGCATTTATGAAATAATGAGGACGCGGGGGTGGTAAGCGTTAAATTATGTGACACGAAGTTTGATGAATGTACCGCATCATACGACGCACGCCGGAATTTATCGCAAGAGCGGAGGCTGGTGATAAAACAAAAAATATATCGGAGTGGGTCGCGTGTTCCAGGAAACGCGAGGCCAATTCGTGCGAGTCCATTTTCTCTGCGCACGTTCAGTGGAACGAGACGCCGAAACATTTTCCAACACAAACGTCACATTAACAACTCGGATTATTGGAATGATTGTTACTTTTTCCCGAATACGTGCCTTTACAGAGCCACGCGCCGTTGTCGAAATGAAACGAACAGACCACATTCAGTGCATCTCTAAAATTCGACCGATCCGGCGGGAAATTCTATTAATCACGTTACATGAACCGGTCATTTCACAATTTCAATCACACTTTAACTCCAAAATCGATAATCGACCATTACTATCTCTCCACCCCTTATTACGAAGAGCGCCGAGTCACTCTCCACGATGAACCAATGGCCGCGTTTCACATTAAACATTTTCAGAGAGACACGAAGATTCCGCCCGGGGCCGCTGCGTTGAATTTGCGTCGTCGTACCTAAGTACTGATCCCATCCCCTAGCTCGATGCCACATATTATGTCATAGACACACACACTTCCCAGCGGATTCTTATACAATATCGCACGGCGGCGTGTACGTGAGCGCTCGTACGCGATGGTATATAGTACGCGTGGGCGGCCGACGTGGGTGCACGTGCGCTGTGCAAATATTTGCACGAAATTTTCCCATCGTAATTCCCGGCCGCCAATATTTTGTCTCCATCCAACATCTCCCTCTCCCTCTCTCTTTCATCTCTCTCTTTCGCACACGCGCGCGCGCGCTCTATACTCTCGTAGGAAAATATAAACTTGACCCGCGCGCGTTTCGGCGGTGCACGCGTTTGCGACCCACCCTCCGTCCTCCAGCAGCCACCCTTCCGCCCTTTTCCCGTTTCAATCCTGCTGGAGGTGTGTACTCTTGCGCGGGCGGAAAATCGAGAAATAACATAATACCGTTCGCGGTCGCTGTGGGCTTTCCAAAAGTATCGGGTTGATTGTTTTTGCGGCCGGGCGTATATTCCGAATGCGTGTGCTCTGCGTAAAATATGTACAATATTTTCGTGTAACAGAGAGAGAGAGAGAGAGAGAGAGAGAGAGAGAGAGAGAGAGAAAGATGGTGCTATTGCCCGGCCAGATATTTTTCTTGCAATGAAGGACCGCAAATTATTTAGTGAGAACCATTGTGTGAGACGTTAAGCAGGATGCATGTATTGATTTGCACGATTTTCGGTGCACGGTGTCGTGAGGTGTCTGAACATGTCAGAATTATTCGGAAGAAACTACTTGCGCAGATATTTTCGCAGGCGACCTTTAAGTGTACTTAGAAAAACATTTCGTTAGGATAGATTGAATTGTATTTGTGCTCCACCCCTCTCTCTACTGGCTAAGTTATTAAAAGCTTAGAAATTTTAAATATATTCTGACGTTTAAGGTTACGTTGAAGTTCGTTGGCGCTAAAGAGTGCGAGTTTGCGAGTCGATGAGAAAAAAGGAAGGAATCGCGGAGAATCTCTATCGGTGCACTGCGAGCCCGATAATCGGAGCAAGTTTATTCTCGACAGGCGTCTTTTATTTTCCGTCGGATATCTTCTGTCTTTCCGCTTTACGCCGGAGTGGCTTACCTTTCTTTCTTTTTTTTTTTCGTCGTGTCGTTTCCTTAATCCTAGAAGCCGGAGGCAACCGATATTTCGCTTTCCAAGGACTATTCGCCTCCACCGTCTTCCTGCCAATTGTAATTACATCGGAAACGATCTTCCCTTCTCTCTCTTTGATTCCCTCTTTATACAGGACGTTTCAAAAACTATTTCACTCGTTCTATTCATCTCTACCTCTCAATCTCTCTCACTCTCTCTCATTTTCTCATCTTTTCCATCTCAGTCAACTGGAAGCTTTGCAGGTCCCTCGATATTTCAATAAGAGCCCCAGCGAGAGAAATGTTTACGATGAAAATTAACTGCGCACTCCTTGACTCGTCGTTAAGGATCCGGAACGTTGTCCTTTGTTACAATGGCGGAAAACGAGCCATTGTACGACGCTGGTGCAACGGGAGGGTAAAAAAAGGGTAAGCAAACGGCGCCGTTTGCTTATTTCATAACAACCGACAGTTCGCGCTTGATAGAAGTTTTCCTACCGTTACGTAAATGAATTGTTTTAATACGCGGTAATAACACAATACGTGCTTCCGATGCATCAGACAATTCGCACAAGTATGACGAAATATGTAACGTTGCTAGGCGATTAGTATACAAGAAACAGAGATAAATAGCGCCGTAAACGATAGGTGAACAAGAGAGAAAAGTGAAGTGTGAAGTGCGAAGATAATTTCCTTCCAATATGCCACGAAAATGTCTGACATTTTCGCAACAATGAAAGACCCCGGTGAAGCTGCATCGGAATCCAGGAAACGGAGATAGAGCGGATAACGAAAAAAAAAAAAAAAAAAAAGAAAAAGGAAGAGAAAAAAAAAACAGTGAACGAGAGAGAATAAAAGGGAGGAAATCGAAGAGCGAAAGGTCGAGTGTGTCTCTCGAGTGCTCTCGTATTATCTGCGAGTGCGACGTTCCGCGTTTTCCTGGGAGGAACGATACACAAATGCTGTCGAAAAAGTTTCGCGAATTTCCGGAGATAATGCGCGCTCCTCTCGGCGTCCCTCGTTCTCTTCTTTTACCGGCATAACTTCGCGCGGAACTATCAAAGACGACAGCATACTGACTCTTCCTCCCTTTATTACCCCTCTTCATATTATACATCCCTTTACGCTCGCAACTGTACGAAGATTGAGATATTAAAAAGCGTGTTTTATATAGACCGACTTTTAATGTCGACGAGGAAGACCCTTGAGAACACGCGTTCGCGGGAAACAAAAAAATTGCAAAATTACAGAATACGGAATAATGACAATAATGATGAAACTAATACGGAAAATGAAAACTCGGTAAAATGTCGTGAAATCGCATTTTTCTTTTTCCACTGATTCGAGTCCGACGCACGAGGCGATAAAATGAAGCCTTCGATCATCGGCAGACGTTGCGCAGAAATTACAGGCGGCACGGAATTGTCTCCGCGTCCGTAAAGTCGGTAAGAAAACACGGCCGGACGTTTATGCGAGCGATAAATCACGCGCTCTCTCCCTCGATTTCTCTTCGGAATCTCGGGGAGGTCCGCAGTCGATATAACGCGCGACACGCTTATGCAACGCCGTGAGCCATTTTTATGCTATTTTTATGCTCGTTATCGGCGGCAAGATGGCCGGCGCGGGCGCATAATGGGACCGTTACGTTCGATAAGGTATCGTGTTATATCGCCGATCACCGGGATAAAGTGGCCGCCGCCTGAGGCTTGGGGGATCAAGCGAAGGGGTTGGACTGCGGAGGGGGTGGAAGGGTCAAGACACGTTCAGCGTCGGGTTATCGGCTCGCCGGGGGACGAGGCGATGGTCACTTATAGCAGTCGCGATTATTACAACGGCAAATTTTCCGACCGACGCTCCCGGCGAGCATAGGTCTCTAACTTATTTTTATTTTTTATTCATTTTATTCATACGCACGGGGTTAACCCCGTATTTGTATACAAAAAATGCACGTGTATTTGTTAACCCCGTATTTGTATACAAAAAATGCACGTGTATTTGTTCACCCCGTATTTGTATACAAAAAATGCACGTGTGAGACTTAAACTTAAGATTTAAATTTCGTGCAGACCTAAAGTGTTTCCTTAAATAGCGGAGGTGAACGATCAACTAAAAATTTGGCAGATTTTCCTTCTAAATGCGTTCAAATTCACCCCGAAAAATTTTGTCTGTTTGAGACTCGATATGTCGTTGGCGTTAGCGCAGATACGGTTAGGTAATTTTGCGCATTTCTTTTCCAATTTTACGTCTTGGGAAACGAATGCAGTCAGATTTTGGAGGGACTTAGAATTGACATTAAAAAGTACACGAAGCCCTGATCCGATGGCTGGCAATCACGACAACTGAATATTATCCCGGCCACTTCCAGCGTCATAGCATCGAGGCCGCCGAAGCGGAACGTAATTATTCGCGCGCCGCCATTGCAATTAATCTCTGCGTCGGCGAGAGAGATTAATTAATTCGGAGGAAAAAGCGGCGGGACTCGGAAAATAAAGCGGCCGGCTACAATTCACAATACCTCTGTCGCGGCCATCGCCTTTCGCCCTCCCCCCTCCCTCGGAAGGGTGAAAACTACTTAAACAGGTGTCTTAATTAATTCCAGCGCGCCGCGCTGGCGGCAGCCACTCGTGTTTGTGAATTTTAATGAAGTCCGCGGGTACAATTATCGGATGGACCCGTAATTGATGGCGTCCGTTTTCTCTCCCTCTCGCGTGTCAGACGAGCCCTCGTCTCGGTGCGATGTCGCATATACGTCATCAGCAGCGTGTAAATTCGGCACATTTACCGATTATTCGATGCTGAGCCAATAATAAGCGTCCCGTCTATATTTAACGTTGCGTACGCGTACGCGGACGCACGAACATGCGTGCGAGGTTGTGGCGAGTGCTGGTAAGTTTGGAACAGGTTGTACGAGTATACCGGGCGTCCGATATCACCGCGATAAACCGCGAAACAGTTGTAGAAACGGCGGCTGTTTCGGGAGAGCTGAGTTGCAAAGCACTGCTACAACTGCTGGAGCACTCTCTCTCTCTCTCTCTCTCTCCCTCGTTCTCTAGTACCATGGCTTTTGCTGACGTTGAGACACGAAAGCTCGGGACGGTTAACGCGACTGCCGGTCGATTGATTAATTGCGCTCAGTGGGTAAGAGTAGCTTTTGAGCGATGCCTGTTAACTTCGATGTCATTATTCATCCGTCGCGCGAAACATCTCCGGCGCACGTGTGCCGGAGCGCGTCGAGAAGCACTCGCGAGGGAGTATGTGTACTCCAGATTTGCCGCGCCCACGTCGCCCGCCCTTCATTTATTTAGTTAAGAACACGCGCCGACGTCTTCTCCTCGCCGAGCTTATTTTTTTCTTCTTCTTCTTCTTCCTCCCTGTCGACTTCGGAGGGCCCTCGTTTTATTTTTACACGGCGACCCTCGCTTTGAGGACGGCCGCCATTTAGGCACCCGAGGGATTTTAAGGGTGAAGGGACGTCGACCTCCAGTCAGACGGACGAATGACCCCGGGAGGGTGACAAATCCGGGACGATTCTTCTCGGCGAGCTCAAATCTTCCGCGACACTCGGCCGAGAAACTTTTTCTTTCTCATTTCGTCGAATTCTCGAGGTGCTGCGGCTAATGCGAGTGTCGTCGAAATCTGTCCGACGACATGCTCGGAAGTTATAAAGAACACGTCATTGGAACAAATGAACTGATAGGCCGTATATGTGTTCCGTCTTATCAAATAATGCATAAAAAAAAACGAACTCATCTACTAATCTCTACAAATCTCTACGAAAGCTAGTGAACAAGCGATCCTCACGACGAAACTTCAAACGAATCGTGACGACCCCTTCGGCATTCACTTCTGACGTCAGAACCCACCATTTTCCCATCAAGGCTCGCGCGCAGAAATCGAAACGCCGACGCATCCACGTGTGCTCATCGAAGCGATGCGCAGCGAGGATCGATCGCGCACTCGAGAATGGCCGGAAATGATCGATGTCCGAATAGCTTGTTAAACGACAGTTTAAACACAATCACCGGGGCATTATGGGCATTGCCGCGGAAGCTGCCGGTCCCTCGTCCGTAGAAATTAGAGCACGATCGGCCACGCACTATTGATCACGTGACTCGCACGACTGTCGATTAAGGGAACCGGCATATCGCTCGACAGTTAATGGGTGGAGATTGCTGTGCACCCCCTTTCCACCCTCCCTGCCTCCCGTTCAAATCCCTACCAACCCTTCGCATCCTCGGAATAGATGCGCTCGAGAGGGTGTCGAATGAATTTGTTCGCGAGATTGGCCACGACGAGTATTGAGGGCAATTATTTGTTGAGATATTTCGGAGGCAAGTCGTGTTCGATAAGGATCGTTGAGATTCTGATTGAAGACCCTCCTGCGACAGTGGGTCGGTTCACATTCCAAGCTACGAAAGTCGGTACAAAATATACCGTGTTCTTGATCAAGAATTTTTAATAAAATTGCGAATGACTTATAAGTCACATATTGTATCATTTTCCGATTTATCTTCCTTCGTTTTCATAAAACCTCACCTTATGAACAGATCTTCAATTCCATTCACAATTAATAACTTATTTGTCCATTATTAAAACTCCTATTTTCTACACACTATTCTCCCATTCGATGCAATTAAAACAGAACAAAAAATATCTGAAACACATGCAGCACACGAATACTGCGGCCTATTAATGCCACGTTCAATTCCGGACATACCCAAACGCTCCGTTCTCATATCCACGCGCGACCTTGCGGACCAAAGATCGTTACCTCGATACCTGCCACGTAGAACGACGTATATCCCGCACAAAGGGACGTCGCTTTCGGAAATTCCCGGCGTCGGGCGTGCCGAGATTATTAAAGAGACCCTCGTTAAGGCCACCCTTGTCCCATTCACGAAAATCCTCAGACCGGGCGCGCGCGCGCGAAAGAGTAGGACAGAGACGCAGAAATGTGACCGGCATGACAGATTGACAAGGAGCATTATGCAATCGGTTATTGACCATCGTGTTTCCGGCAGCCGGCGCGCACAGTTCGTCAATCAGCTGACAGCGACTCCGCAAACGACTCTGTCCGATCGAGCCCACGCGTCTCCTATTGTGTAATGATATTAACATTAAACCTTTCTCGTCCGATAGGTGCTTTTTTCCACTCTCGCCGAAGGACTGATGCCAATAACGAGAGTGCTCGTCGAAAAACGAGCGGTGAGTTGCGGTGAACATGTACTCTCTGCGCGCGTATGATGACCCAAGGCAGCGTGCGATATACGTGCCGATTTTATCAGTCGGCCATCGGTGGGGGAGGTCGTCCGCTCGAAGTCGGCCGTTTAACAAGCTGTCCGTAGACGGTTATCCGACACGTCTGCTCGTATCCACATGCTCTCGGTTGGCGGCGGGTAGTTAAGCGTAATATATCTCTGGTAATTATGGCCGTGGGAGGGGACATTAGCCGCGCGTAACGAGAGGAGGAAAGTGGCTGGCGGCCGGAAGGAGGGGGAGGGGGGGGGGGGGTGGTGGTTGACAAAGGTGGAGGAAAGAAAAGGGGTGAGAGGAGAGAGGAAGTAAACTGAAAGAAATGGGGTTGAGGGAAAGAGGAGGGAAGGAAGTAATTATGCAGTAAAAATGTGAGATAAAGGAAAGTAAGGAAGATACATGGAGAAGGTGGGTGGGGAAGAGAGAGGATGTAACGAGGGGGTGGGATGTGACGTAAGACGTAACTGTATAACCGTAACTGTAACCACCACTTATCTTCAGTCAGTCGGCGTAATTGGAAACAGGACACCGATGGTCTAGTCAAACCCTCTGCGAGGATACTGTCTCTCTCACTCTCACTCTCTCTCTCTCTGTCTCTCTTTCTGCTTGGACGCAAATTGCATAGGGTGGACGAAAAAGAACGCGTGAGTCTCGAGTTGAAGTGCAAATTTCGTCCTCTGAATATTTTTCCTACTTGACAGTAGAACTACCCAGCTTTTATTGCAATGTCATCGTTCCCTTAATTTCGAGCAGAATGCAAAGCGTCCGCAAATGCTCGACGTTTGTTACTATCGCAAGTAATAAACACTAAGCACCGTCCTTTCAATATCATTTTACCACCACTATATTACGCGTATATTACGGCACGGCAATCGGAAATTCGTAGTTAGCCGGAATTACAAGTTGCAAGCGCTCTTATTAAACAGAGATTCATGCCCCCGGCCGTAGTAAGAAGACCGATATATTTGCCATAACGACCAAACACTAACAACGTTTACCGTAACAGCCATTAATTCTGCCCCTCGCTTTCTGACTTAATACTCGAATTGCCACGAAGGGTCAGGATAGTCTCCCCGGTGAGCAAATTTATTCCAATTATATTTCGAACAAAACTTTCTTTTTTCTGTTTTTAATATGGCGACTTCGATCCTAGATACGAATTCGTTCGAAAGTCACGTTCATTTAAAATTTGACACCCTCTTTTACCCACATTTCCACGCACCGAGTACCATCAGCGTCTGGAAAAAAAGCTTTCGAAAAAAGCTGACACCTCAGAACGAACTTTAATCATAATTTACTCCCCGCCAAAGAGAAAGCCACGAAGCACCACAGAAACTGTACCAAACGCCTCACGAACCCGCAGAAAAGCGACCTGAACCCGCGCACTGATCCACGAGTAGGTAAACGAACGTAGCAAAGCGAATGCAAAAATCGAGAAAAAGCGAAAACGGAGAATGAAAAACAAGGACATAGCTTGTGCATGCAGAGATTGAGACAGACAAAGACGGAGAGCGCGGACGGGCAGGGCGACGGGGCAATAGATTATCCGAGGAATATTTACTAGAGCGTTACCACGAATGGGCCGCTTGTGTAAACTCGAGGCGCCGTGTAAACCCTGAGAGGACGGTAACGGCGCTTGACAATCCCGAAAACCGCGAACTTGGCCCATCCCGCTTCATAGTCCGGCGCGGTTTCGCGATGGAGGTCCTTAATGGAAGTCGAAATGCATACTGGGAGCCCGGGAGAACACTCGTCGGCGTTATTGCTTTCGTACAGTTCGCCGAATGATATGCGAGCGTCCTACACCTCTCCGATTTTCGCCCGAAAGAATTAGAACATTCCGATCGAAGGCTGCACGACGTGCTTCTGGATCTTTGACGTGCGTTGATTCATGCGTTCGCGTGCCCTGTTTTAGGAATATAATACTGATTTGAGACTAGAATTAACGAGGGATCAAAATGATTGATTTGAAATGGCTTTTTCAATTTTAAATGCATGTATTATGCTTACGTCCAAACTTGATGTAAATTGACAGTTTTTATGTTAATGTCTATAGTGCCTGTAACATATCGATTTTTTTCCCTCAAAGTGAAGTCTAGTACTTTTTTTCAAATTCCTCTATTTTCCGCATACAACTTACCAGAACGCACAGGTATGGCACGCGTTTGGTCAAGTATTGCAGTCTATTTACAGGTTCGTACACGAAGAATGCGCTCGACAGAACGAAAATCCTGTATTTCTCCGTACGGAATTTCCTTCGATCTGAAAGTCGTGCCAGATCGAAAGGCGCATAATTGCATAGGTTTCCGTTTCCGCGAAACGGAGGCCGTTATTCCTCACGATCTAGCCGTAACGAGCGCGCACACTGTAAACGCTGCTGATCGTTACATCGACGGAGACGTGGTAACGACGATTAATTGTAATTGCAAATTCCGCAGCGAGACTCCCAGCGAGGCGTCGCGATTCTCGGCAGACCTTTCCGTTCCATGCAAATCCGCCGGAGCAAGAATCATGCCGAGCATTTTTTCCTCTTGCAAAACAGACGCGTTGGTAAGGTATAGATCGTATTGTAATCTTGTATTTATATGATTGAGCCTCGGGAACGGTGTTAAACGGTTCAATTTCATGATTCGTGTAGTAATAATTGATGAAACTCTCACCGGAGTGCGGATAAAGTATTATTTTCTAGTATGGCTGACCATATGATTGACTCGTACTACTGAATAATCCTTATTTTTCTCATACACGTTAAATCTAGGAAAAATTCGAGATTTCCGCTGAAACAGTATTATTTAGTATCATAAATATGTGTTATTAAATATTATTTAGTTTGACTGGTTGAAACATTGATGTCTACTACTGAATTCTATCGATCTATACTCTGTCCAGTATCTCGTCAATGTCATTCAGTTTGATTGTTACTAGAATTTTTCGTACCACTCAATGCCTCATGCGCATTTGTATGCGCATGAGGCATTGAGGGAAAGGAAGGAAAGTGGACTGTATGGGGGAACTAGTTTTACTGGGGGCAGCGATCGAGGTGTAAAAGCAATGTAACGCACGCGTGATTTATATTAGACACTGAACACAGCACCGTCGTTTATTACTTAAAATTCACTTATTTTACATGTAAAGTACTACGCGACGCGACTCTCTTCGTTAGAGATATTCGGGCACGGGGAGGAGGGCGGAGGTTCGACTAACCCACCGTCAGAACGAATGCCTCGGTAACAACGGATGGAATAAGACCGCGGTAACGTCCACAAGTCTTATCCTAGGAAATAGGAAGGAAGTCGGACGGCCACATAAAAGGGCGCACGCGGGGATACGTCGCCGTAGCCGCCAGGGAAGGCAGGGTAATTACACGATTAATGGCGGATCTCGGGTGAGCGGGAGCAGCCTATCGTTGACGACGAAAAGCGATCGGATTTCTTTAAGTTACTATCGTATACTTTTACTACACGCACGCGTCGGTACAAAGATGCGATGAAAGCGCACAATTCTGGTATAGCTAAGGCGTAAAAACGCACGGAAAACTCAGCACGCGGGCACGTGGCAGAGCAAAGAAGAACGAGTGTGTGTAGCGCGTAGCGAGCAAACAGCAACTGCCGCTGCCGGATCCGCGTGAATTCGCCGTTTCTCACCTGCTCCAATGAGCAACGCGATTAATGAGTTGACCAATGCGTGCTAGACACGCGTGAGTCGTAGGTGCGCGAGACGGATTACGCATTCGCGTGAATTGCTCAAGACATGTGATGATGCGCGCGGATGGCACGCTCGTCGTGGCGCCAATCTCAAACACACCGCCCGCCTTCAACAATACTGTTGAATAACGCAGAAATGAAATAATAGTTACAATGAGAATAAGAATTGAACCTGGGGCGCAATTCTAAGCCTGAGCGGGTATCGGATGAGGGGTGACATCGAAGTGGGAAGCACTCCGTATCCTAAAAGGTGCCCTCGATGCCTACCGCTCTAAACTTTGGAAACGCTTGAGCCGCAGGTGAGCTTGACAAAACTTAGGTCTAACGTAAGCGAAAGTCGGGGCCAAGACGTTGGCGAACAAGACGCAGACTGATATCTAGAAACTTCGAGAATATTGGAGTAGAACGCTTGATCTGAAACATAATCCTGTGCGTAGGAGGACGTCGAACGACGTGGGACATCGAAGTGGGAAAACGCCATGGCCGCAATAGTTGTCCTCGATGCCCGACGTCTCCGCGTTTATAATAAACGATATTATGCCAAAGATATACTTAAGATAAACTTATGTCTAAACGGTTGCGCCTGCACTACATATTGACTTCAACCGGCAGTCTGCACAATTGTGTAATGGGACGCTTAAAGTCGGAGACGGAGGTACGCACGGAGACGACGCGTACCAATCCATCGGCACCTGGGAACACCTCGGTTATACGCCCTAACTCCCACTTCGCCGGGGGGAGATGGTGACTTTTTAACAGAACCAAGTCACCAGGCTTTAGATTCGGTTGACGATCTCGCCATTTACCGCGTTGCTGCACCGAATTCAGGTAATCTGCCGCCCACCGTTTCCAGAAAGCCTCGGCGGCTCGTGATACGAATTGCCATCGTCCTAGACGATTTTCGCTAATATCCAGTAACGAAGGTTGCGGCGGGATTTTAAGGTAAGTTCCCGTAAGTAGATGACCCGGAGTCAATACATCTAAGCTCTCAACGTCGTCGTGCAGCGGACCTATCGGACGGGAATTTAAGACGCATTCGATCTTACACAGGAGGGTAGTAAATTCTTCGAACGTTGGCGTAAAATTACCGATTACTCGCTTCAGATGATGCTTACAACTCTTTACACCCGCCTCCCAGAGGCCGCCAAAATGCGGAGCTGAAGGTGGGATAAAGTGCCATCTGAGTCCGTCGCCGGCAAGTCGCGACCGCAGGTCGGGATTCCGAAGAACAGCGTTCAAGCGCCGCGATAGTTCCCTATCTGCACCGACGAAATTCGTCCCGTTATCCGAATACATGTCCGAGGGTATTCCTCTGCGTGCGGTAAAGCGGTAGAACGCGGCGATGAAGCCCTCAGCGGTGTAGTCGTCGGCCACCTCGAGGTGTACGGCCCGAGTGGATAGGCAAACAAAAATTGACAAGTACGCCTTATGCGTTTTTATACCGCGCCCTTTGGAGGAGCGGATATTGAATGGGCCCGCGAAATCTACGCCCGTATGAGAAAATGGCCTTGACGGGACAACCCTTGGTCTAGGGAGGTCCGCTAACATCTGCACCGAGCATTGCGCGCGGGCTCGGGTGCAGGTTGCACAATTATGAATGCAACGTTTTACCACGGAACGTGCGTGAACAATCCAATAACGCTGTCGTAGCATATGTAGCGAAACTCGGAGTCCTCCATGAAGAGTGCAAATGTGTGCCTGACGCGCTAACAAGTCCGCGACGTGTCCCGCAGGAATTAAGATGGGATGCTTGGCATCGAATGGCAGGAGCGCGTTCGTAATTCGACCGCCCACACGAATGAGCCCGTGCTCGTCAAGAAACGGAGACAGGGCTTTTAGTTTGCGGAGTGCGTCGGGGGGACGCGTTTTGCCGTCAGCGTGTAATGCTAGTCCAAATACACGAGTCTGTTCGAACCGACACACCATAAGTCGTGCCGACTCGATTTCGGTCGCAGAAAGACAGAGATCCGCATGCTTAATACTAGCCTTAATTCTATGTATAAAACGCAGTACATAAGAAAGGACTCGCAAAAGTCGCGGAAAGGAGGAGAACCTGCGCGGGAGGTCCCACCCACCATCAGTGTCAGTTGTAATCCCGACATGAATTTTTGTGCACCCCCCACGTATTTCCGTTTCATCTACGGAATCAATATTGGTCAGTTTCTGAGGCCAGGAGGACGGATGTCCCTGTAACCAAGCAGGGCCCCGCCACCAGAGCGGGTGCTCTAGAAGGGCTGTTGCTGAAATGCCACGTGAAGCACAATCAGCTGGATTATCCCCGGTCGGCACATGCCGCCAGGAGGCATGTGGTAACGCATTCTGAATTTTTGCTACACGATGCGCAACAAACACCTTCCAACGTGACGCTGGAGACTGAAGCCATGACAAGACTGTCGTAGAGTCCGTCCAACAATATACGGGAATGGATTCTAGTTTCATAGCTCGTTGTACAAACGTAATCGATCGCACGAGCAGCTCTGCGCCGCAGAGTTCAAGTCGGGGCACGCTAAGTAATTTTAACGGTGCCACCCTGGATTTTGCGTACAACAGAGAGGTTTTGACCAGGCCGGAGCTAGTCTCCACTCGCAGGTACACTACCGACGAGTACGCGGAGTTAGAGGCATCCGCGTACCCGTGGAGCTCCAAGCGGGGAGACGAGTCCGTCTGGTATGTCCAACGCGGTATCACTACCTGATTTAACATCCGCAGTTGGGAACTAAAAAACGAAAGAGAGCTGGACAGGTCGGAAGGCAGTGACTCGTCCCAGCCCACCTTATGGAGCCAAAGCTTTTGCATAAGAATTTTGCCACTAATAGTAAATGGGGTTACCCACCCAAGGGGATCAAAAACGCGTGCAATGAGAGAAAGAAAGGTGCGTTTGGTCAAAGGACCAAGTTCGGGACTAACGCGAAAAGAAAATACGTCTGGGGCAGGATCCCAGTATATTCCCAGGACCTTGATAGGTAATTCGTCCCCGAGAGGTTTGTCCGGCCTACCACTACGTTCTGCGCTCGGGATGTCGTCAAGCAAAGTGCTCGAGTTAGATATCCATTTGTACGCCCGGAAACCGCCCGCCCTGAGGAGTTCAATTAATTGATCACGCGCCTGCCTTAGTCTTCCCAAGTCGTCGCCTCCAAACATAAGGTCGTCGACGTATATCTCACTGGCAAGGATGGGCGCTGCGAGTGGAAAATTTCCGCCTTCATCAGCAGCGAGCTGCTGAATTACCCGGTTCGCGAGGAACGGCGCGGGGGCAGTACCGTAGGTGACGGTGGTTAAGCGGTATTCTTGAACCTCCTCCTGCGGGTGAGGGCGCCAAAAGATACGCTGGAAATCAGTGTCCGGCGGTTGGACCCGTATCTGCCTGAACATTTTCTCGAGGTCGGCGGCGTAGACGTATTTGTACGCACGCCAGCGCAGGATGAGCGCGAATAAATCGACTTGCAACTTAGGCCCGACGTATAAAAGATCATTTAACGACGTTCCGTTTGAAGATGCAGCCGAGGCATTGAACACGACACGAGCTTTAGTGGTGGAGCTGGACTCCTTTAATACAACATGGTGTGGGAAATAGACGGCGGAGGGCTGTCTACGTTGCTCGGCGGGAACCTTGCTCATATGGCCTAACTCTTCGTATTCGCGCAAGAACTCATTATACACGCGAGCCAGGTCCGGCTGTTTGTTCAGACGTGCTTCACTCGCGAGCAAAATACGCATTGCCATACACGAGGTATCACCTATCGGGAGAGGTTGTGATTCCCGGAAGGGGAGACGAACGGAATACCGTCCGTCAGGTAGTCGTATATGAGTCTGAAGAAAATGCACCTCGCAGGCCTCATCTTCGGCGGACACCGGAGTAACCGAGGGCACTTCCTCCACCTCCCAGAACGCATGCAGTAAGTCGTGCAGGGGGTCCGGACCCGATGTAGCCAAATGGCAGGAGGCGGATTCCTTTACCAGAGACGATAGCTGACCGGACAGCACCCATCCGAACGCGGTATTCTGCGCGGAGGGGGAATTAGGGGGGCCAATGATTAGGCCCTCGCGGAGGAATTGACAATAATAGTCAGCACCAATTATCAAGTGTATCGCGGCATTGGAGAAAGGGGCACGATCAGCAAGTGGTAGCATGGAGAGATGCGACAAGTCAGCGTTGACCGGAACCGGCGGAGGTACATACGCGGTAAGTTTAGCCAAGACTAATACGGAAATAGTGGTGTCGGAGGGGTCCCCAGATCGGGCCCGTACGGTCACGGTCGCGGAATGGCGTGCCGCTCCGACGGAGGCGGCTCCGATACCGGTGACATTTACCGATACCGGCTTGACAAACGGTCGTAAAATCTGCATCAAGGACTCTGACATAAACGAAGACTGGGAGCCCTGATCTAATAACGCCCGGACTTCTACTGCGCGTCCCGAAGTGCCCATTAGCACTACAGAAGCGGTAGGGAGTACGGTTCGACATGACCCGGCCTGAGAAAGACTACTGGAAGTAGTGGGGGCGGCTTCTTCGACGAAGGAGTTCGCGGGAGCAAGAGCCGGGGGTTGAGGAATGGGTTTATCCCCGTCACCTGCAGGAGATCGGGGCGGTAAGTGCAACAGAGTATGGTGGTTCTGCTGACACAGTCGGCAACGGTACTTGCCAGTACACTGCTTGGCTGAGTGACCAGGGGCGAAGCAGTTTACGCAGCGGCGCTGCTTTTGTATCAAAGTTAAGCGCTGTGTGACAGAAAGGCTTAAAAACGTAGGACACTGATAGGTGAGATGAGACCCCCCGCAGCAGACGCACGTTAGCCTGGCGGAGGGGCGCGACGCAGTGCTAAAACTAGGAGCATTATTACGCGCAGTGCAGACTTGGTGCGTTCGTGTAGATTCACTCTTGGGCTTACTACTACGTGAGACCGGCTCAGTTACAACGGAAGGGTCCGAGGTTTCCCAGGCGCCGATGCGCTTATTCAAGAACTCCGAAAGCGTCGTGAACGTTGGCATAACATTGGCATCCGGGAGCGACAATTCCCAATCTCGACGTGTGCCTTTATCTA
This sequence comes from Priocnemis perturbator, assembly GCA_963942575.1. Taxonomy (NCBI): domain Eukaryota; kingdom Metazoa; phylum Arthropoda; class Insecta; order Hymenoptera; family Pompilidae; genus Priocnemis; species Priocnemis perturbator. The sequence continues at coordinate 11,528,936 of OZ012655.1, read as the reverse complement.
GTTTAGATACTACCCAATACACAAACGCGTCTTCGCCTAATTCCGCAAGACGAGATTCACATGAGAAGGCAGCCCTTACCTCCCTGCTTACGTCCAACAAGGATTTGAGCTCGCGTACCGATCCGGAAGTTACCCTAGGAACGTCCATTATGCGTTGGAGTGTCGAGTAGAGAATAGCGCGCTTGCGTTCGTATCGCTCAGTAAGTAGCGTCCAAGCCTCTCTGTAGCGTGACTCCACGATTGGGGTATTCGTCAGAAGACGTGCAGCCTCCCCTTGTAGACTGGCCTTTAAGTAATGCAGCCGTTGGAGGTTAGATAAATCTACGCGCGAAGCTACCAAAGACTTGAATACGTCCCTAAAACTAGGCCACGCCGAAAGATCCCCATTAAACTTGGGTAACGTAATAGCAGGAAGCGTCATCTGCATCGGTCGAGACGCGAGCGAGTAGGCTTCGTCACCTGGGTGATTGGGAGCTGGGCTCAATGGCGGCGCTATAGTCGCAAGATGCTCCCGTAGGGCGTCGCGTGTTTCGTCCATCGAATCGGTTATACCGGCGAAGGTGTCCTCAAGAAAATACTTGTGCGTCTTCTTGAACGTGTCATCGGCGAGAGTAAGGATGTCCAAATGACGGGTTCGACACTCTTCCCAGGTTCGTTGGACGTCATCGAGTCGGCTCTCGATGGCGGTAAGCGTCCTCTTTGGTTTCGCAAGCTTGATAAAGCTTGAGAGTCGGTACTCTATCTGTTCCTGGCAAGCGAGTTGCGCGGAAATCAGTTCCTCGATCCTCGTCATGATATGCCAGAATAACTAAAGAAAGAAACAACCCGAGGAGAACAGATTCTATACGCTTACACGAAAGATTATGACGCAAAGTAAACAAAGGCTCTACAGACAGGGTTTGAGGTTAGCTCGCAGTTGAGCGCGATCTGTCGGCGCAGGCGTCGGGCGGCGTCGGCACGGTGAGGAGACAAGATGGCGTCAACTGAGCAAATGTGTGCGGGCGATGCTGGCTCCGCAGACGGCGAGGTAAGATGGCGGCGCTGGCTGACCACGTGCGGTGACTATCTTCTTTTGGCGGTCGTAGCACACGAACCAAAAACACACGCACTCACTTTACTTATCTACACCTCGATTATCCGGCTCGAAGGACCATTTGTATGCGCATGAGGCATTGAGGGAAAGGAAGGAAAGTGGACTGTATGGGGGAACTAGTTTTACTGGGGGCAGCGATCGAGGTGTAAAAGCAATGTAACGCACGCGTGATTTATATTAGACACTGAACACAGCACCGTCGTTTATTACTTAAAATTCACTTATTTTACATGTAAAGTACTACGCGACGCGACTCTCTTCGTTAGAGATATTCGGGCACGGGGAGGAGGGCGGAGGTTCGACTAACCCACCGTCAGAACGAATGCCTCGGTAACAACGGATGGAATAAGACCGCGGTAACGTCCACAAGTCTTATCCTAGGAAATAGGAAGGAAGTCGGACGGCCACATAAAAGGGCGCACGCGGGGATACGTCGCCGTAGCCGCCAGGGAAGGCAGGGTAATTACACGATTAATGGCGGATCTCGGGTGAGCGGGAGCAGCCTATCGTTGACGACGAAAAGCGATCGGATTTCTTTAAGTTACTATCGTATACTTTTACTACACGCACGCGTCGGTACAAAGATGCGATGAAAGCGCACAATTCTGGTATAGCTAAGGCGTAAAAACGCACGGAAAACTCAGCACGCGGGCACGTGGCAGAGCAAAGAAGAACGAGTGTGTGTAGCGCGTAGCGAGCAAACAGCAACTGCCGCTGCCGGATCCGCGTGAATTCGCCGTTTCTCACCTGCTCCAATGAGCAACGCGATTAATGAGTTGACCAATGCGTGCTAGACACGCGTGAGTCGTAGGTGCGCGAGACGGATTACGCATTCGCGTGAATTGCTCAAGACATGTGATGATGCGCGCGGATGGCACGCTCGTCGTGGCGCCAATCTCAAACACACTTCCCTATCTATCTGAGACAGCATTTAGGTCACGTTTTAACGTGTCTGATGCCTTCTATGTAGCCTGTCTGCGTATTAAGTCATGCTATCAAACGTCGCACGTTTACTGCGAATGACCGTCTTTGAGAGGCACGGAACTCGACCGCAAACGACAGAGTTATGAGCCCCGATATTCCTTGCAATCTGACGTAACGAGCGCGAATGCATGCGAACTGTACCGTGCCGATCGTTACATCGACGGCAGCGTAACGGCGATTAATTGTAATTGCAAATACCGAGGCGAAGATTCATTGATATTCCAGTAGTACCTGTACCACATCCACAAAGTTCGCGCCTCTTTTTTACCTTCGCTTCGGTTCGGACATCAAGAAGTTTCACGGGTAGTGAATGGTTAACGTTGGGACTAGTACCCAGCAATCAAAATGTGATCGGTCTGATAAATGTTAATTTCTGAGTCATCTTATATAATACATTGTCGTTTTCCTTAACTTTTACATATCATGATGCATACTATACATTTTCTCAGAATAAAAGCTCAATTTTGCTGAACTTTAACACCAATACCGAAACTAATTTCCACGCCACCCCCAATATTCTACATGCCACCTTTCTCCAGGTCACTACCACAGACTCATACAGGAACCATTCTCACAGGACGTCGGATCTCGCTCGGAAAAAGTGAGAGTCCCGCTCGAAGGATCCTCGCCTCGGATCGTTTCCGATGTAATTACAATTGGCGTGCGAGTAAAAAGGGTAGCAGAATTGGGCTGCGAGCGGAAGGAACAGCGAGGTGGGGTAGCGGGGGCCAAAGCGAGTAGACCGTCGATGAAGGAAGCGTAATATCGATTGCCCGCGGCTTCGGAAGTTAAGGAGTTGGAACAACAAAGAAAGACGAAGGGGGAGCGCGGAAGTGGATGGAGGGAGCATTCCCCGCAAAAGTTCCAATTCGATTAACTCGGTACACCCTTTACGTGGCACGTTTCGAGGGCCGACTGAAACGTTAGCCGGAGTTCGCGGGACGGAAATCAAAATTCAGCCGAAGCTGCCGGGCCCCGAAAGTTCGCGGCCGAATCGATCGGCAGACTGCCCGATACGTGTGCGGGCTCGGCCGAAATTGGCCGGCGGAAAATAGGCCGAACTCGGTGCTTCGCTAACTTGGATTGTCGCTAATAGCTGCTGCCTACGAGGGAATCGTGTATACGGTACTGAAAGTATGCATTGAAGGGTCCAGGAATTGGGTTCAAGTTCGAGAATAATAGACGACGTAGATTAGGTAGCAGGAAAAATTATACATTTTTAGCGCTTTGATACGCTTTTGGACTCATGGTTGAGCTGTGATGGAGTGAGATTAATTAATCCGTTATGTGCAGTACTAGGTCAATGTACAAAATAGCTAAGTTTTATATGAATTAAGTTCCAAAGTAGAGTCAAAGATACGACACGAATTTAAGGAGCCCATTGCATGAAAGAGACACTCGACGAACCCTTTGTCGTGCGCAGCTCACATTGAGTGCGATTTATTACAATATTGCAGAAATAACGAACAATTATCGTAATAATCAATTTCAGGTAATTAAGAAACATCCGGTCGTGCAAACATTTAATTATCAATTTATCAACGTGCATCATGCGCGGCAAGATAAATAACGTAAAATTGTGCGCGAGAGCCTCGAAGATCGTACAAATAAAACAACGCGGACGAGTGCAGCAATCGAAACAATGATTCATGTTCGTACATCCGGCGGCGTTTCACCAATGAAATATGATCCATACCTACAATAATATAATCAGTCAAATTTGCAACAAGAAATCGATGAAAAACGTTTTATTCCGCGACTGCTCCGTCCGCATCGAGAACCGATTTTTCCGTAATTTCCAAAATTCTACTCCCCTGAAGTCATCTTATTTTACAAAACGATACAAATAAGCTCTATTAATTCATTATACCAAAACATCATATACCATTAATTTCGACTGCTCGCCTCCATCCAGCGCAAAGTGTCCTCGAAATCGAACAACACCACTCTCCCACGAAATACTTTGAGCCAGAACTTCTCGACGACAGTGACTCGCGTACAGCGAAGCCCTGGCAGGATGTTCCGTTGATACTCCGCGCAGGGGTGCCAACTATCCGCGGAACGGCGAACATTCTTTGTCGGACCGAAGTCCTGGTTTCAGGACGAAAAGCGACGAGAACGGAAGCAAAGGGATGAGAATGGAGGAGGGGTTGAATGCACACCCCCTCCCCCCTCCACCCAACCTCCACCTTTATCCACCCTTACTTTCCCCCGGCTTCCGCTAAGACTCGAAAATTTCAAGGGTTTCTAAGCCGCGAGTGTGGCGTGATTTAATGATCTTCTTAAGTGCTAGTTGCAGGAAGTTTCGGCGCATCGGGGAATGCGGTCGATTCGTCGGCCATGTTGCGGTTGCGTCGGCGGAGAGTAGAGTGGCACGTGGGTTCAAGCGAGTCGCGAGGCGCAGTGGAATTATTAGCTGTCGGGACCCGACGATACCTCGTGCGACAAGACGGAAGAAGTATGGAATATGAAGGGGAATTTTTTTTTTTTTTTTTCGTTACGTAGAAACGGTTCCTGGAGAAGCAGGAGTCGATTATTTTTGGACGACCTGGGTGGACTCGGTGCGTTAAAATGGTCGCGACGTAGGCGTTCACGAGATTAAATACTCGGCGAGCTGTTGATGAGTGTCCATTTGTACCCCATTGGCGATTGGACGTCACCATCACTCTCTGCCAATCAGGCGTAATGGACAGCGGAAGAGCCACCGGCCGCTTATCGAGTGTTCGATGCGGGAAATAGTGTCTGCTGCCGATGCTGGACAGCCTGGAACGTGACGGCGCTCGGCGTAGACATCTTTGACTCGTGTGTTCGAATAAAAGTACCCTGATTGGGGGCGACAAATTGCGGCATTGTTCCTGAGCACAGATCTGGATGTAGTGGGATTGATAGCGATCTTAAGAATTATTCGTTCATGGAAGTGGATCAATTCGAAAATCTAGAAAATGTTAATTTTTTAATTGTTTTGCGCTGCATTGATCTACAGTTGCAATATTAACGAAAGCTTACTTTTTCACTTATTTCGCGTTGCATCGATTTACATTCGCAATGTCACAGCTACAGTTTTCACTTGTTCGGCGCTGCATCGATTTACATTACAATACAAATGAGACCAACGCCTCCCCCCACCCTCGACCCAGACTTTCATAATCACCGGCACACACTCGTCGCGCCCGAGAATATCGCCGAAGTTAACTAACTCTTTCGAACAAAGAGCGGGGGAATACAAAAAATCAAAAAAAAATCGAAAAAAACAGAGCAGCTCGGCAAACGAGCGATAACAAAGCGTGCCCACTGTGCAAATTGAGAATGGCAGTGACAGTCGGTCAGACGTCCGGCCTAAGAATATTTTGGCAGATTCGAACGAACTGCGCTTTCCGTCCCGCTGGAAAATCCGTGCGGCCGATGGGACGTCAATCAAAATTTTGCCGGGCGCGCGCGCGCGCGTATCGCTATCTGTATCTACGGACAAAGCGTCAAATTGAACGGCAGCTCCGAACAGACGCGTATTTATCCGCGAAGCGATACGAGAGAGGAAGCTGCACCATTGTCATACAGATTGAAAATTTTTCACGCCCCGCGGAATGCTTTCATCGGGCTCCCGCCCGAAATCGCATTAGCTTCTATTCAGACGTTGCGAAAAGAAATCCGTGCGCCGATATCTGTGCGTCTGTGTGTCGCGGATATATATGATCGCGGAGTGCGTGACAGAAAAAAAAAAGCGGGCGAGGGTGACGGATAGGCAGGGGATGATGGAGGTGGCAGAAGTAGAGAATGGGATACAGCGTGCACGGGATGGAAGAAGAAACATTTCTGTAATGAGTAACAACTATTATATAAATATAGACGTTTCGTTCATATTCGTATACGGTTCATGGCGTTATACATATCCTCCAAACAATGTAATTATCGTACGCACCGAATTATTGTACGCCACGTGCAGTTCAGTCACCTATGTATTCTTACCTCACAAAGTGACACTTGAAACGCGATTTGTTCTGCCCGTTAAAATCCTTCGAATCGACCACCGATCGCGAGAAAAGCTTCGTTCAGAAGCCACTGATCCGGAACGTTCTGACGGGAAAAAAATCGGGCTGGCATGGCAGGACGAAAAAAGAAGGTCCTCGAGAAGGCGAGAGCGTCCGGACAAGGAGCAAGATAAATTTCCGAAGGGCCGCGCGGAATCCAACGGCTCCCGCGGGCGTCGTGGCGGAAAAAAGTTATTGTTTTACACGCCTCCTCTTTCGGTTATCGACGATCTGCCTGGCCTTCTCCTTCGACCGGCCCCGCGCGCGCCCAATCAATTCGCTCGTTACCGAGCGCGGCCATTATTCGATCGTCTTGATTGGCAATTTCTTTTTTCGCGCGATCCTCTCTTATTCCCTTTTATACCGACGCGCGCGGGCGTTCGGTGGTCGAGGATACAATACCGTACTCGGAATTTCGAATGTTTTCAGGCATCGCTCAAAATTTCGGCCCGCTTCCGTCGAACGCGAGCGCTCACTTTTGTTAATTAAAACGAGCGCGTGGCCGGCGCGCGGCTTGGCTAATGGAATTACAGGTATATGTGGAGGAAAGGTCGGGCGAGGACCGTCGAACTCGCCGCGGAATAATGCCGGGAGCAGTGGGCGGAATTTCGAGTGTTTCGAATATTCTGAGAGACGCCGGGCAATTCGTCGGCACACTTCGCCGCGGGCCTGACGTCGTGGTTTTCGTCGCTTACGTCTCGTCTCACTTCGTGTCCGTGGCTTACGATTACAGAGAATTTCATTTTTACGCTTTGTTACAGGAATTCGTAAGAAACATTTTCTTCCGCTCGTAATCGTACACCGTCGAGTTCTGTTGATCCTTGATTCATTCGCGTGCTCAACTCCTGCTTCAGCATTCTTCGCTGCCCACTCGCATCGTTTCGCACGTTATTCTACCGGTATTTTTCCACTTTGCCCATTTTTCCCACTTTGACCACGAGCCAACGCCTCTCGAGAAAGTTATCCGCGGAAATGAACTTTCCAAGGCCGAACTCGCGTAATTAGTTCGAAATTTGATCCGGCGAGCTGGTGCAGGCTCCGATCCCGTTTTGTTCCGCTCTCCTCGTCTTTGCCTGATTCCGTATCAAAAACTTTCTCTTTCTACCGCCACTGCCATTCGCTCTCTCCTGCATTTCGTTACTAGTTACAATTAAAATTGTATATATTGGCTTTAATTATTTATACAGCTTCATCCTAAGTATCCCAAATAGAAACTGATAAACGTGTAGTCTTACAGTCCTTACAAATGCTGAAGATATTAAGCATTAATTAATCTTGCCAGCACATTCCTACTCCGCGATCGACCCGATTCGAAATTTTCGAAAATTCCAGAAAGTAGCACTCATCCGAGTGGGCCACGATGCTGAAGATGAAGACCACGAAAAACGAATCCGAAACGAGAAGAAGTGGGGGGTGGTAATACGTGCAGCCGATTGCCGCGAAATTAATCATAGAACGGCTGAAAGCAGCTGCGGATCGGTTATCAGATTATACGAAGTTTCCCGTAAGAGCTGCGCCCCTGTTCACCCCCTGCCACCCCTGCAGGTACGGCGCAAGTTCATCAATATCCACCGGCGAAATCATTAATCATTCGACGCGGAGGAGCTCGAAAATTACTTGGCCCCTCTCTTTCCACACCCCTCTCCTGCCCTTCGGCTTTCACTGTATTTCGCCCGATTTCCATCTCGCTCTCACTTTCGACGGCGGGTCTTCGTTATTTATCGGAAGCGTGCCGGGATGGAATAAGTGCCGAACGGAGTGATTGGAATAAATCGATTAATCATGCACGATTTTACGGTCATTTATTATGGGCCGGCGTTGAGAGTTCCTGTATGTCTGAGTAATTATGACCAAATATGTGTGTAGGGTATATACTACGTGATATCTATTGGACAGTTTGCGTAATTTATGGAACTTCTGAGAAGGCGAAGAAACCAGTTAACAGAGTGGCGGTTCGAGGCACTCGGTTTAATCGAACCTTAACGAACGCGACTTGTTTTCTTTTTATTATCCACGTGCGTTCTTTTTATTTACGTGTCCTGCTTCTGCTTTTTCCGTTGTTCTACGCGTGCATGTGATGAAATCAATTTTTTTTAATAATTTTACTGCTTTCGTTGTTGAAAATCATGCATATATTTACAAACAAATTACTTCATTATATATACGAGGAGCAAAAATGAAAAAATGTATAATATATATTTTTCTCTCTCTTCCTCCCCGTACGTGATGTGTCACACATGAAACGAAATAATGATTGTTTCAAACAATTCGGTCGTTCGCGTCGTTACGAAATTCGTGCACGTCGTGCGCGCATATCAAAGTAGCGACTCCCTTAAGGGAGCACTCGCTGCAAAGTGGAAAAACGCGTCGCCTTAATGAAGGAACGAAGAACGGTTGCTGGAAGATGACCGGAAGTCTGCGCACCCGGGAAAATAACTCAAGTGGCTTAATGCCAGGCGCGCTCCACTGCTCATCCGCCTCCGTCATTATGGAAACTCCGGCTTTAAGGCACTCTTTCACTTACATTAGCGTTCCGAAGTGCCTTCCGCTTCTACGCAGACGTGGAAAGGGATAAAAAAAAGGGGAGGCAGGAAAAGAAAAGGCAGAAAGCCGCTCGTTTGGCTCGATCGAGTGCGGCACAGGAAGAGTGGAATATATCAGACATATTTCATCGATTCGCTGATTCTTCGAAAAACAAAACTGAGACTTTCCTATGAAAATGATACGCGTAGGTAAAGTTTGTATTATACAAACCGATAATGCGAGTATAGCGACGAATAATAATAATTTGTGTCTCCTGCACGTCGCTCCCGGAGCATGCACTCCGGAAGAAAGAATAACCGAACAAGTACAGAGTGTGAGAGACAAAAAAAAAAGGTCGGAGTTAACCCGTTTTCTCTTTCGCATGCAAATTCGGGTCTTAACAAAAATGTCGGCCGACTGATACAGCCCGACCGAGTTTCACACTTTCGATCGCGCTTCAGCGAGCACGGTCCGGCCGCGATTAAATGGTAAGAGCTTCGCGCGGCCAGCTACCCAAATATTCCTCATCGCCGATTGTCCCAGAAACGTTCCCCGAGTGTCACGGATAATCAATCAACCGTCCGACTAATTTTCCAGCAAGAAATAGCGAAGCGTGAAAAAAAATATACACGTACATTTCGCATTTTCAAGTGAAATCACACCTTGCCCGCGCTGCGATTTTCAATCCGCCGTCTGCCACGGGCGAGCGCTCGAACGTTCGTGTGTGCGTACAAATAACCGAATTTAAATTCGGCCAGGGCGGGGGACGGCTCGTTCGCGAGTATCGATAACTCAATTTTAATAGCGATTTCGACGTGCCGCACTTTTCCATCCCTCTCCCACTCCTTGCACCCTTCCCTCCCCGCCACCCCCTCGCTCACTGCTTTCCGCCCCCTTTCACCTCTGGCTGATCGTAGTTTAATTCGAAATTAATTGGTTTTGTCGCGCGCGGATAATCTATGTACGCGCACGGGCGTGCGTGTATGTGGTGCACGATGTACAGCGTATTATATGTAAATACGGGGTGGTCACGGAATACGAGATTGTCGTGAGAAAATAAGTGGAAACGCGCGGTTATGGACTCGATCATTTTCCTGCGTCAATCTGAACATCGATCCGAATCTTCTTTCATCCGGTCGCAAAACACCTTTGACTAAATAATATCTTTGGAATGGGTGGTATTCAAAGTCGGGTCTAAATACTTAAGACCGTCTTAGGCAGGGTTGTGGCCAATGGCCACTCTCTAAATTCGACTTAGGACGGTCTTGAGTCTTAAGACCTCACTATGAATACGTGTACCCCATGTGTACGTATCTAGTCAAAGCAAGACACGTTCTGTGCAACTTTTTTCATCGACAATCGATTATCGCGTCTTCGGCCGTTCGATAACAGTGCGCCGGAGCACAAAACCGTGTATTGTTTTGCGAAAATCGTATTATCGGTAATCTCAAGTGTCGAGCGCTCAATTTAAATCCGTTTATGGCCTCGGGTGCTCGAATACGTACCGCGGAGTAATGAGATATCGCCAATGTAATCCTTCCTTCCTTTTAAATTCTTGGTAATTGAAAATGGATAATGGTCGCGTTTAACCGTTTATTAACACGGCGCGGACCGAGTGTTTTCTTCCCAATTTTTATTATTTCCTTTTTTTAGTTCTCGCCGTATTTATGCCACGCTATTCGCGACGCTTGGACTGGTTTAAATTCGAGCGACTCCGTGCGCCTATAGAACACGTCCGTCGATTAAAATTCCGCAACACAGCAAATATCGGCTCCGTTATATTTGATCCACGTCTATGCTCGCCGCAAATTACATCGTTTCAATTTAATCCGTCCGCCGCGCGCGCTCGCTCGCTCGCGTAAATATTCATGCGCAATAATGAATCCCAATTACTAGAAAACAACGGGCCAATTAGCCGCGTCTTAAGGAACGACCGAAACGACCGCCATTAATCGGTAATCGATGGCTGGCCTTTACAGCGGCTCGATAACGCAACGTAAATCGCGTACTTCTCCTTCGCAGCTGCTCCCAGAGAATCGGCGCCGCGCTGCGTACAGTCGCGTAGAGGCCAGCTCAAAGCCACTAAACTGCCGCGGCCAATAAAACTAGCGGTGGAAGAAAGAACGCTGCCGGAGCAGAAAAGCTACCGCTGGGCTGACTGGAAAAAACGTTGAAAGATGTTCTCAGCGAAACGGGGTGAGACCTCGGGCTTTGAGTGTGAATGTACGATTTGCGTGGACGATAAAGAAGAGGATGACGTGTACCTGGGACGCGTGAGACGGTGTCATTATATCGCTGGGACTCGACTTTCGACGCAGAGCGGAAAATGAAAGAGAATGAAGTATCTGCGTTAGCTTCTCAACGGAACGTGTCTTTCAGCGCGGCCCGCGTAATCTGCGGCGTATGAAATAAAATAAAGCCACGTACGCGGGGCACGCAACGTCCCGCCGGACCGTCGGAGTCGGGATTTAATCCGAAAATAGAAAAATCCCGCGAAATGAAGAAAAGTATACGATAAGACCGCGACGCTCGTGAGGATTATGCGGGAGTGCCTCTTTCTCTTTCTTTTCCTCTTTGTCATGCTATCGCAGCATTTTTCCCCTCCTCCCGTCCTCTATATCCCATTCTTCGTCCACCATCTTTATTTGTGCATTCCGCCGTCGCGTGTTTCTTATTTATGCCGACTTCTCCGCGTCCTATTTTCCGCGACGCGGATAAAGAGATGATCAGAAATGTGAAAAGGAAGTGCCTCGGATTTCTGCGCAGAAATCAGACCGATGCACCTTGCGTCGCTTGGCCCGAACTTCGACGTTATGCGTCACCATGAAAACAGACAGACTGCAAAGTGTCCGCGCGCAGGGAGCGCAGCGTAAAGTGACAGGCGACGAGGAAAAGCGTGGGAGGAAAATAAAAAAGAGAGACAAAGAGAGTCGCGCGGCGTCGATAATTAATCGCGGTACTTACTCGCCTATTTACGGGCAATTTGCGAGAACGGCGAACAAAACGCTCCTCCTACCCCGAACGAGGACACGTTTCACCCTCGCGAGTAGAAAAACTGCCGAGACGACGATGCAAATTTGTTTCAATTAATTCGCGCGCCGCCTCGGAGGGTCGCGAACAGTTTCCAAGCTCGATGTCGATTTTTTTCCCCGCTCCTCGCGGATTAAGGACGACTGCTGAAAGTCCGAGTTCTAAGATGTATACTGCCGACGTCCTCCCGATGTCGTGTCGAAATAACATTAAGAGCGACTTTGAACATCTGCACGTTTGCGAGAAGTTAACAACAATAACAGAGTACAAAATACACCGAATTTCGAGTCTCACAAATCAGACGTGTATAATCGAGAGAAACAGTTATGACGTGCAAACAAAAATCTCAATAAAATCGATCAAACATGACAATACAGAAGAGCTCCACATCCGACCGGATAAGGTGGCGCAAAATAAATTGCATTCGGCCGAACGAGGCACAGATAGTCCGATACTCAGAAAATCGGCGCCGACGTCTGACTGCGAGCTCATTAACGACGCGTCGTTAATTAGCGCGCCGAGTGGAAGACGATCCCTTGGCAAGCGCGCCACTCGGACAGCAGTTTGGCTCGCTTCGCTCCCGTGTTTTGCCACTCTAACGTATCCAAACTCGCCCACCGCCGCCGTTACTCACACCAACATCCTCGAACCGGAACAACAATACACCGTCGTCACATATTATCCGCCGACAAAGCGGATAGCGCCCGGGAAGCGGGAACAGAATTCTGTCGACGACGCTCCAGTCGCCGCGGTGGCACGCGGCGCAAAAATTTCGAGCGCAGCGAAGCAAGGCATGCCGGACGCTCGCCGATTTTTCGGCCTTCTTCTACGAGGACGACCGGCGTGCACTGGGAGCATTCATAATCGCCGCGGCATTGCCTCGCGACCGAGGAACGCAAGCCGGAATTTCCTTTAAGCAACGGGCCGAGTACTGGCCCGCTGTGTGGGACGAAATTTTTTAAATTTCGCCGCTTCCAAAAACGAGCACGAGAAGCGCCGTCAAAATTGGCCGAGCCTTTGACGCGCGTTTAATTAAAGCCGCCGAGGAGAAAGACAGTGGACGGGGTGGGAGGGGGGAAAATTCTTGCCGAATAAGGCAGCTTTACCCCATCTCCGCCTACCGAATTTAGATTCTTTGGTGGAATATACCGTCCTGTTGGGGAGATAAAAGAATCGGTGGTAATTACTTGGACGGCTGAAGGCTGCGGTAATCGCTTTTTGGAACGTCTGAGAGCTTTCATGGACTTCGCAGAGAACGCACGCTTTTTAGGTTCTGCTGCATGCGGCAGGGATATTAGAGAGTAGTGTCGGCAGAAAGCGAAAACTAGAGACTCTGTTATCGGAGTCGTGAAACAAGTTAGGTGTCGCTGTATTTTAATAAAAGTACTAGATCTGGCGGGAGTGGATACGACCTGTATTACTTTGTACCCTATACAACTTAAACGTACTTCCACAGTTCATAGACTCGTGCATAGATTGGCCAAACGTGTGCCAGCCTGTGCATGATTTTTGACTTTCTCGCGACACTGTTATCTGACTAATTTTCCAATAACATCCTCCCCCAGCACGATGTTCTAGTTAAATATTCCGATTTCACTATGATTTACTTACGGCAATGCGGACGGCGCGAAGAACAGACCCGTTAGGTGTCGCTGTATTTTAATAAAAGTACTAGATCTGGCGGGAGTGGATACGACCTGTGTTACTTTGTACCCTATACAACTTAAACGTACTTCCACAGTTCATGGTCTCGTGCATAGATTGGCCAAACGTGTGCCAGCCTGTGCATGATTTTTGACTCTCTCGCGACACTGTTACCCGACTAATTTTCCAATAACATCCTCCCCCAGCACGATGTTCTAGTTAAATATTCCGATTTCACTATGATTTACTTACGGCAATGCGGACGACGCAAACAACAGACCCACGATACTTACATACGTGCGTCGCGGCACGAACGCGGATTAGGCGCCGCGTATCGACGCGACATGTTTTATTTGGAATCGTAGTACATAGCTAGCAGCGTCGCGGATCCACGCTGCAATAAACTCCGCCGGCTTACATCGATCCGGTTCTTGTCGTGTAAGCCTTCGGAACAGGCGAGCTTCCGGGCAAGGAGCAGTGGGGCGGAGCTGGAAGGAGCGACGAGGGACGGCAACGAGAGCTAACCGGCAAAACTTGCCGCCGACCTCCGACTTGTTTGCCTGGAAACCGATTCCGTGTTGCGCTTCGATCGTTTAGACGTACCCGCGCGCGCCCCTCCGACCGTTTTCTTCCCTTTCTGCCGTCGTCGTCTTCGCAGGACTCGAACTGCGACTTAATGAACGTTGCGCTTCTCATCTGCGATTTATTCGAAATTCAATCTGAGCTCTTCCCTTTCGAAACGGCAATATTAGAGGTCTTTAACTTCACTTCCGCGCACGGAAATCGATGGGAGCGTGAGGTTCTTTTATATCGAAATTCGGCCGACACAATGGCGCCGCGGAGACAATGGGAGGGCTCTGGCGGAAGGGACATAATTAATAGTTCGATATAATTATGCCTGGTTCTTAGCCGGGAACTTGTTCAAACTTTGCGTGTGCTTCGGCACCGATAGCAATTGCGTCGGGGGAGTCTTTGAGGGAATGCGGGCTTCGAGTTTCTAGGGGCAATGTTTCAGATAGATTTGGGAAGGGTGGGAAAAGTAATAATCGACGTCGTTTAAAAATGTTCCAGTAACATTTCGTCCACAGCTTGTGTCGCAAATAAACAAGATTGAAGTTCGACGCTCTTTTGGATAATACTGTTTCAGCCCCGTAAACCAGTGGTTCTCAACGAGGGTGCTGAGTGTATATGAAAAATATGCCCCGAGTTCTATAAAGTAAAAAAGTGCAGAAAATTTCTAATGTATTCTTCACTGCTCAAACGTCTGGCGTCGGCAATATTAAATTCATCAGACTCTTCCCAACCTTTTTATTTAACCAACCCATAAAGAAATACGAGAAAAAAAAGTAAACGATATATGAGCCACGGCACCTTGAATTTGTCAAATTTTCCATTAAAGCCGTCGCCGACGAAACGTTGAGCGCCGCTGCCGTAAACTGTATTATTCATATCGTCCATAAAGTGAACACCTCGAATAAAAGGGAAAAGGGCTGTAGGAAAGGCCATAGAGCGTCTCGGAATTACGTGCCATCTTAATAAACGAATAAAGGCGCTTGTAAAAATTCCCTCCTGCGACGGGGCGAGGAATTTCTACCGGAGGATTGTTTTCCTTCAACTCTCTCCTCCGGCGGGAAGGACAATTCAGCCGGAAGTGATCGAGCAGAATCCGAACGAGGGGGCCGTCAAAACAGAGCGCGATCTAATTAATTCGATTGGAAATAAAGATGGGAGACGGCGGAGTGATTCTTTCCGTCCACTGTTTTCTTTCCTGCCGCAAAGGAATGCGTATGAAGCTGCTTCCTCCGAGAATCAGAAGATGAAGAAGTATCGTTGTCTGGACGCCAGAAGTGTGCTATGGTCCGAGGAGAAAATTTGAAAAATTATACTATGCACTCATGTAATATGAGAAGTGTGCTAGGAAATTGATAATTCTTGAACAATTATTATACCATTCTCAAATATCTACATACATATTGAGCGAACACTATTTTTTCCATCATTGAGTCGTACCACTCTCATGATCAGCGACGCGAGCATCGAACGACAAGGAGTACACTCCGCATTTCCGAGTCATGACTTTGGAACATCTCTTATTCGAGATCACGACATTATTCATGCGCGCCGCGCGCTGCGTGAGTAATGCATCAGTACTTTATACGGATTTGCATATCTTTGCCGCGTATCCGTGTGTTATTACGTTGCCGCGAGTGAGTGTGGACGAGGCGGATCGGGCTCGGAAATTATTGACGACCGGTGTAAGTGCGAGAGCCGAGTATTTAGTGTTCAATTTTGGTAATGGAAATTAGCCGGTCGTTTGGTGCCGGTCCAAGTAATCGCGATAGCAGTATGCTATTCTCAATTTCTGGAACGCCGACAATTGTATATATCAGTCGGCGATAAGGTTGCAAATCAGAGGCTAGATTCAATTTTGCGCACGAGGAGAGAGCGTCG
Source organism: Priocnemis perturbator (assembly GCA_963942575.1). Taxonomy (NCBI): domain Eukaryota; kingdom Metazoa; phylum Arthropoda; class Insecta; order Hymenoptera; family Pompilidae; genus Priocnemis; species Priocnemis perturbator. The sequence goes on along the minus strand of OZ012655.1, from coordinate 11,513,186 downwards.
AGGACGTCGCACGATTCCATGATTTTCGCTGGAGTGACAATAAAAAAATGTCCGCGCGGCACTGATCATTTCTGGCGTGCACGTAACTCTGTACATCGTTTCGACTTTGGCTGGGTATGTTTTAAAAGCGTCGATAATCCCTCCTCGATCCAGGGGATAAGTCCTGAAACGTTTAATTATTGCCCCCCTGAAGCCGCCGATATCGGAAGTTCGGAACTTACATTACGGCCGTGTAATCCACTCGAATGACGGCGCAACGGACTGCGCGATACTCGAAAGTGTTGTTGCAGTCGACGATCGTGTACGGTTAATACTCTCCGATCGAAGTTGCGGATAAGTCAGATGGATGGAATTAATAACAAGAAAGAGAGAGAGAAAGAGAGAGAGAAAAATATCCTCAGGAGAATATTTTGTATTAATAATGTGAGAAAAAGAGATCTGTCGTCAGAAAAACATTTATCGGAAACTATTTTTATATTAATATGAGACATCCTTTGTGTCTCTCTCTCATTCTTCTGTTCTCTCTCTCTCTCTCTCTCTCTCTCTCTCTCTCTCTCTCTTTCTTGTTATTAATTCCATCCATCTGCCTAATATAAAAATATATAAATATGATATAAAAATGTCTTCAAATGAAGATTTTTCGGGAAATATTTCTCTATCAATAACCGAGAGACAGCGAAAATTGTCTTGAAGAGAATGTTTTTCGGAAAATAGTTGTATGCACACCGTCCGGAATTGTAGCGTGCATCGCCACGTCGTTCGCAGCGTCACGATATCGGGCGCCGTGTCGTTTAACATACCATTAGCGGATTTTATGCTGTGTACGAACGCCGGTTGATATTTGAAATACGAGATAGTCGGCGGCGATACAGGTGCCTCTATTTGCCCAGTCGGACGTCCATTACAGGTTTACAGTTATCCACGGGGCATCAATACCCGGCGCGTACGTCTATTGTAAGCCTAATGGATGGTGTCGGCGTACCGTGAGGATACTAATCGTTCCTATGATCTTCCCTCGTAACGTTGCCCCACGTAATAGGGCATTCTACACGTACCGATGTTGTCATAATCGTTGTTAATGTCTCTTGACGTCCCGATGTCTCTACGGCTTTATCTATATTCGCTTCTCCATATTCGTCTTTCTGCCCATCATTCACGTTAGAGTAATGCAAGGATCGAAATTGAAAGATTACAGATGCGGATACGTTTGAGAGCAGAATCAAGGAATAGAAACGCGTGAGACTTTATGACGCAGCGATACATGATTCCTGTCATAACGATTGTTGAGACTATAATTACTGAAGAATCGAAATTACTTTCTTTCACATTCAATTATGATCTCACGATGTCTGTAAAATTGTTTACCCATCCTTTTCCTATGTTCGTGTTACTTTCCATCGTTCGCATTAGAATATCGTGAGCATCGAAATCGGAAGATGACTGCGCACAAATACAAGAGACTGAACAATGCAGCGATGCGCGTCACCTAAGCGTAGTTTCCGAAACAGTCTTACAATCATCGAACAACCATCGCGACATTTCTCCTCTACAGAATTTCAATGCGCCGCGATAAACTTTCTGCGGCGCGGCGAGGCAAAGTGAAAACAGCGTCAGAACAATCGCCACCCTTTTCCCTTTCTCTCCTTCTCTTTCTCTCTCTCTCTCTCTCTCTCTCTTTCTCTCTACACCCCCGTCCTTCTCTCTCCCACAGTAAATTCCGAAGTCTTTGTGGAAGGGCGACGTAGCCTCTTTTGTTGCTCGCCGCGGCGAGTTCACGGGAGACTGACAGGAAAGACTGGGAAGGGGGTGGGAAGGGGATGGAAAGGGGATGGAAAGGGGTGGAGAAAGGAACCGTGCCCGATAAAATTGCAACTTTCTCGAAACGGCTGTGTCGTGCGGAATATCCGACGACTTCTGAGCCTTCGGGCTAAATGCGTTGCATGACATTCGCGGAATTAGGCTGAAGTGCACAGCGAGCAGAGAGAGACAGAGGAAAGCAAGATTGCTTGGAAATCGGAAAAGACGGTATAAGAAGACAGCACGCAATTCGGAGTAACTTTTTTCCGATAATAAAGGCAAGCATGGAGAAATTCCGGATTTCTTTGTACAGCTTCTTCATTCTCATGGTACTGCATCCAGAAGTAGCTTACATACTAGCCTACACGATACAATCATCACTAGCATACAGTGTCGGTTGACGTTCAGAAATTCCGCAAATGTCAAAAATTCATATAGAAAGTACGTTAATTCGTTTGAATTATTCGATAAAGTTGCCTAACATTCCACCGCTACGACATATTACAAATATTTCGCACACGAGTCCAGTACTAGAACAATTTCCGTGATCAAATTAGATAACCGACCGCTACATCTGCTTATATCACTGGCCTGCCTGCACATATTACATTTCTATAAAGGGCGCGCCGGCACGTAATGTTTATTGTGTCGTGGCTCACGTAAATATCGCGGCAGGTAACGCGCGCGACACTGCGACTTCCGCTCTTAAATCATCCATGGCCACGCAAAGTCTGTGCCGGGGGTGGCGATGCCGGTGCTAAGCTAATTTCCATTGCTTTGCCAAAAGTTCTGCGCGCGTCGTACACAAAGCCCTGCGTCGTCCGTTTCCATCTCTGTTTCCCACGTCCGTCTCTATCCCCGTTTCCACTCCTGTCTCAATATCTGTCTTTCTCTCGCCGTGTCGCCTCTCCACTGTCAGCTGAGAATACATTGGAAGCGTAGTTTCGCACAAAGGTCTGGCAACTGGAACGCTTGCGAATGGTAGGGGTAGTGTCGGAGTACATTCCGTGGCTTGCGAGAGGCCTTTTTTGCATCGAGGCTGTGAGAATTGGGGAAAAAATGGAGGACGACATAGACGGCTGGAAAGTGAAACTGAAAAGTGGTCGATACTTTGTTCTTTGTTTCTGTGTGAAATTATCAACGGCTTCGATCGATGAGAATATGCTCGAACGATTTTGAAACGCGTGAATGATGGAAAAAATAGTGTTCGCTCAATGTGTATGTGTATATCTGTAAATGGCAAGATAATTGTTCAAGAATGTGTGAACGCGACAGTGTGTGTTTAACGGAAAATGAAATGTCAGGTCTTAGAACGCACCGTGTCGAAGACAGATCGCGGCCCTTTCTTCTTTTTTTTTTACGAACACCTCGAAATCGGAATCCGCGCAATTTTTGCCGGCCATTTTGAAGCGGCCGGCGTCGGTTACCGGAGGGAGCACGATTATTCATTCTTTATGCGCTCGTACGTTGACCGAAACAATCGCGACCGGGCGAGGCGTTATTCATCGTTATTCACCGGGCTTTTACGAATATCAGCACTTCGATTAACAGGAACAATCGTTTATTGTCGGCGCGCCGAGTAATTGTTTCGATTGCTTACGTCGCCGCGCTCTCGGCCCTTTTTTTTCCATTTTCCACCCCCCCCCCCCCCCCCATCCCAACCCACCCTTTGCGCGCGCGCAAAGTTATCGCTTTCAAGGATCCGCCCGATGATTAATCGCGCGCCGCTTTATTCGACGCGACATTTTATTGAGACCGTGGCGGAAATCGAATTATGACGCACGACGATGCGGATTGTGCGAGCTGCACACTTCGGCGAGGCCGCTCGACTGCGCTCGGCCCGCGACCACGAGCTGTACATGCCATTTTCCTCGCCCCCCGGGTCCGCTTTGCAGGCTATATCGGTTTTCAAAGCGACGCCAAATGCGCTTTATTATTTTTCGCCGCCGGCCGCCCGACGGATTTACTGTTCTCGACGCTTGCCCGAGCTCGCGATTATTCGTTTAGCTAAATGCGCGAGGCGGGAGTGTCGCGAGCGTGCGAGCGGCAAAAATGCGCGACGGCTCCGTGCGGATTTTCGAATGACGCACCGCCCGGCCGTCGAGAGCGCCGGTTATCCGGATAGCCGAATTCTGGCTAATCCGAGCGATTCGTTTGATGGCCGAGAGCCGCGCAGAGGGCGCAGCATTTTTCGCGCTCGCGACTGGGGACGTTCGATTACGATTCGATTCTTTGAAAAATTGACTCTTTTCAGGGCACGATCGATTCTTTGCTGGCCGATTTGTTGAAGAAGATTTCATTACAGGGAAAGAAGTGATTGGCTCTTCTATCGACGGAAATTGGCGAGCTAACCAGATATCAAAATGATTAAATTCGAAATTTCGATTTTCTTCCTGCAACAAGAAACAATTCCTTCAATCCGGTCCTTCGAAAAATATCACCGCGACATCCGTACTATTCACTCAAACAGCCCGATTCTGTCTTAAAAGCACGTCTAGAAGCTCAACAACACGCCAAAGTGAGAACGACGAGCGCGAGGACTATCAACGAGAATCCCGAGAAACCGAAAGGTACAGTGCGCTACGCAAGGCGGGTGTCTCGAAAGTCCGAGTGAAAAGACGGGACAAACATTCCGAAAGTTTCGCCCGTAAAGTCCGTCCTTTATCCGGGAGTTGCCGAAATTCCTAAATTCCTAAATCGTCCCGTCCCCAGCGAGTCTTCTGACCGCAAAGTACGTCGCGACAGTAGCTCAACGTTAAGTCGAGATCGGTGTTTAGTGCTTTTAAATCAGGCTGCCTGGCCGGGTCGCGCGCGGCGTACTGTAGATTGTGTAGATTGTGTAGATGGCCAGCTTTATTGGCCTTCCTACTTCGGCACCAGCTACTTTTCGCCCCGCTCGCCCCGTGTACTTTTCTCCGCGCGCGGAAGTGATTTACTTAACTCCGTGTAATTCACGACGACTTTCGGCCGAGGTGCGCGTTTATCAGCATTGACTCGAGATTTACTCTTCGCCCGGGGTTAGGAACTTGCCCAAGCGCTGCCGTTTTCGAAGTACAAACGTGTAATTCCCTGAACTGCTGCTTTTACGTTTTGTATGAATAATTGCTGGCTGACAAACGGTCGACTTTGATCACTGAATTTTACGTTTTACGATCCATTTTCGACGAGTTAATTATTTAATCAGGGTACGCAGAAAAATTTTAAATAAAAAAGCGCTACCGTTTTCGAAGTACAATCGTGTAATTCCCTGAACTGCTGCTTTTACGTCTTGTATGAATAATTGCTGGCTGACAAACGGTCGACTCTCATCACTGAATTTTACGTTTTATGATCCATTTTTGAAAGTTAAGTGTTTAATCAGGGTACGCAGAAAATTTTTAAATAAAACATCGTGTGCGGGTTCCAATATTCAAATTAAAAGAGAAATCCTCGATAATACTAAGCGCACAAGTTCTTCGTGCTTTCGAAGCCGTCCTGTTATCACATCTAAATCAACTCCGCACCCATAATTTCGCCGGACCGATCGCTCCCCGTTTCACTTTTAATTTAGCCCGGCCGACAATAGGAGTGACATATTACCGTGATAACAGTAAACGTTGGAACGTTAAGGTCCGGCGAGCCGGTAAGGTCGAGAGAATAAAAACGAGCAGCGCGGCCGGAAGAGGAAACGCGGTTGGAGAAAAGTGAGGAGAAAAAAGATGGTGGCCGAGAAAGAGAAAACGAGAGAAAGAGAGCGAGAGAGAGAGAGAGAGAGAAATAAGGGAAGTGAAGTAGCGCTAGACGTGCACTGTTTACCTAATACGCTTTTCCCGGGTTTGCAAGGCACATCGCGCGCCGCTGCTCATCCTCTCCCTTGAAAACCACCCCTTCAACCCCCCACCCCCGCGAACCAGACTGTATCTCAGCGTTAAGTCGAAATCACTGTTTAGTGCTTTTAAATCAGAGACGCCGTTCTGTGCACCTTGAAAAAGAAAGAGAGAGAGAGAGAGAGGGAAGCAGACAGAGAGAAGGGTGGGGGGTGGTCGTTACTCGGTTTTATTATTCTTTATTCGCTCGGCATCGTCATGCCGCGACGACCTCTTTTGAAACCTCTCCCACCCCATCTCAGTATTTTCCTTTACACGCATGCGTTGGCTCCTTTGCTCTCCGACGTCCCGACTCTCGTATTTCCTCGCTTCATCTGCCCACTCTGTGACTTCACCCCCATTCCACGTCTCTATAGAACCACCCCCGCGCCATGCTCCTCCGCCCGGTAATTCCTGGAACACCCTGTACACAAACAATATCCATTCTCCACCTGGCGTACCTGTACATCACGATTAAAGCGTTACGAGTGACGCAACGGAAAGCTGAGCCAGCTTCGGCGTGCGAGCAAGCCGCGGTCTTCTCGCATGGACGTCTGACGCGCTGCTAGTGTCGAGGCACGACGAACGCCGGCGGAAAGCCAATTTACGGCACCCGGGGCTTAATTATTTCGTTGTGCCGGATCAGCGGCTGGGAAGTTCGCGGGAATTATTGCGAGCGACGGAATTTTCGATATGACCGCCGCCGTCAGCGAGCTGAGAACCGCGGAGACGCGGAGGAATTTTATGGTCTTGTCTTTTTTAAATTGATTCCTGAGTGTGTGCTGGTGAACAGGTATACAGTGACGGCGGGTCTTTGGTATGTGTGTGGGAGTAGAGTGAATTATTTGATTAAGTGTACATTAGCTTTATAGACGGCGGAGCAGGATTCGTTGGGTATGGTGACTGGTGATTGAGGGAGTGATTAATGATTGAGCTGATGAGTGGTTAATGTGTTGATAGGAATTATATCGTCATTTAAAAGGTCGATGGTATCATTACAATTTTAAAATTGATACATAGAAATAAAAGTGTTATTTGATTTGAAGCATTTAGTAATTTGTCAGCTTTAATTTTTGGAATGGTTTTAAATATTGTACAGCAGTAAAGCGTATTTCTTTTCTGTCTTTCCTTCGCCTAATTTTTATTCTTGGCACCCTAAGCAGATTCGAAGCTGACGCAAGCGGATCGCGGCGGGTTTAGTAGGTGCGCGGTCCGGATGGCGAGGAATATGCTTTTGGCGAATTTACGAGGCGTAACATTAATTATTTGGCGCGCGAGCGCGCATAGGGCGGGAAGGGCGCGAACGAGGGTGGGAGCACTTTGTCGGGGGTGAACGCGGAAGAATTGTGGAGCTCTTCCGGGCGTCGAAACTTTCGTTATAATAGCGGAATCCTCTATAAATCGCCCGCGTAATCATTAATTCTTAAACATCGCAGGCGTTGCATTATAACGTTCCGTGCGTTCGGCGCATACACGCAACAACCTGCATGTAACACCAGAACTACCGAGGAAATTGCTTATCTTACTTCCCGAAATTTTTCATCATTTTGCGCGAAACATGTGTCTTCAAAATTTAATTACTTTTTTCATTATCAAGATAAGTGATTCTTGGCTCGTAATGGTAATCATTCATTTTTTTACGCACCTTTTTTGTGTAATTATTATAGTATTCTTTTTATCTGCATGTAAACCAACGAAATTGATACGTTATATTAAAAGTCCTTTTTATTCTTTGGGTAGTTCTAGCGTTAACAGTGATTTAGAAAAGGTCAGAAGACCGAGGAGCGAACGAAATTAAAGCCAGTAACAAGTAAATTTAAACCCGCTGTTGGTTCTGGGAGCGGGAACAAGAATAAATGGAGATTACGTCAATGAAGTCGTATTCCACTTGCAAGTTCGAACAAGCCAACCCTTTTTACCGGACAAGACGTCGAACAGAACCGCCGTAAAGCTAAATCTCAATACGAAGTCTGTTACGGTCGGTCGCCTCGAAACGTGGAAATGCTCTCTGGCCATCGACAAAATCGTTAGCCTTGCGATCCGATTTACGAGCTAACAAATCTCAGCACCTGCCCCCTGATCTATAAGACTCCGACCGGACTTCATCGTTAAAACTGAAACCACCGCAGGATTGAAATGATTTGTTTGATATTTTGTTGCGAGCAGTCGTCTTCGAATCATCTTATTTCTTCTCCAACTTTTCCTAACGTTCCATTCATTGACGGAAGCTAAGACAAAATTTCAAATCATAAGATAATTTACTATTGGACCTGTTTCGTAGGAACATGTAAAAAGAAAGTCATTTTGAATCATCGGTTGTTCAAATCTTAATATATACGTTATAAATACAACAACTATATAAATAATGTTATCTATAAACTTCTATAAGTATGCTTGAAAATTCTGAACTGTCGCACCAAACACCCTGTACATTGCGAATGGTTGCGAGGAGTCGTCTTCGAATTATCTTATTTCTTCTCCAACTTTTCCTGACGTTCCATTCATTGACGGAAGTTAAGACAAAATTTCAAATCATAAGATAATTTACTATTGGACCTTTTCCGTAGGAACATGTAAAAAGAAAGTCATTTTGAATCATCGGTTGTTCAAATCTTAATATATAAATAATCTTATCTATAAACTTCTATAAGTATGCTTGAAAATTCTGAACTGTCGCACCAAACACCCTGTACATCGCGAATGGTTCATTGATCCGTTGTCTGCCTTTTCCACTTCGCCTTCGTCCCATTCTTCAGCTTTATACGTTCGAAGTTAATCCATTCAGTGATTTTGCAACTTCACAGTCCACGCCAGCCTCTCAGTCTGCCACTTCAGACCCCGAGACCTATTCCCTGATTTTGTGACTCCCACGTTGATCGAGTTGACTTTCTGGGTGATCGAAAGATGTCGGTTGCTGGCTAACGTTAACCGAGTCTTTCGACAGAAGAGATCGTTACTCCAAGGCAAGGATCGATGTTAACGAGAGCTGGTCTGACTATCCATTGACCTTTGTCCCTTGTCGGTTTGACGAGTCTCCCGGCTAAAGCAGTTTCCGATTTTACGCTCTCGGGACTTGCCGTCGGGTCGCGATCGCTTTTCGAACTGCACACTTTCAAATTTCTCGCTCGCAGCTACGCTGGTATCTTCGGATTCGCACGAAACGCGATCGCGCTCCTTCGGATTTCACGGATCATTATTATTGTTCGTTAACGAGAACATTCTGAATTGGCAAAAGTCGGAGGACAATCGTGTATGGTAGAGGAGAGTAAGATGGCGCACCTGAATAATTTTGAAACTGTGCCAGCAGCAAGTAGATTGTCTTTATAAATTAGGCATAAGTTATCAGGTGCGCAATCTCACTCGCCTGTATCCGAATACATGATACTGCGCAAATGATGCAAACTTTATAAGGGTTTAAGCTACAAACAAAGCTGAACTAGACGATTTACGCACCCAGTCTCTAAATTCGTCAAATGTAAACAACGCGATTGCGTGCGAAATGGAAATGAGCGCTAAGCAATAATGAAAGCTATGAGATTCGGTGAACTTAGGCGAACGCAAAGAGGAGGAGGATCGGATTGTCCGCGCCGATCCTCGACAATCGGAACAGTTGGCCGCTGATCCGATTTACGGCGCCATGAATCCGCGAACACCTGCGGACGTCGTAAGGATCATTGATCCGCCTACGCGGTCGCTCGATGGCCATTCAAACGTGCTCAATATCTTGTCGATTGTCGCAAATATTCAATCGGATCATCATTGGAAACTGCTCTTCTAATGAACTAACAGTCAACGTTTTAACGATCTAAATACTCTACAGATCAATCTTTTTAACAAAATAATATTCATCGATCATGGACACATCAAAAGTCAGACAATACTACGACAAAATACCATTATCCGAAATCAGCGTCAATTAATTTACCAATTCCTTCATACACCGTCTCATAATTTACCACAATCACATATAACTGACCGAGTGGCACACAACAAATTTCATCTCATCCACAATCCTTTTAATACACGCCACCCAAGAACAATCCGAAAACTACATAAACGTCGCACGTCCGTCTCACTTCCCCAGCCCCGAAATCCTCCCCAACGAAATTCCACCCCCTTCCAATAATAATTCACGCCGAAAGGGCGGGGCGAAATTAAGATGCAAGGTCGTTCCGGCAAAAAACATTAATACCGCGGAAAGCAGCGCAGCTCGTGCAAAAGGGGTCGCGAGGGGTGGAATGGGAAGAGGCAGCGCTAGATAGGGGATGAAATTTGAATTTCTAACCCTGTCCTGCCCTTCCGGCCGGTCCAACGAGCAGGTGGCGGCGCTGCAAAGGTGAAAGGTGGAACGGGGGGTGGTCCCAGAAGGGGTGGGTCCGGGGGTGCGGGGGGAAGGGAAGCTTTATGCGGGCGGAAAATGGTTTTATGGAAATTAAAAGTTGTTCCGGGAGTGAGTTATACATAGGGAAAACTCGCGGCATAATCTAACGTTTCTCGCCCCGGAGGTGCGGGCGCGGGGTGCGAAACGGGGCAAAGGGTGGCCGCGGCTTCATAAATACCTTCGCCGAGCGGAAAGGAAACAATCGGACACGGGCGCGCCGCGGATCGAGACGGCGAAAGTTTTCGCGCGAATTTTCACTCGTTTTTGCCAACGCCTACCATTCTCGCACTCCTCCGTTTTCAAGACGGACCTGGGGGTTCGTCGACGCGGGCATCGAGCTTTCCTTTTTTCGAATATTGCGAACGAATTTCGGGGGCCAAATTATTCTCTTCCGCAACGATGCGGGAATATTTTCTACCTTTTTTTTTTTTTATATGTCATCGATACACCGTCAGCACCGGAGGCTATTAATAACAGTTTTAAACGCACGCCCGACGTGTAACCGTCGCCGAAAGAACGGAGAGGGTTGGAGGGGGGTGGGTTGGGGGTGGGACGCTGGAAGCGGGGGTGAGAGTGGCGTCGTCGTCGAACCGTTAATGAAACTGCACACCATTTGCCGATACTCTTTTTCATTCTGTGCTCATTGGTGAGCGGCGAGCCAGCCATTCGCAAATTGCATGCCGCGGAGCGGGTCGAGCTACTAATAAAAATTGCCCGCCGGGCCATTATTTTTTTTATAGGCTTCGCATTGGTGTCGCTAACAGGGACGTTTTATCGCCGGCGAATCGTTGCGCGCGAATGAATGGGCGAACTTCGGTCGGAGACTTTGGTGGGCGAGGGACAGAGAGAAGATTTTGTGACGCTTCTCAATTTAGGCATCGGTTGGTTATGATTATTGAAAATTTGGACATGCTTTGTAATCGGGCACCGCTTTCTTGAAAATTTCTATACTGTATCACGTGTTAGATTTACGCAATCGATTCGTAGCCTAAAAAGCTGTTACTGATTTCTGGAAATTGGTCAGGAGGTACGTTAGAATGATGAAGAAAAAGGGAGAGAAGCATAGACATAGAAGTACAGAACAAGAATGACGGAGGCGAGGTAAAGCAGAAAAATAGAGAACGAGAGAGAGAGAGAAAGAGAGAGAGAGACTGAGGAGTTGGCAGGGAGAAAGAAAGGGGCCATAAATAAAGAAAGAGAGGGACACAAATATGGCGAGAGAAAGCGAAGCCGCGCTATAAATTACACGTGCCACGTGACAATAGATTTTTTTTTTCAACTTCTCCCATTGCTCCCGTCCCCCGACGACGAATAGCGTCCAATTTTTCTCCATTCAGCTTCTAACAATCGGACAGAGAAGAGGGTTGGAAAGAGGCTGGATGGGGGTTGGGTGGGTCAAATGGAATTCTGCCGTCACTCGAGCCATCGCGGCATACATAACGATCCGCTCGCTTCATAGGCTTCCTGTATCTGCACTCGTAGTTTGTTAACTGACGCGGGACTTACAATTGCGAGGCATTACGCAAAAATCTTGGCGAAGAAAAAAAAGAAGAGCCTTGTCGGCGGATCTGTTGTAACTCGATCCTCAATTCAACTGCGCACGCATCATCGTACGTATGCACATGTCGCGTCTCGCGGTGCCAGTGTGCAGACCTACCGGTACGTATGTTTGCCTATACACACGGAACGCGCGCGCGCGTGTTTGCGTACACGTGCGCGCATACGGTTAACTCAAAGCCTTACTTACGACGCCCGTCTAAACCGCTCACCGTGCTTCAAACTCTAAACTTCGGTAATTAAGCACTCGCTGTATTTGGCAGTAACTACGGCGACGAGTTTGCCGCGGCGGGGTGGAGGTAAAATAACGCGGAAAAGTAATTTAACGAACGATCAATAATAAATGCGACGCCCAGACGACGCGTAAACGGCTCTCTTCACATACCCACGCGACCGTATGCGGCGTACGATTTTATCACGTCCACGATTCGTTTCGAAACGTTCCAGAGAACGCAATTTTTTGGTCTCACCAAATTGTTTCCTTCATTTTACTTGTAGCAGTTTGTAGCCTACGCAGGTGCTGAATAGTAAGTGCTCACTATACTTAACTCGAATCGCGTGCTTTCGATCCGATTTTCTCAGACGATCCTGAATCCATCGAAAGCGATCCTCGAAGACAACTCTTCTCGAGACGGCCGAGGCAAGAATGCGCGCAAACACCACTTCCCAGAAATTGATTCCGACGAATCGAAATCCGTGAACGAAACGGGCCGAGCGTGAGTTAATTAAATCGTGCGCGGGGGCCGGAGGGGTAGTTTTCGTGCGTCTGCTCTCGCAGCTGTTCGACGTGCCGCTGCCGGGGCGCATAATGTTATTCGTCGCCGCTCCGGGAGTCGAAAGTACATGCAGTCGCATTTAATTAGCTCGCCAAATATGCGGATTAAGCGGGCGGTGCCGGACGACAAATATCCCCGGGTTGCGCAATCGCGTTTGACGTAACGAAATTTGTTTGTCGCCCGCAAACGCGCTCGATAAAATGTAACAGATCCGCGATCGTTAGCGCGGGCTAATTGTGAAAAACGGCGGACGCTCGCCGCGCTTACCTTTTATTTCCGGAACGCGAAATTGAATGCGCGTGCCATGCCGGCACGTGGGAAGAGTTGCATGATCGTGTTATCGGCGGCGCATTATCGTTCACTGCCGGAGGCTTCCATTCCAAGCCATTGCGTTCGTCATTACGTGACGCAATTTGTTACGGACTCCTGACAATTTTTCACTTGCGCAGACTGGAAGAGTTAACGGTGCGCGCGTTACGACGTGCGTTGTGGAGTTTGTCGAACGCGAGAGTCAGGCATGCGTTAGAAGTACGCGCGTTACGACGTGCTCTGTAACGTCTGTCGGTGGAAATCCGTCGAGATGAGCGGACGTAATTTTGAACAGCCTTTTACAAAATTGGCAACGAGTTTCTAGAATCGACGTAGCGACGCACGTTCTTTTAACGTCCGCGGCTCTCCAGCCTCACACGTTTCCTTCAATGTGCATACGTCCGTACGTAATTACAGGCGATCGTATGCATAAACATATATCATCAGACGCAATTCTCCGGCAATCGTGACGAATAACAAATTTGCTCCGACGATAAATCGACCGACGCGCACGTTATGCATCAGAGTACGTATACATGACACGCACGCTTGTTTGTGCGGCCCGCAAACTCAGGCGTGTGCGCGTGCACGCCCGACGTATCCGTTTCGTGCGTCTATCGAGTCGAGCGATTCGCGGCTCTGCATAATTGATCGAGTTTCGAGTTTCTCCGATGAAATTAGAGCGAAGAATAATTTCGCCGGTGGCAACCCGCGGCACGATAACTCGATATTCATGGAAATCGAAAGGTTTCGCCCTTCGCAGGACCTTTCAAGAGAGGATCGATCGAGTCATGCATATGAATGTACCCTCTCGAAAAGCGCTAATGACAAATGGCCGCGGCTAAAGTAACGAAGGTGAAGGGCAACGAACCGCGTATTCGAATTAAGCAGTGACTTAACTCTCGGTCGAGTCCAGGAAGAAAGGACGACAGGCTTCGCGGCGATCTTGATGATCTGAAGCTTGGCGCGTTTTGTATCAAATTCTGATAATCCAATTCGAAAATGTACGAAGCTCGGCATTAAAAACTCAGCTGTGACAGAATTGAGGCAATAAAGCTTGATCGCGTCACAATGCGGACGAATACCGATGCGATGAGGCAATTAATTACCCGACGCGCTAATTAACGATCGAAAGCAATACGCGACATCGAATTGCGAATCGTTAGAACGCGTTCATCATATTTTCCGCCCGACTTCGAGCCTGAGAGATCCGCGAAAATTTGTCATGATAATTGGGATAATTAAGTGGGAGTTTGTCAATATCGAGTATTTTCCGAACGCTCTCGCGCGTCGAGCGGTTTTAACGAACAAAAATCGTTGGTAATTGAAAACCCGTTGCGTGCGGGAAATGTGGGAGAGATTAAGGGAAGCCCTGGATTTAACATTGAACGCGGCGCTGATTTATAGCAAAAACTCTTCCCACTCTCTCTGATCGCACTCGATAAACAGAAACGAAATATAACAGTTTCGACTCTCGAAATCCATTAGTGCGCTCCAATCACAGCGACCTTACCGTACTATCGAGAACACAAAAAAAAAACAATATAAAAATGTGATGTGAAAAATCGAAGATTAGGCTACGCCCTGCATTTCGATAAATTCAACTCGACGCACAACACGTGTCGATTTATCATCGAAATCCGCGCAGACACGTCGGGCACCAGGAATAATACCCCGAGGACAAGAAAATCTTCTTACGCGCGGGCCGCGGGGCAGATAAATAATTCAGTAATCAATTTACACAACTTTCCTGGCCGGGTCGAGCTGTTTCTCGCATTTGCATTCCGCGAAGAACGCCACCGGTCTGATTCTGTTTCGAGGGGTGGCGACTGTTTTGATTACACCCCTTTTTGATTCGCCCCTCTCTTTCCCATCCGCGCACCTTTTCTCTCTCTCTCTCTTTCTTTCTCATTCGCGTTTCTTTATTTTCTCCCATTTCTTTTCGCCCGACCTCTCTCTCTTCATTCCGGTCTCTCCACTCACATTTCTTTGCAAGGGGGCGCACTTTGAAGTTCTTTCGCCTCAAACGGACTCCGTTCTGCTGGATCTTTCATTATCTTTCCTTCCCTCCCACTCTCTGTGTGTGTTTGTGTGCGTTTCCCTTTGTTCCGGTTTTAGTGCTTGTCGCTTACATATTTCGGGCGTGGGAGACGAAATTTTCAAGACGTCTCACGTAACAATTCGCCATTCGTTTCCGGCCCCGACGCGAGCCTCCTTCGATAAAATATTCATTTTATCTTTATTTATAGGTTTGAAAATTTTTCAATCTAAAGTTTCCGCCGCGGCTCGCTCGAGCTCACCAGATAAGTGCGGTCTACTTAGCGAGTTAATTGAAAAACTGCGCGCTGCTGGAATTTTATGAATGCCAACGTGAAAGAGTCCGACCCTTCTCCGTTCTCTCTCATTCTCGCGCGGCCTGTGTGTACGTGTGTGTGTGTGTGCGCGCGCGCGTAGACGTGCACGTCTTTCTCCCTCTCTCAAAATTATTACGTCTTCCGGACCCACGGTGGGAAACGTTTCATCGCTCTTATTATCTCCGACAGTAAGTTCATTTCCGTTTCAACGCTCACTTTTCGAGTGGTTAATCTCTGTGTCTACTTCACTTTCAATCTCTGTACGTATCTATTTCCGTCCGCCTCCGCGTCTATTTTACTTTCTTCAACTGCACTTCAGATTCAAATTTAACTCTCATCGAAGTGCGCGCGGAAAGTCTGAGCGGTGCAGAAAACTGTCGCGAGCGGAAGGCACTCGGCGACTGACAAAATTGTCACGAACGCTGACGCTTTCGTCCGTTATTCCGTTGTTTGGCATGATAGACGCGTCGAAGTATTCCCACAAACACCGACGACGTCGGCTACTATTCCATATTCCATCCCGTCTACGCCAAGGCCCGCCAGAAAATTCCCTTAAAAACTGAAAATTTGCTAAATCTATTCTACGCTCTCCGTTCGATATACGCCAGACACGTCAGAAAATTCTCGCGAACACTGAAAATTTGCTAAATCTATTCTACGCTTTCCGTTCGATATACACCAGACACGTCAGAAAATTCCCGTGAACACTGACATTTCCACCTACCGTTCCCGTCGTTTTCCGTTCGCTCTGCGCCAGGACACGTCAGAAAGTTCCCATAAACATAGACTTTTCCACCTACCATTCCTTAGCTCTCCGTTCTGTCCCGCGCACTGATTCTCCTCGCTCCTTTGCCTCGCTCAACCCCTTAACCAACCCCCAACGATCCTCGAGGATATTCCCGACTTTTACGATACTATTTGTGGAAAATTCTATTACGCCGAAAGCTGCATACCGCGCGCCAACCGCCGACCCCCCTCTTTCAACCCCTGAAGAATCCCCTTCTCCATCCGGCGCTGTTGCATAATTTCGGTTAAATTACGTCGGGTATCCTTATTTCGCGGTAAACGGCCTGGGCGAAAAGTCGATGAACGGCGAACGGTTATGTACTTACGAAAGTCGATAATGCACTTTAACTCGGTTAGCCTCCTGCCAGACTTCCGGCCGGCGTTGTAATAACAAGGAGTGGGAGGCTGGGACTAATATAATTTAACGCGCTCCAGTTGAAACGTAAGGATGCGGCCACTGGAATGGGGCTGGAGATAAACGATATGGAAAAGCGAGAAAAAGAACATATTGAAGAGAGAGAGAGAGATACATTGAATCAATCATAAATAAAAATATTTGTCACGGTACTTGCCAAATTCGACTCGATAATCGCTGCAACATACACATCGCGAAAGTATAGGTTCGTCATACATAACTCTGGGTACGATCACTTTAAAACTCTCTTCGAACCATATTCTTTTAACCAAAAAATGTTCCATTCGAACCGCTACTAACAGAACAATCTCAACTGATCACGTTCCGCAGTCCATCGTGTATTATACGCACATTTCTGCCAGCCTGGGACTAATATAATTTAACGCGCTCCAGTTGAAACGTAAGGATGCGGCCACTGGAATGGGGCTGGAGATAAACGATATGGAAAAGCGAGAAAAAGAACATATTGAAGAGAGAGAGAGAGATACATTGAATCAATCATAAATAAAAATATTTGTCACGGTATTTGCCAAATTCGACTCGATAATCTCTGCAACATACACATAGCGAAAGTATAGGTTCGTCATACATAACTCTGGGTACGATCACTTTAAAACTCTCTTCGAACCATATTCCTTTAACCAAAAAATGTTCCATTCGAACCGCAACAAACAGAACAATCTCAACTGATCACGTTCCGCAGTCCATCGTGTATTATACGCACATTTCTGCCAGCCTGGGACTAATATAATTTAACGCGCTCCAGTTGAAACGTAAGGATACCGCCAGTGGAATGGGGCTGGAGATAAACGATATGGAAAAGCGAGAAAAAGAACATATTGAAGAGAGAGAGAGAGAGAGATACATTGAATCAATCATAAATAAAATATTTGTCACGGTACTTGCCAAATTCGACTCGATAATCTCTGCAACATACACATAGCGAAAGTATAGGTTCGTCATACATAACTCTGGGTACGATCACTTTAAAACTCTCTTCGAACCATATTCCTTTAACCAAAAAATGTTCCATTCGAACCGCTACTAACAGAACAATCTCAACTGATCACGTTCCGCAGTCCATCGTGTATTATACGCACATTTCTGCCAGCCTGCGCCAGAAGGAAGTGCACGAAGCAATAATCGATTTTTCGAATCTCCCATTCCGGAACACCTTCTTAGAACGACAGAACTGTTTCCCTAACGATCGTCATCGTCGCGCACCAGCTCGCGTTCGAGAACGCCACTGCCTCCGAACTTTCCGCCGGCAGTGTATATCGACGCGCCGGCACACGATAAGCCGCGAGAGAGAAAAGCATGGGCGGGCTTTATTCCGGCTCGCGAAGGTAGGATTGGCTTCGTCTCGTTTTGCGGATAGACGACATCAAAATTTTTATGGGGCTTGCCTCGTTCTCCGTCTCCCGTGGGAGCGCCGAACTCGCGCGGAAAACGTAGCAAGGGTTTCCACACTGCTTCGGTCTAGGATTCTTCGATTCTTCAAAAACAATCGATTCTTTGCTATCCGATTTTTTCGAGAAAAAATAATATATACACAAAAAGATTTATAACGTAGAACGTGGAAGAGAAAAAAAGGAAGTGGTGCAGAAGAACATGCAAAATGAAATAAAAGGTATGATGATTCTGAATCGATTAAAAAATCCATTCTTTCCCGAGAATCGAACATCCTTACACTTCGTTCCCTGTTCTCTCGAAACCTTTCTTCCGCTCGAAAACGCATTGAAACGTTTGCGTCACACGTCAGTCAGCTTCTCCGACGATCATCCGACGTCTCCCGGTACGCTAGACAAAAAGGACTGAATATCTATCCATCGTACGCCATTTTCCACGCCATATTATTACGTCCCACGGACTCTCGGTTTGCACAGCGTCCGCTCGCGAGAATATCGACGGAATCGAGCGGGTCGCGTCGAGAGTCCGTGGCTAAGGGACTGAGAATTGAAAAGGAAGAAACGGGAGATCGCGGGCAAAGATGGCGACGCTGAGAAACGCGGCGACTGGATTGATCCCTGCCGCAGGGACGCGGGCACGTTTTCGAGAGCAAGAAAAGCAGGAGGATTCTCGCGTTTAATTATGAAAGAAAACCCTTGACAAGGTGCGCGTGCACGTTTGTTGCTGAAAAAAATCGCTCGACGTTTGCTGTTCGCTTTGTCGTCGGCGGAGGAATGCGAAGCGTGCGAGGAAGAATCTCGCACGCTAATCCGACGGGACACGACGAGAAACGAGAATAGGATTGAATGCTTGGAGCACATATACTACGTAACGAACACTGCTTTAGACGACTGCTTTGATGGGGACACGGGTGGGGAAAAAAATTTGTTCAAGAATCGAAGCATAAGCGCACACGTCATTTTTCCAACTGAACGTTCCAAAGAACGATAATTATTCGTTCTAGTCCACGTCCAACAGCAACAAAACGTTTCTACTGGAAGCCGAAGGACTGATTGTGATTGTGAGACGCAGTCATAAATCACAGTGACGCGTCGGCGGCAAAAAAGTGAACGAAATAAACGAAAAATTCGGTCCGATTCCTGGGCGTTAAGTACCACGTGACAGACGCGTCTGACCGTTTTCGCGCGCGCATATATGTACGTCGGCGTCGGCGCGCAGCGAGCGCGATCCGATTCAGTGATTTCACGGTCCGTTCTTCGTAAATTGCGGCTGGCGGGCGGGCGGGAGTAAAAATCAACAGCGAATGGAAATTAACGCCCGTGATAATCGCGTCGCGGTCGACGGCACCCTGCGGGACATTTACTTACGGTGTAACGAACACGGTAAACCGCCGCGCGAAATCTCCATGGAATCGTATTTTAAACGATATTCGAACCATTCGGCTCGAAAGTGCACTAACTCCGTTACGCCGTTTGACCATTGTCATGCTAGTCCATGCGTTTCAATTATATGTCTTCCCAACTAACGAGAAGACGCGGACGCTTCAGAAGTTCGTCATTTAATTTAATTTAATTTTCTTAATTTAATTCAGTTAAACGGGAAAACCCAGTGTGTACAATAAGAGCTATAAGACGAGAAATACATAACTGCAGCGTAACTTAATATAAGGTGGTAACAATGGTAAATTGATGCAGATAATAGCAATAAAATAAACAAAAAAGAACAAGAGAGAGAAAAAAAACAAAAAAACTAAATGACTAGATCGATAAATAGATAAATAAGTAAATAAATACAATGGAATAAATAACGTGATGTTAGTTGCTGCTTGAACGAAACATTGTGACATTAACGTCTTACCTTAATATATTCGACGTGAATATTATTTGATTAGAGTCTTTGAGAAGGTGCGTTGTAATGTGCTTTTGCTCTCGTGTTCTTTGTCAAATTTCTATCCCCGACGACCCCCCGCGAAGAAAGCCACCCCTTTTGGACGAAGGTGGCGCTTGCATGCCCGCCCGAATGATTTACCGAAATTGCTCCGAGTTTCAAAGTGAATTACGGCCGAGGAGCGGGCTTCCGAATAGTTTAGGTACATTTCCTTGGCCGGAGCAACTCGTCCGAACTTATATAACTGATTCGGGCTTGCTTTGGAATATGTTCCCGGGGAAAAAGTGTGTTTGGAGTGCGTTGCGATGCTCTAATTTATATACGCGAGCATACCGGCGAAATGCAATTTTCCGAGCAATTTGATCGCAATGATTAACAGTAGAACAACTCACCCAGATTTTATCTTTGACAGCACAGGAACGATCGAGGTGCTTGCGTCGGGAACTGCACTGATGTTTGTCGAGCTAAAACAATTATAATACATAAATTTTAATTTATTTTGCGATCACCATTACACCATCAGGAATCATTAATTTTGTAAATTTCCGTGACACATTCAACGCTGGTAAACTAAATTTATCTCAACCCACAGACACTCTTTCGTGAGAAGAGACACTCTTTCGCATGGTTTGTTCTCGCCTCGCCAGGAATATGGACCGACCATTTTACCGCGGAAAACTTCCGCAGGTCCGCGCGCGCCGATAACGCAATTACGCGGAGTAAGGCAGAAGGCGCAAAAAAATGGTAGAAATTCTTGGCCACATTAGCGGCTGACCAGGGGCCAGCGACGTCTCAATTAAGCTCTCAACCCAATAAGCGTCACTCTTTCAACCTCTCACATTTCTCTTCTAATTTCCTCTCCCATTATTTCCTTCCTCAGTTTTGGCCTTTTTACGCACTGCCCGTCCCTCCACCCTCCACTCTTCCCCTTTTCAAACCCGCATTCCACGTTGTATCAAAGTCCTATCCTATTTGAAGAACCTGTAATAGGTTCGCATATATCACGCAGACTCCGCGAAAACAATAAAATCACGGATCTGACAAGATCATAAAAATTCACCTTCCCGCGTCTTCGCAAATAAGAAGTGCGCACCGTGCATGATTCCCAGGAACCGTTCGGTCGGCAAGATCGGAACGCGGAATGCGTTTGGCGGGAACAATAAATCAATGGGGCGGAGGGTCGGTATCGTAACTTCGAATTAAAATCTTCGTGACGCGGCCTAGCCTGCCTCGCGAATCAGTTTCTCTTTTATGTCCTACGTCGCGTGCATGCATGATACATTTTGCTGGCAAGATCTCATCTCTCGTCTACGGCGCCGTAACGCGGTAATAAAATTCGCTGCATGCCTGACTTTTCCTCTGTCGTCTGTGAGAATCTACGCTCGTGTATGTGCATAGGTACGCGTGTGTGCACATGTACGTGAATACGTATACGTACCTATATACGTGTATGCGCGAGAGGGTTCACCAGTTCGAGATCTCGATGTTCGGCACTCGACTCACGTCTGTCCGATGAGATTAATAAAGAGGGCGTGGGAAAGGAGTAAAAGGGAGAGAATCAAGGAAAGCGTGACGGGGGCCGCATGAAACACGATATCAGCGGCGAGCAAACAAAGACGGAATAAATTAGCCGGGCTCCGGTGCTTGGAAAATGATCGCGCGCATAATCCGCGCCGCAAACGTTTGGTCGTTCAGCAATTTCGGAAAATCAGTCTAATCGTGACGCACAACGCAAACACTCGTGTCGAAATTTTCGAAATTCAACCAGACGCGCGCGCGTCGTTGACCTAGCGGTATACACTTGGGTCGGTGCGGAAAATTCCGAAAATTGTTTCCGTGGAATTAATTACCGGCCGCCGGCGTCATCCACTTGCGCGCGCGCTTGTTTTCGGACTGCCGCGCGGTTTGACGAGCGTCGCGGCCATTTTTCAACGAATTATCCCTGGGCTAATGGCGTGCTTTGGCCGGCTTTCGTCGCTGCCGTCCAAACGGTAATGGTTAATAAATAATTCCGCGGATGTACACCGGGGCTCGGGTGTTATTCGCGCCGTAATTTGTACGGTAATTCGTTAAATCCCGCGATCGACGGCCGATTAATTAGCCTCGTATGAGATACGCGCGCGGAAAGTACGCGTCACGGTGTTTAACACGTTGACTGGCCGTGTGAAGGTCGACAAGCCAGACCGCGAAAGTTTTCCAAATTGACTTGCTGCTTTAGGCACGGCGATTTCGACATTTAACGGGTGGGACCGAAAATATGTGACAAATGTATTCCTCGTTCTTCGAGACAGACTTCAGTATAGGGATCACAATTTAGCGGATACGATCGACAATATGTGGGAAACGTTTTTCGTTTTTCGAAATAAAGTTCTTAAGACTGCAAAATTAATCAGATAAATAGCATGAAGTTTTCGTGTTCTAATAAGTTCGTATGTATATATAAATATGTGACGATCAGCACTCGTAAGCTCTAGGCACGGTCTCGCAGGTCTGGAAAACGAGCGAAGTTGGACGAAAGGAAAGAAAATACGGAAGTGAGAGGGCGGAGGAATATATCGCCGGTCGCTTCAAGATATCGATTTGGGCGAGCATCCAATCAAGAATAAAGACACTTGAAGACGCTATCGTGCGTGATTGCAAGGGTTCGCGTCGATACACACATAGACGCCTGTACAGCCACGTGTACGTGAATAGTTATTTTCATTTATATCACGTTGTCAGAGTCCTAATCGTATTACTTCCGGACGGAGCACCGTAAAAATGTGGAAAATTAACAACAGAATTACATACTCGACGTTGAACAAATTCGTTAGACAAAATATCCTTCCCCCATATAATAATAAATAAACAAAATAATCGTATCGCAGCATTCTCCAGCCATCGTGTCCTCCCATGCAAACACGTCGAGCATGCACTTCGTAATGTCGCGAGAGTGGAAGCAAGATTGAAAGGAAACAGAAACAGGGCTTGAAAGAGAACGAGATAGAGAGATAAAGATAAAGAGAGGACGGAAAAGAAGTGGGAAAGGACAGAAAACGGTGGAAGGAGGTGGAAGGAGGTACAGAGAGAGAGAGAGAGAGAGAGAGAGAGAGCCAGCGGAGAACGTGCGTCTGCTCCTCTGAATTTTTATAAAGACCATTCCTGCCGACGTCCTCGACACGATGATCCTGCACCAGCAAAATGGCGCTCCTTTTAACGTGCCACTGATAACGGCTTCGCGATCGCCCGCTTCGTGACAAGCCTCGATCGAGGAAATCACTTTGAGATCGCGCCTCGATCGTATTAACCGATTTTCGGCCGTTCGAATCTCGCCAGCGAGAGCCGGTCGGAGTGATTATCTTTAAGAACGTCAGACACGCCGAGCGGAGCTGCAAAGCGATAAATTGCCTTCCTCTCGCTGTACGTACAAAATTGCCCCCCGCGCACCGACGGGAATTTATTTACGAGAAATTCACTTCCCGCCCATTACCGCGTAATTCACGTCTGGCCGCCGGTGACGATTACTCGGCGTTTCAAACTTTTTCCCCCGACAAAGGCGAAGTCTCGTCGCGGGCGCGACTCGAATGAGTAATAGTCTTCTCTCGCCTGGCCAATATGACATCGTTGGCCGATATTTAATTAACGCCACGGCGGAATTGCGCGTCTGGCAGGGCGACGTTGCTGAACTTCCGGCGAGGAGGCCGAATGCTTTCGAGACGTGTGGATAATTGGATGTTATTCCGATTATATATGAGATATGTGCGATTTATTCTTGTATCATTTACAAAGGGTGAATTCGTATAAAATGCGAAGGGAGAAGTATGTGTACGATACGTGACGCTGGTAAACTGGCGATGAGGAAACCGAATGGTTTTGAAACATGCAGAGAAAAATGGGATAAAATGAACTTTTTGCAGCAACGCTTTGTATACGCAAAAAATAACTCTGACGCGCATACGTGAACAGGATGCGAAATCGATTCATTTCTATTGTCCCTTCTTCGGGCAATATGATCATATACAAAAAAGCCGTTGTTCTACATTTCCGATTTGATTTTTCATTGAGACTGATCCTATATTCAGATATTTTGCTATTTATCGAAAATTTATCGTTCGTTCCACAAAGATTCGCACAATCTTCAAATTCGACTTTCTCTAAAACGAAGCCTCGGACTAACAATTCCTATTCTATCTCCTCATCTTATTTTCTTCCGCACGAATTCTCAGATTCGGCGAGCCCGACAGTCTTCCCGATTTCGGGCAATTATTCGCGCGAGAACTTTTCGGAAGGCGTCGTTCCGCCAGACAAAGTCGCGCTTCCGGGCTCGACTCGTCTAAGAAATCGGCGTTCCTTAAACAGCGCCAAGACAAAACAATGGCGAAAAAGGCGGGAGGGGAAAAGATGTTGAGGCAGGCGACAGGCCAAGGGGTGGGAAAGGGGTGGCATAGGGGGTGGCCCCGGAGGGGGTGGAAAACGTTATGCGGAACTTGGCAGAGCCAGCAGCGCCGGCACGATCTCACTTAATTGGGGCCGTGTAATTTAAGTTAAGCAAGTCGTAAAATTTGAATCGTAATTGCGCGCATCCGTTACACACGCGCGCATGCAAACATTAGCGAAACGTTGTATCCGTTGGCGAGATGATACTTGCCGTACGTGCGGTATGGAAATTTGTTTTTCGAACTGCCCGGCTAACGTTCTCACCCCCTTTCGATATCGATTCCATCATTGTCCCCGCGCTCGTTATCGCAACACCCGCATCGGCTCGCGAGGATCGTTCTTCTAACATTTTTGAACAACTCGGAATAACGTGAAATGACGACACACATTGATTTTGTAAATACACTTTTTCGGTTATACTAATAAATTGCCGCGACACAGTCAAACATTTTTAAACCACTTTCGTAATCACCAGCACATATTCCAGTACCATATTCCAATCGTACTCGTTATTGCACACCTAGACGCACCCATGAAATTAATCTTTCAAACATCAAAAATCTCGTGCATCATCACGACTCGTCCGACGAATCACGAAACACCCGGTACATATCTGTCCCTTACTCTCGCACCGTTGGTTATTAGAAAGTGGCAGTGCCGCGATTAAAAGGGAGGTCGTGTACGTAACGACAGGTAGATAACACGCGCCTAGGCGTTATATGGAAATGTGATAACGCGATTAAGAGCTTACCCGGCACTGTATCGCCGCTGGCTTTCCTCTCTAACAGCGTCCTGGCTGAAAAATTCGAGCCGCGCCCCTTTCAAAGGACTACACCTACCCCTTTCACGATAATACAGGCCGCGGACTTACTTTCACAATTTTCCGAATCACCGCGCTTTGTTAGAAAATTTACGAACTGCCCATGGATCGAATGCAGATCGATTGACTTTTGTGCGGGTAGGGCACAAAGAGACAAGACACAGAGTGTTCAAATTTCTTCTCACTTACTAGTATATTTACTAGTATATTTAAAAGGGACTATTGGTTTTAATTTATGAATCATATTTAATTAATAACACTGCAGCAAAGTTAAGTGGTCCAATCATAATAGCAACCTTGCCTTAATATTTTCGCAGCACTCGCAACGACGACCGCTCGAGCGTTATCATTCTCTTCGTTGGAAAATAAAATTTCACGCGTCGCGAGTACCGTGTGCTCGTGGAATCGCAAGGTGCGCCGCCAGGGGTGGCGTTGGGAAAAATGAGAAGGTGGGACGAAGAATAATCGCGCGGCTCATTTCTGTGCGCCGGAAGTCTCCGCTCGCGACACGTTTCCGCACTCAAAGACATTCGGTCGACGAAGCGTGGCGTTGGACGATCGGGTAATGAAGATTCTTTACGTGCGCCATGTCAAATGATCGTCCGAACCATGATCGCCGGTGTTTATATGACATATTTTATCAAGTACGGTCGCGTATTGTACTCAATTCTTTTTGAAACCAATAAATGGTGTAAAATAAAAATGTGAATGAAAATGTATCAATGATTTATAGTGCATTAGTCATTGATTTATTTTGAATTAACCTTTATTAATACAAGCTTTTATTCAGCTTAAACAGTCCATTATTGTGATATTTTGTTAAAACCATCTTCAGTAGATTTCTTCATAATTACGCGCACGTACGAGGTAAACTACTAAACAAACGACGCGCGACGGCGAACTTTCCGACGAAATAGACCAATCGTCCGAGAGCTTGATGCTGGGAAATGTGCTTTAACCTCGCCCCGGCGTAAAACTGGCTGATCGTAAATTTTTCACCCTCCCCACCCCTGCCCACTGATCGGACGCGAAGTTTCCGTTTATGGTGTAAATTTTTAAGAGCCCGTTAACCAACGCTCGTAATTATCGGGCTCGAGCCCTCGGCACCGTCGCTCGCTACCTATATCTTCACTGCCCTCTGTCGTTCTGCCTCTATCTTATTTTTCTCCCGCCTGTCTTTGCTCCGCCATTCTTCCCTTCTCATCTTCAATAATTAATTTCTTCTTCGCTCGCGTTTCGATGATTCAATTATTCTCGTTTCGAACTGAGAAGCTCCCCTTTCGCACACCTCACCTGTTTCATTATTCCAGCGTCACTTCTTACTCTCTCATCACACATCTACCTCTCTCTTTCCCTGTTATTCACTCGTTGGCGCGTTTCATCATCCGCTCTCGCCATATATGTGATACGAATTTAAAGCATGCATGCCCTAGTACCGGGCTTACGTTTCACTTGGGGAGCATTTAACCGAAAGTTCCATTACACGTACCGGATAGGAGAAGCCAGAGTGGAAAGGGGACTTACGAGGGCTGAAAGGAGAAGAACGATGAGAAATGGAATGGATGACAGAAGAAACTGCCTCGTGGCTCGAAACGTGAACTGCGGCGCTCGCTCGCTATGCGCTACGCTCGGGAGCGAACGGTTGTCGAAATTGAAAATGAAAGAAAGGTGCCAAACAAATCCGAAACTTCGGATCGACTCCCGTTTCGACGGATACGTATGTTGACTGAACGGTTCGTTTCGCGCGGATATATAAGATTTCAGTATGAAAACAAGCCCTCGTGTGTAGAGGTTCAGAATAATAGAATTTTTTTTATTATTACATTTACGCTCCTGTATACCTTTTGTTATATTAGGTTCCCCGTAAAATAAATAATAATAATTAATTAAATATAGATGAAAATTAAGTGAAAGCATTAGTTGATTTGAAACCTTGACGTCTGATAATAATCAACGAGCGGTCTGAACTTTACATCTCGAAACAACGCAACCGTGATATTCAAAGGACGCCTGGAGTGCAGTGTGCGACAAATTTCCAGGTAGATATGATTCGGGCAAACAAACCAAAGTAACTATATGGTTACATGCAGTGGTGCCTCGAACTAAGAGATGAAAAGAGGCGGGCGAGAGGATGGTATGACACGTGTAGGGCCAGGATCAAGACTCGAAAGAGGGGTGGGAGGGTATAGGTAGATTCGGATTTAGCCAGCTGTGGTGTTCCACACGCGGTATAAGCTTCTGCACGATTCGGGCTTGAGGTTTGGCACTCGAAACGTGCCTTGGCAATCTGCGGAAATTGCTGTCAATGTACATGCATGCATACCTCTATTTATACATGTACATACGTGTTATGTATAAACATCTATGCATATCGGTACTTTGGCGCGCGGGAATGTTATGTATGGGTTTCCGCGTGCATACGTATGCATAAGCCCTATTTACATATGTGCGTACGAATTTTCCTCTTTTTTTTTCGTTTTTTTTTTTTTTTCTTCGAATAATATGTACAAGCGCTCTATGTATTACGCTCGCGTTTTGACATGCGCGCAGACGTGAACCAGCTTGCCGACTCGCCAGCTCGCACAGATTCATACGTCGACTGCGCTCACATATGCATAAGTGTGGTTAACCGCGTGCGCGCTCGCGCGCGCCTACGTTTATTCGAGAGGCCAGCCCCGAAAGTTTCGCCGTCGCGACGGCCGTTGTTCCGTTGGCGGTTTCGGCAATCGTGGCCCGACGCCGACGCCGCGTACACTTCCGGCCGCCTTCTGCCGACGCCATTCACGTCGACCCCTTTCCGCTCGCCACGAAAAACGGACGCGTGAAAACTCGCCAGGCTTTCGGGATGCGAATCAGAAATTGAGAAAGGGCGCATGAGACGCACGGTAAAATGCTAGGTGCGTGGCCAGTTAATGGTGATTCTAAGCGAAAATTTCAATCAGTTCTTTTCTTTAATTTATATATTCATTTTTCATTTTGATCCCAATGGAACATTTGTTTTCTAATTTTTTACATGCTCGTGATGTCTAAAGTATTTGCATTAATGTGCGCTGTGAAACAATGAATTTGAATTATTATAATATTCAAGCTATAGATACAACGATAGATGACTGACAAAGAGTCAGAATGAAACGAAGAGCGAGACATAGAAAGAGAGAGAGGCAACGTGCAAGGCATGCAGCACAGGAAACCGGGAATACGAGAAATATAGTGTATGGAACGGCGAGTCCGGGCTTCATTAGAAACTTTCCGTGAATTTAAGTGGCCTCATCTTGCTCGCGATGGCTGGGATTAAAGGTGGCTACGGCGGTTAATTCGTCTTCGTCTGTCTCCGTCCTCCTCGAAGCGCCACTGAAAGTCGAACTGTATCGCGCAGACGACACTCTCCGAGCGTATTCGCCCTTCGCGAAACTCAAGCGCGAATTTAACGTCTTGTAATTTTCCTGGCGCCACCGTAGACGCTTTATCTCGACGACGAGTACGAGGACGCTTATTTATCCTGCCGACGAAATTTTCTTAAGCACAGCTCCGACGGTCCCTGGCGCATCGAGGCTTCGAATTAATCCCTCTGTCGTTCGGCGTAATTATTTATTTCTCTTACATTCCTTTTTTAATCATGCCTTCGAAAGTAAGTGCTTCGAAATACCGAGGTCTCGCGATATTTTCCTCCACTCTTGCCACACTCGTCGCCACAGTCACATCTCTCGCGCCCGGCACAACAAAGAATTCGCAGTTCGAAATTCCGCGCGGAGCGCGCTCTAATCGAGTCAGCCGTAATTACGTTGCCCGCATTACGTCCTATTACGCCACGTTTTGCGCAGCGAATAAACTTGCTTTATGACGCTAAACGATACTTGACCGAAAGTTACGGGTCGACAAGAGAGAACAGAGAAGCAGCAACGAGTAATAAACCGCGTGCGGGATCGGCGAGAAGTTCTGTCGAAAACGACGACGAACTTGAAAGCATAAAACACCTCGCAATCGACTGGTATTAGCTAAATAGCGCGGATCTAATGCATCAACGCGAGCCCGCCGAGTCCCACGTCGTTCGCAATCCCGACACCCCCTGGGCCGAAAAAAGAGAACGAAGAAGAGGGCTGGAAATCTTCTGGGCGGAGTACGTGTGATTGAGGAGCAGTTTTAGGAAGACGAATGGCGTCGCGACGCTTAAGTGCGCCGAGTGAGTAAATGTCTGAGCTCCCGCGTACCCACCCCCCTGCGCCGAACACAATCGAGCGGGGGGCATATAGTAATATAGCGGGCATAACGTAAATCCATGTTTACTATGCTAATACCTGGAAACTTCCCGGCTGAAAGGATGCCGAGAAACGTCCCATCAAATATGCAGGGCTACTTGCGCGGGCTTCGCACGGGAGCGAGCGGGGGTGGCTGGGGGGAGGGGGTGGGGCTGGGTGCGGTTTAGGGGAGGTTTTGATGGAGTCGAGCTGACTATGTCCATACTTGTGTTCCGAAAGGCCGCAGTTTATTCTTGTCCGACGCTCCGCAGACTTTTAGCGACGTCTTAGTCAAGATGTTACGGCCGGCTTTACGAGCTGGTGCGCGCTTGATAAGTCGCGGGCGTGTATGTGAGGCGCAGGAATATAGATGTCGGGGGGAACATGTGCTAAACGTTCAAACTTCGATGATATTTATGGGTTGGACGGATGGGGGTGGGATGGCGTGGCTGGGTCATTTGGATAGTATGGGAATAGAGGCGTGGGATTTTGTGGTATTGATGATGGGATAGTAGAGGTACGTCATCATCAAGGTTGCGTTTGGTCTATGTGCTCCTAGATCAGACGTTTAAATTTACTGAATTTATGTACATTATTGATACTATGAAATTTAATCGAATTATACGCACCGTCATATTATCAGGCATTATTTTCCCAACTAAAAATTTAATAATATAACAGCCATTTTTCTGGATTGAATCATTTTTATAGTATGAGAATAGAGTGGGTGGGATTTTGTTTGTGGTATTGATGATGGGATAGTAGACATACGTCATCATCAAGGTTGCGTTTGGTCTATGTGCGCTTAGATCAGACGTTTAAATTTACTGAATTTATGTACATTATTGATACTATCAAATTTAATCGAATTATACGCACCGTCATATTATCAGGCATTATTTTCCCAACTAAAAATTTAATAATATAACAGCCATTTTTCTGGATTGAATCATTTTTATAGTATGAGAATAGAGAGGGTGGGATTTTGTTTGTGGTATTGATGATGGGATAGTAGACGTACGTCATCATCAAGGTTGCGTTCGGTCTATCTGCGCCCAGATCACACATTTAAATTCACTGAATTTATGTACATTATTGATACTATCAAATTTAACCGAATTATACCCACAGCACCGTCATATTATCACTCATTATTTTCCCTTCTGAAAATTTAATAATATAACAGCCATTTTTCCGGATTGAATAATTTGATGTACATTATCCGTACTATAAAATGAAATCGAATTATTCGACACACACCACCGTAACATTGTAGCGGTTTATTTTACAGAGACACAACACTCCGGACGGTGCCGCGCGGAAATTTGTTAATGCAACATTAGCGAACACGCGTATAAAGGAGGGTTTAAGTAACATCCCCGGGCTAACCATTTCCGTTCACGTAATGGCCAATAATCTCGACCGGTCCCCTCGGGCAGAGAAAATCACGACACCCTTTTCCCCGGCGGATTTACCCGCTGCCGAGTCGCATACCTGCCATTCCCATCGACGAAATCGAGGACGATCGAGAGACCTTCCCTCGCCGGAAGTATTATTCGGCATTTACGATATCGATCGATTTCGATTAGCTCCGAAAGGTTCGTGACGCGAATGCATGGTGACGCGGCGAAACAAGATGGGACAGGCTGCCATTTTGGTTCGGAACTCCGAACGCCCGCCGGCGTCGTATGCGCTCATACGTGCGCGCACGTACGGGCAGGTGTGCGCGGCCGGGATAATCGTGCTTTTACTGCATTAATTTTACCTTAAATCGTCGAGAGCCCGGCGGGCTTTACATTTCGATATTTCGATGCTTCGATGTTTATTCCGATGCGCGGACAAGGCGCTTTGATGGGAAGTATAGAAGAATGGTAATGAAAGGAAAAAAATTTCATTTATGTTGTATGGGTTTTAGGTGCTTTAAGCGTAAGGTTTAGCGCGGCACGTACGAAGGATTCTGATTCTACAGTGACTATTTTTGCGTCTTGTAACCTGTAATGGAGAGGACCTATCCACGATGCATATGCAACGAAAAACTTAAAATTCGTACGTGGGGACAGACCCCTCTTGACACCTGACTCCTCCTCTTACCATGCATAGACTTCTCTAGTCGTTGTCCCAATTCTCGAGAGCCTGTCCGACGATTCTACTGTAATTCTATCGTTGACCTCACTTGTGCCGCAGATCAACGCCCTAAATCGCGGAAATAGGCAAGAGTTTCTGGGAAAGAAATTGTTTCAAATGCAGCATGCCTCAGTTGATCGCCACAGTAATTAAAAACAAAGTACTGCAGTCGTAATATAGTAAGCTATAGTAACACTATGACACGGTACAAGTCTGGACAGTTGTCTCAACACTTGATGCAGTCTACAATATTGTGGACAATTTGTATCAAGCTAGCATGGGGACCGTCATTAAGGTAACAATGGCCTTTGTTGCGTATCATTGTGAAGCGTGGGAGGCAAGAAGTAGAAACAGCAGGGTACCGAATCAGGCAGGTTGCTAGTTATCAACTGGCTTATTATATGGCGTCGTCGCAAACAACGTTTGAGTGTCAGACAAGATTTTATTCATGCTTCATAAACGATTAACAATCTTCCATATGTGCCGTTAAGTATGAGCATAATCTAACGAAAATCTGCAAAAATTCCTGTTTTGCCTTGTTCAGTGTTGCGTCGATATTCCGCAACACATCTGCTTTGAAAATGGACTTTAATATATAGTATTATTCCTGTAAGCTGGCCAAACGTAATAAGAGCAAATATTTTATGTAATACTCTGACAACACATCCGAAAGCAAAAGTCGAAATATTTCAAAATTAAAAACAGTATGGCTTAGACCGTTTTCATAATTAACGGCACATATGTGTCGTAAACTCGAAGTTAGTCTTCAGAATTGGTATATAAGTATAATTAGAATTATCCTCTTATGACAAAGATAATAGACCATATCCGCGAATATAGATGAATCAGTTATGAAACCTAAAAGACGTTATGACATACCGGAGCTTTATTTCCCTCTGGTTTGTTGTCGATGGACGTGTCGATATTTTGGGACGTTCGACGTCACACGTAACCTTTCACCTCTTTTCAGCCCCTGTCATCCTCTTTTTCAACTCCCGACGGAGGTGGCCCCTTAATCGGCTTCACTTGACACACTTTTCCTGTTCAACAGAAATTTTGCCTCAGAATTATCGCGCCCGCGGCATAAAACCCAACACAATTCACCACAGTCTGTTAATACGAAAACTGTACACTAAACAAATATACGGTGCTTATATAAATATGTCGGTGGCTACGAAAGTAGTCTGAGTAAACAAGCTGAAAAAATGGAATATTTCACTATGTTCTAATGAAAATCGATATAACGCAAAATAAATGCACATGCAAATTGCACATGCAAGGAACGTGTTAATCAAATCGAAACAGTATGGCAGACGCTTCGTACGCCCGACGCATTATTTAGATTGCGCACTCACTCAGTTTTCTTATTTGACGCAAAGCGTGAATAAACTAGGTCCGCACCTCGATAGGAGGTATTTTGTATATCGTATGCTTATCCTGCCGCGTACATCCGCGGCGGTTATGAATTTTTAAACCAGAGACTTACGGGATTACGGAGTGCATATTCCCGAGATGTATCGCGGGTGCCCTTAAGAAACGTAATTTTTCACGACGACCGCCAACTCACCATTTTTTTCCCAAATTAAGGATAAAGTTGCTATGATTGGGCCACTTAACGTCGCCGCAGCGTTATTAATAAATTATTTTTCATAAATCAAAACCAACAGTCCGCTTTTAATACACTAATAACTTAGTATATTTACTCCCTATCGGCGAATAATCTTGGAACATATATATATCTAGATAATCTTATCTAAAAAATATGTGCAAACGCGTGGCTGCGTAAGAGAACAGCGAACGTTCGATCTTCTTGCACGCTCTCCGTCGAAGCTGCACTAAACTTTTCCCGACACTTGGTACCGTGGAAAGGGTCCGATTATATCAAACAAAAGACAATGAATCCACGATTGAATGGCCCTTCGCAGCCCCGCCGTACTTCCTACTTCCGTTGTAAGTGCAACGTGAAAGCTGCTGCAAAGTGCGGGCGTGTCTTTGTTAGCTGCCAAAAGACGTTCCTTCAAAATTTCTTTCCGGCCATTCTTCCTCTTTTGCGCCCTTCCGTTTTCCACCCCCTCTCCTTCCCATCGCCCTCGTTCCGAGGCATTACGCCGTTAGTCTTCGTTCCAAACTTACTTTCTTCGGACTCCGGTCCCAAATTCCGCGCTTACCGTCCGTTTCCGACTGGAAATCGTCTAGTCGTCCTTGAAATGTAACGTTACAAGGAAGGCCGCGGAAAGACAGAAGTCCAGGTGGGCCGTGACTGATTGTGCACGGTCGCCGAGCAGCGCGCCATTAATTAATTCGAATTAATACGGCTTGGGTCGCGTTCATAAACTAAACGACGGTCCGAGTCAATTATTGTCGGCGATATTCAAGGTTCCGTAACGATCGAAATTTCACAGCCGAATGCCGCGGCGGCACTCGTAATTCGCGCGGGGTGCGAGTGGAGGGGGTGAGAAGAGGCGGCTCGGGAACAGAGGGCGAAATTGAGGGGGTGGGCAGCGGCTCGCGATAGGGCAAATGGCCAAATCATCGTTACAGAATATCGAATGAATCGATCAATTAGCATAATTGTCATCGCGCCGGCCAGAGGGACTGCGATCGAAACCGAATTTTCGTACTCGCCCGATACGCTGGCAGGTGTATATGTACATATGAGTCTGTGTATGTAGGTATATGTACATGTGTATATGTATGTATAAATATGTATACACGTACGCGCCGCATAAAGTGGATTTCTAGAGAGCGGACCGTCGTCGGAAACAAGATTACGCGCGTCTGAGCGATACGATCGAAATTGCTGTAAATAAGGGAAGCATAATGTGTTCGTTTGTCGTCGGGGCCGCGCGGCGCCACGCGAAATTAACGGCGCGGGTCGGTGCGGAAAAACAAGTAATGTGATTAAAAACGTTTTTCAGCTTCATCGGCAGCGTGCAAAGTTAACCGTGCTCGTTCGTTCGGCGACTGTATCTTCTTGTCTCTTTTTTTGGTTTTAATCTATGTATCGTGCCTCTTAACGAGTAACGCGATTACTTCGTTCGAAGAATGACGTTCGGCAATTTTCCCAGATATTGTTCGAGGCAAGTGAGAGGCACACGTAGGCGCGTGCTGGCAATTTCGACGGTCGTCGTAAATCTGCAACTAATCGAAACGAGCAGGCCGCGGCGAGTTAGTAACTTTATCAAGCACTTTGCAACGAGGTACTTACAGGATTGAGATTCTTGGATAATTTCGGCTGACGACTGGCGGATACGCCGAATGACGGCGGACGAGGGAGTGAGGGAGCCTGCGAACAGAGAAGTAAATGAGTTAGTGGGAGCGAGAAAGAAGGGGTGGGCGAGCGTGAAGGTAACGAACTTTTCAGGCGTCCCGGTTATTCGTAGTTATTCCGATACGGTGACTCGCGGAATCAGAGAAATCTCATCAGCGAGTCGCGGAATCGTGATATCATAATTCCTGAGCTCATCAAAGATCTAT
Source organism: Priocnemis perturbator (assembly GCA_963942575.1). Taxonomy (NCBI): domain Eukaryota; kingdom Metazoa; phylum Arthropoda; class Insecta; order Hymenoptera; family Pompilidae; genus Priocnemis; species Priocnemis perturbator. Next base: position 11,478,597 of record OZ012655.1, on the reverse strand, counting down.
CTTTGACTGACGCCGTCGCGTAAAACGGATGGAAATTGTTATTTGAAGGTAGCTTAAAATATATCGCAGCACGCTGCTGAGACTATATCGTGGCGCGACTGCGGTGTGAAATTATGGATTTGAATTCTGGGGACGAAAAGTGAGATACTGCCGAGAGAAACGCAATTGTTCGTGTACATCATTCTTAATTTATACTATAATCATGATGTAAGACGAATTTTGTCGCTGTCGGACAAATATAAAGAATGCAATATCTGCACTATACTGACCTAGAAACACTTTGTATGACAAATTCGTCAAAAATTCTACAAAACATAAATCGTACTTTAAATAAACATAAAAAACATTTTTTTCACAATTTCCACTCAGGCCACGATATACTCCCAGTATCAATATAACACACAACAGACGATGAGCGTGTTAACGTCCCACGAAACGACGAAAGGGAGGTCTGGGAAAGCAGAAAAAATCTCTTTCCGCCGACTAGCTCCGAATTAAGCAGAAGCGTGGGTCTACGCTCTTTGAGGAATGGTAATGGCGCGCAGGCCGAGGGCTGGGGTTCCTTGGGCGGAGGGTAACGTGAAAATAAAGGGATATTCCGCTCTGCTCGTTGGCCTCCCTCTCGCTCGCCCACGCAGTTCGAGCGGCCGCGCGTTATCTTAATTTTACGTTCGCTCGTTCTGCCCGCAGAGACTTAATACGCTCGCTAGCAGAAGCCAATTTTCCTAGCTCGAGATTATCTTCCAGTATCTACCCCGGCGAGCTTAACCCGCTTCGTTTTTTCTCCCCCCCCCCCCACCCCCCGACGCCGCCAACCCACTGCGTTTACATTTTCACTTCGGAAGAAACGTGGACATTAAGGCGCAGGATCCGCTCTGTATGTCGCGGATGGTTGTGCAATTGTGTGCATGCTGTGTAAGAGGCCTCGAGAGTGGCTCGTGAGAATCTGTGACGTAATGTGCGATTGATGTCGATAAGTTTCCGAAGTACGGCACAGCGTTCGGTGATGGATACTTCTTGTCGATTTAATTTATTTAAAGAAGAACTGGATACATAGAAGAAAATCGCAGAAGTTGTTATATATGTCCAATTCTTCCTTAACGTCAATATGTATAGATAGATCAGCACTTCTCAAGTCGACTGCATCAGAGAAGAATTTGAGGTTACTAGAAGTTTTCAGGCGACGATTACTGGGTAGTTTGCTTCTTGTGTTATAAATATATGTGACGTTTTGTCTTAATTTTCAGTCTGATTTGCCGGCAGTCGCCCGTAAATCTGAGGACGAGATAAAAGAAAAACGTCCTTCACCTTCGTCTTTCCCTTTCTTTGTTTTCCTCCGACTCTCCCTCCTCTTCTCAGTTCTGTCACGGGAGCGAAGGATCCCGTAGAGCGTGTCAGGCGAATAAAACAGCAGGTCTTTATCTGCTTGAGGTAGAACGAGAGACCGTAAAGTGGGAATATCGAGAGTCCTCCGCCACTGGTGCCGCGATCTTTATTGTAATTTTACGGCTCGGTAATTTTACGTCTCATTCCGTTCGATTTTCCGTACTTCATGCCTCCGGGCACGAAATAATGTATCGACCGTGCGCCACAGAAGGTGTGCTTATTTAAATTCCATCCCCTCCCACTCCGCATCCCCGTGTAACAGCGTTTCGCTTCAGTTTCCGGCAATAATATTGGTTCTAATTAATTGAGAGACACATTCGAGCGCAGTCGTCGAGAACAAGAGAATATAGACGTCGGGCACGATTTATTGCGTCGCAGCGACAAACTTCCACGTCCACCGACCTATTTTCCAGGCCACTTTCCGTACGTGCGTCCAGTACCTACACAGTGGACAAAGAGAGTATCGGCACACTCTTTGAAACAGAATAATTTTCGGCAAAATTAATCCACAAGATTAGATCTTTCTCGGGAAGTTTTCCAGTAAACTGATCCTTCTCACTTCTCGCGAAAATTAATCTGCGTCAAAAAACGTACCAATACTTTCTTCGCTCACTATATTTCTTGTCACACTCGCATCTTCCGTCCACTTTCCGCCGCGTTCCGGCGAGCGTAACGATTTCGACGGGACTGTGTGCGGACGTCTGTGTCCACCAGGCCTGTTGTTATCGTGAGAAGAGAAACGTGCCGAAACGTAACTCTTGCCAGGCCGTAAGAACGGCGCGAGATATCTCGGCGAGTGGGTCGCGAGAGCGAACGAGGGAGACGTGAGACGCGAGGAAAGGATGAGAAGAGAAGGACCAGTGTATAGGACGGTAGTGAGCCAAATTCCTCCGGCGGCGCGGAATTATTTCGCGCCGGCTTCCGGCAAAGTTTTCGAAATCACGGAAATTAGTCGGTGCATTCCTAATGGCCGCGATAACTGCCGGATCTTCGTCTTCCGCGTCGCTCTTTCGGCCGCGAAGAAGTATAAATAGTGAGAGAGCGCAGAATGTGCCGAGGCCTCGGGCTCGCGCCGTGCCGCCGAACTTGGCTTCTGCTCATGCTACCTTCATTGTGCCCCATGCAAATTGCTTTCGCACCGTGTACACGAAGTACAGAGTGTAGAATCAGCCGGGAGATAGGGCGCTGAACGGGTTACCTGAATAAGATAGAAGTATAAATACAGACTGGGGCACGGTGAGCGATAGTACAGTCGAAGCAGAGGAGAATTGTTTTAAAAAAAGTGAGATGAAAGACGCCTTGTTTTTGGAAGAGTTGATTCTGAAAATTTATTCATCGCGTGTGCACTTCTTTTACAGACAATCGAAGATTCGCTACAACGATTCTAAGCCTATTTTCTTGAGACCGGTGTCGTTCGGAAAAAATAGAGATGAAAAACGCCTTGTTTTCGGAAAAGTTGATTCTGAAAATTTATTCATCGCGTGTGCACTTCGTTTACAGAAAATCGAAGATTCGCTCCAACGATTCTAAGCCTATTTTGTTGAAACCGGTGTCATTCGGAAAAGCAAGATAAAAAACGGCTAATTTTCAGAAAAGTTGACTCCGAAAATCGATTGATCGCGTGTGCACCTCTTTTCCACAAAATCAAAGATTCCAACGATTCTAAGACTATTTTCTTTACACCGGTGTCGTTCGCAAAAACGAGATGAAAGACGTTTCCGAAAAAGTTGACTCTGAAAATCGATTGATCACGTATCCACTTCTTTCCACAAAATCAAAGATTCGCTCCAACCTTTCTAACCCAATTTTCTTGATCCCGGTATCGTTCATAAAAACAAAAATCTTCAAAACCAAACATTACGTCAGAAAAACCTCGCGACACGCCGCAGAAAAAAGGAACGCAGAAAAAGAGACCCCGCTTGAAAATACTTGACGCACCGGCGGCCGGGAATAATGAATGCAAAAACGAGCGGAGGCCAGAGCAAGCACGCGTGCGTCGAGTCCCACGTCGAAAAGACGAGAACAAGAGGGAAGAGGCGTGCCAGCGTGGCACCGTGGGAAAAACAGGAGCGGTAAAAATTAGAGCGCACGCCCAACAAAGTGGGTGCGACGTGGGAATTTGGGCAAATTGCGGATGCGTTCCCGTTTAACATTCCCACCGCGACAACGGCGGCCGGGAGTCGGCAGGACGACGCAGTGCGGTGGCAGGAGTTCGGCGGAGAGGAGAAAAACGAAAGGGAGGAAAAAAATAAAAGGAGCGACAGGCGACGCGGCGGGAAGGGTGGAAGTCAAACGGGCACAGGGATTAGCGTCGACAATATTCGCGGCAACAATTAGCGCGACGGACCGCGTTAATGAGTCGTTTCGCGCGCCTTTGCAGTTCAACGGGATTAAACAATGGCCGCTGCGCTGGGCAGATAAGGATCCTGCTGAGAAGAGCGCGGAGGGCAAGGAAGCGCGCCGCGAATTGAAGCGTGAGAGAAAGTGAAAGAAAGAGAGAGAGAGGGGGGAGGAAGAGAAGCACGGCGAGGAAAAATGTAAACCCGCTGCGAGGCTCGAGTAAAGGAATCGAAAAAGGCGGAGAGACGCGGCGAGTTTGAGAACGTGGCGACGAGAGGCCGAGGACGGTTAAAAATGACGAAATAATGCCCGAGAAGTTTCCAGCGCGCCGAGGAGTTGACGGAAGTTTGGAAGAAAAACCTGGGGTGGGTGAGGGAGGAGGGGGTGAAAAAGTCTCACTGCGGGCTACTGCGTTGGCAAGAGTATCGGCTGCTCGAACAATGCTCGCGGCAGTGATTCGCCTCCGTTGCGGCTTGATTGATTGCGCGCCGAAAGTGAGAGAGGGAGAGAGAAAGAAAGAGAGAAAGAGAAAGTGGGAAAGAAGTGTCGTAAGGAGGGCTTCTTTTGCGAAGAGTGCCGACTTTCAAACAATTTTGCTTCCATTACGCTATTTCTGGTTCTGCTGCTACTTTGTGAAAATGAGTGGATGAGTGCCGGTAGTTATTTCAGTTTACTTCGTGGACGATGACAATTAGACATTTATTTCCCGGAAAATGAAACTGTCGAATTGTCGTCTGCTCACTTCGTTTCTCATCGTCCGACTCGAATTCGTTGAAGGGTTTCCGCGGCGAGTAAAGGACGACCCGAGGGAAGCATGGTGCCTAAAGGCTTGCTCTCACATTATGAACATCGTTGCCAGCGAGTATATTTTGCAGACCTACATCCTTCCGATCGCTGCACTCCGCCTCGCGCGTTTGATCCGCATTTAGTTATAAATTTCACCTGACGCACGGACAAGACTTCAGCAGCGTGGAAAATGCAGAAAATTCGCTTGCCCGCCTCACCATTGAACTAGCCGATTCAGTGGCGGACGAAACAGTCGGAGCGGTAATTGCTTCCTGCAGGGATATGTATGTATAATAAGCCCCGACATGATCCGCATTTATTAACTCCGATGCACGAGTTAATCCGCGCCGGTAATTATCAAAGCCGGACCTGAAAACTGGTTGCGCGAGGCTGATCGATGCGCGACTTTGTTGCGGCCGAAGCAGGCTTTGCGAATGTTTATAATAATATGCTGGATGTGTGTGTCGAGAGAGTCAGGGCGCTGCGAAGGTAAAGTTGTGCGCGATGCGAAACTCTAATATGGCGCCCACTTCCTCGAACGCATCGTAAACGTAAAGGTTCGCGATATTTTTATTTTTAGGCAAATAAAGTTTTGATTCGTATCGATGTTTCAGAAGTGGAAGCATAAAAGCTGAAACATGAGTAGAATTTCGTTTTATTTATGTGAAGACGGTTTTCCAATATTAATCAAATAAAAAAATGTATTTAGTTATAAAACAGATTGTTTCGTTTGGCCGAAGTTCGAGCATGTGTTAATAAAGTACAAATTCTAATGAAACGTCGAGATCAAATAATACAACATTTCCCAACAAATATTCATACTGCCGATAATCATTATTGAAACAAGATCACTCTCCTAAAAACGAAAACTGTTCAAGAAAACATTCAATAATTTCCATCTCAATCAGAAAAGAACCCCGATTATCATTCAAAATATCTATTACCAACATCTACATTCCTATCATTTCCGCGTAAACCCAATTTCTGGCCACAGCCACAGAAATAAAACAGCAGCACACATACATATCGAGTACGCATTGCGAGCCAAAGACCCACAAAAGGCGACCCCTACATACTCTAGGAAGTCTTGCCAGTGCACACTCTTCTGCTTGTATGTCGCATAATTATCCAACTCCAACGCATGCCCTGTACAAAATACAAGTGCACATTCACATACACGCAAAGTGCCCAGCGCACGCACCGAAGGTAAATGCCACTGCCCATGTATCGATATGCCGCCGGAGGCGGGCTGAGTCCCGGGCATTAACTGTTCTGTAACCGTATTATTTTTGTTCATCGGCGGGGAATCTCGTTAGCGAGCATTCGCTTTATACCGGCCCGGCCAATGGACGCGAGGATCTATATTGTTTTTCGTTTCCCCACGCAGGGCTTCGCGCTCTCGTCCGCTTTTGTTCTCCGTCGACCGATCATCAGGCTAAGTCGAAATGTATCGAAAATTTCCGAACCTCCCGTCTTGCCTCCTCTCGACTCGAGCGAGTCTCGTTTTTGTTGTTGCAGGAATAATGAGCTATTTAAGCGGGTGCCCAGACATTCGGCGCGTGAATTGAGACAGTGCGGATGGAGGCTCTTCGTGCAAATGGCGCGCTAAAATTGCAGCTGCGTGCTGCATTCGTTTTCCATTAGTGTCATTGGAGACTAAACAGAGAGCGGAGTGTATAATCGGACGAACGGGGAATTAATGGAGGATCGTCCACGAAAAGCGGAAGACGAGTCAAAGAGAGTGGAGAAAGAGGCGCAAAGGGTGAAAGGAGAGATGAAAGAGAAGGAGGAATGAAGGGCGGAAGGGTTGAAGCGAGATGGAGACAGGAAAGAGGCCCTTATCGAAACAAAGGTCGATGTTGACCGTGCGTCTGGCCCTATAGAAAGTCGCAGTCGACTTGAAGAGCCTCCTGCCTTCCCAAAGACTCGATCCAGACTGCTCAGGGCGTAGCTTTCGTTAGGGAAACTATGGGCATGCTTCGTTTATGGTTTCTCATCGTCGGTGAATAAGAATATTTCAGCAAACGATAATGATTCAGTTAGTTCCGTTACTCATCGTTTTCTTGAGTAATCGTACCCAGCATTATAATTCTTATTTTCTATATTCTGATATTGAATAATTGGACAGTAGTCCTATACTTGAAAATATGCAACTATGAACGTCATCTAGGACCTAACTGGGTGAACACAGCTACTTAACACAAAAATTGTAACTAGCCTTGTACCACCTATTATAACGAAAGGAACACAGATATAAATTTTAACGATAGAAACAACGCTAGATACAATTTTATCAGTTACCTACCCACCTGGAACAATCAACCTCTAGTCATCCGACATTATTCTACATCACTGTACATTGTCAAGCACAGCGAGAAGAGCTCGTATTTATCAACGCCATCCCTAACGATCGACATTCTCCGTTGTCTTTTGCAGGCATGTCAGAAAGCGGCGGCAAACGACACCCCGTCCTTCTGTACATTCACGGCGAAAGTTACGACTGGGGCAGCGGAAATCCCTACGACGGCAGCGTGTTGGCCAGCTACACCGACCAAGTGATCGTGACGATGAACTACCGTTTGGGCGTGCTCGGCTTCCTCAACGCCAACGTGGCGCCTCAAACGAAGGCGAGGGTCGCGAATTATGGCCTGATGGATCAGATCGCGGCGCTTCACTGGGTCCAGCAACACATCGCACGCTTTGGCGGCGATCCCGATAACGTTACGCTTATGGGACAAGGAACTGGCGCCGCCTGCGTGCATTTCCTCGCCATCAGCCCGACAGTCATTCGTGGTAAGCACTCATATGTACAGGTTTCTTGCTTTTTTTGCGCGATCTTTCGACCGGTTGAATGGAAAATCAGCGACATTGATTTTTTGAGGCCGCTGATACGAAATCCGAAGAGACCGTTGATACAGACTTCCATTTTGCAAATAGATGCATCCTGACGACCACTAGTCAAAATTTACCCAAATCCAATTTTCATGTTCCATCATTCGGGACAGGTTGCTGAAAATTTTCCCCACTACTGACTTCGTCATCGTTATGCGACGGCGATTGATCGAGCCCTCTCACTTTGTCAGCGACGTATCTACATTTTACACCTTTGACAGTATCAAACACTCGACTCCCTGACGAAAACTTGACTATCATTCACGGTTAGTGCACTTAATGTACTGCGCGTCGGCCGATATAGTCGCACTTTACGATAATCGAATTTCCATACCTGATATTAGTGACCCCCATCTGGCCGATAAATTTCATTTATCGATGCATCAGGCACGGGCCTACGCGTAATACAAATTCTGTTCCCCGTATCGCCGTTATTAAAAAGTCCGACGGGCATTATGTTATTAAAATCGTGTTATATGAAGGGCCGTAAGTCGCAACGCCATTATGGAAATTACGAAGTCCATACGTTCCGCCGTCTGCATAATATATAAGTGGGAGGAGGGATGGTTTAGGGGTTTTTTATGGTAAACGTATGGTCTATTGGCTGAATTTGTTCGTTTTTCAGCTTTACCCGCGGAGTGAGCAAAGATAAAACGATGCTTGGCGGGGCGCATACAAGTTTTTGTATATTAGTTGAGGTTTAGTGCTTCAAAGTATGCGAACTTCTATATTTCTGCGACTGCATTCAAGACGCTCTGTATTACGCATACACGACTACGTTTCATAGAATCCGAAAGGCAAAAGTAGTGAAACATTGATATTCTATCGTCCGTGTAACAGTTTCGATTTTTTCCCTCGTTTTATGGAATTTCCCTCTCTCTCTCTCTTATTATATTCGAAAGTGCGCCGTGAGATTCAGTCGAACAGGGCCACTAACGAGATTCTCAAGGATATTCAAGCTCAACCAGGCCTTGGGTATCGCGCGAAATTCTATACAGCAAGCAGTCTCGACAAACTCGACACGCATTCAGGGGTAGTACAAAAAAATCATCTAATCGACGGAATAGAAAAAAAAATATAATAAGAACAGTAAACGATACAAAAAGAATACGTACACAGCGTGTCGAAGAAGTCCGTTCAAAAATATACGTCAAACGTCACATCGACACCCGGTACATGCACGAAAGACGGACAATTTTGAAGCACGAACTCGACGCTGCAAATGCACGTCGATTTGAGAATTTTGCCGAAGGCAACAAGCATCGACAGACTCGAAGAACGCGCGACAAGATCCTACTACTCCACTGATGAGACGATCCTTCTACTCCACCCCTCGCCATCGACAAATTTCCCGCCGCATCAACGTCAATTGTCACGAGTAACTCATCTGACAAGCAGACATTTCGGACTCGGAAATCGTTTCTGAAACAAGCTCTCACATCTACCCTTTATTCCGAAGCACGCTACCAACACGCAAGTGTTCTTTCCTCAAAGCAGATCCTCGAGACTCTTCTCGCGAGCCTCGAAAAGCATGCCGAATCGACTATATCCTGAGTCGACAATAGTCGTACAAATATACGCGTCAGCGTACCGATAAAGATATTATATCTTTTCCGCGAACGAAAGAAATTACGTCGGCCGAGGATGGACGGCCTGGGAGCCGAGTTGAAAGATAGCGATGGCTGCTTGAAAGCGGGGGATGCGCGAGGGGGTGGGAAGACGTGGGGGTGGCAGGTAACGAGGCCGAGAGATACTCCGGAACATCCGGCGGTCACGTCCCGAGGATATTCTCTCGTCTAGGGCTCGTTTGATTTCAGGCATTACCGGTGAAAAATTCCCGCGCGGAAAACTTCCCTCGCCTCCGCTCCTCCTGAACGTATCCATTGTTGGCGGTCCGCAGGCCGACCCGACCCGACCCGGAGATATCAATTCCGCGGGCCCGGCGGTATGGAATTTTTATCGATACTCGATGATGCATCGTTGACTCGAAACGCCCGGAACCAACGACCGTGAAAGTCGTATAACTCTTTTGTGTTAAACCTCACGCCGCCGGCTCGTCTCGCTTCGAATTCTATTCCGGACTCCTGCGGTTCGCTTCACTCTGTGCCGCGCCGGATAACGAGACACTCGAGGCTCGAGGATCTCTTAAAAATTGTTAACGCGTCTGACAGATAATTTGGAAAAAAAGAACGGGAGTCCGGTGGTGGTTTGTCGCGCGCGTTAGAGAAAATCAGAATAGGACGTCTTGCTCGCGACGATGATAGAACGCGCCTTATGGACACCGCGAGACACAGCTTCGACGAGAATATTGCCTCAAGAAACACTCGAGTATCTCTTAAAAATTGTTTACGCGTCTGACAGATAATTTGGAAAAAATGAACGCGAGTCCGGTAGTCTGTTTATTGCGCACGTTAAAGAAAATCAGAATAGGACGTCTTGCTCGCGACGATAGGCAGCGTGTCGACGATGATAGAACACGTTTTATGGACACCGCGAGACACAGCTTCGACGAGAATATTGCCTCAAAAGACACTCCAGGCTCAAGGATCTCTTAAAAATTGTTTACGCGTCTGACAAATAATTTGGAAAAAAAGAACACGTGTCCGGTAGTCTGTTTATTGCATAGGTTAGAAAAAATCCGAATGCGACGTCTTGGTCGCGACGACAGGCAGCGTGTCGACGATGATAGAACGCGCCTTATGGACACCGCGAGACACAGCTTCGACGAGAATATTGCCTCAAGGTCCCCGGTCCGCTTTTTAGTGGTGCGAAGTGAGAGGGTCGTCCGTGGGACCGGCTTTGCTCGTTTTCTCTTCTTCCGACGGCGCGGCGTCGCGATATTCGATAGGTGGAACATGTGCTGCGAGCGGCCAGGCAGTGGAAAGTGGAAAGTGGAAGGCGGCGGTAACACATTGCCGCGGATATTGGCTGTCTCCCTTTATATCTTCATCGTGGTCTCGTTCACGGTTAACGTTAGCCGACTAACAGCTCCTCACGAGCGCGTTACTCTCGCTATGGCGACCCCGTGGCGACCCACGGTGACCCCGTGGCGACGCCAGTGCTCAGACGCACACGTGGATTCACGCGTCTTCACGTACAGGGTGTCCCGTAATATCTGCTGTTATCCGGGAAGAGGAGAAGATTGCATTCTCTTGAAAGCATTATGACTCACTGACTGTTCAGATGTATGTACGCGGCGTAGAATTGTGGAGTGTATAGAGCCGAAAGATTTCGGTCAATTTTTAATCTACGCTTACGTTTCAAACGTGTTGACATCGAACATTTTGATTTAGACAATACTCATGAAACAATTGACAGATAAAGAGACTCGTTAAAACAACACTAATTTTCTTAAAATAAAAAATTATTCCGCTTACTTATCACGTACTGTGTACTATATGATATATCGTTTAAATTATTAACTTCGTTAAACGTACACGTAGAATTAAATGTCACGTATCCTCTTTACCGAGACACCTTGTACGTACACGTACACACGCCGCTACATCTGTGCACGTAGGATCTCGTGAGGTGGATGAGGGAGGTTCACCTCCGATATTATGTGCGTGAAATATCGCCCCTTTCTCTCGTACGTCGTCTTCTCTCGTAGGCGCTATTGGAAAATACTTTCCGCCCTTTATGAGCACCCGTTTCTCACCCCTTTACCTTTCTCATCCTTCCCCGACCGCCCGCCCCCAGCCCATCTTCGCCCTTTCTCACCCTTCCCTCTGCTACCCCTTTCCTTTTTCTCTCCCCCGTCCGCAGAACGGTCACTCAATCCTCGACATCTTCGTCCCGGCTTATTGTTGCTAACGCACGCGAGTCTGCAAAGATACACTCCACGCCCGTCCTCTCGGTTTAGCAACCGAAAGGGGAGCAGTGAAAAAAATGGGCTCGCGGTTAATAAAGTTACCGTATCCTCAGGAGTTCGTTCCCGCGGTAAAGCGCTTGTCTTTATAAGCTTTTCACGTCCGTGCAGACTCGCCGGCAAAGTAAACCGAGAGCGCGTTCGGTTTTAGTTTTACCGTCGGCGTTATGCGGAAGGAAAAATTCCCTCGGCGAGAGAGTTTCGCGGTTGTAAAGGGAGAGGGCTTGGCATGTTAATTTTATGGATAATCGAGTGTTTTTAAGCCTCCACCGAGTCGACCGCGGAATCCGGTGATGGTGTAGTAAATTCCACGAAATCACCGTATAGGCGTGACGGTACAAAAAAAAAGAACATTAAGGCCCTGTTTCACCAACGACTGATAAATCTCTAAATAGTTATTCGGCCAATAAAATTTATTTGTCAGTTAACGAGAGTATCGAGACCAATCATTTTGTCGAATAAGCGCTAACTGAAGTTGGTGAAACGAAAAACATCGATTTTAACCGGCAAATAATTTTATTCTACGAATAACCACTTATTCGTCGTTGGTGAAACCGGCCTTATGACATCTATTGGGATGGAGAAATATAGAAGAATTATATATTAATGTTTCTGTATATCTCTTGTTACGTGTTCCTCCGTATCATAAATAATAATAATAATAAAATACCAGTAATTTGAACTGTTCCCTAGCTCCAGTCTTAAATTCACTAATTGCCTGAAAAAATTATTATTGCGTTAAGATTGAATCGTGAGCTGCGCGAATATTTATCGCGTCCACCGAGATTGCAGCCTCATCACGCGCACCCTCTTTCACTTTGTCCTTCGTCGGACGAGCGCGGGCGAGGCAGCGAGAGGCGGTTGAATAATGAAAGCTTCCCCCTCGAAATGATCTGCAAAACTGTGAGACGCGAGGCCGCCCCGTCGCCTTCTTGTCTTCGAAGGGACGCCGCGGAGAAAGAGTTTCCGGCGTCTTTGTCTCGGCGAGACGCCGCGGGAAGTGTCGTTTCGCGAATCCCGACTGCCTCCCGAAACATCGCCCGGCGACACGCGAACAATGCCGCCGCGAATGCCACTTTGACGATCGCGAAAATTTCTGCTTCCGCCGCTTATTAAGGTGCGTCTGCACACTCTACAGACGAGAACGAACGCGCACGAGGCAGTCTGAGCACGATGTTCATCGGAGGCAAGCGAGCAAGCCGAGGCGAACCGAGTCAATTGGTTGGTTTATGGACAATTTATTCTAGTGTCGAAGGATTGGTGTGAAATTTTTGTCTCGGCTTGCTCGCGTGCTTCTGATAGGGTTATTGAAAAGATCGATTCTTGGTGTTTGATTTAGTTGGAGAATTGAACAATTTATTGTTTCAAGAGAATCAAACGTTCGTAGAGTAGACGCATCTTTTTACGCGGACGCGCAGGACAAAATTGTTGAAAACGATCGAGGCTTCGAAAAAATCAGGCCGCGTCGACGAGGATAATGAAAGGGGAATAAGGAGTGGGTTGGACGATGGAAGCGGTACAGTCGTTGGCGAACGTGGACGTCCTGCAGGACAATTGCGAGCGAAAAGGGACTCTGAACAGCAAGGGAACTCGTTCTCTTTTCTCTCTTTTTGCCGTCTATTCCCTTTCTGTCTTCCGTCGTCCTTTTGCTGTTTTTTTCTTTCTCTCCTTTTTTTTTCCAATTATCGAGAGCTCGAACGGAGATGTCACGTTGTTGAATAAGCGGAAGATAGACGCGGGATTATTATTTTCTGAAGGAAGCAGAAAGGAGGTAGAAGAGAATGAACCGGTGCGGCGAAGGAACTGATATTTGATGGAAAATGGCTCTTTCCGCGATGATTCGAAAGCAATCCGTAGTCCGCAGGAAGAAGACTCGCCTACATCTTTGTTCCGTGGTATATTTCCCCATCGTGTGGGGGAGGAACGTAAGGTGCTTGTTTCATACCATTGTTCATCAGGTTCACTCTCTCTCACTCTCCTCTTCTCTCTCCCTTTCATTATTTTTTCTTTCATCGAGGAACCCACTTTGAGTGGTCAAAGTTCCGAAGGGGTCGTGGACGTCGAGTGTGATGAAGCAAAATCTACAAGAGGCTGTCTTTGTTTCTTTTGTTGTTCGACGCGACGTCGGTACAAAGGAGTCGCGCGGGTAAAATTGAATTGCAGAGGACCTCGGGAAGGTGGCTGTTGCCAGAAAGGATTTGCTGCTCGAGACTTAACCCTCTTGATCCTCGATGTCCTCGGCACGATCTTCGCGAAATAACCTTCGGTCCGCTCGAACTTTTTCAAACAGATCCCCAGTTCATTTTTCGTAACACGTCGCACTCGCAGAACATCTAATACATTTATTATTGAACTATGAATTCAACTATATCACCGAATGATCGAAGGCATGATATGTCACATTGATATTAAATATCGGAATATTTCGTTTGCAGGACTCTTCAAACGCGCCATTCTCTTATCGGGCAGCGCCTTGTCTTCGTGGGCAGTCGTCGAGGATCCAGTCTCCTACGCTCTTAAACTCGCCAAAGCCGTGAATTGCTCGGTCCCGGAGGATTTATTCAAGGACAACGAGTTGATCGTTGATTGCCTTCGAGAGAGCAGCCTCGAAGAACTGACGCAGGTCGACGTTCAGCCGCCGACTTTCCTCAGCGCTTTCGGACCCAGTGTCGACGGTGTCGTTATCAAGCCAGACTACCAGAAGGACCTCCTCTCTTACCTGGGACCGGAATTCCAAGGATTCGGGTAAGGAATTAATTCGAATAACGCCGGATGCTGCGCGTTTCACTTCGCCGCGACACTTGAGAAATTTGCTCAGCAGAAACCCACGAGATACAAGGGAAAATAGTTCGGCGAAGGAATGTCAAGTTTATGTATCTAAGCTTACGAATTTGGCGCGAGACAGCATAACTCCAGACAAACATCGATTTTCGAGTCAATCCCAAGAAAAATTCCACAAAAATGACACAAATGTCAGCCTTTCATTACAGCAAAACGTCGAGCCTGATATTTTGCCCAGCCGATTGTCCCGGCGCTAAACATGCTTCCGAAAAGAAGCGGAAAAATTGGATCAGCCCCGAACGATTGTTATAAGCGCGTGTAGACAGAGCTTAGCGTCGTATCGGGAGCCGTCCGCGAAATTTGCCGAGTCGAAGTATCCGAAATTGGCGTGTTTGTTCGGAAATTGCCCCGGGGGCCGCGGTTGCATTATACACACCGGCAATCCGACGGCCAGGAGAACTTCCAATTGAATATACAGCGCCAATTCCGGGCCCCGCGCAAAGTTGCCGGCGAAATTTAATTTGAGGATTTGGCCAACCGAACGTTCCCGCTCCCGCCCACCCGGCTGATCGTTCGGACTCCCTCTGCTGCTTCATCGATATATCGACCGTTCACCCTTCGCCTCCTTTTCCTATGCAAAACACGACTGTTCATTCTGTGCTTCGCCGATTTACGCGCCAGTTCTGCCCCATTGTGCTCGGAAGCGTTCAAGTTTATTCCTCCTGCAGGCGGTCATTAGAGATGGGAACGATACTCTCGCGGAGTATATCGATCGGTCCTGAGAAGAATATGGTGGCCCGACGAAAAAGTATTGGGGCCTCGATACCTGCCGGATTTTTCGGGAAATAAATCGGTGGTATTTGACAGGGGCTGAGAATGTATTCTTATGGCGCACGTTCTTGGTACAGTTTAAAACTGCAGAGCTCTCGTGTACTTTTGCAAGTGTCAGAACGATTAATGTAAAACGAATCTATATAGTGTGTAAGAACAATGAGACACGGAGCATTAAACCAAATCTGCTCGTTTCAATTTGCGTCGAATAATTAATTCCGTGTTACAAAAAGTAGCGTATTTGGTTGCGCTTAAATATATTACAGTATTAATTGAATCAGTCGGATCTGTAGTGATCGGACGGGCAAATGTTCGCGTCATTAAATTTGTCACACTACAGTTTTACCTTTCGCGCAGCGCGAATGTGGCTGGCAACGACTTTCATACTTAACGCGTGACAAATCATTATCCGGGCGGGGTCGGGCAAAGCGAACGAATTCAATAAAGCGACGTTCTTCATATGTAACGGCTAAACCACTAATCATTCGCACGGCGCTAACATAAAGCACGGTAAATATGTGCACGTCATGTCCAATAATTAAATTGTCGGGATTCGGACTGACAAATAAATACACCGGGACTCGACTTCGGCTCTATTGTAAACTGAAATCGAATTACGACAGGCCGACGATTTTCGACGAATCGCCGTGATTTTTAACGACCCTCCGCGCGATTTTCCGCGAACGATGATGAAGTGTGCCATTATGCCAATTGTCAACGCGATCTTCGAGTATAAGTTCTGCGTAATTCGGTAAACTTATTCTCTGAATCCGTCTAATTTTAATACATAAAATAAAGAAAAGACATTATGAATCGTCCGTTTCAGGCCGTTGCCGAAGAAAGCAGAACACGGCGCGCCAATCACGAGCAACAACAAGTACGACCTTTTGTTCGGCGTTACCACGAGCGAGGCATTGTGGAAGTTCGCCGAGAAGGATGTGCAGCAAGGATTCGAGGGCGAGAGGAGGGACAGGATAATAAGGACGTACGTCAGGAATGCGTACATTTATCATTTGACGGAGATTTTCTTCACGGTGAGTAACGTCTTCATCAGTCGCTCAAAACACGTCCTCTTTCCTGTCTCTGCCAGACACTCGCATTACATCGCATCCTGCTCAAGCATATTAGTCCCATGGCCACTGTACCAGTTTCTTATCGCTCGACCATTTATATACCCACTAGAGCTGAGAATAATTGAACATCTAAATATCCGAATATTATTACTCGAATTTCGTGAAACGAGTGAGACAATGCAATAACGCGATAACGTAATATCAAGGAAGAAAATGCGAATCCATGAACTTCGCACCGATCCTTCCCTCGCATCGACTCCTGATTACTCCCCGGCCCTTGGATCTGATAAAGCAAATAATGAAATTGCGAGCGCGGCTGGAAGGGTTACACGAAAAATGCATCAATGCAAATTGTACGTTCCGTCGGGTGCTCTGACCCTTTCATATTTGACCGCGGATATCGATATACGTGCGTGCGCGCACACGCCGTACAGCCACGTCTACGAATGGGAAAAAAAGGGGGTTTAAAAAAAAAAAAAAATGTAATGCGACGATACGTCACAAATATTTGACCTTAAAATTTCGCGCGTCAGATGCGATCGGTATAAATAGTACATATCTATGTAATAAATGTAACGCGCAGAGAGTGTCGGGGAGGAAAAAAAAAATAGAAACATAAAAACGAATTTGTCAGCCGAAATTTTAGGTTTGCTCGCGGACCACTGTCCGTCCCTCTTTGACCCCGTGTCGCGCGCACCGAACGCATACAGTTGTCCGCGAACGTAGACGCGGCGCCCAGCTGTATATCTCGAATATTTGACCTGAATGATGTACGCCCCCGCACTCGGTCTCTTGGTTGTAATAAATATACGAGTCCGTTATCTCTGCGCATCCGTTTAACGGGCCATTTCGATACGGACGCGAGATGCAACTAATAAATAACAAAAATCACGGACGGTATCTCGGGCGGCCGCTCGGCGTGTTCGGCTCGCAGATTTTTCAGCAAATATCCAGATCGCCGGTTGATTAAACCGCCCGAAAAATCGGACGAGAGCGATCCGGGCCGCGGATTCTTCGCGAATTCCTTCGCGAATTTTCGGCTAATTCCTGCGTTCGATCTCGTACGTACGCGCGAATTGAACGCCAAGCAAGTTCCCGTCCGATGCATTTTTTCCCATCGCCAATGGCAGCCGAGTTATTCGGGTGGCCTGTTTTAGCCGCCTCACTCTGTATATGTATATAATAATCGGACGAGTATATGCAAATTGTATGTCCGGCATAGGCGGTTAAAGGCTTATTTGACTACCATGAACGAACGGCCGCTCGGTTAACGACTCGTTTCGATATCGGGAACAGCGATGCGAAATTATATTCCGCGTCTCGTTCGGCGAAACGAGCAGTCGTCGAAAGCGATAGCAGGCTGGTATAGCGAAACGTAACAATTATATCCGGTAAGCACACAAAAGATTATTTTGAGCAGCAAAATATTTTTTAACCCTAGCAAAACCAGCGAATAACAAAGCTGCCATGAATTATTGTATGGCAGACGTTCAAATGGCAGAGACATTAAAAATGGTTGATATTCAGGAAATTAAATGGAAATTAAATGATTAAAAATGGTTGATACTGAGGATATGGAATGTTGAGAAATATAAATGATACGAGGCTTGCTTAGGTGTGCACATTTTGCTTATAGGTGGTGAACGAGTACACGGATTGGGAGAGAACGGTCCAACATCCGGTGAACACAAAAGACGCCTGCGTGCAGGCGTTGAGTGACGCACAATTTGTTGCACCGCTCGTTCAAACCGGCGACTTGTTCACGTTGAGACACACCAAGAAGCCGAATAATCCGCATATTGCTCCGATTCCCGAAAGCGAGCAGGAACCGATGCCGAAAACCTACTTCTACGTGTTCGATTACGAGACAAAAGACGGCGACTACCCGCAGGTGAGTAAATAAGTAATAGAATAAATCTAACACTTCTGGTAATGTAAACGAAAAAGATTAAAGCCGCGCAGTTCAACTTTTTCCATTCACACGCCACAATTTGAAAGTCAACAGCTTTATACGCACATACACAGATTAATGTATTTAAATACACATAAAACGGATATCTCCACTAAGCATCCCTTAAGTCTCTAAAACTCTGGCGGTTAACTCGATAGGAGTAATCGCGAGGCAAACAGGTATTAAGTTTCTATTACGACGCGGATCGCGCGTTTTCCTCGTCCCTCCGTTCCGGCGAGAGCAGAGAAAGCGAGGAGAAAAACGAAACGTCCGATTGTTAGGTTCGAATTCCGTAAGTGCTATCGGTGCTCTAACCAATCCAAGCTCTCGACTCCAATTTCCACGCTACTTCTGATAATTGGACGAAATCGAATTTAAACCCACTTGCGTGCGGCCGCTTCTTTCCCTCGATTCTTCTTTCTTATCAAGGGTCACTCGGTCAATTTGTGCGAGCGAATAAATCGAATCGGCCCGGATCCGTCGCGAATTCTGTCGGCCGCAACTGTAACGCAAGCTCAGGCTTCGTTATTCGAACGGACGCGCTTTGTAAACGGTCTCATCCGTTTATTGTACTTCGTTCTTTTTTTCTTTTAACTCAAATAAACTCACCGCTTATCGGAACGGACTGGAATGATGAGTAGGGCAGTGTCAATATTTTATTCGGTGCTGGCTCAAGGCCAACGAATGCCCCGAGCTCGAGAATGCACTATTTCATTGTCTAACTGACAAGACGTTAATGCTGCATGAGCGCTGGATTTGAAATAAGAGATTAAAGCGTCAGTCGTGCTCCGAGCCAGGCTTCATTACTGCATTAAGTGTGATATTTTGTTAATTTCGTGAATTTAATATTAAATAACAGTAAGCGAGACTTGCGAACTCTTTGCTTCTATCTAGGACAGTAGAGGAATGAAAATGGCACTGACGCTGGGACCCTATGTCGATCATATGTAATTCAGCGGATAAAAGAAACTCTTTGGTACGATTAATGCAATTGAATCTACCGAATAAACTCCGATGCTCTTCTCCCTGAAACAATATATTATATACCGTCTGACGTTCTTATAATGTACACGAAAAAAAAATATACCCGTTTAACAGAAAACCTCCGCTTTTTTTGAAGTCGGTCGAAAAATCTATTTTACTCAGCACCCAATCCAATGACACACTTCATTGCACACGAATCGGCCCGCTCACCCTGCGCGCGTATATTTAACGCACCCGCGACTAATCGACGACATAAAACACCAGAGCGCCACACCCGCGGAGAGATCCGCCATCATACCGCTCCTATTAAATATTCAGTACGCTCGGAGCAACGTTTTAACTTAAGACTCACGTAGCGCACTTTTCTGCTCCCCGATGTACAGCCACCGCATGAAAGAGAGAAAGAGAGAGAGAGAGAGAAAGAGAGAGAGAAAGAAGAAGAGGTAGCAAGAGCAAAGTGAAGAGCAAAACCGAAAGGCAGATGGAGACAGAAACGTTATGCACCTATAGCAGAACGGGACACGGAATAGAGACAAGAAAAAAAAAAAAAAAGAAAGAAAGAGAGAGGCGTACCATAATCGGACTATCTCGGAATATTTTATTTCCCACATTGAAAGTGGCAGACCGGGCGAAACTCTTTCCGTATGAAAGCCGGAAGTCGCCGGCGACGTGCGCGGATTTTGCGCCACTCCGCTGAGAAAGAAACCAGCCGCGGGAAAAGTGAAAATAAGGAATCGATCAGCAGGAAATCACGGATCTTTCGCTGATCGACCGCGGCTTCTTCATTTAAAAATGATTAAAGTTACATCATAATAAACATTGAGCCTTCTCAACGTGCGCATAAAAAATCGGATCGAACATCGCTGGTACAGACTCCGAGGCTCGAAATTGGTCGAGGGATCGATCGAGTGACGCGATCGCGAAAGAATGAATTACGTCGTTAGCTCGTACGTCTTCGTCACTCGACAAGCATCCGCAAGGGGGTGTTGCCGGCGAGCCAGGCAAGGATCGCGAACGGCCGCCCGGGGGTGTCGAACGGTCGTTGACGTAGTGCGAGGCGTAATGTTACGCGTTTTAATTAGTTGCACGACCGTATCCGGCCGGCGGATCAAATTAGCTCCGGAAACGTAAATCGAGCCGTTGAGTCGTGGAAATCGTGCTGCAATGGCGACGAGGGTAACGCCACTCGCGTGCCTATTATCGAGGCTATCGTTACGTAACGTTACACGCTGTAAAACGCGACTCCGAGAGCGCGGGTCCTTTCAAGCTGGGCTTCGATTTTCGCCGGACGATCGGCGCGCGGAATTCTTCGCTATAATTTGATCGCCGAGGGCAATGTTTCAATTGGCGCGGGATCGTTCTTTGCGTTTAAGATTCGATGTGATGTGAAGTGGGCAGAGTATTCCGACACCCAGTGTCAGCTTGACGTAAAGTTTGTAGCCATTCTCTTTTTGTATGAAGCGAACGAGTAACGTACGAATGGATGCGAATTTTTCGAATGACCAGAGAGCACTGGAGTCCACGATAGGTAAACATTCGCAGACATCCAGTTCGACAGGTCTCACTCGAGCACATCGCCGCCGGTCCACTTCCGTGCGCTCGCGCGTACGAGAGCGCTCGAAATATCAGTTTACCGAAATTCCCGAATGGTTGAAACCGCAGTCGCCAGACGACTAACAGCTCGCGCGATTAGTTACAAGCTAACATAGAAGGGTAGCGGCATTACGGCGGTCAGGGCTGAAAGGGTGGGGAAGAAACGAGTGGTCCGAAACGCGGCTTTAGCCAGGGCAATTATGCCTTTGCAGGTGAGTTCCAGTTTCGTGTTGATGCGCCGTATACCTCGCACAACCGCAGGTCAACCCTCGCCCCTTGTCCCACCCACTCCCTCTCTCTCTCTCTCTCTTTCTCTTTCCACTTCATCCACTCTCACTCCCGCTCATATTATCATCGTGTTTACGTTCAATTATGTACAAATTACGTTATAACGGCGTGAGGTTACGGCATTGTGCGGCGTCGGCGGACGACACGGGCCACTGAAATCAATATCCACTATCCACGGCATCGACCATCGACCGGCCTAGATACCTCGAAACTTCTCGCGGCAGCGAGACACGCATTCGACGCGATTACGGAAGCATTCTAGACGCAGAGAGGGAGTCTGTCAAAAGAAAAAAAAAAAAAAAAGACAGAAGCAAAAGCACCCTAATCCGTCCCACTCCCGGCTCCCTTATTTATGCCCTTTTTCCTGAAAACGTCTGTCGCCCCCAGGTTCCCCCGCGCGCACACGTGTCCCACTCAGAAATCCGGCGACTTTCGAGAAATGGAGCGCGCAGGAGTGCAAGCTTTCATTTTCTCCCGGCCACGCGGGCCTTTCTTCCGCTCTCCTCCGCTCATCGCGAAACGCAGAAATAGCAATCACAGCGAGTGGGGTGTCGACGCTTACCCTCGTCCCGACGCCGGCTACCCCTTTTTCACGAGCCCTCGCCTAGATGCGGCCCTGCTAACCCTTTCTTCCTCGCCGCTTTTTCTTGCCGCCCGACGTGTGTCGTCGATGGATCCATTCGCTCGAGTGGAGAGCGGGAAACTTGCGGGAATGAGACACTTAAGCTAATTCTATCAGACGCGGCTAGCGAAAATATATTCGTCGCGCGTCGAGAAGAAGCTCGCGCGCAACGAACGTTTTTTCTTGGAACTTGGGAGCTGGGGCAAGGTAGTTTATGATGGTCTTGTGTTGAGGAAGAGATTGGTGTTTGGGGTTGACTTTTTTTTGTTCTTTATGTCCTGTGAGTTAGAAACGTGGAGTTTGGGAGAAGAAATGAAATTCGATCGACTGGCTTTTGTAGAGACATGGAAAAACGAAATGAGCCACAAATTCTCTAGTGCTTCTTAGATAAGTACAGAGCAAACGAACTTGAAAGCTAGAAGAAATACTTGACGCTGGCACGGTTCCCAGGAATGCTCTCGTATGAGGAAGAACAATGCGAGAAAGAGAGACGCGAGGGCATTAGACTGACGGGGCGAGACAATGTAGAAGCAAACGTATAAGTCAGTCAAAGCGGAGTCTCTGCTTGGGGTTTCGTGTCTCCTGAGTTCTGCTTGCTTTGACAATTCCCCATGATAATCTGCTTTGCCTTCGTTGTTGCGCCCGACGACGCGACTCGCGTTTCACGTTCTACTTCTCCGCGTCACCCGTTCCCCTGCTCTCGTAATTATGTAACTGCAGCTTTTATTTCACAGACGACGTGGCGCCATTGTATTATGACGCTGGCATTAATGCACTGTACTATGCGGGATGAATTATTTCTCGTTTACCGGCACAATCGACGGTCTCGGAGCAGTGTTAATAACAGCGGCGTCGGCGTGGAAAAAAAGATTGATCGGAAATATCGACTCTGTCGATCTTGAAAGGAGTCTGGCACACCACATGTTTCCAGGCAAAAAATAGACAATTTTATCTTTGCCTCAAAGCAGTTGTCTAAAGCCGTCTCTAATAGTATATCTAGTCTAAGATTTGATGCGTCTCGAGGTTGCTTTAAGAAATTTCCCAAAATTTTCCGCTCCGACAATCGTCGACTTCTTTTGTTCCCTGCGGTCCAGCGCTTTCGACCAGTCTCCTTCCTTCCTTCCTTTGCATGCCGACATCTCGAAAAGGAATTGATTCGCGATCGATATCTGGAAATGGACGGGCTGACATGGAACGCCGAGTCGAAGGGCGCGCTGATAGATTTCGAGCGCCGACTCGAAAATCCTCGGCGTATCGATGAGGGGCTGAGCGGGGGTTGGAACGAGGCGGTCCGGGGGTGGCCCGAGGACTGGAAGCTACGAGCAGAAGGAGGACTCTCAAATCCCCGGAACGATCTTCGGGATGAATTTCGTTCGTTCACGGAGCCGATGGCATCCACCCGCAATGTCCGTTTTCACTTCGACGGCAGATTACAAGCGGCTTTTCCGCGGAAACGTTTCAATGATGCCCGTCTATTCCGCCCCACCTTCGTGTCTCGACGACGCGAGCAAAAGGTCTGTTTATTGTCCGAGGTCTGCGCGAGTCGGTGCGACGGAATTCGAGTCGAGACGGCGAAAATGTGAACATTTTTCATTCATGGCTGGTTGACAAATTTGGACGGATTTTTATTTTTTTGGTTTTATTTTGTATGCAAATGGATAACTGGTTGATATACGAAAGTCAGTGGGGAACGGTTGTTGACGCTTCGCTTTCGGGCCCAGAGATTTTGCGCTGTTTTTCGCGCTGGGCATTAAGGATTATTTGCGGATCGGACGGCTTGCTTTTGTAGAATTTCGGAGGAAAAGCGAAATTTTGATAACCACTCCCGGCACACACGGGTGCTTCGTACGGCTCGTAGAATTTTTCATGGATCTCTAAAGCCGTTTTTTTCTATTTTTCGAATAAAGCAGTAGAATATGCCAAAAACGCAAAGTTCTGAAACAATCATACACTCTTCCAATATTTGTACCGTCAAGCGTGAATTATGAAATAACCACACGTTTTGGCCACTAAAACACCCATGCTCGTTAATAAAGAACTAGCAATAAAAAAAGCTATACGTTTCGGTCCTGGCGAATCGATCTCGAAACTTTCAATTTCCGTCACCAACGTCAACGGACGTCTCGCATTTTTCCGCGAGCCCCTCGCGGCAGAAATAATGATCGTAATTAAGTTGCCTTTCGACGCGATCCGGTATCGCCGGCATCAGCAGGACACAAATTCCTTTCGGCCGTCGCGAAATCGGGCGAGACCCGAGGAGGAAACGTTGTCAAGCTTACGCCCGGGCAACAGGTGTCCTAATGGTCGAACGGACATTCATTGTCCTCTCGGCGTGCTTTATTTTACGAGCGATTCATTTCGTTCGTCATTGTTTCGAGTGGCGAGAGTCCCTCCTCGTCCGCCATACCGATTTCAATCGACATTCTTTTGTCGAACGACCGTCGACGCTGCGCGAAAATACGACACTGGCCGACGCTGTAAATGCCGATGTTACCGGTAAATGTTTTACGGCGCCAAATTGAAATACTAGCGCCGGCATAATTCAGACGGGCCCGCGGCAATGGGAACTGTTGCCGCGCTCGTATGCGCCCGGGAAATGCGTCGAAACAAAAGACAGGGCTTTCAATCGAAATACGCGTATCTGTCGCGTCGATTTTTCACGAAAGCTTATGTAGGATTTTTCTATTGGACAATTAGACGATTTTCGATTTGACGCGAATGATCTGGAACGACGCTCCGATTCCTCATACTATTATTATTTATTATTACATATAAAAACACTTAAACTGAATACTATTGATTATGCTTGTCTAAGTTACCTCTCTACCAAATTCCATAATAAAATCCATTGGGCAGTTCAGTCGTGCGGACGTGACAAACAGGACGGACAGACAGACAAAACTCACTTTCGCGTTTGTAATATTTGTTTGATTACGCGCAACATGCCGCACGTATGGCACGAAACGAAGTGTCGTTTGTCGGAAAAAAGGAAGGAAGAAAAATCGGCGCGAAATTACGCAATCACGTAGCCGGCGCACGTCATCTCTTTAAAAATCCGGAAAGGGAACGCGGGACCAATGTAAAACGCATTTGTCCGCCGCGGTCGGTCCTCGTGAGCGGATTCACGTGCCGCGCTTATGCCGGCCAACACGGCCGTTGCATAAATTCGTGCCTCCGGCAAATTACGTCACCGCTGCCGATCCTCATGCATGCGCGTGCACGTCAACTTGCCGGAAACGAGCGCGCGCGATTTGTCCCGCGACATGCCGTACAATTTGCCAGGCTACTCCGGATTGGCTGAAGACATTCGTTATAAGTGCCTGCGTCTACTTCGCTGTACCGATGAATCTAACGATGAATGAAACGAAATATTTACATTGATTCGAACAGGTGCATGCGGATTTGACATATTTCGCGCGGGAAATGCGTTGGGCGTGAATAATTGATTGATTCTGAAAGACTCACGCATCAATGATTTTCACTGAACTGTCTGTAAATAAAGCATACGCAATCGAAAGCAGAAACAATGTTTACAAGCGACAAGTAAATAATCATCTGGTTGCTCATGGCTGATTTGTTAAATGCTGAGCGAAGCGAGAAGACGGGAAGAGGGATTGGAAAGACGGAGCTGGACGAAGAAAAGTATAAATTGATACAAGCGAGGAGGGGCGAGAGAGACGGGAGATAATATCGGAGCCACGTCACGTGCCTCGCATGTGCAACAATGCGCCACTCCACGTTTACCTACGAATGTGCTCCCCTACTTTTTCCCGTTTGCAAGCAATTTTTACGCGCCGGCCCGTTCGTTCTTCCGCGTTTCCGCCGCACACTGTATTTTCTCTGCGCTCTCGTGTATTCTTATTTGCTTGCACTACCGTATGTGTGTGTTTGTGTGCGTGTGCAGGTACGGTACCCGTTCGATGTATGCAGGAAAGTGTTTGTACACGCTTACGCAATTTCTTCCGGCGCGGTTACGTGGAACGATTTCTCAATAATTTCATTCGAATTCCACAGCGGCCAAATATTGCTTTATTAAGGAAACTAGAATAGTTGGATATTTCGGAAAAATAGATCTCTGTGTTCCCTTTTTACGTAATCGGTTAGTACAGCCTTTTGAGAACGTCTTGGCGTAAGAAAAAAATGATTATTCGGCAAATTCCTTTAATGTGGCCCATTGCGCATACGCAGGCGCTCGCGCATTCCGAATAAATAATCGCATCTTGCGCGCCCACGGAAACTCTCCCGTAGGATCCTCGCAAATAGCACTGAAATTGATAGCTTAAAGAAGCGAGTCGCGCGAGGTAAGAAAGAGAGGAGACGACGGCGTCAGGCAAACAGCGCTGAGAAATTCACGGTTGTTCGCCAATGAAAATTCTGCCGACTCGATCTGTGCATACACCATTCTCTCTGTCTACCTCTCCTCCATTCATTCCCTTCGGCTGCCGACTTTGTTTGCCAGCGCGCGCCCGGCATCGTCGTTTCCAGTTTACGTCGGGCTCCTCGCCGGGACAACAAGCTGATTCTCAAATTAACTATGATTGCTCTGAAGACACGACGCTTTCTGCAACCGCCCGCTCGATCGCGCCGAACGAACGTGCCGACTTGAGAGCGATCATAAATCAGTAACCGATGTTTTAATTCGCGCAAGAACGATCGAAGTTTCGCCCGATAAAACTTTGTTAATTTCTACCGCGCCGCGCGGGCTGGTACCTCTTGTCGACGATCGCGGGCCCGATCATAATTTCATTAGAGCGAGGCGTTGTAGTGACGAGACGAGACGAGCGGCGCCATCGATCGTCTTCTTTCTAACGAACGATCGTCGACGGACAGGTACGTTCGACAGGTCGGATGATGGGCAGTCGTTAATGAGTTCACAAATCAACCACCACCGCCGTTCATTCCCTGGTGTTTTACATCTGCGGTTCTCAACGAGACTGTCGAGAGCAGATTAAACGTATTAGTATCAGCAATGTTAAGTACTGAAAATCAGACATGCAACAATGTTTATATCTCGGAAACGATTAAACCTTCGATCTATGTTCACTAAGATTTTTTGCCAGTTCCGTATGTCGCGTGTATCCTACAAACACTGATCTGTTTTTGAAACACCCTGTACAAGGGTGTCTAAAATTTGTTCAATTCCGTATTAGACGGTCCACCAAAAAAAGAAACGGTTGAGAACCACAGTTCTAAGCCCTCCTCGGTACTATCATGTCACTAATACCCTTCCATATTTCGTGTTTTATTTCGTCTGTCTCAATCTCTACCCACTCTTACCTCTCTTCCCAATCGTTATTTACCTCCTTTCATCGCCATGGACACAATGGCCGGCATCTTGCGACGATGTTTAAGCTCTCGAAAGTTTTATCGAACGATAGTCCGTGGAGCGGGAAGGGCCGCGCTGCATTATTCTTTGCACGCCGGAACCCGATACCGCCTCCGCTTGTGTTTCCTTCTGAAAGCAACCCTCCTCACCCCCCCCCCAAGAACTACCCCCTACCCCACGGGGAACACGCCTTTTTTTCCCCCCCAGGCCGAGCGTGCCCGTCGTAATAAAGTTCGAACTCTGCAAGTGCAGCGGGATGCGCTGAATTCCTTTGCTCTTTAAACACTCGTGTCTGACCAGTGCGAAGTTGTACTACTTAAGTTCAGCTGGTAGTCTCGTGAAGTCTGGCTGTACTTCCAATTAGATCGGCTATTTATTTTCTAGCACCGTTATATGCGTCGGGTAATTAGTGAAGGTATCTTTGTTTGTGTAATGTGATTCGATGGTGTGCGAAGTAAGGGAAGAATGTTTTTTTTTATGAACACTTGAGAATATGATTTTGCGTTCTTTTGACGGCTCTCTGTCATGTGCAGTTGGATCTGTATAATGAATGTTCGTACGGGTATATTGTAGTGGAAGCATGAATTCTGGAATGTCTGACCAGTGCGAAGTTGTACTACTTAAGTTCCGCTGTGGTCTGGTGTAGTCTGACTGTACTTAGTTCGGCTATTTATTTTCTAGCACCGTTATATGCGTCGGGTAATTAGTGAAGGTATCTTTGTTTGTGTAATGTGATTCGCTGGTGTGCGAAGTAAGGGAAGAATGTTTTTTTTTTATGAACACTTGAGAATATGATTTTGCGTTCTTTTGACGGCTCTCTTTCACGTGCAATTGGATCTGTATAATGAACGTTCGTACGGGTATATTGTAGTGGAAGCATGAATTCTGGAATGTCTG
This sequence comes from Priocnemis perturbator, assembly GCA_963942575.1. Classification (NCBI taxonomy): domain Eukaryota; kingdom Metazoa; phylum Arthropoda; class Insecta; order Hymenoptera; family Pompilidae; genus Priocnemis; species Priocnemis perturbator. Next base: position 11,450,979 of record OZ012655.1, on the reverse strand, counting down.
ATCAGCGCGAAGTTGTACTACTTAAGTTCCGCTGTAGTCTGGTGTAGTCTGACTGTACTTAGTTCGGCTATTTATTTTCTAGCACCGTTATATGCGTCGGGTAATTAGTGAAGGTACCTTTGTTTCTATAATGTGATTCGATGGTGTGCAAAGTAAGGTCAGAATGTTTTTTTTTTTATGAACACTTGAGAATATGATTTTGCGTTCTTTCGACGGCTCTCTTTCACGTGCAATTGGATCTGTATAATGAACGTTCGTACGGGTATGTGCAGCGGAAGCATGAATTCTAGAATTTTTTACGTTTCCTGTGAAACGTGTGGACGTATTGTATGTGAAATAAGAAGTTATAGGCAGGATCTTTGTCATGCAGAAGACTCCGGGCATACGGCAGAGTTTCGGTAAAGCGTTGTCTATACGAGACACACGTATATATCTTCATTCCAGCCACATCGAACTTCATAAAAATCTGTCTTTGAAGTATCGGCCGCAGCAACACTTCGCTCGGCGGGAAGTTGGCCGAGAAAAAAAGAAAGGTGGGGGCAGCGTATAGTCGTCGAATCAGGTGACACGTTTCCGCCGAAGCGCGAGGGGGTGAGTGGGGGAAGGAGGGGAGGGGGCGGTAAATTTTATTGGGTCGTTTAACGATCGAGTCGAAAGGATAACGGGACCGACGACTGTCGACGGGCCAATAAAGATTATGGATCCGATAACTGCTTTTTGCGAGTGCGATGCGCAAGACTGCGCGCTCTGCGGAATATGGCTCTCGCAATTACGGATCTGCTCCCACGAGAGGCGCAGGGGGGAGAGTAAATAATTATGAGTGAGCCCGACCCTTTTTTGCTTTTTTCCTGTCGAACGCGGAAGGGCAAAAAGCGGAAAAGCGGCTGCCCGATTACGCAGGTGCGGGCTGGCTCAAAGTGGAAGCAGTCCTGGCGACTGAATGAGCCCGTTCGCTCTGAGAAATATATTTGTAAAGCGTAAAAAAGGTAATAGTATATACATATATAACATATATATAACAAAATTGTAGACTTTGATTATTTTGTAGCTTTTTACTTGACTCGTCAAATGCTTTAGACAGCATGCGTAGACGATGAAAAAATGACGAGGAGTTAATGATGGGAATTAACGGTGGAGTTAGAAATATGTAATGTAAAAATATGTAATGTAAAAAAAATCCGTTCTCTGCGTTGAATATGAATAATCTGTGGTTATCATTCAAGTTAAATAGAACACTGGAAGGATGTAAATCCAATATTAATTTTCTACCTTCTTCTAATCAAAATGAAAAGTGAACTAGTCCTCGCCATTCAATACGCACGCTCCTGGGCGCGCGGACATGGAACTTTCCGAAATCCCGAAAGCCCGTCGGAAAAATCAGGAAATCTCCGAGGAAGCGCGGGCCGCAGGAAGGCGCGGCGAACGGGTGTCGGGCGGAGCGTAAACAAGCGCAAACAAGCTGTAAACCCGACGCGTCGTTCCGGTCGCGTTCATTCGAGAGCGAACTTGCCCGAATTGCGCATATTTTCGTCGTCGGCCCCCGCGGGCGAGTTGTTTGCCGGGTTTTGTTGTTTCGACACTCCCGATATGCGGGAGCCTTGCGCCCGATTGCAAAAAGCAGTTATCGGCTCCATAACCTTTATTGACCCGTTGACAGTCGAGTACGCGCGCGCGTCGCCCGTTCATTGTCAACGATCGTTAACGGCTCGTGGAAATTTATAGATCGTGCGTAAACGCGCGCGCGATCTTTCCTGGCTCGGCAAGCTTCGCGCGGATGCCGGACAGTTTCGTGTTTTCGACTCGTGGTGAGTGGGGTTGGGAATTTTGTTGATGCGCGGCGTGCCTGGGAAGTGGGCCGTGCGAAGAACACGGTCGAAGAATTCGATCTGAGTTCGAGGTAAAGAGGAAAAGACGCGGAGTCAGTGAATCAGTTCATTTTTAGCTATGCACGCGAGTACAAGCGGACAAGATGGGGTAGCTGGTAATTTGCACTTTTATCTTATTAGATCGTGTAATTCAATGTGGCGCTGCAATTTGTTCCGATTGTTTGTTATTATTGTTTCAATCATGACAGGCAACATTCACTCTTCTCATAAAAAGGCTCGGTGGAAACAATTTTAGTCAGTGCTGAAACGATTCATCGCTAATACCTATTTCAGAAGGTCCACTTAAGGCCTTAAGGCCTGCAATATTAAGTCCCGATTGCGAATTCGGATTTAAATGCGCATTCAACCGCGAACGCTTGACTCGGCGTCTCGGCGGCGGAATTCAATTTCTCGAAACCTCGACGATTTTGCCGGCAAATAATAGCCGCGTCTGGAGAGAAAGCTGAACAAAAAATCACACTGCGCGAACGTGAAGGAGAGACAGCGAGAAGCAGTGGAACGAAGTATGGAACGAAGGAACACGCCGCAGTGTGCCAGAAGGAAATGGCGAAAAAAAAAGGAAGAAGCGAAATAAAGAGCGCGCTAACGAAATTCTGCGAAAAGTACAAGGAAACGTATTATTTAATTAAAGCTATCCGGGCGCGCGATTCTGCCGAGAGGATTTCAATACTCGTCCTTCCTTCGTCGTCATCAGCTGCCCCTTTCACCCCCATCAGCTCCCCCCTCACCCCCACCCTCCCCTCCACCTTCTGCCCTTTCGTCTTTCAACGGCTCGTCGATTCTTTGCAGAGCTAATTGGCGAGGATCCCGTTTAATGAGCGAAGAAAGACAGTAACGTGAAATAAAGTGAAGTGAAAATAAGGGAGAAGATCGGCCAGACGGAGCGGATCTCGTTTATTTCATTTCCTTTCAACGTTTTGCGCCGATGGCCGATGTTCGCCGTTGTTTTTCATCGTAGGCCGCACTTCGCATTTTTCTTCACCATTGATATTCGCAGAATAATCGAGGTGCGCTGGTTCTGCTTGCCGCGCGAATCCTTCAATTTCAGCCTCGAAATCCGAGATTCCGCGTTCAATATATTTTGCGTCGTCGGATGAGATTGTTTTTAGCGAAAATATAGAGCGAGAGAGATAGAGTTATAATATATAACTAATGTATACATATATTATGATTAATGTGATATATATATATGTGAGTCAGTTAGAGGCTGTATAATTATATTTGCCACCGATTATGACAGTGTTCCCTATCAAAGATTTCGTGCAATTTCGTTTCCTTTCAATTTTGTGCGTCCATGGAAAATATTCTTATTTATTTTTTCCACTGTGGGCCGCACATCGGATTTTCGTCTGAGGATTCAGACTCAGATTCAGATTCCGTTTACATTGAAATTCAGGGAATTTACCGAGGCGCCGTGTTCTTGCCGCGCGAATCCTTCAATTTCTGCCTCGAAAATATTCGCAGCCGCCCGCCGCGATTGTTATTAGCGCAAATATCAAGGAGAACGCGTGGGCGGCGCGACAGGAGTTCGTTTCATAATATTTAATCAGAACAGAGATTGTTGCGCGCGAATTTAGAACTCGTGAGGAGCGTTGATATGAGTTTTTATAGAATCCAGCGAAGCTTTTACAGCGGTCGTGTTCTGCGCTGCGAAAAGGCAACGGAGGAATGCTCTGATGATGGAATAAACTCGCTTGATTTCTGCGAGGATTTCGGTACTTTTTGACGTTTTGCGAACGTTCGTCTCTGTTTCCAACGGATGACGCGTAAAAAAACAAGAGTTCTGTCAAGTAATTCCAGAATAATTCGCGAATTTCAAGGAAATATAACTGTTAATGAAGTGAATGCTTTTACGAGTACAGACAATTTGACGCACAAAGGCATACATATGTAAGTATAATATAAAATCAGACACTGGCTTCAGATCATAGGACTTGACAAGATGCAAAACAGCCATGTTGAGCAAAACAGAAAAACGCATAGAATGATTGTGCTTGTATACACGTATACGTGTATCAGCATAAACTACATTACACTCCATTGGCTTGCTCCCCCTTTTTACCGCGCTTGTACTTCCCTCATACATTCTCCACCGCTTCTCAATATATTCCCCGATACAATCGATTACAAATTCGCGAATTTCACAGCGTCATAACGCGCGCCGCCCATGAAATTTTCGTTTGCGCCCATAAACTATTCATCGTAAAGACCAAAGTGCTCGCCGTAAATTTTACGAGCGAGCCATTTTGGTTGGAACGCCCGATAGTTTTGTGAGGTTCGGGGCAGTGGGCGAAACGAAATTATTCCTACTCGAAAATGGCGAATTGAGAAGTTTGGATAACGTGGACTGCAGCAACAGGTACTGAAGAAGGAAGGAGCGTGGGAATAAAGGTGAATGGAATGAGAGAGAAAGAGAGAGAGAGAGAGAGAGAGAGAGAGAGAGAGAGAGAGAGAGAGAGAGAGGAAGGAGTCTGGATTAAGATAGAAAATCGAATAGAAGAACCCATTGAATTGTCTCAGGTACTTCCAGATTATTCTGCCCTCACGAGTGCACTAATCATAGCTTCTAAACCGAATCGTTCGCGTCTTGATAGAAGCAGACCCAATTAAAGATTCAAACCATCTGCCTAAGCAGGTGCCATTGATTGCAAAAGCGCAATGCCCTCTTTTTGAATGACATTAAGAAGCGTCAGATTTATTTTGTTTGCTCTACAATAAATGAATATTCTACTTAATGCAATGTGGAAATACGTAAACATAATAAATTAATTGAATTTACAAAATTTATTAAATTATTTCACAGACTCCTGAAGAGGGAACCGTTGTAGTTCCGAAGCGTGTAGAACAAACAGAATAAATCTGAAAGTTCCTAATATCAGCCACGTAGACCACATATACCACATTAACAACTTCCTTTACACGCAGGACCGTATTACATCGTCAATTAAAACTATATTCAGCCTAAGCTGAATATGCGAAGAATGAATTATTTCCACAATTTTTGCGAACACCACTCTCGTGCCTACCGCGGCACGAATAAAAATTTGGCGAATTCCAGCGTTTGAAAGTACAATCGCCAAACTGAGCCATTGAATCGAACACTCTCACTCTACAACTTGCCCCGCGACCCCTCCGAGAACAGTCTTCCCGTGAATCAGATTTGACAATCGCGATGACTCTCGACCCACTCGTAAACGCATTGGAACCTGCTGGCAATGGCCTGAAGCATCGTCGAAGGGAAAACTCGAGCGTTCCTCGATGTTTCTCGATAATTTCTCGCTCGAACAAGCGGTCGGCTAGGCAGTGTGCCAAGAACGAAGCGGAATCGACTGACCCTATCATATGGCCGAAAATAAGAGGACAAGTGGCTTCCAACGGTCAATGGTAGAGTCTCGCTCTTTGTTCTCACTACTAGTCGTCTAGAATGAAATACGGTGATCGGCGCGTTAAATGGAATCATTATTCGTTGGCTGTCATTATTGACGTGTGTCTACGAATCTTAGAACAAATATAACAGTAGACACGGCCGGCGTATAAATATTCCGGAATCAAAGTGCATATATATATTGACGTGTGTCTACGAATCTTAGAACAAATATAACAGTAGACACGGCCGGCGTATAAAAATTCAGGAATCAAAGTGCATATATATATTGACGTGTGTCTACGAATCTTAGAACAAATATAACAGTAGACACGGCCGGCGTATAAAAATTCAGGAATCAAAGTGCATATATATATACACATATGACGCCGCATAGATGGACTTTATCTTTTGAAGCCGCGTCTATTAGTATTATACATGGTCCAAGCCTACGGCAAACTCTATTGCGTGAGATACGTGGCACGGTCCGTCGAAACGAGATTCAAACGTTCGCAGGGACGCGCCGGATGGAGAGTCGGGATGGAAAAAACGGAAAGGGCGAACATTAGTCGAGTGACCCGGGTTACAATGGCGGAAATGGCGAGTCGTGGTGTGTAGATAAGGGACGGATTTGTATGCGCACACGTCTGCCGCTCCCGTTCACATAACAATATGCACCTGCACACGCTTGCGCGTGCTATCTCTCGCACGTATCTTCCGCGCATACAGGGTGTCCAAGATTCACGACACAGTGACACAACGACGAAAATCTACGTTCCGTAATACGCAGCGCTAAATTGGCAATGTAAAAAAAAACGGCCTCTCTGAGCATTCGCGCCTCAGAGACGACGTGCGCGTGACGCTGCAAATATTGTAATTGGAAATAGAGTGCTCGTTCGGCGAGGGGACGTGAATTAAAGATCGCGCGTGAGGCGGCTGCTTCGCGAGGATTTCCACGCCGACATTTCGTGCTGCATTATGAGCGTCGCTTTTTTTCCCGACACGCGGATTCTCCTCGTGTACGCTGGTACGTACGCGCCGCGTGCATGCACACGCGTGCAGCGACACGTCGGCAAGCGACGCGGAAATAATAGGCAATAGAAACAATGCCCCACCCAGAGCATTGTTCCTTGGGGACGTGAGGATAGGTCCAGGGCCGTTTCCGTCGCCCGTGAATCGGACCCATTTCGCGCCAGAGACGGCGAATAAAAAAGTCGAGAGAGAGAGGGGATTGAAAAAAAAAGTCTCACCGAAAACGAACCGACCACGCCGCTGCAAGACATTTTCCATTTAAATTTAAATTCCTGCCTCGGCGCGCACCTACCCTCCACTATATTTCAGACCGCGCTCGTGTGATTAAACGTGTAAAGAACGACGTGCGCTGGGCAAAAAATCAATCGGTGGATACGGTGATGATTTCGAAGTGCAAATACGGGAAAAATGGGATAGGGTGGTAGCTGGTAAGAATATTTTGATTTCCTGAACATTCAGTCGGACGCCTCAGTGAATAAAATGAACGAAACGTATCGAACTGAAATCGCTAAATAACACCGATAATAAACGAACCCAATTTTCTGCTACTAGAAAAAAAAAAATTCTGACCCGTACCACCTGCGGTTGGCAGGCGGTCGAGGAATCGTGAGAAGTAACTGAGTACGCGGCGTGAAGAGGGCGGGCGAGAGTAAAGGGAGTGAAACGGGGTAAAAGGGAGCGAAAGATGCGTCGTAAAATGATTCCACGGCTGGTTTAAAGCGGCTCCCGTCGCGTAATAAAAGCCGTCCGTCGGCAATCCTTTCGTCCTTCGCTCTGTCCGCCCTCAACCCACCCTTCCACCCCGCTGCCAGGGTAGTTTCGCAGGTTTTCCGCCGGCCAATAAAGCGGTCACATTTACTGACCTAACGCGATTAAGGACGAGCAACGCGGACGCCTATTGCCACCGGCCCAGAGAAATAATAGCGAATAAAGGAGAAACCTGGGATCGACTTAGCCAGATTGTCGACTCCCGCGAGATTTTACCCTCCTTGGCCTCTTACCGGCTGAAATACGAAATTGCTGACCGTTCGCCTCGGACTCGCATTGTCGGTCCGTCGTATGCCGGCGATTAGGGGCTGAAATTAACGTTGGAACTACCGTGGAATAGAAATTGTTTCTTTTCTCGCTTTCTGCTTGTAATGTTTTATGATTTTTTAGTCGTGTGCGATTTTTGCGGAATTTTATTGTAATTTACTTCGGCCGTCTTGAAGTCGAATATGATAGAATATAGAACATAGTGAAAAAGTTTGATCAATCCACTCTGGGACACCCTGTACAACTGTACACGAAAAAAGATGATTCCAAAATCGGCAAGAACAATGTTCATCTCGTTAATTCCCGTGCTAATATTATGTACTCGCAATCTGACAATGCCCTTCTTTTCTAGACTGTTTGATAATCGTGTCGCTTTTTATCAGCGAGCACGTGCGGCAGCGTGTTCCCTCGATTTTCTCTTATTTGAACTCAGCGTTTGTCATTTCGCTCTAATTAATTTACTCCCAGTCCCGCCGCTCCCGTTCCCGCACTACGTCTACGCAGTTGGCTGATAAAGGTGCCTGATAAAGGCAGATTACACGTGGCTTAATCGCGTTTAACTGCTCGCCGACTTTGTGTCGCGCTGGCTTAACCGAGGGACAATCCACCCAGAATCCACCTCCGTTAAGAAGGAAATATTGGGATGTCGCGGCGGCAACCGAAATGGGACGCGACCACATTGTCGGACAAATCGCCGATAAGGAGAGATAAGAAAATACGGAGCGTCCGCGGACGCGGAATGAGTCTTACATCCGACTCCGCATTCCTGCGAACGATCGAGAAAACGAAGGCACGCACATTCGCACCACGCACGAAAAATCCGAACACTGGGCGACAATAAAATAATTAGAGACGACGTTAATTCCGTCGCAACCGTGCAACACGAATCATTTCTCTATCTGAATCGGACGGCCGGCGCGAAGGCTTCGACCTGAAACGCGCATTTCTTCACGACCAGCAAAATTGTCGGACAAATGGCCGATAAGGAGAGATAAGAAAATACGGAGCGTCCGTGGACGCGAAATGAGCCTTACATCCGACTCTGCATTCCTGCGAACGATCGAGAAAACGAAGGCACGCACATTCGCACCACGCACGAAAAATCCGAACACTGTGCGACAATAAAATAATTAGAGACGACGTTAATTCCGTCGCAACCGTGCAACACGAATCATTTCCCTATCTGAATCGGACAGCCGGCGCGAAGGCTTCGACCTGAAACGCGCATTTTTTCATGACCAGCAAAATTGTCGGACAAATCGCCGATAAAGAGAGATAAGAAAATACGGAGCGTCCGTGGACGCGGAATGAGCCTTACATCCGACTCTGCATTCCTGCGAACGATCGAGAAAACGAAGGCACGCACATTCGCATTCAAAATAATTAGAGACGACATTAATTCCGTCGCAACCGTGCAACACGAATCATTTCTCTTCACGGCCGGCGTGAAGTCTTCAACCTGAAACGCGCATTTTTCCACCACCAGCAAAATTCCGAATGCCGCGAGCCGAAGTGGCGGCACGTCGCTTTTATCAGTGCGAACCTACGTCCTATTAACGCATTTAATTGAATTACACAACGGGCGAGCAATTTTCGTAAAACGTCCGACGAACTCTCGACTATGACCAGGAAACGAACGCCAACTGGCTCGGCCGACCACTTAATTACAACGTCAGCGGCCAATGGAACGGCGCGAATTCGCGGGAATAAATCGTTATCTCCGACTTCCGGCTTCTCCGCGGGGCAGCAAGCGAATAATAATTCGCCGTCGCTGACGTTGCGCGCGACAAGCAATCTCGCCGGCAAATTATTTCGGTCGCGCGGCTGTTGTTGCGTCGCCGCCGTGGTAATGACGCGAAATAATTAATTTTCATGCAAACGCCATTCTTTCGCCCACTCCCACCGTCCTCCCTCCCGCTCTAATGATACGGTCGCGTATCGTTCGCGCGGCCGGCAAGCGAATATTGTTTTCCAGCGCTCATTCGCGCGTCCGGAATTGTTCGATAAAAGATGACACCGCGGGCAGGTTCGGTGGCGAACACACTTTTTCAGGCTGCGCACGGCACCGGAGTCGCTCGCCTCTCGTTTACCAAATAATTAATAATGCAAAATGGGCGCGCGACGCGGCCCGGGTTCCTCGCATTCCGATGCCGACATGACGTATTACGGTCGAGGTATTGTCACGTTATTACTCGCATAACTCGCGAGTAGACGCGGGGAGACGACAATATGATAAATTCGTCTAAATTAGAAGCGACGCTAATTATGCCGTAATCACGGGAAATTAGTTTACGCTTTCGGCTTAGTCGGCCTTGTACGCTGGTATCCACCCCCGCGGGCTCGCCGCACTGCTTTTCGCAGTTGTTCTTTTGTGTCCTTTCTCCCCATCCGCGGACTGTCCAATTATTGTCGCGCGATACGGGCTCGACAACGGCCGAGGCAGAGGAAAATATTTCCGAAGGAATACTACGGCGTACTGTTGGATATGCGTGCGTTTGAAGTTTTTGTACCTCAATTATCTGTCGGACTATTCGGTATTATGTAACTTATTCTGTTTCGAGGGAGATACGCGGGCGTGTAAGTGGATGAAATGCTGCATGCGTTATCATTATTTGATATAATAATGCGATGAAACAATGAAAATGACGTTTAAATAGTAGGATGGTTAGAAGGAGAAAAATATTTCTTGCATTTAATAGAAGTGGAGACGTGTAGCTGTGACTTTTGTCGGAACAATACAACCGCGATGGCATAAATTAGACGGAATTACGCGCTAAACTAATTACGCCCAGGTAATGAGCTCGCCGCCATGCTGCCGCTCGAAATATTCGGGATTTATTTCCGACAGGATTATTGGCGTGAGAGACCGCGTTTTCTCGCGATCGCGCACTGCCACATACGCGTAAGAGCAAACCAACTTCAAAAAAGGAGGAGGTTCTCTCTGATCGACACGTAAATTTTTTTATTTTTGTTTTTAAGTCGTTTAAAAAGTGGGACAAACCGACCCGAACTAATCCCTTCGAAATAATGCCACAGGAACACACCTTACGCTATTTAACACAGCCACGTTTCATCAGCAGGACGTAATTAAAAATGCCGGCACACCAGGCACCCTCTAAATAAACACTTCCTTCGCGTCCTTTTTTGCGGCGCAACTTTTCAAACACGCCGTTCAAAAAGTAAAAACGAACTCTAATGCCCGGAACACGGAGGCTTGAATTAAAAATCGGAAAATCGCGCGAGAAGAGACCGGGCGAGATTAAAGCGTGATAATTAGAAGGCCGCGATCAAATAGGCGGACAGCGAGTCCTGATTTCGAGATAATTACAGCGATCGGATCGTGGCGGGGCTAGAATGAAAAATCTCGTGCTCGCAAAGAACGGATCGTCTGTTGACGGGGATAATGATCGACTGACGGGAGGAGACCGACCGAACGTCGAACGGGCAATTAGCAAATTAATAGGCGAGCATACTTCTCTCTGCAACGCCCAACACACAGACGTCGGTTCCGATCCTCAGTCTTCCGCATTTAATCGCACGCCGCAACGCGGAAACGCGAGCGTCGTGCTCAATATCCAACACGAATACGAAAAAACAATCGTAAAAACGATTCGACAACTGTGCTGAAAAAAATAAAATAATGTCTCATTTCTTCGAAGTCGGTTAAGAATGGCATTGAAGAGAGAAGCATGCGGGGAGGTTAAATTGACGGAGGCCGGGCGTCGAAATTAAAGCTGAACAAGCGAGAAGGCGAACGACGCGCGGCAGGCCGATTTTTGACAGATCGATATTGACGGCAGGAATTTTCCGATAGCCCGGCATGCTTTGACGGCATTCGGTACATTACCGCAAGGTGGATGAATTCTCGACATTCCGCAGGACGCACCCGCTAAAGACTCCAATCAACGATATTCCGCCGGCCGCGGAAACAAATTTACTTTCAGATCGATCATACGCCGCACGGCGTACTCAAAATTCCGCGCGTCCGACATAGCAAAAAAAACGACGAACGTTATAAGGCAGTATTAACAGTCAAGTCTTGAGACATAAGACCGTCCCAAGCACAGTTTCGCCCAATTTAACTCTTTAAATTCGACTTAAGACGATCTTGATTCCTAAGACCTAACTACGAATACCGTTCATGGTGTCTATAGTCTTCCTCGGCTCCCAGAATTTCCATAGCCGACAGGGATAAGATTTAAAAAGAGAAACAAAGAAGACAGGGACCAGTCGATCGTATCGGCCCGTCCTCCGAAAATCCGGCGTCGTCGGGCCGACGATGTGCTTCCGGCAGGAAGGAAGCCGACGATCGTTCGCGACGATTGGAAAAGTTCGACGAGTACGTACGAATATCGACAAGCCCGGGCTCCGAAAGTTCGGGCGAATTCTCTGATCAGTCTCTCTTATAAGAAGAGCAGGCACGCGAAACGCTGTCGTTAGCAGATATCCGACGATCGCGATTTTCGAGCTTCTTGCGTCGCTGGCGTTCGATGATAGAAGGAGAGAGAGAGAGAGAGAGAAAAAAAAAAAGCAGCAATGGCACGGGATTTTTCCTGTCCGCGCGCTTGCGGATCCGAGTTTTTTTGCTCCTCCTTTTTGCGGCTGGAGAGGTCGCCTGGCCGGAAGTCCAGAAGTTTTGCGGCGTCGGAATGGCGGATTTTAGTGGAAGTAGCGACATCTCAGCGGGTCTCGGAGTCTGTTACGGGGTGAGATTTGAAGTGGAAAAGATTCTGTTTCACCTCCTTTTTTCTTCCGACGGTCCGTAATTCGAAAGCTTCTTCAGTACGGTTTTCGTGGGATATTTGGGGGAACTGTTATGTGCGGTCTTGTGCTGGCACGAACGTTTTTTGGATTTGGAGTATTCATGGGCATTTTCATTGGCTCACATGCGCTCGCGTACGCATTCTTCCTGGAAACGTACCAAAAACAAACAAAATCCTAATCTCGCAGAATTCTCCGCACACCTACCTCCCCTCCTCGATACTCTACCTCATCCACACACACGACCAGCACCAATCCTACACAACCGCGAATAGCACAATTCAATCCGCGGAAAGATGGCGAAAAATTTAAAGCGTCCGCTTCCACCGAAGATTCTTTCCTCGCCTCAATCTTCCGAATCGTTGACCGGAAGTTGGTTAGCGGAAGTTTGCAAAATCGTCTGGCGGTAGCGAAACGCCCGAGGGACGGAAAGACAAGGTGGACTGAGAGGTTTCGGGAGGTTTCAGCGGAACGTTTCGCTGCCGTTAAGTTTGTCGTCGCAACTACAAAGACGGCGTAATGTAGCTGCAGGTCCGCTCCATTTCCCCGGCCGGCGTTAACAGAACATTCCTCGCGAAACTTGGACGCTTACAACGTAAGTTTCCCACCCCACCTGCAGCCACCAACAGCACCCCCCAACCCTTACGCGCTTATATACTGATACCGGACACCAGAGCGGCAAACGTGTTCCGTTCTGTGGCAACGACCGAGTGAAACGTAAGACTTGAATGCGTCTTCTGTCCTGCCTCGCGTGTTGCTCATTATTAGACTGCGGGAGTTTATTCGCGTGAAATGTGCACGCCGCACGCGGTAATTATGTTGAAATATATGCTGTATGTGCTCGAACTGTATTTAATAAAATAAATCTCGTATATACTCGAAATATATTAAAGTATAAGAATCGTGTATCAAATGTCTTTTCGCTGATTGTGAGGAACGCTCGGCAAATAAAAAATATATTTTTAAAACCCTTCGAATTAGAAATCACATTCTTATCAAAGTACTAATTGTACAGAATGTTTCTATAAAAGTGTGTACCTATTCGGATAAACTCGCACAGTCTACTCGCTGTAATACGACATTGCTCTATTCTTAATTCAAGAGTGCAGGCCGATTATTCGAGCCGATAATTCGAGGTGAGAAGTTTTCTGAACAAAATCCTGGCGATTTGGTTAATTATCACGCGAACGCCAACGATCGATAGCTGGGAAAATAGCAGCACTGCGACTGTACAATGGCGCACTTCAGGTTAGAGCCGGTGCAAAAATGAATATTCGCCGAAAGGGAGCAGTGCGGGCTTTGCTCAGCATTAGCTGCTCATTACGCTATACATATATTATACCACGATTATATGTATATTGGATCTATATCGGCTGTAGATCGACCGCCGAAACAATAACTCTCGTTATCGCGTGCTCGTTCCTTGTTTGCGCGAGCGAATATTTATCTCGACATGCGCACGCTGATCGATCCACAAACATAAATACCAAATGGACTTCGAGTGCCGCTCGCCGTCGTTTGTCCGCGTACGTGAAAAAGCCAAAGTGCTACACTGGACCTGTGTGCGACTGCGTAATTTAATGCTGGGACAGAATTTTTAAGACAGCATTCTTTTCTAGATATATCCAAGCATATCAGAAGAGAATATTTATCAATGATGTACGTCCTCATCACTACATTTCAATTACCCACTTTGAATTACAACCTGAGTATTTGAGGTTTCTAAACATGTCGAATTCTCTCTCTAATAGTCCCACATATTCTGATTCGTGCATGCATCCATCGTATACATGAACCAATAAACACATCACTGGCACTCCAGCATCGTGTTTTCGCACGAAAGAAAATCGTGCGAAAACACGATGCGAGCCGATCGATCAGCGAGCCTCGCCCATCCCCACTTAACATTTAATAACGGAAAGAGTCTCCCGTCGTTTCCTATCCCGGCTTCGGCATTTAACCGATCCCTTTGTCGCGCCCTCAAGATTTTTCTTCCGTTCCTTCGCCGGCCGGTCCCTCTTCAACCCCTTTTCATACCTGCCCACAAACTTTCCAGCGGCCGAAGCCCAAAGCTTTCTCTTGTTCCGCCGGTAGTCTGGCCTCCCTCGAGGCCGCGGCAGGGAATAATATCTTAAAAGTCAGAACGCGGCCTGGGATATATCGGGCTCGGCGCTGGCAACTTTTCGCAGTGGACGTGCGGCTGGTGAATGGTGGACGGGGTGCGGGCGACAGAGGGCGGAAGGGATGGGCCGAATCCTGGTGAAAGGAAATCCTTTTAACATCCCTGTAAGAAGCCGGCGAGGCCGTAGTAATCGAGAGTCGCGAGTGCATCCTATCAGAGGGATTGCTCGGAGCTGGCGAATTTCCGGCGACCTCTGTGTAGGTACCATTCTGTCGGTTGGGTCGCTTATTTTTACCTGTTTTCGGATGCTTCCGCGGATCTGTGTGGCGAGCGATTAAGCGAGTGGCTTGCGTAGTGCTGCGTTTTCGGGAAGTGGTGCTTCGTTTTTCGGTCAGTGACGTTTAAGGGATTTATGTTGTACGTTGCGAATGTTTGAGCAGTGATAAACTTTGTGGAAATCTTTGAATTTTCCGTTCTCAACTTTACAACATTTTCCCAATTGCGTGAAATTCGGGAAAGGGACGAAAATGGGTCCCCTTGAATTCTCTTATGCTAAGTAGAACTATAAAACAAATCGTTCTTCCATTTCTCTCTCCTCAACACTCTCAAACATTCCCGCGAATCACTCCTCACCACTTTTCCCCGCCACTTCCATCGTCGTCAGCCTCGCTTGTAAACGTCGCCCCCATATCCGCGCCTCTTATCACCCTTCATTACGAGCAATATCATTTTCAAATCCACACGCCGCTCCCATTACACTCTCGCCGGGGCCAATAAATTAAGATAAACCCCATAATAATTCGAACGACTATCGAGCGCCATTATGAGCAAATCGGCCGTTCGCCGGATAAGAGTCGTACACGATAGGGGTTGAGAGAGGGGGTAGTAGGAGCAAATACAGCGAGATACGAGGCGAACGAGAGTTAATCCCTGATATCCGTATGCCCCTCTCCATCCTTACAGTCCGTTGAATGCCAATGGCTGGTAACACTCCCTTTATTCGTCCGAACCCGCTCGCCGTCTTCCACCCCCGCCGTCAACCCTTCCTCAAACCCTCGCCATTCCGGCCGTCTGAGCTGCGCGAAATTGCTGTCTGCAGCTCCCTAAATGATATTGTACGGGCCCGTCTCGGGCGTGTCAAGTTCCTGGCGGGACCTCATTTAATTATCGTTACGGCGTTTCCATCCGCCGGAATGCTCCGCGAGCGATACAGTCGCTGGTTAATTAGACGATTAATTCGGGCTAACGAGAGGGAGTGGGCTGAATGGAAGATAAACATGCCGGATAGTTTGATTCTCGCCGTCTCCGTCCCGCGTTCTTCTTATTTCGATCCTATTATTCATTGTTGCCGCTGCCTCGCCACTTGGTTCGCTTCCGAGACTCACGGATTCCGGTCTCTAATTAGAGACAAAGATCGATGGCCGACTTCGGGTAGAGTTTTCTTGGTCAAAAGATCGATTCGAACGAGATGTGTCTACGGCTAGTCAGCGTTCGTATGAACTTCGCACTACCCCTGCCGCGAGCGTGGATTTCGAAGATCTTTTGATCGTCCTCCGACGATCAAAGCGCGCAATTCCGGACTCGCGTCTGGCTCAAAGTGAGACGCGCGTCGGTGTCGGTGGTGGAAGTAGGCGGGATGGCGTAAATGCGGAGTGCCTCGTAGCATATTTCCATTACCGCAGCACGATGCAGTCTGTATGGCGCGAGGGGTTAATCGGGAAGTAACCATCGGGCGAGTTTATTCGAGCAGCTGCGCCGGAAGTGCAAGTAGACGGGAGAATCGATGCGGGAATAATCCCGCGAGCAATTACGGTTGTCGTGGCTGCGTACGGCAAAGCCCTCCTTTCGATCCTCCCTTCAACCCCCGTTTACCGCCCCCCATGTATCGGAGGAGCGTTCGCAAAGCGGACGAATTCTGTTCCGAATCTGTGCTTTTTGGCGGTCTGTCGGAAGACGCCGGATTAAGAGTGTTTCGAGAAGTTTATGTACAGAGGGCGTGAAAGATATTTTTGTTACACCTCATAGATATTGGTAATGGAATGTGAGAGTGTCGATTTATCACTCTGAAACTTATCTAACGCGTACAATTTTTATAGCAACTTAATTGATAATTTGCGTAATAAATATCTAGAGTTTAATTAGTTGCACCAAATTTCATCAATTTTAGATAACACTATATAACGCGTGCATATAACTCGAGTGATGCAATGAATATTTCCAGTACTGTACATGCGCCGGTAATTGCGGGATAACGCAATGTACATATCATCAACACCACAATAAATACTATAACAATGTATAAACTTACACTTTATTAAGAAACTATTCTTCATGAATACTAATCAAACTCTTTACACGAAAAACGAAACATTACCAGACCTACAAAATGAATCAAAACGCACCCCTTTCATCGATCCCTCCATCCTCCGCTTGCGCCGAAATCGAAAAGGAACGATCTCAACAGCGAGCGACAGAGAACGTACTTACTGACTCTGAAACAGGAGCCAAATCCGAAATGGAGAACGGCAAAGAGGTGTTCGTGTCGGGTATCCGTCACTGTCGCGGCAGCGCGGAGGTTTATCGAAGTTGTTTCGCCAACTGGATTCCGTCATTGTCGAGAGTCCGAGGTAACCGGCAATGTACAACTGCCACTGACGCCATTAATTTCATTACCGTGCGGCCCTCTTCCTTCCGTCGCCATTTTGCCGAGCGTCGCTCGACGCCGGAAATTGGAAGGATCCGCGCGGCGGGCCGAGGGTGATCAATGCGTCGGGATCTCGAACTTCGAACCGACCCAACCAACGTCGAGCCCTTTCTTTCGGCCACGAATAATGACCCGCGTCGCGCCTTTTTCGCCGGCCGATACTGCCGCACGCCTTTTTTGCCGACCAAAGACGCTCGGCTTAATTACGACGATTCTTTCCGCCGGCGAACGATTTTAACCCTTTCGATTTGCTGCGGCTGCTCGGACCAGTAATTAGCGTCGATACGGAGTCTCGAGGTCGAGGTATGGTGGAAAAGGAACGTGGAAGACTAGGCTGCTTTGGAGGGAAGCAGGTGCCGTGGTGGGGAGATCAATTTGGTGTTTAAGGTGGTAAATGGGTTCTCTATCTGGTTTTCTGTTCGGAGTAAGACAATAGTTAATGAGGCGCGCCACGTGTCACGTGGGTCGGGGCTGGAATATGAGGCTGGTTGTTAATACTATGAATTTTGCGTGACAAATGACGAAATTCGTCTTATAATTTTAAACAGAAATATACAGTGCAATCTAGCTTCGCGAATATGCCCGAAGAGCCGCAAAACGTGATTTGCTTAGATCGTTCTGTTCTTAGTGAACCGATCGAATCCAAGAACGCCCTTTGCGCGTCGAACAAAACAGAGCTTGCAAGTCACAAAGCAGCCGAATCACAAAGCGCGAAGAACTGCAGAAGAAAATGCGGCCGCGACTCTCGCTCGACTTTCCGCATCCATCGGCCAGCTCAGAAAAAGTCTTTAATATTCTGTTTCAAGCTCTTCTCTCGAAAACAACCGTAAACGGCCTCGCCCTTTGCAACGTCGCCCGGCGAACATCGGCAAAGCGGCGAAAAGGCATAACGAGCGGCGTTAACCGGCTTTAATAAGAGCCTGAAAACGAAATCCGTCCGCGGATCCCGGGCTTTATCTCGCAGCGCAGTTTATTTTTGCCCGTTTAGACGCTCGTTCGCGCCCGATTTCGGCGAGGAAGCCGCGGGCGCAAGAAAGGGCCCTAAAATTTTCTCCCGGCTACGCGAGATCGAGAACAATGAAAGTCAAGAGAGCTTCCGCCGTAAGCTCCGCCCGCTTTACGGCGTTACGCTCGTGAAAGTGTTAAAGCCGTGGGCGGGGAGTAAAAAAAAGAAAAAAGGAGGAGTAAAAAAAGGAGGAGAAGAAGAGACAGAGTACTGGGGATGGGATGAATGAAAGGGTTAGAAAGGGGAGAGGGCGAAAGAGGGGGAGTGGGATGATAATGGAGCGGGAGAGATGACAGTGGATAAAGGGGAGGAAGAAACAATAACTGTGAAAGAGACAGAGAGAGAGAGAGTGGAAATTACAGAGAATTTGAAGGAGAGAGGCGGTCGGAATGTGAGAAGCGGAAGGAAGAAAGGGTGAAAAGAGGTACACGTCGCTGAAAGGAATGATAACGCTTTATCGCCGCCTACTGAAACGCAGTTCGCGCGGGGATCATAAAAAAAGGAAGCGGAGGGAGAGGAAGAGGAAGAAGAAGAGAGGAGAATATCGCCAGCGCCGTTACGGCGCCGAACGCTCGCGCCCCGGAATTTACGGTAATCTTATTCACGGCCGACGCGCGTGCACGCTCTCTCGATGGATCGTACACGTGGTCAGGGTGTATAAAGGGCCGCGCGCGGGGACGACGGGATGGATCGTGGGATCCGATTTTTATACGCGCCGCGGAGATATTTCCCGAAAAAATCCTCATCGTCCCGCATCTTTTATCGTCCACCTCCGCGCAATCTCTGTCGAACGTTTCCTGGTGCTTTTACGTCTCTTCCTACCCTTCCCTTTCTTTCTCTTTCTTCTTTCTTTACGTTCCGTGCCGTTCGTTCGTTCACTCGCAAGGACAACGGATGATTAACGAGTCGCGGGTCCGAGTCGGATTAGCGACGAATTTCTTCGTTAACGAGGACGATTGGCGCCCTCGCAGAGTCGCGACTCGTCTTCCATTTAAAGCGAGCCATTAACCGATGGAATTGCTCGCCCGCTGGGTGCCGTAGCTGCCGAGACCGATTGTCGATGGCAGCCACGCCGGAAGTCGACTTTATGACGCTGCCATAGTGCGCGGCTGGCGTTCAAACGGCAGCGGAGTGGGGTACGGGGTGCGACGTGTGAAAGTGTATGAAAGAGGACGGAGGATATAGAGGGGGAGTGGACGGAGAAAGTGGAGGTAGGAGGAGACAATGATAACGGAAACAATGGGTGCGGTGGTATTGAGAAAGAAAGAGAGGATGGTAAAGACGTTTAAAGAAGAATCGGACACATATTTATGAAAATCGAAGAAATTCGGAAAATTTTTAGGGAATTTGAACTATCCAAATATGTCAAAAAATTGTACACGAACCACTTAAAATAACCAGGTTGACCCTTGAAATATGCGGAACACTGTCGCTTTTAGAAAAACAAAAAGGCACATGCACTTGATAATACGCGCATCCGAGCCATACAACAAATTTTCCCGCACAACGCATACTCTCGAAGATATTCAAGGCGCGCAAGCTGCATCGGCCACCGCGTATAGACGAGTGACGGCGAAAAAATTCGGCAAAGGGAGGTAGAGGGAGAGTCAAACGAGTCGAAAGAATGACCGAATAACGCGCGGAAAGAATTTCGAATTTGCGCAGTGACTGAACGAAAAAAAGGTTATGAAACGAAAACGGAGAAGGATAGATATGCGTCGGGATGAAAAAAAAGGAGAGACAGAGGCGGCGAAAAAAAGCTAAAAGCATTGGGGGCTAGAGGGCGAGGGAGAGGAGTGGGCGGACGAGGCACATTGAACGTTTTTTAATTTCGCGCTCGTGCCAATTTTCGTGCTTTTTGGCGGAGCGAACGGGAAAATGTGGACGGTCGAAAGCGAGGCGAGCAGCCGGCGGTTAGTGCCGATTTGTAACGCTCGCCGCTGATAATGGAACGGCGCCCGTCGATGGGGAAAAATAATTAGCGTTTTGCCGGGCGGGAATAAAAAAAAAAGGAGAGAGAAAGAGAGAGAGAGAGAGAGAGAAACGATCCATCGCGACCAGCTGCACCTTGTTTCAACGGCTTTGCCGACTTTTAATGGACACGCGCGCTCGACGAATTCGATCAGTAAGATTTCGATTGGAAAGCGAAGTGAACGTGGAGCGACCGATGGATCTGAAAGTCAAGATGAAGTATTTAGTAGATTTTGTAGTAATGACGGAACTATGTGCGTGCGGCAAAGATTGTAATGCGCATGTTATGCAAGAATGCGGAGTGTGTACAGATTATGCGGATCGTGGGTAAAATACAATCGTTTTGTTGCCTGAGGCAGATTGTGAGGCACGCGAGCGTTAAAAGAAACACGTGCAATTCGACGTGCGTACTTTTAACGCTGGTGTGTCCTTTACAGAAATGAAAATATATTCCTACAACTGACGTCGTAAACGCACGTACTTTTAACGCTCGCGTGGGCCCAGTCTAAAGCCAAACATTGTTTTGTCGTTTCATTCTTTCGAAAAATTTCTAGCCTTCTAAATTCATGAATTATTTTTCAAGGAATTAAGGCAAGAATTGTCATTTAGGAAGTAATACCGATAGAATCTTCGGAGTTCTATTAACATTTTACGAGTAGCAGTCTATATAATAAATAATAGCAACCAATCGATGCACGCGGTGCAACGACCGCAGTAATAATTCATATGTGCAGATGTGTGTCGTCGTGTACCTACAGCGCCGGAGTATAGGAGTCAATTACCAAAATGGTAAAAATTGTCGCACTCGTGGGGAACAGCCGCAAATAATCGCGAAACGAGGACAGAACGAGCAATTTTCGAGGCATGCATTATCCGCCGGGGTACATTACCCTCGCGCGACTGCCTCTTAAGACTGTGCTTTTCTTAAACCACACGCCTCTCCCTTACACTGCATGTTCCTCTTACAGTGTTATATGGCATGCCGTTCTTAAATCTCGGATCTCTCTTAAATTACAAGATTCCCGTGAATTGCAGATTTCCTTAAAGTCGTTCGCTTGTTCTGCGCACGAGACGTCGAATAAACGGTGCGTCTCAACACCAGAACCACCTTCACAATGACTTGCTTAAAATTTGCATGTAATGACCGCTGATAATGTCAGCAACACATGAAACATGGCTCCCATTATTGAACCCTACCTTTCTTAAAATCTTACTCCCGCATTCGAAATATTTACCAATAATTTGAAACCTCCGAAAATCAAAGGATCCAAAGGACCAATGTGAATCAGTACAACAACACATAAAACTTGTCTTCCATTGTTAATCCGTAGTTTCTCGAGTCCCGCGCTCGCGTTCGAAATTTATCCTGTACCGCCGACAATTTGCAGGACGATTTCGACGCCTCGTCGAATATTCGTTACGGGTGCCCGTCGTAAACGTTTCAGGCGTCGAGGAGGGCTGCCGGAGGGGGTGGGGTCTCCCGGAGGCAGAGATAGAAATTTACTTTAAGTAATAAAATAGCAGGCGAGAGAGCAGTAACTCGCGCGCGAAAGTTTAACCGCCGCACGTGTCGTTCGAACGATATTGCCAGCCAAACGGAGCACAGGAGCGATGGGGAGAAAAAGGGGTGGGACTGGGGGGCAGGTGGGTGGGCAGAGGGGTGGGTTCGGAGCCTTGTCGTTCCATTTTCAAACGTCACGCCGCGGGAACGTAGTAATTTCGCGAGAGCGAAAAGGGCTCGCTCTCGGAGAAATTGAATTACTCGCACCTGACGTATCCGCGATCAGTGTGGCGACCGAATAAATTCGACTTTCACGGATCTTTTCTTCGACGGTATTAACCGACACGTACCACCCCCTGCCGTCATTCGGCTTCTAGGGTTTTTTTTTTTTTTGTTCTTTTCGGAATGATTTACCTGATTCGACGAATTTATTTGAAACGTTCGACGACGCAAGAGTCTTCCGCAAATCTTATAATAAACTCATCGAACGCGTGACAAAGCAATACGGAGTTTCTATTGGAACGTGCAAATGAGTGTATTTTTTGCAACAACAAAAAAGTGGATGTCGTACGATCCCATTTCGGCAGACGCACAGAACGCATGGGGTGACGTTGACAAAGCAATATATACGAACGAAATGGCGGGCGAGAGCAGCGCACTCCGTGGCCGAACCCCTTTGATACTGAAAAAGGAAGCTGCCCGGTATTTTGTTTTGTTTCGCGCAACTGGACTATTCCAATTTTTCCGGCCGTCCGGCCCTCCTAATCGGCTTACACGCCCAATTCGCAGTGCCTACATGAGCGTGCTCTTCTGTTTTTTCCCACAGAGAATGGGCTCCGTGCACGGCGAGGAGCTGCCGTTCGTGTTCGGCGCGCCGCTCGTCGACGGATTCGGCCATTTTCCAAGGAACTACACGAGGCCGGAAGTGGCGCTGTCCGAAAGCATCGTCCAGTACTTCGCCAATTTCGCCAGGACGGGGTGAGTTGGACGCACATATTTTTCGACTCGTCGACGAAAACTGCTCGAATCGAAGTTCGAATCGCGTCCGTCCTCCACGAACCAACCGAAAACGACGGCTCGATCGTTCGACCGACGTAACAGAATTCCGTCCGCAAAGCGAACACTAAATACACGACCGCTGGAAACGTTCAGAGCGTGGGGAGCGCGCAAAAAAAGAAAAAAAACAGAGTGGTGAAAATAACGAGCGGTCGACCTTACACGACGGACGGAAATGCGAATTTCAATTTTCATCCGGCCTCTAAAAATCCCAACCTTCAAAATCGCGATCCCTTTCCATCTCCGGGATGTGCTCTCACCCCCTTCACCCTCCTCCACTCCACCCCCTTTCCGCAGCCACATTCGCGAGCATACTGGCACCACTTGCGCGGAATCAATTTGCGAGCGTGTACGGAAAAAAAAGTTCGCCACGTCGAAAGGTCTAATGTTCCATATTCATGAGAGCGAGAATGGTGGTGGACGGGATTCATAGAAAAAAAAAAAAAAAAAAGAAGAGAGGGGGAAAAAAGGATAGGAATGGGGACAATAAAAAGGGAAAGGCGGGAAGTTTATGATGTCACGCGGAAATTGGCAACAGAATTCGGCGAACTAATGCGCGGCCGACGGATTATGAAAGTGGCATAAGTGACGAATTCGCGAAAACAGAATTTTTCCCTCATTCCGCCCAATGCGACTCTCGACGCGAGAGAAGCGAAAGATAATTTTTTTTTCCAATTCCGCACAGACCTCTTTCATTATTTTCGGCAGATAAGTACAACGAAAGAGAGGAGCACGAGGCAGTAGACAATTTATTTTCTACCATTGTTCCATAACATTCTTTTGCCTCCGCTCCTTCCGTCTCCGCCGTCTCCTATTTCTCTTTCTTCCTTCCTACTCTCCCTATCCCTCTCGTCCACCCTGCACCATTCCTTTCCTCTCCACTCACCCGCTCACTTTTTTCTACCCCGCTACCGACGATTCATTCCGTTTGTGGCGGAGGAACGCCGGTAATTACCGGGCGGCCCTGGCTAATTGCGTTTAATTTTACGAAGGACACCGCTTCAAGAACACCCCTCGTTCGCGATGAAGACAAGCGTGTCGGCGATGGCAATGGGGGCAAGGGAATAGGGAAAAAATTCTTCCCACCCCCTCCTTGCCACCCTCCATTTCTTTTGTCACGTCGAGGCTTCACGATTTTACCCCGCTCAGTACTCGTTGCCGTCCCAAAACTATTGCCGGCCGACGCGGACGTTTGTGATTGTATATACAGCCTCTCCCATGGCATCGTCTATTTCTGTCTCTCTTTATATACAGCCTCTCCCACGGCTTCGTCTATTTCTGTCTCTCTTTGTCATCTCGACACCGTCCAATCCCGCGCGCTCCAAGCCGTCAGTTGATTATCGACTGGCGAGAATAACGATCAAGCCGGCCGAACTCTTCGCGTTCGTTTATTCGTTCGTTTGGCGCCATATGGCCCCGGAGGTAAATTCGAATCCCATTCCTGCCGGCGGCAGGCGCGGAAAGTTCGAAGCGTCCCGAAAAATTTTGCAGCCCACGCCGCTCGCCGCGGAACTTCTTTCTTCGACCTTCCTTCGTCGAAGAAATGATCGATCGGAACGCAGTGGAGTAATCGGAAGACCGAGAAAGAGGAGTAGTAGGATGAAAAGATTAATAAAAATTGGAAATCGGCACACGGTCAAGCTGAATGTGATTAATTAATCGAGATAGCGACGGAGACGAGTAGCGAGTAAGACGGAACAAATGTTTACAATTCTCGATTCGATTTCTATGTTTCCCAATTCGCACCCTCACCCCCCGTCCATCGGCGCCCAGCAAATATTTATTCAACGCCCAATCGCCGGCAAATAATTCGGCCCGATAAACACTTACCCGGCCGAAAGCGAGCGCCCTCGTCGAAAAATAAAAATTCACCGAGGTCAGATATAACCGCGAACCACCCGCCCGTCAATCCGGTAAAATATTCAAGGCGCGCCGATAAAATATTCATAAATCGTAAATAGGGAGGCGTCACCGGCAGAGTGCAACTGCGAAGTCGTTATCGGTAAACAAATCAAAGTCGCCGATTGTCTCGTGAGCCTCTTCTGTCATTCATCGAATCCGGAAGAAGCGTATCATTCAAAATACTATCAAAGAAATAATTGGGACGAACTTTATTGTCTATAGCGTTCGATAAACAATGACGCTTAATGCTATTTTGTCTTTATCAACAAATTACACTCCCGCAATGGACATCCAGACTCAAAACCATTATATGTCACTCCGATTCATCGAGTACACCAAAAAACCACAAAAAGAACTAAAAAAAAAAGTAACAGTTCCGCCCCAAACACGAAGCTTACCCTATACTCGAGATAAACACAGTGATCCCACGGCCTCTCACAGAACCACTTCAACACCTTGACAAAAAAGAACAGGTGTATCAACGAACGCAGTCAATTGCTATCCAAACATCGATACCTACTCCCTTAAAGCCCCCCATCCCAAAAAAAAAAAAAACCACAACGGGCCGACGGAAAAAAAGAGTCATGCAATGTAAAGCGAGGAATTCGAAAGCGGGCGCACGCTTCTACGCGAGGCCACGTGACCTAAACGCGTGCCATTTTCCGCGGCCCGTTCCATTCTGCGAGTCGGTTAAGCCGCGTGCACAAACGCACGATCCACCGCAAAACTACCAAGTTATTGGCGACATATGCGACTATCCTCCAGCCCGATACCCTCTCACCCCCCTCCACCCCTCCACCCCCCTCTGCCCACCCCTGCCCCTTTCACTCGCACTCACCCTATGAATATGCAAAAGCGAGCTTGAAACGAGCCGACGATATTTCGGCACGGTCGTAGCCCGGAGCGACGTGAAATTCGCTTCGTCGATATGTAGAGGCTGATGTATGTGGGAGTAGAACGGGGCCGCGAGAGGGGGCATAAAGGGTGAGCGAAAAGTCCCCGGCTGCACCTGGCGAAAATTGGACTTTACGTACTTCATTCTTGCCGGCAGATACGCCCGTTCTCGCCGCTCGAATTGTCGATGTTACGGGGCGAGTCGAAAATGTAATGCGATGCTTCTCTTTCTTTGACTCGCGTTAGATGGGAATGTGTACTGCGTATATGTGTTAGGAACCAATTGGAGCCAATGAATAGTTTTATTTGCAATTAATCTCGTAAGACTGACACGATTTTTTTAGTAAGAATAAAAACATACGAATCTCATAAAAGTGGTAGCTTCCTATTGACTCATCCTGATCTTTCTTAACAACGTTCAATCGTTCAATGATACAGAATAATACAGAACACGTGAAGGTTCCGCGAATTATTGCTATATTTTGCAATCTTTACGACCGACAGTTCGTACGACGATTCAACGTTTCACGACTGACGCTGGCCGGCTTTGACAATTTCCCGGCCACCCCATATACGCGCACATATATTTCGGCACGTATGTGTCGGCCACATATGTGACTGGGGTACGTGCACGGCGGCGAATGAAGAAGCGGTTTCCGCTCTCGACGTGCCGGATGACGAAACGGATCGACGCTGACCCGAAGCCATCTCCTAGGAAAAGAGCTACTCGTCGAAATTGAAGGAGTTTCTCTCGTGAGATGGCCGCCAAATATGCTCCTTATGTCGTGACAGCGAGCGAACGAGAGCGCGGGGGCCGACGCCCGCTAAAACTGTCTCCCACACACACACGCGCGTAAAACCTCGACAAAATATATCGCATTAACTGCGCACGCTCGCAAAAATTGCCCTCGCACCGTCGTCTTCGTCTTCCGAACATTTAATCCGTCCACGTCTGGCCGCGATACATCCACGCTCCTGTATAAATGTTTCCTGATACTCTGTGGACAGGATGCTTTAGACCGCAAACAGAATATCGATAGGAGCGCGGAATTGGTTATATCCCGACAAAATAAGATATCCGTGGGCATATACACGTAATGCACTGCGCGTGCAAACATTTGTAGTGTAGCGAGGGCGCTCGGTAAACAGAGCGCGCGGCGACCGCAAAAGCGAGTGCTTTTATCGAAATTAACACTTCCCGTAATAAAGTTCCGTCCCGCGAATCGGTATAACGCGCGGTTCCTGTCCTCGGTTTTATATTCTCTTTTTAGAGAAGTAGAGGGCTATTTACGTGATGCGACGATAATCTCTGGTGGGGAAAGAAAACGGATTCGGCGAAAAGGGTGCGAATTTTGTTCTTATTCTTTAAAAGGTCGCTCCATTAGATTCTCTTGGCCGTTGTCCCTCATTCGACTGGTCGCACATTATGCGACAGGACACTATGGCCCGGACAATGGCCGAGGGTGGTTGCGATCTTCCTCTTTGCCTCGATCCCCAAGGAGACGCACCTTACGGATTACGGCAAAATTGGAGGAGTCCGTCCTGCTGGATCGCCCCTTCGAATATGGCCACCCCTATACCGCGACTCGAACGTGCCAACGAACCGTGGCTGATCCTTCCGACGATCCACAAGAAGGATCTTCTCGGGTCCTGACTTGCGGGACCGGAAATGGAATATCGATGAGGGAGAGAGATAATTTTCCAAGTTCCTGCAGCACGTTTCGCGAGTGTAACAGTGGTCGTGGTCAAAGTGTCGGGAAAAATTAGGTGGACTATTTGAGGTAGGCGTCGGAAGCGTTGACTGTTGATCGCGTCACACATCGATTTTAATTTATTTTTTTTTCACCCTTGGTCCGGTGTTTGCGAGAATGTTCGGGATATTCAAGATTCTGCGTTTGGCCGCGTCAAAGTATGTAATACGTTTTCGTACGGCATACGAAAGACTCGATTTTTTCGAAATCGGAAATTGCTTTAAACGCTCGCAAAGTAAACTAGGTAGCAAAATTTTCTTTAACGACGCGCTAACTATATCGACTCTCGGTTTAGCCGGTCCGATTCGAGTTCTTCGAAACAAAGTTTACACATTATTAATTAAACGGCCTGCCGATCCGAAACGCACGGACTGAAAATACGAAAATTCTCCGTCGCACTTCTGACTTAGACCATTTCTCATCATTTTTGCCGCGGCCTGTACGGCGCGTGTCAATTTGCTCAGCGCCCAAAGTATTAAACAAACGCGCAAGAGGCACACGCACACGCGGGCACATGCTCTCGCAGGAAAGGGGGCGAACGGAAAACGATATCTGTATGCACTTCCGATTCGATCGACTTTCTCTCGATTCCGTGACGGTTAGCCCGTTCTCGGGCGTGTTTGTCCAATTTATTTCGGCGATATTTGACGCCCACCTATCGATAGGTCGCGATACCTATCCTGCGCAATTCTCGGCGGCCGATCAATACGGTTTCGGGATTCCGCGTGAGCGGGCGTCGATAAACAAAAAAAAAATAAAAAAACATACACAGGACGACGAAAATAAAATGCGACAAGGAAAACTGTCCCGCAAGCCGAAAGCTTTCCCGTCATGGATTCCGTCGTGCACCTTTTTCCGAAGTGCACGGAGCCATTTAAACAACGGCCGGACTTGCCTTTCACTGTATTGAGAGAAGTAAGGAAACTCTTGAGAGCGGCATCGTTACTGAAATTTACAGCTTTAAATGGTAAGATCGAAATGTTGAACGGAAATTATCGCGCGATCATTGAAGGTGTAATGCGTTTTTCTCTTCGAAATGACATTTGCTTTCTTGGAAATATTTGCTGACGTATAAATAGTTCAAAGCAAATTTATAATTGTGACAGAAGCGTTCGAGTCGAACGTGCACAGATGTTTGTACGGCCGGAAGGGACTTTGAAATTTGAGGAAAATGGGCTTTGCCAGCGGCTGGATCGCGCGCTTCGGGAGAGCCAATCGAAATATTTGACGTTCCAACTCGCGAAAGCTGGCGAACGATCAGTCCACTCGGTAAACCGATTCGTTGTTATTAGCGAAGCGGTATAATTAATCGCCCGGACCAGAATTACAGAGCCGCGCGGCTCGCCCCGGGAAATGCAAATCTTGCGAATAAACGCTGGATAAAGTGGACTAGAGCGATTGCGCGGCGGAGCAAGAGTTGCAGCCTGCGCGATTAGCGTATGTGGCGTATGAAAATTCGAACTTTCGTGAACGATGGGGATTTTTCGGTTATATCGCCGAACGAGAGACGTACTGTTTATCGAACGGCAACACTTCGACACAACATTATAGAAATGGTGACAGTTTAATAATATGTAAGAAAGAAAAATTTAATATTCGAGGAGAGAGTTCGAAGCTCGTTTTCGGCTTGGTACAACATGAAAGTGTTCATTTTTTAAGACAGTTTCAAGTCCGAACCATCGTTTGACGAGTGTAACGCGTAGTTGATTAATTTATTAGCGAACCGTCCATCGAATGGAAGGGTCAGTGCGTTGAAAAAGGTGAGCCGACGTTTGGTCTGCACAGAGATAATCGTCGGCCATTTGCAATTTTGTGTCCGCGCGTAATTTCCGTCCGTATTTTCCGCGCAATTAACCAGGAGAGCGCATTTTACACGCGTCGCAACTTAATAAACACGCACATTCATACGTCCGCGGCAGATTCTCGTCGCAATTGAAATTGTCGTCGTCGTTAAGGTGGACAGAATGCCATTAATAAGCGTTTCTCTCGTCGAGTCTGAAAAGGAAATGCCTTAAAATTGCTATTCTATATATACTGCATTTTAATACGTTGCATCGATTTATAAGTGCAAAGTTTGATTTTTTCGCAATTTTCGACCAGACCACTTTCGCAATCGCCGACACACATTCGATTCGAAACAAAATTTTACGTCACGCCATTCAAGCTGATAATCCCAATTGTCAATATCCATATCTTTACAGATCATGTCTTGTATTTCAAGCGCTAAAGCTCCAAATGCAAAAATTAACGACGGTCGGAGACGATAAATTTCGATAAATTGAATCACCCTTACTTTTTCACCTGGTCGCGTTAAAGAAAAAGAGGCAAACTACCGTCGACGTATTCAGTAATTGGGAATTCGTTATCGTCGTTGTTTGGCCCCATTTCGCTGCTACCCCTAATAAAATGCTAATTTTATTTAGACACCGGCCGAATGGCATTTCGCAATGTGCCCGCGTTTAATCCAACTTTAATCCTGCGAATGATATGACTGTCGAAGTAATCCACGCTTTTTCCCTCCCTTTCAACCCCTGCTTAACTAATTTTTAACCGCCCTTTAATCCTTCGTCGAAAATCCACCATCGGATTAAATACTTTAATCCTCAGGATCCTATTCAGGACGTTGTTTCATGAACTCGTGTGGCTGACCGATTACATACGTCATTCTCGACTATAAACAGAAATTACAAAATTTCATGCTTTCGGCAACGTGCGCAATATCTCATTTTTCGCCTGTGCAACGACGTGTTCGACAGAGAACATACGCCACTTCTCGAGTACTTAAACGAACCGTTTCCTATTTTCCTTCCGCTTCCCTTTTTTACTCTCTTTCCGCGCGTTTCGTTTTACGCGCTCGTGTCGTACACGAAGAAGGAGAGGATGGGAAAGAGAAAGGCGAGAAAGTGAGTCGTAACCTCGGCAAGAATCGGTCACGTGTGGCCGTAACTTTATCGTTCGTCGAGAATAAAATTTCGCGCTAAACGATTTCTCACTGCGACGCACGGCAAAATTATCGACAACCTATCGGCTTCAATATGCGGATCCGTTCTAGAATTCTCGAAACGTCGTTTATGGACAAGCATACGTCTTTCGACAAGCATACAACTTTCAAACGCTTCCGCCACAAGTCCTGATTCACGTCATCTCTATCAGCCAGTTCTTTTCCTCACATTCAGTACAGGTACCCTAGTTACGTTCTAAGAAACCGATCAAACGGACGAAAAATCTTGCTCTCGTCCAAGAAAGAGGATCACTCGCCCGGATGAAATCCGACAAATCACTCCGATATCAGAGGACACCGCTCGGGATCGAAGTATTTCTCTTCGAAAAGAGACAACGTACAGAAGAAATCACTACACGAGAAAGTTTCCCATCTCCGTCTCCCTCCTCACTTTCGTCATTTTTATCATTTAGTCTTCCCCGAGTTCACCCCTTCTTTTCCCTATCTCCACCCCCTCTCTCTCTCTCTCTCTCTCTCCTACCGAGCTTTGTACGATGTCAGGGCAATCTAGCACACGACGCAATCTCTACTTGAATGCCCTCTCCATTTCCATTATCGGGGAGGAGTCTCTACCCATACGGTGATAAAACGGTTGCCCGGCGTGCTACGTAACACACACGCGCGCCAGTCCATCTTTACTCGCACGCACACGCGAGCACGCGTCTGCCGTCGCGCGCGCGACATTCACAGACGTACGAACGCGCTCGCGCAATCCGCACTTATCCGCACACATCCAGAATCCAGACCCGGCGTACACGCGAGCGCGTGTATACGCTCGTATGCAGACGCGGGACACATGTGCGTATACGCAAAGCCGCCGGCAAACACGACGTGCGATTGTCACGAGGGGGAGTAAATCGCTGAGGCAACTTGTAATAATTTAGTTGAACGTCTGGCCCCTCGCTACTGCGTTAATGCGAACGTTTCAAACGGTTTCAGGGCGAGCGGGACACTTGGCGAAACGGATTCTGTTGTAATTAACACTTAACGCGCCTTCAAAGAGATTGGGTTAAACAAGGGGTGAAATAAGCGGCCGCTCGGCGTGTCGGGGGTCTGGTAACGGGGTAATTAAAACAGCGGAACGTCGGTGAATGGAGAAATTGGGATATCGAGGAGTTCGGAACTCGCGTGGCTTTGAAGTTGCGAGCTTGGGAACTTCCGACGGTCTGAAGTTTCAATATCCTGAGAATCGAGACTTTCCGAATTCGTCGGAGATTAGGAAGCGAGGGGGGAGGGTTGTAAGGATCGTGGTGTCGATGAGGAAAATGTGGACATTGTTTTTCAAGCATTTCTCTTTGACAATAAACATTTTTCCGGAATCAATGCCCTGCTTAACATTTTTATCTCGATTATCGTCGAATGACGCGAGGCTGCAAAATGATGAGCGTGTGCGGCGAAAGTGCACTTTCATAAAGCCTCGTAGAACACCAAGTTTCATTATTATTTACAAATTAATCCACCATGTCCGACAGTCCGAATTTTTCGCACTCCATTAGCGTCGATCGTCGCTGATGTATAGTTAATGCGAACATGTTAACGTGTTCAAACTTACCCCGCGAATTCTATCAAATTTGCAGAGCACGGAACCGAGGACGAATCATGGTAATACAGAAATCATCGTGAAGTCTAACAACACTAAGTACGCTGTTAATGCGTCAATTATTCTCGGCCGACCGAGAATTTTAGCGTGTTCAAGTAATGCCAGACACTACTAGCCCAGATAACAGTGACCAAACTAGAATACAGGTCGTGAATACAGGTGAGCGGAAGGGATAATCCTGCGGAGTTAGCGGCAGACAAGCCTGAATTACGACGTGTGATGCTTCCACCCTCCTCGCGATCCTTCCACTTTCCGTAAATTATGATAAACTGCGACGCGGCAAAGCAGCGTTCATTACAGTCGAAAAATGATGAAACGTTCCAGGAGTCGTGCTGTCTCGATCTTTCAATCGTCGACGATTTCCTGAACGACGTGGAATGATAGAGTAATTATTAGAGGGAATGATAGAATAATTATTACACGGAATGATAGAATAATTATTAGACGGAATGATAGAATAATTATTACGCGGAATGATAAAATAATTATTGCACGGATTGATAGAATAATTATTACGCGGATTGATAGAATAATTATTACACGATAATTATTACATTCTCATTCCTCTTTTCGCGACAGTCCTCGGTCGACAAACGAAAAGGGCCGCGGTTCCGTTTCACTGAAAATTGAACATAATTAGATACCCACGTAACGAAGTCGATCGCATCGTAACATAGCATTAAATAAGCAATTACCTTCAGAGGATCGAACGGTTTAAGGATTTAATAAGCAATTATCTCAAAGGCTGAATCGTTTCCAATCGAAATCGACGCACCTTTTTCGCTTCTCTCATCCGCGCGATAATCGGCGAGCGCCTCGACGCCTGTCACTCGAAACATTTTTTCCGCACGCCGACGCTCACTCCGCTATTGATTACAATTTTGCTCTTTATTGATTGCAGCTCGCCGTTATTTTAATGCAAATTGCCGATATTTCGCGAAACAATTCGTAGGGGGCGCCGGTAAAAGGCGCGTAAGCGGCGAGAGAAATCGAAAGATTAATAGTGTTTAATCGCGAGCGCAGTCGTAATTATCGCGGATTATTCGCGCGTCGATTTACAGCTGGCCATCAAATGTTATCATAACGGGGAATAAAATTCCGATTCCCCATCTAGCCCGATTATTGTACCCGCGTATTAACCGTAAGTAGATATTAAACTCGCTCGTACGTTGTGACAGGCATTGGGTAACGGACGTACAGGGTGTCGCGAGATATTCCGACTACTTGGTGCAGCAAATTATGCCTGCGAATAATAGCAACGGTGAAAAAACGTTCATCAGATATGTCGATTCGGGTCTAGTTTTTTTTCGATAACAGATTTCACACAAATTTTATTTAAAAAAAGAAAATGTGCTGTCGCAATACGGGTGATACAGGGAACACAGGTGACACACGATGTTTACGTAGCTACGTCTTTATTCGTACTGACAATTAGGCCTCAGCTGTACACGCATACCTACATACATACGTCGGTCCATCCATACACACATCCACACTTCCCCCTCTCCTAGGTCGCCCGCTAGTTACGCTCTACATACATCACACTCCTCTCTGTTTAGCTTGAGTCGCACTCCGTTTTCCTTTCCCTTGGAGTCTGTCCGATCGTCGCAGCGATCCCCCTTCGTTCCCGCGCGGCTGCCCCGCTGGAGCTCCGGGCTCCGCTTCCCCCTTCTCGCCTCTCGGCATCCTTCCTGCACCCGTCAGCTGATCCACGTGTCGCTTAACTGATTCGCCGCCGTCTAATTTCACCATATACGTCACGGGCCCTAGCCTCTGTTCGAGTGTAGCCTCGACCCATGGTGCTGAATTCCGACCAAAATTCTTTGCCCAAACTCTGTCTCCTTCCGCGAACCACGCCCTTCTACCACCCTTTGCGTTACGCACTTGTCTCTGTACCGCTTGCTCCCGCCGTCTGTTAACATCCGGCCGCATTAGGTCGAATTTCGTTCGAAGTTGCCGGCCCAGCATTAATTTTGCTGGCGTTTCCCCCGTGGTGCAGTGTTGTGTCGCTCTGTATTCCGCCAGGAACGAATCTATTGCCTCCTGTGGTGTTCTGCCGTTTTTCAGCATAATTTTGAGCTTCCTTTTAAATGTCTTCACTAAATTCTCCGCCGCCCCGTTCGACGCCGGATGTTTTACGGCCGACCTAACGTGCTTAATTCCCAATTTCTGTAGAAACGTCTTGAACGCGCCGCTCGTGAACTGGGGTCCGTTGTCGCTCACTATCTGTCGCGGAAGTCCGTATCTCGCGAACGTCTGTCGGAAAGCACTTATTGTTTTGTCCGTTGTCGTGGTCTTCATCTGAAAGATTTCCGGCCATTTCGTCCTTGCGTCGATCATTAGCAAAAAATTGTACCCCTTGTAGGGCCCTACGAAGTCTGTATGCACTCTCTGCCACGGTTCTCGCGGCCAGTCCCATGGGTGCAGTGCCGCAGCCGGCGGGTTGTCGCGGACTTCCGCGCAGTCGCGGCAACCTCTAGCCAGCTCTTCTATCTGCTTGTCTAATTTCGGCCACCAGAAAAACGATCGCCCTATCGACTTCATTTTTACTGTGCCTAGGTGATTCGCATGCAGTTCATTTAATACTGCTGTTTGTAGTTTTCCCGGCACTACTACGCGATGCCCCCACATCACGCAGTCTTGCTCCACTGCCAACTCGTCCTTTCTCGCTTCATAGGGCTTCAGTTCACTTGCCACTGTTCCTTTGCTGGGCCACCCTAACTCCACGTACCTCCTCACTTCGGCGAGGACCTTGTCTTTCCTTGTTTCGCCCGCAATCAACCTATCGTCTAAACAGATTTGCGACTCTTGCGCTATATAGTTCAGGTACGTGAACTCCGCTTTCGCGTGCTGCTCTTTGCTCGGCACGGGTAGTCGCGATAACCCGTCTGCGCTGTTTTCGGCTGACTTAACGTACATAATTTGATACTGAAACGCGCTCAAAAAAATTGCGTACCGTTGCAACCGCCTCGTTGCCATTACCGGGATTCCCTTCTTTGGCCCAAATATCCGTACTAACGGTTGATGGTCAGTTTTGAGTATAAAGTTCCTCCCGTACAAATAATCGTAATATTTGGTCACGCCGAATATTATCGCTCGCGCTTCCTTGTCTATCGCCGCATATTTCCGTTCGGCGGCCGTCAGCGTTTTCGACGCATACGCGATCGGCCGCTCCCCTTCTGTTGTTACGTGGGACAGAATTGCAGAGATTCCATAGTCCGAGGCATCGCATGTGAGTATTAACTGTTTCTCCGGATCGAAATTCGTGAGGACCTCTGCTGACTTTAAATCCCGTTTGGCCCCCTCGAACGCCTGTTGACACGCGTCTGACCACTCGAATTTATCCCGTCTCTGCAATTCGTACAGTGGGTGCAATTTCATCGCCCTATTTTTTATAAATCTCGCGTAATAGTTCAACATCCCTAAGAATGCCTGCAATTCCTTCACGTTCTTGGGGCGTGACATTTTGTCGATCGCCTCCACCCTGTCCGGTAATGCATGAATTCCGTTTTCCTCTATTTCTAGTCCTAAATACCTAATTCTAGTTGCTAGCAATACGCACTTTGATTTCTTCAATTTTAATCCGCATTCGTCCAATTTATTCAGTACCTCCGCCGTGTTTCTTAGGTTCTCTTCCGCCGTTTTGCCCTTAATTATTATGTCATCTAAGAATACATTTACGTTTGGCATTCCCGCGAGCATCTGTTCCATTTGTCGTTGAAAGAAGCCCGGCGCCGATGCGACTCCATACGGCAATTTATTTGGTTGATACAACCCTTTGTGAGTGCTCAGCGTCAGATATCGTCTCGCCTCCTCACTTAAGGGTACTTGCGCGTAGGCTTCTTTCAGGTCAATTTTCGAGAAAAACACGGCGCCCTGTAAATTCGCTATCAGATGCTCAATCTTTGGAATCGGGTGCCTGTCGATTAGCATTGTTTTGTTCACCGTGAGTTTGAAATCGCCGCATAGCCGCAGTGACCCGTCCTCTTTTAGTACGGGCACTACCGGTGTTCCCCATTCCCCTACCTCTACCGGTGACCATACCCCTTCTTTCACTAATCTATCAATTTCCGTGCCCACCTTGTCCTTCAATGCGAACGGTAATGTCCGCGGTTTACAATAAATCGGGGCTGTATTTCCTAACATCCGTATTGTGAACTTGGTCTTATTGTACGTCCCCAGCCCTGGTGAGAACAGATGTTCATATCGCGCCAAGAAATTTTTTCTCATTTTTTCGAGGTTTTCCCCTTCCTTCTTTCCTGGCATGGTGGCCTTTGCCCGCTCTCGTACACGCTCGCCTGTGTTGCTTGCCTGCCTTATTCCTAGTGGCCACAGCCGCAGCTTGTGCAACCATTCCCTCCCTATTAACGGTTTCCCATGTTCGCCCACTACATATAAATCGCCCGTCGTCATCACTCGGCCGAACTTTATCGATACTCCCCGAATTACTCCGACCGCGTTACGTCTTTCCCCACCGAAGTAAATCAATTTGATTTTTGATGCCTCAACTTTTTTATTTGGAAATAGGTCTCTACAATCATTTCTGTTTATTAGCGCCACTTCCGAGCCCCCGTCTATTTCCATCTTGACCTGCCTGCCCTCGATTTCCATACCTAAAAACTGCGGTTCTATTCTCATGTGGTGACAATGTTTCGAATTGCTTATTCTAGTGGGGGTGTTTCCGTACCCTTCGCTCTCCGATTCCGCTTCGGTGTCGGTCGCTTCCTTCTCGGGCTGCACGCTCTTGACCATCCTTGTCCCCCGTCGCGGTCTCTCCCTGCATACTACCTGCAGGTGTCCTAGGCGCCCGCAGCCGTCGCAGTGTTTCGTACGATGCCAACAGTCTGCTATCTGGTGGTTCGGCTTCCCACAGCAGCGGCACGATGTTCCTCTTGCCTCTTTGTCGTCCCCGGCCTTCCGTGCTTGCTGTTGCCACGGCCGTTGCCTTGCCTCCGTTCGGCCGGTTTGTCTTTTTTTGTACCTTGTTTGTACCCGGTACACCTCCTGGTCGGCTTCACTGTCCTTGGCCGCCCCCTGCGTGCTCGTCTCGAACATCTCCGCTGCCTTGTTTGCCTCCTCGACCGCCGCAGCCGTCCTCAGGGCGACGTCTAACGTCAAACTGTCCATTTTAAAAAGCGCGACTTTAATTCCTTTATTTCGGATCCCGCTCAGTAACTGATCCGTGATCGCTTCCTCCTCATTTGCGAATCCGCACTCTGCCGCCAAGCTGCGTAACGCCGCCCCGTATCTGGTGACTGTTTCGTCCTCCCCTTGCTTCCTCTCCCGAAATTTCGCTCGCAGCACCGTTTTATTTACCTTCGGCTTGATATAGTCTCCTACTTTTTGTATTATGTCCGGTAATGCGACATCCTTTGGCTTGGTGGGTGCGCATACCTTTCGGACTATCTTGTACGCCTCCGCGTCGATTTTCGTTAAGAATATCGCCCGCCTTTTCGGCTCTGCTATTTCGTTCGCCTCGAAATATAGTTCGATACGCTCCACGAACTCATCCCAGTCGTCCACTCCTATCTTGAAATCGAGTTGGCTTGTGTACTCCATTCCCTTCCTGTGTTGTACCTGGGTATTTGCCGAAGTCGTTATCACTGCGCTCGTTCCGCTGCTCCCTGCCCCTTCGTTTAATTGTTCCCTTTTCCTTTCCGTCTCTTCGCGAACCGCAGTCCTTAGTAACGGTCGTAATGCGTCTAGATTTTTCCCTTCGACGTTTATTATGCCTCGTTGTCTCAGCTCTGCGATCACCTCCTCTTTCGTGAGATCCTGTATCCACGACGTTCCAGCTTTTCCCTTATCTTCTCCCTTCATGGGTCAAAGCGTTCCGCGTCTCTAAATGCACGCGTTCTGGGTCGATTTTTCTCGTCGCCAATTGTGCTGTCGCAATACGGGTGATACAGGGAACACAGGTGACACACGATGTTTACGTAGCTACGTCTTTATTCGTACTGACAATTAGGCCTCAGCTGTACACGCATACCTACATACATACGTCGGTCCATCCATACACACATCCACACTTCCCCCTCTCCTAGGTCGCCCGCTAGTTACGCTCTACATACATCACAGAAAACATTTAGCCAATGTGACTGGAAACATTAAGCAGCTCCTCGTTTGTCCCTTTATTTATTTTTCGTCGTCAAATCCAATCGCCTTAATCCGAGCAGTGCCACAATTTTCACCACACCGCGTATCGCGCGATTATATCTGGAACGTTCGCGTTATTAACCTCTTGCTATTGGTGCGATAAGGGAAACGATATAGAGCCGTAACGGGCTCACGGCTGAAGGGGGAAAAAAAAGGAGGGCAGCGGCATTGTTTCGGAAAATTTTGAACGCCCGGCCGATGTCCAATTTTTATGCAAATGCCGGGACCCGAACGAGCCACTCGTGTCGAACGGGTCCAATCGTTTGGTACGCGCTGCCGATAATAAATCGTCCGATTTACAGGAATGGAAGAAGAAAACAGGTTATTCGCGCGTAAAGGGAACTCGAAACTGAATCCCTAGTGTCGGGAGGAAATTCGCGTCAGCCGGCAAGGCAGTATAATCGAATGGGCGAGCATCGGCGAGCGGAAGACTCGGCGAATGGCAACGAGGCCAAAAATTGACAACCGAAATCTGCGACATAAAACTCGGTGCAACGATAAATAACTGTAAGAGGGGAGGAGGGTTTGACACATGGAGGAACGGCAATTCAAAAACATTAATATATTCTGTATAATTATAAGGTACACTTTTTGTCCACTCTACGTCTTTACTCAGTCACTCTGCCTAGCGCAATGGCCACTCTGCATCGCACGACGCGTCACTGTCTTTCTTTTCACCTCTCCCATTTCCGCGCTACCCATGAGCCCGCTCGCACCTTGGCTCCTCCCGAAAACATCGAAATCTCCGCTACGCGCGAAGACGCGTCACGTGAACACAGGGACGTGTGAACACAGGGACGTATGAACACGTACGCTTACAACTCGGCCAGCCTGACCACAGATCGACCGCGATCTCGTAAATCTAACTTATAGACTACAACTAATACATACGCATACTAAATACTACGACTTATCACTTATCCACGCACGCATGTTTTTCGCCTCCCATACCCCTTGATATCTCTTTTGCGTATTCTGGAAACCTTCTATATCCGCCACCACATACCTGTCATTGCGCAACACTTTTGTGACTTGGTACGGACCTTTAAACTGGGGTATTAGCTTTCTAGACGCTCCGGGTGTACTATCAAAATTGCGTAACAGGACGTAATCGCCTTCCTTATATATCACTGCATCCTTTCTTCTATTTTTAAAATAATCCTCATTATACTTTTGTGAAGCTACAATATTATCGAGAGCCTTTGCCCTAACTTGTGACAAATCTTTCCGCGTACTATTTATATTCTCATCTAAATGCTCTCTTATGGCGTCATTAACACGACCACGCTGATTTACTCCGAACAGTAGTTTACAAGGCGTTTCACCCGTGCATTTATGTATGGTGTTATTTAAGGAGTATTCAACTTCGGGCAATACTTTATACCAATACTGCTTTGCGCTATTATCTGACAATTTACTCAACATAGGCCCCAATACTCGGTTTACACGCTCAACCTGACCATTCGCCTGAGGTGATCCTGTAGCTACTAATGAATGTTTGATTTCTGCACTAACTAAATATTCCTGAAACTCTACGGATGTAAAACAAGTACCACGATCTGACACGATCACGTGAGGCTTACTGTAACTCTGAAAATAGTCTGTTAAACATAAAATAACTTCTTTGCTCGACGTGGTTTTTGTCGCATATAATCGCACGTGCTTAGTAAACCCATCTACAACTAAAAACACATATTTCTTTATCGCACACTTATTATCTACTGGACCGTAATGGTCAACGTGTATAACAGTGAATGGAACTTGTCCTTTCGGGATCGAATGTACATTTCCCTCTACCTTTCCCGACGACGGAGAGAATGACAGGCACTTTAAACAATTTGCAATGTGTTCTTTTACTTTTTGTCTTAAATTTGGAAACCAATAAGTTTGCATCATCGTAGCTGCGGTTTTCTCAGCCCCGAGATGACCCATTTGATCATGATATTTAAACATTACATTTTTTTCCATAACGTCTGGTACATAAAAAAGTAATTCACTGTCCTTTTTTCGATATACGATGCCATTCCTCATCTCAAAATAACGGTCCTCCATTTTCTCCAACCTATCTCTTAATTCTTTAATCTTTCCATCTCGCATCTGACAAACAGACAAATTAAACTCGAACGGGTTATCTTCTATAATGCAAATCTCAAACGATCGGCTAAGGGCATCTACATGGCGCATTCTATCTCCGGGACGGTGTTGCACTTCGTAATCATAGCACTGTAATTCCAAGGCCCATCGCGCAATTCTCGGATTAATGTCCTTTTTTGCTAACGTTAACTTTAATGAGTTGCAATCAGTAATGATTTTAAAAGGTATCCCGTGTAAATATATTCGGAAGCGTTTCAATGCATAAACGATAGCCAGAGTTTCTAATTCGAAACTGTGGTATCTACTTTCGATATCTGTGGTTCGTTTCGAAAAATAAAGTACGGGATGCAACTTGAGATCTTTCTTTCGTTGCATCAACACGGCGCCAAATCCCAATGCACTAGCATCGCAATGCAGCTCTGTAAGGTCGTGCGGATCGTAAATCGCTAACACTGGCGCTTCCACTAATTTTGCCTTTAATTGCCTGAATGCACTCAACTCTACTTCGGTAAACTTAAATTGTACATCTTTCTTAACCAAATCATACAAAGGCTTAGCGATTATCGAAAATCCCTCAATAAATTTTCTAAAATACGAGCAGAGACCTAAAAAGCTCTGAACGCTACGCACGTTACGAGGAATCGGAAACCGTGATACCGCATTCACGCCACTATCGGTCGGACTGATCCCGTCTACACTAACCGAATATCCTAGGTATTCCAATCTTTGAAAAATAAACTTGCACTTGTCGATTCTTAGATATAAACAATTATCAACTAATATCTTAAACAAACGCTTCAAAACTATAAAATGGTGTTCCAATGTCTCGGTCGCTATCAAGCAATCATCCATATATACCACTACGTCACCCGACCTAATCAGCTCTCCTAACACTTGTGTCACATACCTCTGAAATTTGGTAGGAGCAGGCTTTAATCCAAAAGGCATTTTAATGAATTCGAACTGTCCCAAATGAGTAGTAAAGGAAGTATATTGCCTTGACTCTTCAGCCATGCTAACGTGATAGAACCCGTCCTTTAGATCTAGAATAGTAAAATATTTTTTGTTTCTCAGCACATTTAATTGTTCCTCTATAACGGGTATCGGATAATTGTCTCTTGCTACACACTTATTTAATGCTCTATAATCTATACACATACGATACTCTCCGTTTTTCTTTTTAACTAAAACAATTGGTGAAACATATTCGGAATTACTTGGTTGAATTATCTTCCTTTGCAATAAACCATCAATAATTTTGCTTAACTCTTCTTTTTCTTTATACGATAGACGACGCGGTGAAAAATGAAACGGCTGTACATCCTTTACAATCAATTGCAACTCTGTACTTATTTTTGGCGTATCCGGACGCTCTGGCTTAACATAATCTATTTCAAAAAGCTCTGTCAATCGTTCTCTGTCGGTATGCGTCACTTCCGGACCAACACTTAAACTGTCTTTAACACTATCCTTTTCTTGAAGCGTATCTATACTCATTATCTCCGCAATCTCTTTGTCATGATCAGGCTCAGCCACCCGAATTAACCGGTATCCCGCTCTTTGTATACAATCACGTCCCAAGACAACCGAACTCGTCATTGTTTCGTCCGGGACCACTAACAAAATTACATTGTCCTGTACCTCGCCACCTAGGGCAAAACTAACACTAACTGAGCCTATTATGACTAATTTCGCTTGATTAATCCCGACAAATTTATTTTTCGCCATATCGCGCACTATTGCCTGTTCAGGTACAAACTGCCTCTTAATAAAACTAACCGGGCTGCCTGAGTCTAGTAGGGTATCTAAAATTGTAACTATCCTAACCTCTTTTTTGTCGCTTATTTCATACTTAACGCTCCTATGAAATTCGTCCGGCTCGGCCACCTCAGCCACATGGTTAATGCTGGCCACCTTTTTCGTACTTCCCGCTCTATTGGGGCACTCCTTGATGACGTGGTCGGTACTGCCGCAGGAAAAGCACCCATTCTTCTCTCGCCTCGGACGCGTGCACTGGCGAGACGTATGCCCGTACTCGCTACAATTAAAGCAACGCACCGGCACTGGTTCGGGCTTGCTCTCTCTCGCTATCCTTGTCTTCTCCCTCATCGGCGTCGACGGCGGCGGTCCTGGATCTCGTCCTCGCGGTGCCACCGGCATCTTGATTTTGCACATTGCGTCGCGTAACTCACCCAATGTTTTAAAATTATGCATTCTTACTTGATTCTGCAGCGTTATATTTTGAATACCATCAATAACTGAGTCAATTAGTTCTTCGTCGTCAATTAAAATTTTGTTCGCCATCACAATTTTCTGGTGGTAATAGTCACTAAATGTCTCACTCGGCTTCCACGTACGCGCCTCAAACTGCTTCCTTAAAATCTGCTTGCTGGGCCTCTGGTCGTACATTTGTTTCATTTCGTCCAATAGCTCGCTCACTGTCGCCTGGACAAGCAGAGGTTTCGAGTGAAACCACTCGAGGGCTTCCCCTTTCAGACTCGAAACTATGAGTGCGTGTGACGCTGTTTCCTCTAATTTATACCGCTCGACGATCATTTTAATCTGCGATTCCCACCGTTCAAAAGAGTCGCCACTGCCCTGAAAATCACCAGCCATGTCTTTCAGCGCACGATCACTTGGTCTATACGGATTTTGCAACACTTGCGGGGATCGTCGCTCTAGCTCACTTTCTCGACGATACAACGCCAATTCCCTTTCGATTAACTCTTTCTCTCTTCTTAGTAAACGAAGTTCTTCCTCCGCACTTAGGCCGCGTGGCTGCTGCGTCGACGTCTCTGCCGCCATGGCCGCTACACTCGTGTTCGCTGGCGTCTCCGTTCCTGCCGCCATTCCCGGCTCCCTCATGACCAGGTCTTCCGTCCATATCGCAGTGATACGATCCTCGAGAGTACCATCCTGCGCGATCGCATCCCGTATACGAATCGTCATTTCGGCCTTTGTACCGCTCGCTGGCATGCCCAATCTACGCATCACTTCTTTAAGCCCCGTAGCACTGAGGGCATCGATCATTCTTGCTGCACTTGACGACATAACTTTTTCGTTATATACACTAGTCACTATCCACTTTGAGGGTGTTAGTTCACTATCCCACTTCTGATGTAAGAGGGGAGGAGGGTTTGACACATGGAGGAACGGCAATTCAAAAACATTAATATATTCTGTATAATTATAAGGTACACTTTTTGTCCACTCTACGTCTTTACTCAGTCACTCTGCCTAGCGCAATGGCCACTCTGCATCGCACGACGCGTCACTGTCTTTCTTTTCACCTCTCCCATTTCCGCGCTACCCATGAGCCCGCTCGCACCTTGGCTCCTCCCGAAAACATCGAAATCTCCGCTACGCGCGAAGACGCGTCACGTGAACACAGGGACGTGTGAACACAGGGACGTATGAACACGTACGCTTACATAACGCTATTTATGAAAGCCGAAAGCGCATAAAAATAATCCTTGCGCGTCGGCTAGAATGAACAGAAAGAGAGAAAGAGAGAGAGAGGCTCGTGATGAAAAAAAAAATGAACGAATTTTACACGGTCGCCGAAGACAATGCGGGCTTTAAAAAAAATACAATTTATCTCATAAACAGTCGAACGCGATTCGCGGGGGCGCGGA
The DNA here is from genome assembly GCA_963942575.1 of Priocnemis perturbator. Lineage (NCBI taxonomy): Eukaryota > Metazoa > Arthropoda > Insecta > Hymenoptera > Pompilidae > Priocnemis > Priocnemis perturbator. Next base: position 11,407,508 of record OZ012655.1, on the reverse strand, counting down.
ACAAAGGTACTCCGACCGCGTGGATGCGCGTCGTAAAATAAGAGAGCAACAATGAGCGAAATATCGAGCGGTAAGGAGGTTTCACTAGCAAAAGATGGCGACAATTTCGAGGAAGAAGCGAGGGACAGCAAAGAAACGCACGTCCGTCCCTTTCACTCGCATTCTCGCCGGACGATCGAGTTTACGTATTGAATTTCGCCCGCCGCAAGAGATACATAGGGTATAACGTTGGCCAGCGGTCAATAGACAAATAGGATACGGCCCTTGTAAACAATAATTTAGCATAATCGGTGGGGACTAAACAGTACGGCGGTCCAATAACCGCGGACGTGGCAATCGCAAACATTGGCCATCCTGCACGGAGACCACCCTCTAGCTACCCCCTCCCGTCCTCTTCCTACCCCCGGTTCCTACCCCCTGGCAAGCCCCTGGAAACGGTGTGGCCGGCGTACTTTACTGCCGTAATCCCCGGGCAAACACGGCATAATGCAGACATACTCTGCAATGACCGCTGAAAACTCTCTCTTCAAACTCCCATCATCGTCTTTTACTCCCTACCTCAACCGAGTTACTGGCGATGCTGGCTAAACTTCGGCTTGGGACACCATTTTTTCTTTCAATCTTCGTGTCGTATTTCTTGTGCGATGCACGAATTGGTTCGAAAGATATACGCGTTTAAAATGTATCATTGTCAAGTTGACCTAAGTTCGTTGTTCGTTAAAGAGTTAAATTTACAGAACGAATTCATTTAATTTCTATTAATCGAGGACAGACGATCAATTAAAAAAAATTTTCAAAAATCGTAGCAATGATTATAATTTTCTGTTGAACGAACTCGCTCGACCTTTTGATCGGTCAGGCACAGGTGCAGTGTTTGTTGTCTTTTTCTTAAAACGTTGAACCACTTTACAGACACTTACGTCCAATTATGTCCATTGTGCCGTAGAATTCTGCATCCACCCTGCCGGCGTTTGAGTGGCCATTGTTAAAGCAAGCCGGAAGCTACTCTGACTCTGTCTACGGACCAACGTCCGTTCTCAGCGTCCAGACTTTCTCGTAAACCTCGTGTCCGCGGAATGTACGAGCTGTACACTTCCGGCCCGCGGTCTCTGGTAATGCAAATTTTCGGCGGAAGAAGATCGGTCGGCTTGTAAAGTGTGCGAGTATATAAAAAGAAGGTGTCAGTGGACCAGTGGCCGCAGAAACGAAGAGTTAACTTCATCAAAAGATTCATTTTCCCATTGAAGAGCACGAATATGTACTCCTACGTGTATGGGAATAATTACAAATTACAAATTGAAAAGATAAATTCAAGCCTGTACAGCGTTTGTCGAGAGCGACACAATATTCTGACACTGACAATGAGACTAGGAACGTCGTCCGAAAAATGGGACTTCTATTACGCGGGAAGTAGGTTGCGTTAATATGTTTTCAAGCAGACAACTGCAGAGTCCATTATCTCACTCTATCAACGTATCTCCTCTCGTCCATCCATTATGCATACCACAAGAGGCGAAGAACCGAGACCTAACCGCCGTCTTACCTGTTGCAAGCCAAGAGAACGCCTGGTGCTGTCCGCAGGACCCTCAAAGAACTTGAAGAATCTCAGCTCACGGCGAGTCTGTGGTTCGACAGGCACGACCGACTCCTTTGGAATTAGAATTTCAGCAAACATCATCAGTATGTGCCGTTGTTAAGGTCTGAAACATAAATATAGACTCCTCGTCAAAATTCACATCTTATTTCATGAACTCATCCTCGACGAACAAAACATACTATTATCAGATTCGAAACGTGAAAGGAGAGCAACAAATTAAAACAACTGTAACGCAGTAAGCTAATCCCGGCGCAAACTTACATCGAGTTACTATCACAGCGCACGGAATTCTTCAACTTCCGCGGAATCGGCCATCCGTCGTCGAGTAGGCATTAAAAGTTTCGTTCGACATGAACCGAAACGAGAAAGACCCGGCGACGATAGGAAAGCGGCGAGGAGCATTTAGCGGCGCAAAGATACGGCGGCAAGAGGGAAGTGGGACGCGCAAGGGGTTGGCTTGTAATTACCGGCATTTAGATTCCGCGAACTTGTTGACGGAGTCCGCCGGAAAGTTTCGTACCCGCTCCCTCTAACAGGATTCTCGCAATTCAGCCGGCGCGCGCGAGCGGCAGGTTAAAAATCGCGGCACAATTGCCAGCCGAGCTAATTCGCTCTTCGAAACAATAAATCGAGGACAGTCGAGCGTACGCTTTCAGCAGTCGCGCACGGCGCTCAGTTTTTCGACGTCGAACAATCGTTCCTACGCAATACGCGCCGCCTTTGTCGCCGACTCTCGGCGCACTCTTATTTCCTGGCCAATTGAGCCGCAACTCTTTCCGCAGAACAACAATGAAGCCGAGCGCTCGGAACGTCATTTAATGCCGGCGAGACGAACAATGTCTCTCGGCTCTCGGCGCTTTTTTTTGTCGCTCGCCCGTCAAACTTCGCTCGCCATCAATAACGAACGTCGGCGCGGGCATCGGGTAAAGTTGGGTTCGATTTCGCGGACAGTTCCGGGCGCCAGTATCAAGGTTTGAATATCATTCGTCGGGGGCAGATGCCGAGCCAGGGAGCGCGCGCCAGGTCGATCGGGAGTCGTCCATTTCAACTTCAACTTCCGGACGACAGTCTGAAATACCGCGGAGTTCCGTCCGCCGCGTCAACGTCCGTGATTTCTCACGGGGATTTGGAATGTGAAATTTCGGTCCGTCTCGCTCCATCTGCCGCTTTCCCATGCGCCGCGTATCGCGTTATTACCCGCCGATCGTTTTCGCGGAGCTGACGTCGTAATGGGCGTTCCCTTTTGAACGCTGCTGTACGCGGTTTATGATTAGTCGATTCTTTTCTGTCATCCCTTTTAGCTTGTTTTGTCTCTCTCTCTCTCTCTCTTTCTTTCTCTTTCTCTTGTTATTCTTCGCCCGCTGCACTCTATTTTAAGGAGGAATTTGACACACATAAGAAAATCGCAGAATTTCTTGCAATTTTTAGGGATTATGTATTTTAATATAATAAAGGAGCATACCAAATTTCAGAATTCCTTACTACATAGTTCAGAAGAAAATAATTTATTCATTTAACACGGTCTCTTATGGAGAAATCGCAACTGAAGCTCTTTTGTCATCAGATTCAGCAGTTATACGGTCAACATAAAAAATTCTGCACCGCGTTAATAATGGTGATTTTTACCGTAAAAATAATTTTAAACGGGAAGTCAATCTTTCGTACCACAAACTACATATTAATCATCCAATTGTCCATGTTAAACATGCACTACATCATCCACATTTGTAAATATGTATGCATTTTCGCCATATGGCATTAACTTTTGACCAGATTGTCTGTCCCATTCCTCCTTAAGTAATGTTGCTCGATGCGGAAATATCGTGATCGAGGACCCGTTCTAGATTCTGTCGACAGATATTTGTACAGCTCGCCACGTTTAGGCAACACGTTTTTGGAAACAGTTGGTTATTGTCAACGATCGACCATCGACGCTTGATTTTGCCCGGAGCGATTTTTACATGTATTCAAAGATTTTTCAAATAATTCTGAAAATTCGTAATCAAGATCGCACCGCTTCTATCTTGTTCTCGAATCGCGGGATCGCGGCCGAGATCGTCGGCGATCGTGACGTGGAATGGTGGTAACCGAAAATTAAGTCGGTGCAGAGAGGATGCCGGAGAAGGAAACGAACGGAAGACGGAGGGTCGGCCGTCAAGTCAGCGTAGCAAGATGCGATGGGAAAAGGGGTTGGCCGGGTGTTTCCACGGTGTAACGATCATGAGCGAACATTAATCTTGCTTCGTCGCTGAGGAACGTCGAGAGAAAACATCGGGAGAATCGCGCGGGGACACTTTGAACGATCGAAGACGCGATTACTGGCCGCATCCGTCTCCATTCGCCAATGGCGCGCGGATAAAACCTCGTTGGGATGTCCTCTTATCCGCGTTACATGAGAAATTATCAGACTATCCGGCTCGCGAGCGAATGATCGCAATAATATGATCGCGCTGAGAGATTCGTCGGATCGAATCACGAACGTGTGAGTATAATCATGAGTCAGCTGCGGAAGTGTGAGTGTGGAGTGTGACACCGCGTCCAATTTCCAGAACGCGAGTCGAAATAATTGATATATGTTAATTATAATTATAGCACAATTCATATATATATTAAATATGACTATAGCATCATTTATGTACATTAAACACATATTACCTTTCATGACTTTCGGAACATAAATAATTTGCCGTAAATGTTCGGTCGATTATTTTCAAGAAATCAACCTAACTCGTCCTCTGGACCGACTAAGTTCGTTACCTATCAATCCAAAATATCCTACGATCATTTTCAGCTCGCCCCGCGCCGCCCGATGCGCGCAGCGTTTCCGGACTCGCAAATTCGCAGGAAACACCGCGGTTTCTCGGTGGAAGGAAGCGCGTTTATAACGATAGCTCGCAGGATGCATGGAGAAGGGCGATGATGCCGCTAATGCAACCGACACCCTGTGCTTCACTCTCCCACCATCTACTCCCATCTTCCCACCCCCCTTGCCCTGCCCTCCTCCCACGCAACGTGTTGCACATACATCAGAACCGCAAAATCTGGCACGTCTGAAGAGACCGAATACAGCGTATCGAGAATCTTCTGCAGTTCCGACCAAATTATTTAGCTTCGTGCCGCACACTTATTTATGCGCAAAATTACTAAAATCGCATGCATCACCGTCCATTGTCCGCGCCGCTAATTAAACATCCACCGCGGCGCGGGAGATCCGTGCACTCCGGAAACTTGAAAGTAACACTCTATGCAAGACAAGCCGCAAAAAGCGGCAGCGAGGCAGCGTTCGCACCATCCCGGCTGCGCTGGGGAAGAAAAATTTGCCGGCAGAAAAAGAGTGCAAAGAGGGGTGCGGCGGCACGTTTCGAAGCCGCAACGAGACGATGATTAATAATAGAGCCCGGTACACGGCTTGAGAGACTGAGAGAGAGAGAGAGAGAGAGAGGAGGATGGTAGGGGGTGAGAAACATTTTTTATCCACATTAATACTGGAGCCAGCCCTTCCCCCACCGCCCTCTCTTTTTCTCTCTTTCCCTTGCTCTACACCCTTCTCGAGTAGCGTGTCGTTGAAAAGCGGTGCTTGCAGTCGAGGGTGCGCCGGTGGCCGGGGGTGAGGGGGTGGACAGGGGCAATGCATCAGCGGTTAATGAGCAAACTTTAATATTCTCCCGGACTAAAACCCACCCCGACGACCTATCTTCTACGACCACGAACCAGACCCTATATTCTCGCGCAGGAGGGGGTTGTGCGGGGCTTGCGCGGGGTTGACTGTGGGAGAAGACGAGGGGAGGGTGGGAGAGGAGAAAAGTACCGGAAGGATGACACGCGGCTGCATCGTGTGCATCGTGAGCTTGATGCAGGCGACCGCTATAATTATTGTGTGCCGCTGGAAGAACGTAATGAGGCGGGGGTGAAGAGGGGGTGGGACGCGATGAATCTATAGGGTGACCACGGAATTCCGAATCATCAAGACCGCTCGCCCGGCAAGATCGGAATTTTTCTCGTACCTCACCCCTCGCGCGCGGCTCAGGTACCGTCTCTCGTGAAATGGACGTTTTGTCGCGGAGAGAACGTGTTGCGCGCTGGAGCCATCGTGTTAACGACGGAATTAGCAATTTTAATGCCCCGGTCTTTGGGCGCTAATAATGGGTATTAGGAGCGTGGGAACACCGGGAACTTTCGGCCGCGCCTCGCATTACATATCCGACCGTTAACTTGTTTTTCGTCATTGGTGCGGACAGCGGGAAACACGGGCGCATGGAAGCTTTATTTGTCGAGATTTCATTTCGCCGTCCGCCAGCCGCGGCCGGGGGCGGTCACGGAAAAAGGAGGAGAGAGCGTCGCGTGCCTGCAACCACCGCTAATTGGAGCCCCGCGGAAATTAATGAAAACCGGGCCAGGGGAACTTTGAAGTTGTCCCGCCAAAAGAGCGGCTTACAATGTTCATCCTGCACGCGTTGCACATCTGTATTTTCACTGCACGGGGTGTTCGGGAAGTTACGCGCTCGAAAAATAGGTTTTGATTGGAATTGAATACTGAGAATATATGTGTGTCACGGTGAATTATGCATTGTGTTTTTCGGTCTGTGGGTAATTAGTATGTATTGTCTGAAGGTCTGGGTTTGGTGTGTGGTTTTTCTCATCGACGAGTCCGTTTCAAACTGATCACGTGTTAGACTCGGTGCACAGATTGGAAACATGTCGCGTGTATCGCGTGTAGTTGGTGCAATTTCGACACATGCCGTATCAAGGGACGGATGAGATACGTAGGAAAAAATATTGCTGAAAATATATGAACTTGTCTCTTTGACGTCGATCATAACTGTGTGTTTGTAACGATTCCGACTGAAGGTGAAATTATTATAATTTACGGCAGAAACTTGATTGCACGGTTCTTCCGACCGTCGATACCATTTCTAATTGGTCACATGTTAGACTCGGGGCACGGATTGGAAACACGTCGCATATATGGCGTGCAGTTGGCGCAATTTCGAGACGTGCCGCGTCAAGGGAGGCCAAAACCACCCCCGTCCACCCGTTCTCACCCCCTTCCAACCACGTCGCAACCCGCTCCGTCGTCGTCGCATCGTAAAACGGGCGTTAAGCCCGAATATGAAGCTTTTTCGCCGGTATCAGCAGGAAATTCTGCACTGCGGCAGACCCCAAGAATGTGTTAACGACTCGGAGACTTAGAGAAACGACGGAAAGAAAGAGACAGAGCGTGGTGTCTTGCACGTTACGACGATGATGTAGTGCCTCTTGTAATTACTATTGCCTTTATTCCCCACCTGACCAGTCGCAAAAATTCGACACAGATATTAAAGGTCATCTTCGGATCACGTTCGAAGAATGCAATTGCATGAACGGCACATGCTGATTTATACATACATTCTCCGAAAATGAATCTAACAACAGCTTCTAGCGCCTCAATGACAACCGCACGAAATACGACCGACATTATGCAGCGACCTGGCACCTAATACAATGTATAACGTACGAATCGCGCTGTATCAATGACGGCGTTCTGAGAAACTAGCGTCGAAGTCTCGACGCACCGTTCTGATTGCCACAAATTGACAATAACACGTTGGCTTCGCACGCACCACCGATCGTCTTGTTAGGGAGAGATTGTATCCTCCGGGGACAAAGGTCAGCCGAGGGCTCGTAATTGGCTCTGCACGTCTATATATCTATATCGAACTATGTCCACCCCAATAGATACGCACGCACAGACACGCGCGCATAGCAGATTACTAGAAATTATAAACGTTGCGGACCATCGACCGAACGCGTTACGTTGGTGAACGCATCCGTTTGTCTCTGTTTAAATTAAAGCAACGCGAAACTTCGATCAGTTCAACTCTTACACCATATATACTCATAGACACGCTTTTCATTAATACGAATACTCCATGAAATACGCTCCATTATTACTTCGCTCATATGTGAACTTCTTAGACAATTTTCTCTTTGCCTCAAAGCAGCCGTTTAAAGCCTTGCATATCAATACATATATATGGTCGGACAAATAGTAGCTTCTTTCTTCAATATAGACCGAGCATTACGCCAACTAAATTTCCACAGCATCATTGCACATAGTCAACTAAAACAAACAATACACATATGGTCTAACGTAGACACTTCAAGAGGGCTACATTTTTCGCAACGACTTCGATCGACGCTTAGAAAAGCACTCGGAATTAGAAATCGCCGCAAAAATCGTGCTTTCCGTCCGAACGAACCGTCCGATCCGACGCTGTAAATCAGGTTCCGTCTCACGTGACCGACGCCTTCTCAATTATGCGCCGGGAACTTTGTCGGCGAGCGCTTTCGGCGTGCTAAAACGAAACGTTGGACGGGGAAGTTTGTTGTGCTCGCTGGAATTGCGCGCGGTTTCGGTGTCTCGAGGCAATTCCAGGCCAATTTCCGCGCGGAATGAAACGGATCGTGACGGACCGGGCGGGGACTGGAATTTTTATGGACGACGTTCGGTGCTCGACTGAAGCGGGGAAGAAGGCTGGTCGCGAACGGCGTCGAGGCAAATCCGATCGGAGAGCGAGTGCAACGGACACGTCGCATCGGCGTCTCGTCGGGAAAATTGTGCGGCCGGGCGAGGAATATCGGCCGATTAGAAGTCGGTCGGACGGGTAAATATGAAGGCCGCGGGAGAGGGCGGAAAGCGGAATTCTGACCGGGTGTTTTGTCGGGGATTCGTTAACGGGCGTCAGTGGCGATTCGAGTGAAAGCGAATCGATGAATCGATCGCGACCAGACTGCCTTGCTGTCTGAGGTTCGATTTCACTCTAATCCGTCCCCTGCAGGAACGCGCGGAAAAGTGTTGTCGGGTTCGTGTCACACCTGGCCGAGCTGACGTTCGAAACAGGCTGCGGAGTGAGAAGCGGATTGTGTAGTGAAGTGAGGGGAATGTTATTAACACTGGAATCGTCGGGTGGGTTCGACATTTTGATATAATGGAGGATTGTGTTTAAGTGTAATATTTTTTTCTGGAAATTTTTAACCGTTTTAATGAAACATGTACGTCGTCGATATGTAAGAGTTCCACAACGCGACAATATTTTCCCTCTCGCAATCTTTTCACAATTGACCGTACACATCACACACCATTAACCCCAACATCTTCACTTTCAATTATATATATATGAACAATTATTACCACCCAAGCTTTCATGCTTACTACATTACATTAAACATAAATAATTAAAAATAAATAAATAAATTCGAACCCATTCGAATTAACCCGTAAATCCCACAGACAATATGACGCACGAAAGGTCAACGCTCACGCCGCCCATCGCGGCCACAGTAAATTTCAGTACGTTGTTCCTTGTCCCATTTTCCCAGCGCCTCTCTCGGCATCCAACTTTTCCACGCATCCCGTGCTTCTTCCCGCGCGGCATAGCGTGTAACGCCGGCATTGAGTTTCCTTCTGGAGTGATGCATTCCCTGTTACCCGGTACATTACCTACACGTAGGCTATAAGGGTTGGTGGAAGAGTCGAGGAAGATGCGGGTAGAAGGGCGAGCGAAGAAGAGAACGACGCCGGTCACGGGAGAACAAGAAAACTCTGAGATAGAGGGACGAGCGAGGTTCATTCAAAATCTGCACTCCAGCGCATTCTACCCTTTCTTTCTATCGCGCTTCCTCGCCATCCCCCTTTTTCAGCCCCTCTTCCTGCGCTCTTTACCCTCTTTACCCTCCTCGCGTTCATTTTAAATGCTTCCTAACGGCAAAGTGCTCCGCGGACGTTAAAAGGGCCGACGCACGTCACTGTCTTTTTACGAACGCTGCCAGCTTGTTTGGTGTTTTCTAACGTTCCGCTTCCCCTGACAATTCGCTGGAAGGTTCGCTCATTCAGCGGCAAAAACGCGACTCGGCTTAATAGCAGCCTGCTGGAATTAATTCTCCGGCGCCTCGGACGGGTTGTTATTATTTTACGTTCGCTTCAAGGGATAATGTCACTTCGATCGTCCGCCGTCAAATTGTCCTGAGGAATTTGATAATTAATGTATAGAGGTTCGATGATTTTTGTAGTAATATTAATGTATTTAAGGTATGCTTTTTTCTGAGTTGAAATAAGGAAGAAAGAAATCTTTTAAATTTATTAAAACATACAAATCGTTGATATACAAAAATGAATCAAAATTTCAGAAAGTAAGCTGAAACAATAATTGAACCCTTCGTTATACCAAAACGTCAAACCAGTAATTTGTACTGCTCCCTAATTCCACCCCTAAACCCACCAACGACTAACACCTCTCCTCTCTCCGCGCCTAAAAATCTGCAAACATCTTTCAACCCTTTCAACCCTTCCAACTCCAAGGAAACCTCAAACGGAACAGTCTGCGCGCGTCATACAAACAGAACCTCTGACTCACCCTGTGCGCGACAGCGTCGACACGTTAATTGAAACAATCATGATGAGAGTCAGAATCCTGCAGCGGGAGACAGAGGGCACGCGTCATCCGTAAATAAATGGTCCGCGCGGCTGCGAGATATTCGTCAGACGATGTAAATGCGTTAAACGTCCCGGCAGAGAAGCACGAGGGGGTGCGTGGGCGGGGAGGGTGGAATTACGCGAAGGAAGACGTTGTCGTTTCGGTAAACATTCGCTGCCGAGGTGCAAAGCGGTTTATAATGTCTCATTGAGACGATATGACAAAGGGACGCTGTTCGCGCATAGAAGGGCGGTTCTGCGTCACAGATTACTCGCGCCTCGGCAGACACATACACCCCCGTTGTCTTAACGGTCCTCAAGGCGGGCTCTTTCGCATAGGCAATGGGCGAGGATCGTCGGGAGCAGAGAATTAAAAAGCGCGTGCTCTTCGTTTCCGTGTCGACTGCGATTTTGTAATCGCTGGGCTAGAGTCTGGACGCTTTTCTTGGACGACGAGCAGGGATCGTGTGGGACTGTGATAGTTAAGTGTTTTGATCAAGAAGGGCGACGTTCTGTGAAAGACTTATATGTGGTTTTAGGTTATGAAACAATGCAGAACTTATTTTGTGTTGCACTCGATGTGTATGATGGTACATCACGATTTAAGCTAGAAATTTATGTTTTTAAGACTCTATGTTTAGATTTGACATATTAGTAATCGTTCGAGCATTTCGTTGAAAGTATTAACTATTTGGTGGGCAAATAGTGGTCTACTTTCGGTGAAAGCTACGCTCTGTAGAAAGGTGAAGGTCCGGAGCAGAAGACAATTTAACTTTTTCACCTAACTCGACCCACTTACTGAAAATCGTTTCAGTAAGTAGTACGAATAAACGGTACGGTCAGCCGTCCGCTTTTTATATTCGGATGAAACGATAGCGATTTGCGGAATTCTGACTAGATTCGAAGAATTCATACACTACCCTTAGAAAACTTATACTCAAACTTAAAAAACAACTCAGTATTACATCGCAGAAATAAGTCACTCCATTCCCACGAAGCATAATTTCTCCGATCAAACCCAAAGTGTAACTACCGAGCACTGCCTCACAAGCGACGAGATCCGAAAATGAAACGGCAACTCTCCACACGTAGCAAGCGTGTTAACCGGCAACGTACGAGGAGAGCAAGACGTATAGGATTACTTGGAGGAGAAGACGTCGACACTTCGGTAAAGATTCCGAGGCGAGGCGCAGAGCAGTTTATAATGTCTCATTGAGCCAGCTTGACGCGGCCAAGGAGGTGCCAGTCTACATTCTACATGCCCATGCACATGCACATGCACACGGAATAAAGACAGGGAGTGGGTAGATAGGGTGGCGTTGCATTACAGATTACTCTCACCCCCGTGGTTACACGATCTACATAGTTATATGTTATCCGTCTGTCTCCGTGAGCAATAGCACGCAGAGAGTGCCGTCGATGTTTAGGGTGCTCGCAAACTACTACTCTCATCGCACACGATCCTACATCAGTTAGCGTTCCCAACTTTTTTCCCCCTCCCACCATCAACCAACGTATTACACGTTTACTATTACACGACCGCCGCGTCACTTATTATTCCGCGCGTTCCGCTCAATTCTTTGTTACCAAAAATCATTCTTACGCCAACCGTTACGCCGCGAAACTTCGCAACACTGTGTGCATGCTCCTACGCGTCCGTGTTTGTACGTGTCAAGCTCGTGCATGGCGCGTCTATAGGTGGGTATAAGTACGTCGAGGTATAGGGAGTGCCGTCTTCTTGTGCAAACTTTGACAGTCGGGCCCGACACTTGACTGGAGACTCGAGGACACCCTTTTAGGGACTCCAGCCGGCGCTGCATACGAAATTCGAGGTGGATTTGAATCAACGATGGCGTAACATTACGGATACAGTATATACGCTGGATTTTCCTCGGATGCTGACGGACTAAACCTCTGTCAGCCGCGGGGAACTGAGGCGCAGAGCTTTGCTATTGCTGTTTAGAAGGATGTTTGCCGCGTTGGCGCGCTGCGATTTCCAGTCTGTTTGCCGTACTTTGCGAGCGCGATACAGATCGATCGCGGCGGTCAATACTAATTAAGTGGGATGATTAAGTGATAGGGAAACTTTGCGAAGTCGGAGGAAGGTATGTCGAGTGTTGCGATGATGGAAGTGGTTAACGTTGTCGGCGAAATTTTGTATCGAATTGTTGATTGTAAATGTACTGTTCGAACTGCGCGGTAAAGCAATTTGGCGTGAATGAAAATCTTTAATTGAAAGAACATTTTTTGCCGACAGCATAACATCTTTCCGAACGTCCTTGCCAATTAAATATAAATTTGATTTGATCTGCCGACCAGCGTAGTGGTGGAACGTGAAAAAGAAGCGCAGATAGACGAAGATAAAATCCACAGAATTAAGCAAATGTAACGAGGGGAAAAAAGAATTAAAAAAAAGCGTTTCACAGTTGCCGTAACTTTTGTTTTTCCGTTATCCTCTCTGTCTCTCTCTCCCTTTTTCTCTCACGCAGACAGTAATTATTTGTCGATCGTCATCGATTCGACGCCGGCAGGTATTTCCACTGCGAACGTTAAATTGCCGAATAGAATTGGTCGACGGTCGTTCTGTTGCGAAATCAAGGATCGGAATTTAGTATTTATCCCGGCCATAGGGGCCATAAATCTTTCGTTTTGTCCGACGACTAATACACCGAATCGACGGTGACGTACTATTATCGGCCCGCTCCCCACTTTTTCCAGCCCGAACGTCACGTCGATCCATCGATCCATCGGCTTTACGGTCGCGCCGTAAATCATAGTCGATCGCTATTTGTCAATTAAATCGTCCTGTAAAATAGACGAGCCGCGGCTGTCCAAAAATCTGCTCGCCGCCCATCGATGTGTCAGGATACAAATTTTGCGGAGAGCGAGCGTGCAAATCGTGGGAATACTCTCTTTTTTTTCCCGTTTCGCTCACTCTGAGAGAGAAGCGAAGCGTGGGCTTCGACATCGAGGCAGGACGGTCAATGGTTATTTTTCAAATCGTACTAATGAAAACATAGTTAATCCGTTAGTTGCGGAATTTTGATCAATTCATGCTCCTTTACTACATTAAAACGCATCGTTATTCAAAACTTAAAAATTTGCCCCGATTTTCTTGCGTGCGTCCCATTCTTCCTTGAAGACCTACGCCATGATCTAGGGTCGCTTTTACAGATGGCATTTTTTTCCCTCCCCCTGAAAACTCGTAAAACGCTTGCCCGACAATATTCGCGAATATTCGCGAAACAGTACTAATGAAAACGTAGTTAATCCGTTAGTCGCAGAATTTGGATTAATCCATGCTCCTATACTACATTAAAACGCATCGTTATTCAAAACTTCAATATTTTTCCCAATTTTCTTGCATGTGTCCGATTCTTCCTTGAAGACCCACGCCACGATCCAGGGTCGCTTTTACAGATAGCATTTTTTTCCCTCCCCCTGAAAACTCGTAAAACGCTTGCCCGGCAATATTCGCGAATATTCGCGCGACAGTGTGACACGATATATATTACTACCCCTTGCCCTTCCGCCCCTACTGTCTCGCTCGACCCTGTCACGCCTCGCGCCGGCGATCTAATTCGTTGCTCGAGGATCGTTCTTTTCCAGCTTCTTTATTACATTACGAATGAAGATTACGGTGTAATCAAAGTTTTATTACTCCTTCATCTTCATTATTCCTTTTTCCGCTCGGGCCCAAGGAAAATGAAACGTCGCGGATCTCGGAATTGCAGGCGACCGACCGACAATCCCTCGCCGCGAGCCCGGCTTAAAGTGCCGGCAAAAAAGAGCGGCAACTTCTGCGTCCATTTTTCAACTTCAACTACGCCCCGCAAATTAATTGCGAACGAGTGAATACGATTACGTCCTGTCCCGCTGACGTGAGTTCCATGAAATATATTGCTACTCGCGGTGCTGCGCGGAAAAAGAAGGTGGACAGTAGGGGTGTTCGATTTCAATTCCATTCGATTCGTAATAAACAACTGCAGTTATTATTCTTCAACTTGAATCGATTCTTTCAAGGGACTCGAACAGCTCTAGTAGACAGTGGCCGTTTCGTGTACAAGATAGAGACGGACATTTATGTGTTCGTGTGCGAGTAAGGAAATAATTGCCGGATTTAGCGAGAAAGCGGATAATTGTTGCGGACAGTGATAACGCATTATATTTGCCAGGAACACGCCTTCCATTAGCCACACCCTCGTCAGACGACGAAACTCACTCCGCGGCACCCCCTCGTGGATTTCTCGCCATTGACGGTAACCCGATTTACAGTTGAATATAATTTCGCGCGTCTATCGCGAATGCGCCGGGGGAATGACTTGAGGCCAAGTTTACTCGAATTGTGAATTGTAAGGCACTCGCCATGCATAGAAATTGGTGGACAGCGGAATTCAATGTAGTCTTTCTAAGATTTGATTTTATACACGCAAATAGAATGTACATGTATTAGGAAACCTATGCAAAATATATCTTCATATTTTTCTTTTTTTTCCAGATATTTATATATCTATTTCTTATTTTATTTATTTTTTCCTGCCTGTACTTCTTATTTATTCTTGTAATTGCGCGTTTGTTTGACTAGGTTGAGTTTATCACTGTATATAGGAACTTGTAATGTTAATTGGGTGCTATCCCGTGTGCAATAAATAATAATAATACATTACATGAAATATGATTACAACTATCATATGATCCAAAAATAATCCTTTAAATATAAAAGAACCAAGCAACACCACATTTCCCAAAGACTAAATTCGGACCCAAGCGGTTAGTCAGTCACAGCTACCAGCGTACACCATTATACCGCGATCATCGACATTACACGAGCGCAAAATATTGCGGAAAAGGATCGAAAAGTTGGAGCTTGGCACCGAATCGGGTAGCACGGGCTCGAGGAGGGTTGGCCGAGGAGGCTGGCTGTGTCGGACACGTGCTCAAAGGATGTCAGGGGTGTACGGCGGCTAATGTAAACGTGGCCTCGGCTGTGTATTACTTCCGGCCGGAGCCAAAGTAACTATAGAAACGCTGTATAGAAACCCTATGGGGGGAACGGCGGGAAGTGACTGCGTCCACATCCCTTTCTGTCCGATGACGACAGCTCGTCCACCCTCCTTCACCTTTCCGCCGCCTCGGAACGAGCAAACTTCCAGTCCCCGGCCGATACTGAATTATGCCGCGCCCGTGACGGGAATCCGCCCGTTTCGAAACTATCGGCATTTTGAATTCCGCGCGCCACGCGTCAGCTGCTGGCCATTCTCCGTGCAGCTTCCCGGGGCAGGGCGGTTAACCCTTTGAGCGCGACACGAAACATTATAGTTGCGCATGCTTTCGAGATGGCCTTCGAAGAATACGTATTTCGCGATTTTAAGGTGCGTTGTGCGGTATGCTGTGGGTGTTGGTTGAATAAATTACACGGTTTTATTTTTATTCTGTAGTTAAGTATTTTTATAAGATATGTATATATAATAATTAATATTTTCCGTGGGTAAATAAATAAATTCCTTGTACACCACCGTCTATCGCTGATTAAATCATACTATTTTATCGTAGAAGCACTATTTTAGTATATTTGGAATAACCGTATGAGTCGGAGTAATGCATCGATGCGAACGCGTCGTACGATCTGCAAACGTAAACCGTGAGTAAATCTTATTCCGCGTGTTTCAGGAATCCAAACTCGATCGAGCATCACGGAAGGAACGACACGGTGTTGCCTCCGAGCCGGGAAAAGAGCCGCTTCCGAAGTCTTACCTGGGATCAATACGATCCCGTGCATCAGAAGTACTTGGAGATCGGTGAGTGATAGTCGATCGTATCGCGCTGCCATGTATCATAAATATCAATGTGCCGTAATGGCAGATAGCGATGACCGTCTTCGAGCCGGCAACAGCCGGACATGAATCTTAAAAGAAGGACTGTGAAAGAGCGCCAGGCATCGGGAACCTGGACTCTCTCTCTTTCGTTCAGCAACGAATATTCGGGAATCGACCGTCGCCATTTCCAGCTCCATTTCTCCGAAATAACGGCCGTCAAAGCCACGGAAATTGATTACAGATTCGATTACATGATTCATCGCGATAATCCGAGCTCCAATTAATTCCTCCAATTTTTCCGTCCGACGAATACCGCTGCTGGCCGGCTCTCGCTGTAATGCGGATTATAAAAATGAAACTAAAAGAATCGCGCCGGCACGTTGAAAAATTCGAAGCGACAGAATTTCGATTTATTTCGCCGGCGCCTTAGCACTCGTCACAATGTCTCGTTTCGGATTTGCTCGTGTTTCGAAAATTTGTCTGTACCAAACTCGGTTCCCTATTCAAGAGCCTACAATTACATATTTTTATTTTTAACCGACTTCAGAAAAGCAGGAGGTTATCTATTCGATAAGTATATTTTATTCTTTTTTATTTATTTTTGTTTATTTTTGTATATAGTGTCTTCTAAATGTATTATTATTCGTTTATGTTCGAGTTTCCAACAGGACTACCCTATACGTAAATACAGATCTCATCGATACGTGAAACTCATTGTTCTAAGAATAAGCAATCGTTGGAGCAAGATGTGAGACAACATGCTCCGCGCCGGCGTTAATAAAAATTGCGTCGATCTCTCGATCCGCGTCCCACCCTCGCTCGCTTCCTCTTTTTCGCTCTGTGTTCCTCTTGAACAGCCTTTCAAGTCGGTCGTACGTGACACGGTAGAAAGAAACGAGACGAAGTAGCGTGCCAGAAACAGCGCTCGCCACTCGTGTGTAGTTGTCCAGGGTGGAGAAGGGTACGGGAGAAAGGTGAAAGACTTGCCTCGCGGGGTCATTTTATATTTTCAGCGCCACGGCCGGAGGCGCACGAAAGGAAGGTGACTTTTGACCTGGAAACACTTGCGGCTTGTCGCTCGTCACACTGTCAAAAATTCCGCTGGATAGAGTTAAGGGGCCGGAAATGATGTGATTAATTAATCGCGCATTCTACGACGCCCTCGGGATTTTTTAATCGAGCTTGGTAAGCTGTCTGCTCGACAGTAGAACTACTTACCGGGATGACTCGACGACATTCTGCTGAACTGCTCGTCTCGAAATCAACATGTTTGCGCAAATTTCATCCGAGCTTTACGCGTTAATAATCTGCGCATTTCTGATAGACGTCAGGTAATCTTTAACTTTTTTGAGGATAAGATGATTTGAAGATGTCCAAGTCAATTTTGGACCGCTCAGTAACTCTGCTATTAACGAAGCAATTAACTATGACGATTGAGCCTCGAAGGTAAAATTCACGAAATCGATGCAATAAGACTCGATTAACGACGAATTTCCGCTCGTAATGCCAACGAACCGCCGCCACGGTCTAATTCGGTGATAGGGATCTATGGATCTGACTGCGCGAGGTGTCTGGTTAGTAATAACGGACGATGTAATCGTCGCGCATAGGTGAAATATTGAGCTGTCAAGTGCGCGGAGCGGGTGTATGATACTTGAACGGGCCAGAGACTCACCAAATGTATCAGACGGTCGTTTCATTAATGAGTGATCAATGGCCGGCGCAACTGTGCCGACTGCTTAACCGTTCGAACATCCGCGATATCAGACAATCGGGAGGGCGGCTCAACAATTTATTGTTATTGTCACACCCCTGTCCGCGCGCCCCTCCGCCCTCGTGCCAGTCGATAATCATTAGGCGCGAATTAACCCCCTCGAAACGATCGACTTCTCATCGAGTTTGTCTCATTTTCGCATCGATTGCCTTGAAAGACGAGGCGCGCCGTAGGAAATTGCAGAGTGCTCGATCGACTGCGAGCATACCAATGTAACTGGTGGATGAGGATCGGATTATTGAGACATCGAGTACCGCGTAAAATAAATGTCTCCATATTTCGATCGAAGTACTTTCGAGATATATAAGGTTTGCTTTACACAAATGTTTTTCGTGACAGAATTAAGTGAACGTTGAATTAACGACTCTACCATTTTAGGCGCACGACCGTAAATTCCGTCATTTTAACATTATCTAATGATTATGAACCCGGTCGCAAGTTATTACGCCAATCGTAACTTCAAATAATGCCAGATAAAGGATTAAAAATGCCGCCCCCTCAGACCGACTACTCACGGAGGTCCAGGAGTTACTCGACGCGAAAAATTCCTATCGCCACCCCCCGAAAATCTCAAATTTCGCTGCGAATTCATTGCGCTCCCGAACATCGCCCGCGGCTTCTCGTTCGTGCAGATAAGAAAGACAAAGGGAGAAAAAAAAAAAAAAATTAATCACCGACGAAGGGTGGAAACGCGGAGATGGTGACGTATGCTCGCGCCCACCTGCTCCATTTTCGCAGCACATTTTTCTCGGAGCCTGCCATTTTCCCACCCTCCCCTACACCCCCCCCTTTTACTTTCTTCCACTCCCTCATTTCTTTCTGCATGGCCCTCCACGACTTAAGTCCGTGGGTCGGAATGCGGGCTATCGGTCGGCCGTGATTTTTCATCCCTGAGAAATTCCGTGTGTGGCCAGGGGCGGCGGTAGGGGTTGTCCATTGTGGGTTCAACGGGAATTCCATTTTGGTAAGCCTGCTCCCGTTATTTCGCTCGTCGCTGACCCCAATTACATTCTTTTTTCTTCCGTTTTGTTTTTTTTCGTTACTTTTATTGCTATCGACTGGGTTATCGGACGCCATTGTCCTGGCGAGCGTACACTTTTCGAATATCCTGACACTTCGCATCGGGGCCCTCCGACGTGAATTTCCACTTCTGTCCCATTACAATTCAAATCACGAATCGTCGTGTGGGGCATGCCTCCCGATAAAGGCGAGAACGGCAATTTAGCAGCAGCGACGAGCGTTCCTTGTTTTACTCCATGACCACCAGCCGTGTTTCGCTTTTGTTCGCACTCTCTCTCGCTCTCTCTCTCTCTCGCTCGCTCGCCAGCATCGCCATTTTCCACTCCCACCCCGTTGGGGGGTAGGGTAGTTTACCCTCTGCCATTTTCTGGGTCGCCGTCCCATGTCCTGTTTCAGTTTTAGCAAAACCGCCCGCCCTTGTTTCCGCACTTTGACATCCTTACACACCGTTCACGCCCTTTTCATTTACTTTCAGCCCATTTCGTGCACTGTTCAAGTGCGCGGCCACGTGGGCGTCGCCGAGAACTGTCACGGTTCGGTAATAATTGTACCGGCGATCTCGAAGGTGGCGTGAGTGAGAAGGGTGGACGAATTGAATTATTTGTTATCATTCTGCGCTGCATGAAATAACGTTATAATGATATTTGGTCAACGTTTGAATTTTTTAACAAGCCAGCATTTCGAAACCGCTGCTGTTCCTTTAATTTCAATGAGAAAACTGCACTCTACTTGAAGCAGGCGACGTAAACCAAACTTGAACGAAAATATTATTCGATTTTTTCGACAATCGAACGAACGCACGACGGACAGAGAAGGCTGATTGAGGAGTTGGAGGGAGGGTGGGAGAAGCGAGAGGTGCCTTTTCTTCGCAGCCGTAATTCATGGCGCGAGCATGAACATTTTCCCTGGAAATCCTTCGCGTCTTACTTCTTTCACATCCTCTTAGGAAACGCAGACGCGTCTTAATGCTCCGCTGCGTTCCTCAATCATTCCCCTTTTCTTTCCCCAGCACGCCCGTTCTTCTCTACTTATACGACGCCTCGGAAAAGATCCTCGCTTCACTTTGACCAACGAAACATGTCGCGGGAGCGTAGAAATACCGATGGAACGCTTACACGTTCATCGGTGCACGATTCTCTCAGCTTTTCCGACGAAAATTCGTTGAAATACGATCGCGTGCGCGCTCCTCTGTCCAGACGCTCCGCCAATTTTCTCTCACGCAACTTTCATCCCCTGGCCTTCCTCCCGTAACGATTCCTTTATTTTCGCTTCCTTTTACGGGACGTTTCCCGACGTCGGATCTGTTCGACATTTCTCACGCGCGTAACGAATTGCGGTGGAGTATTGCCTCGCCATTTTCGAAACGTGATATTCGGATAATTCTGTATACGGTTAAATGACATCTACGAAAATCATGTGAAAACGTTCCGCCGACTTTTCTCACAAAAGTTCTACAAATCTTCCCAAAAAACTAAGAATACCTAAAATTCAATTTATCATTATAAAACCGTAAACATTTTTATTCATCTTCAACAATACTCGCTCATCAGTACCCTATACCCTATTAAACATTCTTAAAGAAAACACACATTATCCAGAGCCACAAAAACCGTCAGAAACCAATTTCACCGAACGTCGAAGCTACCCTTAAACAAAAACACTCCTGAAATGACAAGCGTCGTCTCCGACGCACTACAGAGGTCGCGCAAAGCACGCTTCCCAGTCTGCCTCCACAAGATTGCAGCATTTCCAAGGTAATCCCGTTCCATTCTCAGTTTCACTTTGATCGAGCCGCGTTCAGCGGACGGCGAAGAAGGCCGCGGAGCGAAAAGAGAGATCGAAAGCGTTCGAAAGAGGACGCGCCGAGTTGGTACTCGAACGAAGTCGTAGCACGGGGGGCGGTTGGAGGGTGGTTGGGAAGAGGGGATGAGGAAAATGCAACCGATGAGACGCATTACACGTTCGCCGGTGCGCATTCGTGCTCGCGATCCTTTGCTATTAGAATTCGTTCCGTGAAATACGGCCGGTACGTTGCATGCCGTATCTTCTTTCCACCCACACCCAGCTCCCCACCCACCCCAGCAGGCCACCGGTTGTTGGCTTCGCCCTTTTTTCCACCCCCCACGACACGAGGTACAGATGCGCCAAATGCGCTCGCGTGTACTTTGCAAGCACGTTGCAGCGAACTATTTGTCTGTCCCGCTTTAATTCTCTCTCAAGCTTCTGCCCAACCCCTGCTTTCCGTTTCGTTAATCTGTCTTCCTCTCCCGTTTAATTCGTACCAATCGGCCGTCGTGCCTTCATTATCTTATCAATCTCTTATGATTTGTTAGTATGACTTTTTGCCTCTGCCCCGTTCTTTCCCGTGCTTCCGTTCGACTCGACAATCTTCCGCGTAAGTACAGCTGCGACACATTACGATCGCGTGTGGACAGTGTAAGGAAGCAGTAAATGAGCGCTGTAAGTAGCATTACATGTACACTCGCGCGCGTGTGTGCGGGAATAAACGAATATTCGTGTGCGTACGTTTATCTAGCGTGTGTCGTATGCGTATTACATGTATGTATATATTAGCCCTGTATCGAGTATACGTCGCACGTATTTCGACCCGGCGCGCTCGCGTGGCTGCGTTCAAAACGATAAAGGAGGAACGACGTAAAATTGCGGAGACATTGAAAGCGAACTGCTGATGTGTTAGTTGCGATATTTCGAGAGTTCACGTTTCCGTAATCTGGACTGACTTGCGCGGGAATAATGAGTGTGTAATAATTGTGGCGCTAGAACTACGTAAATATACAATAGCTCCTTTGGTTGAAAAGATCTTTCAACATGCTTAGTAAGCAAAAGAGGGCTTGCAATTATTGCAACACTGATTAACAAGGGTGAACAAAGTAAACGTATGAAGTAATACGAAGAAATAACAACCGTTTTATCAATAGAAAATATTTTACGAGGATATTCATGACTAAAATCATTTTCTGTAGACTATGCTTGCTTACTGATTATGAAGCAAAGTCTAGGTGCAGCTAATGATACTGATTGCTCATACGCTCTTTTCACTCTCGCTATCAGATCCGTTTCCCGTCTGTCGGAACGAAACGAAAATACTGCCTCTGCCATCGACGGCAGGCCGAGCCGAGTGAACGCAGAGTGCTCGGTTACCATTCGCATAAAAAAGAGCTGACAAACCAACTCTCCGCCGCGATGACTATATAAATCGAGAAAAAAAAAGAAGAAAATGCGCTGTAGAAATAGAGCGCAGGGAGAAAAAAATCGATGAGAGTCGATCGACGAGTCGAGGGTAGAAACTGTGTTGCGAACACAATGTTTCGCACGAGAGGGCAGTACAATGAACACGGCTGCGACGGATGAATAATTTGACACGCTATAGGAGTATCTTCCACAAAGCTCAAAAAGTCACCGTCCACTCCTAATTAAATCAAGGCGTCAAAGCTCTTTCCACCGTCTCTCCCTCTCTCTCTTTCTCGCTCTCTCGCTCTCTATGCCAGTTTCACCGAGACCGTTAAAGCTTCCGCCGTGAAGTAGACAAAGAGAAATAGTGGAAAATGGAGGATGGGCGAGTTTATATCCTCGGTGATGACGAACGGTGATATTTGACACGGGAGAACGTGTCGTGTCTCATAATACCGCACATACACAGTATATCCAGCCACGTATCCGTATAACGGACCCAGACTACGGGGTGTCCAGCCAAACTGAAACAGCCAGATTCGACTTTGTCGCGAGAAAATGCGTGAACATTGAGCTGACCCTCATTTTCATGAAATCCGTCCACGAAAAAGTATACCAACGCTTCTCTGTCGTGCGTCGAGTTTCACCGGATTCAATTTCAGGACTGAAATTTCTCGGTTCACTCTGTACTGAAACGTTATTCTAACGAAATATGAATAAAATCATATTGTTGCCGTTTCAATGTTTTCGAATTTAATTAAGCATAGCGCTGCGACGAAGGAAAGGAAACAGTAAATAGTCCAGTGTTTCGACGCTGTGTGTTCTGAGAAGAGAGAATTCCCCGGACACCCTGTACATGACTCGTATGATGGAGACTGCAGGTTGACGTCAAATAACGCCAACGATATCCTCGTTTAAGTAGATTACACAAAGATTACACCCCGTACGTCGGAGCGCTCTTTCTAGCCCCAAAGAGCGGATGAGAGCTGGGCTTTTCAAAGGGTCCGACTAATCGAAGATCGATCATCACTCACGATCACCGTCGATTGGAAAAACTGTTGAACAGTGAAACTCGATGTAAACTGGGAATTTCGTTTTAACGCGCGCACGGGCACATCAATGTTTCGGAATATGTACTCGGTGTTCATTATAAAGTCGACACTTTTAAGCCGGCATGACCGGAGGGGAAAACGCGAAACGCATTTTGTTTCGTTTCGCCCCCTTTTTCATATCCCAACCGATTATCGTCAGTAAAAATGGCCGAGAAATGAAGTTTGACGCGAAGGAAAAAAATTGAACGCTCCGCGCTGCCCGATGTACTACGCGCGAAATTGTACATATATCGTCCGGGGGTCATAGGCAATTCCGTCTTGTGTACAACTGCGCAAACTTGCGCGATGTAGTAATATCACGGTACAAAGGACTGCTCGCGGAATCGTCACGGCACTCAGCGCGCACTGTTCGTACTTTATTTAAAGCGGTAGACTCGGCGGAATGGAATTTGCTGTTCGATGCGCGCGGAATATACGGCGGATCGACCGGGCGTGTGTGTGGAATAAACGACGAGTGCATGACGAAAGGGCTGCATGAGAACAGCCGAGGGAATCGGTATGAAATAACACGGAGACGACATGCCGCTTTGCAATGTTTAAACAGATTACTCGAAGATTATACTGAGCCTGATTAACTCCTCCTTTGTCTTCGCAATGGGAACAGATGCCACGGTTTCCAGCGGGCCGATTGTCAATCGACGATCGATATCAGCTCGCCGTTTCAGCGTCGAGGACAATGCTATTGCGAAATTAACCCTTTGTGACGGCGTAATCGCATGCGTTATGTTGACCGATAATTTAGAGTGCGACGATGGCCGGATTGAATGGAAAATTACGGAAGCATGTGGAAGCTACGATTTTGTTTGTCGGTTGAGGGAATATATGGGAGTCGGGACTTTAATTTCGCACTTTAGGGCTAATTGATGGATGAGCGGAGATAGCGGCGAAAAGTTTGGTCAGGGACAAACAATTGCGTTCAAATGTACAATTATGGAATCATTGCCAAACGTTTTGATTTTGACGGTCAGCGTAACACTTTGATATATAACTAACATCGATCCACAAAATGCATTTTTCAGTTTTCATTATCGGCTCATTGTCAGATAAAAAAGTTCGACCGATTGTAAATTTTGTCAAAATGTTTCAGTATGTTATCTAGTAAACTAATACGTTCTCTTGGACACCGTAAAGATACGAGGCACGCTGGTGATTCGCTAATCGTAATCTGTCGACTGTCGCGTGATCGTCGCTAAGTGCGACGATATTTTATCGGAATGGCGGCCGCTTTCTTCGCGCGTAAATATTATTTAATTCGTCGCGACGGTGATTAATACGTCGGCATGGCCGGGCGCCGCGCTCGCCGGGAAATGAGAACGCGCCAATTAACAGCTCCCCTTTAATTAAAACGGATGCGACTTGGACCCTCGACGAGACGACGAATTTCGCGCGCGTTACGGAATCGAACGAGTGCGACTTCCGCTTCCATCGTGACTCGACTAATGTTGTTAGATCGTGGGGCGTCGTTTCGCATGGCTTTCCGCGGGCTTGCGTTCGAGGTGGTAGAAATTGTTAGATCCGTTTTCGGGCCGTAACAATTGTTGCTTGCACGAAAGGAAATTGTACATATATAAACACCTGTTCGACGACATACGTAAATCTTCCCGTACACAATACGTAAAGCCCTAAACGGCCAAGTCGAAGTTCTCACAAACAAGTACTTTCCTCTTACCAAGATTAGACGAAGAAGATCCGAACGGCCGTGAGAGGCACTCTAGCCGCTCGCAATACGAAATATTGATGGCGACAAACGGAGAGGCTCGCGCATCGATCCGGCCGTTAAAATTCTACGCTCTCCTGTCAATAACATATCGCCATACCGAGACCCTTCCACTTTTCTTGTCAGCTCCAGCTGAAATCCGACCGCGAGCAGAGCGTTTTATCGCGGCCACAGAAAACAGACTCTTCCGGCGAGATAACGCGGCCGCTTTGTTCCGGGCGTTTGCAATTAACGAACTAATTATTTACGGCATCCAGAGGGTAGAAAAAAAGAGAGGCAGAGAGAAAGAAAGACACAACGCTCGGTGATCAATGCTTCCTCGAGCGACGGGACGAATAACGAGAAAGAGTGACGGCGAGAAGTGGTCAATGAGAAACAGAGAGAGAGAGAGAAAGGAAGACTTCCGGCTGAAAATTCTTCCTGGGAATTCTCGCTCGCCGACGGGATGATTATGGGAAAGTTCCGGTGCCCGTATTATGCCATGGGATCGTCGTCGGCGCGAAACTTTCCGCAACTTTTCCCTCGGCTTCCGCGTCCACGTAACCGAATCCATTACTCGCGAGTCGCGCATAAACTACGATTTCATCCCCTTTAGGGCGGCACGAAAATATTCCGAGGGGTACGGTAGATGGCCGAGCGCCAGGGAACTGAGAAAACTTCCGGCAAGTGCGATACGTAAGATACGCACTGGAAAGAGTATGCGCGAGAGGGACGTGGAAGAAGAAGAAAAAGGAGAGGAGGAGGAAGGAAAGGGGTGGAAAAGTGGAAGTGGTTTTTATAATTTAAATCCCTGCAATGAGACCTCCAAGATGCGACGTGGCCGTATTATACCTACACTCCCGCCGCTCTCTCATCTTCCTCGTTATCTCTGCTGCTTTCTTCTACCCTTTCTATCTCGACGTATATATATATTATATATATATATATATATTTCGGAAAGCCGTTCGAAACGTTTCGATAACGCCATTCCGCGTCTCTGCACGTACGCAGCGAAAGGGCTCGGCATTATTATTATTATTGTTACCACCTTATACCGGGTCGGTAGGTGTGGGACAGTTATAGGGGATCGGTTCGTGATATCCATCCCCTTTCTGCCCCCGACCTCGCTCCCTCGTAAATATCGCTATTTTCCCCGAGCTAATGGAGCGTAACTTCGACGACGACGATCCACGTAACCGCTTATTGAATTTCAGATCCCGCGATAATAGACCAGAGAGTGCACCGCCCGATGCGCCCAAGTGCTTTCTCAGATTTGCTCTGGCGAACGCTCTGAGAACGGTGCCGTCGTGTAACGACGCCTCTAATAACGGCCGAGTTGGACAGATTTCGCGAGAAGTCGTCGATGAGTCCGAGTATTTCAGTCTCGTTTGTACCGCTGAAGCCGGTGCTGCATTGTGCAGGAGGCTTCTTTCGGAATTTTGAACTATTTTCTCATCGGTACGTTTCTCTACTTTCTTTTCCATCGAGCATGCTAAATCCGTCCCCTCAGCCGAACGAAACTCATTTCTCCCGCCCTCGAATTTCTCGCCAGGGGTGGCACTGGGCTCCCGCAGCATTCATTCAGAGTGCAGATTTTGGGCGCTCGATAAGACAACATGGTACAGCCGTGAACGATAACTGTTCCGTCGTCTCCATTGGAAATGAAATCGGCACTCGGATCGCTCGCCGAGGGTATTCCGAGAAGGGTGAAAAGGGGTGGTGGGCGTGAGTGGTCCAGAAAGAGAGAGAGAGAGAGAGACAGTGGAGGCGGAATCGAGATTCGTCCGTCTGAGATAATACCGCGCCATTACAATTTGGCCCGAACCTCGCCAGGCTCCTCGAGTTGTTCGTACCAGTAGACGATCGGCGGTACCGGTGTCGTAATGTGCCGAAGTTCCCACGTGTATTAGTTCGGTCCCCGTTAAGAGGATGTGTATGTACGGAGTTTGAGTTTGCCGAAGGGGGCGGGCGAAAGACAGAGGGTGGAAACAAACAGACGGGGATGTAGAGGGAAATGCGCGGGGTGAGGAGCGAGGCTGACGGCGGCGGTGGGGGAGGGGGTTGAAAAAAGGGCCGGTTGGAGAGAAGAGTACAGTGAAAATTGTAGAATTAAGGGGGTGGGGGTGTGCTTCTTGTCGGATCGAAAAAATCGGCATTTTTGTTTAAGCACGCGACTCTCTGTATTACTACTGTCCACCGACGAAGCTGTTTCTTTTTTGTTTATTAAATAAAAATTATATAATATTAGTTATAATAAAATGAAAACGCGTATAAAAATAGCTGCACACCATACGGGTCCTTTAAAGAATCAATTACGGTAAAGCGATTTTATTAAGTCCGCGTCGCTGATTCCGAAAATAGCTTCAGTTCTCCGCTAAAGTGATTGCCTCCGATTCTCGATATAATGGACGCTCTCATAGAAGAGCGCACAAAACGCAAGTCTCCCTGTCGAAAAATCGCGCCGACGCAATTGGCAATGAAGCCACAATCGTCCGGTGCAGCGGAGCGTTGATACTCAAAACGCCGCGTTCAAAATAGCCGGGACAGGTAAGAGAATCGAACGAGGCCTGACGGATACGAAAATAGACAGACGACAAACAGCGATGCGGTTTGTGGCACTTTGCGTGACTATCCATGTGTGTTTACCCGGGTCCGAATGCACGATTGGGTTTAGGATGCATTGTGGATGCGAGATCAGGATAAACGGAGGGAAACGGGCAGACAGAGGCAGAAGCGGACAGAGACGGAATGACAGACGGATCTAAGCAAATGGAGTGGCGAGCAGTGAGAGACGACGAAAACGCACGACACGAACCAGTCAATTAAGACGCGCCGAGGCCAGCGATAAGCCAAGCACGGACAGCCTGTCGTTCGTCGAAATAATTACGGGAAAAAGTTGCGATTTCATGGACGACGGAGGACGACTATGAGCACCAGCGACAGTTGCATCCGACAAGCATAAGCGTTCCTACCCATTTCCACCCCCATTCACTCCCATCCACCCTTTCTGGACTACCGCCATTACGTCTTTGTATATTCAGTTCGAGAGCAGCTGCCGGTGCAGGCGGACTCGCGAAAACTTACAGGCAAAGTTACGTTGCTCCAACTCGAACTCGATACGTTTCCACCCCCTCACCCCTCTCACTGCCCCTTCCACCCCCTTCAACTCCACGTCTTACGTTTAAAGCGGGCACGAGATAGGGGTACCCCTCTCGCTCCGTCTCACTCTCACACTTTATCTCTCCTTCTCCATTCCTTTTTCTGCCGTTCCTCTCTTTTCGGTCTGTTAGGTGTACTCGCTTACACCTCGGTTTACCTTTATTTTTATGTACGAAAGTTACTCGCAACTCGCAGTTAAAACTCGCGCGCACTCGTGCAAACGAGAAAATAAAGCATTCGTGGGCGCGAGGGTTGGGGAGGGGGGTGAGAGTGGGCGCATTGGGGAGGAAGGTAAGAACGATGGAAGCAGAGAAAAGTAGCAGGAGGGAGCTGTTCCAAAGGACATGCACCTCCACTTTTATCTTCTCTAATTATATGCTGGAAGAGCTGCAGAAGAAGGACATGCATGCGGTACGGAACTAGTCGATTTTTCGAACCGAGATTTTCTCGAATGTGTCGACGAATTTAAACAATCGAGTTTACTTATTTTCAAATTTATTTTATATCCAACGACAGTGTCCCATTTAAAAGATTACCGAAGTAGACAGAAAAGCTCACCTAACATCAAGTACGACACTAAGATTGCAAGTAGAGAAAGTCTCTTCGAAGTCACTCGAATATCATGAGTGCTTTGACACTCCTGACGTGGTCTCTTACAGTTGAGCGTGACGCAGGATTCCAGGGTGTAGAGAAAGGTGCAGAAAGAGGCGGTGGGAGGATAGTAACGAGGCTTTAGAGAGCTGCTCGTTAATTCGACGTGGTCGTACGTTCTCTGTCGCTGCGGGAAGCGAATTGGCGTGTTCGCCGTTTGCCAGTCGTGTCCCAGATTAGAACGAATTTGCGCGTCCGGAGTCTCGAATCGCTTCGAGACAAGCGCTTCACGCCCCGTCGACTCTCGATACCGTCTTCCGTCGTGGGAGTGTGCCGGAAAAGAGTCGCTGTTTATGCAACGCGTTACGTCGTATAAATCAAATTTCGGAGCGAGGAATTCGTCCCGAGCACGACGCGTCAATTCTCTAGACGCTGGAATAAGCTTGCGAAAACTTGACGTCGGCGTGTAGCGAGTGTGGTGTTGTTGCAGAAGCATGGCTTGTTAGGCCGATTGGTTGCCGCATTCTCATGTCATATACTTCGTTTTTTTAAATTTGTACTGTTTTCT
Organism: Priocnemis perturbator; assembly: GCA_963942575.1. NCBI lineage: Eukaryota > Metazoa > Arthropoda > Insecta > Hymenoptera > Pompilidae > Priocnemis > Priocnemis perturbator. The sequence goes on along the minus strand of OZ012655.1, from coordinate 11,378,531 downwards.
ATATCGATGATCTAAGTCTTGAACAATACCAAGAAGAATCTTCCCTAGACATAAATCCAGTAACATACCAAGTATACCGTACAACATCGCGTTCCTATTTCAATCAAACATCACTGAACAAATACACTCTCATCCTCCATCAATTTTCTCATCCGACGATTTCCGATTATCGCGTCGCATCTCGCGCTATCTTACACACATTATCGTCCGATATCCCGATTGATTGCCAGCCTTTCTGCCGTGCGACACATTACAAACTGCCGCGTATACGTATTTATATATAGCCGTCCGTACACGTATGCACGATGTCCAGTTAATTTATGCGGCCGACTATATCCGCGAACACAGTCGGAATACGGAACCGCCGCACATTACATAAACTCGAAACATGCCACGGCAGGACGAACGGGCTGTAAAGGGGTGATGGAAGCGCGCTCATCAGCATCGCCATAACCATCGATGCTTTAACCTGGCCAGTTTAATCTCCGGGGGTCCTCGCCAGTTCCGGCAAACTGACGCGCGCGGTCGCTCGCTTGACATTTGCGCCTCGTTAAACTGTCGCGAGAAACAATTTTTCGACAGCTTCTATTTCCACTAGACACTCTTTCGATCGTTTCTCGTTGAACAAAAGTGCCGCCCACGACGGTATCATAGATGTGACGAGTGGAAAAAAGCTTAGAGCTACACTGATAGTACTTGTACTTAATTCGATATTATTCGATAATACTAGATATACTTGTACTTAATTCGATAAGTCGCATCGAAGTACCACTTGGAAAATGTAAAAATCTTTACTCAGCTTGATTTCCCGAACCGCCACAATTACATTCGTCCCGTGTCCTCGGACTTTTATAGAAGCGCTCAAATAAATACACGAGACTAATATACATTACAACCCAATATATTTCGTCCGAGATGTTTCTCCCGGCAAGCTGATAGTACTTGTACTTAATTCGATATTATTCGATAATACTAGATATACTTGTACTTAATTCGATATTATTCGATAATACTAGATATACTTGTACTTAATTCGAAAACTCGCATCGAAGAGCCACTTGGAAAATGTAAAAATCTTTACTCAGCTTGTTTTCCCGAACCGCCACAATTACATTCGTCCCGTGTCCTCGGACTTTTATAGAAGCGCTCAAATAAAAAAGCGAGACTAATATACCTTACAACCCAATATATTTCGTCCGAGATGTTTCTCCCGGCAAGCTGCACTTTCAAGCCGGACGCATAATGGCGAGGCAATCGATCAATTATCGCGCTCGCTACATCGATCAATCCGCACCTTTCCGCCTCTCAGCCGGTCCTTTTCCATTTTCCATCGCTCCCTCTCTCGCTCCCTCGGCTGTCGCAACCTACTCTTCCCGTGTTTCTCTGTCCTCGCAGTTATGCAAATGAAGAAGTGCCAATTAATTACGTAATGAATACACCTCTGCCTCCCGAGCGTAATCTCGTTTTTCATGCCGGCCGTCCGACGACTCGCCCTTTTTTTCCCACCCCCCTCCCGCCCCTACCTGCCCCATTTTATTCCCTTTTTTGTTCCCTCTTCGATCCTTTTTTGACTCCGGTCGTTGGCGAATCATTAATCAGCGTCCGGCTTTTTCGCCTCTGTCTTCCCCACCTCGTTTCGTCCCTTTGTTTGTCAGTGCCGTCTCTTTCTCTCCTACTGCCATTTTCCGCCCGTTTATCTGCGCCCACCCGATACTCTTTTCCCAGTTTTCTTCTTTTTATTCTCTCCTTACAACCGGTTGTCGCTCCGCGCCTCTCGCTTCCTCTCCTTCTTTCTTTCTTCCGCTCGTCTTCGAACGAAGAGGCTTTCGGAAAATCTATCGGCAATCAGTAAGGCATTTGACACGACCAACAGATTGCACGGCCATCGTTTTCTACTTAGGACTTTTCAACCGCCACACGCCGAGGCCGGAGGAAGTTGTCGAAAAACATGTTCCTGATACGTTCTAGATGAACTCGATAAGGAGCGTCAGAAATGGACGAAGCGTGCTATTCGATAACAATTGCGAGGGTATTAGAGAGGGCGCCGGCAGAAATATGAGATCGAGGAAGCAGTGGGAAGAGTCCACGTCACAGTCCCGCCGCGTCTATTCTATTCTCCCAATCTACGATTTCTGTTCGCTCGGTGCGCATTGAGGATATTCGATTTCCCAAAAAAATCAATTTTTTTCGTCAAAAGACCAATTCTTTGCGTTCGGCGAACTTGCTGTTGGCCCTTAAATCTGAATTAAAAAAACAGATCTGCAGCGTTTATTATCCTTGAACTTAAATTCGATTCTTTCGAGAGAATTGAACGTCCCTGGTGCGCAGTTCGAACCGGAAGAGTCGCAGCGAGACTCCTGCGTTGAATTAACGAGAGCGGGGCCGTGAAATTGCAGGCGACCATCGCTTGTAATAAACGAGTCCGCGGCGACAAAAGGAAAGCACGTCGAAACGAAACGCGAGAGCATACTCGCGGCGCGGCGTCGCGCGTAAATCATCGCGGAGAAAATTGTTTAACGATCGGCAAACAGCGCTCGGCACGGATTGCGCAGGCTCCCGCGAATAAAATCGTCCCAGGCGCGGCCGATGGGAAATTATTCTCGTCGCTGAACAAACAGTCGGACGTGCACGCTCGCTGGCGCGTCGATCGTATTAATATATGTGAGACGGATGAGATTGTTGAATTACATTGTCCCATCGGAGGCTCTCTCGTTTTCGGGGTGTGAGGCAAAAATGGAGTGGGATGACGCGAATTATATGAAAGTTACGGTAACGAGAGGCATATCTTTATAAGTTGGGTACCACGACCAAACATTTTTTCCAACTTAATTTCTCAAAAAATAAATAATTAATAAAAGGCATATGCACCTAGGGGTAGGTAAAATCTTTGTTATCAACGCGTTATCAATATTTACAATAACAAATTATAATACAAAATCGTGTCTTCGAGACCTCGAAACAAGTATATATCAGCGATAGAGTGTCAGTTGACCGATTTCCGTATCGTTTCGTCACCTTCCGCGACGCCTGCCATGTCAGTCGATTATATCATGACGTAGCTTTTCGTCGGCAGCGTGTCGCGACTTTGACCCTCGGCTTAACTTAACAGTGCCTCTCTCCGACGACGACGAGGGTACGTGACACGTCGGCCGACGCGGAATCAACTGCTACGTCGAGCGGTAAGCCCAATCGCGGGCACATTAATTCTTAACGCCAAATTGGCATCGCATTAGCGCTTCACGGGCTTAATGCTGTGATTAACTGCCGTGGCAACGTGTCCGGCCGGCCCATTCGTTCGCCTACCCTCGTCCGACGAGGACCAGCGCCAGAAAATAATGGAATGCCTCCCCCCGGACGCCCTAATGCAGATTCATCACTTTCTGATAGCACTTCCGCCTCCCTTTTGTAAACGGCCACCTCCAGTCTCGTGTTAACGCGCATACGTTAGCGCGCGTACGCACGAAGCGAGGTGTCGGTCGGGGTGCAACAGAAATTTTGAGGGTGTCCTGCTTTTTACGGGACGACTCGGTGGCTGTGTATACGAGGACGCGAGATGTAAGAGAGAATTTCTTTTGTCTGTTCCATAGACTCTTAATCATTTTTTAATTCTAATATTCTTCGTATTTTCAAGACGTAACGACAATCGCATAATCTGTACAAGAGAGGAACGACAAAATTTGAATGATATCGACAAAGTGCATACACCCCTCATGTCTAAAAATACTCCCGTGCTTAACAACAGTTTTTCACATCAAACCAAATCGACCCACTCTCACCATCTCGCCCGTCCGCGATAAACGCACCGTCGCATTTGGCGTTTCAATAAATTTGCAAAACTCCGAACAACTACCACGTGGCCCGATTCTCCGCGCTAATGGTTCGCAGACGTCCCGCGCGATCGGCGTTTGTTTTGCCGCCGATCGATCTGTTGCCGTCCGCTGGAAATTGAAATCGCCGGGCGCCGATCGTCGGAATATTGGAATTCGAACGGCGCGCCGCCGAAATAATGAATTTTCCTACGGCCGGCCGACGCGCAGTGGGAGGGGGAGGGGGTTGATGAGGCCGATACGTGATATTGGGTTGGCAAAAACGGAACCGGCAGCTCGCGGTTACGCGAAATAGACAATCGCGCCTCGCTCGATAGACTTGTTACGCCGCGGCTGGAAATTGAAATTTAGAGTATCGGAACTCAAATCACCCGTGGCGCGTGGCGCAATAAATATCCCGGAAACAGAAGGAAGGCCACGGGTGGCGGGAGGGCCAGCTAACTCAGATAAGGAATGTTCGATCCTTACGAAATTCGTCCCTCTGGCGATCGGACAGAGTAGACGAAACGACGTCAGATTCATCCGGGACAGAAAGAAATTGTCTAAACCTATCGAAATTTGACTCGCAAATTTCTGATCATAACGCGCATGGTGCGAATCGAAAACAGCATAGGGAAACAATCATTTATGCACATGCGGATGGAAATTGAAATTTAGAGTATCGGAACTCAACTCACCCGTGGCGCGTGGCGCAATAAATATCCCGGAAACAGAAGAAAGGCCACGGATGGTGGGAGGGCCAGCTAACGAAGCTAAGCCAAGTTCGTTCCTTACAAAATTCGTTCCTCTGGTGATCGGACATTGTAGACGAAACGACGTCAGATTCATCCGAGACAGAAGTAAATTGTCTAAACCTATCGAAATCTGACTCCCAAATTTCTTACCATAACGCGCACGGCGCGCCTCGAAAACAGAACAGCCAAACGAACAATCATTTATGCACACCGAGACTCGGCCCGGCCGCTTCTAACGACCACGTATCCCGTTACACCGGCTACGCATCTTGAAGGAAACGCGAAGACTGTAATCATTTACCTACCCGTACAATATGCACAGCGCGGGCATAGAATGTTCCATCTCAATCATGTTCCGATCTGAAAGCCGTCTGCATGGAGAGAGCGCCTGCGGCGCTTACATTCGATATTAATACTGCCTTTTCGTGGGTCTGGCCACGGCATAGACGGAGCACAAATAACCGTAACTTAGCTGCACAACGTGTCCGTCGATATTACGATAGTTAAGCACACCGAGGGTGCATAATGCAGCGAACGCCGGCCGGCTTCCCGGCTATTGTAGCTGTTCCCGAGGGACAGCCGGGTCTTACGAACTCCGCGACAACCAAGTTTCTATTGCCGGCCCGGTATTAAAGTATCACGGGGATAATGTGTTACGGCCGGCTCGGAAATTCCGATAATAAAGATGGCCCTGCGCCACGAGGTCGCGGAGATTGGTCAATTGGCGATCGAAGATACGGCCGAGTGTCCAATGATCGTCGGCCTCGACGCTTCATAGTACGTACTGAGAGCCTTTTTATGCCATAGCTTAAGCTTTGCAGAACTGTTTTGTCAGAAGACAGTGTCGATACTCGGTAGAGTACTTTGGCTTACAGATGAATGGACCAAATTCGCGCCTCTGCGCGCAATTTTTCTTATCGCTCGCCGTATCCATCAATTTTCCTTCCGCCCGCAAAAGTACTCCGGCGAGAGACAAAACTCTCGATAGCCGCGGAACTAAAGAAACTAAGGAAGAAGAAAGCGTCGCGAGGGCCGGGAGATAAATCCTTAAAGAGGCAGGCGAGCGTAACTCGTGGAATAAGGGCGCGGGCAGGAAGATCGGGAAGAAGAGGAACGGAAGTGGCGCGCGCGTAGTAATTCTAACTCCGCCGAGCGATACTTTCTGGTTATCTCGGCCGCAGAACGTATCTATAATCCTGGGACTTATACGGGGTGTCGCTCTACATACCGCCGAACTGTTCGAGTTAGGGATGTTCGATTCTCTGAGAACGTCAAAATCAAAGAGTCTAGTTCAAATTCAAGGATAATAAATGCTGTAGATTTCGTTAAAAAATGCAGATAAAAAAAAAAGCGAAGGAATCAATTATTTTGAGAATCGAATAGGAATCGAACGTCCCTAATTCAAGTCCGCTTTGTCCTCTTTTTGCGCGCGCCGTAATGAAGACACACGTTCCCGACACGTACAATCACACTTTTCATTCGCTCTGGCGCGTGACATTGTCTTACGTTGCCACTGTGCCGCCAGTTCCAGCGGTCTCTTTGTAATGAGACACCCCGTGCATGTATATCGCGTATACGTATCGTTCCGGGCGCCGCACTTGAAACGGTGACAAGAAACGACCGCGTTTAGAAATACGATTTCACTGCTGCGGTCATAACGGACGACTGCCGCGGCCATAGAACGTTGAGATTCCTGCAGCGTACAGCCCCGGCCTTAAAACCTGAAACGGGTCGGCATATGCTTCAGCCCGACGGCGGAGAACTCAATTTCAGAGGCGAATTCATGACACTCGAAAAATTTCTATTTTCAAACTCCCACGAACTTTTTCCTTCGACACAAATATCTCTTGGTTCGCTAAAGAACCGTGCCGAGTGATATGCTGCTTCTAGTGCTCGAAATAAGCGTACAGATTATGTACTTCGAGATGTAATTGGGTGGAAGGAGTTCCCTGATGCTTTTGTTTGAAGATGAAAAGCAAGTTTTGACGTCGAGCACGGTGTGGAGTATCTGAAAACTACTCGCAACCAATTTGGTTTTGAATAATTCCAGTACTGTTTCGCCCCGAAAACGCGTCGAATTTTTTCCCTCAGACACAGCGTCGTTTGTGGATTAGTCTCAATATTTTCCCCAATTTTATAATGAATTTTCGCCATAATTATGCGCGCTCCTCCCGCCGGCTCAAATGTCAGCGCCTCACAATAACAACTGGCGTGGCATCGAGCATGTCGAAATTCGAAACAGCCCATCTCGTTAGGACGTCCTTTACAGCCAGAGAAAGATGATTTGGGGAGCGACGATACGAGATCGTGAATTTGTGTTTGAAGCGGCCGACAATGCAATGGCTTTGACTGAATTTTTCGCAGCCAACCGACACAATGGACCAGCACGTCAAATACACGCGGCGCGTTTCGGGTCGCGTGTGCGAGCGTGCGGCGGGCCACGTAGGGACACACCTAGACGGCAGCATATAAGTGTTCGTACGTGTGTGGCCGTGCACACCGGAGGTCGCATCCGGACGATGTCGTCGCATTCGCGAAGATGCAAATTAACTCTAGCCGCGATGAATGCCCGTTGACGCAACACACTACACCCCTAACACACATCTAGCATACATAGAAGGACGAGCAAGCGCGCGCGCGCAAGGTGTAACACACGAATCGTGTCCGCAATGCCGTGTCCAGCGTTGCGCTTATATGTTTTCGCCACGTGTGCTGCGGTCGACACGTTACAAACTCCATTCTCCGCGTCTGTTCGAAATTTCAGGTAGATGGCTGGAAATATAGCCGAAGGAATAATGGGGCGAGCGCGCTTAGAACGCGATATTCGGATAATTATGATGCAGCGTTGCCGGCTTTATTATTAGAAGTATTAAGAATGATGAGGGAACAAGTTGTGTTTCTTTTTACGTCGGACGTGAATGTGTGAAATTTCGACGTAGACAGAGGGACAGCGGTCGTTGCGGTTACGTTAACTAGTTGGAAAACACTGAAAAATCTACGGTGCAACATGTTGGAGTAAGAATAAACATCTATAAAATTTCAAATTTCTATTTCTTATGGTATTTGAGATACTTTTCGTCGGACAGACGATCCCAACCGATTATAATTGTCTGTATAAAAGAAGATTCCACCGATTCCACGGTGAACCGTATTGAGTGCAGGTTGCGTTCCGAAAATTCTTCGGCAAGCTTTCCAATGACTGGGTCCGCATCAATTGACGTAGAACCGACGGGAAACCGGGGGTGGGGGTTTATCGCGCGAAAACAACGAATCCGTGTCGCGGACAAGGAAGATTCTGGAATTCGGAATGGGAAATCGCTTGGTTAGACGCGAGGCAAGAGGGGCGGGCTAACTAATTGCTGCCGAATCCGGTAACCGCGGATGAAATCCGCAGACCGCGGATCCAGGATTTCCGCACGAGAAGTATGCGAGTGTTGTATAATTAATTTACGAGGTTCACGGGTTGCACGAAATTCGGGACGTTCGCGGCGTACAAATGAAGCGCACGAGATTTCGAACGTGAGAAAAACCGATCGAGTTGAACGATGCGATGGCCTGCCTTTTTCTTCGTTCTCGGCTATTGCTCAATGTCGTGCATCTATGTTGAATAGTATTCTCACTCCGAATCATATGTAACAATAATAATATGGCATATAATAAAATGGTAATAATACGTGGTTTTAATTATTTCATAATGCCTAACATAATATGGCAGCGCACAGATATAATCTGCGTTAAAATTGCAATGGCATAAAAATACCAGCGGCATCTTTACCGGCGCAAATATTTTCGACGGAAAAATGAACGATTTTTCTTTCGCTACGTTAAATATAAAAAATGTAATTCTTCGTTACCCACATTTGATCGAAACGGTGCGGTGAGATGAAAATGAGCAATCATTATATGAAAATGCGCTGAGACTCGCATGCGAACCACGTGAAATTTCGAGCGCTCCAATGATCCGATCAATACTGCTGCCGAGTGTTATTCGCGTGGGATACAAGGAGCAAATTGGCAATATACATATAAATGATCGAAGCCTACGTTTAATGCGACAACGTGTAAGGCCGCGATAGGGTGAGCTTTCCACCCTTGTACGCTCGTCATACACGACAACCCCGAGCCGTTGACGCCAGCCATTATCTCGTCCCATCCTGCGGGGGTACATCCACAAAATAACCCGGCGCGAATTTCTTTATCATCCTCGGACACGTTTTCGGGCGTGTATCCCCGAAAATCCGTATCGTATCACTCGACTCATACACTCTCGCGCTCCTATCAGAGGGCCCGCCTGAAACGCGCATCCATATGGGAAGATATTCGCTTTCAACGCACACACGAACGCGGCCGCGTACAAAAATGGAGTGGGCCGATCATTCTGAGAAAGCACGCGAAAAATCGAGCCTTGTCTTCGACACACTTCATTTCCCACCGAAGCAACACGAGTAACACAACACATTTCTTCACGTCAAAAAACATAAAAGTGAAAAATACCCAAAAATTATAATTATTACTACAAATATATTAATTCCAAAAAACAGCATGACAATTCGGAGCAAAAAGTGACAGGATGTTCAGATATCTAATCGATTACGTACAAGACGATCGAGGCTCACAGAAAATCTGGAACACTGACAACCCTCGCGATACGTTTACTCGGCCGCGCAGAATGATTTGCCGCACAGACAGGCATTTCGACGATACCTCCCGTTATTTCGGCGAAATATCTCGCGCCACGGCGATTGAGCGCTCGAAAGCCAGCGCGCCGAGGCTGGCAGCGTTTCTCAGGAAGATGGAGGACGGATAAGCGTCTGTCTCTTTCTAAGGCCGCAAGAAGGATATGAGGGATCCTTAAAGCGGCGCACGATAAAGCGTGCCCTAATGGCCGATACCCAGCGACCCGTTTCCCTTTCCTACCCCCTCCCCCCTGCCACCCCATCCGCCAGAAGATTTCCACAAGGGGAGGTCTCTCATTTCGGAGTATCGACTATCCGCGCACTGTACTCGTATCTCGACGTTCCGTTCTGTTTCATGTCTTATGTAATTGCGTGGGACGTCGACGGCGCGAAGAAATGGGAACGATTTTGGCGGCGGAGGGTGGAGCGAATTTTAAGTGAAAAACGTCACGTCGGGGACGACCTAACCTCGGCGCGCACTCGATGTACATAACATACACGCGTACAAAGAGAAATCAGAGGACAGAGTGACAAAGAACTGGGGATGAAGGTGGGGAGAGGAAGGAGCGGGAAGATAGAGTGAGATGCATTGTGAACGAGCAAAGCTCTTATCACTCACGGTGTCCCTTATCACTCACGCCGCCTTCAGGGGGCCGCTGATATGGCCCTCCTTTTCCATAAAGCGACCTCGGATAGGCAAAAACGTTGGAAACCTCGGAAAAACTCTGGGGAACGTCGAAAACAGCTGAAAAACGGCGGAGTGTAGGTCGGGAAATATTGAAAAATTCAGGAGAACGTGCGGAAGCGTTTTTTGCGTTTTTTTTTTCGAGATTCCGGGTCATCGGCGAAAGAGCTTCAATTATTAAATTGTTATCTTCTGAACTATGAAGTAGGGAATTCGGAGATTTCGTATGTTCCTTTGCCACATTAAAACACATCATGTCGCGAAATTTCTAGAATTTCTCCGATTTTCTTATGAACGTCCAATTCTTTCTTAAGGGAATATTCATTATAACAAAATGTGTTAATGTAACTTGTCACATAACAAGATCCATAGCAAGGATCGAAACGTTTCTTATTCATTACAAAATGTACCGGAAGCTTGCATAATTCGACAATTTTTCGCCGACAACTTAACGTCTTACATTCAACACACGGTCGTAAGCCGTCCAACTTCAAATGATGGAAATGTTGGAAAACTGGAAATTGAAGAGTTTCCGTAGGCCGCAGTGGTACATATGTCACACCTGAAACGGAAGCCACGAGCCAGCCAAGACGACGGAGATAAAGATACAAATATAATTCCGACTCTCAAGCAATTCTCCTGCCGCGCGGCTCAACTCAATTTACATGGAAATGGCCTTAATGCCAGCGGCTCCCGTAGTTTTCTCCCCCCAAATACAGATACATTAAATTTATTTCGCCGCAAGTGCTAACCGCGTTTTCTTCCGGCAACTCGACGGTAAAAGGTTTTAAGGTCTTGGAGGATTCAAGGGCACAAACAATCGTTTCGTTCTGCATCGCGCAAAAGAAAAGGTACGATTAAATGAGCAGCTGTAAATACAAGAATGAATACTCGACTACTGCTAAAATCATAATCTGACTGGTATCTATTGTTCCCGAAAACATTTTTTCTACTCAGCAGACGATAAAATATACTGTTGTCGTTCGCCAGCGCTATACTAAAACGTGTAATAAAACTTTACTGTCACCAGTTTCGTAACGATGTAGCCTGGTGGAGTGTACAAGTACGCATTAATAAAGTCAGGTTAACGCGACCGATTATCATTTCGCGAACTTTTCGCTTTAAGTTTTCGTTTTAATCGCTCCACTCGACGAAACGGGAGGGAGGGTGCGGGGGGGTTGAAAGGGGGTGAGAAAAGCGGTAGGCGGTCTGTGTTAAATCACGATTTCCTCGACAACGAGCCGGGAGTCCGGAAGCTTTTATATTCGTTCTTAAAATGCAGCTTAAACCTCGCGCCCGATAAACTTGGTCGGAACTTTCCTGTCTTTTATTCCGCTCACTATTCTGTCCTTTATTCGATCCTTTGTTCGTTTCCTTCTTTGTCGTGTACCGGCCCGGACGCCGAAGTGACACGTTTTCACTTGCAAATCTGCAGATTCTATTACGACTTTAAGTGAGATGAATATCGTGGACGGGGTCGGAATGGAAACGGAACGGAATGAGGTGAGCGTGGGTTGCGAGATTAAAAATCTTAGAATTACATCCGATTAGCTGGTCCGCCGTGAAGAAAAAGGGCTTTACAGCGGCAGCCATGCCTGTTTTTCTCGCTTCACTACCATGCCCACTCCCCACGTTTAGCTTAATCATAAGCAGTCGATAGCCACTCTATACAACATCGAAAGCCAATTTGTGTTTCAGTACACGAACCTCGCGCGTGCTCGAATATTTAAGGCGTCGACTTCCTGTCGTCCTACAAGCTTTAATCATCTTTATAATAGCCGCCCTCCGCTCTGCGCGCAGACTTTACGCGCCTCTTACTTCGCCTCACTTTACTTCGTCCATCGCGTCACGGCCAGCGACACATTTTTCGTAGCAAAACTCGCGCGGCCGAGCTCTGCTCTAAAAACGCGGGCAAGCGTGAAGTTCAGATAAACGATCATTATCGCGCGAAATTACTTTCTCGCGTCTCCTTTGCACGCAGCACGTAACAGCAAACGTGCAATCGAAGAAAATTCTACGTGTGCCGATCGTACTATCAGGCAGCCACCTGTCAGCTGACCCAAAGCCAGAACAATCGACCCTAACAATAAGTGTATCAAAAACATAGTCCAAAGTCGGTCGAAGAGTCTTCTCGATCGAAGACTCGAAATTGATTTCGCGATTACGAGCTGCGCGCCGCTACGGATGGAAATCGGAGTGGCCGAGGTCCCTTCGACGATGGATTTATTCGGTCGGATGTATCGGTTCCCACGAACTTCCGCAGGCGCGGTATCTTCCGGGGAGCGAAGTGAACGGAAAGAATTTTGATACGACGACGTCGCGTCTCAGTTGACTTCGTCCAATACTTTTGCCGTTTAAAGGCCAAACTACTCCCGCCACTCTTCGCTCTTCGTCCTCTCCTCCCTACCTCCCCCCTCTTCCCTCTCACCACTCCCACCGTTCATTCTTCCCTTCGAGAAACTTTCTCCGGAATTAATTGCAAGCGTAGCGCAGTGTCAGAGCGCTTAAGCGGGGAATTCCTTTGACGGAGCGCGATAGAAATTTCTCGTCTTTTTCCTTTCTTTCCTTTAATAAAATATCGATCAGGCCTTTATTAAATCCCAGTTAATTAACTGCGCCCCCTTCTCCGAGCGAGAAGCGCACGCCTGTGCGATACGATTTTTTATTTATATTTTTGATTAGCTGGTAAAATGTGCGGAATGGACAAGATCTGGGAATATGCAGAAGATGCGGAGCATTGTTTGTGAATACAGATCGAGATTGGCCATTTCGAGGATTTTTTATGTACGTAGGTGAGCTGTTTTGAGTAATGATTGAAATTTAAAAATGGTCATTAATTTGAAACAAGGTAGGTAAAATAGGACACTTATTTATGTAAACATTTTCAACTCCCGAAGTGGATGCTATGTATTGTGGTACACCCTGTATATTCCCATATTGAGAACCGAACGTCGACTGTCACCGGATGACGAGAACTGGCGCAATGGGTCAGGGAGAAGATTTATAACCGCGGGAAAGTTATAAACTAAGGCAAGGAGACCCCCAATTAGGAAAGTGCCGAGTCGAGTTCGGGCCAAAAAGTAGGAATTGGCGGTTGCGCCGCAGGTGAAGAAGTCGTTTCACCTTTCTCCTTCACTTTCTTTCTTCGTCCTTTCCCCCCTTCTCCTTCTCCTTCCTCGTCGACGGAAAAAACTTTAATTTTTCCCGAGTGAATTATCGCGATCAAGGAAAAATTCTCACCAAACTCGAGTACCTACTGCGTCCACAAGGAATTGATAATATTCCAACGATAACGTTCAACATTACCCTGAATATCCAAATTGTCTATTAAAACAAAAGCGAATGTTTGAGACGTTCTAAGTCCGAAAGAAATTTACAATATTACAATAATTATGCTAAACACTACTCTGAATATCAAAATCGTCTGACGAAGAAAAACACCGTAGGTCTCAACTTCCAATTTCGCAACTTCGCAGATCGCGTCCGGCGATTAGGAAAAAATTCGCTTTATATTCATACATTACCGACTTCCGTAAATTTCATTCCCACCGACGTCGCCGGCGCGACGGAATTAGTGTACGGCCGAGATTACATTTACTTAGGACAAATGAAATAAGTTGAACGAAACGGCAGTGAAAATATTTGCACCACTGTACTTTTGGGACGGCCGGCAGCGCGATAGGACAAAGACAAATAGCGATGGGACGAGATGGATCGTGGGTGGGGAGGGAAGTGGGACGATAGAAAGTGTCTCTCAGCATCTGCACAGGATCCAGAGACCATTAGCGCCGAATTGGTGACAGGACAGAGTGTAAACATGTTATTCGAATTCCGTCTTCATATCCGTCTCCAAGAGAATTCGAATTCCAGCCACCCCTCTCTATTCCTCACTTCCCTTCACGCATCTTCATCCATTCTCTCCTTTATTTATTTATGCCTCATCCTTATCCTTCTCTATTTTTCTCTCTCATTTTCTTGCCGAGGACCCGAACGCAGCCGGAACCGCGCAAGATCTGGCAAACAGACTGAGATAGACGGCGCTGAAAGGGGTGGCAAAGGGGTAGCAAAGCAAATTGGGATGACTCCGTGCTCCGAAATGGAAGACGAAGGGCTCGAGGAGGGGCAGGTCGACAGCGCTAATTGGCATTGAATTAGTCGAGATTACAAGTTCTCCGCCTTCGCAACGCTGCCAATCTCCAAGCGGGCGACTTCAAACACTGGCTGATCGTATATTAATTTACCTCCTGACATCCACCACCCCCCTTCTTCCCTTCCAGCCTCTTTCGACCTCGCGAATTTCTCGAATGCACGTCGGATATCGCCGCGGGGACGGAGTTTGACGTAAGATAAATGATCGACGAAATTCGGGGAGTTGCTTTTTTTGCTCGGGGGAACACATTAATTTCTGTCGGCGCGATCGATCCGTCGAACGATCGATAGGGTCGCGGTGGAAGAGATTCGAAGAATCGAGTCATCGGGAGGGGGGCAGGGGGGTGGAAAGTGACAGGGGGATGAGATTTTCGACTTGGCTCGAATTGTGCACTCTCTTTGTGCGGGATACGTGGGAAATGGGATTCCTTGTCGACGACAGGCACGTGATCGGTGTATCGAATTCGGCGGTATACTAGATTACAAGGGTCCTCGAAAGATGGCGAGAGATAGGGTGTGTAGTGTAGTGATAGACAGATGGACTGACAAATAGATAGGACTCTACAAACACTGTACCATTCTTCATAAGTGATTTGTATGTCGATTGTTTCACTTGTACGGGATCTGATAGCTGCGGATGTAACGAGAGCTCAGATTTAAGTTTACTTTACAAATTACAAAAATGAGAGGTATTTTGGCAGTGGTAGAACTCCTCAAAGAAAACTAAGGTAGAACTCTAGAAACATTATACGTTGTCTGATTAGTATGTTGCTTATAGAAACATAGAACTCTACCGACACATCCTACATGTCTGACTTATAAATTACTCACTTCACTTGCCCAGGAACTAACAACTGCAGAAGCTCACATTTACGTTGACTTCGCAATCGACCAAAGTAACAACGAATATTTTGCATCGGTACAGGGGAGCGCATGGTGAGAAAAAGAGTTGAAAGAGGGTAGTAGAGAGTAAAAAAAGGTGTAGGATCGCGTCGCCCGGGGGTCGTTCGATTGCCGGGCGATCGTCCAATTTATTTCGTCCAGGCCGACAAAGAAGCGGCAGCCATTGTGCCAGGGGCTCCAAAAGACGCGGCAACCTGTAAAGACAAAGACGAGGGAGACTCGTCGACTGCCCTCATCGGCCACCCAATGGCTTTTGGGAAGGGCGACGACGCTGGCGACGAAGCCAACGACAACATCGGCGGCAGTCTTTTGTAGGCTCGTTACAATCGCTGGACGGTCCATTCGCGATATTGCCTCTGCTCTCTGTTCCTGTCTCGGTTCCACTCACTGTGGCACACGCGAATAATTTAGAAGCTATGACAATACGGGGCGTGTGCTTTTGTACAAGACGTCAGCGTTGTGTCACTGTACGTTGCCGGCAACGTTTGCTATTGTATTCATAAATTGCACAAGATACGGTTTTACTTATTTTACTGCGGTCAACGATTTGTTACATAACCTCGTATTGCCGATTCGGACCCAAAGAGATTTTCTTCTCATTTCCTTAAATCCGAAAATGTACCTTTTGTCACCTACACGTTATTGACGATGACGCGAAAATTTATTATATTAATTCCGGAACAGTTACTTCGAATCGTTGAACAGTTTACGCAAATTTCGACAAAGCTGCGTCATCTCACCCCGCATCACCCTGCTTCTAGTAAGACCCAAATCTTCGCCCCTCTGCGCATCGTCTCGCGGAGATGCTCTTCTCAAAGCATCTCGATTTCCTTAGATTCACTACACATGATCTACCTACAGACTGCAGGCACTTCTCCTACGACGCCCGTACGTGCTCTCACCGAATTCGGTGGACGACTCCTTCGACTCCCGAAACTCGCCACGCACTCCGACAACTCCGTCACGTCCGCACAAAACGTCACTCGTCGTTCGTCACAATCGTCCGCCGTTTGCAAATCCGACGACTCGCTCCGTGCGAACGTAATAAGACGTCGGGCCGAAAGAAACGTCGATCGTAAAATAATCATCGCCCTCGGGCATTGGGGCGGCGGTTATGTCTGTCGAGATATCCTATCTTTCACCCCCTGCAGGAAGTTTGTCGGGCACGTTTGAGGAAGAATGGCGAAATGTACGTCAGGCCACCCTCGCAGATAGCGGCAGATAAGTCGCGTGAAAGGTGAGAGTTGGAGAGGGTTGAAGCTGGAAGTCTCGCAGTGATACGAAGTGAGCGACGACGGGATGTATAGGGAACGACGAAAATTCTGACACTGAGGCACTGCTCGAGAGAGTCAATTGAAAAGTCGGAGCGATAGACACTCGAACAGTACTTTTTGTTAATTCTACGATTTTTTCCGTCCAAGAACCATTATTATTTTTCATATACGTATTTAATTTTCTTTCTCGGTCATCGATATTTTAGGATGCGAGGCGAAGCACTGTATTATCTCTTACATTACAATAAAGGAAGTGAGCGCCGACGGGATGTATAAGGAACGACGAAAATTCTGACACTGAGGCACTGCTCGAGAAAGTCAATTGAAAAGCCAGAGCAATAGGCACTCGCACAGTACATTTTCTTAATTCTATGATTTTTTCCGTCCAAGAACCATTATTATTTTTCATATGCGCATTTAATTTTCTTTCTCGATCATCGATATTTTAGTATGCGATGCAAAGCACTGTATTATCCCTTACATTACAATAAACTCCTCTCTTCCGAAGAAAAGAAAGGTACGTCTCTCGAGACAATGGATTTGGAAGCGGACGGCCCCGTATAAAAGTCAAGACCGACGTACTTCAAAACGGCAGACGATCTGCTCGTGATCGCGCCCACCATTTCCCACACCGCACCCTCTAAATCTCGCGGCAGAAACAGCCCGTCGATGCGAAGCTGACGCGAATGAGGCGGGCGGGCAAAAAAGATCGGGAGACAAATTTACTTCGGCGGGATCGGCAGCTTGAGAAATAGTCGCGAAAGAATTTCTTATTAGATTGGAAATTGAAATAAAGTCTCGACAGCCCTCCCTTCTCACCCTCCCCCTCCCTCTCGCTCTGCTTCTCTCCATTCATTGTGACTTCTCGCTTTCTGTCTCGCTTTATTGACGTCCGCTGCGATGCCTTCTTGCCCGATTGTTCGAAAGATCGATACTGCCTTGCGAGTTACCGAATTCTCGTGCGCACGGTTACGCTTCCCTTCCCACTCTCCCCCCACTCCAACAACCGCTCCTTTAGCTTCTCCTATTCGATTAATTGCATACCGACGAATCGATCTTTTCGTCTGGATGCTTGTATCGCCGTTCCTCCGTCTTCTCCTTGCCTTCGCTCGATATTTCTCTCGGTCGAGTGGAGGATCGTTTTTATAATTCGCGGTTTTAAACGGCGAACGATTTGGCGAGGCAGCGATCGTTGAGATCTCTTCGATCTTCGAGAGCTCGTTAACCACAGTTTCTTAATTGTGTTTCGGTGTTTTCGAAGCTACAGTGTAAAATTCGTAATGACGCATGTACCGAACGAGCGAGTAAGATTCGTTCAATTAAATTCGTTGGATCTGTCGAAGATGAGCCCATGAATCCTACACGTATCCGACAAAAACAATACCGCATATCAATAAAAAAATAAAAATTACGTTCCACAATTTTGATAACACAAGAGATACGTAGATTCGACTTCTAGTAATGTCAATCCATTCCAATAATCCGGATTCCACAGACAACCTCCGCGCACAGTACGCCGCGCAAGTAGTATAGCTCGACGCTCAGTCAGGCATCATCCGACACTGGCAAACGTTCTAATGATCCCTGCATTAATGGCGACGCTTAATGATCCTAACGACAATTATCCGGACGGATTCCCGTAACGGGGTAGAAATAATGGGTAGAATGAGACGGAACGGGGGCTCAAAGGGATAGAAACGGCGGGCGCCTGGGTTAGGCCTACCGGTCCAATCTTGGAGCGGCCGTAACGCAGATCCAATCTTAGACTTCATCCGAGCGACCGCTCGTATTTTCTCATTTCGGATCGCTCTTTTGTCGCGGACGGATTTATTCGAGTGGCCATGAGGGAGCGATAGCCCTTTTCCACTTTGCCTCGTAGATAAATCAGGGAAAATCATTCGATGAGCCCGCCCGAGCCCACCGCGCGCCGAGGGAGCGTTCGTTGATTTATGAAATCCTATCGTAAACCGGCAGCGTGCGACGCCTACGTCTTCGCAATTTGCCCCACGTGTATCGAATATTGTATCCGGCAAATGGCGGTGGTGTTTCAATTTTTCTAACGAAGACGGATACTCGGGGCGCATTCGTGGTGTGAGATCGTTGATTATGGACTGTTGGAGTAAGATCGAGGTTCGTCGGATAAAACTTTGAGAGGATTCTTTGCAGCAGGTGGTTTTATGGAGACTAGGTGTATGACACACGAATTGTTGAGGTTGCATCTAAATTTTCAGCGCATAATTTTGAGTAGTAACGTCTCTGAACCAAATGATTTTATCGACACAACCGAAGCTAATACGAGACCAAAATATCAAGGCAGTCAATAATAATTTATTGAGCGTGAAATACGACAGAAATGATGCAACGAACTAACCTTCCATACGGTACTCGGTGCAGCGTCAAACACCTGAACTAATCGACACCGATTCCTTCTACTCCCTTGAACCTAAGACACCCGAAAAAGCCACGAAACACATTTCACGGCGATGCCTCCGTCATCAAAACGAACCCACTGCAAATTAGATCGCTTCTCATTCAGCCGTAACCGGAAACGCGAGTGGACGGAATCTACGTCGAACAATGCCAAATGACGGATCCAAGGACAGGAGGACAGTGTCGGACAATCGTTGGACGGGGGTTGGTCGATCACCGAACGATTCAGGTCTCCGTTAAGTTCCGATTCCGCATTGGGATCGGTCCCAAGCTGAGATTGCGTTTTCGAATGGAGGGAGACACTTTGCTCGGAATTGGCTAAGTCTTACTTGGCTGCGTGATTCCTTAACGAACAAGGGTGTAACAACGGAGGGGTTCGAAGTCATTTGGCCGTTCGCTTCGGGAATTGTTCGGTGGAATGTATTTTCGTTAATATGTTTTCATATTTACGATTTAATGTGATCGAAGGATATTAGCAGTGATTATGAATGTTTAATTGGAATTGGGACAGTAACTGTGATGATTGTTAAAATTTCGTATACGTTATGAATGTATTCATAAATTCTAATTTTATACTACAACTCTGCCAAAACAGATTACTTTTTTTCGGGTTCTGAAGAAATTAGTTTTCAGAGTTCAATAATCGACTCTATTCAATGTTCAAGATAACATATTTCAAAAATCCCAGGCTCTCACAAAACCTTCTTCAAACGCAGACAGATCCGTCGCTTCAGGATATACCTTTGCACGTTATAATGATGATTCATACGACACGAAACAAGATGTAACACAAAGCTTATATGTAAACGTCACGATACCGCCAACATACCTTTTTCCCATAGCATTCCCCACCCCTCCACCCCATTTCACTGCCGACTTTCTCTCGCCTCTCGACCCCATTTTCTGTCTCACCCCTTTCATGCTCTTTTCATCCACGCCGCACGCCACAACCCACCCTTTTCCCACCTTCCCTCCCTCACCCTCTCGCCGATTCCCTATTTTTCTGCCTCGCATTCTTTCCACCACTTTCCGTCCCATTTTCCTCTCGCCGGTTCTTACTTTCGTCCCCGTCTTCTTTTTCTCCCATTTCTTCCGCCTCTCCCATTTTCCTCTCCGCTCGTCTCTTCTTAACCATCACACCCCTCCATACTTCTCTCTCTCTCTTTCTCTCTCTCTCCTCTCTCTCTCTCCCTCTCTCACTCTCTCTGTCTCTCGTCCCATCACATTTTCCTCGGCCACTTCTTTTTTCCTTCCCCTTGCCACTCTTTTTCCTCCGCGCTCCCTCTTTATCGCACGGTGTCTCCGTTATTCCGTAGTTTTCCTAGCCGGTCGTTTTCTTGATGCTTTACGCGCTGCAGCTACTTGGTATTCAGGTCCCCTCGTACCGGCTGTATTCGATCGAGAGAAAACAGCTTGCCTATGGGCGAGAGAGCCGGCACTCTCTCGAGGGGGAGGAAGAGCCGCCATGACATACAATAAAGCCAGAAACTCTTCCGCACGAGGGTCCGCGATACGAGGACGCCGGGACGTACCTACGTGAAAGCGTGCTTGTTGTACGGTGAAATTTGAAAAGGGTTACGTTTCAGTCGTCTTTGAGATGTTTTACGTTTTGTCGAACCCGCGCCCTTTAGTTCCCATAGACGCGACGGTGGACTTTGGCGTCGGTGAGCGTTGCTCCGAAAGTGTATTACTTTCGGCGGGAGGAATTGTAGAGGGGTCGCAATGTTTTGTTCAACTATTTGCTGCGATTTTTATGTATGTTTTATTTTCCGGATTTTTAAACTGAATTTCAGGGAAACGTATTGTGGGAGCAGAGGGGAGTATGTGTTGCAGTCGAATGCAAAATTTGTCAAAGAAAATTATATGTATACGATTGAATGAAAACCCATCGAAATTTAAAAAAATATGACAATCTAAAGAAAAATCTCATAATATCCGTAAAATGAATATCCACAAAAATTGTAAAAATTAAGACACCTCGACCCATACGAGAATTCGCCACATTTCTTTTCAATCCCTCAGCAGACTCAGTTTCAAAGCCAAGCATCCAGCACAATCCCTCGCCCCGCGATCGAAATCGTCGCCGCAACAGTGAAAATCTTTCTCTATGCTGCACGAAAAGCAGCGAAACGGCGGAGCGCCATTCGTCGCCGTCGAAAGTCTGGCATCGAAGGAAATACGGTGCGATATAAATCCCTAAAATACCGCGTCAGCCGTGCGGAATAACGCCGGCGAGCGGGGGTAGGAGTAGGAACGCGCGCGGGGTCCGGGTTATGAATTAAAATTGCTAAGTCGCGGCTGGTACACGCGCGCTATTCGGGATTTCCGCTGAACAAGCCCGGGGGGGGGCAGAAGGAAGCGCGGGATAGGGCTCTGCCCGGAGAGATTTATTCGAGGAGTTTACCTATCCTTACAATACGTCATCGTGTTCTGAATCCCCGCGGAAGATATGTGGGAATGATCGGATTTCCCAACGCCGCACACACCCCGCCACTTTCGTCACTTCGGTCACGTCCGATATTCATGTCATGCTCTGCATTGTGTTCCGCGGATCGTGATCGAGATGCAGATACGCCGGGACACTGCTGCGTACCCGCGTACTGTGATTTGTCGGCCTGCTAGTCGACGAATTGCCCAAAAGTGCGCCCCTATCTTTCGGTTCATTCTTGCATTGAGACGAGTTTGCGGCTTCGGATTGTTGCGGCAGGACAGATTTTTTCGGCATCGCTTCGACGAGTTTCAACGCATTTTTCAACGTACTCGTAGTTGGTACTATTAATTTTGATTTATGAATAATATTTTATTAGTAATGCTGTAGCAAAGTTAACTGGTTCTAGTAATAGGAACGTTGTCTCAGATTTCTCAGCATCATTTTTGTCGGCGGAAAAGGAAAGCGCGGATAAGAGGGCGCGGGTCGGATGCGACCCACCCGTACATATAGGGTCGAAGGTTAAGAGTCTAGGGACTTGAAGTGCCGAAGAAATACTCCTTGAGCCGCGCACCTTTGTTTCTCTCCGCTCAGTCCGACTCCCGTCCCGCCCATAAAGTCGTCGTCCCGACTATAAAGGAATAATTCTTTATCCGGGAACTTTCGGATCAACTCGCATACAGCGGGCACTCTCCGCTTCCCTTAGCCGAACGTGCTCGACGAGGCCTCATGAATTTTTAAACGATTAGCACGAGAAAAGGCCATTCCAGCCCCATCCAGCCCCCGTCCGACCTCCTCGCGCTTAATTCATTCGGCTTTATTCATTCCGCGAGGAGGAGCGGTTCCAAGATTCTCACTTACTTCGTTAATTAAATGAGAGCCCGGTCCCTTCTCCTCGGGAATATTACGCGCAGTCTGAAATACGATTTTCCACGGTATATGGCATATATACCGGGACAGCGGTTATAATACCGGCCGTGTGCACGCATACAAACTGTCAGATCGCACGGAAGGCGAACCGAAAACCGCTTTAATATGACCCGACCGCGACCCGTTCGCCATGTAAAATCCGTATTTACGGCCACCGCGACTCTTCCCTGCCGCGGCCTTATTAAAGAATAGACTGGGCTTGCGAATTTATGCGAGACGCTTCGCCCTTCTTTCGACGTCTCGCGCCTTTCGCACAGGACTGCGAGAATGTGGGATGTTGAAAAGGAGTTTCGGCGGTGGGAGAATGAAAAGGAGTTACTCGCTGATGCGATGAATGCAGTCGTTGCAGACGCCTGAACCCGACGTGTGGTGTATGTCAGGGTGTATGCAGGAACTCGGTGATTTTGTACGTTTACGGACACATCTGATCTGTGCACTCAGTATCGTCTGTGAGACATGATGTATTTTAAAGAACAGAGAATATTATTGTGTAGTGAAACATCTCTGGTACTTCCTCATTGTCAATTAAATTGTTTCATTGTTTCAAGAGGCAAGCGTAGCGATAAAACATAGATTTCCTTCAACGGCAATTTTTTCTCACGAATCTTCGGAGTCAAGTACACGCTTGCTAGTATGAGTAGACGAGCATTATGTCACGCGAACACAATTTCACGAGAACACCGAACGCGCCGAGGTCACTCGCTTAAGAATAAAGCGGCGCAGAAAAACACGTCCGCCAAATTAAAATCCTTCCGCACGCAAAGTCCGGAACTTTGTCCCTCGCGAAGTCGGGAGGTCGAGTAATTATCCAGGACGAGGTGGGCAGAAAAAAGGGACGAGCGTCGGAGTGCGAGGGTGGAAAGTGGAAACGGGTGACAAATGAAGAGACAGGACGGCGGGAGTGTGGCCGATCGCGAGAAAAGTGGCCGGAAGACGGGAAGAAGCTGAAATATCGCGGGGGCGTGCGACACACGTGTGTCGCGCGCGCGCGTGTATGTGACGCACGTATACAGGGTGGTCCGCGTAACTTGCACACCGCGAATAACTTCTAACGTATGGGTCGTATGAAAAAGTGCGTTATACTAGAGTTGCATGGTTTGCAGAGACAAGTTGTGCAGTGCATTTGCTGGCTCCGTAAATGGAGATGTTTCGGATATTTCAAAGTCAACCTCGTTGTCTTAAATGGAATACGATAAAATGATTTAGTTCGTTGAATACCTCCGACATTCTCTCCTTTAGCATACATCGCATATGGTTACAACTTTTGCACTATGCATACCGGGAAAAAATGTTTCAAGTAAACATCGTGGGAGCCTTAAGAAATGTGCGCATTGAACCAATACTACCAAAAATGATTCGAGGTGTGCAAGTTGCCTGGACCACCCTATATATCTTAGATCCCTCAGATCTTAGACCCGAATCGCGTGAGAACGGCCTCTGACAGATCGAGCCCGGACACGTGACGCGGCGGTGGCAAGAAAAGGTGAGAGAAGGCGAGTGGGAAAGGTGATAGAAGGCGAGTGGGAAAGGTGAGAATGAAAATCCGTCAAGCCGCGCGCGAATCTTCGTCGGAAAATTGGCAGCACGAAAATGGCCCTGTTAATTGAAGTCGCGCGCAAGAAGTTCGGGATAATGGATAACCCTCAGAACGCTCGGCGCAAATTGGGTCAGAATTACCGGCACGTATAACCGTTCAGCACGTTATTAACTGTCGCATAAAGGCCGGCGGGCAAGATCGTTTCAAAAATTCCCGGAAATTCCATCAGTGCGCCGCTTAAAATAGTGTTTAATACCGCGGCGCAGCCGTAAGTCTTGATGCGATTTTTTTTTTTCCCTCGGTGCAATATGTTGGTCGGCAAATATGAGAATATCCGGCGGAGTTAATAAAAAAATCCCGGGCAAGGAAGGCCGGATAAATAACGCTTCAAATTCCGATCTGTTATTCGATTGTTCGTTAGTTTTTCATTTATCAGCGAGTGGTCTTATTTGCCGTTGTTTTTTTTTTCAAAGTCGAACGAGAATCGTAACGTTTATTTGAAAATATTTGTGGTGTTTGACGCATGTCCAGCGTATATGAAGCCGAGTATAAACTTCTAACGCGCTGCAATTAGCGGTAATAGACTTTGCCGGCGAGAAATGCTTTTTTTTAAAGGACCGTTTGAACATTTTAACGAATTAAAAGCGGCGGAAGTACCGAATCCGCGCGCGCGCGATTTATTTTCGACGCTGTCTTTAGCTGCTCGTCGTGCTATTCCACTTTCGATTAAATCGGAGCGCGTGTGTGTACAAATTGCTGGCCGACTTCGAGACCGAGCATTGTCGTTGAATTAGGAGAACGATTTGACGCGGACAAAGACGAGTTTCACAATGCCGCCGAGTTGCAGCATTGAACAACGCGGAAGTCGCTTATTTATCTTTTTTGGGTATCACAATTGCGATTATTACCGCAAGCCGGGCGCATACCTCATTTATATCAACGATTAATATCCAGCAAACAGCGGGTGGCCGGACTTTTCGCCGCTCGACGCCAACTTTCATTATATTTCAAAAAGCTCGACACTTTTTCTCGCGACAGACGACACTCCCTTTTTTTCTCTCGCGTGCGTTTTATTCGTCGACGTTTATCGTTTATCCGATACAGCTGGACACCCGAAACTGATAACCAACGGGACTACGCTCTTCCCATTCGCTCGCTGTCTCTCTTTCTCTTTCTACATTTCTCTATTTTCGTTTTTCCTATTATCGTCACTCTCTCTCTGCTTTTTCTACCCTTCTATTTCCATTCTTTCTCTGTTTTGTTAGCTTCCTTTAACATTAGAACCGTCGAGGGTTCGAAATGACTTGCTTGACAGCTTGTCATGATAATTGCACGAGACACTCAAATTTGAGAAAATTGTGTGATAAAAACATAAGCCACTATTGCTCGTGACAAGTGAATTTGTGAAAATTAAGTCATTAAAAAATAAGCCACTTTAATTACAAATATTAATTAAAAATATGATGAGAGTAATTTTGAATCCTCGGCAGATCTACCGTCAATAAAACGCTGCCCTGACAAACTAACACGTTCTATTTTCCCTGTTATTATGCAGAAGTTGAACAGGCGCTCGAAAGAATGCACGCAATTAACTTCAGCGAGCGCCGAGGACGCGTAGATGTCATTAATTTAGACGCTTCGTCGGTATAATTGCTCGGTAATTTCATTGTCGAATTGACGTGCCACCGAAATCCTTCACCCCCCACCGCGTCACAGCCCCGTTCCACCCCCTAACCGGCCCCTGGCACCGAATTCATTCAGCTGGCCAAATTGGCATACAATTTCGCAGCAGAACGCTTCGCACTCGACTTCAATCAATTCGTTGCCTCTCTAAAAACCGACGTTATACAGGGAAACCCACCCTTTCGTTCGACCGCGCCTCGCAGCCGCTGTATATGATTGATAAGGGGCGGGAATATTGTCGAGTGCGCTTCGAAAATGGACTTTATTGAACACCGGCCGATGCTGTGTTTGTAAAAGTAAATGTATAGAGTGAATTGCGCGTGATGGCGAGAGATCGAGAGAGAAAGAGAGAGAGAGAGTGGGAGAAATGGAAAAGGGAGACAACGTCACAATGTGGAGAACAGAAAAGAAGGGGTCGAATCGATAGTTAACGAAGAAGAGAGGGCAGCGATGGAAGCATGTGTGCTAGTGATTATAAGAGTTGTCCGAGTCGGAAATGTAAGGAATATAATATTTTTCACAGTCGGTAATCTATAAACAACAGAATTATTCATATATATCGCAACGCGAATTGACATAATGTAAACGCGTGAAATCTGAAGAATTACATTTTCCATTAACACAGTAACGTCGAATTGACGCAACGCGAACGTAGGAAGAAATCTGTCAAATCAAATTTTCCACCTGCATCGCAGGGCAAATCGACGCAACGCAAAAGGCCGCCATTCTCGTGTATTTCATTTCTGTGACTAAACAATCGTAAGTGCGCGTTCAGTCTAACTGCCACCGTCCATACTCTCCCTCTTTATTACTTTTCTTTTCGAATAAATGCGAAGCGAATCAGCTCGTGGCGCATCGTTTAGCTTGCGCGCGCTTTTGCCGATCGCTTCCGGCGAAAGCGGACGAGATCCTTACGCGAGATGGCGTGGTCGATAAGCACAGATAGCAGAAATTACAAAGCACTCACCAATTACCGCGGGCGCCGTTCTGCTGCGTCCCTGCTCGCGTGATCCTCGACGATCCCTCGTCGGCGGACGTCTTTATCGACTCCGGCCAGAATGCACGGGCCGCAGCGATCTCGCCCCGATAAGCCGTGTAATTTCTTAACGCGGCAATCTCCTCGTCTTGTTCGCTTGCCAGCCGCCTTCCGCGATCCTGGAAAACAAACGCCGGCTGTTTCAGCAAATTGAAAGGCCCGCGAGCTGCACGGCGAAAAGGATCGCTTATCGCGAGGCGTGCGTTGTTAAGGAGGAATGGGACAGACAATCTGGTCAAAAGTTAATGCCACATGGCGAAAATGTATATATATTTACAAATGTGGATAATGTAGTGCATGTTTAACATGGACAAATGAATGATTAATATGTAGTTGGTGCTGCGAAAGATTGACTTCCCGTTTAAAATCCTGTTTACGGTAAAAATTACCATTATTCGGTAACACAGCGCAGAAGTTTTAATATTGACTGTACAACTGCTGCTTCTGATGACAAAAGAGCTTCAATTTGCGATTTCTCCATAAGAGACCGTGTTAAATTAATAAATTATTTTCTTCTGAACTATGCAATAGGGAATTCTGAAATTTGGTATACTCTTTTATTACATTAAAATAATTAATCCCTCAAAATTGCAAGAAATTCTGCGATTTTCTTATGTGTGTCCAATTCCTCCTTAACAGGACTAGTCGGTTGATTCGACGGCCGACTCTCTCAACTGTGGGACTTATTAGTGAAAATGGATGGATTGATTTTTCTTTATAACCCCTTGAATGCTATGGACGCGTGTATGCGTTGACGAAAGCTATCGGTGTGCATTGTTGGCACACAATGCGCTGTCCACGCAGAGTGCTTCTGGCAAAAGTTTTCTGCCGCAACTTGTGAACGTTACTCGAATGTAAAGAAATGTCAGATCAAAAATCGTTTAGAGACACGTTCTCTGTCTCTCTTTAAGTGACCGTAATTTCTGTAATTTTTATGACCTTTGCATATTGATGGGCTATCAATTTTACAATGAAAATCTGGAAAATTGCGGATTACGAGTTGCCTCGAAAATGGATAATCGTGATAGGAAAATGTATGGTAACTCATTTTCACGCTTCGATAGTTGGAGTTTCAAAACGTCTTGGTTATGGCGTTCGAGGGGGGAAATAGATAAAATATAGAAATGTAGGAGAAACAGGGCGAAAATGCGACTCGTTATCCGCGATTCCGCGAGTACCGGATGTCCGGAAGCACGAAAGTTTCCTTCGATAGCTCGTTCCGCCACCCTGGTCCAGTCCAATAACGACATCTCGCATAGGAGCCGAAGAAATGAGAGCGGAAGAACGTGCAGAAACATTTTTCACCGTCTCTACCCAATCTGATTAAGCTCATGCCGGACGCCGCTTTTTCCTTCCGACCGGAAATGACTCTGCGCGTATATTTTCGACTCCTTTTCCCACTCGATTCCCCCCATTTTTTTTCTTATCCTCTGATTCTCTCTCTCTCTCAAATTTTGCTTTACTGAATTTTTATATAAATTTTTATTTTTTGTATACTTTGTCCCTGTCTCCCCCACTTATTCAACCCGATTTCCACCGTTCACTGAGCGGCGTTCATCGATTCTCGAATTTCTACTTCCACGGATCGCAAAAGGTCGGCCGGTCGAGAGAAACGATCTCGCAATATACGAAATCGAATGTCGCGAAAAACACGACGACGCTGCGCTCGTCTCATGCCAACATTTGCTATCCAGCTATGTGCGTTCGCAGTATCATATTTAACTGGATACGACATTCTTTGCAAACATCCATTCCGAATTCTAACTCATACCGTCGAAAGCTGAGTACGCTCGATTACGCACCGGCAACTTTTACGCACTCGACGTGTCCCACGTACAATCAGCCACAATACGCCTACTCCTCCTACAAAGTCGTGCCGTAAACGTAACAAGCATCGAACGTAAAATAGAAGCCCATCGAAAACTCGATATCCACTGTTTTATTGACTCGCGACTCGGCTCTCGTCAGCAAAGTGAAAAAATTTATCGCGGCGTCGAACGAGGTGGGAGTGGGAGCCGGCGTCGGAGGGCTGACGGATGAAAGGGGGCAAGAGAGGGGCAAGAGAGGGGTAAGAGAGGGGCAGGACTTCGCCGCGACTCGTCCCCTGTGCGCGTTACGTAATCTCGAACGTACGTCGTGCGCGCCATCGGCCGCGTAAAAATTCATGAACCAACGAGACGCCCTGGGATTCGTTGAAGCGCGGTACGAATGAAAGAGAGCCGATCGTCTAATCAAACTAAAAGATTCAACGGTGCCTGCGATTCCACGCTTCCGACTCCCCAATCCCCCCCCCCCCAGCCGCTTTTCTCTTTTCTCTTTTCACCTTTTTCCTGCCTTTCCTTCCCCTTGCCTCTGCCGACCCCTTTCTCTTTCCGCACCGCTCGCATTTTCGTGTTTCTGGGCTTACAGGCTCTTACTTGCCTACGTTCGATCTCGCGGTTTTGTTTTCTTCAGTTTGTGCATGTGTGGTAGTCGAAATTTCGGTTTTAGTGTCCACTTCTTGGACGTGTATAATTGTAGGAAAGATAACAGGAAAACACGCATACGTCACGACCGTCACGTAGATATTTATTATCTTCGTCTCAAAGCAGTTATATGAAGCTGCGTCTATTAGTATATATAGTACCAAGTTCCATCTAACGATCATCATATTTCGGAGCACCGGATTTTCGTCGGAGCGAGATGAACGTATTGAGCATGTGTTGTTGCTGCTGCTGGAGGCTGTCGATAAAACGAAGACGGCACGGTTCTTGAGTTATTGAGAATTCCCGTCGGCTCTTTCGTTTACTTCGCCCCCTTTTCTCGCTTCTCGCCGAATTTTATTACCGCCCTGACGCGGCAGGAGGATGTTCCCCTAAATCTTGCAGGATACTTGGGAGTTATTTATTACAATGCTGAATTCTTGCCATTATGTTAGTTGCAGTGACGTAAACGGTTTAGCGCATTGAACGTTATGTCGTCGAGAAATGAATGAGGTGCACAGTCTCATAGAAATCTTTACTTGCTACATTTTAATAAATATTTCCAATTTTACGATAAAATGAAATATCTCCGAAAAAAACGTTAAAACCAGTTTTCACCCCTAGTATCTTATAATGAGCGCATAAAAAAAATCTCTTTTTCTTAGATTGCCCTGCCGTTGTCTTGTAAGAAACGCAAGTCAATAGTGACCACTCTTTATTCATATTTTCGAATAATTTCAGAAAATCCGACACTTGCCATCGAAGCACAGCCTCCAGCAGTTTCCCCGGGTCCCTTCGGACCCCACTTTCACTCTCAAACTGAGCAAGTCAATCCGCGCGCTATCATTTCTAGGCACACCGACGATATCGCGCCAATTCCACGAATCCGCCCGCCTCAAAGTTTCCAGCCCCGGTTATTCAAAATCGTCTGATAAATTCTTCCACCTCGCCCGGAGGCCGCCAATAAAACCGCCGCCCTCCAAGACATCGAGACGTTCCCTTTCACTTTTCCCCGGGCCTTCGTCGAATTTTATTACAAACCGCCCCTCTCCTCGACCGTCGCTCGTTGACAATCGCGTTATAAACTTTTTCACCTCGCCAATGAGAGCGACTGTCAATAAAGAGACGCCCCTCGGGATATTGAGAGTTTCCAAGCCACCCCCCAGCCTGCACCCCCACCGGAGGGGGGGTGAGTGCCGAATTTTATTACCGTGGCGACGAGCGAGGACGAAATTCTCGTAAATCTTGCAGGATCCACCGGAGTTATTTATTAGAATGCTCCGTTCATACGAGAACGCATTAACCCCCACGCCACATGCGACCGACGTATAAAGCCGACGAGGCCCCCCTATGATTTTTATGCTTCGACTTTCCTTGTGTAGTCGACTGCCCTTGCGGAGCGGCTCGAGTGCTCGCGAACAACGGACCGATCGGAAGTCGAATCGATTATACGAGCCGGGCGAATCGATCAAAATGTGTCGGGGGTAGTGAAGGAATTTTTATGTACTCGACTGATTAAGTGAGCGTAATAGAATCGCATTTGTATGCCCGAGGAATGCGGGCTGGTTTTCACTTTTGGTGTAGTGATGTGTCGTGAAAGAGTGGACGGTGGAAGAAGAGAAAATGAAATAGTTGTAATAAAAAGATAACTCAAGCTACTACACTCAACTCAAATTTCCACTCAAACATTTTGTACCTACTCACCCTTCTCTCCACTGCCTCAATCTATCGCTGATCATTTTCTAAGTTCCAGCATCCGAAACAAAGCACTTTTTCCATCAGAAGAAAGTTCGAAACGTGTGTATATCGTCGAGTAGAAGTAAACTTTGCGAGCTGGTATCGATCTCGAAAACGAGAGACACTCCGACCCCGGACGCCGCTTGATGAAAGAGAATCGGGACTGTGTCTGCCGCGACTAAGGTCATTTCCTTTTGAAGTGGGCCACGAATATTAAACGGATGCTGTGAATCAGAGCGAGCGGGAGCGGGAGAGAGAGAGAGAGAGAGAGAGAGAGAGAGAGAGGGAGGGAGGGTGGGATGGATTTGCGAATTCCCGTGAATTTCGCATCCGCCTGATCCCTGGTCGCACACAGGAGAGGACAAACGTGCGACAACGTACAAGCGAAATCATGGAAATGGAGACGTGAGCCGGCAAACAGTGCGCGAAAAGACTGCTCTTATCCTCTGGCCAACGAAGCCATGGTTTATACCGCTTACGACGTCACGACAGAGAAGTTTGCGAGGCAGCACGCATAAGCATGAGAAAACAGGAGAGAGAGAGAGAGAGAGAGAAATTGCGCAAAGATGAGAATTTGATTGCGGGCGTGCGCGTGACGAAAATACTTTTTAACCGACTTTGAAAAACGAGGTTCTCTATTAGTCACATATATTTATTTTTTATTCTTTTTATTGATTGTTTGGTGGTTTTATTTTTAATATATATTCCCGCATTACACGCGAACGGATTTTTACTTACAGCACATTTAACGTACCCTCTGAAAAGCTTCTCTGAGTCAAACTACAGGACCGATCTCTTACCCACGCTCAAATAGAATTATCTTTATTCCGTCGAAGGATAGAGCCTGAAGAATCTGGCAAGGAACGCCGACCTTAATATTATTTGGCAACGTTCGGACCAGTCCTACGACCGGTTGCACGGTAATAAGATCATCCGCAGAAACTCGATGCAAGGCTGCAAGCTGTCTTTTGCATCCGTATGCATTCGTAAGCAGGACGCGACGATCGGAAAGCCGTTCCTCGCTTCAAGTATCACGTCTAATACGCACCGCCACCCATTCAAGCCCGACGATGTCACGTCGAATTTGAACTTTCCCGAAACGATGTCAGACTCGATACAAAATGAAAAGTGTCGTTATTGGCGCAGGGTTCGTCAATTTTGCTCTAAATTCTCGGAGACCGTCTGTCAGCGCTTCTTATCTCACGGTCCATCGTTTTCAAAAACAATAAATTTTGAGATGGTAACCGAAGAATGGTAGGTTCGAATCCCAGCACATCATAATTTTTTTCCCCTACTATTACCATCACCTACTTCAATTCTTGTTTCATATCCTACTGACATCAAACGATACGAAATTATGTTTTTCCTCGGAAACGACTGCCTACGGTAGAAGACGTACACGTGTCCCGTCATTTTTCTTATCTTTCCAATGAATAGTCCGACTCCTTTCAACCCGAGTCCTGTCACCGCTCGACGAATGCAGAGCACACCCAGACATGCCGTGCGTCGCGCCCGGAAGAAGATTCCGCGGATACCGAAACTTTTTTAACGAAGCACGCTTTATGAACTACGTAAAATATGTTCGGTCCACCATTAACGGTATTAGGCACGGAATGAGTTGCGAAACTATTTAACGAGGAACAAAGTAGTCCCGACGGCCAGACGTGGGGGCGCGCGGGCTTTTATAAATAGTGTTCGGCCAAGCGGCTTCCGCCGGACGAGATGTAAATTCTGCGAGATCCCACTACAGACTTTTAGTCCCTGAAACGGCTGCGGGGGTGGCAGGCGCGTAAACAATTTTCGCGGCACAAAAATAATTCCGCGCCGGCTAAACGCTTTTAACTCGGCCGGCTTAGTTTTCACTTTGCCGGCCATTAAAACTTTCCCCTCCCCTCCTCCTCTTCCCCCTCTGGCGTCGCGGCTTAAACCGCATATCATGTCCGGTCCTTAAAGCGTCCGTGCTCGCTGATTAATTCAGTTGCGCTTTCGTACCGAATTATTCTGTTGCGCCGAGGCGACGATACGTGTCGGCCGACGGAAAATGCTCGGAATGAGGAAGTGAGAGGTGAGACATCGTCTCAAGACCTCACTTTGAATGCGGCCCGAAATGTTGTTTTTAAGGGTCACTAAGAAGGGAACGTGGGCAAGCATTTCGATTTTCGATAAGTTCGCACTCTCGTTGCAATATTCTCTGACTCTTCGATGCCGTACATGTGAAAATAGGCGCGGAGGACAAAATACTTGTCTCTTAGATTTTGGTGCTGAACGACATTCTACGTGAGACAGAATCGAACCTAATCCGGAAGCTTGCCCAGGTTCCCTTGTAACCATTTAATGTGCACTCCGTCCGACACGCGAGGTGTTGAAGACATTCTTCCCATGTATGGCGTCCGTAAGCCTCCGACACATGCTCATACGCACTTTAACGGCAGTAAGTAGTGATTTATGCCCGTCTAACCGAGTAGAGGTCGACTACCGGCCTGAATAATTCGTTCTAACTACTTCCCCGGCGGCTGACTCTCTGACCGCCCTTCGCTGAGTCGCTCGCGTTACAACCCCCACAACCCGGAAGTTACTGCTGATTGCTTATAAATATTCCTCTTTACTACTACCGCGCACTTGCCAGACGCCATCATCGTCCCGTTACTCATTTAGCCCCCGGGCTAACGCTAATTGGCGCAATTCGATCGCATAAGGGATTAAGTCTATGTCCTCCTTACGTCCGTTTAACACTCGACTGCACGGCGGAAATGTACATTTTGTCGAGGGCTTTGCGCGCGTCCGGTAATTCATTCGAGAATCCGCGCGGCGGCGTAGAAATATTACTCCGTAACACAAGTCGACACCATTGTTTGTATTCGCTGGATCGATTGCTTTTCAATAAAATAAATTAGAATTAATAATGTATTCTACTCCATTGTCTCCAACGTCTTTCCGAAAGTACACGTCACTAAATTCCGTTACACATTAGAGATGTTCGATTCCCATTCGATTCTTCTAAAACAACACTCCGGACTTATATTACGAACCTGACACGTCGATATAAAAGTGAATAATTAAAGAATAGAATTATTTGAATAATAACGAATTAATCCATGATTGCAAACGCCTTAAGTCTTAAGTATTCTTCTGACAGTCGCGACGCTTTCGTTTTTCAGGCATGCGGCCACGAATGAAGAACCACTACCGCGCCCATCAACTATCCGTTTGGCTACGCTTGGTACCGGAACTCCATCGGGCGGGAATGGAGGACGTCGATTCGCGGCACAATTTGTTCCGAGAACACGCCAATCCCGGATTGTACGACGGGTCAGTGCGACCTGATCCTCTCAGCAGGATCAGCGAGGAATTCAGAAGGAAGAATATCACGACCGAGCCGCCGACCACCACCGATTTTAGTATTACCACGTGTGTCAGTGTTATTCAGAGCACGAACCTTCAGAACGTTCATAACGCCAGCACGGACACGTTGGCCAGTCTGGATGCCGCAGGGTAATTAGAACTGTACAAACGTTCTTCTGACGGCGAGAGAAATTTACTTGCCTCGCGGGAACGAAAACGTATTAGCTTTGTACGATTAAGTTGAAGGACAAAAAATTGATTTCAACTTTCCGCGCGTTGCAATATGGTGTCCATGGAACTTGGAAGTTTATCGATTTTCTTTTAAACTACATTTTTTGTAATGATCTGATTTGTTATAAAAATAGAGCCCGTTTTAAATGATTAGTATCTACAGCCTCATCTATGAGTATATATAACCTAAGGTCAATGCACGAGTATTCTACATATTCCGCACAATCGATCACCCGACCAACTATTTTCGCGCAGATATGCTGCATATTCGACGGCGTTGAGCGTGACGATAGCCATCGGCTGCAGCCTACTGATCCTGAACGTCCTGATTTTCGCCGGCGTCTACTATCAGCGGGACAAGACGAGGCTCGAGGTGAAGAGCCTTCAACAGCAACAGATGTTGAATCAACAATGCGGTCCGCGGGGGTTCACCGAGCTAAAGCAGCCGCCGCCCCCGCACTCTCACTTCCCCGGAGGCGGTCAGGTCATCGTCGACGTCGAGAACGAGATGCTCAGGAGGTGAACGATCTCTTTCCACCGCGTTCTCGCTCGCTTTATTTCGCATCGCATTCTTCCCGTCCTTTTTCCGCGCTAACGACGATAATCGATCTACGGCTCAAGTCGTTCGTTAAAGTTGATATTTTCGTCTAACGAACGCCGAGGTGGTTAACGATCAATCGGTGCCGCTGAACGTGAAAGTGATTTGAGGGAGAGGTTTAAAGAATGCCACTGGTTTATTTTTTTTTTTCAGTTGTTCCGAGGGTTTAGTGTGTATTTGATGTATTTTGTATTATTTTTAGTGGTTTTCGGGCACGTTATAAGTGACGGATTTTTCTTCGATAGTTTTGCTTGTATTACTTTTATTATCAACCGCAGATTTTGTGGACGGATTCGATGTACACACGGAATATGTGATAAAACGAATTTGTTGCTGGTATACGATGCTGAGCGATCGAATGACATTAAATCCATGAACGTGGTATTAATATTTTATAAACGCTGAAGATTTTATAAACGCTATTCGATTGAAGTACAATCGAATGCTTAATTGACGCTGCATATATTGCGAATCGAGTCATAATTGCGTCGGGAGGATTCGCACGCAGGCGCGAAAAAAGGTATCTGACAATCGATCGTTCTTGCAGGAACGTGATGAAAGCATCGTCGAACGATCCTAACACCCTGTTGCAACAGGGACAAGGAACCCACACGTTGCCCCACCAACATCATTACCAGAAGCAACATCAGCAGCAGCATGCAACACTTCCGCGTGCCTCTGTTATGCAAGACATGAACATTCAAAGTCAAGTAAGTTGACGCTCTTCAGTATAACAGAAGTCTTTCCATGCACACTTTTTCGCACAAAATATAAGAAGTATAGGTACAAAAAATCCTCAGTACCAAATCAACATCCACAACAACCTGCTTCTCTTCTTTGTCCATCGACAAAGCATTCCTTCCGTCAAGCCAATAAACGTTCCCAATCGGCCCGGCTTTTTATCGAACTTTCATCCGGCAATCCTATTAGAACGCGGAACATTCGACAGCGCGAGACTCGCGTGGACGGAAAGTATGAAGGAGCAGCACCGGGGCATTCTTCACGGCCATTATCTCGGTTGCAGCCTCTATTATCTTATTACCGGACTCCCATGGCCTTCGAAGCATTCGAAGCGAGCTCATTACGCGGCAGAGTGCAATTTCCGAGGCGTACGTCAACTTTGCCAGCGCAGGGACGCGCCTTAACGATCCGCTGGCCCGCCGGCGAGCTCTCCAACTTTTATTTCAGGGGATGCAAGTTGCGCGATAGAAACTTGCCGCCGGCCATCATCGCCGGTTTCGGTACACATTCTTGGCGTGGGTCGATTATGTGCCGTGCATGTGCGCGCGAACGTGAGCGCTTAATTGCTGGTGTATCAAGAGCGGGTATTTTTGAACTTACTGATACCGGGTACGCGTGTCTGGTGCACGTTCCAAAATCATGACCTCGGGTAATTACCATTAATACCGGGTCTTAGATTATCGGTAGAATTAATGAGGGATCGAAACTTGAGATGGCACGATGATTTTGAGATGGGAAAATTGGATGATGAGAAGATAATGGGTATAGTTATAACGAAATGCTGCCGAAAAATTGGTAGCCACCCAGAAATATACGGGTTCGCGATTTCAATCTCCTGTTCTTTCAACGATCATAATGATAAAGTTAAAAAATCCTGAGAACAACTCGTGGACTGCTTCGATACATAACCACCGCCAGCGACGATATCGAAAGCTACCGAAAAATTAGCAACTATCCAGAAATTTACGGGTTCGCGATTTCAATCTCCTGTTCTTTCAACGATCATAATGATAAAGTTAAAAAATCCTAAGAACGACTCGTGGACTGCTTCGATACATAACCCACCGCCAGCGACGATATCGAAAGCTGCCGAAAAATTAGCAGCCACTCAGAAATATACGGGTTCGCGATTTCAATCTAGTTTTCTTTCAACGATCATAATGATAAAGTTAAAAAATCCTGAGAACTACTCGTGGACTGCTTCGATACATAACCCACCGCCAGCGACGATATCGAAACCTCTCCCACTTCCGCCACTAATCGACACGAAAATTTCAGGGTCCGCCAAACGGTTCCATCCACCTGACAGTGCCACGGGCGCCGCCGCCACCCCGAGCCAAGAGCCCGCCAGAAAACCAACCCCTTCTGCAGAGCGCGACCGTGTCGAGTCGCGTGTCGCAAGCGACGATGAGCGAAATGCGCGTGTGATGCTTGGACCCCCCTCCGAAGCCAGTCGTACCGGACGTTTTAACAGCTTCGACCCTACTCTAAGTCCTCCCCAGCTACGACGAGGCCACCCTCAACGACGCGAAGTACGGCGAGCGACTCTCGCGACAGCGAAGGATGGAAAAGTTGCAGATCGTTCGTCGCAAAAACTTTCCCGCGGAACTACTCTACGCTTCGCCGACTGGAGGTGGCCGAGAATGGGGAGGAAGGAGTAAAACGCCGAGCCGACTGGCCTCGAGTGCCTCGCGACACGCGTCCTCGCGCGGAACGCGTGTCGAACGACAGAGAGCGGAGGGGGGGGAGGGTGATTTTCTTAAGCGACGATTCAGTTCGTTCACTGTACGATTAGTCGACGCCGATGTCGAGTTGGCGTGCCGAGCGTGTCTACCGAGTACACAGGGTATACGTAGCGACAGGATATAGGAGGTTGGATATGCGGGCGTGGGAGGGAGAGAGGACGGCACTGACCTCGTTGTCGAGGACAGTCGAGGGCTTCAAGATGCGTCAGGCAGAAGATGTGTTCCATACTGGTTTCGCAGGAATTTGGGCAAGACAGCTTGGTTTGAGGATGGTGTCATTCTATGTATATGGTATCGGGAGGATGGTCAGGAGTTCGAGGACGCTTCATTCGTATTGAGACTGAAAGATGTCGGAGGAGACTACTACGCGGAACTAATTATAATTGATGAACGAGAGAGAGAGAGGGAGAGGAAAATTTATCCTCTCGAAGATACGTTTCTGAGTAAGGATAACTGACAGGATGAACAATTGACAAAAAGGATCGTCAACGCTTTCTCTTCGACTGCCGAAGAGAAGGCGGTCGAGACATGTACAGAGTCATCGATGATTTTCCAGCAACCTACGTGCCCGGGAAACTTTTCAAGGGACGCGCAGAGAATAATGGTCCGAGGGAACAATTATCGACGGAACGTACGGAGGCGGATCGGGAGCATACGAGAAACGGAAGAATGAAAAGATCGATGGAATCGTTTGTGTTTTTTTGTTTTTGGTTATGATACAAGAAAACCCTAACCGAGATCGTACGCTTATTCTTTTGCAGTCGGTAGATACGTCGAGGACCTACCGTGGACGTCGGTGTCCGAATGTCTATCGCCGAGACGGAGAGAGAGAGAGAGAGAGAGAGAGAAGTGTGAAAAATAAAAAAAAAGGAACGTGAGAACATCGACGTCCGTCTATGATTAAGCTGCACGACGTTTTCCACAATCAATCGAATCTTCAATCAAATCTTCCACGGAGGAATCAAATCGCGATAATTGAACGTAGCTAGTCCGATAATAAGGAAATTCTAGGTGTTAAACCGAGTGCATGAGACTGAACGAAAGTGAGAGAAAGAGAGAACGATATATAATTGTAGAAAGAACTTATGTGTGAGAGAGAGAGAGAGAGAGAGAGAGAATGCTGAACAAAACACGCAAAACCAAACTAAGATAAATGAGGATACGTGGGAAGAGGACAAAGGAAGAGAAAACGGCTCAAGATAAACGAAATCCGACGAAGACTCGTGTATGATAAAGAATTCAAAGAAAAATGCTATCCACTACGATGTTAGATGTTCCTTGTACATAAAGTGAATTTATACCGTAAGAACGCCAAAACTTTGCTACTTTCTAAGACGTGAGGGAGTGAACAAAAAGTCGTGTGGGGAGTACGAGAGTCCTGTACTTGTAAACGCGTATCGTTTGTTCGTCCGTTTTTCAGTTTTCGAGAGCGTTTGACGATGCCCGACTTCGCGGTGCAGTCGGTGTGAGACTGACGTGGAGTCGAGAGGCGCGAGGGCGGTTGCTCGCTCGTCCCGGGTCGAAATGAAATTAAACGAGGAATCGATTAACGCGGAACTTTATACCTAATCATTAAGATTAACGTTAGTCGATCACTGCCTTATACACTGCGTACTTCGTCGCGAGTGACCCGTGTCGTCGTCACTCCACGCGAACGATTCTTCAATTCTCGCTCACACACTGTCACACCGAACCATTCGAAAAACTGCGAAAATTGAGCGCAAACGAAAAAGAAAGAAACAGAAGCAGACGATTCCGAGCACCGAGCTTCGCGAAAGCATAAAGCTCGCTTATTACGGATGGTCGATCCTCGAGACGCACGATTCTAATGATACGTCTTCACTCGCATGCGGCAGTAATTGATTAATACTGGGCGAGAGGGTTCAGTATTCTGATAAGCAACCGAGACTCGCGGACGAGCCACTCATAGAGAAAAAAAACTTCCGCCTTATCGAAAGTCCCGTGAACACAGTCAATCGATCTCGACTCACACCCGACTCACACGGCACGCGACGTTTTTTGTAAAGAAAATATACGTATACATACATACATATAGGTGTAACATAATAAAAGACTAACGTGAATCTGTTATGCGTAACACACTGCCAGAAGACTCAAGTGCGAGGGACGGAAGAATTGAGTTGGGCAAAGTGAGAAACGAGCCAGACGTGGGCGAGGATGAAAGTCGCTTTGATCGGTCAGAATGCATCGAAGCGTGCCTGCGTTCGGAGGGAAATCAAAGTTTTGTACATAAGCGACCGACTAATTAAAAGAAAAGAAAGGGGGGGGGGGATATAAGAGTATAATAAAATTCAATGAACGTGTTTTTGGATGTTTTCTCTGCGAACAATGATGTTAGCCCGTGATCGAATTATCAAGTTACGACGTTGCTGGCTGATGCGCGGACAGTGGGATGAGAGCTGTAAGTGGAAAATATTCGCGCGGAACTGTTCGACTTCATCGTCGGAGGGGCGTAATTAAAAAAAAAAAAAAAAGATATCATCCAGTACGGACAATCCGAATATAAGTAAAAGTTTAAAAATGGCGTGGGTCGATCGTGATGCGATCGGCCGATAAGTGAGAGTAATGGGAACGAGTCATGCTTGCTGGCGGGGTTAAAGACACGTGTTTAAGATGGAAAAAAATTAAATACCATATATTATATATACATATTACGGATTGTAATGAATTTATTATGATGAATATTATTATATTTATGTGACTTTTAGCTGGCCCGACGCACGATCGGACGGATTCTACGAATTTCAGGGAATTCGCATTCGCTCGTGGGCGGGGCCGCATGTTACGTTTCACGTTTTTTGTTGTCAAATTGTAAATATATAACGAAATACATGGAAATATTAATTGTATATGGTGTTGCTGCTTACCTTTCGCTGTCTTGTCTCCCGTAGATTCCACCCAGTCATCCAATGCACTATTTCACGTCCCTCGGGGTTACTGTCACGCCTTTGAGGATGGATCATGGCACCAGTCGATAACTATCCTCCTACAATCAAATCAGTCTACATTAGAATTTTGCATAATAAATCCGAATTTTCTTGCTATTGTCGCAATCATTTAATTTTTATCGTAACACTTCTAGAATATTCCACACGAAAAATGTTGTCACGATTGAGGCATTAAATAATTTCCTACTATCGCTTCAAAACACATCCAATAATCGAGACTCATTATACGTACACGTGCCAAGACGAAAAATGCATTGAAATCTGATATATTTTAGCTATTTCAACAAAATCTACCATAATTTATCGCAATTTTTCCGTCCTCGCAAAACAAACGTTGCACGAACGTTTTCGGCCGCGCATAGCACTTCGAACCTGACGATGCGCAGAACAATGCGCAGTAGAACAAAAGTTCTACCAAAATATTGTCAAGTTGCGTCAGAGTCAAAATTTCCCAATTTTCGCATATTTACTCGAAATCGCACACGACCGACAATCGACTACTATAGAGCACGAAGTAGGACAATATCTTATCAACTTAATATTGAAATTACCTCACTTCCTTGTTCAAAAATTGTCTGTGTCGTTGACCATGCGCTCTGTGCCTGCCCGATCTTCGAAGCCGTTGGACCTGAAACACATTTTTGATAACAAAACGAGTTAGTAACAGCATACTTTTGCGGGCACATGTCCTCTATAGCGTTATGAAGCGAAATCAAGCATTGTTTTATAGTTTTTGCATATTTTACCTGTAATTTTTCTTCGAAAAGTACTGAGCGCAGACCGTTGCACAACTCGCTGAGCGTTGAGGCGACAATTGCGATTCTCGAAGTCTACAATCGATATATCGAATCGATACTTACCCCATGAACTAGGGAACTACAATCGAATGTACCTAGGAACTTTCTGTTGCGGCTCTTTTGTGGCCTGTCTACAGTGGAATTTGTTCTATATCAGATAGCATCAGATTATAGGTAGATATATATATGAACTACAGTCAAGTGCATCGTCTGCAGTTTGACAGTTGTTGACAATGTTTCGAATTTATGTAAAATCTGCGATCTACGTTATAACGTAAGCAAGTACTAAACATGAAGCATGATTAATTTTAGACGATCGTATGTCTTATAAAGATTTATGTATGAATGTCCGTCGACCGATATTGTTGATAAGAAAATGCAGTATAAAAGCGAATATCGAAGGTCGATCGAAGAGTACAAGCCGGCGATATCAATTAGACGGAAAATACCTTTTTATTGGATCCTAGCTGCTTTGAGAGTTTTACTCTGTTTGATACCGCAAACAGGGTACATACACCCTGACGAATATTTTCAGTCGATCGAGGTGATATCAGGTAAATTTAAAAGTGGGCCATGCGAACTTAACACATTGACTGCTACGTAGCATTCTTACATTTTTTTCTTGTATTCATTACAGGCGATCAGTTTGATATAGACATTTACAAGCCATGGGAATTCAATGCTACGTTTCCTGTCAGAACTGGTTTCATACCGCAATTATTAATAGGACTGCCTTATGGCCTCCTGAAAAGACTGTCACCGTACACATTTTATTACCTGGGCACTTCGCTGAGAACACCCTACTTCTTAGTGATATTTCCACGCCTTGTTATGTGCAGTCTGTCCTTCATAGCTGATTATTGTTTGTACAAAATATGTTGTCTCTACGGACAGAATTATAAAGTGAGACTGATCACCTTTGCTAGTTCCTATGTTATGCTTACTTTTGGAACTAGGACATTTTCGAACACTGTTGAACTCATACTTAGTGCTTTATTATTGTATTATACATCTGAATGCATGGCATTTTCAGAAAAGGTGAGAAAGAATTGAGAACCAGTAAATCATGACATGTGAGACACAACACATTTTGATAGAAACATTTAATTGTTCTATTGCTTATGTTTTAGGTGGTTATACAGAGTGATCACTTACATGACA
Source organism: Priocnemis perturbator (assembly GCA_963942575.1). Taxonomy (NCBI): domain Eukaryota; kingdom Metazoa; phylum Arthropoda; class Insecta; order Hymenoptera; family Pompilidae; genus Priocnemis; species Priocnemis perturbator. Next base: position 11,336,456 of record OZ012655.1, on the reverse strand, counting down.
AATATTCCAAGGCAAAGCCTGGAGTTGAACGTGCAAAATATTATAAGCTCAAAGCTTCTTTACCTGCACATTCCTTGAATCATTGCTTCAAGCTAGCTACAATAACAATTATTGGCATATTCAATAGGCCAACATTTGTAGCATTTGCTTTGCCACCAATATTTTTCTGGCTTCAACGAGGCCTTGGTTCAAAAACCGTTGGCTTGGTCGATTTTCACATTAGAATATTCACATTTATGGCCTTCGGTATACCCACTGCTGTGTTCTTCATTCTGGCTGACAGTTTTTACTTTGGATACTTAACACTAGCTGAGATAGCGAGTCTAGAAATTAGCATGAGCAATTTCGTCGTGACACCGCTTAACTTTCTGAAATACAATGTGAACAGTAAAAATCTCGAACATCATGGATTGCATCCACGATGTTTACACTTTCTTTTAAACGTTCCACTGCTGTTCAATGTTCTTGGCGTCATTGGACTACATGCGTTTGTAAAAATATCGCTAAGGTAATTAATCAGAAGCTTGTACAGAATTTGATCTTCAGGGTGTAACAAATCATTCTTCTTACTTACAGTGGCTTAAAAGGCAGGTGGCTTGATATACCACGGATACAAAGCATCGTTGGTCTAATGACAGCATCATTCGCTATCCCCATCGCACTTCTATCGTTTTTTCCTCATCAAGAACCTCGTTTTATCATTCCAGTTGTTGTACCCCTAGTCTTTCTGTACGCTCCGAGGATTAGTCAAGTACCCAACGTCGACACGGTCTCACGTATCGACGAAAACGGTTCTCCACCGCAACAGCCGACGAAGAAACAGAAACTGACAAAGCTGCAAGTCTTATGGTACGCTTGCAACATCTTCTTGTGCTTCTTCTATGGTTTCGCTCATCAAGGCGGAGTATTACCTTTGACTTCACATATTGCGGCGGAATTAAAAGCAAAACCAGAATTAACGCACGTCCACTTGTACACTTCTTACACATATTCAATTCCCACGGCACTTCTTCACCTGAGGAACACGCAGAAGACCTACGTCAGCAGTGGGAATCACAAGTATAAACTGACGAAAGACTTTTTCCTGTACGAGCAGGGCTCGAAGAATACGTCAGACGTTTATAACACAATCGCTCGAAGGGTTCGAGAGTGTGACAGAAAGTTTATCGAGAAGAGAATACCTTACAGAATTTATTATGCACTTCCTATAAGTGCGGTTGACGATTTCATCGAATATTCTCTTCAAAATAATTCGTATCCGTTCAAGTACAAGCCTGTGAAGACGTTTTATCCGCATGTTTCAACGGAAAGGTTGCCGTCCTTCAATAAAATCGCTAATATTGTAAATTTCCATGATTTAGACGTTTATACCACAAAGACCATAGCTGACGCTATTACAAATGTCTCCAATTTGCTTAAGCAATTTGGGCTGTTACTGATGCGGATTGAAAGTTTTACGATGAATCAAGTTGTAAAAACGTAGCGATTTTTATTAAACGATAGAAATGTTCAAACTTTGATTATCCATGACTTCCAGTCATTCACAACTTTATACAATATCGCTTGAGGTGTTCATTGTACATAAGACGGTAAGTGCCTATTTGTTACGCTATCGCAAACGCTGTTCTTCAAGATAACTCAATGTTTTCAATATTACGAAAAGAGAATAGCATGCATAATGAAAGTACAAAACCATATATTCTCATTAGTCGGTAAATATGACGTATACATGATTTAATTCGGATATAAATAGAAATAATGAACTACTTTAATTGCAATTTTTCCACTAATTGCACGCCGACAATTGAGATCTGACGTTAATTCGTTCGATTTGCATTACCAATGCTGCGTCTCGTTCTCAAGGAGAAACATCAATCATTTTTACTTGCGTAAACATTGTTAAACAATACGCAATTAAAGCTTAAATATACAGGCTGGCAACTTTTATATGAACAACTTTTTCTGTAGATATAATGGCATACATATAAATCATTGTAATTTTCAAGGGTTCCACCCTGTACACTACATGGACAATTTTAGTCGGAATATGAATCGCTTCTACTTTGTACCCAAACAATCTGGACATTGGTTCTTGCGCGAGCTAAGGAAAATTGTACATTATTTTTACAGTAGGCTTGACGATCGCCGGATGAAATTATAAAATAAAGATTCAATGTTCTGCGAAGTGTTCACCCTGCTCTCCTAGAAAAAGGTATTGTCTCTATTTTATCCTAGCTTTCTTTCAGGGATTGTAGAGCTAAATACCGTCTAAGTCGTCACCTACCTACGGGTTTTTCACGCGGACTTTTGATCTACATAGAAAAATACGATATACCCTCTCATAAATACTGTTACATTTCAAGCTTTTAGTTCGACGCAGGCCGTTGATTATTAACTATAACTATTAGTCTCCGGAGTTAATTTCAATAAGATTATGATCTGAAAATAGAATAAGAGGTATATATGTGCCTTTTCTTATACGTACAAGGAACAGTTGCAAAATGTTCGAGACGTCTCGAAAAAAGTCCAAGCGTTCCTTATCGGTACTTGTTAAAGTAGCTATGATCTACGCAACCTGTTCAGTCATTTTCATAACATGAGCCTGTGCTTTCTTTAAGACACCTAATTTTAAAAGTGATTATCCTTTGGTTGTACCGAATATAACGTCTCAACTCTGTACTGAGATTTAGCATGCGAGACGATCTAATTGCCCCTCTCCATTATACTCTCCCATTTCGAATGGGTGCTAGTACGTTATAATTTACTCATAGGCCGAGTGGCTCGTTAATTGCAAATTAAAATAGAAAAACGTGCGGTTTTGGGTTAACGCGGATTTGGTGTGGTCTCCTCATCATATGTCCACGGTAGTTCCTCACCAAATTTGCTTAAATGCGCAGAATTTCTCGCTGCATACAACCTCTGAAAATGTACAGACACGTTGACAGATACAATATAAAACGTCAAACTAATAATGGTTGAAACTTCTACTCACTGGATTATCGATATAAGCGTCGCATCCGTAACACCATACCGACAAGTCGCTGAAGCTGAGCGCCAGCGGATGATACGTCTGCTGACTATGTTCTAAAGCATGTTGATTAATACCACGGGCGCAATGCACTGTATAGCATTGCAAGCAAATCCAGTTCTCAACATTGGTATTGCACTCAACGCAAGGTGACTGAACATCAATACCAGAAGATGGAACCTCTCCCACGGTATCTAAGTGTGGACACTCTCGCAATGGTATGACGGCAAACATTTCACCGTCAACTATCACCTATTACCAAGAAAAGAAACATGCTAATGTTCGTACGCTTCGAGCGATGTATTAACTGTGTGGACGTATAAGTATTCGGACAATGGATTCTGCATGTGGTTACCTGTGTATAGACTCTAAGAAAGTCTTGCAAAGTCTCACGTTCTCCTGAACGTTCTGGCTGAGCTTGATTGTTACTGTCATCGTTACTGCCACCATCCGAACTTCCAGGATTAGTTTGTGACATTCCTGGATTCTTGTTCACGCATGTCGTCGTTTTGTCAAGCACTAGGGAAAAAAACGTGAATTAGTGCACCTTCTTCGGAAGTTTGAACGTAAGTAAAAATAAGAAATGAGTTGATTAAGTACCATCACGGGTAGTACTAGAATTAACCTCCAAACCAATTTCCGAGTCCTCAGCGTTCATCGTGTTGTCAGTGTTCGAAGTCTTAATTTTAATGTTCTCTATCTCATTCTGTAACTTCATAATCTCTTCGTCCGTCACCGAATTTAAGCAACTCTTGTCAAACGTCAAACTAAGCGCCAACTTCTCGCTTTCTATTATTTCTAGCGCTATCTTCGACTCTGAGTGTTTGTTCAGCTTTTCGCAGACGCTCGACTCGTCTGTTTTGACTGATTCGATTTTTGGTAGCAACCGTTCTTTTGGCAACGACAAATTGAACATCAGGCCAGGCCAATACTGCTTGTGTATTTTAATCACGTGGTTTATAGAATGCACTGCACTGGTGCACGGTACTTGTTTCGATTCTAACATTGGTAAAGGATCGCCTAACAGCGCCTTCGTGCACGTTGTCATTGCGTGAGATATCGAATTTATATTGTAGCCTCCTTCCAAACTCAGAATAATCCTACCATTGGCAAGGGAGGACAGCCAATGTGTTAAATGGCCATACATTTCAGGAGTGACCAGGCATCCTTGGAAGATACATTGCAATAACTCAGGATCACAAAATCATTAAAAACTTTGAAGAGCAAAATTTGTATATACCTCCTAAAGGATCGCCGATACAAGCGTCAAAACCAGCTGACACTAAAACTAATTCTGGATTGAATTGATAGGCAATGGGCATTATCACCTGCTGGAACGCCGCTATGTACTCTGCATCCCCCATCCCTTTCTGGTATTACAAACATTTTACATAAGATTGTAATAAACCTTTGATGATCAATTATTCTGCGCTGGGGTGTAAAACGATTGTCTAACCTTGTTCCACGGAACATTTACGTTAAATCCTTCTCCAGCGTCAGTACCAACGACGTTATAATTAGCTTGCGTCGAATTTGGGAAGAAACCACCATTATCATATCGATGGACAGACATGTAAAGAACCTGTGGATTGTCCTCGAAAATTAACTGAGTGCCATTGCCATGGTGCACATCCCAATCCACAATCAGGACCCTGTATATTCACACAGGTACAAGAATATTATCTTCTCCAACAGAGAGTTCATATATTTAAATTGTTCGATACCTTTTCAAGTGGTGGAATTCGATAGCATATTTCGCTGCCATAGCAACATTATTGAAGATGCAGAATCCGCAAGCCGTGTCTTCTTCTGCATGATGTCCTGGAGGTCTAACAATAGCTACCCCAGACTGGCTTTCACCGTTTAACACACAGTCGACAGCTTGGAGTAGTGAACCGGCAGAAATGCACGCGCTTGACCAGGTTTCAGTATGTAAGTATACGGAGTTATAATCTGACGATTGTTTACGAAGTTCCTGAAGCTTCTGTTTTTCCGTTTTCTTCATTTTGTCGAGGTAGTCCTTTGAGTGGACCAAAAGTAATTCTTCCACTGTTGCTGCCCTTCCCTAACAGAGCATACGCATGGTTCGCAATCAAATATCTTTATGTAGCTATATCTGTATTAACAATATGTCGGCTTGAACATCATACCCGTAAGAAATAACAACGTTCCAATACACCGTGTTCTTCATGGTTTTTATAAATTGCAGAAATTCGATTTGGTTTTTCCGGGTGAGTGTTATCCGTTGGATCGCAATGTTTCAACATTCGTTCATCATATACTATGCAAACCTTGTGCTGTGTTTTTGACAAATTAGTAACTGCAGAAGTGTAACGCCTTGTCTTAATAAGTTGTTCTCGATCATCAAGAAAAATGTGTGTACACCATAGAGTATTACTCACACTGTATCAATGCATTCAATTTCTTGTCTATGTCCTCAAGGAATTCTTTACTTTGCCTGGGATAACAGTTTCGAGTTTCATATATATCCGATTTAATAATCTGCCCCCTGCAACGTTAAGTTTTAATTCTGCATCGAAAGTGATTGCAACAATAACTTACTTATATGTAACAGTCGGCAAATGTCGATTGTTATTCTCTTCTTTATTGTTCGTAACGCTGTTAATGCTGTGAGAATCTTGATACTGGTAACACTTCCAGAACTGTTTGTGTGCGTAGATTACGTTCAAAATTGTTTCTCGAATGCTGAAACAGAATGTCTTTGAAGCAATCACGTCTGTGCGTCTCATATGACAAAAGAAAAATGCTATCAATATACCTTAAGCTTGGTAATTCTAACGGTTTTAACATTGGACATGGATCACCCAACAGCGTTCTCAAAGTTAATGCGGCACCCTCAGCCAATGATTTTAAGCAATAACCGCCCTAAAAGATATAGTCATTAATAAGAACTTTATTCTACAATCAGCAAGCGCTCGTGCGGAAACCATAAAATGTACCTCCAGTATGACAGCAACTTTTCCTGCTGCCAAACTCAGCAAAGACGATAACAGATGAGCATAACATGCAGGTGTAATAGCCATCTCACCCTTTACGAAAATAATTGTTATAATCGTTCATTTTTATACAATCGTAGACGCGCAATGAAAGTATAACATTAATAGAGATTTCAGTAGGTAACGTTATTTTAACCTTTTCATCTCCGATTGCAGAATCATAACCAGCAGATACAATGACAAGATCGGGGCTAAACTACAGTAAAGAAAACATAACGTCAATATGTTATATTGTATATTGTTACCTCTGGGCAGCCCAAGGCTGCATCGTAACCAGCCGACACTATTACGAGATCCGGTTGGAACTACAATCAGGTGTAAATTTGCGTTGTGCACAAGTACCAATTTGATGAGGATAAAGAATACTTACCTCATATGCCATTGGTAGTAGAACTTGTTGAAATATCGCGAGGTAGTCGGCATTTGTCATACCAGTTTTGTTTAAAGGGACATTGAAGTTGTATCCTTCCCCGAGATCTTCACCGACATAATGATAATCAGATTCTTTCAAGTTAGGCCAAAATTCACCGTTTTCGTATCGGTGAATAGAGAAATATACCACTCTGCAAAATGTATGTTACTGAAGAACAAGTTCTGTATCTATGCAAATAAATGGTAGTTGACTACTGATAAGGCTTATACCGTGAATCATTGTAAAACATTTGCTGTGTCGCTTGCCCATGATGAACATCCCAATCAACGATTAATATTCGATTTGCCAAGTTCTTGCTCAACGCATTCTCTGCAGCAATGGCTACATTGTTAAAGAAACAGTATCCACAGTATTCAGATTTCATAGCATGATGGCCAGGTGGTCTGTAATAGAACAATATTTATGATCCACACTATTTATGGACTGACAAATAATAGAAGGATTGATACCTTATTACTGCCATTCCATTTTGGACTTCCCCTTTACAAATGGACTCCACTAAATTTATAGTTGAGCCCACAGATAACTGTGACAATTTATAAGTTGACTGAAAAGAAAAGTTTATAAAGCAACTGTTATCACAGTTACACATAAAGTGTTCATTAATTACATACCGGATGTACATAGATGCTATCATATTTGGAAGACAGCGCTTCTAACTTTCCAGCATCTCTGCATCCATCACTGTTCTTTAATATGTCTATCTGCTTTTGAGTGTGTTTTGTTAAAATCTCATCTTCTGTACAATATCTGGGGTCAATCAGCTTGCACCTCTTCACCAGACCCAACTCCTCACATCTTTGTAAGACTCTTGTAAGTCTAGCCGGGCATTCTGGATAATCTGGGTCCCAAAGACATTCGTGCTCAGCCATAGACCGATCAAAAACTAAGCCTGTGTTTTTACGGATAAGACTGTAGGATTCCAAAACCTTCTGATAAATATCACGTACAAAAGTACTGCTGGATTTCCTGTCAATTGTAGCTTGTCTCTCAACAGCTTCCTTTTTCGCTGCCAATAAAGCAGCCGACGGACGAACCTAATTATAGGATATATTTAAGGTCATATCAATAGATAAAATGGTTACATGAAATCGCTGTTCGTTACATTTGCACTTTTGCCTGACTTCTTGGTTCTCTTCTTAGTCACAGCAGACATGGCGTTTTTCACTGTACTCGGATGAGGCTTCCTCGAACTTTCAATTGCTTTTATTAGTTGAATTTCACTGTCTGCTAACTGTTTGGCAGCAGTGAACAAGTTGCCAGCTGTTGCTTTATCCGACTGGAAACAAATTCAACAAATGAGACCCTGATAATGATATGTCAACAAGATATCAATTGATGCAAGATACTTGTTTACATCAGATACTTGCTGTCAAAAAGCACACATACATAATGAATCTGAGCCACTAGCTTATCCAAATCACGAATCAGCACTTGAAAATGAATGACAAGAGTTGCTTCAAGGACAGCCGCATTTCTCACGGAAAATTTTGACTTTTTTTAGGAATTCGGAGTGAACGTAAGAACGAGCCTACCGAGCTCGGACGCGAAATGATAATCGGAGCGATGTGCGTGGGTGACATTGCAATGCATATCCATGTATAGATATGATCACCCCTTCCATTCGCAAGAAAACCTTACAAATGCCACGTATAATTAACGCTTTTTACTCGCGCGTTTTTAGCAACCCGTGATAACGCCCACACAACACGGGCGCCCAGCAAACAATTAATCCTTACCATTTGCTTCGTTTAATTAACCTTGACAAATTTTTAAATCTCTCTCTACGACGCCGAAAAAACTGTCGTCGAACGCGTTATGTATTACGGAACATTTTTATGCATCGTGCACGATCGGCACAGTTTATCACTTGCACGAATTTCGACAACACCAGAACCAGACTAAATGATGGACCCTAAAAAAAACACAACCTCCCCGTGAGTCAGTTGCGTGGATTGGGAGGGAAGGTTTATTGCAGTCCGCGGGAGTAATCCCGAATTTATCTCCGTATAAGGGATATTTGGAGTAATCGAAGTCATCGCCGCTCCGGAAGCATGATCACGACTTTTGCGACAATTTTCGGAATCCGTTTTTAAGTATTTGGTAAACTGCATGCGTGTGCACAGGACGTATTTGAATACCGAACACTGTATGCTGGAGGTTAGCTGCTTTCTTTCTATTCATTTAAATGTGGATTAAATAATGTATAGACTAGTATATTGACGCGGATATTTATAATTGAACGGATTACCTACGTTTCAATTACTTCTCAATCGTTTTTTGTAAATGTTATGCATTGGTTTATGTCAAATCTAGTGTTTTATTCTGTTAACATTTCTGCTAAGATTTGAGGATATTTTGATCCAACCTCATTGTGATTCGTTTGTGGCAGATACTAGTGATATAGTTGACTACTATTTTAAGATTTATAGTTGACCTATGTATTTGTCATTTTTATTGACAGTGTCAAAGATGATGAACATACGCAGACATGCTTTCAAGCATGTGCGGAGCTACAGAGGAGTCAATACATGGTCCTCTTTGGCAACAGCATTTAATACAATTAACAAGGAGAAAATTGATTGCAATTCGATGAGACAAGAAACAGTAAGCGATAGATAACAATGTGTTGTATGTACAAAATTCTGTCAAGATCTCTCATGTAGTTTCATCATTATTAGGGACTCTTCAATATACCGGAATTAAGGAATGCAGAAGGGTTTAGTATTATGAAAAATCAAGCAATTGCAGAAACAGAGTCACTTATTGCTGAAGCTATCAGCAGTGGAAGAAAGAAGAGAATGGTTGAGATTTTTGATGAGCTATCCAATACATTATGCAAAGTTGCGGACTTAGCAGAATTTATTAGGATTGCACATCCTGAGGAAAATTATGTCAAAGCTGCAGAGGATGCTTGTATATCTATTAGTGGCGTAGTTGAAAAGTAAAGTACATAACTATGTGTAATAAAATGTGGTGTAGGACACTGTGGTATAACACACTTATGTATTTCTCATTGTTCAGATTAAATACTCACCGGAAATTATATAATACACTGTCTGATGTCATAAAGAATGGAGACATATTGGAGACTTCACCCATTGATGACCATGTCGCAAACTTATTTCTATTTGACTTTGAACAGTGTGGCATTCACTTACCTGAAGCAAAAAGGGAGAAAGTTGTGGATTTGAATGATTATATTCTGCAAGTAAGGGCCACAAATTAATACACCTGCACATGTAAAGTAAGTGCGCAATTATAACTGTAAGTTTCCTCAGAACAAATAAATTGCATTATATTATCTAAATGGTTTAGGTGGGACAACAATTCATGGCACGTGCAGTTAGTGCCAGAGCAATTACAGCTGAAGGACTGCCAAAGGAGGTTAGACAACAGTAAGTGTATAGTACAATCACTTCTAGATATGGAATACTCTTCATTTATTATCGAACTAACCCATGAATATTATATAGAAAATTCCTCTTTGATACTAGATAATATTTCACAGTTTCACGACTGAGAATGGTCTCATATTCCTGCAAGGATTGTACACGGATTCGCCGATAAGCATAGTTCGAGAGGCAGCATACAAATTTTTCCTGTATCCGGATAAGGAGCAGGAACAACTATTACAGGGACTCCTCAATTCCAGACACGAATTGGCTCTCCTATGTGGATTCCCTACCTACGTCGATAGGTATATCCCTATAAAGATCCATTGTAAAATAATTTCAACAATTTACGTAATGACTTGAGCATGAGTAATATCTTTTTAGAGCTGTACGGGGAAGTACGGTGCAAACACCCACAGCGGTGGAAGACTTCCTTAATATCCTAAATGATAATCTCAGGGACAAGGCCGCAGAGAATTTTAGAGACATGCAAAAGATGAAGGATGCAGAAGTGCACCTCACTGTGGCTCCTGTGACAAAGGTACGTAATCGTACGTTATCACAATCCTGTAGTGCTCATTCTTACCGGCATGTTTATGTAGGAATTGATGCCATGGGACACGGCGTACTTTACAATGAAAGCAAGGAAGACGTGGCTTAACATGTCTAGTAGTGAATTTGCGCCGTACCTCTCCCTAGGCGTTTGCATGGAAGGCTTAAACATTCTTACGCAGGAATTATACGGTGTGCGCTTTGAAACAGACACCATACTACCCGGCGAAGTTTGGGCCGAGAACATACAGAAATTAGCTGTAATTGACGAGAAGGATGGACTCCTTGGGTACATATACTGCGACTTTTATACAAGGGAAGGAAAACCTAATCAAGACTGCCATTTTACGATTAGAGGTGGAAAACGCTTGCCAGATGGTTCCTATCAGGTACAGTACATTCATTTGGTTTCCTGCTAAATTTGTGTGATTGTATACATGACGTTTACATCTAGGATTGCTTTAGACCCCCATAGTCGTCTTGATGTTGTCTTTTCCGTTGCCAAAGTGGTCTAATCCCTGCCTATTGAATCCATTGTCTGTGGATAATTTGTTTCACGAAATGGGACACGCTCTACATTCTATGCTGGGTAGAACAAAGTACCAACATGTTACTGGTACGAGATGTAGTACCGATTTTGCAGAAGTGCCCAGTGTTCTGATGGAATATTTTTCAAGTGATCCAAGGGTAAGTATTCCGCGATTCGTAACAGTCCTGACGAATACTACTTAAACTTTTGATGTGCAGGTGGTGTCCAGATTTGCGAGGCACTATCAAACTCAAGAGAAAATGCCTGAGCATTTATTACAGAAATTATCAGCCGGCAAGAATATTTTCTGTGCTTCAGAACTCCAGAGCCAAGTGTTTTACAGCATGTTGGATCACGTATATCATAGTAATAAAATAGAACGATCAACGACTGACATATTAGAAGAAGTCCAAAAGAATTATTATGGCCTACCATACGTTGAAAAAACTGTAAGTGTTTTACCTGTCTTGTGAAGTCACTAATAGCTCGTGTATTAGATCTGTTTCCGAACTATCTTTCTTGTACAGGCATGGCAATTGAGGTTCTCTCATCTGGTTGGATACGGTGGAAAATATTACTCGTATTTAATTTCGCGAGCAATCGCAGCCTGGATTTGGCAGACCTATTTCGAAGCAGAGCCGTTCAGTCGGGCATCGGGCGAAAGATATCGTAACGAATGTTTAGCTCACGGAGGTGGAAAGCCACCCTCCAAATTGGTCTCGGATTTTCTCAATCAAGAAGCCAGTGCCAGTAATTTCGCCAAGTCGTTATTAAACGAGGTTGACGCAAAGAATGAGTATATGAACAAATTAAGAAAGTAAGGCGCACGGCCTATGCCTCCTTCAAAATCTTTTAACAAATCGCATTTCGTGTAAATAAAATGTAAATAATACGTAAACAGTGATCATCCATTAACATAAAGTAACGAATGATCTTTCATTTTTCGTTGTATTTTATTACAAGTACGGAACCTTACCCTATGTACAATCTTGATAAAGTCTACGAATTATTACACAAAAATAAGTTTTGTGGTGTAATACAAACGAAAACGCAGTATAGGGTAATTTATCAGAAAGGTTTTCGTTTCATTTTGCTTTTTTAACTTGACTATTGTCGGCGATTTTTCCCCACAATCACTTACAACACAGCTGTGCACAGCGAAAGTAAAGCTAACGTTGTTTTCTTCTAATGAACAGCGTAAACACACTAAACACACTCTCTTGCAGCAACATTACGAGCTTCTTCACATCCAGGTGTCGATTGTTCTTACCATGTACTGCGTTTCTTAAGGATTTTTTTCGGCTTATATTAAGACTCTTCACAAGGACCTCAATTAAGACCAGCGAACGTTCTTGTTTTTTGGCAACGTTCCTGCATTCTTATAAAAATTCCACTTAAAGTGTTTTAATAAATACAGAGACACAAAACCGCAAGCCATTGAACTTCTTTTTCAAAATCATCCTCGTTAATGATATTAATATATATTTTTTTAATAACAATTGTTTTCTACATTATGCAGTTGCTCCTCGTTGTACGCTCACTGTCGACAATGCATTCTGCATAATCTTACATTGTCTTCGTGAGCGTACACACGATAATTCCGGTATTCACAAAAAACGATGGACAACGCCTCTTCTTTACATGAGTCTCCTCTCTGTTTCCGCTCTTTTTAAATTACACTAGAAATTAGTATTAAGAAGGTATATACTTGGCCTAGCGTAGGGGTGAAGCACTTTTTATATTTTTCGATCGATCTTTCCACCACGACGGTTTTCCGACTCGCTGACACTTATGTTTCTTCTCCGTTCGGACACAGCATTCGCAAAGGTCTCGACGCGACTCTGTCGCGAAAAAGTGTATGGACAAACCTTACAATACAGTGAAAATGATGGGCATAACTATAAAGCAGGTGCAACATTCAATGACTTCAAATAAATCTCAGGTTCATTTGGATTTTATCACAAAACAGTCCGGGAGCAATCAATCATGTACAGTATCAGAAGTGACTTAGCATTATGTACTATATTTTTTTCGTGCTTTCGCAACTTCTTTACTCCTCCTTAACACAAATGGTATTGATAATTATTGCGATATTAGTTTAGGATTAACGTTAGCCTGTATTGTAAGGTACTGTGTTAAAATATAAAGATGCATTGTCATGAGATTTCGATTCGATTTCTCCGCTTCAGCAAGCCTTGTGTAGCCAATATTTTTGTTATTTGGGGCCCTTCTCATAGCAGCGGCAGCAGCAGCAGCAGCAGCAGTAGCAGCACATTTCGTAATATCACAATACTGCTTCAAAGACGCCATCTTGTTTCCGATTCATTTTATGATACTGTAGTTCTCAGGATGGCCAAATAACTTCTGTTATAACACAAAAACTCCGTAAAGCACAGGACGCTGTATCGCATACTTCGGAATTAGTCTGTGTTCTTGCTCGTCCTCTCGTTTCTCTAAACTATGTTTTTTTTCATCGTAACATTACGGTATTACATGTTTGCATCCACTACGTTCACTTATATTTCTCCGCGTCGGTTGGCTGTGAAAAACTGCTCCCCATAAAAAATCGCTGATACACCGTAAAATGCTGTATTATCGAAGTTACTTTGCACATGGTCCTTTTTCTTTTTTTTTGTTTGTTTGTTTGTTTCTTCTTTAGCAAAATCCAAAAAACAACACAGGGATAATAACAGTAAAGCACTGTTTGAGAAGTGACGATGAATCGTCACCAGTGTCCATACGCACTACTATCCAAGATCGAAAACAATGAGGTCCACTCTATTTTTTTTTCCATTTTTCCATTTTTCCTTTCTCATTTCCTCGTGTGAACTTGTCGAGCGACCACAGGCTCCAATGTTTCGTCTGACAGTCAATCGGTCGTCAGGTTTATCGCCTTCCCCAGTTTTCATGCTTCTGCTCCTTTTGAAATTTTTGTTTTTGCCACGATCACAAGGGCTGCGCGTAACACGAAGCTCGACCGCTTCATGTGACCGACCCAACGCGATATGACTTTGGCATTTGGCTCAGGTTACGCAACATAATTGTACTGATTTGCATTATCTTTGTCCCGCTCCATGTAATCCCTGTCTATGAGAGACTCAATTCGTTTCTTCAAATCGGCCGGCTACAACAAAACAAAAAATGCATCACACACACGAAACAAGACATCAGCATTGGCTTGCCGTAGTAGACGAAACGAAAGCGACAAGAGTATAGTCTTACCTTAACGGGGAACTTCAGCTGATTATACAGCTCGCTGATGAGGAGATTGTGTGTCAGGGTCTTTCTCATTTTCATAATCCTAACAATGGCTGCGTCTATCTGGTATTGTCGGTCCTGATAAACCCTTTCCTCCGTTGCTTTTTGTTCTTCGTTCTGTGGACAGAAGAACGACACTCTTAACACGATTCTTTTAACGCACCGGGACCGCGTAGCACGTACCGTCTCCTTCATCTGAATTTGGTTGATCTTAATTCTGAACAGCTTGTTCGTGAAGTCTGCATTGAACACGAATCTGTCATTGTCCGCTACATCTCGGCCTCGCGGATTCTTCTGTAATACTCTCGCCTTTCCGCATGCCAAGGATTGTAAAGTCCGTCTAAGCTCGCCATCTTCGATATTCGTGGCGGCTTTAATGTCCTCGAGTGACAGATTGTCGGCATCGTTGAATAAGATTAAGACCAGGGCTTGGAACAAAGATACTTGTAGTTCTTTGTTACCCTATTTCAATAAATGTACAATGAATATATAAACATTAATTAACACACTCAGTAAAGTAATGTACTCTGATACCTGGTTGAACCATGCTTTAAGAACACAATGACCTAAGGTAGGCTGCCATTGCAGTTTCCTCCCACTGTGTTTACCCAAGTAGAACTTGTTGAAGACATCTTGGTACTGAACCATTTCCGTTGGTAACGTGACTTCCATCACCGGATACGTTGGCCAGTAGCCCATCGTAAGTATCGAAACTGTCAAGTCTAAGTTGCTGGCAGATAGTTCGCTTTGTAAGTTTCCTGCATACTGCAAATTGACCTAAGTATATTAATGTATACACGTGTTAGTGGATGCAGAAGATGAATTTGAATTCTTTCATTCACCTGTTTAAACGCGATGTTAATATCTTTACTAAGCTCCATATCCTTGAACATTCCTTCTAATTTGCTAGTGAATCCGCCTCCGCACTCTTGTTTCAATTTCGACAACATCGACTTCTCAGCATCCACAGAAGCTGATTTACCCACGAGCAAACGTTTGGCCAAGTCCTTTTTGTAAAAGGCCTCGAACACGTCCTTACCATGTATAAATCTAAATAATACCATTATTTTGTCTAGCAACCTTTCCAACTCTTCCTCCGTCGCCTCCTTGTTACCTGCGCGTAACTTGCAATCTACAAACTTAGCTGAAATTCGAAGACAGTTAACATGAATGGGCTAGCAGGATAAAATAAATATTATTGTCAACGCGAACAATATTTACCTATTAATTCCGCTGGCTTATTTGCTCTCTGGTTAATGAAAGCTTCGAACGCCTCTTTTAAACTATTCGCGAACTTCTCGTTCTTATGAAAGCATGTATTAACAATATTGTCCATTTTATCTTTGAAGTCTAAAAGTTCTTGAACCATAGTCTTATCCTTTTCTGGATCTATCACTATTGTTTTTCCCCTTTTCTGCAATCGGATACAAATAATTATCGGCTCTCGTAAGATTAAAGTAACACCACGATAAGAACGAATGGTATACCTTAATATAACAGTTGAAGTTCAAACACAATTCAACAAGGCCATTTTTTACTCGACTATATAAATTATACAGTAATGATAAGTCACTAATTCTATTCTCGTCCAGCAAACCGCTCAAGCCTTTCTGTAATATACTCGAAATATGCTCAGACAGTAACTGTTTCTCCACAGTGTGTATAAGGGACCACCTGCAAAGAATGTCATTAAACTTCGATACTCATTCAAGATATTTCCTTCTTACGGTGTACAACGGAACACGTACTTTGTCGAAGTATCGAGATAGTGCAATAATCTCTCGTTCTCTTCTTGCAGACGTTTGTCTACGTGCGCTAAGTATTCAGGAACATCATGCTCGTTCATCAGTCGTTGACCTTCAGCAGCATACAGTCTTTCTGTAGCCACCAGGAACCTGTGTACCATTAATTAGAATTACTCCAAACATAGTATGTGGTCTATAATAAGAGCTACCAGCTTGTTTTATGTCTTACTTAGTTTCAAAGGCTTCTTGGTAAATTTGCAGATCTGACAGCATCCTTAACAAAGATTTAAGGAGGGTTCTATCCACTGTATCACCTTGTCGTTCCTTTTCAATGAGCATGAGTAGTCCTTCCACAGTGCGAGTTTGCACTAAGTTATTGAGTACAATATGCAATCTAAATAGGTGTAACCCCATGTCCCTAAAACAGCACAGGATAGAAACATGATGAAGGGACACTGACTGTCATCTAAGGAGTACATGTTATATGCTTACCAAATTGAGGAAATACTTGGGTTCTGTAAGACATACGTCCTGTCCAAGTACAGAAATATACTCCTAATCATGATCATTTGTCTACAATGAGATTGCCAACATTCGTTCATCTTTTTCAAGAATATGTGCCTGTCCATAGATTCTGCTAAGAACTGTTCGATATTGGCCTTAACGTGGGACTCTGTTAATATTGTTAAATTTGTGTAGAGCGTGGATGCCATTTTGTGGTTGCACATATTCTCAACTGCCTGGTACAGTTCCTCTAACGAATAACGAATGCTTTTGCTGGTTTGAATTGCCACTACAGCCTCCTGTAATTTCTGCCATGTTTCCTCCTGATAATTCTCCGGTAATTTCGGCTTATCTATGAGAACATCATTGATACATGCATAAATTACATTGACATTTATTATACCGCATTTTGTATAAAGCAATATTTGCTGCGTACAGTTGGCAATCATGAAATCAGCTGATTTTCAATGTTTAAACTTATATAGCTATATAACAAATTTGTGTGGGATCATGCATAAAGGTGTAGAGCTAAAAATACTCTCCAGTTATACATTTCTACTATGTCACGTCTATAGCACTGTACTTCAGAATCAGAACTATATTCTATCAATAGCTTCCTCAAACATGTATAAAATAATGTCATAGCTGAACTTAACAACAAAGAGATACTTTAAGGACTCTTTGTTAACAAAAATATCATGCTAGGTTATGTCATTCTAATATTAGTAATCGTGTTAAGGGCATGTTCGTGTCCTTCAAAACATTCAGCTTTCAAGGCATTGTCTCTGGCATGTTCGACGATCCACACAAAATGTCAAAAACGTCGTGAAACGTCGTGAAACGTCGAGAAACGACACACGACGAAGAGGCAAACGATAAGCTATCAACCGGTATCAAACCAATCAAGAAATTCGAAAAGGTTCCGAGGTTAACACCAAAGAAATCTCGGTCCAAAAACTCTGCCGTTAAACGTATCCCAATCATCCGTTCATCGGTCATTCCCTGTAGGTTATGTTAATACAAAATACGAGCTATGCGACGACGGGTACCCTCGTCCCTGAGCCTATTCCTCCCCGAACGAAACAAATAACATCCAGCCTATCGAGCTTGCCGAGAAAAATATCACGAATCAGCCGTGTCGCAAGTCCCGGATGCAGCCTGCCAAAGCAACCGTTGCCTGGTGCATCCGAGTCAAAGGAATGCCAGCTGACTTTGAGGTTATGTCGCCCTCGGTCGGTCGCTTACTTTTGAAGTTCTTGATGACGAGCTTCCTGGCCGAGCCGGGTTTCGCGTTCGCCAAGTTCGGCGAGATCTTGTTGACGCCGTTCGGATTGCCCACGGTCAGCGCCGAGAAGTTCGCCCTCTTCTGGGTGTCGCTCGTCGCCGTGTCCGTCATGCTTTCGACTTCCTCGTCGTGGGGGCCGCTGCCCGTCGTCGAACAACTCGCTGCTAGCCTGCTGCGCTTCGCAGCGGCGAAATTGAGCGGTGTGGCGTGCTCGGCCAAGCCGACGGGGACCGTCCTCTTCACCTGCGCTGCGCTCGTCAGAACCTGGGTAACCCCGAGCCTAGACATATGCGCGCATCACCCGGCCGTCGGCCCTCAGCAAACGGTGAACGCCGTCTAGTTTCGCGCCGGGAACACTCGCGAGCCCAACCGTCTCGCTGCAATATTATTCTCCGGAGTCGGGTGCCTTCTCAGCGGGGCCGGAATCGAGGCTTATTTATGATGCTGTCGAATGTACACTCGATCGCTCTACCCCCTGCCTTGTGACGGGACTCGCGGAACAATTGCCAGTCGGCGCGCACGCGCACCAGGGCCCGGCGCGCTTCGCCACTTTTCAGCGCGAATTTTTCGGCGGTCGCTTGAAAGTTCGCTTGCCACGCCGATTTTCGAGGAGGGTTCACGTGGCTTTGGTGCATCGTTGGCGGTTGTCTATGGCTTCTTCTGCAGTGTTGAAGTCTTGGCCATGTGGATAGAGGTGGGTGAGTATTTGTTTGGGGCCGAGAACGTGGTGTGTGTGCATTTTTGAGTTTGATTTTGCCGGAGGATGGTCTGTGGGCTGGGTGTATGCGTTTGTCGGGGCCTTCTACTTTTTACGTTGCGTTCGGAAGGCAACGGATTGATGACAGGTTATAAGTGAGGTTTATTTTGGAATTGTGCTTGTTGTAGTTTGATAGAATCGAATTTCGATGGAAGGCGTGAATCGTCGGTTTTCAAACTTCGTGGTCCTAAGCATGTTCAGATATCCCTATTCTGCGACAAAAAAAACGTCAAAGGAACCTAGCGTCACCTTGGCACCGACCACGTGACCATGCTTGAAATAAACATAACCTAAAAATCGCGGCGTAACTCTGTTGCTGACGTTCTGTGCGAGTGTTTCGATTTTCTGTGATTTTAAATAAAATTCGCGACAGTGCGTTAAGCATGGCACCTAAGAAGAATGCAGGAGGTGCGAAGGGTGGAAAATCAAAGTCGTCCGAAGAAAGTGGCGGAAAAGCGGAGAAAAAAGGTGGATCGTCTGTCAAGGTATGTTTTCTCAACAGACGTTTCAATTATTGCAAAATTTGTCCGAGAGAACGTCGTGTGTAAGGCAAATTTGAACGTGACCATTGAATTTCTGCAGGTCAGACACATATTATGCGAAAAACAATCGAAGATTTTGGAGGCTATGGAAAAACTAAAGGCTGGACAAAAATTTAATGAAATTGCAGCGACCTACAGTGAAGACAAAGCCCGATCTGGCGTAAGTTTGTATATATAGTTTTATTTATCAGAATATTTCGGTATTCGATCAGACGATTTTTAGTATTTATTTGTGGTGTTTGATTGAAGGGTGATCTGGGTTGGATGACAAGAGGTTCCATGGTTGGTCCCTTTCAAGAAGCTGCATTTGCATTACCTATTTCAAATCTCAGTTCACCAGTCTACACAGATCCACCGGTCAAAACAAAGTTTGGCTACCACATCATAATGGTTGAAGGTAAAAAGTAATGCACATATTTTAATCGTTTTGTATACCTAAGGTATATGCAAGTGTATGAACATTTTGAATATACTATGTAATATATGTTTTCTTATGACTTTTGTAATATACTTCATCATGTGGGAATAAATCATAATGACACCTTTAAGTAAGAATATATATTTGCTACTCTTATAGTACGTAATCCTAGGAAATACATTACACAGAACTGTGACATAAATATCAACTTAGCAATTATGGTATGAGAACTGATCCAACAACATAAATCAAATTTCGCGCGAACGCGGAAGTAACAATGAAAATTACACATGCAATAAATATAACATTCTACACGCTACTCAGTCGCCATGTGAAACAGCAAAACTGTTAATGGAAAGAATTTTACGAAGCCAATCTTAAAATTTTACATTGTGACATGAATATGAACTATAACGATCGATAGCGTCGTTCCACGAACCATTTTGTCGTTATCGATCGTTCGTTGAGCCTTTTTCCTTAAACGCGGATATTTGGATTCGTGAAGCGAACGTACTTCAACAATGAATCGTTTTCTTCGCACACCCACGGTTTCTTGTGATGACAAGCGACGTCATGCCAATTAACACCGTCGTTGTAGAACTGATTAAGAACGGCGAGACAGTTCTCAGGTGCACCGCCTTGAATGGCCTCGCGATTATCTGGCTGAGGCTTGCCAATGCTGAAAGAAGGAGCACGTGAAAACAGATGTCAGATGTGTCATATTAACATCGTCAACAAAATCTGTTCAAAACTCACCCTCCGTTCTCGGACCAATCGTTTTGGCTACGATCGTTAGTCGACGCCAGTTTCTGCAATTCCGCGGTCCAGAACCATCCGTTGATGTGCAGTGGCTGAAGATCTGGCCGGTCACAGCCTTTGAAGTCGCAAAGGCGGCCAGACGTCCAAATGTATTTCACTTTGTCTGAAAGGAGAGGAAGAGGGACGAGTTCTTAGTGCGGACCCCATTCGCGCAGCCTTCATTCCGCGATATTACCACGGCCGTCGGAGAGGCTTTATAAGGATTACACGTTGAACATACTCTGAACGATGCGACTCTTGATGAACTCATTCTCGGCGGATGTTTCCAATGAAACGAGGTCCATGCACCGTTGTCTGCAGAAGTTCCTGCCTGAAAGCCAGTCGACCTCCTGACCATTGGTCCTTGGATCCGCCCACGAGTAGTAGTAACCCTTCCCATTGAAGCGCTCGTGAATTTTCCCTGCGAGAGAAAGACGCCGGTAAGCTTTCATGACTCCTGACCGTATCAAATTCCTTTTCACCGCCGCTACCAAGCTCTTCCATTTATCGCAATTTCTTTACGCTTTTCAGCCTGCCAGCAGCTCCATTTCGCCTCATTATTAGGCAGAAGAAGAAAAAAAAAAATTTCTCCTCCTTTTGTCGCTGACACGTTTCACCGAGTAGAACAATGACTCCTTTCAATTCGACGGAAGTTTCTCCTTAGAGGCGAACGTGCTGAATCGTTAATTACCACTCGCAATCTTCCGAATATCGAGACGCGCAACCGGTCACGGTTCTCGGGATATCGGGTTGGGATCCTTCCGCGTGAAAGAGGAATGACGACAGCTACTTCCTCCTTCGAGGGTAAATGAAGTTTGTTGGGTTCGGAGGCGGGTCATTGTTTTGGAATAATGGTTATTAGTTTGGGGAAAAGTTTGCAGGACGTATAATCGCATCCCATGCACTGACGCCTGTTTTTATTTATTAACAGAATGGCAAATAGCAAATAATTAAATAATTAAAAATCGAGTTTGTGGAAAGTCGCACTCTCGACTGGCGGGACAGTCAATGTTTGAACTGAACACTTCCTGCTTCAGTATTTTCGCTAGAACAATATCTGTGCCCAATCATCCTTTCACTAACCGCAATGATATTAGGCATCGACGTCGAGTTCCATCAAGCAACGTGTTAATTATGGAATTTTTCAGCCGATAAAATGAATATAGCTTGCACCTGCGGCTAGGCGTTGTCTATCTCTAAAGTGAAAGTCGCAAAATCAGTGTCACTCCCCCTGAATATAACCCTGGCGACCATAGTCATGACCTAGACATTGGTACGGTGGGTCGAATGCTAAACGTGCAACTACTTTCCCAAATAAAGAGGAAGAAAGTCTTCCGCAAAGTGCACGCGGCATACGCGACAAGAATGAGCGTGCCGCTTACGTGACATGTTTCATACATTCAACGTATGTACGTACGACGAGAGTTTTAATTACCATCGAATGCAGTATTGTCCTGTAACACACTTTTGGTTTAACAACAGAAAAAAGTCGAACAAATTATTTTGTCCCGCCTATATTATAGCATTAATTTAAATTCTTCGTATAATTCCACTGATGCGTCCCCTCGACTTATTGCCGACAATAAAAAAAAAATAAATAAATACAAAGAAGCCCTCCTTCTCTAATTTTAAGATTCACGAAGCGAGAAAGTGTCACCCCGCATTCCTTGACTGTCTTCCGGTCCACGAAAAAGCGAGAGAGGGGTTCATTTCCAATTCAAATGCGTTTTCGTGTTTGCGCCCGATGACGTCGTCGTCAAACTTTCTACGCGATAGGGTCAACGAAATAGATTGGGAGATAGAGTCCAGCCGGGGCGATAGGACGAATTCCGAGAGGGCTGTGCCGGGATACTATTCAATGCTCGCATGTTCGGTAAAGGACGGATTACGGTGGGACCCCTGCCCGCCGTTAAGCACAAATAATGAAAACGACTTTCTCCGACTAGATGCCCCTTTGGGACGTTCCGTGCGATCAACGAAAGGCTTATCCACGCCTCCGAACCTTTTTCGGGGCGTGCGTCGACTCTTGCCCACGGGAAATTACGATCGAACATCGAGTACCATAAATTTTCCACATTCTAACTACCAGAGTCGGGCACAATTTCGTTTTGGGCAACGAGTCAGGAAGATAGTGTCACGCGTGTATATTTATGTGTGTTCATTCTCGCGGAAGCAGGTGTAAACTTTCCAACGGAGCTTTATGAGACGTACGATCGATAAATATGATTGCGACACTTACTTTGAGCGCAAAGTGCGGGTACAGGTGGCTCGAGGATCCTGCCAGAAGGCTGCGGCTGGAACTGGGCCGCGGATAGGGCGACGAATGCAGCGAGGAATGCGTATCGTATCATCTTTTCGGCTCCTGGCGTCAGAAAAGTCGTTTGTAAGATACGGATTGTTGTTAGATTTCATTTTCTGGTGACTTAATTAGTTACCCCGTCAACGTCTCTCACCTACTATCGACGTCCTCTAATCTAACGCATAAAGTTAGAGCCTTAACAGGACACGTTCTAGGGATAGGAGCTTTTTATGGCCCGTAATTGAGGAAGCGATTCGTGCTATTAACGCGAGTTAATACAAGTTCGAAACAGGAATTGAGCACCCTGTATATAACCGTGGAACCGGTTTAAAAGAAAGTCGCTCCTGCTGAGGGCCGGTGCATTTCAGGGACCGGCAATTAAGTCGCGTTATCAGCCGCCGATCGAGGTAAAGGTCGATCCGACGACTCTGACGATTATATATATATGTAAGCGTTTCGAAGACGCTTGTGATCGTTTTTGGTTTTGTCAAAACATTGGAAACAACGATTCTGTTGGATTTTTAATCGCCTTCTCGATCTGAGTAAATTAGCTGACCTTTTCTAAATTCGATGTCTTCGTCGGTTAGAACGATTTATATGTATGGTCCGAAAAAAATCGTCGATTCGCATAAAACGTTGCATAAAAGACGTAACGCACCGCGCGAGCGTAGAAATGGCGACGCGCAAACAGGTGTGCGAAGCGTGGAAAAAAAGAAAGGAAAAATGTCCGACGCTCGATTCGTACTACTTACGACGTCCGTATCAGAATCCTACAGCGAGTCCTAACCCAGCCGATGCACTGCTCGATTTAACTAACGCACCGTGGCAAATTGATGAATCAAGTTCAACCGAGGCCTAACATGCACCCTTGACTAAACGTCGCGTTTTCTCAGAATGCAGAAACGGATGAGGACCAAAATTGACCGACTGATCTAACAAGAAGGAATTATTCAGATAAAATGCTGTATAATTAAAAGCACCTTCCAAAATCGTATTCCGTCGAATGTTGACCCGCTTCCCAACCGAATGAGAGCACTCTGCTAATTAGTCTGAATAATATGAATAAGCCTGTTAATCTTGGACCTCGCCGAGTATCCGCGTGCGAGCGAAGATGCGAAATAAGAACGAAAAGTCGTATGTGTCGTGCACGTAACTTCCGTGCGTCGATGCTCACCTAAGAACGTTCACGAGAGAACTGCAGCGGCTTTCTTGAATGGCACCCCTATATATACACAACGGGGACACGGTGGCCGATACTTTTACGATCGGCCTGAGCATTTTCGACGGCGCGAGCGAACGGAAGAAGGTGTACCTTCGTTTTCGTGGACACGACCTCACGACTCAGGTGCTTCCAGCAGTCTCCCACCTTCTGCTGACCCCTGTCGCGCCTGACAATTGACGAATGCGCGGCTTTCTCGCTGAAATATGCCGAATATTTGCAAAGTCCGCGGTTGAACGGATGCCCCCTCTTTTTTTTTTTGGTCTGTTTTTTTGTTCATCCCAAGAGCATTCTTTACGTACTCGAAAGACGTCTTTGTCTCGTTTCACCGGCACGCCGGGCAGCATCAATGCGCTCCACGAGTTTATATAATGTTTAGCATAGAAAGTACTTAACTAGGTAAACGAGCAACAACGGATTTTTTATGCGGTTAGTTATAGCTTGATAATTAGCCGGGAAGAAAGTTTCCCGCGAAATATCGAGACTATCCGCGTGTGGCGAGGCAGCGGGAACTTTTCGCCGACGCGAAATTTCATGGATCCACTCTGCTCGCTTACAATTGGCCAGAGCACACGACTTGTCTCGGTGTCTTATGTTTTCGACCTTTTCCATGACAGCGAAATTGAGCGCTGTGCAGGCGACGAAATCGTCGCTTCCTGGACAAGGTTTTTACATGCATCTCGCGCCATTATCGTGCCGCCACTTTGGAAGAAGCGTCCGTTCACAGGACCGTCATTCGTCATGTGTCCGCCAAAACACTTCCGCGCTTTTAAGCGTGCAATCCGACGAGCGGTGTCCGACAATGTGCGAGGCGAATTCGTCGGCATCAAACTGACATTATAAATGCGAAAGTGAGTTTATCTGTCTGTCCGTCTGTTACGTCCTCGCGGGTAACAAAGCTACCCAACTGATCTTCCTGAATTTTGGCAGAAGGGTAACTTGAAACTCAGAGAAGGACATGCGGCATGTGACGTCATCATAAATTCAATACGCCGAATGCTCCAGGATGGATTTCAAATGAACGAGACTGGCGAGTAGAATACAAAAATATATCATTCACCCGCGTGTCGGGCAAAAATAAAATGATTACAAAAAAACATTCAAATTCCAGTCGAAGGGGCGGGTAGCAGCTAGCGATGAATAATGCAGGCGTCGACGAAGAAGCCGCGCTCGAGGCGTGACGGAAAAGACGGCGGAAATTTCGGAAACGACTTTCGATTCCCGCGACGCGGACGATTAACGCTTCCATGTAAATTCGTTTCTCCGCGCGTCGCCCGATGATGGAACGTCGTTTCGGCACTTTCTCGTGGAAGATCCGACGGTCAATGTCAGGCGAGCGGGAAGCGTCGATACGTCGTCGGACGGCTGATAAGAGCGTTCCGAGAAGCTGATTTCGGGCGTCGCGCGAGCCAGCATAGATTTCTCTTTCGTCGCGCGGGGTGAATGAAACGAAATCGAAACGTGGATTCCTCGGCGCGCCGACGTGCGAGGGACCGAGGTTGTTGGCAGAGGGTCGGGTGTACGTTGGAAATTAGGAGGCTCGAGACGCTTCATTTTCAAGCTATTTGCTTAACGCGCCCGCTCGACACCGCTGTTTGACAATCGACCGCGAGAAAACGCGGAGACTTTCGCTAACACGCCCTCGGAATCGTAAATGGGCACGTACTTCCTCGTCATCCGTCTTCCTTCGACGCGATTCCGCGACTTTTGCCAGCGTGACGAAGCATTGAACTCTTCGGCCGCGAAACTTCTGTGGTACGCCCTGCATTTCGCCGTGTGTCGTCCTGACGTCATCGTCGCGATATCACCGTTATGATGTTGTCTGACTTGATTTTATTTGCGAGACGAAGAGAACGAAATGAATTATTGAAACTTGAACGATTGGCGTGACGGACCGATACGATTTGCATATTCAGGTTTTATGTCAATGGAATTTCTGAAGCGCGAAACTTGTGTTGCATTCTGCACATTATTAGTCGTCATGTTGATAAGATCGTTGTAACATTCTCTGGCTTTCGATCGAAGGATTAAGGACTGGGTAATTAGCGTGATAAACGATGCGATTTGCATATTCGATTTTTATATAAATTGAATTTCTCAGGCACGAAACTTCTGTTACATCCTCCATATACTTAGCTCTCTGTCGCGTCGATATCGACGTCGTAATATTCTCTGGCTCGATTATAAGACGAAGAAAGACAAACGAAGGATTAAAGATTGGATGACTTGCGTGACAAACGATACGATTTGCATATTCAATTTTTAAATACCACCGTCGATCGAACGCTCAGAAATGTTTTCGAGTACCGTTAGAGACAATAATGTTTTTGACGTGTAATGTAGGTGACCTGGATGTCCGGAAAGTATACCGCACTGATTCATAACGAATATTACGATCCATCGATCGAAGACTGAGAAGGATCGACGACTCTTTCGCATACTAGATCGCCATTAGAAGTACACGCCGTCGCCACAATAGGTCAATCATCTTAGATTGTTATCAAAGACACGCAGAGTAAAAATAGATCACTTTAATAATAGGGCATTGTCCTTCATACATTGATATATCCATCACGTGTGTACAGAAGAAGTAAAACTTCCAGTCTATAAATCCAATAGAAAAACTCTATAAAAAATCCTATGTACCGTTGCTGTTAACAAAGAAATGATGTGCTTCCATTATAATAATAAATTTATAAATTAAGCAGCAAACATTTAACTCACGCTCAAAAAGAAGAAGCCATATTTCGATAAAACTGTTTCAACCCTAAAGTTAAAAAAAAAACAAAAGAATCCTCACAGTTGGTGAACCCCGTAAAGTCATACGTGAGCACACAACAACAAAAAAACGGCTCACACAGAGAACCTCCCTTTTCTTTTACCTCTACTAATAACATGCAAAAACTATTTCATACAGAAAATAACAAAGATGCAAAAGAAATTTCATACGCGACTTCTGCCGGGTGAAAAAGTCAGCCGATCTCTACCTACTCAAGCCCATCGCATATGTAGCAAAAAAACGAAGAAAAGAAGAATACATCCTCTACTCCACGCGACAGCCCTTGGCCGACTGATCTCGCGCGGCACGTGCTGTCACATCTTGTCGCCGGCGAGCGCCGACAGGTGGCAGTGCGACAGCGGCGCATGCGTGCGCGCATAGCAGAACGCATCGTTTTCGCAGAAACAACAAATGCCTGCGAAATAAATAAACGCTCAAAGACGCTCTCGCGTTTGCAGATGAAACGGCAGCCGGTCGCTGGCGCACGTCGAGATTGCGGGCGAAGAATGAGAAGAGATTTTAGAATGGGACGGCTGGTCGCATGAGACGTGCGGTTCGGATTTATGGGGACGGGAAGAGAGGCACGGTACAACGACCCGTTTATTATTTTTCTCTCGCCCCGAGGAAACATGTCCGCCCGCCTGCTTGGCGTCCGTGCGGATCTTTTGTTTACGACGCCGACTCCTCGCACGGCCGTAATTGTTGCGTGATCGACCATCCGACCCGTCGGCCGTCCGACTATGGTGCACTGTGCAACGGAAACTGGCCGGGAATTGTTCGCGCGTGAATAATGACGGAGCCGGAACTTTGCCGGCTCTGCGCCGAGACGAAGGATAATTTCATCGGGATCTACGACGCCGAGGGACAGAAGCTCGCGATCGAGGCGAAGATCGCCAAGTGCCTGCAGATACAGGTAGCCGAGATCCCTCTGCCCGCCCACGTTCCCACCCGACGTTCCCGACCTTCTCATTAATGGTGCCCATCGAACAATACTTACTTTGCATTTTGAAGCAAGAAGCCACTTGGTCGTGGATGAACCATTCAGTCTGTGTGATTCTAATGAAAATCAAGCCTTGCTCGGGGTTAATTCGACCTACTGACCCTGAGACGTTGTTCTTTGTACGCATGTTTGCGTTATCTTTGCATCAAGAATTCTTGACAAGTTCTTTGTTGCGTATCTTAGTAGCTCTGTGCTGTTTCTGGAATTGTACCATTAGTCTAAGTTGAGGCTTTTGAATGATGGGCGTTTTGTTTCTTAATGTAGAAACTTTGTACAAAATGTTATCTGTATGAGCTCAATAAAGTAGATTCTTGTTTAAGGCTTCTTACATCAAACACTGTACCTTCCTATCATTACTTTCTTTGTTTTAGTTTCATTTAATGCTACTCGTCAATCATAATTATAGCTTGTAACTTGCTTTCAAGTGTCTGTTATCAGTAACAATCAGGGCTATTGCATTTTTTTCTAGGTCTTGATAACAGACGGCTTGCCATTGTCAGTTTGCATTGACTGTTGCGTACTGTTGAATCAGTGCAGTGAATTTTATGAAAAAACCAACCAGGCTCAGGCATCACTCAGACAATTATTAATTGACCCTAAGTCAGAACCACTGCCATTGGAATCGAACATAGAATACGTAGAGAAAGCTGTGGAATTTCCCAAAGAGGAAGAAGCAGTTGAAGGAATTGGCGAATGCCAACTATCGGACAATTACATCAATGACTCAGTTAATGACATTAGCGATACCTACTTCAATGAGGACAATAATAGTAGTGGACAGAAATTTGATGCAGAAGAGATACAGGAGACAGTGAAACAGAAAAAGTGCAAGGTTCAAGTGAAAAAGAACTCTCCCAAGCAAACTAGAAAAAGACTGCGAAGAAAGAATCAGGCACAGAAGATGGATGACTTAGAGTTGTGTTTAACTTCTGACCTGGAG
This sequence comes from Priocnemis perturbator, assembly GCA_963942575.1. Lineage (NCBI taxonomy): Eukaryota > Metazoa > Arthropoda > Insecta > Hymenoptera > Pompilidae > Priocnemis > Priocnemis perturbator. Next base: position 11,307,958 of record OZ012655.1, on the reverse strand, counting down.
AAGGATAATAGTGATATAGGTATAAAGAATAATATTAAGATTCCTGATAACTATATGACTGGTAAGTATTACGTAATAGTATTGACAGTGTATTAAGAACAACTTATTGACTGCCAATGACAACAGGAAACAAGTTCAACAAACTTCATTTGAAAAATATATTTATCCAGGCACAGATTCTGATTTGGAGATGATAGAGACACGGACAGCAGAATCATCAAAGCCTGGAAGAAAACGAGAGGAAGGACTAGATAGATATCCTTGGCTATGTACCGACTGTAACGACAAACTGCCGAGTTTAGAAACGTTAGAGGAACATCACGAGACCGTTCACAATCAACAAGCCAAGTATATGTGCGTACAATGTTGTAAGGTGTATGATAAATACTACGGATTCCTCACGCACGTTAAGAGGCATAAAAACAAGGCAAAATTTAAGTACGTACGAAATTAAATATCGACGATCATTATGTACATACATACGATGGCATATGTACGTCAAGAGTTTCTCAAAACATTCTATCACATTTACTCTTTCCCCTAGTTGCGAGGATTGCGGAAAATCGTTTGTACATAAGAAGGTGTTAGATTCCCATAAAGCAATTCACAGCGAGGAACGTCCGCATGTATGCCAAACGTGTGGCAAGGCATTCAGGCAACAAAGCGCTTTGTATATTCACAGTCGATGCCATTTGCCCGACACCATGAAGAATCGTTTCCCTTGCGACCAATGTGATAAAAGGTAGAGACAAAGTAGAGAGGGCACGAGCAATAAAGCCAGTGAAGCAGAAATTAAACGTCTGTGTACCTTGCAGATTTTCGACGAAGCCAAACCTAGTTACGCACAAACGTATTCATTCGGGCGTGAGGAACTTTACCTGCGATCAGTGTGGCAAGAGTTTTATCCAAAAAGGAAATCTAGAGGCTCACTTTCTGACCCATTCCGCGGATAAACCGTACAGTTGCGCTCAATGTCCCAAAGCGTATGTTCCAATGTTGATTAGATTGTCTCATGTTCGTGTTTCATATGGAATGCTGATGTAATCTAAGATTGTGTATTACAGTTTTAAGACACCTCTTCAATTGAAGAAACACGAGACTGTGCACACTGGCGCCAAGCCACATCAATGTGCTGTGTGTGGAAGGACTTTCAGGGAAAAAGGGACATTGAGAGAGCATCATAGGATACATACAGGAGCGATGCCGTTTACGTGCGAGTTCTGTGGAAAATGTTTCCGGTTTAAAGGGATATTAACTGTATGTCAACTTGCGTCACAGATCTCGTTATCTTTTTACTTTATAACACTACGATTTTCTATTTTTCCTAATCATTATTTTTTAATCGAGCCCCGCTATTTATAAATTGCTCACCATTTTATCAACGTTTAGACCCACAGACGTCAACACACAGGCGAACGGCCATACAGTTGTCTAGAGTGTCAGCATCATTTTACGAACTGGCCAAATTACAACAAACACATGAAACGTAGGCATGGCATTAACACCTCCCATACGAAGCATTTGGCACAAACTCAGCAAGTACAACAACCTCAACAGCAGCAACAACAGCAAGAACAAACCCATCCTATTCAAACTAATTCTGTGGACGTACCGATGTCTGTGCCACAATCAGACTCGGCTACAGTTCAAGTAAGAACGTCATTCGTCATCGGTGCAAAAATGATAGAGTTTTGTAAGCCCCTGGAAGATCGTGACTTTTCTTTATTTTCTCACGCAGGTGATACAAACAGTGCCACACGCTATAGTGCCTCAACCTATAGTCGTACAGGCTATTCCGACGACAGCAATCCAAAGCTTTCAAAGCGACGTTTCAGGCACCGTGCAAGACACAGTATTCCGAGAAAGGAACACCGCATATTTCAACGCGATGCCTGCCACGCTACAAACCTTTCTGCCACCAAATCTACCATACAACTTTTACAATATATCAAACGTTACCGAGACCGACCTGCTGCAGCACAGATAAAACAGACATTAACTGTGCTCATTTTCTATTACTGATCTTTATAGTCCTGACTTTATCGAACACAATCGAGAGACAATGTTTTACAGGAAAACCAATACGAATCGTATTTCAAACGGCAACGTGGGAATGTTTTCTCGGCAAATCTTCCCCGTCGCTAAATTATTTTCATAAAGATCAAGGATTAAACGTAGGACACATATCCCCTATATATTCAGCTGTACCCATTATACTTTCTTAATTAGTAGCGTAAGTAACAGTACGTTTTATTTAGGTCAGTCTACTCAACGAAGTTTTAAGGACTATCAATGGGATTGATAAAGATAGGCATAGTAGAGTTTTGAGCTGAACGAAAAGGCGAGATTTTATGCCTTTACGAATTTGTAAATTGACCGTTATTATTTTTGTTTTAATTAGGACCAACAGATAAAGAAAGATAAGTTCGATTAGGCTGTGTACAATGAATTATGCGCATTATCACTTTCGTATCCAGAATTGGCACTAAAAGCTGTCACTTTTTATAATTCTTGGGAGTAATATTCATAATTACGTGTAAGATGTTATATAAATAATTTAAACGAATTGTATAAAAGGAACGGGAAACGTAAGCGAGCCCATTTTTTCAATGTTCCGCTCATTTGGAAATCGTATGTATTTCTTTAACGAAATTTATTACGAAATCATTTTTATATACATCACGTTATCGATTTAAGAGAAATCTATGTTAAACGAAGGAAATATTAAACTTTGACCAAACCCTATGTATAAAATTGATTGGACAACTATTTGCACTCAAACTGAGATTTTGTACTCTTTATAATCTCCTATATTTTCAGGCAACTCTCTCACTGAATGAAATCACTTACCTTTACACTTTCCAGCGTCGTTTATTACCAAGACTACTGCATCAGAACTTATCTTCAATGATTCCAATATTGCTTCCGAAATAAACGCACTTTTTGCACCGGCAAATAAAGAAATGCACGCGGCTAGATCACATTTTGAATTTCGAACTGACGTGAAGTCAGCGTAGAGAAGCGATCGCCAACTGTTTTACCAGGGTCTGTAATGGCGATCGTCGACAGGTTAGCGATCTTTCCAACTCAAGGAGCACAGTCCTCGGTAAAATGTCGCCTAACCTGTGCCCAACGAAGCTACAATCTACTGAAGAAGAAGTCAGATGGTCTGCTCGTACGATTTCGATCGGTAGTACGTCGACTGCTTGACAACAAATCCCAGGTTGGAGACGCAATGAGGGAAGCGTCATTCTGTATGGCCAAAGTGAAATACGTTACGGGCGACATCGGTCAACTCGTCCTGCAATCAGTCGATAAGGCCAGGATCAAAACTGTTTCGACGCAGGAAAGCATCGGAGGCGTCAAAATTCACATTTTCCAAACTTTCGAGGCCGGTGTCGATTCGTACCAACTGGCAGGACTCGGTAGAGGTGGCCAAGAGGTTCCGTTTCCTATTCACATGGTTATGTTTACAAATAAGGATTTCTGGCTTCGTAGGGCTTGTAACAATCGTTTTGTTTGTTTCACGCGATCGCAAGACAGGTGGCTAGCTTAAAGAAGAGTTATGGGGTGGTAATCGAGCTTCTGGTTGAGCTGGCCACACTTCAATGCAGCTTCGTAACACTAGACAAAATCATTAAGACAACGAATCTCCGTGTGAACGCTCTGAAACACATTCTCATACCGCGATTAGAGTGCACTCTGATGTACATCTCATCGGAGCTGGATGAGTTCGAGAGAGGGGAATTCTTTCGATTGAAAAAGATGCAGCAAAAGAAAAAGACAGCCGGTAATCGAGGAGTCATCGAACGTGTCAACGACGAGGAAGAATCCATTCTGGATGACTATTTTAATCATGATGAGGATCTGCTTCTCTAACGTAGTTACGTATTAATCCGTGAACATGGATTGTCTATCGTATTAAGATATATGTATGTACATTAGAACGCACGGATGATCGAATTTAGCAAATACTAACAATAAGATAATTACAATAATTTCACAGGACACGTTCGAACAGTATGTTTTCGAAACTGATAGGTGGCGCTGTACGGATTGTTGCCAAATTTATGAGCTGCATTTTTAAAGTTCTACTCTATGCCTTATTCAGCTTCGGCCTATGTTAAAAAAAACATTATCCATAAAGATCGTGGGAAATTCAAGAATCACGATTTGATAATTGAAACGTTTGGATCTCGAAGAAACGGGGACGATCGCAATTTAAGAGGATGCGTCTAATCAGCCGTAGCGACCAAAGCGTAAAAGTTAATTCGTAAGGAAGGATCGAGGGGGTCCCTATTTTTGCAAGAGGCGGTTCTTCTCCTCGTTTCAGGAGCCACGGACAGCTCTACACCTACAAGGCTCTTTCGACCGACAAGGGGGTCGGTCGGAGCGAGGCGGCAGAAAGCAGGAGCAGCAGCAGCCAGGCTCTCATTATCATATCCCAGTGTTTGGCGGCGGTTAAGGCTGGCTTTATGGGCTGTATTTTCTTGGTATAATTGGGCCTCGCTCTGGTCCCCCGGTCTCGCATGCTGCCTTATTCTCTCTCTCTCTTTCTCTCGCTCCTATCGTTCTCCCCTGCTCTTCGTTTTGAACCTCGTCTGCTGCCCTGAACATTTATTATACACGGGGTAAGCCTTCGTCTTTCGTTCCCCGACCTTTTTCTCTTTCTCTCTCTCTTCCTCGACTCACCTCGCCCATCTCCTTCTACTGCCTTTTCTCAGGGCAGAAATTTATTAGCGTCATCTCTGTGCAAACAATAATCTCGCGTTTGACTTTTCTTTAATTCGTTGCCGCCGTTCCGGTTACGCGGCGCGCGGAATTTGTCAAAACGGTCTTATCCTAGATACATCCTCGTTGCGTCTATCTTTGTGTCTCGTTCCGCGGCACCGAGCTCTTGGATCGCGGAAGAAAATTTATTAGCGTATCCGCGCAAACAATAAAGCACTGTGTAATCCGTGCGCGGCATTTTAAGAAGATTCCTTGAGCAAATGTACACAGTGCGCGGTGTAGTGTGTGCAATAGGTCCCGTTTGCTTGGTAGTTTATCGCTCGGTTCCTGTCTCTGTCTTTCTGTTTGAATTTCGGCGAGATTACGAGCACGGTGTCTCGTATGTTCACTTGGCGTTGCTTTATCGGATTGGGTGTAGGTATGCCCACTGTCTCGAGTTACTTTGAAATACCTCGCGAAACAGTCTCGTCCTCTTTATATTCCGATCCTTACACGTTGACAAAAATCCTGCCCTGCAAATCTTTTCCCCGCGAACAAAACTGCAGACACAAAAATTAATTTTCACTAATTCTATTCTAGGTACAATAAAAGTTATCCGAGCATCCCACTTTTAAGAAAGTTGGAACAAATTAACTCCCACAAATCGTCCGCCGCAATTTTCAAATTCTTCGCACCACCCAAATTAGCACCATTCAACATTCTCAGATCCTACCCACATTCTCAGCGTTCGAACGATCGACCGTTCAACTTTCCGCTTTCAGGAAAGTCCAGGCGAAAGAAAACGTCGGCAGCCGAAGGTTTAATTGCAGCGAATTAATCTTTCATTAGTTCCTGCAAAATGTCTGGCACGGGTAAGAAAAAAAGCTAACCCTTCCGGCTGGTAGAGCCTATTTCATATGCTACGCCGTCTCCTGCGTACGCGTACCTCGTCTCACGAGTCCTCGGTCGGTATGGTGGGGACTCTAGACTGAGTGGGAGGGGTTCGAGAGGGGGGAGTGGGGGGAGTAAACAGACGCCGCGCCGGTGCTGCTCCGTAGTGGGGGTCAGTCGCACGGGAACTTTCATTAGAGAAGGTCACATTTCGCGCACCTTCTTCTTTAACTCGCGCTTCAATTCTTCGGCTCGCAGTCGTACCCTGTTACAGTGTTCTTTCTCCCAGAATATACACTACCAAAAACGTACGTGCGTTGGACTCGATCGTGGACGCGTCGATGGACACCTGACGCGAACAGTAGACTGTCTACGAGCGAGTGTTTCAATCCGATGCTCTCATACGCGGTCGATCGTACTGACGTCGCGATCCAACGATCAGGAGACTGACAGCGATCAACCGTTTGATTACCTTTCGCGGAGGAGGCCAGTTTTTACCGAAACTTTCAGTATTATTATGGTGACGCTCCTGCGACCCGGCTTCCAGTCACGTGTTATGGCTGATGCGTGTTCGGGGGATCGAAGGGACTTCGGTGGCGAGAAAAAACGGCAGCAGCGAGTTTAAATCTTGCCCAGCACGTGGCCCGGGTATATTGAGAAATTCGGCTGATTGTGGGCTCCGAGGGCTGCGAGGTAATAGAGTCGTTCTCACGTTGTGGAGCTGAAATTGAGCGGCATTGAGTGGGACTGAATTTGCTCGCGTGACACATCCAATTGTCCATACAGTTCTCACGGCTGCTGCAACATTCGCGAATTGGATCGTTCGGAAGAATTTCGAAAGGCGTAAGTGGCGTCGTTCGTTATACGTGCCTCGGATTATCGAACAAGGAACAATATTGACGGATCGTTCGATTAGTGGGATGTGAACGGGAGGCGAATGGGATTGTCACGTGACCCGCTCGAATTTTTGATTCGAGAATCGCAAGCGACAGGAAGTTCACCGGTGCCAACTTCAGCGCGCGGGCTAATTAGGTATCAATTCGAAAGAAAACGACGATCGTGTAAGCCTCGATCGGAGTGAACGAAACGACGCTGATACGATTCTAACCACGTTCAGAAACGTGCGGAGTGCCGCGTACGTAAAGTCGGAGCAGACTGTGATATCAATCTGGTAAGTGTCAAAACAGACAGTGAAACATGTGGGATAACAGTGAGCGAGAAGAAGTTCTCAAGTTGTTCGCGGTTGAGAAGTAAATCGTGAAATTGTGGAATTTATCGTCGATCGAGAAACGAGGGACAGAGTGAGCAAGAACGGGCAAGATGTGGTGGTTCTTTTTGTTGTTGATGCTCGTGCGGTCGATATGGTGCGCACACGGAGCCTGCGAGCCGATTCGGATAGAAATGTGCCGCGGTTTGGGATACAACGTGACCGCCATGCCGAACCTCGTTGGCCACGAGATTCAAGGGGACGCCGACTTTACGCTCCAGACGTTCAGCCCTCTTATTCAGTACGGATGCAGGTGAGTCTCGTTTCTTTTCATTGCCTCCGCGTTTATCCTATTGACGCACGGTTTCGGAAAAATCGTATCTATGGTACCGTATGTTTATTTGTAACACTATACTTTGTGAGACTATGAGTGATGCAAATTTATTATTGTTAGTAACGGCGTGGTGCTCGGATAGTAAATATAGTTGTAGTAAATTAATTAATTGCTGAAATATATATCATTTGTCGGATTATGTACACTTTCTTCCACGTCAACTGACGTATGTCAAGGCATTCATTGCGACGTTAAATGATGGCCTTGAAAGGTTAGCTGTTGTTATTTGGGTGTTATAGTATAATGGGATCCAATTCTTCATGTACATCATTCTTAATCGAGTCCGTCATCTCATTGTTAGAAACGTCAGGGGCCGCAAAATGGATAATTGACCGCTTATGGAATTAGGAAACATCAACAAGAATTTCATCAAATCCAACAAATGAGAAAAAAAGCTTTAAATATCAAATATTGGGACAGAATTACAGAATGTGTGACTAACAATAACGTTCCACGCGTTACACCGTGCATTCAGCTACCGTTTACAAAAACGTCAACGACACCTACAATTTACCACAGCCGGTTGAGTCTCGTGTCCAGTAAGACGACTTTCGTCGTTTTCCTACTTGCCACTCGCTTCGTTCCAAACATATCCATTACTCCTCCGTCCTCGCCGAAATCGTAAAGCTGCGAGGTTTCGGATTGGCGTACTACGTCGCGGGAACGTCAGCAGGCCTGCCTTTTGGACTTTCGTGGACGCTCATTTGACTTTCGTCGCGACCCAAGCCGGGGACGTCGCCTCGGTGATTTGCGGTGACATTACGCCGACCGCAAAATTATCCGCGGATGATGACTTCTTGAGCTATCCCATTTGTTTTTGTTTACCCGCTTCCCAGGGTTAAAGGAATGCGCGGCTGCGGTGTCTTACGTTTTATGCCCGAACGCTTCGCGCGTGTTAGAGAAGAAGCTGCTTACGAAAACCTGTCCTCCGGCAGCTTGCACACCGTGGCTGGTGTACTTACGACAGATGCTTTTTTATTTCTTTCAAATCCGTTCATTAGCATCGTAGTTGCTCGTACGACGGTCCGTTTTGAGAAACGTGTTGGCCGACACATATATCCGCGTGCGTTTTGAGGTTTTGAGTGCGTTCAAGAAATAGATGGAACGGGCAAGATTGTGATAGGCAATTGTTTGTTAGGGTACTGACAATGAGCATTACTCAGTTCCGTGAAGTATGCAGGCATAGAACACATTGCGTAAGATTGAAATGGACTGCAGATTGTTTGATGCAAGGTAGTGCAGTTTTACTTTTCGGTGAGAGAGGAAGGGCGGAAGGCAGAGTTGCGGGCAATGTACGGACGAAGGCATTGCGCATGCATCGTAAATGGGGTCGTTACTCCATCTGCAGCAATTTACATCGAACGTTGCCATCGATCGGCTCTACATTCTGTAATTGGACACACGTTGTTGCCGTTTGCTTTTACGTCTTCCCTTCGACGGCAGCGAACGTACGTCATCAATACGACTCGACGAAATTTACAGCCACATATATAAATTGGCAATGAAAGCATTCTCTGCCACTTCTCCGCTTCATCCCTCTCTTTCCATTAGACTGAAGTATTCGAATATTGAACGATACTCGGATAGCATACTCGAGTACTCGAATTACATTCGAATACGTAGACTGATTCAACATTCGTAAATCGGATAATTCGACTAATAATCCCATCCCTACTTGAAAGCCAGGCTTTTAGACCACGCTACATTAAACATTGTACAGTGCACCTATACTTCGCTATACGATCGTTCTTTATACGGCATTTTGCTATAACAGCCTTTTTTAATTATGACACTTTTTCGATTTATCGCCCACAACGTTTCGTTATACGGCCAAAAAAATACTGCACTATCAAAATGCTGTGTTTCGCTTTACAACCAACTTTTTCCGGAACGTATCTATGCCGTAAAGCGAGGTATGTATGTATTAGAATGAGACAATCCCACGCAAGGTCCAAAACTATCGTCCCACCCCAGCTCCCACATCCCGAAGTTCCTCGCTGACAATAAACGCAACAGACGTAACGCGCGCGGCGCATAACTCGACGCGGCACGAAGCAGGCATTATTAATGCATCGTCAACGGGGTCGTTACTCGGTCTCCGTGCAATTTGCGGCGACAGGCGATATTTATCGTGCCCCCGTGGCCGAGAGGGAGAGAACCCGCGCCGTTCTCGTTAGCTTATCGATCGCGCGGGACTCTTTAAATTTTCGGCGCGGCCGGATGACGAGGCCAGCGCGCTGCTTCACTCGTGGCGAGATGATGAGCGATACACGGACGGTTTTACGACCTGTTTCAGCGCCCAGCTGCACCTGTTCCTGTGCTCGGTGTACGCGCCGATGTGCACGGAGAAGGTCCCGTCGCCCATTGGCCCTTGCAGAGGGCTCTGCGAGCAGGTACGCGCACGCTGCTTCCCGGTTCTTCAAGGCTTCGGCTTCCCTTGGCCCGCTGCCCTCAACTGCTCCAAATTCCCGCCGGAGAACAATCATCAGCACATGTGCATGGAGGGCCCCGGGGAGCCTGGCCCGGCTAATCCGATTCAGGTAATCAGACTCGATGCACATCATGCGCCCGCGAGCGATCTTTTTCTTTCCACGATTTTATGGTCTGAATGCGTTTTTGGTTATTTTATTGGTTTTCGTTGTTTGGGGATTGCTTTGTGTATTCTGCTTTGAGAGAACGTGTCACGACGTGTTAATTTTAGGTGGCATTTGTGAACGTTTGGTTTTGTTACGCGTTATAGTTCGTGTTGCAGTTGTGTGGCTTGAAGGAACGAGTTGGTGGAGAGGAGTCTGCTTTGAAATTGTGTGTATGTGTGTATGTACGACCGTTCCTTTTTCAGGCGGTCGGTGCCGGCAATGGGCCCTGGGGCTGTTCGTGGTACGCCAAATCTGGCCTGTACATCTTCCTGAACCGTTCTGGGAGGTGTGCCGCGGCCTGCGACGCGGATATTCTCTGGTCGCAGAAGGACAAGAGACTCACCGAGGCCTGGATGGCTGCCTTCGCCACGGTTTGTCTCATCTCCGTTGCCGTGGCCATTCTCACGTTGCTCAGGCCGAGAAAACAACATGTCACCACCAGCACGGCTGGTAAGTTGGTTTGAAGATCCTTTGGTCTATTGATTACGTCGGTGTAATGTTCAGAATGATAAGTACTCCATTAATGTCAGTGTACTCGTATATTATAAAACTATTCGCAACTATTGAGCAAATATTTTCGCAATAATGATACTCGTGAAAAAAGCTGTACAAATTTGCATATGATTTATAATACGTTTTATATAATATCACCAACATCTTCAGTCTTGCGAAAGAATTTTACAATATCGAAGGTAACCAAATTACCAGAATGACACCAATAGTACAAATTTCGCAGTAGTTTCAGAGATATGTATTCAGATAGATGAAAAAAAGCGCCTGCTTCCCAGTAGAATATTCTACAAATCCAAACCTGCAGCTCATTCTCATGTCTTCTTCTCGTGTCGATTTTCAGAGAGAGCAATAGCGTGTCTGACCGTTTGTCACGCGGTTGTTGCGGTGGGCTACGTAATTCGATTGGCAGCAGGCAGGTTGGCCGTGGCGTGTACACCCGCTATTCCAATGCACCCTCAGGATCAAGTCGTGATATCCCAGCAGCAGCAGCAATATCTGACGCAGGACGGTCTCGCGAATCCCTACTGCGCCGTCGTCTTCTTACTACTCTATTACTTTGGAAATGCAGCCAGCGTCTGGTGAGTCTCAGAAAATTACCTTATGCATATTCATAGGCAACAGAATCTTCACCACAAGCTGATCGGCGTCGCAGCACCAGTCCTAGACATCTTGTTATGCGAAAAATAGCCATAGAGAACTTGGACGTTGATTGGATTAGGTATGCCCAGTGGATGACGTGAGTAGCAGGAAAGTTTCTTCTCAACCAGACGTGCTATAACAGCAGAAAGCGTCGCGTGAATATTTAGCGTTAGGCATCGAACCGGTTGTCTTATAAGAATCACCCTGTATATGCGGTCGGGTTTGATCGAGTTGGTAACTTGAGAGGTTGAAGCACGATCAAAGGAGGAAGGATCGAAACATGCGCGGGCCGTTTCGATAGAGGTGTTCGCCTCGAAAGGAATTATCGACACTGGCGATGCGGTCGATATTAGGTGCGTACCGCCAAGTGCTTTTAGCCTGGCTGGTCAGGTTTTAGTCAGGTTTTATCCCAAACACGCCTGATACACGCTCGAATATCACACAGCAAAGCGCTACGACTACATCAATTTTCCAGACCGCCTCACAATTAACGCGTCCCATAAACGGACGTTTGTTAATCATTATTCTGAAGATAAAATTGTTATGCATCATGGGGCATCGAAAGGGCGCGCTCAATTATCATTTATCATGCCAATCTTCTCGAACCGCGACAATGGTTATTCAACGAAAGCCGCAATATTTCAAGTCTCCCATGTCAAGTGTCAAACGACAATTGCTTCTTCCAATTTGAAGACACATCGTTAAATGCCATCACGTTAGCACATCCTGCATACCGTGGCATACCGTTGTATATCATCGTGTATCGCTGCATATCGTTGCATCGGGAGTAAGTGTCTTGCACCCTCGAAGCCGTAGGGCGCGCCGTTGCACTTCGTGCAAGAGTGCACCGGCTGAGACTACGGTTAGGGAGTGGAAGGGATAACAATCTGGCAACAGTGTTGACTCCCCTCGTGCCGCTAACGAGCCTCTGACTCCCATCTCGTCCCATCCCATCCCGTTTATGCTGAGAGGCTCATCTTAGTATATATAACGGGTGACACCCGAGAAAACCTCCCTTCCCAACGCAGCCAGCTCGGATTTCTTCGTGCACCGTGTCATTCAACTCCCTAGCGTTATGTCTACAACGAATTTTTACACCGTCGCAGGTGCGACGCCGTCTCACGTTATAGTTCATTGCACCCGGCTTCTTTTTCATCCTATTTTATTCTCGTTTCGTTTTCGGCTGCTCCGCAAGAGGCAGTCCGCGAAACACGGATAATCTCACCACCCTGTTCGAATAATCGAACGCGCGTATAACCAGTCTCTTAACAGCCCGGTTCGCGCGATGAATGCAAAGCACTGTTCATGATCGGACCAGTAGGCGCGCCTTTAATAACAACGCGTGCTGTACATCGCCGCGTAACGTGCCGCGCACTTATGTAGAATGGTCCAATAACAGTCGCGAGCCTAAATCATCGATGCTTCTCACGAGCTCGACACGAGTCTTCGTCATCTCGAAACGAGTCTCGCTTCAGCCGGCGAGTCCTCGGAATCGTAAAGAATAGATGAATTTGCTGCTGGTGGATATTTTTCTTTCAATACACACCGCTCGTATATGTACGTGTCCATATGTTAGTTAGAGCGTGAAGGCGAGCGAGCGAGTGCGACGTGTCTCTTTCCCATCTCTTTCCTCTCCGCAGTCGTAACGAAAGCACGACGGGGATTTACGATTATTGCCTTACGACGATAACCACTACTCGATCGAGGAATGTGAGACCGGCTCGCGCTCTCTCGAAGTGCCTCCGGCATGCTGGTTCGCGGCAGTTCGTGGCAGTTCGAAGGGCGAGATCGCCTTCAGCTTTGGATTTTTCTGCCAGGCTCCGCGGGGAGTTTGTTGGAGCGACGCTAACGAGAGGACGAGGTCGATCAAAAATGGGTCGTTTCGAGAATGGTGTCTGTTTAGACTACGGGATATCCGGTTCCAGATGGACCGAAGGGGAACGAAGTATTCGTGACGAATTTCAGTTTCGGGGCTCCTGTTCGGGATATTGGGAATATTTAGGTCGGCTGGATTTCGTGGTAAACGACGCTTGATATCTGGTTTTGGTTGGAATGATTTTCATAGATCGCGTTGTCAACTTGAATATTTCGTTGGGTGCCGAATATTGAGGACTGATCAAAAATGTGTCTACGTGCGAACTTGATAAGTATCTCGATTCAGGGAATTTCTTTCAAAAATTTAATTACATACCCGCACTAATTCTGTGTTTGTACGCAAACTTGATAGCAATTTCGATTGATTAACTTAGGAAATTTTTCCCGATTTTCTCTCTATCCGCGATATCCTGTCTGCAGCTCTTAGCACGTTCTCGAGGCTAACGTTTCGCCATTACAACCTGGCCGACTTAGATAGTCTCTCATAGCTGGTGATCGGCAGTCTTCAGCCTCCCATTTAATAATTTCAGCGCGTTATTACGTTATTGCGCATTCCGCTCGCGATCGCGGTACGATAAAGCCGATGTCCCGCGGTTCGATTTTAATTAAAGATACGCATCTCCGGAGAGTGGGACGTTGTTCCTTTGATCGCTGTACCCCCAAGCCACGAGAAAACGAGAGAGAGAGAGAGAGAAAGAAAAAGAGAGTGTACCTTGTTATCGAAGGTATCAGCCACTTCGACTCTTATTCTCGCCACATTTTCGCCTCGGACCTCCTATACAGACCAAACGTAATTTTCAACGCACCAAACACCTGTCTTCAATAATCCCTAATTAATTTACGAAGGAATTCAGCAGCTACGGTATCAGGAATATGAACACTCGATAAGATAGCCACAGTTCCCTGGCCGGCAAGGATGTGATTTTAATTAGAATCAGGTTTCAACTAGATCAAGTTCACAGCCATAACCCCGGCGTCCGCTGATTCAGCGATTAAACCCGAAGGCACGAGCAGCGCAACAACAACCTAATTGGCAGTACCATTCGACTCTCTCACATATCACCCCCGACTCCCTCGAGAAGATCGACGAGATTCAAGCCTCAAGTACACTTCTTTCGCCCAAGTGAAACGTCCGTTTTCGCCTCGAACCGCCTCGAAGCGTCCGCTTTTCTTGCAGGCGCGCGCTAATTTGGCGTTAAATGGCGATAGACGAGAGAGTTTCTTCGAGCTCGCGCGGGCCCACGTCGATCGGCCATTACGCTTCTTTCGCGATGCGAACAAGAACACCCGTTATGTGGGGACGCACGGTGCGAGAGGAGTTGAGAGGAACCTTGTTGCCAGATATGCATGGAGTCAATGGCATTCCATTTTAGAGAAAGCGAGTTACAAGGGGACGAGAAAGAGGGAGGGCTGGCTGAGGGAGAAAGAGGAGAAAGAAGAATACGAGGAGTGGGGGAAGGAGGGGAAGGGAAGAAAGGAGAGAAGAGAACAGAGGAGGACGAAGAGACTCGCGCAGGAGAGGCCTATACAAGGGAACGGGATGAGCAGGAAGGACGGTGGAAGGTGGAAGATGGTGAAGGATGGAGAAGGGTCCTTAGTCTAGGGGGGAGGGAGGGGAATAGAGGAGCGAGGGACGGTTAAGTCCTGGACCACAGAACGAGATGATTCACACACTGCGCGCGCTCTCGGCGCGGCGCAATTTGTGGTTCCAATTGTGCAAATCGGCAGGTTTGCTGAGATTCGCTGAACCGTATGCATCCTTGAGTCTTGTCTCTCGGGGGCCGTAGAATCGTCCTGCACCTGGACGTCTGTCGGGGAGAAGGATGTGGATGGTGGTTTTGTTTCTGAATTTTGAGCGACTTTTATGTGTCGATGAAGTGTATATGGGAATGAGTGTTAAGGGAAATGGAGTGACTTTGTTATAGCAAATGCATAGACTGTAACAATAATTATTTTATTTCATTAAATTTACAAAGATCTAGAGTATTTACGGTACTCTAAAACGTATTCCGTACATTCTTTCCATTTCTTTCATCCGCCCAGCGCTGCTCGTTCATCGTCGTAATAAAAGCCAGTGAACAGCTTCATAATTTGGGAATGTACAAAAAACGTCCCTCGCGAGAGATTTATATCACAGCGCCGGCGTCGATGAAAATTCGCTTAAATTCATTATAAAGACATTAAGTCGTTAAAATTTTTCGTTATTACGCCAGTCGACGCTCGCCGTAAATTACTCGGAAGTCGCGGCGCTCCTTTTACGATTTTTATTTCCTTTACTACGCTTTATCACGCTTTTTCATCCTCCCTCCCGCCGCATCCGTTTCGTTCTATCTCGCCGAGGGGAGCAGGTGTTGTTCCGGTAATATAATTAACCTCACTCGCATCTTTTTCTCTCCTTTTCGCTCATCCTCCCGTTTGCCCCTCCATTCCTATTCCCCCCCCCCCCCCATCCTTTTTCCACCGTCTTCTCATTTTCTCTCCTCTTTATCCGCTCTTCCTTTCATCTGCCTTTTTTACCCTCCCCCCTCCCTTCGCCTCGTCCCACGAAACGGACAGGTGTCACGAGCCGTTCTGCTCAGTTATACATTCACGCTCGTTAATTATTCAAGCACCAGCCACGCCCTTATCTCTTCCTTCCCGCGGTAATCCTTCGAGCCAGTCGCGATTTCATTCCGATACGAGGATAGAAATATCCAGCGAAATTGAA
This sequence comes from Priocnemis perturbator, assembly GCA_963942575.1. NCBI lineage: Eukaryota > Metazoa > Arthropoda > Insecta > Hymenoptera > Pompilidae > Priocnemis > Priocnemis perturbator. Next base: position 11,292,386 of record OZ012655.1, on the reverse strand, counting down.
TCGTTGCGTTTAATCGCTCCACCCTCATGGCCTCTCGCGAATTGTTAGGTTCCATTGGGAGACAGGCGGGCTCTTAATTGCAGGCTCGCTATAAATAGCGAAACCGCTGTTAATTCACTTCACTGGTCTGTTGCAATCATCGTGTCACATAGTAGACATAGTGTCCGTCGAGACGAAGTTGCTGCTCCACGATAATTTCAGATCGTTCGAATATTCAATTCGAAATAAGACTTCTGTCAAGAAATTCGAGAATTATTCAGGAATTTCAAGAAAATATGACTGTTAGGCAATTATGCTTTATGAGTGCAGAGAAAAAGTAGGATAGATTTTCGAGGTTTAGTGCCTCGTTGAGGAGTGTCTAAGGTGCGCTGGTGTGCACGAGTAATCGTTTTATGACGCTGATTATCTCGACGATACAACTATTCACGCTTATTCGCGCGATTGTGGATCCTCGCTCGAACGAAGAAATAACGAGAGGAGCTCGCTCGCTGCCATATACGTTACGTCGGCTCACTCTTCCTCGCCCATTGTTCGCGCTAATTAATAGCGGGATATGCGCACGAGTTGCCCCTCGCGTAATGCTTCATTCGATTAATTTAAGCGGCGAACTTCCAACGAGACGGAATGGCGGCAAGAAGTTTCGTAGGTTTACGTCGGGCAAGTCTGACATGTGCTGAGTGAATGTTGTGGGTTGGTTAATTGACTTCTATTGAACTACTTTCGTCCGCTGTTAACGCAGATTGAAGCGAATTTTAACCTATGTTTCTTTGAGTGTTTTTATGCAATGATTTGAATCGCGGCACTGAATTATTATTTACGACATAACGAAATATAAGCGAAATATTCGATTATTTCAGATTCTTTATTTAGACCAGTTTTACAGTCACTGAGGTTTATGTTAGAGTGTAACTCGAACGCACGTATACGGCAATTGCAGTAACTTGAGTCAATAGACGTTCCGCAAAAATGGTAACTGCACAAATAACCGGGAGCGATAAATGCAGCGATACCGGTAATCGTGTTCAAACCGAAAAAAGCACGCAGGTAGCGTTCGCAGGCACGCACACTACGGCACGGCCATTTCGCGCGAACCGACGTGTCTGAAAAAGGTCGATAGCGTAAACAGCGATACCGGTAGAAATTCTCAATTTTTTAACGGGCCTCTCACGCCCAAGCTTTTTTTTTACCGGACTCCAAACCATACGACCCCCTTAAGCGCGCCTAACGAGACGTGCATGAGACGGGAGCATTTTTCACTTGGCCACTTTGGCAGTTTTATGGGCCGTGCACACGTTGCGTGACGATAATGAGATGGCGACGATTATATTCCCGATGTATGGAGCCTTGGCGAGCGACTAATTACGCTTCGATAAGCGCGAAATAACCGTAAAAACGATATAACCGAGACGGGAAAACGTGGAAATGGAAGTGGTACGCAATTATTTCGAATAATGGTAGGAAAATATCTGCAATAAGTGTACTAGTACTTGAACGAACGAGTATCGAAGTTTTGGAAGTGCTCGCTAATTTGCTAGCATTGAAAACGTTCGATACTTGATCGACACTTGGAAAAACGAATCGATCCATCGAGTCCACTTGCCTTTGCCGAGCACATAGCAAGGTTCGAATTTGCGATAAATGAGGAGCGACAGAGATTCATCTTTCACTTATTGTTAGCCCTTTTTCTACCCCTACTCACACGAACTCTTTCACGCGCAACCGTCTTAACATGCCACGTCTCGCGAACGTGTTCACAAGCTGTCCCCAACGTAACCGAGCGATTTGAAGAACCCCTTTCAAAGGATGCAATTTTGTAAATCAGTGTGAAGCTGCTTCGTTTTATCGGCTCTTAAGCGTCGAGCCCTTAACTCTCGTCCTTGACTAATTCAACGAGGACAACCGACCACCATAATTTTCGTCGGACTCACCCTTACACCCCATGTCTATTCATCCTTATTCATCTCACTGCGCCAGCCAGAATTCACAGTGGCATGAGACGCGAAAAGCCAAAAAACGAGTGCCACCGTGTCGCTCCACTTTCGCACGTGTGCGGAAGCGAACGTTTTTCTAACAATGAACCACGTTATCATTATGCCCGGATCTAAGCGTCGAATTTCAATGGCTCGACAATGGGCATTCACACCGAGCTCTGCGGCGGGGCCAGATGCAATTTATTGGCAGGTGAAGATAATCGAGCTCGGCCAACCAGAAAACTGGACAGAACGAAACGAGACGCGGGTCGCGTGACTCAAATCGTTGCTTTTCCTTTTTCTCTCCTTCCACGCCAAGCGTCTCCTCGCTCGCTCTCGTTGCCGTCCTTTTCTTCCTCCTCGACAGAGGCCAGCGTGCGCAGGCATGTTCGTGCCGTGCACAGGAGAAATTTGCGAGACGGCCCGAGATATCTTGTTGTGAGCGGGCTCGTTTCGTAGGCAGCGTGTGTAGTCTGGCGCGATCGCGAAATAACAGGCGAAAGGGAAATGCAGGGAAGGAACCTATAGATTTTTTATAGCCACGCACTGTGTCTTCACTGCATCTAGATTGGTCAGATTTTGTTAGCCAACTGTTGGCCAGATACGTCTGCGTCTAGTCATAAGAAAGGGCTGGGGGAGGGCTATCGAAGTATGTTTCAATTTTTAAATCACTTCATTTCAAAAAAATTAAACTGACTTCAAATCTAAACGCCTCTTCTTATAAAAATAAAAAACGAGCAAGTTCTGCCTGATGCATTATTTTCCCCCAAAAATCGATTCTTCACCTACCATACATACATAGATCTGTAATTTCACGTTCCCGTCAGCTTTCGCATAAGAACTATCCAAAGAAAGACGTTCTCTGAAAGTTTCCCGACCAAAACTATACGCGCATGTTTCATGCATACATCCACCAAAGAACGACGCTCGCCAAACCTCTCGCAGCCAGCTCATTCGCTCGGATGGGCCAGCAAACGAAAAAGCACCCCGCCATTCTTGCCCTCGACCCACCCAAATCGATTTCGACATCTCTACGATCCCGTTCCGAGAACGGACACACTCTTAAAAGCAGGGTGCGCGCGCATTGAGCACAGAGGGTGTGCGCGCTCGACTCGCAGCGTCCGAGAAGCGATTACGTCGTAAGTGCAGTGGTCGCGAGGCCAGAAAGGGGGATGATCCGTATTCAAAACGAGCCGGAGGAAGAGGTTTCTTAGAAAATTCCCGAAGCACGGTCAGGCCGGGGTCTTGAATGGCCATCGGCCTCTGCCGGCTACCGAGCGAGGCTAGTTTGCCGCTTTACTTGTTGCTTCTGTGTTACTTGTTGCTCCTCGCCTGTTGCGTCACCCTTTTCGAAAGGGCTCGTCGGTCTCGCTTTCCTTCCTCGCGTCGTCGTTGAAACTCGAACTCGCGCGCACTGGCCCTCTTGCCCGCTGACAACGTGTTATTATTCTCCTTTTTCCCTTTTGCTGTGTTTTTTTTCTTTTTTTTTGGTGCAGCGTTTGGGGAGGGAAGGGGGGTGGTCTTCGTTTTGTGGCCCTCATTTTTTCTCTCGACCGCGCAGATGGCGTCGGATTTCGTGCAGCGCGTCCCTTTCGGTCCACCTCGATCGTCTGTTCGCGTTAATAAATCGGAATTCGGGAAGATGCGACGCTTTCTCGAGACCGTTACTTCGCGGGGTGTCGTTTTGGTTTTTTTTTGCGGATTTTATGTTGACGTTAGAACGATCGAGCTTATTTGATACTTGTTTGATATTTCGCTGGTGGGATTGGTCGTTTATTGAGAGCATTATGTGTTTTTTGAGGAATTTTGTAGTGGAGTATGTAGATGATCGATGTGTGAGAATTTCACGAAATTTCAGAATCCTTTCAGTGTCACGGACAATTGCAACACAAGTAAAGGATACTTCTGAAGCAAAATTCACCCGACAATCGTGATTGTAATAACTAACAATAAACCAGCATCGATGCCTCCGAGCGACGGTATTGTCGAAAAAAGTATCGAATCCTTTGCCGACGCCACGTCGATTGCATAATCGACCCGCAACACAAAATTGCCGATTTGTCGTGGATTTGCATGAGAAAAGCTGACAGCGACGCTCTCCACTGATACAAGCCGACGCGTCGCAAAAGTCTTGCACCCCTCAAACGTAATTGCGGTATTAGAAACTCGGATCTCAGCCGAAGTAACACATTCGAATGGCCAGACGAGCAAAAAAGTCGGACTCTCCCAGCGACGTGTTAAACAGTAATTGCCACCCTTGCACGAAATCTCGTTACATCTCGCGCCTCGCACTCCTATCCTGCCCTCGGCTAAACATTGCGCGCGAGCTGGGCCGCGCTTGTTCGGTAAATATACGTGTTAGTAATTGTCACGTAGCATCCTCCCGGAAAGAAAGGAGCCCGGCCGGGCCGCCACACTGACTCCCAGCAATACTTTGTACACCGCCGCAATTACCGTGGAGTAATCTCGCACGTAACATCTCGCCAGCGAATCGATCGGAAGCCGCTAATGGCCTTCCTCGAAATTCGCAGCTTTCTTCTTCCTCATCGTCAAAGTATCGACACTTCTCACAATCGGCCCCGCTCTTTCTTCTCCCCGAACAATTCCGAACATAACCTCAGACAGTCGCCATTGTCCCATCGAAAGCACTCTCGGCAGATCTCGAAACTTAAATTCGGCGACTGGCGCAAGCTGAGGAATACGCAAATCCGTACACCAGGTCATATGTGTCTGTCTCTATGTGTGTGTGTTGATACTTTAGCCGTGGCTCGGGGCGAAGGTTGAAAAAGCAAAAGAAAACGGGCGAGGCAAAGGTTCGAAGTCGGGGTATAAACATGAGGGTGAAAGAGAGAGCAAGAGGGCGATAAAGCACGAGATAAAGGCAGAGCGAGAAGAATGTATCGGAGTCGGAATACACGAAGGCGAGTAGAGGAAGGATGGAACAAGGGATAAGGTGGAAGGGAGCGAGGGTGAGGGAGTGAGAGGAGGCAGTGTCGAGGAATAGAGAGAGAGGACAGGACAATGCATGGGAGTGCTATGGGGTCCATGGACCATGGCTTCGTGGCTTCGTGTCCGCAGGGCGCGATGTTTATCGGCTCTTTCGATGTAAATTATGGCTGTACGCTATACACTTCGCTGCACTACCCTATGGCCCGGCACACACGTGTGCGCGCGCTCGTGCGCACTTGTTTATGGTGTGTATATGTGTGTGTGTGCACGGTGTACGATGTCCGGTTTCGATGGTGCCGCTGCCACCAACGACCGTGCCCGGTGTCCCTTTCCGAACTTGACTCGTTATTTATGGGGATACCGTGTATAGGCTGAATATCGCACCGCGGGAGTGTCATTCGGACGGGAATAAAGTTTCGGGGGAAAAAGTCTGGCGAGAGGAAATAGGATACGAGATACTTGTACGTTTTATAAACTCTGGATGACTGTTCGACGTGTATGGGAGGCCGTTATAGATGTAATTGAGGGAAATCTGAGACCTGACTGGTTGAAATGGAAATGTGAGAAATGTTTAGGATCTGTCTCTGGTTCTAGAGTTTGGAGTGTTTTTAGTGGGATTACGTACGTACATTAAGTTTGTGCGGGATTGTGTAGGAATGTACTGCTTATCAAATTCGTGACTGAGAAAGAGCTATGTTCGAAGTGAAAGGTTAACGAAATTGATGTAAGAACTTGTGGTCTGTAGTGTATGTTCAATCGTGTGCTCCATTAAATTTAGAGAGTGTACACACGTCTCGTGCATTCGTGGCACCTCCTCGGAGACTCGTTTGTATGAGTCTGAGTCCAGGTGCGGGAACAGTGAGTCCACGGAGGTGAAACGGATACGTTTGTACGTCCAGAGAGAGAGTAATGTGCCAATCAAAATGGCGGATTAATTAGAAACTTATTAGCGCGTAAGCTGAGCGAACGCGATGTGTTTGCGCAAGATTAAGTGGACTAGGTAGATTTGAAAGTTCGAAAAAATCAATTCTGACAAATTTCAGAAGGAGTTATCGTGATTTTTATCACAATATCCACGCAAACATCAAAATCCCACAAATCTTCGTCCGTTTTCCTGGAATCTTGGTAAAACCGGATTTTACGCAATTTGCCTCATTACGTCATACTCCCAGTATCATTGACCTGCAAACAACTTTCGTTGATTAATTTCTTATTTCATAAAGTTCAAGCAACTACCCCTAAAAAAAAAACATCTATGCATTTGTAGCTTTATGCCTCGGCATAGCAGTTTCTGCGACAAAAACTGTTGTCGAGCCATACTCGACAAAAGTGTGCAAAGAATTAAATCCGATTGCGACGAAAAAAATGCGGCCGAGTACGTCGAATCGTCGGACTTCCGAAAACGCAGGGACGGGTCAACAATCCATCCTGCCGCGAGCGTTTCGGACGGAATCGCGCAAAAAGCCGCACGAATTTGTCTTGCCCGCGATATTTCTTCCGTCGTTCGTCGTCATCCATCTCCCGCGCCGCAGAAGTAGGTCGACGACCGCTGTGGGGTGCTCGTACGCACGCATTTTCTTTATATGGCTCTCGCCAGTTTGGAAAGTGGTCACTGGGCGAGTGTGAACGAGGCCTTTTTTGGAAAACGGCGCGCGGCCGCGTCGGGAGAGATTTCCAATTAAGTTCTTTCTGTGGAAGCGCGGATCGATGAGTTTCGCGGGTCGCGCGACGCGCTCGCAGCGCTTGGACGAGTTTTATATAGTTTCTTGCCGCGAGCTGCCCTCGACGCGAATCGTTTGTCAGCTTGGTTCGCTTCAGCGACCGAGCGCAGCTGGAAACTGTGGAAAGAAGTCTGCTTCGGCGAGTAAATGTGAACGTACGCGTATATATGTCGCATCGAGAGCATGGAATTGAATGAATCGATGCTGGAGAAGTGTTCTTAACCGCGAGTATAGGTGAGAAAAATTAGTAGCAGGAATTACGTTCGGATTATTAAATGTGTAACATAATAAATTGTATGAATTTCCATTAATTTGATTTAAAATATTAAAACCACTGAATCCACGCCATCATCCGACGTACACACGACGTCCGCATTGCTCGCGAATCGTGTCCATCATTCCCCGACATTCCTCTCAGCGATCGCCAAGAACCTCCCACTTTACATCCACCGCGCTCCCGAGCCACACTTTCGCGGCCGAACTCGCCGTTAATCTCAATTTCCAACGAATTTCCATCGACGAGCTGCTCCTTCGGTCCCTCGCTCCTTCCGTCGAGCAGAAACTTTCTACGCCACTGGCGCGGGTCGGGTCCGAAGGAGTCCGGCGCTCGTTCGACGTTGGAAGGGCTCGGTGGTAGGTAGTCAGCCGGGCAGTTTCGTGTTTCCTTCTCTCTTTTTCTGCCTCTATTCTTGCCTCCTTCTCCTCTTCCCTGCTTCGTCCTCCTTAGCATCTCTCCACGGCCTCGCGTTTCACAAGGAAAAAGGACGAGAGCGCGGACGGGAGGGAGAAGGGAAATGAGTGTGCGAGAGAGAGAGAGAGAGAGAGAGAGAGAGAGAAAGAGAGAGAGAGAGGGAGAGAGAGAGGGAGAGAGAGAGAGAGCAGGAGAGCTGATCCATCATTTCTCTTCCCCGACTTCGAACCTCCGGGCCTTATCCCTTAAGCCCCCCGCTCTATAGGATTAAGGACCCGGATCCGAGAATTCCTCGATAATTTATCCGAGATAAGGCTCGGCCGGTCTCGGCAGAAACTCCCCTTACCTGAGTCCAGCTCGATAACGAGCTCCGGAATCGTGCCCCCAGCGTGCTTTTCCATGGGAAGGAAAAGGTTTCAGGTTGAAGGATTAGTTCGACGAGACGCGGAGGGTGGAGACTCAGGGGAAGTCAAACAAGTGGTTGGATGACAGAGCGGATTCTGCGCCAGGGACGGTGTTTGTCTACGTTAAGCATTTTTTATTTTTCGGAGGGGTGAGAAACGACGAGTAGATAGTAGAGAAGGTTTCTTTATATTGATTTATGTATCGATCATGGCGGTGAAAATTGGTTTATGTAACAGTGCTTGAAGCGAAAACGAAATAATGATATAAATCAAATATAAGAAGCTTGCCTATCTGACATGTTTATTAAGGCAATTTTTTTTTTCTATCGAACACCTCTAACAATCACCCTCCAGAATGACATATCGTTGTCGAACCCAATTCATAGATCCACAACGCGCTACGTTTAATTCTGCCGACCGATGTTAATAAAAGTCGACTTTTGGGAGTCAAACGCAGGACCCGAAATTCATGCAGCTCGCGTGATTCCTCTCGGTCTTGCCAATAAAACATGCAAAACGAGGCAGACAATTGACGACGCCGCATAAAGGACGGTCTTTTCTGAAGTCAAAAACTCGTTGGCTCGCTCTGTGAACGGTGCCGGCCGATTTGCGGGGTGGTCAATAAGGATAATGGGACGTTACCACACCTCATTTCGGTACTCGTTGTGCCTGCTTACGCATGTAAGCGTACCGCAATTACCGGGCGTCTCGATTTGCGTGAGCAATTGCAAGATTCCGGAGTCTTGTCTCGGGAGGAGGGAAGGAAAGAGAGGAGGGAGAGAAGTAGAAGGTTTTTGAGACGAGAGGAAGAAGGGGGAGCCTTGTTGACGGACAGTAATCGGTCTCCGGATGGGAAGGGTAAATTTCGGGCGAGCGTTCGTGTGTAAAATCACGACCGGAAGAAGGCAGGATAATTTTGACTCCGCATCCTGCAGTCGCTGATATTATTTGCACGTTACGTGGTGGGAATGCCGAGTGTATAACGAATTGTGCCAGGAAACTGAAGGATCAGATTCATATTAGAAATGCTAATGAGACGGATTTCGATGATTTAACGTTTGTGTAAAAAATTACGATATCACGTGTTTGCTTAATGGTAAGAGTCAGTTTAATATACTCGTAAAAAGCGGTGCCTAATCATTCGAACGAGCCAATCGACGCAGATGCAAATTAAATATCCGGAGTGGAAGATGAAATCGATCGGCGCGACAGAGTCAAGCCTCATTAATCCATTAAGTCGGCCGACAGACACTGTCAACGACTAATAACCGTCCCAGTCAGACTGCCCGCCATGTTCATCCCGATCCTCTCTAGCGAAGTTGACGTATTTCCAAGCCTGTTTAATCTCGTCAAAGCGCATATAATAAGAGCGATTATCGTCGGGCGAGAGATGGACTGTGTTGAGTGATGGGGGATCGAGGATGAGCGTTGCAAAGAGGATGACAGGGACTGGGAAGGAAAGGAAAACAGGTCCAGAGAGAATCGGGACGGTGGGAAAGCAGGTGAGGAGAAATTGAGATGTGTCCGGAGCATGGTTGATGGCAGGTGTCGAGAGAAAATGGCAGGTTGTCCTTGGTCGTCAAGCTAGAACAAATAAGATTAACTTTTACCCGCCGCACTATGCATAATAACGGCACGGATGCCGGTGTTAATGCCACGGCCGACCCGCTTTAATATATTCCAGCCGTCCCCAGACTACGAAATCGTATAATTCTCAATTACCAAAGGAGGAGTCTGTTTGTTCAACGATTTACACCCGGGATTCTCCGTAAATTACATGATTGCACATTCGCACCGGGGCGCGCGGTTCGTCACGATAGAAAGACCCCGACACGCGAGAGAAAGAAAGCAAGCAGAGAGGGTAGATTGCCGTAGACGGGAAAATGAGAAATCATAGAGCGAGAGCGCCGGTTAGCGGCAAGCGAGTGTCGGGAGCAGGAAATCAGAATCGGCGTGGTCGGTGGCCACTCTCGCGAGCTTGACTTTGCGAAAGGGGGTGAGAGTCGATCGGAAAAAAGAGAAAGACGGGGGAATGGGGAAAAAGAGACGGCGAGCGTGATGGAAGTGGCGAAGGGAGGGGAGGGAGGGAGGCTGCACCTAACGACTCGCTAACTAACAAAACAAACACGAGGTGGCTAGTGCCCCTCTCATCTCATCTCGCTGATTATATACCCCGCGGCGACCCGTATATACGACGACGGATTCTTTCTCCCTCTCATCGTTCTCTCTCTCTCTTTCTCTTGCTGCATCTCCCTGTCTCACCCTTTCTCGTACTCTACCTCTTTCTCACCCCTTCTACTTCTGCCTCCCACTTCGCCTCGTCTTCTTCAGCATACTGTTTTTTTCTTGCCGCGGCAGTTTCCACCTCATTTCGGTTTCGAAAGCATATTTTTGCCCCAGCAGTTTCTGCTTCACTTATTCTGTTGTCTCGAGACACTTTCCAAAGTTCTTTTTTTGAAAGTGCGTTTTTCGCCGATTGTAATTTACATCCGACACCGTTTTCGACAGTCGTTTCGAATGAAAGCAATTTGTAGAATGACGGTAGAAAATGTGAGAGACGCATTTCTTCTCCCGCGTTCTTGTCCGTCTTCCTCTCTCATTCTTTGTCTCCCCAGCACCTCTCCCCCCTTTTTAGCCGTGCTCGCTCCAATCCTCCGGGGTTGGCCAACCTAGCGGACCTGCCGTTGGAGGCTTCTTTCCTCGAGGAAGAGCGCACTTCGCTCGTTGGCGAGCGACCCACACCCCGCTAGCAGCCATTATAGATACCGATGAAAGATTCACCGAGAGGCCAGGACCGAACGAACACGCGAGCTACTATGGAATTTCTTCGCCTGCAATTTGCCCCTGTCCAGTTTCCCGCTCCTCTCGACACTTCTCGCTTCTCTCCCGGTGAGGCCCGAGCGCAAGACTCTGAAGTGCACTTTCTAACTTCGCTCGCTTCAGCTTCGCCGACGGCGAACAATGTTGCTTTTGACAAAAACGTTACGTGGGAAACGAAGTTTCGGACCATTTTGTTTGTCCGGCATCGTTCAGTTCTTTGTCACTGTTCACGCATGGGCGGGGAAGAAAATTGATTGCCGCTGCTGGAACCGTGGTTACTTGTTGTCGAGTAATAACTGGGCTTGCTGTTAAATTGAAAATTAAATACGAAGGAATTTTCTTCTACTTCCACTGTAATTGATATTTTAGCAAAACAATGCTTTGAGGTTCGTGAAAATCTCTTGCGAGTCTACTTCTATATCTTTGCATCATGCGATCGTTCCGACGAATCCCATCCAAATTCTCCCGCGAAGGTCGCCAATAAGAAGGCGAAAAAATTGGCACGTACCTGCGGAGTCGTAAAAGTCGTCGCGTCTTGCATCGGCGTTACTTTGCATCGGGGCGCGCGCGCGCGCGTTTCATTCTCCTTCGCAGAGGCGCGGCGGCTGCCATTATACAGCGGTGAAAGATTCCCTCGGCGATGGCACATTCGGAGGAGTCGTAAAATCGACCCTTCTTCCAGCGAGTCCGAAACTGGTCCGTGACGCCTCTGTTTGCGAGCCGAGTTCGGCCGGAGTGCGCGCCGCTCGAGAGAGTTCTTTCAGTCGAGTCGTTCGATTAAAAGCAACGCAGTCGCGTGTTAACGATTCTTTTCTTTTTGCTGCAGTCGTCATATTTATGACTTCATTAGGTGCATAGGATTTAGGTATTTAAATTAGGGATGAAAACTTTCGACTTACTTCGTGTTGCATTGATTGATAAATAATCGAATAATATCAAGTACTTATGAATACCTCTGATTACGTCAAATATACTATTCTCAGGTACCATGAGTACTACTACAAATGAAATCCACCTACTCTGCACATACTACTTGACACACCATTAAATCTTATACACTGATTTCCTCGCCTCAGTTCTTCAAAATATTGAAAAGTGAAACGAAATTAGCCGATCTCTAGCTCAAACGCGTTTTCTACCGCACGTTTATCTGGAATCGTCGATAAACGCGTGAACACACACCCGCTATCTTTACCCGTCCCACCAGCCACACTTTCCATAAGAAAGAGAGTGTCCCAAGAAACGAGAAGATACTTCGTAAGCGTCAAGTCGGCCGTTCTCCGACGTGTCGGCTCATTAGCGGCGGCCGATTTCTGACAAGTATCGCAACCACAGCGAAATACTGAAGCAGAAGAGCAAGACAGGACGAGTAGAGAGAGAGACAGAGAGAGAAGGAGCGAGTGGAAGAGAACGAAGCGAGGAAGAAAGGACGACGTGCAGATCCGTAATAACGAGGTTCAGCCTTCTCTCTCCGTGGAAACGTTAACGAGTTACCGTGGGCATTTTTATGACGAGCTGTCTCTCTCTCTCTCTCTCTCTCTCTGGCTCTCTGTGTATCTATCTATCCATCTCCTTTACGCGTTCTCTCTTGCGCAGAGTGACGGGGCCTCTCCTCTTTGCCCTATGGGAGATCGGCCTCGGTTTTACATAATAATTGATTACACGAGGAGGTCCGCGTATTCCTATGGAAATTGCCTCGTGTTTTATGGGGTTCGCCGAGGGACCTCCTACGGGACGGTTGATGGACGCGCCGGAAGATAACATCGCCAGATATAACGTCGAAAAACAAACAGCCTCTGCCCTCCACTCTTCTCGTCCGCTCGAACCTCGGCGTCACTTTTTCCGTGCCCGATCGCGAGAAGAAGAGGTTGAGAGGGTACCGGGCTTCTTTTTTTCTTCTTTTTTTTTCGTTATATGTCCTGAGATGTAGACGTTCCGTTTTACGTGGGTAGGCGTCTAGGCGTCATCGATCTATGTTTTCGAATGTCTAGATTATGCGTTCGTGTCTGGCGAATGAAAAAGTGTGTCTGAAGGTAGGAAGACGGGAGAAATAATGTAATCCAAAGTGCGAGGTTCAGAATTCTGTGTCGGGAGCCGCGGAACGTTGCCTGATTATTTAACGAATGCACGAAACAGGCGTCGCGACACGGCTGCGGGATAATAAACACGCATTAAACGGCAACTATAAAAATATTATGGGTTTGGAATAGCATTGGCCCAGAGACTCGTTCCATTAGCTCGTCGCGCGTGTTAAAAGAGGAGACTGGTCGTCGGACTTCTCGTGAAATTCCAGTATTTTTTTATGTTTTTTTTTCAAATCATCCGAATCCGCTCGGTTATTTCAGATTCGAATTCTGGATAAATCGCTTAATCCTGCCGCGGAAATTGACGCTGGTTTAAACCATACAGTGTGCAGACCTTCGAATATGTCGATGTATAGGTAACCCCATCTTCAATACATCGACCCTTGCATAGGTAACCGTAAGTGATCGCATCCGGATATTAACACGTAATAAAGTACGTGCGCAGAGTTACAAAGTGAAGCAACGTTAGTTTGGCTTCTTCCCCTGCATTCGACGGCATTTCTACCGTGCATACAAGGAGGTATTATGTACACAAACGTCGGAGAGCATGTGGGTTCCTTCCTCTTGGAAGAGGACGTGGGCACGGAAGGAGCGACAGAGATGAACGTGGATCGTAGGAGGAGTTAACATGTTGGCAGGAGAAAAAGGGAGAAGGCGAATGACGAAGCTAACCGATTATCAATTCCCTGAAATCACAGGCTTCGTGCTAAGGCTGCGATTCTTTTTCATCCTTATACTCCTTCCCTTGTCTCTGGTCATTTCGTTGGTCCTTAGCGCAGATGCATTTCGTCCTTCTTCACATGCAATTGCTTTCACTCGAGTGGGTCCCACAAGACCTCCTGTACTCTCAAAACTAGTATCTGTATTTCTAAAAATCGACGATATCAGACGGCGTGATCTGAATATATTTTTAATACAAAGTTTTATTTCCAAATCAACGAGAATTTCAGCAAATGTCAAGGAATGACTTACGTAAGACGCAGACATGAATTTCGTATGTGCTCGTGCACGCTTGCCTAGAAGTAAGTCTGAACGTTTATCACACGCAGTTATCACGTACCTAATCGTGCAATCCGGTAATTCTCACGCAGGAGAGATAATTTAATGGCGAGCGTGAAATCAATCAGGACGCGCCTTTATCGGAACATTCGAGAGCGGTTGGGCAGAAAATAAATGCGAAATACATGGTGGGAACCGGTCGAGTTCGCGGTGTCGCGCGATAATTATAGTCTCGCGGAGAATAATTTGCATATTTCTTGAAGACCAGCGACTTTTTTCTCTTTTTCTGGGGACCGGTACCAGTTCCCGAGACAAACTTTGGGAACAGGTAGTCTCTGCTAACCAGGTGTACGCCGTGTTTGTATACGTTACTACGTCTGTTTGCATGGAACGCGTGAAATATCTAGGAAAAAAAATAAGATTAAAAATCTTCGCGATAGTTCGTTGGTTTATATAACATACAACACGGTTTCGACATAATGTGCAAGGTAAAAATGAAGCAGTCATTTACCACTGTTACTCCCCCACCTGACACTTCCCTAATTGATAAAACATCGACGATCCACATATTGCAATCAAAATCCGATCCAATAATTAATTCAAATTAAAAAAGCGCAACCATTGTATAAAAATGACAAACAACCCGCTCGTAGCCTCTCGATAGTTCCAGCGTTAAGGTCCTAATTCATGATGATTCACTCCAAACCAATACTTACTTATTGGTATCCGCCAACCTTCGAGTCGCGCGCGCGCTATCCTTGTATTTAATTAAGACCGATAATTTATTGGCACGACTCCTTCCACCCAGCGATTCATCTTCGCAGCCCCGTGCTTTTTCTTCTCGCCACCTCCTCCACCGCCCATGGCGTTGCCTATCTTCTCTCTCTTTTTTCGATCGAAGGCCGTGGCCGCGACCGCTGCTCACCGTTGTTAAGTGGAAAACGTTGGGGAACGAACAGCGATCGGTGTTTCGATGACATGGATATGGCCAGCGATAATAACGATGCGAGAGGGACGTAATAGCGAGGCCGGTTCGACGATTAATAAATCGCCGAGCTGCCGAGAGGATCGTTTTCTGGCGTGGCCGGATGCGACATGTTGCCATTTAATGGTAACTCGCGGATAGGGAATCGAGAGGTTCTGGACGGATATGCGTGGACAAGCAAGCGTGATGTATATACTGTGTATACCTGTACTCCAGTCGACTGATGTACGGGGATGTTATTGTCTTCTGAACTACGTACGAGGAATTCTGAAATTTGAACTGCTTGTTTATTTCATGAAAATACATCATTACTCAAAATCTCAAGATTTCCTGCGATTCTCTTACGTGTCCGATTCTTCCTTAAACGAGCCTTAAGGTATTACTAGCGCTGGGTGCCGTATCAAAAATGGGCTCCATTATTTGTTTTCAATTGCGTCAGAAATTTCTCACGGTCCTGATTCAATCCATGCACACATTCCGTATACATATGTGCACAGTAGTATACTTGGCAATGATGCATACTAGCGTTTGTACCGCAGTTCAGGCTGAATACAAGCACTCAATTTACAATTTTATATTCACAATTTTTTTTCTCCTGAACTAGACTGTGAAAAGTCTTTTTTTTTTCTTTTAAAATGTTCCTCGAATGTTAATCTACAAACTGGAATTTTTTCAAAAAAAGTTTAAGTGCCTTTTTCGAGTTATTATCAAAAAAGCGTTTTATGTGATCATTACCATTACTTTAGATGGAGAAAACGCTAAACTTTAATTGTTAATAACTCGAGTTCTAGACGGTGGATCAAGTTCATTTATAAGAAAAAAAATTATTTTAAGTAAAGTGATTCAGCGCTAGTAATACCTGAAACGAGCTTAAGCTCATTGTTTCAACTTCTTCAACTCGCACATACATACTCGTATATATATATATATACACATCGAAATCCTAGGCAACGGTCCATAAAAAAATTAACACCACATTGCCAAAACGACCAGACCCACCCCAATCATTTCCATCCGTCAAAACGATCACAGCTCACTCGCACAACGCGTCCCCGCGTCCGCCGAGCCTCGCGTCCAATCTCACGTCCAATCTCGCGTCCAATCTTAGCTAACTAACCCGCGGAAGCTGCCGGTCGGTTTTCATTCCGCCCGCCGGCAAACGACATCAGTCGAGGTCGCAATTTTACGGCGAGTCGCGGCCGCGGAATGTCGAAGTCCGGGGAGAAGATCAGTGAAATCGCGACACAAAGCTGGTAACGTGCGGCCGACGCCGATCATAAATCTCTCCGGGCTTCGAGGACTCGCTGGCTGCCTCAGCCCGGCGCACTCTCGGCGCTGTCTGCACAATGTGAAGTCTACCTTTAAAGTGCTATCTATACCCTGTCACGCTTCTCCACGGTGGTCTCCGCGCGGATAGGATTTATTGAGCGTTTCGGCCAAAGTTAGATCGTCTACTAGAAATCCGCCGCTCCGTGCGCTCGTCTCTGTCTCCTTCGGCGCGCCACTCTGCTGCCTTTCCTTCTTTCTCGTATACTCTTACTCTTAACTCTTACTCTTTTCCTGCCTTTTCGTCCCTTTCCGCTTCGCTCTTTGTCCTGTTCCTGTATATCATTTTCACTTTGTTTCTCTTGCGCTCTCGCGCGGTTTTCTTGTTTGCTCCGCTGTCCGACTCTGTCACTTTCTCACAATCTGCACGTCTGTCGTCGGGGCCGACCCTGAGGAATGATCGTACTCCGTTTTCTATCATTCTGTTTTTGTCTCTATACTCTATCTGCTTTTTTTTACAATTACCTGTTCGATCGATCTTTTATTCCTGTATACAATTTTCACTTGAATGTCTCTCGCGTTTTCGTACACTTCTGTCTGCTCCTTCTCAGTCTCTCCATCTCAACCCTGAAAAGCAATTTTGCTCGAAATTTGAGTCTTCTCTCTTCTCTGCACTCCTTGCCTGTTTCCCTGCCATTTTCCATTCGTCCTTTATTCCTTCCTGTACATCATTTTCACTTGCTTTCTCTTCTGTACTCTGCCGTCTCACTCTGTCACTCTCTCGCAATCTGCCCGCCTCTCGCCGACTCGGCCTCGAAGAGCAATCTCGCTCCGTTTCCTATCGTTCCCTTTTCTTCTCCTTGTCTGACGACAGCGTGCCCACGAGCGGGGCACTCGCTCTACCGCGGAAAGACTTTGAGTGCTGCCGGACGATTTGTCGTTCGCGTCGTTTCGGGACGTCGTCGGTCGCCGCGAATTAAGTGCACGTGTGTGCACGAGAAAATTATTGTCCACGGCGTCCCTTTGTGGGGTGGTGGCTCTTCTTCTCCTCGTTCAATTCGTCGTCGTTCGTCTGCTACTCGGTCGCACGTGTGTTATCGTCTGGCGTGCTTCCTCCTAAGTCTCTGCTCTTCTCTTCGCATCTCATCCCTCCACGCATCTTCTTTTCTCCGGCTCCTTTGCGCTACGCGCATTACACGAGTCGCCCTCTTCAGTTCCATTTAGTTATGGAGAGACGTATGCACAGTGGCGTCCGCTAAATTGGTGCCTGACGATTGAAATTTTAGGTATAGATACGTCACGTATGGAATTTCCTTATGTGTACATGTTCTTGTTTAAATCTGATTCTTAATTTATATTGCAATATTAATCAACGCGTCGTGAAATAAGGAAAATAATGACATTTTTTCAGATGTCTTATTTAGATCACTTTCATGGTAATAAAATAGATCATCAGTTCGTCCCTTCATCTCATCCTTTCTTCCCAGCCTCAGTTCCCTCCTTAGGATACGTCTGCAAACAAGCCGCGATCGTATAATTACACAACCCCCTTTCTCTCCGTCCCAACTAATGCACGACAGCAGAATTACAAGCAACGATTTACAAGCCGACAAGATCGATTCGCGCGGACGTATCCGGCATACACGCCGCGAACACGATTCCGCGAAATATCACGAAACGAGTCGTGCGGATTGCATTGTACCGGTGGATTGCAATCCGGTACTTGAATCATGGCCATCACGGCAGACGTCTAAGGTCAGGTAGGCGTGTAACTGAAGGCAAGCAAGAGGCAGAAAAGCAGGCAGGCAACCTCTCGATCCCTCGCGTCGCCCTGGGCAAAGTGAACAGTGGGCTGAATCGGCGACTATGTGTGCACACAGGTATGCACGCACACGTCGACGCACGCGTGTACGTATCCGAACTCATACGTGCGTATTATGAGCGAAGTGAAAAGTGAATCGGCGGATAGAACCTGCTTGAAAAATGAGATTGAAAGTTTCGTATTTGCAAATCGCGAAATTAACAGTGCTGGTATCGTAGGTACACGCGTGTGTGTTCACACGCGCGCATGGATACGTGCGTGCGGACGCGTGGAGTGGGTAAAACAAATACTCGGTAATTTGCCAATAATTATTGCTCCGATCCCTTCTGCCTTCTTTTATTTATTTTCCTTCTTTCTTGCCTCACCCCTTAATCCTCCTTGCTGCTCCACGCAGCCCTCTCGTTTCTCTTTCGATCGCCCGGTAATTCCATTCCGCGCCGGAATCGATGCGGTCGATTATTGGCTCTGCTCGAGAGATTATCGTTGCAGCAGTAAAATGAAAAGGAACAACGAAAAAAGAAGCGGATAAACGTTCATCCCGCGAATAATCGTCTTCCTACTCTCTCTTCCCACATTCCAACATCCTGATTTGTCTCCTATGATTTTAATGATTTTGAAAACTGAAACTAAACATTTTTAAAATAAAGTAAACACCAATTCCACATCTGCACCAAAAAGTATATAAATTAATTGTTCTTTTTTGCGCACAATGCAAAAGTAGACGCGACGCAACCTACGTTCTGTCAAGTCACCGACCTAAGAACCTACAAATTATTCTATCCTTTTAGGCGCAGATTTCGAGTCGGTCTTTACTCTTCCTTTTTTTTTTTCAAGTTTTTTTATCGTCTCTCTCTCCGCAGCTCACAGATCCTTTCCTCCCCGTCATACATCTATCTCATTTCTCCCCTCAATCCCTTTCCTTTCCGTCTTATTTGATGGCGCGAGTACGCCTACCGCACGGCATGCGGCCAATCATCTCCGAGTGCAATTATTAATTATACGTCGGCGGTTAATGCTGGATCGGCTGGCAGATACACGTCGATTCTCGTTAAGCAGGCCTTCCACGAACCCCTCGGCGCTCCCACTTGTTGTTCCTTCCCCCGCGGACGAGAGGCGAAGAAGAGGGCGCCGGTGGAAGGTTGAAAGGAGGATGAAAAGAGGAGGTGAGGCTGTTACGGTGTAATGTAGGCTGCGAATGGTGCGATGCGTGAGCCTTTACACGCGCGCACGCCTCATTCCCGGCTCTCCGCTCCGTTCCTCGTGGCGAGAGTTGTCGCGACGAGTTAGGCAGAACGAGGCTGCGTCTGACAAACGCTGCCCTGCCTTGCCGAGCGCGTGTGTACGTGTCGGATGATGGGACTCGAGCGATTTTAATTTTCATATTCTCGATGAGCGTGCGAGAAGGGAAGAGATAGTGGAGTTGTCCGGCATCGCGTTTTCTTAGAACATTTTTGGTGTCTTTGACACTCAAGATGTGTGCTTATGAATGTGATGTAACGAAAATAGGATTTATTCACGTTGAAGTATGCTGGACGAAATTCGATTCTTTTTCCAGACTTTTTCAAGAATTATTTTAATTACGAGAAAACACCTGTCTATGTTTGATAAGAAGAAAGCGTGCTCGCCCTTCGACGGGACGTGATTGATTGCACGCAATTGGATGTGTTCGCACGCATCTCCCGCCTCGCGTCCCGTAACACCATTGACACGTGACGTGATTAATCGCACGTAATTTGCATCTCCATAGGTGGCGGCGAAAGATGCGCCTTCGCAATTTTCACCTGCAATGCCCGCCGATACATTTCGTACCCCCGAAGGCCGCTTTGTAACGCGCCGCGAAATTGACGTGTGACGTGATTAATCACGTGTAATATCGTTTCTGTAATGAGCGCGGTACATACGGCTCCGTGCGTTCGTGTACACACTTTAATGCACGCTTTGAAACTGCACCTGACTTCTCGTCTCTGGTAACTCGACTCTGTCTTCAAAGATCAGCCTTCATTCTAGCGTTAATAATAAAAGTAGATTTACTAAAAAGTAAGTTTTCAACATGACTTCTACTTGTCTTCTATATTCCTCTCCATTCCCGAGTCACTTTTAATTTGTCCGCGACTCGTCACGTCGCCCTTCAAAACGAACGCATTAAATCGCGTGATTAATTAAGCTTAATGTGCGCGGACGAGTATCATGCAATTTGCACCTGTAGCTCGGTGGAGTTATTTCGCGTTCGAGGGGAGTAACGTTACTAATGACACGTTGCGCGAGTTCTCTCCGAGCCACATTTCTTCGACAAAGGCCACGCACGCTGTCCGGCGTTAATCGCGGTTCAACGCTCTTTTCAGACTAAACGTCAGAAATTAAATCTCTCCGCTTTACACTAAAAAGCGCGCAAATTCGGATAGTATCCGAGTATTCGCATTGTATTCAATGACTATTCGAATACGTAAAGTGGTCGAATATTCGAATACCGGACAAATTCGACGAATAACGTCAGGGCTAGTTGAGATGCTCGAAATGCCAGGGCGTTTCGGGAGACGTGCCTTAAAATTCTTCGAGGCGTGAACGAGACGATTCCCTGAAAGCTTTCTCGGGTTTGCCGTGCACTCGGCTGCCTGGAACGACAGGCTGGAACGACTGGCTGGAACGGCGAGCGAGGCGAGAGGCAACCTTTTCTCGAGTGTGTTTGCTCCTTCCTATTTGCCGACATGCCTGGCCGGTAGCCGTGTCTTCTTACGGTTTCCGAACATCGACTACTCCGGCATGTACACGATTGACGATTGTCGACGGTAGCCCGAGCACACGCGCGCGCGCCCGTTTGTTTGATCCTGCGTAACCCGAATTCTGGGCGTCTCGAAAAACTGGATGAATGTGGCGAGCGATGCGGCGCACGAATTCTAATGGTGCCGGGCGTGAGTGGTACATGTTTTGTATGCTTGAATTAAAGATATTCGATTTTTCAATCGATTCAAAATCAAATCGTCGGAGATAGAGAGAGAGAGAGAGAGAGTCGTCATGCACGAACGAGATACGTATGTGGATACGGTGGTGCACTCTTCTCTATTATTGCTAGCGACAGTCAAGGCGGGCAGTTTCTTTTTCTTTTCACATGTGCACGATGTAACCTAACAGAACTTTTACTAACTTTGCACAAGCTGTACACGGGATTTCTGCTATAAGTGTTTTCAGAAGTAATACGATTTTGATGACAATGGTTTACAATATTATTATTCAATTTTGTAATCATTGCTTTGTTGAACTGCCAGCTTAGCACATCTCAAACAGTGATCAGCATTTCACAGTAATTCAGTATTCACTCAACAATTGTATTTGTACAACCACTGACATTGCAGTCTTTAACAAAAATAGTGTGCATCGCAAGACTTTGTTTCTTGACTCGCTGCTCGCCGGATTGTCTGATATTGGCGATTGACATGGATGATCGAATGAAAGGAACCGTGGCATTTTGCGCCGGTTTGAGCTGCACAAAAGCGTCGACATTTGCCGCGTCACTCCATTCATCACTGGCGGGCGAGATTCGACGAGCAAGTTTTTGCTTTTCGCCGTTCGCGCGACGAAGACCACGGTTTGAGGTAGAAGAAGAAAAGGAGAGACAGAGAGGGAACGAGAGGCAGAGGGGAAAGCGATAGTTGTCACTTGATCCTACCCCTTCTTTTCCCACCGTGCGCAGGGTTTCTTTTTCGTATCTTTCGTCGCCCCCCCTTTGTTAATGGAGACGTAAACGTCGGCTGTTTGTGTCCCCTGTAAAGTGACCGATCTCGGTTTCTGCCTTTCTTGCGTGAACGCTCGAAAAAGAGAGAGAAATTTTTAAATTAACGCTCGAAAGAGAGGGTAGAGTGGATGGAGGACGAAAAGCTTACAATTTGGTACTTGTCACGGTTGACTAAAACTCCCCGTTTATTTCTATCGCATTTGAAATTATTCTTATTTTTGACATATTTCTACGAACGCTCACAGGACGTATAAGTTGGTAAAAGGTAAAGTTCTCGTTGCAAGTGTACACGGTAGATGCTGCGACGAGAACATTTTTCCGGTCGAGTCAATAATATCGAATATGCAGGCGTGTCCAGAATGTTCATTTTGTACCGAGTAACGACAGCTTACTGTCGCCTCGATTCGAGGCCATTTTCTCCTTAACTCTTTTCCCTCGCCCGTATCAGAATTAATTGCCGCTCGATACTCGACTTCACCCGTGCCTCTCTTTTTCTACATTTTCTCTCCTTTCATTTATCGCCCCCTTTTTTTTCCTCGCCAAGACACGAAGAAACGGGTTCGCCATCGACCTGATCGGATTTTCTGTAAATAACGTAGCAGGTCTGCATCGAACCGAAAGTACCTGTCTGCTATATAAGTATACATAACGCGAGTCGATCCTCGAATACACATAACCACGAAGAGAAACGAAGCGTTCGACGAATCCTCGCACATTCCTTCGAGTACTAAACAATGATTCAATTCCATCAACGATCCAATTAAACCGCGACCGCAGCAAACTGCCTCTCCCGTTAATTCCGTCTCGGTGCAGCGATCGAAGTAAAGAGAAAAAGCGAGAGATAAAAGTCGGGCGAGTGTAAGTGCACGTCGCCCATGACAATCGACTAATTGCCTCTTAACGAACCTGGGGGCGGTCGACGTCGCTTTGCAAGAAGGGTTAAATTCGCGGTCTCACCTCGACTTTCGCCGCGCGGCGCCTTCCTCCGGCAATAAACGTCGTTAGTTTACTTTACGATGGCGTTAACAAGCCGCCTTAAGCCTGCTGCGCGCACGACGACGTGCAATGCGAAATGTCGCCCCGCCGACGACTCCTGTCTTCCGAAAGGTTCGCTTACCCTTTTCTCTCTCGTGCCACCGAGACGGCGAAAATTATTTTCGCCCCTGTCGTACCGTAGGTGTTGCGTAACGCGCGGTAAAGCTAATAAGGGTACGCCGACAAGTGTTCGGATGGAATTTTTTTTTCTCTCTCTTCTCGTTAAAATGTGCGTTTTAGTGCCGGTAATGTGAGAGACATATTTTTCGGTGCGCGCTTATTTTCGCGTTTAAGAGCTGAAATAATGTTTTGAATGATGGAACCTGTAGTACGGGAGGATACTGTGTTTTAGTAGAAATATAGTTTAATCTGTGTAGGACAAAAAATAGCCGTTTTCCGGTAAACGGGACGTAAATTTCGTAACACGCACCGTGGAATAGTTCCTCGAAGTAAAAGGCTAATTAAACGTGATGGATTACCGTTCGGTGTGCACGATCGAATCACGTGGGTAGCAGGCATCGGCATCACGCACGGCATACGAGATACACACACATATATACATATACCCAGAGAAAGAGATTGAGAGAGAGAAAGAGATAGAAGAAAGGAAAGAGGATAGAGCAGAGAGGAAGATCCTGCTCGTAAATCATCCTACCTTCTCGCAGATGCGAGATGGACGAGATGCACAAGTTCGTAGTATATGTCTCGTATGATCGACGGCCTCGGGATCGAGTTAACAGGTATGCGCACGAAGCCTGCCCACGTACTGAAACTTCCCCCTTTCTTCTTCTTTTTCGCATCTGCGTTCGCTTTTATCGACGCTCTTCTAACTTACGGAACTAAATAAATTCGGTTGATCTTCATTCCCGTCGCAGGCGTGTGAGTAGTAGGGCGAGGCAGGAGCTGAAGGGAGAAAGTATTGGAAGGTGATCGCGTGGAAAGAAAAGAAGTGTCGGGCAGGAAGGAGGCAGAAGTGGAATGCGAAGAAAGACGCGGGGAGGGGTTGAGAGAAAGAGAGAGACAGAAGAAGAGACCTGTAACTGGACAGAGGCGGCGGCGAAGTGTTTGCGCCTCGTTTGACCCGTTCACTGGTTTTCGATCTCGTCGAAGACTCGCGTGATTAATTAGTCGGCTTTCTACCAGACCCGCTTCGAACGCTCGATGAACTGGTTGGAGAGAACGGATGATTGCCGCCAGCATCTTCCTCTCTCTCATCCTTTTTCCATCCCCAACACTCCTCATCTCCCTCGCACCTTTTCTCCCTTCGTAAATGCGGTATGAATATGTGCGTAAATGGTTCGACGTCGGTGAACGCGTGCAAAGGTCTGCAAACGTGAGCATGTACCGGCCGAGTCCTACGGACTTGTTCAATCTCACGCCGCGCAGGATCATTGTTCATCCTGGCACCACGCCAGTGCCTCTCATGCCTGCGGTTTTCGGGCTCGGACGGCGGTTGCCGGATATTTCACGCTTCGTTCCTGTATAATGGATATTTTATGCCGTTCGACGCTTCTTTGCGCGCGCTCGCTCGCTCGGTGCGGCGTGTATTTTATGAGATCGGTCGGTTCGCGGGCCAATTGGAAGACAATGAGTTAACGATCCGCTTAAACGATGCCTGCCTTTCTGACGCCGTGTCGCTCTTCTCGCTTTCAGGTGGGTGGTGGTCTGTGCCTGGTGGTGCATCGTCGCGAGAAAGTGGACGAGATCGGCCGGCAACTGCAAGGAGGAGGGCTTCGGCTTGCAGCAGGGCTTCTCAACCGTGGGAGCTGTCGCTGCGTGGGGCTTGCCAGCTGCCCACACCATAGCGGTTCTTGTTACGAGGGACGTGGACGCTGACGAGCTTACCGGTGAGTAGAAATCATGCGTTTTGATCAGCAGTCGTCCAGAATTTCGGGTCTTCGATTTTGTGGGGTCATGCGCTTTCTTTTGACTCGAGATAGGTGATGGGTTGGGTCGTTGGTGTCTCAGTACTGAATATTGTTTTCTTGACGTTGGAAGTGTGGAAGGGTTGAAGTTTCTTGTTTGAAATTTTTGTGTGATGATGGCACACTTTTATATAACGATGATATAGAGAATTGCTGTTAAGAATATTGTGCGTGCTACGAAAATTTAGGAGTCATAGAATGCACTGCATATATTTTGTTTCAATGAAAATGAGGGAATGTGTTAAGAAAATATTTAAAAATGATTATTTTTATTATTATAATTCTTATTGTTTATTATACGGGAATATTTAAAATTGAGGAATCATTCTAACAAAGTGTCAAGCAAGTCCATAGGTTTAGTATTAATATTCGGTATGAGCTCGATGTGCGCCCAAGGGAGATACTTGAGTTTGGGATAAAGAGAGTCGAGTCGCGAAAGAAAGATAGAGGCTGGAAGGAATCAGGAGAGTCGTAACGAGGCGAAATCGAGCAACTAAAAGCGCTCAAAGGGATTCCTCGCGCGCGACGCCCACATCGTTTAGAGTGCCCACTTAACTCCGACTTTTATAATGGCACACGTTAGAGGCGAACGAAGCGAGAAAGAGCGGAAAAAAGGAGGATGACACTGAGCTACGTACTCGCGAAACCTCTCTGCGACGACGTTAAAAACTCGCGACCTCCAGTGCTTAAAACGTTCTCGTCGATCGCCTTTGATCGAGAATTAAATGTAAAGTAGGAAGACGTTGACACGAGAACTATTTGTCTCATTCAACGCTTTGTTATCATAAAGAATCATTTTTAAATGATGTCATTCTCCGAAATTTTACGATACACGTCTCTGATCTGTATACTCGAGGTGAAGTCAGAAAATTTCGGATAGTATGCTGATTAAAAAATACGGAATTATTACAATAAAATGTGAAATAAATTATTTGTCGCCTCTCAATAGTTCCAACGATATCTGTGTCGTAGGACGACAAAATGTCTAGCATCGTCACGCTCCAAATGTTCATCGAAAACCTGTATAGGCACCGTAACGACCGCATCCTCTCCCAACCCCTTTTCCAACCGACAATAACGATGGCTGACACTTTTGAGTCATCGTCACTCGACTTCTTCACACCTCACTCTCTGACCACTCAAACTGTATTCGTCACCTCGGCCTTTGATCAGATGCTCGTTAAATTCTCGAGTGCGTCGCTAACGTGCTGCCTCTACCCTCTTCGTCACCCCTTTCTAACATCCCCTTCAACGTCCCCTTGAAACATTGACGACCTGACACGTGGCGTTAATTAAAATCGAGTGCGACGCGTCCGTGCTGTCTCTAACCTGGAACAAAATTGTTCGCCAGTACCGATAGTGCAGTTATTCATTTATGCTGATGTGGTGGAAAGAACGAAAGTTATTAACCTTTTGCAACCTCTTCGTATCCTGACACCATCTTATCTTACACGCATGATTCCACCTCATGGCCACTGAGAGTGGACATGCGAGTGGAAGAGACTTTCAGCTTTACCTTTTAGGAAGTGCGAAAGGCTAAAACACGATTTACTCATCAGAAGGCATGAAGTGAGAGATTCTAACAGAACAGATTATGTTTTTGCTTCGATTGTCAATTGTGTCACGGTTTACAACGGGTCGACTTCATCGCTATCACCGTCGTCCCTCTCGTCTGATAAGAAATGCATCGCGCGAGTAAACTATAAGTCGATAGAATTTACGCTTGTGCAAACAGAGCTACCAATTCGAGGACAGTTGTCGCGAGGATAAGATAACTCGGAAACACGCATTTTTTCGTCGACACCCGGCGCATGTGTGGTAGGTACAGAAAAAATGTGCAATTGTATCGTCAACGAGATACGACATACGAATCGGTCGTCCTGTTTGCCGACTACTGGATATTTGTCGGAGATCGGTCTATTGACCGAAAGAATGAATGAAGTCATTTTTTATTGCCCTCAATACCGTACACGTTATTCACAGTAGAGGATGACGTCGACGATCGATCGATGTTGTCCGCAGCACAAGGCTGAAAATCAAATTCTCATCATCCACCTTATCGCTTCGTGTAGCCTTTCCCGTCGACTCGCATCGTCTCGCATTGTTCGTCATTAAATAAGTCCTCGTTAATTCAAATGATTAAACTCGCCTCACCCCTCGGGTGAAAAGGTGCCTCGCAGATGATCGAGATAATTAAGACGCCGCGAACAATTGCTCACTTAACGAGCCCCGACAAATCCGTTCTGTCTGGCAACGGGGCAATTAGAAGTCGAGTACACATTGATCAACTTGTATCGCGACAAAATCAGACTCCCATTAAAGTCATTAAGCAGAGTGTTGGGAACGTAAATTAAGTGCGATGATTTATCGAGAGACCGTCGTCCTGCTCGCAATATTACTATCACTTTCGAGCCACCGCTATTTATTTAAAGTCGAGATCCTGGCCAAGATTCTCTCCCTCGTTATCGCGTGGAAATTTCAATCAGCGACTTTCCACGATCGACGTCTCCGCGCATAATTCAACGTCTGGGTATCATAATTCAGGGGGTTGGATAATTTATGCCATGCGCCTGGGCCTTTATCAAACGAACATATTGCCGTGCGGAGCGGCAAGTTGCTAATATAAATCAGCAGCCACGTCGTTGGGTTTCCACTTGGTCTTATCTATTTATCTCTCTATTCATCCCTCGTCCTCTGTCGTCTATTTCTATTCGTGTCGGTCGGTATGAAAGTGGGCTCACTTAAAAATCGGAACGAAATTAAAGTTTCTCTTAAATTGCGAGGGAAACTAGGCAACAAATAGATTTTTTTAATTCATTGAATCAGACCACTTTCACAATTACCGGCAGACATTTTTGTATTTCTTCGTTGCCATGTTCTTCTCTTTCTGTCGGACGTTCGAAAAGGTAAAAAGGACAAAATGATGAGACTGATGCTGAGTGTGTAGTAAATTAGTGATAGTCGTGTAACCAATTTTCATTCTCTCGAGCTCTCTCGGATTCCTTCTCTCTCCGCCTCTAAGTAGCCACTCTCTCTTTTTCCTCTCATCTCCTTTCTCTTTCTCCCGCTATTTCTCTCGAGCGAACGACCGATCGTATCTTTGATCCACGCTTTAATTCATACTTCCTTATCGTTAGCTGCCACGTGCTTCATCATGCGCACCTTTGAACCGCGCCTTTCTCCATACCTCCTCGCCCGAGATCGTATCGTTTTCCACATACGTTTCGCACATACGTTTCGCATGAGTTACGACAAACCGCTGGCTGATTAGTTAATTCGCGTCTGGTCTTGTATTTTTTTTGTAAACTACGTGAACTACTTTAGCGCCGTTGACATAGTAATGGTGCGTACAATTTTGCGATCAGAAATTTCACGCGACAGCGCGCTGATCTGTGCTTTCGTACAAGCGCGTAAGACGACTATCATGTGGCGAAAATTTGCAGGTTTTCATTTTGTCGTTTGTCAACACGGCGCATATTTTTATGATTTTGTGATCATTATTGTTTCGCTTTGAAGAAAGCAAATGGTCCGGCGCGTCGTGAGAATCCGTACGCTATTCGTGCGCAAATAGAATCGGCTCCGCACTGAATTCCAATTACCGTTTCCGTGAATAACAAATGTGCAGGCGAAATATTTCAAGCGCGAGCGCACATTCGTCTAAATGAAAGCTGGCCGGCTGGCTCGTGATCTTAGAACTCGCTCTGCTCTAGCGGGCAAACGAGAATTACGAAGAAGGTGCCTCGAAGGTTTTACGGCCACGCCTCGTTATACCGTCTGTTTTATGAGACCGGCCCATTGGCGTAGTTTTGACTCGCAAATTTTCTATCAATCCCCGACAGACCGCCTAGGATACAACAAAAAATTCATCTCATGTTGACCCTCAAACTATGGAGCAATAAAAACGACTGGTTTGAATGTTTGATCGAATTTTTCCTGACTTCTATTCAAATACACGCCTTATTATAGCAAAATGTCAAGGCAGTCGTTTTGACTGCTTGGTCGTTCGAGTGTTAAATTTGCTTGTGCAATTTTATTGGCACGTTTCTTCAGTCTTTACCGTTTTTAACCGTGCTGCTGGCGGCACCTGCATCACCTTAGATCTGACATCGCGGATAGATCGATAAATTGCACTGGGACACATTCCCTCGCGCAGTTTTCCGTCGCGATCCACGCGATAAAGGGTAGGCAAAGTGAGTTTAGCTCTCGATAAAGTCGCGAAGCGTGTCTTTATGTCACCGTGCAAGTGGGACTCTGTAATTTACGCGATTCGAGTATCGATAAGTATGGCATAAGTAGGACGGAATTTCATAATTTTCCCGCATAAGTTGCATTCTATCGTCGGATGGGAATGTGTGAAAAACGACGTAGGAGTTTAAGCTGCAATATAGGTTCGCTGATAATTCTTGTCGAGGTTTCGGTGTAAAATATTGAACCATCGTGTTATTGTTTAATATTTTCTATTTGTGGGTGACATCCATAGTAACCTTACAATCATTTTTCCTGTTATAAATTCTCCAACGGAGTCCCTTTTTTGCGGCCTGCAAACCAAACGCTCTCCTTATGAAATCACGAACCGTATTGAAGATCGCGGAGCCACGCTCGATCGAGATGAAAATCCGCGAGTGGACAACGAAATACAAGAAGGGAGAGCACGGAGAGCAATGGGTCGAGGCTCTTTGTGCATCGAGGCACCCGCTTAATTCAGAGATGCTAATCTTGGCCAGCGGCTGACCAGCTTCGAGCATAAGTTATCGGGAGCATAAACACGGGAGAACGGAGAGGTATTAGCATAATGTAGCCCTGCTTCGGCGGTGGACGTAAAAAAAGAGCGAGAAAGACAAAGCAGAGCAAAGGACGAGGAGGAAGTACGAAGGAAGAGAGAAAGGATAGAAAATTTACTGTTCTAGTGTCAATTCTTGAATACTACCTATCATCGAACGATTACTTACATTAATATCTTGCATGTGTATCATTGGCTCAAAAGAAGTAGAAGTACGAAATTCGATCCACTTACAAAGTGACGCACTTTAATTCTCACGTTGACGGATCGATCATTTTTGCCTCAATCCTTGAATATTGCTCGCGGAATGTGAGATGAGACGTGAAAAAGTGCGCTTCCAAAATGGAAGATAGAAAGGAACAGGATACAGTCCCTGATCCACGAAGGTTTAGTATACCGAGTTGAGTTAGGTTGGCTCGAGTTACCAGACTTGTGGTCGGAATGGCACCGATGTTTGGCCGTAGGCCGGTCGTTACCGGTCATCTCCTTCTCTTTTCTTCCCTTTCGCTATCTTTCTTCCTATTGTTACTTTTATCTTTCCGCCCCGCCAAGGCCTCTCCTACTTCTTAAATCCGCCGCACTCCCCGGATGCTTTACCCGCCAGGTTGGCCAGGCTGGCCAGTTCGGCCGGCCAGTTCGCATGCAAATGAAAGCCTGAGAGTCGAATTCGTCGCGTTTTCGGGGAGCCTTCCTTATTTATGCATCGGGATGCTGTGAATGGGGTATGGGTGACGGCAAAGGAAGCCGGCCTTATGTTTCTAAGGGTTCTGTACTCTTTCTTTCATACATTCTAACAATGCTTCAGAGACCGAATTCTGCAACGTGTCTGTCTTCACTTTAAACCTGCAGCATCTTTGAAAAAGTGTAAATGCTACTATATACTATATACTTAACATATCAACGCAACATGCGAAACAGACCGCACGCGGTTGGCACTGCTTCTAGCTTCTAGTTCTGCTCGACTCACAAGCATTTTGTGTACCTGTGACTTTTGTTTCGGCTGGAAAACCTGCGGAATAGTGGCGACAACGTTCGCTCCGCCTACGCCGATCCACTCGCTTCCCCTTCCCGCGGTCCGTCCCTTTTGGACGCTGAATTTACGGTCGAGCCGTACACGATTGCAATCGATACACGCGATCGGTCACCGTTAACCCCCCAGTCCGCGCGACAGATTTATGCAAATTCCCGAGGACACCGCGCTTCTTCTCATCGGAGTCGAACTCTCAGTTGAACCCTCGGATGGCCCGAGGAATGTGGCTTGCGGTCAGGCGACTGTGGAAGTTGTATCGTGGGACGTTCGTCGATGTCCTCCCCTACCTCTCCTTACTCTCCTCTTTATCCTTCCTTTTCTCCTCCTTTCCTTCTTGTCCTCGTTGCGTTCTGTCGCCGTACTGCATATACAATAAGATTCAGGAGGTGGGCGAATATGGTAACCGTCGCTCGGCTTCGTCGTAATCTAACTACGCCTGGTGAAACCAGTCTTATTCTTCTCCGGTAACCGACCCGGAATCGTTGCCAGTTCGTCGTGGGCCGTTGTCACTCGCCTCTCGGCGTCCGCGCGGAAATGAGGCTTATGCGGAAATGTTGATGGGTCGTAGGTTTAACGAGGGAAAATGACGTCTCGCGGCTTCGTCGGCCGCAATTGTTTTTCTTTGGCGGCGCCTCGCGGACGTCGTTTACGTGTAAAAATGTAGGAATACGATCGTTGTTTCTTCAAGCGCGATTTGATTTTTCAAAAATATTTGTATGGTTGTGAGTTATTGTCAAGCATCGACGCGGTATAATTTATATTTTTTTTTTTCTTTTCAAATTAAGATCAAGGTCAGTTATATCCCGTAACAAGTCCAAAGGAGTCAAATATTTTATAATTAAAAGTGAGGAAAAAATGAGGCATATTTGTAGAAGTTCTTTTTCTTGTAAAATTACGTGGATGGACATCGTGCGAAATGTTTTGGGAAGCGTCGCGTCAGCTGACAATGCCGGACGTTTATATCTATTGGTCCATAGAAATTGCTGGAGAGAGACCTGGCGGTCGACGAATTTTCGACGGTAGCCAAGGCCGAAAGCAAAGACATTCCAGGACACATTCTTCGTCCCACCTTCCTTTTAGTCGCCAAAGGAACCGGAGGAGTTAGCAGGACAGCAGAACCGCACAGGACCTCAGGACAGCCACCCCTCCCTCTGTTCCCTCTCTAATTGCAAGCAGATACCTATCTTTTTCTCCCGAAAGAAGGTGTCCACGCATCTCTTTCTTTCTCTCTTCCTCGTTCTTCTACGAAATAATCCGCGTTGTTCATCGTGCTTCTTTCTTCTGAACAAGAATATTTATTCTTCATTCCTAATTTGTCTGTTTTACAGAAAATGATCCATTAAATTTACAGTGTAAATCTTGCAAAGTCACCTGCCCCGTTTCTCTTCTGTACATTCTAAATCTATTTCTCTCTCTCTCTCTGTCTCCCTTTGCAATTTTTTTTCGTTTTCTTTTACTACCCGCCTTTGTCCTTCCGTCTCACGCCGATTTGCATAGTCGGCGTCTGCGGTTCCGCCTTTGAGTTTCGACTGTCGGTCGAAGGAAGGGCACGAAAGGGGAAGAAAAACGGGTGGCCTCGCGAAAAGAGTTAGTGGGGAGTTCCGCTAATTAAGGCGGAAATATGCTCATCGGCTTGCCAATGAGAAATTGGCTACCCTCCGTGGAAAGAGCGACAGGTGGTGCGTGTTAGAAACGAAAAGTACTGGGTGGACCATGCTGAGGGAGTAGAAAAGGAGAAAGAGAGAGAGAGCAGCCAAGAGTTTTTTATCGATCCCCGAAGGCAAAACGTTGAAAAATGTGTGTCCAGGAACAGTGCCTAAGACACAGCAATGCGGAGCGAACTTAATGCGAGAAATTAAGTCTAGAACTAGTAAGACGGCTTGAAGTGATCGAAGCAAATTTAGCGAAAACCAAAAAGGGCAGAATATATCGGTAGCAAGAAGCACCCGGTTAATTATGTTATATCATTGCAACGCTCCCGATAATGACAGTGATCCAGCCTTCAGCCAGCGCATTCCTTTTCCTTCCTTCGACATCCCCTCTGCCACCCCCATCCCGGGACAGACCAAAAACCAGTTTACACCGTATTTATGTTCTATCGGGAAGCATCAATTTTCACGTTAACATCGCCTCAAAGGCGTCCTGGAAGTCGCCTCGTTCGCACGATCGTGCCCGCGAGCAACAACATTAACTGGAAAGAGAAGAAAGAGAGAAAGAGAAGCTGAGAGATTTGCAACGTGATAATTCGTGCCTCACGCGTTTACACAGAAAAACCCATTTCACGCTCGATCGTATTTCTTTTCACTCTCGTCCCATTAACTCTATACTGCTGCTCGTTAGTCAATTGATCGAATCGATAGTTGAATGCAAAGGACGAATACGACACAAGGTCGCAGGAGAGACCCTGTAATCAGAGTCACGATATTAACAAGGTTGGCTTAGATATAAAAATATTTTTGTTAAAAGAAAATGCCGGTCCTAATCAAAATAGATAAATTTATTTCGTGACTCTGATGATAGGGTCCGTTGATTGGAAAGAGTGTGATGTGAAATGGCGTGGTTTTTTCGAGGCGAAAATGCACGGGGTGTGCGTAACAGTCGAGCGAAGGTAGTCAGAAAATTGGCGGGACGACGCGAACGGTGGGGCTTAAAGTGGCTCTGTTGGCCCTAGCCACCGGACAGTGACAAGCTGTAGAGCGGGTCCGAAGGTATTTGCATTGAATGTTGTCTCCTGCCGGCCGTGGAAAAGGGAGGAAAGGAGCCTGACTAACCGGGGCCCGATCTTCTTGCTCCTTCGTGTCCTTCTTCCTATCTCCGCATCTTCTTCTTTCTCTTTCTTCGTGCCCCTCTTTCGTTTTCTGCGTGTCTGTCCTCTTTTCTCAGACCTTGCTGTTGCGTTGCTCCGCGTCCTCTTTCTCTCCCTCTCTCTTTCTTTGTTCCTTTCTTTAAACATCCACTGGCAAATTATGCGTAACAGGTTAGGATGCAATTAACAGTAGGGTTAATGAAGAGTCAGTCGACATGACTCGACGTTCTGCTGTAAGGATTGTTTGGTAGTCAATGATCTTATTTCCTGACGCTTTGTCTAACCTTCATTTATCTATAATTCCACATTAATTACCCTACTTAGCGTATGCTGAACAGAACCCAGGTACAAATAAAATTTGAGTATAATTGTAAACTCTACGTAGTAAGGATTGTAATGAGAACAGCAGCAATTACGAGATCGGTAAGTATCTTGAAACCGATCTTTCTTTCGCCCTTAAGAAATCAGGCTTAATCCCATGCCGTTGAAGAATCGCTCTTAACGAGAGTCTGGCAACTTAAAAAAGGCCCGTAATGTTCGCGGAGTAAACGAGGTTGTTCTTTAAAGCTACGATGGGTATAGTTGGACCGTTTGAAAGGGATCTCCTAAGGGAGCATCCTTCGAGGGACGAAGGTGTGGGTAAGGAGGACGGTGACTGAGAGAAAATGAGAAGCAATTTAGATGGTACCGCGCAGATACCAAATTGAGAGAAGGAGAGACTCTTCGGAAGGGTGCTCCGGGTACTCTGTCCACTTTCGATAGCGTCGGCTGTACCGTAAACCAAATGAGAAAGATCCCTTGTAATATATGTAGATTATACTTACATAGAATGCTGCAGGATAACTCGTGGTATAGCTTGACCGCCGATGTTATACAACTACAGCGGAACGCGTCTGTCATACCCAACCGCACGCGATTGGGACTGCTTCTCCCACTGTACTTTTAGTCCACAGTCGTAGCTTGTTGAACGCACATCCTCTTACTCCACCTTATTCGTCTACAACGTCGATACGCCAAGCCATACAACTATCAACAGATGCTGCATCGAAAAGTGAATCACCCATCGCAGACACTGTACCCCGGATTAAGACTACATTTACAACAAAACTCTTCCAAGACCCCGTGATACAATGACTGACCCAGCACCATCGCCGGTGCACGACGTACACATACATTTCCTCGAGCCTCCTCTCGGTGCAATCTCATTGACCACTGCTCATGCTTCGCGAACGAGATGGTTCTGGGAAGATAGCGACCGGCGAGCAAAGGCCAATTTATCGAGTCTGTCGATCGACGCCGAGTGGCGCCTCCCTCGACCGATCGCAGAACGAAAACCCGTTTCCTCTCCTTCGCCCTGCTCTCTTTTCCTTCCTTCTCCCATTCTCCTCCCATTCGCCGCTCCTTTGATCTCCCGTCCCTTCTCTTTGCACACCATTTTCTCCCCGGTTCGGTTCGCGCGAGCAAATTCGGGCCGATAAACGTGAAATGTTGAGTGCGAGCCAGTGCACTCTGGGTGCACTCTGTCTACGGACTCCGCCGAAATCTGTTCGTCAGCGAGCCTCTTACCGAGCGGCCCGTTTATTTGAGCCACCTCGTGGCGAGGAGAATGTCGTGCAATTGATTTCGACCGTGTGCCGAGCTAATTGGCCAGCAATTATTGTCGAGATGAACTCTGTCGGGCGCGAGATAAGTGGCGGGTAAACGAGTCTTTAGACGCGCATACGCGTCTGGAGACGAGCAACAGGAGCGTGTCCGGGATCTGCCTGCTTCGTTCTCGATCGCCGACTCGTTGGCAGACGTCGACGGCGACGCGAAGATGCGAAGCTAATCGCTCGAGGCGTCCTTTTCTTCGACGTCCCACTCCCGCGACCCTGAATTTCCGAGACGCTCCAGCTACCGGATTCTCCCGCCGGAGGCGTGAATTTCAATTGTTCGTTCACGTTTTTCGTGACTCCTTAATGGACGTTTTCTGTTCTTGCAGAAGATCGATCGTGATCTTCTTTCAGTCGTACTTCGCGGCTGATTGTGCTCGGCTTCTTGTTCTTTGCACAGTATATAATGTGTTATCTGTATTTTTGTTAATCGTATATGCATTCAGGTTAATAAATTGTCACACTGAGTTTATTTTTTTAATGCTACAAAACGTGTCTATATCATTGTACGAATTGTACATCACTTCCAAAATTCTTCACCGTAATTACAGCGAGACCAGTCAGTCGAGACATCCGCTGTACTAAAGAGCCTCTCTGAGCCTGTTCACGGGGCTGTCTCGATTTTAATTCGTCACGGCCAATTTCACCTTTTGTCTCTCGTCTGGCGTCTGCCTTTCGTTCGCTCTCTTCTCTTAATTCCTCTCTCTCTCATTTTGTCCTGATCAACCGAACTCGACGTTTCACGCGTCTCATTCGAGCGTGTCGAGAACTCTCGAGAGGGAAGTGAAGGATGGAAAGGTGGGGAAGCCGAGAGAACGATCCGTGAAATCGTTAATTGCCGGCTATAATTTCGCGATCGGATAATGGTCGATGCAAATCGGCGATGCTAATTCGACGAGGGCTTCTCCCTCGCAGCTTCGCTTCTTTCCTTCGCTTTTCCTTATTGTTCTGTTTTCCCTTGCCGGCGCTGTGCGTCGGCGACTTTTCGAGTCGATCCTCCGGCAGACGTGATCGAAATGACGAGCGAACGAGACGCGGGAGGTGGACGTGGAAGGATTAGTTTGGAAGCGGAACACGTTTGCGATTAAACGAGCTGTGCGACGACGTTGCACGCGCGCTTCACGACTTCTCGCAATCGCCGCTTCGATGAGATATCGATACGTGCAACGTGGTTTTCCGAATAAACGAGAATTTTCTGTTTATCGCTCAAAATCCTCAATTCAATTATGATAAAATTTCTTGCTTCATGTAGAAGATTAACGTGAGTCCTAGTTCGTGTGGCGTAACTTGAATGAACATGTACTCAATATTCACAACAATCAAAGCAGTATGATCGATAAAATGATTCATATACTTCATATTAACGATAATTTCGTATACTTGATATATACTTGATATTAACGATAATTTCGTATACTTGATATATACTTGATATTAACGATAATTTCGTATACTTGATATATACTTGATAATAACGATAATTCCTTATTTCAATCTTTAGAAATACATATACAGACGTATGACACGATCGTACAGGAACTTTAATATTCCAGTCGACCCTAGGCGCCAGTTGAAGTTTCCGCGTTTTTGCCTCGAGTCACGCGCCTCATCCGCGGGATAATCGGCTGGTCGCCGTCGTCGAAAGTATTTGGCCCTGGTCAGGGATTCGGAATGGCCGGGGAATTTTTATTTCGCCGCGGAATGCCGTGAGCGCGCATTCCCATCGGTGACAGAGGTACGTCCACGTCTGAATCCTCTGAACCAGCCCGAGAAACGACCCTCTCGCACGCGTGTCCTCCCGCGAGTCCTGTCCAACCGCGACAAGAAACATTAGACACTTTTTACACACTACCCCCGTTAGTTTCCCTAGTGGCCGAGTCGCGTGGACCGTTCAACCAAACGCAGTCCAGCGCGTCGTTTCCAGCAACACACCGACGATTTACATGAAAGTGGGTCTTCGGGGCTGACGAGGTACAAATTGAAATTCCAGGCTCCGGGTGACGGGCGGTTAAAAATGTCGGCGCACTTCTCGCGATCCGCTCAGCGGTCTTCGATCATCATCCTTATCACACTCGTGCCGCAAATTTCGCGACTCGATAAACGGTCGGCGGACGAGTATGCTGCTCGTGCGCGCGAGACTCATCAAGTCGTCGACTTTGCATGGTGCCTCATGAATAATACACGGCGCGCCGGAGTCGAGCGATCGTCGTCGATCCGGGCTCGATCTCGATCGCGGTGATTCGCGGAAATCGTAAGTCGTTCGCCCGCGGAGAGGGCGGTGCGTGTTAATGAGAGCTATCATCGAATGCCGACGATTACGGCGATAACGAGATTCGCAGTCTTCGTCGGCCGGATTAATCGCTCGTAAATATCGAGCCGATTTTTGTGCGACGACACTCGCGACGACAGCCGACGTTCTGCTTTCGGCGCGACGCGTTCGGTAGGCGGACGTGTATTGGACTTCCTGGTGCGGACGTGTACACTGTCGCGCAAAAGTGTACGTGGGCTTACGTAGGTACGCGCGGATGGGAATAAAGTACTTGACGGTATATGTTTGTCAAATTTGGGAAAGGGCTACGGCGAAAATGAAGATGATGTTTTGATGTTGGAACGCATTTTGTGATTCGTCTCGCTTGATTCTTCCTTATGTTGATTAGGGCCACTTCAGGAACTTTATATCTATCGTATTTTACAAATCTGTTTTTTTCTTGCATTTGTTTATTATTCATTTCCTTCTTTTCTGAAGTTGGTCAACAAAAATACTCACATCATTACGCTTCATTACCCTTCTAATTTGCTAGCAAGACACTTATGGACGATACTGTATATAATTCACTGATCGCACGGCTCTAGTTAATGACCTACACGCGAGCGAAGCGTCAGAGACAACGAGGTTAATTCGAAGTCGCAATTCCTAATCGCATCTTTCATTCCATAATTCAATCTCCTGCTTACTGCGTTCCTAGAAATGATCTCGCTCGATCGGCGATAACGATTCGAACGGGAAACGTTGCGGTGAGAAGGAATCGCACCGCGGAAAGCCGTAAAGATAGCGTGCCCTCCAGCGGAATCGCATGAATCATTCGATTAGACCGGTCGCCTGTCGGCAGCTCCGACGGATAATTAATTTCTCGATTGCTGGCGGAGGAGGTATTGACCGGCTAGGAGCAAGAACTGGTCGGGGGCGGTGAGAGTGTGAGACGTGTGCTGGGAATGAACGATTGAAATAGAGAACTAGGTGGTGCCGAGTAAGTGATTATAACAAAGGAATGAATTAATCTTGCAAGAAAGTTAGACTGGATGCTTAGACTTGTTTGAAAGTTACTGTTTAATGTAACATAAGATGCTTCATACTGAATTTGTTGACGGTATATTATTATTGCATTTTGTACTTGAATCATGGCATCTGTGTAGAGTGACTAAACGATTCAGGTGAGCTTGGGTCTTGGGTCATTAATTTATCAATGAAAAATACCGTTTTTACGGATTATGCAAAATTGCATAGGGTAGGTATATTTGATAATTTGCTAATGTCGTAAAATTATATTAGGGATCGACGTACCCTGTAGCTACTGCGAATAAAGCGTTGCTTTGTGAGATGGTATGTACACAAAAGTCCCTTTGAAACGTAGGGCGACTTGTTGGGTGAGTGTCTGACAGAGTCCTGGCCTGACAACCGGAGGGAGAGCAGAGTTCGTATTCATAGCTGCTGTCGAATTGATTGATTTTTCGATTCTAGACACGGTAACGAAGAGAACAGAGAGGATGGTAGGATTCAAAGGGTTGGACTGTTGCATCTCCGTCATTTTCAATCATTTTATTCCCCGAATAATTGGCTAATTCTAATTAAATTATACAGATCAGCGACATATAGACGATAGGGCAAATTTTAATCATAAAAACGATCAGCCATTATAGAAAGATTTAACACGAGTCAAAGAAAATTAAATCGACTGCGAACACTTCCATAATATCCGTAGTCGGTAGCTAAATAAGGTAATGAAAGTTTTTATTGATTCTATTTGCACAGCGCCGTCAATATATGAAATACACGTGCAAAGGTAAAGGAATGCGATTCGAGATGCTGTAAGAAGGTGAAATCGGAAAGAAGCAGATAAACAGTAAAATATTGGAGCGACCAATGAAACAGGGATAAATAAAATGGCAGTAGAGTGGAGGATTACCTTTAGCAGCCGTGTCGCTAATGGCAGCCGCTGCGGTTATCGTTCCAATGATCGAACATTCACGATGGCGTTCATTAACGCGCAGACGCCCACTCAGACGGCGCGGATCTATAGATCTCGATACGCGATTTCCGCGAATTGCTACCGGCAAGCGGTCGTTCCTAACGTCGATTAATTTGCCGTTTTAACGATGTCGTTGGCTTCTGTTTCGAACTTCTAATTGGAATTTATCGGCGAGGCCCATTTTGCGAAATCGATAGTTAACTGTCCTTCATATACTTCTGCAGTTTTTACAATTTTTGCAATCATTGTTTTATTATTTATTGAAATACAGTAGTAAGACCTCCCTTTTTGCTCCGTTCATTAAAGACAAAAAAGAAAGTCTCATCGGCACACATGACTTCTTTTCAGTCCTCACTACGACGAACGACCAAAAAACTCTCTCCTACGATCTCTCGAATTTTACTACGCTTTGTACCTGGATCCACTCTGCTGGACTCGTCGGCAGGGCCAAGCCGAGTAGATCCTGCCCTACGATACATAAATAACGTACCTCTAAAAATATTTCGGCACAGCTTTCCCGCTT
Source organism: Priocnemis perturbator (assembly GCA_963942575.1). Lineage (NCBI taxonomy): Eukaryota > Metazoa > Arthropoda > Insecta > Hymenoptera > Pompilidae > Priocnemis > Priocnemis perturbator. The sequence goes on along the minus strand of OZ012655.1, from coordinate 11,252,947 downwards.
CACGCTTCGAATTCTGACCGCCATCGCAGAACGAACTGAAACCATGTCAAACGAACTGGCGACCGCAAGGACTTAGCACCGTAATCGTAATTGCCCTCTCGCAGTACATCGCTCTCGCGGAAATACCGCATTCTCGGCAGGCAAGGAGATTCGATTCAGAGGCTTACGCTAGTTGAAAAGGGAAAGAGTCGAAAGAGTCGAAGAGTCGAAGGCGTTGAAAGTACTTGAAAGAGCTGGCCTGTAACGCGAAGAAGCCCCGGAATGCGCTAGCTCGCTCGTACTAGCTATTAAGAACCCTTTTACATTATTATTATTATTCTTCATTGAACTATGAATTATTGTCATGAATTATTTAAAACAGTTTTACGGGAATAAATTGATAATAACAATAATCGTTATCAAACACAGTAGAAAAAGAAGGAACAGTACATAAGTTATTGAAAAGAATCTGCTGTGAACATAGATAAAATAAATAATATGTACGCATCTAAAAAGAAACATAAAACAATAGCATAACGAACTAAAATATAGACTAGATAAACTAACAAGAAATGGATAGAAATCAAAGTGAAGGAAATGCGACCATAAGGAGAGTTCAGCAGTCCAAGTCGAAAGCGAACGGGGAAAAATCGTTAGCCGGTGCAGATACAGTCAGCTAACTCGCGTTCCCCACGTCAGTCTCGTCGTCACGCCTGATCGTTCGGTCGCGATCAAAATTCCTCCCGCTCCCGCTGATTGCGTGCCGAAGTCCGTTTTCACGTTATTTACGGACCGACAGGCGCGCGGCTGATTGGCTAAGTCGCTTGTTACGGATGGAAAGCGGTCGGTTTTCCTCGGACGGACTAGAGACTGCTAGCAAAAAATCTATTGCACGCGACTCTAACGGAAGGGAAGCATACTTAGGGAATGCTGGATTTTGCTCGAATTTTGAAGAGATGATTTTTCGTGTCCGTGCTCATAACTATACCGTACATTCTATTTGATAGAAGCAGAATAGCGAGACAGAAAAACAGAGACATATCGGAGCGCCTAATCAAATGATTATTAACAATTACACGACGTCAGAATCTATTTTCGGATCGATTCGGTTTGGAAAACGACTTGCTAAGCAAGAGCACGCCGGGACACCTGTTCCCGTATTTTTGCACCTCCCGTCGAAAAACACACCTGAACGGCCCTCAATAGAGAGTGCCTGAATTATGTCCGTCGTTGCGCTGAAAAGAGTCACTTAAACGCGCCGTCTCGCATTGCATCGCCCACTACCAGCCACTTCGCCCTTTTTGCCAGTTACTCAGATCAGCGACTCTTCGTCGGCGCTGTCGCAAAAAGGTGCGGCATTATCTGTCCGCCGGCACGGCCGGGGTGAAAAAGTCAAAAAGGAAGAGAGAGACAGAGCGAACGGGAGAGATGGAGATAAATAAAAACGAGAAAGAGAACTTCGCTGCTCGGTGAAGCGACGGGGTGGGGGGTGGCAGCAAGTGGCGCCGCTTTTTGCGCCGATACGTTTAGACCCGCTTAAAGATGAGACCGGATTCAGAAGAGAGAGAGAGAGAGAAAGGAAAAGAGACCGAGAGACACGGCCGTCTTCCGGTTTGAGATGAATCATTTTAAATCGCGCAACTTCTTAAGGGCTCACCTTCTCGATTACCGAATGTTGAATTTTTCTGCGGCTGTATTTTACGATAGCCTTTCTCACAATTCCCACTAAAAAAAAAAGGCACATCAATGCTAACATATACCCACCGCATCAGCCCGCACCGAACTCTTTCACTCACCAGGACCCCTGGTCCTCTGTTACAGGAAGCTGCTTCGTGGGTCAACAAAACACCCGCTCGCTGCTGGTCCTAGTGCTAGCCCCCCAATTCGTCTACCTCTGCCTCGGCACCACCTTCCTCCTCGTCGGCCTCGCCTCCCTCCTCCTCCCCCGCCCCTCCGTCACCCCCACCCCGGTCCTGAACCCCCTGCACCCCAATCCTCTCATCCGACAGCGCGACGCCGCCAAGTCGCCCGCCGAGATCCACCGGCGTCAGAAGTTGCTGCTGACGCGCGTCGGCATATTCGCCTGCCTCTACGCCCTGACGATGATCTGCCTGACCAGCACCACGTTCTACGAATGGTGGGGCCGGGACTCCTGGCTTCGCGCCCCTGAGCCATCAGCAGCGCCCAGGGCACCCTCCAAGCCGCTGGTCCAGTTCTTCGTTCTGCGCCTGGTAGCCAGCCTAGGCGCGGGTGTCATGGCCGCCGCCTGGATCTGGTGGCCGAACATGGTGAACGTTTGGCGACGCCTGCCGCCCTGCAAGCAACCGCCTCACAAGTGTCATCCGCACTCCGTGCCGGTCCCGGTGGTCCATTGCTACAGCACTGGCTCCACCAGTCCGACGCCGCATCAGATTCATCATTTGGGACACTTGGCGCCGCCGCAGCATCCGCTGCTGCATCAGCATCCGGTGGTCGGCGGCAGTCAGATGCCGCACAGAAGTCATAAGAAGCATAGGAAGCATCGGAAGCATCATAGTGGGAGTGAGACTCAGGTTTGAAGGGGTGGGATGGTGGTGATGATGGAGGCGGTTTTGTTTTGATGGGGTGAACTGTGTTGTGGAACTTCGAAGGTTGGTTTAGTGGACGGTGTTGTGTGAGGACGATGCAAATGAGGTTTGCTTTGTGCTCGGAGTTCTTTACTGTTGCTTAAGTGCAGGTTGTGCCATTGGTGGCGACGTACTGGTGTAGGTTAGGTTTGGAGGAAGATGAACGTTTGGAGTGATAGAGTTGAGCGGATGTTTAGTGCTAAAGAATGGTGTATGTTATATATATATATGTATGTGTGTGTGTATTTTGATACGTATGAAATGTACGTAGTGGTAGTTTAATCTAGTGTTTTAAGAAATTCGTTAACTATTATTTTTAACGATTTGCATCTACGATGCCTGTGGATGAGAATCCCGGTGAACGAAAGAATTTAAGTTATTGGAAACGGGTCAATTATTCGACGGAATTCAGTGGGTCTCGTTCATGTTCTGGACTTGTTGAAAACCTAATTTCCAATTCATCATCCTGTTCGAAAGAAAGGTAAAATTTAAATGACATGATATCAGCTTGTCCTGTATAGAATATAATAATTTGTAATTGGAATAATATTCTTTAATACATTGAAAGCCACGTTCACGTTCAACTGAATGACAAACATTAATTATGCACTATAGCTCAAAACCGAATATGGAATATGACGTGGCAATCGATGTGCTAATTAAGCTTTTGTAAATAATATATACGACGTCGTTAGAAACGTGCAACTATTGCGAGCCTGTAGAAAGATTGAGTTGTTCAGTTCTCGTGCGACTGACAATCTTGTTGGCCGTGTTCCAAATGGCAAGACCGTGTACGAACATGAAATTACCTGAGTTAGCCAACAATTAAATTATCCCAGTTACGAATGCATTAATTACGCACCTGCTTCTCACTGGTTCTAACTCAAGACCACCATAATGCTACATTCAATTCAACTTAACATTCCATCTTATCCACAAAGAGACAGACTGGTAATTAATCGAATGTTGCCGAATTCATACGTAATAAATAAAGCCAGAAGCCAGCCGCCGTTAGTAGACAACATTATTACTAATTACAGCAAAATGTTTTGTTATAAATTTGACATAGAATATGTTACAACGTTCCTCCACTGTTTCTGCGACCTCGCAATATTGTTAACCAATTACATGGCAAAATCGTACGGCGGCGGATTTTTGCAAAATTACCCGAGGAACATGCGCGCCGAGGAAGTAAACGCAAAGTTCGATGTAACGCAAGCAAAACGAGCTCCGTGTTACATAGCCGTTCGCTTCCCGTCGCGAATGGGATAACTTGGCGTGGAAAAGCGTCGGATCGAATAATCAGAGCAAAACTGCGTAGCAAAATCACCGGAAGAAACTTTCATTGCGAAACAGAATCGCAGCTTAACCTTGGGAAGTGCGGTTAATGGACGAAAAGAGACGATCCGTAATTTAATATGCTCTACATTCTGGAGCACGGCCCGTGTAAAATTTACCATGTTACGTTTCGTGAAGCGATTGCACGAAATTTAGCTGGGATCAACCTGTACATACTATATACGGTTCAATAGTTGCACAAGTAGGGTGGTCGGCGGTCTTGAGAGCGTACCGCCGTTAACATTTCGTCCCATTTAATTTCCGACACGGCCGACAATTGAGAGATTGACCTTGTCAATCATTTTCAATCCAACGCGCACGCAGTCAAATTTTACGCAAACGACGTCTGTAAAATATGACACGAGCAAATATTGCAGGGAATTGCAATAAAGGTTCGTTGGCGCATTGCGAACATTGATAATTGGTCAGATGTGCGCGCGTATGTATATATTCACTTCACAAATTGTCTATAGTACATCACTGTATGCGTTATATTAGCGTAATATGTATAGCGGTATACATGGCAATATATTATATGTAAGCGTTAACTATATCCGCGCAAAGAGCATTTATTGGAGGCAAAACTTGGAAATTTATTTATTAACTAGGAACGTTGAGAAAGCAATGAGGATCGTCGAGTCGGCAGTGAAGAAGCGCAGTGCTGAAGCATCCGAACACCAGTGCTTCGAACAGACGCACACGAAACGCGTAACAACCGAATAATCAGCATCACACGTGGAACCGACCAAACAACCGTACAAAATAAAGCATAAAGCGTACGTATGCACACGACAGCACGAAATGCGCTGTGTCGTAAAGCGTGAAGCTCCCTGCCCGCGCGATCCATTGTGATATATAAATACATATATGCCGCATCTTACGCGCGCACACGTACACGTACACCCCACTTTTCTCACGTGTCGCAACTTTTTATCCTCCCGTCATCAGCAACTCCTCACGCAGTGACGGGCGCCGTTAATTAATTGCGCCACCAACACAATCGTGACGCCCCGACTTTATCGCATAATTAAGGAGCCCTCGTTGTATAATAAAGAATTTATATGTTCATAATAAATGGCGATAATGTGCAAAACGAGCCAGTCACCGGATCTACCTTGTAATCCCTGGTCTACCGGCTCCCGTGATCTTCCGCTTTCATTCACCCTCCGGTAATCACGCGCACAGAAGCGGAATGTGCGGAACGTGCTAACGTGATTCCGCCTGAATTACGAGCAGAGTGGAAAAGGAGGGAATTTTGCTTTCTGACGGATAGTGAAATCTTCGTTACGGCGAGGCTGTTGAATTTTTAAATTAATGTGCGAGACATGTGGAATTTTTCATTGCACCCCCTCGTTTTTTGGGAAAGGGAACATCTACGTGTTATCGAGTGTGTTATTGTATCGATCTATATAACAGAATCGCACGACTAGTTAAGCAGTATGCTGGTCTCTGATCCGTCGGTGCGGAGATCGTGGACGCATTTTACGCTGTTGAATTTTTCAATTAATATGCGAGACATGTGGAATTTTTCATTGCACCCCCTCGTTTTTTGGGAAAGGAAACATCTACGTGTTATCGAATGTGTTATTATATCGATCTATATAACAGAATCGCACGACTAGTTAAGCAGTATGTTGGTCTCTGATCCGTCGGTGCGGAGTTCGTGGACGCATTTTACGCTGTTGAATTTTTAAATTAATGTGCGAGACACGTGGAATTTTTCATTGCACCCCCTCGTTTTTTGGGAAAGGAAACATCTACGTGTTATCGAATGTGTTATTATATCGATCTATATAACAGAATCGCACGACTGGTTAAGCAGTATGTATGCTGGTGTCTGATCCGTCGGTGCCGAGATCGTGGACGCATTTTACGCCACTGGACCGAGGTGTGATTGTCCTGGACCGTGGCACAATGCCCGTCGCTTTTACATAATCGAGGTGTGGCATTCACAGGAGTGCACGAGCACATGACAACAGGATGTTGAAGACGGCGGGTCGGAAGGAGGAGAGAGGAGGAAAGTCTGAAATGAATGCAATCTTCCCCTTTGGCCCCTATTCTTCGCGGTTTAAATTTAGAGGCTGTCAGCCGGCTGCTGTTGCTGTTGCCTCATGCTTACTGCCTTACTCTTGCCTACGTGTACCGTCAGGACTATTATAACTGCCATAACTGATGCCCACGCGAAATCGCCGGATCGAGTTGGACGACGAAGGGACTGGTCGGTCTGTGCGACAATACGGCGTTAGGTATGCGGATCAGCGCGATTATTAAAGTTAATTAACATTCGGATTTTTAAGAGGTCGATTTGACTGGTTCGAATTTTTCATTTAACGAATGCTGATTTTTATTCGCTCGGTTTATATCATTGATTCGTTCAGGAACTTGTAAAAAAGGTAACTCATTTGGGATCCTCGCGGTGTTAACGAGCAGCTGAAGAGTTCCACGTAAGCGACGTGGGTATAAGATTCGTTCATTATGTTTTTTCTCGTCGAACGAGCAGATATCGCAAGAAACGAGTGTTCGACACGAGTTCCAGCACTTCTGGAACAACAACGCCAGGAATACCACCCTCCTGGCATGCGTCACACGATACGCCTCGTACGCCTTCGCTGAAAAAGACGAGCGTTTCGGATCTTGTTTATGCGATATCTCGCGACCGGTATGCGTAAACCGTTTTCGAACCAGTTCGCGCGATTCGACGCTGGACTCCTCTCGCATCCCAGTTTCCGAACTTAAACAACAGCCGAAAATAGTACGGGGACCGATAGGCGTCGATCCGGCCGATAGTAGGTACAGCATCTTTCAAATTTACGTTTTCTTTGCTGCTCCCAGTACGATTCATTCAAGATTATTTACCAAATTTGCGCCTCTCCCCTTTTCCGCAAATTTTCAACAGCCTCACAGAAAGTAACAGGCTTTGACTACCAAAGTTTTGCCTAAAATTCGTCGAAAACGCTCCTGCTACGACTGCAACGCATATCAAATTTCAGTTATCAATCCGCAACTATTACTAGTCCCGCACAAGGTCAACATATTCTCCGGGACAAGTGTCGTCCCTTCAGTCGTCCTCGAAGTTTTTGAACAGACTGTGTGCAACTAAATTGCCCGAGAAACTCGCGGGGGAGAGAGGAATTGAATGGGCATCACTAGCCACGGCGCACACTGTTGTCTGACAAGGGCGAGCAACAACACAATGATCCGACAACTCGCTCACCTGCGGATCGCGGAATTGTAAAGGCGCCCGTGCATTGCGTCTCCCTGAATGGACGGAGACGAGCCTGAGAGGTGATGGAAAAAAAAATAAAAAAAGAATGAGAGAGAGAAAAATGCCAGCCTCTTCTCGCCCGTCTCGTTAGCCCACGTCTCTAAAGTCTCGTTTACACGGACCCTTGGCTGAATATATGGACGTATTATCGTATGCGCCGAGCGAGGTAGGCGTGGTGAGAGCCGCATTCGTGTGTACGTCCGGAAGCCGTGTCGAAGAATACGTGCAGGTTGCATTATGCAAAAGTGATGTAAGAATCATTTTTCAGGTATTTCGACATTTTTCGCTCGCGCACCTATATCAACACGCGTTTAGTATAGGTGCAAAATTAATTTTTGTTGTCCGAACTTCCTGGAAGCTATGTCGATTTTTAGAAAATTTAGTCAATTTCTCTGGCTAGTGTACAATTTTTGCGCAATGTCCGTTCGAGCAGTTTCTGAATATGAATTCTAGAGGCTTGAAAGGCAGGATCATGCAAGTATGCATGGAACAGCGCATGGATTATGGCCGGCACATCGCAGGACGTCCTGCTTGTATCGATTATCGCGTAATATCGTCAAGCGCATAATTATGAGACCTACCGGCTAATCGCGGACATAATCGTGCATCTAATTTGGTAGGCGACTGGACCTCGTAGCCACGTAGCTGATAGTTGTAGGCGCACCGAACTCACCGCCTCAACACTCTGGTCTTTCCACTTTATTTATTTAAAATTCACGTTCGAAGCGCTCGGCATACGTTGGCTTCTTATTTACGCTTTCCTGAGTGTAATTGCTCCTTGCGCCCTGAGAAAGCAACTTATCGACACAGCTCACGAAGCTCTCCACTTCGGCGTTACAATTCAGCGCCTGATCCCTGTTACGTTTGTAGCACTCTATTAGCTGTAGGGTAATTCGAATAACTATGACGTATCGCGTGTGTCATTACAGTGTATAGAGAAAACACTATGTCATTCCGAAATATTCGCGAGACATTAGTGAGCCGCCTTAACTCTAAATTGCCCAAGAATCAAAATGACTTGCTCGACATTTTCGTAATTGAAATGATTTGACATTTTTTAATTGAAAAAGAAGTCGGAGAAAATTGTAGAAAATATATTCTTGTCGGGGAACGATCAATTATTGTAACAAAATGTCAGAAAAGTCGGTTTGACTCCTGGGTGGTGCGAGTGTTGAATAACTCGACAGCATAGCTCCGTAACGATGAACGCTTACTCTCTTTCGCTCGAACGGACAAGACTGTTCGGCGGATGGTCGCGCGTAATTGGACAGTTCTCGCAAAATCCTTTCTGCCGCCCTTATGTCAAGACTGTTTCGTGCTGTATGGGTGTCGTCAATACAAGCGAGCCTATCCATCCAGTAATTGTCATAACTCGCGATACGTTCTTCGTCCACGGAACCTATCGCATCGTCAACAGCGGTAACAGAAATAATTTGACATGCATTTTCTTTATTTTTAATTTTTATGTACGGGTTTGCTTCGAGGTTTGGCACGGAGTACTAACTTGATCCAATTTTGAGAAAGAACGATACGAACGCGTATCCTAACCGTTGTCGATCTTTCTCTTAAATAATCGCAGGGCTATTTGGTAAGGCAGGACTCACCGCTTTGAATTCGTTCGATGACACTGTCGCTTATAATGATTCTACTCTCCGGAGGAGGAGCCGGTGGCTCGCTTCCCAATTTCTGGTCACACTTCGCTTTGTCGTCGGCGAACGACGAAGAATCTGTTGGAAATTCCATTTCTCTCCTCGCTCGTGCTATCGTTTAGCTAAAGAATTTTTGGCATCGATTTATTTGCATCATCCGGTTGCTCTTACGTCGTGATGGAAATTTTGAAGGTGATATCGGGGTCTGATTTCCGTCTTTTACTGGCTTGCAAATGTCGAGCCAGGAAAAGGACGATCACGAGGGGACGGAGTATACTATGTGATCGATATGAGTCTTGTGTTTGAATTTAAAATGATTGGCGCCACCCCGAGCGGAGAAACTCTGAAACTATTGATTGGACAACAGTCGGTATTCTAGATATCACCGACGAGATATTCCTAAAGACTGCCAGCGCAATGCACCGACGAGATATTCAAAGTCTGCCAGCCTTACGGGAGATCGTGTCTCCAGCAAAATTCACTGTTCTCGGGCGTTCTGTAGAATATATTGCGGCCAGAGTAAGAAACTAATGCCGAATCACTACCGTACCGAGCTATTATCATGAGATCCTATCCAATCGTGTATCCAGTGTATATGTAGATCAGTGGGCAAGCCTTATATTATTTATTTCGCTTATTCATTATTCATAAGCGGGGGAACTAGGTTGAAACAGAGCAATGTTAAATTATCCTGATCTATAATAATACACACGATCAAATGTTAGCTGAATTTATGTGTGCCGCCACATCATTTGAAATACGCTATCAAAAAAACGCGAGTCGTAGCGATCAAATTCACGCGTTATCGAATCGAATCGAACCGAATCGATTATTATTATTTTGAAATATATCGAAATATGTGCTTGGAGGGAAAGAAGTTCACGCAGGTGCGGTTGGCGGCATTTGTAATAGAATTGAAGACTACCGTTGTTCTTATCTCCTTAGTGTAAAAAGTTTAACTATTGTTGATTATTAGGTAATATGGCAGGCACCAAGGATACGAGTGCGTCGGAAATACTTCCAGAAGATACGATTAAGATATTAATAGCGACAGATTGCCATCTCGGATACGAGGAGAGCTCGAAACGAGGTTCGTTGCGACGCGTTTCTTTGTTGTGCAACGTTTACCCGGCAAGTGTCAGTTAGATTTAATATTACACACTTTCTGTTTTAAACAAAGCGAGCCAGAGGAATGATAGCTTCATAACGTTTGAAGAGATTCTGCAGTATGGGAAACAAAATCAGGTTGATTTTGTGCTTCTCGGAGGCGATTTATTCCATGAGACCAAGCCGTCTCAAAGTACAATGATAAAGTGCACTGAACTGCTGAGAAAATATTGTCTTGGGCCTGGGTATGTATATGGTACAATTGGACAGTACGTATCAATTATACATTCTATCAACATTTAATGCTATGTCCTTAGGGAAGTCAAAGTACAGTTTCTGACAGATCCTGAAGTAATATTTCAACACTGCGCATTTAAAACTGTAAATTATGAGGACCCCGATATAAACATCTGTATGCCTGTGTTTTCGATTCATGGAAACCATGATGATCCAAGTAAGTTTTTGTTGTCACACTGTGCGAAATAGATTATTTGCGTCTATTGACCATAAATGTAACTTCTTCAGGTCATGGAAGTGTAGGAGTAATGGACTGGCTGTCCACGTCTGGTCTTATCAACTACTTTGGCAAGTGTACAGATCTTGATCAAATAACCGTCCCACCTTTATTATTACAGAAAGGTAACAGTCGAATAGCTATCTATGGTTTAAGTTATATCAATGATCGAAGATTGTGCAGACTATTGAAGGATGGCAAGGTAAAAATTTTTCTTAAATCCTTGCATTTCTATGTTTTTCTCTTAATGAAATACATTTATTTTATCAACAGGTTAAACTACTGAAGACAGACAAATCTGCAGATACTTTTAATATATTAGTTTTACATCAGAATCGTGTTCGCCATGAAGCACAGAGTCATATTCCAGAACACAAATTACCAAATTTCCTGAATTTAATCCTATGGGGGCATGAGCATGAGTGCCGCATTAAGCCTGAATTCTGTCAGGAGGGTGACTACTTCATATCGCAACCAGGTACCACTTGGTTCATGTGACACCAGTGATCATTCAAACATACCTAAAGCTAATGCCGATCGTTTCCACAGGAAGTTCAGTTGCAACCTCCTTATGTGAAGCAGAATCAGTGAGAAAATATGCTGGCATATTGAGCATCAATAAAATGAGATTTACAATAAAGAAGTTAAAGCTAAAGACCGTTAGGCCGTTTGTTTTCGATAATCTGGTATTGAGCACTTGCGACGACATACCGCGAGATTCCAGTAGACCTTTAAAGGATGTTATGTTTGATTATGTGGATCACTACATCGAGGACAAACTTTTGGCTCAGGCAACTAAACTTTTAACAGGTCACTCTGAGCAGCCAATCATCCCCCTTATTCGACTAAGAATATTTTACAGCAACGATCAAGAACGTTTCGATGAGTCAAGGTACACGTACTATGCCGTCCGACAGCATCAGCTATTATTATTAAGTACAAAATTTGTTAAGTTTTAATCAATCTTTCAGACTCGCCCAGAAATATTGCGATGAGGTTTGCAATCCTATCAATATGATTCTGTTTCGTAAGGGAAAACCGGCTAGTGATAGATCACGGTCCAAGGGCAACATGTTGAGCACCAACTACGACGCCGACGAGATGTCAGAAGTGTTCGGCCACACAGATGTAACTTGAATTGTCCTATTAATCTTGTTAATTTGCACAGCTCTCATCTTAGACCTTATGCATATGTGTCATTCCTATTGTACACTTCTTAGGCGCAGGACAACTGGAACGAGTCTGTTCAAGGCGGCCTCAAGAAGTTCTTTGACTCGGACGAGCATAAGGATAGTCTGCTAGTTTTCTTAGCCAGCGAAATGAACGAAGCTTTGACCAGATTCGTAGAGAAAGATGATGTCGATGCGTTCAAAGATCTCGCGAGGTAAACTCATACTCCACGTCCGATCGTTGCAATCTGCTTGCCCGTGTTTTTCATTTTTTGTTTTAAATTGCACATAGATATCGGCTGCAGAAAACGGCGGAATATTTGAAGGAGCAAAAGGTGACGCCTACGGTGAAGTGTATTCACGACGCGATTGTCAAGTTGAGGGATACTAGGCGCGAAATGGAGCAAAAAGAACAGGAAGACGTAAGCGATTGCATCGTATTATCCGTGCTCCGTCATAAAATGGAAAATTGACGGGAGAAACGTAAGGGAACATGTTCTTCTAACCACGCAGGTTCAGAAAATGTTTGCTGACGCTTCGCGAAGAAAGGATTCAATTATCGGAGTGAAGGACTATGCGAATGGTGACGATATAGTGATACTGGACGACGAAGGCGGCAGGGAAGTCAAAAGGAAGAAAGTGGCCAGTAGTAGAGGTGGCAGAGGAAGCAGAGGTGGTAAGAAACTCGCGGATATCAGCACGAGGGGTAGAGGCACTGCAGGAAGCATTTCGAAAGTTGCGGCACAGGGTCAGAAAAAAATTACCTCCAACTCATTCCTGACTCCGAGACCGCCCGTCGTGCCACGAGGACGGACGCAAGCGGGACCTGTAAGTGTACCTAGTGATTAAGTGGTGCATGATAATGCTGGTAAGTATTAATTAAGATACCGTTTTATCGCGCAGAGCGGATTTGGATCGCAAAGTCGATTGGCATCGATTGTGACCCAGTCGAGGACGACATCATCGTGTTCGTTCATAGATGAATCGGATTCGGAATGATGAGCTGTTACTGGCGGGGGCATTTTCTACATGCATTTTTTTTATACTTAAAGTTTTACACTATAAGGTTTTTATAATAAAAGGTTCATCAGGGAATTCTTAAACTTCTTCCCGTGGAATGTTAATACAATATCATAACTCCTTGCATTGCATCTTTATTCAGTGGCCCTGTATTGCTGAGTATAAAACATACAAATTCTATTTCCATATACTTTGTATATAATCAGTGATTCAAGTCCCAATAGATTTCACCGTAACCACCTGCTTCATCGCCCCATTTGACCTGAAACATTAAAGTTACCTGTGACATCGTGCACGGATAATTACATTAAGAATAATACCTTTCCTCTGTGGTGATTATTTTCGTAGTCCCTGTGCTCAAAGCGCTGTTCCCAGTGATTAGGATTTTCACAAACGTGACCAAATTGAATTTCGAGAGGTGCTAAATGAGCCGAGAATATGTCCCTAAAATTCAACACATGTGACTGTCGTGAAAGTACTAGAAAATCACAAAATTGTACTTACTGGAAAATTCGACTTCTGTCCAAAATAATTGCATCTTCCTCAGCACCATTTGATGTCTCACTTGCAGGTTCCGCTTCTGCGTCTAATTATAAGGAACCAGTTTCATACGTAACGTGACACCAATATTATCTACTAGCTACGAAAGATCCAAGTAATTTATTCAGAATACCTGAAGCAGACTTCTTTCGCAAGACACTAGTCTGAACAATTACAACATATAAAATATATATTTGCATGAACAGAACACCACTGACTGTTATATTCATTTTTGTTTAACTTAAACAAACTGATGAATACGAATACACCGACTCTGAAATAAATCTTAATAAGATTTCAGAGATAATACAATGTTCTAGCCGAGGTAAGAGTACGTACTGGATCGCGTATCATGTCCCGTCTGAGACATTGCCGAAAGTGGGAAACTTTTTGCCAGTTCTGCTCTATTAGTTGCAGCGTGAAAGTGAGTATGGGTCAAATAATGTTCCACGCAACTTAAGAGTCAAATATATTTACTGCAGAGAGATCATTCTTATATTGAGAAATACCGCTGTATAAACAATATCGTATCACGTAAGCGTAAATGACGCAGCTATTCGATCAAGTAAAACAAAAAAAAAACAGACCTTGTTAATAAGTTCAATAAATTACTAGTTCTATGTCATGCACACGTTACAGGTATAACGATGGTAATGCAATATTGAAATATGTCAAAGGTTTAAAACCAAGTATAGTTGAGTTAACTGTAGAGAGGATTATTTATCGAACGACAGGTAACTGTTCTTGGCGCATTTCATAAGCGATTGGATCAGTTTGACGAAGCCGGTGTCTTTAGGTTTTTCCAATCCGCGCAACACTCTGTTTTTCATCACGGCCACGAATTCTCGATTGCTCAGTTGTCCGTCCACTATAAGCAGCACAAAAGATATGCCGTAATAAGTGTCACTCAAAGTACACGAAATAAGTATTATCGGTGCAAATGATTTTCTACTTACTGTTCTCATCAAAAATGGTATATACCACTTGAATAACGTGATCGCTCAGTTCCACATGAGCTACGGTCCTCGCAACATGTTTCAAAGTTGCTGAAACGATTTAATAATTGACACATGTAAAGTTCGGTTCTTCTTGCGTAGAATGAAAGAACATTGTATAAGAACCTTGATCGATCGAAGCCCCAGCAATATGATAAAAGGTCAACGCAGTATCAACGTCGTTTATATTATTTAAGAAATGGAAGAACTTCAGATACTCCTCTTCATTAATTCCTTTTGGGGTTTCTTTGAATCTGCAATACTCGACGTTAGAAAGTAAATACAAATGTTAAGAAATGGTGACGTAGTTCTAGACTTACGCCTTTTTAACTCTCTTCAGCATTCTCGCCTTCTTTTTGTCAGGATAGCCCGCGTATGCCAGCAGTAGTTCTGTGAAATCTACTTCAGTTATGTTCCCATGCTCGTCTGGACCCCTCCGTTCAAACTGCAACAAAACGTAGTCCGATTGAAAAGTGTCCAATCGAGGCTGTCACATCATCATCGCACCTCAAGACTAAGAATTTCTTTTTGTAGCTGCTCTTGGAAGTCCAGGAATTTCTCGATCGTCAGCTTATGCTTCATGTGAGGTCCGAAAAAGTAGGTGGTTAACGCAGAATTCACGCCCTTAAAAGTGTTGCCAGTGTTCGCATGATCTCGATGCCGATTGCCGATGCTGGTTTGTTGACGAATCAATGTAGCGACTTTTCCGAATTCTTCCGAGTCCACGTCCCCGTCGCCGTTAAAGTCAAACATTCGAAAGGCAATCTCAAAGTGTCGTCTGGAAGCTACGGTACAACCGAATTTTATGAGTGCACACTCGGCTTTGGTCGTGCACAATTCGCTACTTGATTGGAAACGGGGAAACTTACTCGACAGCACCGTGAGTAGAAAAATGTAATCGCTGAACGTGATCAGACCAGCGCTCCCGAGTTTATAAAAAATACTGCCTTCGTTTAAGTCCAATTCTAACTTCGTGTGAATGTTCTGAAAAAGAATGTGCAGCAGTGATAAACCGCATAAATTTACTTACGACTTTCGCAATTCAGTTTCGTGTTCCAATACCTTGGGATCGTATCGTTTGTACTGATCTAATCCAAGACCTGCAAATAAAGGTTGCAGTTTAGAAAACTGATGCCGCTACAAGAATGAGCACGACCACATTGATAAAACAGAACAAACCGTATTAACGCATGCACATTCCACACATGTCCGTGCAAAACAAAACTGCGCTAATGTCACTATTAAACTAACATAATCTCAACTTTTTGGAGTAAAAGCAATATACATAGATATAAATGGGAAATTAGTATAAACAATGCATGAACAAAACTGTTAAATTCTAATCTTTCCTTATCCTTATTATAATAATGCAGCAGCAGCAGCGCTAGTATCAAAATGAAAAGGCAATAATCTAAAAAACGACAGATGACTACTAATAATCGATGTTTTAGTAAGAGTTACCATCTGGCTGTTTCACCCCAGGTGTCATTGATCGGAGAAAATCGTTGGGTGTCATGAACACCTCGTGCGCATCGTGGTTCGATACTTGAAGTGTCGCAAAATATCGGAAAACTTTGTCAGGCGTCGAATAATGTCTTATGCGGTTTTCGTATTCTATTATCTGTATATTAACAATACAATTTCACAATTTGTTTGCCACTGCAGCCTGCATGATATGCGAATAATGGGATTCTCTGTTTTAATAGAACATTACTGCAGTTTTTTTGACCGCTGATGCACTCAATTCTGTTTCACACATCACACCAAGAAACAAGATTTATTAGTTAAAGTGCATCGTACAAGATGTAAGTGAAGCTGCTTCATAATTTTCGAATTGGCAATCAGTTATCTCTCCGTAGCTGTAACACTTTTTAGTTTGGCATTCACAGTTTGATTGGGAGTGTTTGGTTCTATCAAGCGAGTATTGATTTGAAGTTAGTAGCGTATTAAAGTGGGCGAATAGGAGTATGAAAAATATTCTGTCTTGCAGTTAGTCGGTGCTTTATAGGATAAAAGAATACTGTATAAGTTTACCATCCGGTTGTTTCATGCCAGGTGTTATAGCTCTTAAGAAATCATCAGGAGTCATGTAGACTTCGGTACCTTCTAAACTAGTTACTTTGACAGTGGCAAAATATCGAAAAATTTTATCTGGTGTCGAATATGCCCTCATCCTATTTTCATACCCTATTATCTGTAAGAACACTTTTATCCTGCATCTTGTCTTTGTCTCCCCCCCTTGCGTATTAACATATATTCTATTGAGCTCAAATTTTACAGATACTGTTTCATTTTCATGCGTAATTATATGTGTGAAATAAAAAATACACCTAGAAATATTATTGCACCTTTCTGTCACGGAATCCGATCTTCTGCTTCTTCCCTTTCTTCTTCTTATGCTCATCATGATCAGTTTGCTCTATACTATCGTCATCTTCTTTACTTCCTTCTGTAATCATTTCGGCAGCCGCAACTTTTGGAATTTGTAGCTTGGCAAAATTTGGGATTCTAGACCGAATGATGAAATATATTTATAATTTTTCTCAATCCAATGAATTGTTTTAATGAACATATGAGTTATACTACTTACATTGAAGGTTTATAAAATGGGATGAATGCACATAATACTAAACTTAGTGCAAGTACAGTTTGGAGTACTCTTGATTTTCGTGGATGGTTCCAGTTCCCATAATTACTATTGCATCTTCTTTGTTCTTGGAAAACTGGTGTGTTCTTGCCAATGTGGTGGTGAACTTTTGCACAACAGATACTTTGTATATAAAACTTTTTAGGCTCAGCCAGCAAGTGTCTTGCTTGATTAAGAACTAAGCTTCTGCTGTACATTTTTGTTCCCAATAAGCTGGAAAATCACATTGTTAGTATTGATTTCTTTGTCAGATATTTGTTCAGTTAGTAACCCGTAAGAAAACTATAAAACCTATAAATAAATGTATAGACCAGCATAGACTGAAAGTCACAACCTTGCCAATCAGATAGGACGTTTAACAGATGGATCACTGTTCAGAATAATTTGGAGCCCACGTGTTTTATTATTAACACGAACAATTAATTTGAAAGTATAGTAGCACTCATTGAGTCTCATTTAAATTTCGTTGAGTTTTAACAAACAATTCAATCATTTCTATTCAGCTTCCCTCGTACCACGTCGCAGCGCGACAATTAAACAGATATATGTACGAATGAAACATTACCGTTCGCCTCAATGATTAAAACTTGAGCCGACACTTCCTAAACCACAGTTTCCCGCACACCTACGATAAAACAAATTAATGGCGGAAGTTAACTGGGTTTTAACTTTAACATCAAGTCCAGTCAAGTCTCAACTTAAACGACACGTAAAACGAACCTGACCCGCACTGCAATTTTTCGTACATATTCGATTCTATTCTCATATTGTATACCTCGTCTGTGTATTCGAGTCTTCCCCTTCCACATGAATAGCCAATAGCGTCACCTAATCGCAACCAGTCGCAACCACATGGTCGATACAGCAGAACGCTGTTTATCCATAAACAAACGGAAGAAGAACTGGTCTGTACCAATATAGTGCAATATAAGCGTGAGGTCCAACACTGTTAAACACCAAGTTATTTGGCTGAGCCTTTTAGCAATTCCAGTTGTTTACATTAACAATTCATTAAAATTAAAAGAGCGATTAAATGTATTTAAAATGAGCTTGCTCACGAGCAAAGGCCTACGTTTGTTTAACGTCGCTAGCAATTTAATGAAATATGGAGGTTACCAAGTAAGACAACATATCACCGATCTAGAACGTATCGGCATCAAATGGGTGAGACCGGAACGTGTTTCTTCAATTTCGCCAAAAAAAAGCGGTGATCGCGGTTTAGAATTTGAGCTGAAACCGACAGAAATACTGAAGATGTACAAAGAGTCGCCAGAATTCAAAGAGTAAGTGCGTCCCATGTTGGCACCAGACTCTTGTCTGCAGCATTTAGTGAAAGTGTTGCGGAGACCTGTTTAACCAAATACTCCACTTTTTGTTATTGACAACAATACTAGCTTTAAGATACCTTCATAGCCCATGGTTGATACGTCAGACGTTTACTTACTTTCATATAACGTCATAGTTCTGAGTTTGATCAATGTTTTTTATAGCGTTGACGACAAGGTTAAACCACTCTTTACTGCAGCCTTTCTGACACAAGGGGAGGTTGCCAAGATTAAATGCGAGAAAACCATGGATCTAGTTAGAAGGCATCAATGTGATACAAGATCCACTGAAATTCATGGTTAGTACATCTCGGATATATTTATCAAATTCCATCAAACACAGCTTTCGTTTACTTCCAGTTGCTACAATGACGGCTACTATACTAAGATTGCAAAAACAGATGGAACGCTATCCTAGGAACAATATAACAAAGATACGTCTCAAAGAGCTAATTGAGAAGAGACAAAAATTTCTTAAACGCTTGCGAGTTTGGGACTACAGAAAATTTGAATGGGTCTTGGAGAAATTAAATTTAGTATATTATCCTAGCCCTACGTAAGATTATGTTCATTCCTGAGTCTTTTTATACAGGTATATTTACGTAACATTAAAACCTAGAATCATTTTATCTACCACTTTGAACATTCAAACATTATTCAGCATTTTTATTACACATTCATTCACAACAGCGATTTTCTGGGTTCTAGAGTTACGCGATTCACCCTGTATATTGGTAAAGTGGGTAATAATAAATTAAAATACAGTATTTTATCTTCCATAGGGATGCATCTCCACCACACAGGAAGGATTCAATTAGAAAATTAGTTAAGAAGAAATGTGACAGTATCGTAAATCAGAAGCTCACGCTCTACAAGGCTGAACTAGACAACCAAAAGAAAAAATTTCTGAAGGAAAAAGCAGAAAAATTGGCTTTTATAAGAGAGGAAGAAATTGCGTGCGGGGTGACGCCAAGCGTTACAGAAGAAGAAATCGAGACAGCGCGAAGCATGGCGCAGAATGTGTCGAAATAAGTTTCTTCAAACACATTCTGTACTGCACAAATTAAATTACAATCGTTACTTCTTTTACGTCCCTCATTAGTTCCACTACGTATTACACGAAAATCTCAATACAATAGTTAAAGCGAAATCGATGATCTGTCGGAATCTGATAATCAAATGCACCCGCCATTTCTCGCCGGAAGACATTCCAAACTGCCGACTCAACTGTTAGTCTGTTACATACGCTATGCTTACGACTAAATTTCAGAACAATGTCATTATGTTTCTAATTTTTTATCGACTAACTAATGTAGGAAACGTTCGACGTTTGACTTAATACCAGCAATCGTGCCGATCTTATCAATCAAGATTATGATCTCCTATACCTAATGTATTCAAGAGTCGAAGTCCGTCTACGACAAGTTCCTGCTTTTCCGCAATACAGAAACTGTTTACCTCGCACAAGAACTCATTAAACAGCCAGCAGGTATTGTACGCGAGTACAATCACCAGCATCAAAGGTACGAAACTTCATTTACACATTCGACGGAATTTCATTCGTTGAACATCCAATCGATCGACGGTAGAATGAAATAAAACGATCGTCATGGAAAAGCGACGAGTCACTCCAGTACTTTTATGTGCCAATTTTTAATTTGCGTGCTTAGCGAGATTGACTGCAGATGGCGCAGCAGTTCCGTGTATTTCGAACTTGACTAACGTAGTAAGTCACGGTAGAGTAGTGCAACCCGCGCGTGTTGCAGCCTCCGAAAGGCTTGCCGATTTTTCGTATATTATCGCAAAATTAAGGTCTGACATGCGAGTTCGTGTTAAAATAACATTGTTCAAGTAAACGGCTAAACAATTGCGATCACACGCTCGCGTATCACGGCTTATCGTTAACTTCATTTCAGTCAAGCTTTGCTCGCACTGCGATTTTGCAATTTCGAAGACCGGGAATGCACAATTTTGGAATGTCGAATTTCGCGATTAATTGTTGACAATCGAGCAGCGGCATATGTCTAAGTCAGTTTTATTTCCGTGTCTTGTCGTAAATCGCGAAATGAACGGTCGGTTCGAAGTAGTGACCCGCGAATTTTTTGGCAATGTTGGGCTTTGTCGAAAGGGCTTCTATGGACGCCATTTTGGTTTAGGTAAGAAAACCATATTTATGTATCGAAAAGGTATCTGCATGTGTATGTATGTGTGTACTATTACCGACCGTCGACCGTTACAGTAGTTACTACCTTAGTAAAGAAAGTCACTAATTTATACGAAATTAAAGATAATTTCCGCATAATATCTCAAATTATATAGCATTGAACATAAATAACAGTAAATAATAGTGAATATAACGGGATGACAGGAATTAGCAGCACTAGAAATTAAATTTTGTCGACGATAGAAAATTATGACATCTAACGAGATAATTGTCATGCGTTTGACTAGTGCAGTCAGTCCTACGGTGAAAATCGCAATCGTGCGAACGGAACACGTCGCGAAGTGTTTCATTTATATTGTGCATTTTCTGGAAAAATTAGAGTACTGAATGTATGTTATGACGCGAATATCTTTAACTTACGTGCCGGTAAACGCGTGCACGGAAATTCGAACATTGCAACTTCGGAACTTTTGTGTTATCGCGAATAAAAGATTCGGCACGGCGTTGTTGTCGTCAATTCGAAAACGAGGCATTGACGTTTGCTCGATTAATGAGATTTTTGGCACTTGTCAGTAATGAAGTTAAAAATTTTGCAGTTATAAACGAATAAGTGGTGGATGTGTTCAAGAGGACATACTCGCACTGGATTTAAGGGTTCTCATTCCGCTGGACAATTCATAGGTAAGAAAAAATACATTCTTTTTCTTTTCTATACAATACCATTTCCATTCGCGTTTCACTCTAGCACTCCTAAAAATGTGGAACATTGTAATCTAATAGAGTACGTTTTTAGTTTTTCAGTGAAAATTGGGCCTAGTAAAGCAGAACTGCATGGAGAGTGGGAGCTAGCAGCTGTTTTGAGGTGATCATTACGAGTTCAAAGGTAGGACAATTATCTCTTTTGACATTCTTTGATATAATATGTGAGTTGGAGGGTATAGCAAGGGCAAAACAGGCAATTTCAGCATAGTGGCTTGTCTGGTTGCATAACTACAGGGTCTTTTCCATGCTCAGCTGAGAAAGTTGAACTTCTGTAGTTGCTTTTAGCACTCATACTATTGATTTTGGGCTATGCATACAATATATACAAAATGTAATATAATATGTGAGTTGGAGGGTATAGCAAGGGCAAAACAGGCAATTTCAGCATAGTGGCTTGTCTGGTTGCATAACTACAGGGTCTTTTTCATGCTCAGCTGAGAAAGTTGAACTTCTGTAGTTGCTTTTAGCACTCATACTATTGATTTTGGGCTATGCATACAATATATACAAAATGTAATATAATATGTGAGTTGGAGGGTATAGCAAGAGCAAATCAGGCAATTTTAGCATAGTGGCTTGTCTGGTTGCATAACTACAGGGTCTTTTCTATGCTCAGCTGAGAAAGTTGAACTTCTGTAGTTGCTTTTAGCACTCATACTATTGATTTTGGGCTATGCATACAATATATACAAAATGTAATATAATATGTGAGTTGGAGGGTATAGCAAGGGCAAAATAGGCAATTTCAGCATAGTGGCTTGTCTGGTTGCATAACTACAGGGTCTTTTCCATGCTCAGCTGAGAAAGTTGAACTTCTGTAGTTGCTTTTAGCACTCATACTATTGATTTTGGGCTATGCATACAATATATACAAAATGTTTTTAAGAGATTATAGTGCAGAAGAGATTGGAGCAAATAATTAACTCACTCTTTATGCTAATAACTTATCCAGCAATACATATTACAAAATAGCGAAAGTAACGTAAAAATACATTCATGTAAAGGTAGTAAAATAAGGACACAACGATGCTTCTTGATTCACCCGTTTATTCACGCAAAACAAGAGAATAGAGACTTAGATGATCCGTGTCGTATTAGATCTTTACGCTGTACGTCGATCGATATACATACGTGTATACGTTTACGTTATATATATATATATGTATATATATGTATGTATATGTACGCATATGTATAATAGAATTTTACATTTATCGAATAGGATACACTGTTCCTCTCAGCCCTTTCTCTCTCTTCGTTTTCGGCCCTTTTCTTTGAAGGAATCATAGGCTAGTTAACAAGTCATCGTGCACATTTTTTCGCCATGAATGCGTGCATTCGTCTGTTCAGTATATCCCGCATATTCTCTCCGCATGATTCACGCGCGTTCGTCGTTCTCATCACCTGCGCTCGCACGGGCAAACAAATCTGTACACACATGTAAAGTATGAATTCTGTATATATAGTCGCATTTGTTATATTACGCAGAGTCATGCCCGATATAAGTTTTCCCGTTCGCGTCCCTCAACGTTCCTTTGCCAGTATTCTAGGCACCGCAGAGCAGCATTAAACATGTGCGTCGGCACAGGACTCATATGTTCCGTCACGTGCCCATCAGCCAGTGTTCTCCCGATCGAATTCAGACGGAGGGTTTCTCACGGCGCGTTATGCTTGTGCGAGGCACGGAAATAATCGTTCGCCACATCCGCACGGTATCCCATTATCGCGCAGTCGTTATGAATAAGGATAATTGCGGATCGGCCGAGACTCGTTACGCAAGGATTACGCGGCGCGGCGATTAGGGAAAGGCCGGAGAAAAGTTGGGAAAATGTTGGGAGCCGGCGAAGGCGCGCCGACTATTTAGGCATCCTCACCTCGCGATCGTAATTGCACTGGGCGCGATTCGGTGCGAGTGTAATTACGCAATTGCGGGCCGAAAGTTGGCGGATTCAGGTTGGCTCGTAGACGCGGACAGCACGTGGTGCACTGATTATAGAGTTGTGTAGAAGCGAATGAGTAGGGTCGCCGTTGGGTTTGTGAAACGTGCGAGGAAGTGGTCGGTCGTTCGGCTTTCCGAGACTCGGAAGATCCGAATTTGATGCGATTAGAAATGGCAGGAATAGCGAATAGAGCGCTGCAAGGAAGATGAGAGCGGACGTGTGGCAGGATGCGAATCGAACGCGCTCTGTACGAGATTCCGTCGATGCTGACTAAGCAGAACGAATAAGTTGAGGGAAAAACAACATAATCAAATTGAATCCACATTTAATACTACTTCGTACATCTCGCGTGGAATGTTAGCGTCGAATACCATTAACAATAATACTGGACAATAAATATCTCTTGCTCGTCATGCAGGATTTGCAATTTTTCTCGTGAAAATCGCCGAACGATTACGATCGTGAAAGAAGCACCTCTTTTTTTTTTCATTTTTGCATTGAAAGTATTTTTTTTTTTTCCTTTTAATGACATCATAGGATGATTATTATTTAGGGCATCGCCAGTTGGACATTAGTACATGTTACAATGTATAATCCATGAAACTGTCACTAACATAGTACGTTAAGAATTTGATTAAGGTAGGTTAAAATTATGAGAGGGGAAGCGAACGAGAAAACGTAATACCGGAACGTTTTGTCTTCTTTTTTCGTTTTTTTCGTTTTTCATGTTCGAGAAGGAAGTTGTTCTCGCTAGACGGAATGGCTTCAATACTGATTTTGGAATGGTTCGTATTCAACTCGACTGAGAATGTGTCGGAGCGATGGTTAAATAAAGTCGAAAGTCTCGATCGCGAACGACGTGCATCGCGAAAGCGGAAGTCCGTTCCGGATAGAATCCACTTCGGGTAGAACTACGTACGTGCTAGAGAAAAATTTCGCCCCTTCCGCAGCGAAGGTGACGCATCGTCGTTCACGTTCGCTCGATGAAAAACTTCCAACATACGCAAACTGTTCACGTAGGTACGCGCGTTTAATACTTAGAACACGGTCGCTTAGAACTTAAGAAACGTGAAAAAATAAATAAATACTACGCGTTTTATGAACGAGTAACCCCGAGCGGACGGAAGGAATAATTCGCGGGCGAGTACGAAACGTTCATTCGAGACTACCAATCGAATGAATCGGACGAATGGATCGTCGACGACACTCAACATTCGTATTCGATCCCGCAATTTTGTATCTTCCGCCAGTCGATCGGGGCGGTCATCGTAATATTGCAATGCTGACAACAATAATTACACTACAAACTAAGAATAATATTATTAATAATAATAAAATAATAATAGAGATAATATTAATATTAATAATAATACGTTCGATCAAGACGCCCACCGCTCACGCTTTACCTCTAAATCCGTCTATTAATTAAGAAGTTCCTTAATCGATCGATCAATCGATTAAGAGAACGGACACGGACGAGTATTCAATAAACCTTCGATCGGATCGATTCGCGAGATCGATCCCTCTTCGTGCCGTCGGCACACGCCGACACTCCCAAAACCGACGTCCGTTTTTTGGTCGCGGGCACGCTACACGATCGCTAACGATATTAACATAATAATACAATAGAATAATATTAATAACTAAAATAGTTACTCGTAGTGATGAGAAATGGCGACGGTAGTTTAACGTATAATAATTAATGATTAAATTGAAAATAAAGACGTATGTGTGGCGTTAGTGCGCGAGCACAGATATTTTGTCGACTAGAATTCGTATGGGTTCGCTCTCTTGTTTGTATGGCTCGATTAGTACCGTAATCGCTTTTGTTATCGTTTTATCGCATCACCATTTATCCGTCATTGTTGCTCGTTGTTGTTTGCCTGTTGTTGCCTGTTATTATCGTTCCGTTTTACCGTTTCTCTCTCTTTCTCTCTTTTTCTCTCTCACTTTCTGTATATTCCTTTCGTTTCTTCTCGATTTCTGTTCATTGGTCATCCGTTTTGCCATTACAAAGTTTATCAACGAACGCGATCCACGGCGGAGTAATTAGCGTTGCGCGTTGCTTTCCTGAGATCTTTCATTCTTTTTTATTTTCACCTGCCTTGACGCTAGGAACGCTCAACATTCTTCAACTTCAAACGTCGCTACTCGTCACGTAGACTCAGTCAAACAGATTTTCAAATTTTCTAATTTTCCTAAGAGTAACATTTTTTTTCCCGAAAAAAATTCGATAGAACCGTCGATAAGAGTAACAATTTGTACGTTGAAGAAGGTTCGGCAGAACCCTCGAAATTCTGAGAAGCTCAACTCTGAATATTAGCAAGATCTAGTGAACAGAGTGTGTGTGTGTGGCAAAATCGAAGGCATTCTCAGCGAAAGAATTCCGCTCCTTTCGTCCTACTGGATAACTCCTACACGCGTGTACCGAACGATCCAGAAAATCGCACATATTTTCCGTCAGCATTTAGCGCGGCCGTTATATTGACTTTGAGATTCGGTAGCAAACTTTTCCATTTTTCTCCCCTTTTTCCGGATCGTCGGCAATCATTCTCAATCGCCTCGCTCCAGCTTCGAGAAGGTTCCAGAATCAAGGCACTCGGAAAGTACGCGCAACGCTTCTGTCGATCCTCAAAAAAAAATCGAGACGACGCCTCCTCTTCCTTTCCCAGCCACCAAGATGGCGCCGTTCCTGCTCATTTACCCCTCAACATTTTCCCCCTTCTAATTTCCCATTTATCCCCCGCCGCACATCCCCGCGTTGACCCACCCACTCCAGAGCCGTTTACTTCTTGCGACCTAGGTACTCGACCATCTCCTGGAATTTTTCCTTCTCGTCCTCAAGCAGCAGCGCTTGGATGCAGCTCGTGAAGTATTGAGTGCTGAAGCAGTCTTGCCTGTGAACGAGACAAGTCGTGGACCAATGTCGATTAATGAGGCTCTCTTTTCTCTGATTCTTTTTTCTTTTTTTTTTTGGTTTTGTGCTGGTGGTTAGAGTAAGTGGATTTTTGGGTGAATGTTGGCCAAGGTCCATTTGTCGAGTGTGTCTTTACGAATGTGTCGGTAATTATAAAGGTCGAAGTAAGAAATTGAGGGAATAAATGTTTTACTTGTTTTAAGTAGAAAATTTATCTTCTCTGTCTTCTTTTTTTATTTCGACCACTTTTATGATCACCGGCATGATTTAGTCAAAGTGTTTGCATATTGTTGCTTCGAGGACAGAACATTGATAATTTGAATAGGTACACTCAGTAGACAGACCATTAACCAACAAAGTGTTAGTACATGAGTGCGGGATATCAAAAATTGCCAAAAACTTCAAAATGCTTCATCTCAAAAAGTCAGCAAAAAAACGTTGCCGGTCTCCTCGCGACCTGAAAAGGAAAGACTCGTGGTCTTTCGCTTCCCATCCTCACCACTCGCCCCTGTAAAAGCTCGTGCAAAAACGTTCAAAAACTCCCAAACCTCCAAAAACGTCTCTCAAAAATCTGTCCACACAAAAGGACGAATGAGGCATCAGAAAAAATAGATGCGTCGAGGACGGAAGGAGGAGGAATCGATTGGGTGGACGTTTTAGTTTCCTAGTTGTTGAAATTACCTAATTTCTCGACACCAACCATCTCCCTTCTCGCACGATTTTGCGACTCTAACGTGGAAGACAATTAACGACGACGAGCGACCAATTTGGCGTGCAATATCGACGAGCAACGTAAGAATAATTAAAATGGAACTGACGAAGTGGGACATAGAATGAAGGCATGACGGATGGGATTTGTGTCACTTTACTTTGGTCGAAGGAAGCGGGTGTGCAGATTGATCGGTGCGTTATCAATTGGTTACCGAAAGCGGGGAGAACGAAAGGGGGCATAAGGGAGAAATCATAAACAGAAAAAAAGAAGCTACCTAAACCCCGGGATCGGCTCCGTGGAGTTGCTTAATCCACGTTTGGATCTGTTCCATCTCGTCCTGAAGCAAGAGCACGTCTAAGCAACCCTTGAAGTAGTCCGTCGTGAAGCAATTCTTCCTGGAAAATTTAACAAAAACGACACATTGAAAATTCACATTCGTCGATGATTCGTCGTGTCGCGCTTATTCTGCGATTCGTTCAGCAGCGCTTCGGTCGACTGAATCTGCAGGCTGAAAAAAACGCGAAGGCACGCTGTGTACTGTATATACACGGTTGTGAAGAAAGTTTGATAAAAAATATTTCAAAAAAAGAAATCACCGTTTTTAAAATTGATATGATACCACTGCAGCAGTGTTCCGCTTCGAACGTACCCAAAATCATCGAAATTAGTTCCATAGTTCGCGCGTTAAGCGCGAACACACGTACATAGAAAAAGTGCTACTATATAAAAAAATGTACATGTCGAATTGATAACCTCCTCCTTTTTCGAAGTCAGTTAAAAAGTGGAGAAAAACGTCCGAACTGTTGCCGGCTGCCGCGGAGGCCTTCGTCAGGCTCAACGTGTGCTCGAGTCCGGTGCCTGTTTGCTCAAGGTGCACGGAGTGGCGCGCGTCATTAGGTCCCGATGATAAGGCTCCGCTTCCTTTTTCCCGTTATCACGCGAGTTATTTCCAGGCTGCGAACAAGTCGACCCTTGTTCCGTGACTGACGACGTAACGCGTACACTCGCTTTCGACGGGGAGCCCTCGGTAATCATTTTCCAACCTACGACGAGTTGGTTTTACAGTTCAAAGTAAAAACGAACGAAAGTCTCGAACCGTACTTCCGGCACAAATTAAAATCGTCTGAAATCGCTGGACTTTTCGTTTTCATTTTTACAAGGATTCGTGATAATAATTTTCTCAGCCGTGACGCATTACTTGCACATCGATTGCGATTTAACGCACGAAACGAATGAAAAATACGACGAACGCAGATCGAATTTCACACCTGCACCCTTTCGCGACGCGAATCCTAGGCAAACAATTTTCGCGCTCTCACTCCCGATCGCGTTACTTTCATTTCACGCGACTAATAAATCACAGCCGAACAGTGCACGAGACGAATCTGCGGATCGTCCGATCGTCATTTCGATCGTTCCGTCGCGATAGTTTCTCCTCGTTAGAGGCGGCCGTGTGCGCCATAGTGCAATCAGCGAAATGAACCGCGATGGAGGGGCCGCCGCGGGGGAAGGTCAACGACTCTCGCGTAAATCCACCTTTGAAACTTTATCGCTCGAAATAGCTCAAGTACGATCAAGTATATTTTCATTCGCGCGTCTCTCTCGCCGCGCTGCCGGCGGCAAACATTAAGCCGCGGGTAGACAGATAATGGAGTGTGGGGGTCGTTTTGCAGTTGACCCGTTAACTATTCGTCAAACTGCACCTGGCTACAGATGAATCGTATTCAGAGGTAATCCACGTAAGCGGCTCGCTTCGAGAATATTGCATTATTAAAGGAATGTAGGTTGAGAAACGCTACTTTGAATATTGTTGAACATTTAGTTACGGAAAAATTATCGGGCGAAGGAATGAAGTGAAGGAAGTATAACATTTTGTAAATTTTGTTGCTTGCAAAGGTCGAGAGAATATGGATGCAACAAATTGCGATCATCGATACGTCGAATCGCGTTAAAAATACCGCGCCAATCTCCATCGAAACGCACGGTCGGAACTTGAAAGGGTCATTCTCGAACACTCGAGAGGCCGTTTGGAGAGTGCAGAATCAGTCAGAGAAGGCAGAGCAGAGCCTCTCCAAAGGCTTTCATCCGACTTTTATTCGTTGTTTTCCGCGAGTCGATAGAGCGAGCGCAAAAATTTCGATTTATCAATTCGACGAACTTTCCGTACGTCCACGCGCGCACTTGCGATTATTTGATCCCACAATTAACACACACAGTTTCAATAGGAATCAATGCGATTATTTAGCAGCATGTACGCGCGTTCCTAAAAAAAACTATGCATTTTATTTCTAACAATATATACACCTACACAAATTCCATATTAATACCGTGCGTTTCATTTCTATAAATTCACAATTTCACAAAATCGAAAGTGCGCGCCCAATGCACGTCGTGCCGAAAGGAAGCGATTGTACCGGATATCGAGAATAGAATTTCTCTGCTGACACGTCTGTCGCTCGCTAACTATTTCGACGCGAAACGAGCGACGTTCCGCTCCCCGCGTAATCATCTCGTTCCAGGGTTAAGTGTCACTAAAATCGTTCCGTCTCGCTCACGCGCTGGCTTCTATTTCGAGAGCAGGTGCTAATCCGCTCCTGCTTAACGCGGCTCGACACAAATGGCAGGTAATAACGGATGTGCGTTGGCATTCGCTCGCGCGAGCGGCCCGCTATAAATAGAAGAGAAATCTCATTCCGTTTCGATACGCGTGCCGCCGACACGGGCGTGTGTGACCGCGAGCACGTGTGCGCATAAAGGTATCGGAGAACAGGGAGAGAATGCGTACCTGGGACCCCTTACAGTTTACAGTAACGCGCTCCAACTCGCGCCTTTAGTTCGTTAGGTTCTTTTGCGTGAGTTTAAGTTCATTTGCGAGGTATTCCCGAAGTCGATGGATATAATCAAAGTGTACTTGCGACTTCGGTCGTCTTTAGAATTTACAATAAGTCTAGGAAATGGTCTTTATGATTTGCTTTATGAAACGTACTAACAAGAAGACATGATGACGCTACCCTGATTTCGCTTAAACTTTGCAAGATTTTTTCTGGACGATAAATGTAAAATGCATTATTTCAAAGGCGTCGAAATTAATGTTTCCTGGAACGAAATTATTGAGCCATCTCGGCCGTCTCTCGCTGAAAGCACTGTATCGACTAGTGCGAAGAAAAAATGGACGCTCACTTGCAAAGGGAGTGCAACTGCGGCTCCCGGAAGAGATTGTAGCAGTCCTCGCAGATGCGATCGAGTCGTGCGAAGATGCTCCTGTCGTAGACGCCCTTGCACTGGATATCTATGAAGGATCTCTTGCCGAGGGGGTGTCCCATGAGGACACCGGCGTCGGCGATTCCCAGGCATGACGAGATGAGCAGCAGCGTGACGGACCATGCCAGAACGGAGAGAAGGGCCGACGGGCAGGACGAAGAAGACGACGAGGACGATGAGGACGACGAGGGCGACGAGGACGACCTCGACGTCGACGCCGAGCAGGACGTTGCGCAGGACGAGTGGCACGTCGTCGAAGGACACGCCGTGAACGCAATGTTCGCCGACGATTGGGGCCTGTGCTGTCGATACATCATCTGAAAATAGACATTTCGCTCATGAGATGACAAATAATTATTCAACATATAAGACACAGTATTCGAAATGCTTGCGATTTTATTTTTTTTTATTTTTTTATTTTATTGCTTAACGGGATAAACCCAATATAGTATAAGATACAAAAGTTTGACATAGAGGTGGGCATGCTTGTGACAGAAAAGCTGAGAAAGTGACATACAATAATAGAATAAGTGTTAAATAAAGTTTACATATAACCATGAACAGAGGCGCTCGGGGCTGGAACAGTTACGTTAAACTAAACAGGTAGAGATTTGAATTCGCCTATGCAATAATTTGTATTAGTTTACGCTTGAAGGAGACGTAGCTTGATGAGAAGAAACAAATATTGTGATTAGTAGAAAGGTTGTTAGCTGCATCGCAGACTCTATTAGTCGGATCGGAGTATTTTGACGACAGGTCAAAAGTGGTAAGAAAGCGACCCGACGAGAGACTCGCGATTGAGTTCAGGTAGAGTTGCGCCGGCAAAAAAAGAGAGCCGAGCGATATCGGACGAGCCGCACACGTACGCGCACGCCGATACCGGCCGATTCCTATAAGGTGACCGATTTTCTCCCGCGTCTGAAGGAAGCCGGCCGAGAAATCGTCGAGAGCGGAAAGTTAATTGCCGTCGAAATAGACGCGGAAAACCGTTTTCCAAGCGCGTCGCCTCGCCGCATTCCGCCGCCCATTTCTCCCGGCCTCCCATCATTGTCGACCCGACTTTTTCCTTCCTCCTAAGCGGCGCGCAACAGAGTGGCTCATGAAGGCAGGCCAGCAGCCAACGGTGACTTTTCGCCCTGCAAAAAGGCGACCGAGCGACTTTCCTATTTACGACCTGCTCGTTACCGGCGCATCCCGCGACGCGCGGTACGTGGCTCGCACAAGAGTCGCACGAGAATCACCCTGTATATAGCTGTATATAGCTGTATATACCCCCGGCGAGTCCCACGGGGCAAGAGATGTAAAGCAACTCCTAACCAGTCCTGCAGCGGTCGCTGTGAATGGACCACACGCAGGTGGGCCCCACCTGTAAACGTCCTCAACCGACAACTTCATTAACCGGGACCCCTGCGCACGATCCACTCACCCCCCACTCACCCCCCGCCACTCGTCCGCCACCTGCACACACTCAGCGATGAACGTTTCGCCCGGTTCTCTTTTTTCGGGACATAATCACCGCTCCCGGGTGGGATCTTATTTTTAGCCCTGCCCGATTCTCAGAACTCTTGCTCTCTCTCTCTCTCTTTCTTTCTCACTCTTTCAACCTCTCGCTCCCTCGCTCACGCCGTCTCTTTCACCCAACAGCTTCCCTCCGACTCCGCAGAGCATTCTCGTCTTTTTCCCTCCTACGTCCTGCTCTTTTTAAGCGGGCCCCCACCTGGTAATTGCCTCGGGGCCGATAATTTGCCCCCAGAGTCGCCCGGGTCCCGATCGTTAAAGGCCTCTTTCGTTCAGATTTCCAAAGGCGCGTTGCATCGCCACGTTCCGGGACCCGCGCTCCTCCGAACTCTCGTCTTTCCCGTTCCGCTCTCCGCGTCCTCTCTTTTTATGCCTATTTACGGTTTCTCGTTATCGTCTTCGAGCGTAGGAGACGATCGAATCGGTGAGTCGACAGGTACCCGCGATTGGTAGAGTTTTCGTTCTTTTTTCTCCCCTTTTGGTTTTTGAGTTGTTTCGTGATTACGCTGATGTGACGGACTGTGCGTTGAATTGGGAAGTATCGACGGGGTCAACGTGGTTCGGGTGACATTTTGATGATGATTAAGTCGGACATCTTAAAAAATTGGTATTTTTCGTTCTGTGAAATGTAGCCTGATTTTGATGGAACAAGTACGATGTCGGTCATATACAAAAATCAAGGCAAAATTTAAAAAAAGCACGGCAGTATTTACAAACGTACGGCTGAAAAATGTAGACGAAGATTTATTGAAAACTGAAGAAAATTCTGTAAGACGAAACGAGTAACTGAAAAGTGTGCGGTCATAGGAGACTCTGAAACGGGCAACTTCCGACCCCTCGACACTTCCAGTCCGACCGAACGCGAACCGCAGCCGCGCCGTGTCACATATTCCACCTGCGAGTACCACCACACACGGCCGACGCGCGACAGACACCGCCGGTTCGTGCCGTGTCGATTCTCGATTCCATTTTCCGCGAAAAATCGCGGCTAAATATAGCCGCGCTCCGGAGTGGTCGTGTGAGCCTCTCGCGAGATTTAACGTACACGTATCCACTCCAACACACACACACACACGCACGCGTACCGCAGGGACGTTACGGTGCACCGAGTCGTTACGTGCGCGTGCTTATACAGGGTGGTCGGAATCGAGCGGCAAAACGCGTGTAATTGCATAAAATCGCGCCGATAATTATCATCCACATCCTCGCGCACGCACTCCCAATACCACCTGATTTAAGAATGCCCCGCTGAATACAGAGTGTCCACACATTTATTTCCCACCGACCGCGTTCGCCAGCGGTGAGATCTAACACTTCCTGCGCAATGCATGCTTATCAAATTGGGCACACCCACACTTCACTCCCATACCTCAGTTTCCAAACGCTTATCCAGACTCCCTAACAAATTTCCCGACACACAGTACGCACGCGTTACGTGCAACATATCTATATACCCATATATATACATACATAAACACATACATAGGTCGGTTCCCTTATCAGCCTCGCGTATCTCACGCACGAGCGAGAAAAGGACAGAGAAAGAGCGGGCAGGACGGAAAAAGAGAGAAGTTGGACGTAGGGTTGGGCGGTGGAGTGGGAGGGGGAGAGGGGGTGAGCGAGGGTATATATAAACGAAGAAAAAGTCAATGGAGACAGGTTGCTCGACAGGTGAGGTCTTTCCTCGGCTCGGCCACGCACAGGTGTGCAATCTGCAAATCCCCTTTGGCAAAAAGCCACACGCTCTCGGCACCGCTCCGCTCCACGTGTTGAGAGTAAGGAACGAACGGGGGTGAGGGGGAGGGGGTGGGGAAAGGTGCGCGCGACATTACGTGCGTAGGCGATGCACCTACATTTGTAGGCGTATGTGTTATATATGTAGGTATATGTGTATGTACACGCCGGCGACTGTGTATGTCGTGTTCGCGCGTGTCTGCTTCTTGACACACGCATGAGAGGATGCGTGGGATCCGCTGGGCCTCGGAGCATTTTTACGAGCGGATCGGATTTTCGAAAATATCGTCGTATTCGTCGTGACTCGATACGAATGTGGGTTTGCGTAATACTTTGTTATGTCCGCGGTATATCGTGGTATTTACGGCGTGTTTCGCGGGCGGGGTACTGTTGTGATGTTTTGCGTATGATATCTTGATATTGGAGAAGATGGGATTATTATTGTTATTTATTATTATTTATTTATTAACGAGCGGAGCCCTTTAGTGAAATATAGAAAGAGAGGAAAAGATAACAAATACGTTAACGATCAGCGGGATCGTTGGTGGTTGAAATGAATTGGTTTTGAAATTGAGGCAGACTTTTTCTTGAATGTCGTTGAAGCTTGACGGATAATAGCAGCCTTCATTACCAATTTCACATTTCACGTTGTGACACTCCGTGCGTCTCGCTTCGCAGGATTAATGCCGTTCGCAGTAACAAACGCGCATACGATTATGCACGGTCTCATACAAACTGGCATAACGCAAGCATTTTATCCTCAGTGCCCCCCATCTGCAAAAATCTCATTCCGAATTCGCCAGCCTAATACCCCATAAGACGACAGTACAGTACGCCGGCAGCTAGACAGGCCGCAGTAGAGGAAGTCAATAATTAAACAAACAAAGAAACAGAGCGCGAAGGGATTTAAAGAAAGAAAACGACGGAGCACGAGATAGATCGAAAGAAAGAAAGACGAAGACAGCAGACGAAATGATCGCAGGAAGATAAAGAAGCGGTGAAACGTGTGCAATTACCGAAACGCTCGAGCCAAAAAGGACGAGTCCTCGGGAAGGAACAGTTTGTGAAAGAGGAACCGAGACGGCGGATTGAGAGGACGCGAGAGATAAAAAGGAGTGGGGCGGAAAGAAGGAAAGACGCTGGGGAGGAGGAGGAGGCATGAAAGGCGGATGAAGTGGAGGAGAAGGGAAGCTCGGCGGTGTATCGTTAGATACATCGACTCTCCTCTCACCAGGTGGTCCTTTTCCCGTGCCGGATGACTCAATCGTGAGAAGGAGTTGCTGGACGGGCTCACGAGGGGCCCCACCGACGTAAGATCGCACACGTTCTCTCCCCGCGATGGGATCCTCTGTGTTTCGCGTGCGAGCGTGTGGGACGAGGAGCACTCTTTACGTATGTAACCGCGAATAACACGAGGCACGCACACACGCGTGTCGGAGCACGATCTTCGCGAGGACGCACCGTTAGCGATGGGACCTCGCAGGCATGCGCGAGTCAGCCTCGATCAAGAGTCTTCGACGTCAGTTTTTTGGCGGAAGAGAGTCGTGGAGGTGGGTCGTGGGGGGTACGGGAGATTAATATCGGAATGGGTGTATAGTTATACTTGATACTTAGGACGCGTCATTTTTAAATGTTTAATGAATTATGTAACGTGGGAGTGAAGCTATCAATTTGGAGTTATGATGGCAAATTTGTTTAATTATTCTCGCAATTTTTCATTGATACCGTCGCGTCAGGTACTGCTGTGGATAATAATCATAGACTGCGGTGTATTAACGCAGCCATCGACGATATACGAGTGTCGTATGATATAACGTCAGTAATGATTCTGTTATATCACCGCACGATATAGTACGCACAGACTCCAGAACCGACCAACGTCACGCGCAGCATCTTAATTCCGCAGAACTCGCTCTATGACATTTTTTTCTCACGCTCGAAAATAATAGACGAATTGTTAGTTGATAGGGACGATTTAATACTAGAGCGTCTTTTTGCTGAATTTTATAATCTTTACTGTCAATTCTTCTCTGCCATCTCTGTGTTTAGAAAGAGATCATTCCTTCACTTAGATTTTCTCCTAACACTTCATTCACTATCTTTCTTTTACCTCCTTTCTCCAATAAACTTACTGCAACATACTTCAAAAGTACATAATAACTAAATACAAAAAATAAATATGCAAACAAATACAATAAGAGACGCGTCAGAGAAAACAACAAAATAATATGTTCAAAGAACAGTTCTGCAAGGACAGCGAGAGGCGCGAGTTCTGCCGGGTCCAGCCCTAAACCATCTCGCGTCCATCACTACGCTCAACTCGACGGTTGTTACAACGACGATACGTCGTCACGCGGTGATCCGCTCGTAAGATGCACACGCACTCGGCCCTCTCGTTTTTCCATCAGTCTGCGTGCCAAGAAGAAAGAGGGGGTGGGAGGAGGGCCCCTCTAATTAGGCGGCAGGCCGCCGCCGGTATACCATGTACCATATAACATATGCCATGCGATACGCTCTACACGCTATATACCGTACGCCGATGAAGAGGGAAAGAGAAGGGGGCCCGAAAGAAAGGAAAAAAAAGGAGGAAGAGGGCCGTAAATCAAGCGGCAACGAGGTACCAGCGGCCCTACGGGGCCCGATCTTTGACGTCCGCGGACCTACCTACTGCGTCACGTACGATGCCCGAAATGTGTGTTGCCGATGTGTGCGCTGATAGACTGATCGCTTCACCTATCGCCAGTATTCGTCGACGGCGCTCGCTGTCGTGTTCTGTCGGAAGCATTTTTTCGTGGAAGGATCCTCTAGTGAGGGAGAGTGATGGTAATAGGTGATGAAGCTTAGGATTTGGGCTTGGGAAGGCTGGTTACTGAAGGGTGTGTATGACTGAATCGTGTATTGTGTGGTCCGAGTGTGGCACGCCTTGTTCACGATCGACCGCACGCGGTTGGGACTGATTCTTACATAGCGTGCGTGTGTTCGTTTTTTTTTCGGATTAGAAAGTTGCCGGTGGTGGGAGTGACGCTATCCGTCTTTTTGGTATATAGAATAGATGGTTGAGCTGTTTTACATGAAATACGTGTATCGTCGATGGTACGTTGAAGGCCGGAGTATACCGAAACGTTCGCGCGTCGAACCAGCATCGGGATCGGACGGTGTACGCGCTCGTGTGCATACAGAAATGTATTCGTGCTGAGAACACACGCGCTGGCACGTTTCGGTGGGGGCTCAAAAGGGCGCCCTGGGTGCCGGCATGATTTTTCTCCGGGAAAAACGTGTTATTAGAGATCTTTGACCTTCGACGTCACGCCCATGGGAAGAAGTGGGCCCCCTCGGGGCAACGATTATATCGCAAAGGACCCCGAACGATTTCTTTGAATATGAAATTTGCGAGCGGCGCCTTTTTATGTCTCGCGTTTAACGATCGCCGTACCGGAAATCAGCCCCGGCCAGGAGAACTCCTTTTCGGTGCGCGGATCTCGCAGCCTTTCAGGTAGGCTGTTAACTCGTGAAAGGCAGAAATCTCTCACGAGAGCACCTTCGTGATTCCTCGATTTAACCCCTTCGGCCAGGATTCTGCCCGAGTCACGCATCAATTTCTACGAGAACTACTGTTCTCACAACAATAGAACTACCTAAGGTTTGACAGTTTAGTACACATATTGCAAATTTAAAAAATATCGTCGATTTTTCTCACATTTTTCGCTGTCTTTCATTGAAACATAAAAATCAGCCAAAATCTGCAGAAATAATATTCATCTTTCGCTCGGATTACCTACAAATTATTCAACGATACTTAATATCGCTCGGACTTTCGATTCGTTGTCAATACGGACGTTCGACGCGCGATCGAAATATGTCCGAGACAACACAAATTCCGTGACATTGCCACGGCAAAGTCTAATCTCCGGCGATCGTCATGCGCGTGGAATTCCAACGCGGATTTACGTATCTTTTGTGTCGAAACCAGGCGATCGCGCGTGATAAACAGTGCGCGCCGATAGCGTCAACTCGGAAGTCCCCGAAGTTTCGAACTCTTCAAGACTTCGATCTCGCACCTACCGTACGAGAGATAAGGGACGAACGAGAAGCGGGCAGAGAGGACAGCCAAAAAAGAATTAATAAAAAGTAATATGAAGCGACATACGGATGGAGAGGAAAGGAGAGTAGAACGGAAAAAGAGAAGGACACGAGAGAGGAGAGGGTGTACGAACAAGCAAAAGGATGTCCAAAGAGGAGAGAAGCAGAAACGGGGAGAGTCGAGGGAGGTGGGGGTGGGGGGCGTGAGTTGAACGGACGAGGAGAGGATCAAGGAGAGCATCGAGGATCGAGGCGTCCTCGATCGCGGGATCCCGGAGCAAAACTAACGATCCACCGGTCTCGCGCCCAAGATCAACACGACGATAATTTAATACACGAGATCGCCACCCAGGTGCGCACTGACGTATACAGATGCTTCAAGATTGTGGCAAGAGGAAGAAAGGAGGAAAGGGACCAGAATAAAGAGTGGGAGAGAGAGAGAAAGAGAGGAGATGAGAATGCAGGGAAGGGGCACACCTCGCGGCGCTTTTGTTTCTGCCCCGCTCTCCTTTTCCATTCATCTCGCTCCTCCTTTTGTCCCCAGCACCTTTTTCTCGCTCGACCTTCGAGCCGTTTCGTTGAAATTCGAAAGTCCCGATCGCCGGTTGCGTCGGCAGATTTGTACCTTGAGCGAAACTGATCCGACTCTTCGATTATGGTTCAAGTAGTCAATCATCCTTATTATTCATGACCAGCGGCGGATTTACGATTTTGCCGCCTGCGGCCTCACGTGTTTCGTCGGCTAGTCTCAGAATCGGTGAGCAATGCGAGCGTAGCATCTTAAATTGGGCATAAAAGGTAATAGTCGTCGAATTGTTGGGTCGCTGCTAAATCCACCACTGTTCACGATTTTTGCCCCCTTTTCTGTATATGTATATAGTATATATACGACTGTTCGGATGTTATACAAAATGATCTGTAAAACATAAGCAACAGATGTCGCAACATTCAACGATTCCAATAGAGCTAAATCAAGAATGACAATTTAGTGTGAGATATTCTTTCTGCGGAAACGAACGGTCATCCCCGTGTTTGCGTCAGTTTAATAGGGACTTCTGATGCGAAAAGGTTCCGAGAACAGCTATGACGCTCGCACGCACGTTATGTCCGGCCGAATTCCCTTTCGGACGCTCGTAAATTCGGCTCGCTAGCTATTTTTGTCAATGGCGGCTGCGTCTTTTATCCCTCGAAACGAGCTGCGCGCACGTATGTACATAAGAACGTAAGTATGTCGTCCCAAAAAGTCCTGAACGGAATTGGAACCTGTTAACCCGGCTAATCAAGAAGGTGGCGGCCATCACAGAATCGTTTCTACGGCGGCATTCGTCCGTTTCAATTTTTTCGATGTTACACTTTAGTTAGCATCATCGATACGTACAAAATTCAGTAAGAACTTCCGAAAACAGAATGATCCGTAAGCGATCGTCGTAGCGAAATCTTCAACCAAGACTCGAAAGTCGAAAGTGTCGCGTGCAATAATAATTGGTCCGACGCGTAATAAAATCTGGTCCAACAAAAAAACAACACCTCTGAAGAACGTCGAAGTACCGAGCGCGCACGACGAAAGAAAGAGAGCGAGCGCATTAGCAGCGCATAAACAAAAGGTGCAGACGGGCAATTACTTTCGTGGAAGAGCCGTGTCAAAACAGTCTGTCTCCCGAGAAATCACGTGCGCCGACGGAAGGGGATGGAAGGCGGTAAACAGCGAAGGATGGCGAGAATTTGTATGCGCAAATAGAGATGTCAATGACGTCAATCGCCGATAATTACACGGGGGACGCTCTTATTAACCTATGCGGCGGCACATTAACATCGCGCCGTCATTAAATGCTAAGCAGTCCCGATCCGACTCATTCGATTCTGATCGGACGAGCTAATAATGATCGAACTGGCAATTTCTTTCGATCGTCGCTTAACGTCCGGCATCGACGTCTTTGTCATGCTAGTTGGCGCTTTTTACTCGCTGTTAGCGCGCGCTCGTCAATTCTTTATCAGTGGCCGAGCTTCGCGTGACACTGGCGAAGCGTAGAAGAAAAGTGATAAAAGATGCCGTCACCGATAATGGCACTTGGAATGGGTCGATTAGTTAACCCAGTGTGGTCCAAGATCCGCACCTAGGTGCGATTTCGAGTCCCCACCCGACTACCCGTTGTTATGGTGACGGACGACGCTGAGTGCGTCACATGATCGCTTGCGCTGAGCCGGTAGGGTATATGGGGGGAGGGGAAGGGGGTCGGTGTTGCGTCCAGCTAGTGGAGGTGGAAGCAGCCGCGTGAGGGGCCCCACCGTGACCACACTGAGTTAACCGGTTACGCGCAGTTTTGGTAGCCTACGAATGATCCCTGACACATGTTCGAATTTTCCCATTGTTTCTTCGGTCTAAACCGTGGATTGCAGATATCGATCGAAACTAGACGACGTTTGAATTTGCGAACTTTATGAGAACGTGGCATGTCGATAGTTTGTCGTGACACGAGCGTGACTGCAGTAATTGTGTTCTATAATTGGAGGCACTCGTGGGTTCATTCAGATATCGGATAAGAACTTTTTAATTCACTCGATGATCGCCGGCAATTTCTGAGACAGAAGTAACTTCGCGTGGTATAATTGAGAATGATTGAAGATTAAAGGAATAGAAGTCTGCTTGCAAGCGTGCTGATGTAAGAATATCATGAAATTAATTTATAAATATTGAAAAAAACAAGCTTTTAATGCATGTTAGTTAACTTCGATCGATGAGAGACTTGTTTTCCTAACACTTCAGTTATTTATTAATGAAATTATTTGTAATCGTTATTGGCGCTGGTCCAAAATTCGACTAATATCGGAGAAATGATTGAGTTTCTTTTCGCCGTGCGACCGCGAACTTTCTACTTGGAATCGTCGGACGGTATCGTACATACGAATCGTCGTGCGTTTCACGCAACTCGGAAATGCACGTCGCTGCAAAGTCAGCCGCGATCGATCGAACGATCATCCTTCGAGGCGGCGCATAATTTTATCGCCGCTGGAAATTCAAGGTTCGTTGCTGGCAACTAAGGCCATTGCACAGATTCGTATTTGCATGAATAAATCGTATCAGCGCGCCCATGCTAAGCGCATACACGAATGACCCCAGCGTTTGAAAAGAGAAAAATCGAGCGTGCAGCTATTAGAAGAAGTTCGTACTTCTTCAATTGCCTGTAAATATAATTTACTCAACGCGCCCATTCGTATTTGCATGAACAAATGTTATCAACGGTTCCGTACTAAACGCATGTGTACGAATAATATAAACGTTCGAAAGAAAGAGTTAAATGCACAGAAATAAATGTTGAACGATTAAACACGGTTTCACGTTTCTTGAATTATATTCGCACATATTGTTGACGCAACGTCACAAAGCAGGACCGACAAGTACCTATGGGATTCCCTGGTTCCTTCTAATTCGCAGATACTACCAACGAACGTGGGCCGTGATAAGAGGTAAACTCTGACGTAACATTACAATACCGATACCACACCCACTGGTCAGCGATAGTGTGGCCTTGAATGACGTAGTAGAAATGTGATTTCAGTGAGCAGATTATATTTCCAAACACTCCGTATTACGAATCAATAGATAAGACGCCACGTAGACGTTCGCGACATGTAGAGCGATAACCACATTTTTCAGCTCATATTTCAACCAAAAGAGTGACGCTTAATTCCGCATTCGGCCCCGCGACAATGAAAGGCGCGATATAAGTAAAGAGCGATTAAGATGCACTAATATCGAATGCGAGAGCGGTCGTCGACGGCAAGCTATTTCCACGTTGCCTACTCGTAACCCGGTTCGCAGGCCCTTCAAGCTGGCGGCTTAAAGTGCACAGTCGGCACAATGTAATGGAATTAATGAGCACACCTGTGCCGATGCACGTACGTAACGCGTACGCGAGTGTGTAACGCGAGTGTGTAATGTAATGCACGCGGCCGAAGCCGAGCCAGTAGGTCCGCGAGCCGACGAGTGCTCATACTCATTCGTGAAGGAATGTCCAACAGGTGTGCCGCCTCGATCTTAAGCGCGTGCGCTCTTTCTGCTGGAGGAGTACGGGAGAGAGAGAGAGAGAAAGCAGTGGAAGCAAAGGGTGGTGGAGAACGGAAAAATGACGGAAAGGCGTGTGGAAAGATCGAGGAGGGAATCGATTTTTAGTGTCGCGAGTCTCGCGAAATTTAATCTTCCTCCAGCGCTTCCTGGCAACGATTGGAATTTTCAAACGACGACTTTAATGCTTTGTCGTATTATACGGCGCACGATCAATGGATGCGTGAATTGTGACGATTGATTCACCGAGAATTGTCAGATACGTAAACTGTGGTATCTACGGAGAGGCGTGCGGAAATGTTTGAGAATAAGTTAGTAATGATAAAGGACAATTGGTGGGTGAGTCGCGTTGCGAGCCGGCGAACTCGCTGGGAACGTTTGTTTCCTGGTAACACCCTACTAATCGTGTTTTCGGAAGACACGTTTATTTACGGGATCAGCGTTTCGTCGACGATTTAAATTTCGCCGTCGATGCGCGAGTGCATCGGGTTGCATTCGTCTCGGAGCAGCGAGTGCAACGAACCTCGATGCAGCCAGAGAGCGCGGAAGAATAAAAGAGCAAAGGGAGGAGGAGGAGCGAGCGGAATCATCCGAAACACGTTGACCAGGTCGTGTTTTGCCGGGTATAATGACGCGGAGGAACGTTCGTCCGATGAAAGATTGTCTTGTCGTGGGAGTATTACTTAACCTTTGCTAACACCGTTGCGGTTGCACCGAGTGCAACAAACTTTCGAAGACGCGCCAACATTCGTACGAAGCCTGTCGCGTGGATTGTCAGTGAATCGCATCAACGCTGTTGATTGGCGGAACTATTTCGTTATAATGATTTCATATTTTTTAATTTTCTTATTTTTGGAAGTTTTTCCTGACCTTCATCGAAATTCATAGATGAATCATCGGTGCATAAAAGTGGGGTTCTAGTGTTGACGCCGCGCAATTTAACACGATAGGAGATTAGAATTGTAGGATTCGGATGAAATGCACGCGAGACAGAAAATCATTGCTTCCAGTAGCGTTCGGATGAAATGTTAACACGTCTAACGAGCAGACGGCTGAGGCTAATACCGAGACTTAATTAGAATTTTCCGGACAATTTTTCTCATTCCACCAGCATCTTCGAAGAAACACGCCTGTCTCACTTACATTAGTGCAACGAACTACTCTCTCTCTCTTTCTCTCTAACCGAGGCCGTCCTTTCTCTCTCTCTCTCTCTCTTCTCTCATTCCATCTCGTATCCTCCGCCAAGGAGAAACTCTCGACGGCTGCAACTCCGCCACACATCGTTTGCTCATCGTGTGTGCGTCGTTTTGCTGGCAACAGTGAGTCTTCTGTTTTTCCACTGTGCCCAGGGTGGCACTGTCAGTTTTGCGGGTGGTAGCGAGAGGGTGAGCGGAAGGAGGGAACGATTTATTTACGCGATTCGGGGTGCTCGGGCTGGTTAGAGTTGAGGAGTATAAGAACGTAGAATCGAAGCCTTCGATGGCGTCAATCTTAAAGATACTGTGTTACAAGAGACAGACGTAAGGAAAACATGTATATACATATGTTTTAATACGAACGGATTTATCGTGAGGATTTCTATTGCGTGGACTTATATCACGTGTTCCTATGTCCTACACTATATATGTACTCGTACGTGGTCGGATGCGGTATGATATCAATCAGCTGTAGCTGCGAAAGTGTCAATATATATATATATATTGATCTAACCCACACCATGTTTCAACGTACAACAAGACAACACACAACATCTATCTAAACACACCCGGAACCACCCCATCGGAAAGGAAAAAAATACTAAAACGTCCACCGGGGTCAGCAGCATCCAAACCACGCACTGTACACAATCTTACGTATGTAGGACAGAGCCCGCTCTGTTGTCGCTTGCAGCAGCGCTCTCAGTACTTCCAACACGTATGAACCATGGGGCTCGGGTATTCAAGAACACTCACCTACACCTCTCGAAAACACGCTCGCGACACCCTCGACACACGCACGCGCACGCTGACAAAACTGAATATATTCAGGCCCGCGACGCGGCCGTGTGTGTGCGTAAATCGCGAGTAAACGTCTGGGCACTGTCAGCGAGTGGGCATATACGCAGCGCTCGGGAACGTGTCTCTCGGAGACACATGTGTTGACGGTTCCATGTTGTGTGCCGTGCATGCGAGCTGGCTACCAGGCACCACCACCACCATCTCCACCTCCACCACAAGCACCAGCACCAGCAGCCAGCGCTACGAGGGCGTGCAAAGCCACGGCGAGCTGGTACATGCGGTGGTGGGGAACTGTTCCGGGCAGACAGCCTGGCTCCTACGGTTCGCATTACGAGAAACCGTAGCCTTTCTCCGTCTTTCGCCTGTCGTGGCATGAGAGCCAAGCCAAGCCAGCCTTGCGCCGCGGCCCGCGGTACCGAACCGTACTATAGCACTCGGTCACTCCGGACGACGCGTGCATGCGTCTGTTGAGAGCGGATCTATCCGGACTGGGAGGCAGTTGGATGTTCGATTGCTAGGGATGGCTTGGTCATCGCTGAGAATTCTTGAGGAATCCTCGGGATTCGGGAGCTTTCGCGGGAAGCGACTGGTGAACGATAGGTTTTTGCGACGCGTGTCAAAGTCAAACGCGGCATGATCGCTGGGAGACTGCAGCGACGGTCGTGTGAAAGCGGATACGATTGGTGGTGTTTGAGACTCTGCGCTCGTGTGGCCACTCAGAGTGGCCCGAGCGGGAGATATAGTTGTTGGCTATTTTTTTATTCTTCTCTTTTCGGAAATTTTGTTGAAGTTTCGGTGGAATGAAGATTTTTAATGATCTTTTATTGGGCCACGGTATCATCGATTCATTTCGAACTTTCTTAGTTTCAAATCAACGTCACAGAGAATACTATAATTCAACGAAGAAACGGGACCGACGAAGCGAGCGTTATTGGAAATCCCGAATGTTAGTATTGTATTCCCAGGATGACACACCACGGCGGAAAGAACCGTGAGCGTCCGAAGGTACGTGAGTAGGATTTCGATTTTGCGTTCCCGAAATAAGGCCACCAACGGCACCGATCCTCGACGCTTCCGTCGTCCGACATTGACGTCTTCTGAATGGCAGACGAACTTTCGGAAGGTTGGAGGCAAAGTAAGAACGTCGTGGCACGAGGTGCGGGCAAACTCGGGCGCATAGACGATCGTGTGTCCGTCCTCTACGCTCGAGCGAGCCCATCGATCGGATCCAGATCG
This sequence comes from Priocnemis perturbator, assembly GCA_963942575.1. Lineage (NCBI taxonomy): Eukaryota > Metazoa > Arthropoda > Insecta > Hymenoptera > Pompilidae > Priocnemis > Priocnemis perturbator. The sequence continues at coordinate 11,208,409 of OZ012655.1, read as the reverse complement.
ATCACTTTTACTCCGCTCGAATTACTTTCCTGGTGGGCCTGCTCTCGTTGCACGCCACGTGTCTTTTTCCGTCCCGATACCGACGCGATTCCGAAATCGCTGATCAGGGAACGAAACTTTGGAAATCTGCGCTTGGGTACTCGATTCTGCGATTATGCGGTCGAATTGAATTTATATGAATGAATGACAATTTTCCGTTATATTGCGCTGCGCCGATATGAGTTACGATGTACGTGAAAAATTCGACTCGACCGTTTCGACGTTCGCATGCACATTATGCAATTTCTATCTTCCGTTCAGGTATCCGTAATCGATACCGCGCGAGCGCTTGCGCTATAAAATAGAATTCTTTACTGCCTCGTAAATAATAGGACTTTCTAATATGAATATTTTTTCATTACAAGCCTGACGAAAGTAACGCGGCTCCGATGTAAATCAATGCAGAAAATTGATCTATCTCTTTTACGTGCCGGCCAGCGTGCGTGTTCACGTGTGCAAAGTACGATAGTCGTTATCCTCGCTGAACTCTAGCCCCCGGCGCATACGGTCTTTTTCATTTCTGCCATTGATTTCTTCGCGTCCGTCACGACAGTTATTCGTTACGTAACTCTAATCGATCGCGGCTCGCCGTGAAATCAGTCATCGAAAATAAGCGTGCACGCTTCGTTCGTACGTCGTGCTCCGATCGTACGTACGCTCCACCAACACGCGTCGCGACGACTGTACGCGGCCGTTTCGTAGTATTCTAGACGTCATCGCCGGTTATTTTCAATTCTACTTCCGCCGTGCGTCGCGAAACTTCTCAGAACGACGGCGAGAGAGAAAGAGAAAGGAAAGGAGAAAGAGAGTAGGGGAGTATTTGTTATCGTCTGGCACCAGGTCCCCTTAAACGAACAATTAATAACGCAATGCACCGGAAGCGGTAGTGGGGCGATTGGAATGCTCTTTCAAGGTGGACTCCGCTGTGCAAGCGATAATGAGAGACGGGAAACGTTCGTGCGCCAAATTTTCCACGCCACTCAAGCAAATCTTCCGTGGAACCTCGTAAACGCCGTTCTATCCAACCATAATTTCGCGTCAACGAACAAAATCGAAACGTACCACGTCATTCAACCCTTCCCACTTCCATGTCCACTCTCAGTGGCCCGAGTTTCTCCCACTCGCAGGTCCACTCTCAGTGGCCAACAGATTGCGTTACGCTTAGAAAAAAATCTCAGCCCACACTTGCTGAGTTCCGCGATTCACAAGACTAAACGTAAGACCCACTGGGCCACATGTGCATGTTCAAATCGTCTGGCAAGAGGCTTCTTCTATGATCGTGCGAGGAAAAAATCGCGGCACGCGCGACGTTGTTGGTTCGGCATTGAGCGACTGGCATCGATACCATCCGCGAGATTCTGAGGTCAACAGCACCGTGCGCAAAGTTCCGATCTCCGACTCTCGTCGGACAGCACACCGAGGCCTCCTCTCCCGACGTCTCGCGACGTCTCGTGACGTCGCGGCGGCGCGCACGTAATGCAGTCGTTTCGATTGATCACGGACGTTCGATTAATCACGCCACACAAGTTCCGCGATACGACGACCGACGCTGTCGCGCTTATTGTTAGCCTCGTCACATGGTACGAACGCGGAATTCTAAGATCGTGTGTGCCTGCCTCCTGTTAATCGCTGTGAATGGGGAAAAAAATGGACGCGAGTGCCGCTCGTTTCGTTTGATTAAAAACGATGTAAGAGTCCGTGGCTAGGAATGGAAACGGTGAAGTTTTTAGCGGAACTGGTGAGCGATTGAATTACGCAATGACTTCAGAAACAGTTACGAACGCTTGACGCGTTAATTGTAGATCCAGCCGACGATAAGCTCCGTTTGATTCGTCATGCGAGAATTCACGGAAATTGATAACTTGTGCTCAGATAATATTCGTCTACGCGCACCTTCTGTGGTTTACGGATCAATGCACCTGACCAGGGATTTACGGATCTAGAAACGTGTCGCGGTGGAAAAGTGAATCATCGGGAGTTACATTTACAATAGGCATTCTTAGTGATAACTGTTCTAATTCTGATCTTTCTGGGTCGTACTTTGAAATTCTTCGTTCTCACATTAAATACCGTGCTATCGCTCTTTAAGCGCACAGCCGACGTTTCTAAATCAATATGATCAAAATGTTATACTACACCATTTTTTGAATTATAAATTAAATATTTTGTTTAAACTGAAACCGGTAATCTGACAGCTCATATATTGTGAAACTTTAACATCCTGAATAAATGAGGTAGGGGACAAAAAATGAAGGGCTGAGCCAACGAGCCCTCGTTTTACACTTCTTATTTCCGTAGGAGACGAGACTTTCAAGGAAGAGCCCATTTTGTGTGCGTTTCCGTAAATACACGCGCGGCATATTTGCTCTCGCTCCGTTTCTGGGAAGCCTTTTAAAAGCACCGATTAGTCGACGAGCGCCGTCAGTTTTCTAATTCATTGTTTCCTGAAATAGACGACAGTTACGTCGCTCTCTCGAATCCTCGTTCTGCTATCTCATTCCACACACACTGAGCAATCAAAATGACTAATTTGACATTTGGACGTAATGAAGGCTCATTTTTTCAATCACTTTCCCCACCTTTCCCTGACTTAATCGCTGACTTGAACAACAGCAGATAGTAGCCCGATCACTGGCAAGCTCGAAGTCGCAAGAGAGCGCATGTTCGCTGGGAGACTCTGATGGAAGGCATGCCACAGGTGGCTTATCCCAGCTTCTCTTTTCTGCCCATCGCTCCTTTCCCCTTCCACCCTCTGTCTCTATTATTCGCAGAGAGACCGACAATGAGAAAAGACTGGATCTCCAGCGAGCCGCACCGATGTCGCACGTGAGAGATCCAGTGTCGTCTGACGTAGGCGAAGGTAAAGGCAGATTTCATTCGCGCCAGATGTTCGTCCGACGTTTCCATCGCTTGTTTTCGCGACCAGTGAGACAGCCATGTGTCGAAATATGTATATATGTATTTTTTTTTTCTAATTTTTTGTACACTTCTTGTTTAAGTTGTTTTAACTGTTTAGGGCGCTTAGTGTGCTGGTGGTGGGTGACCTGTAACGTGCAACGTAACCAAATCCTGAAGATGCATATATATATATATATATATGTACCATGCTTGGTAGGTGTGCACGTGCACGCTGTACATTTTCAGATTTGGTTACGTTACGCGTTACAGGTCGCTGGCGAGTGCCTTAACTGCGACGTTCGAACTGAATTTCTATTATATGGAAGAAAATTAGACCGAGTGGTATGAGTTTGTGTCTACTAAAAATTTGAAACAGCTATTAGAAATTTATACATGTACTGTGTGGGCGGTTGTTAGTTGATAAAATGTCGCCGACGAAAATTTGAAGCAGGAAAATTTCGCAGTTCGGATATATGTGTATATATATGACAACAATGCGAATATATACAGAACTGTTAACGCGGTGCTAATGTTGTGCTATGGAAGCACACGAGACAATCGTTCGCTCGTTTTCTTCGCCGCGATTGCCTCGTTCTCCTTGTCCTTCTGTCCCCACCCACGCACTCAGTCCGACGACGAGACTTTGCTCCTCTTTTTTTCAAATGCGTGCATCGGCTTTTTAGAGAGTGGCCGATCGAAGTTGAATTGAACGCCGATCTTATCGAGGCTTATTGTTAACCGAGCGAAAAGATATACAAGTATAAATAAACTGATTCAGTTGTCACATAATTCGTCCGCGACGTGATATTGTTCTAAATGAAAAAACCGCATCTTACAGTAGTGCGCGTGTTTTGAAGATTAGATATTTAAATGCGGAGTGGCGCGAGACAAACGATTCATGTGAGAATGAAATAGAGAGAGAGAGAGAGAGATGGAAAGGAGGCCGTAGAGAGAGAAAGAGAAAGGGAGGGCACAGGGGGTCTATCTTTAGAGTTCATTGAGAGAATCTTTGCGAGGGCCAAACGTGAGCTGACTCACGTCGTGACACTCACACACCTTGAACTGCATATACATGCCTATGTATCATATGTAAACGTTGAGATCCTACGTGGAAAGCTCGTTCTCAAGGCAGTGGGCGTTAGACACGGTCCAAATGTACTTTAACAGGTGCGCAACACTCGACTTCTCACGTTCGTGATGTGCCGGATGGCATTAAAAAAAAAGCGGACATTCGTCGGGAAATCAGTTAATTCGGAAGTATCAAATTTGTCGTACAATTAATGCAACAACAGGACATGCAATTCACGTTAACGTTCGAAAGTGACAAGATGTTACCTACATATTACGCAATCTCGCGAACATCATACTACTACTCCACTAGATAACCAATATTCATTAACAAATGATGCCGAAAAAAAGCAAAAAAAAAAATATTGTCACTTTTTATCTGACCTCGCCAGGCGTCCACGAACAGTCACAAACGACAGCCTAGCCGACGACTGCCCGACTACCTAAGCCCGAGATTTTAAAGATCCGCAGACACAGTGACGAGAATGTCCACAAGCCCGCACATCTGGACGCCCATATTTCTAGACACCGTCTCGTTTTCCGGTCCGGTACACTGTCGGCTGCGGTCCATGGTCGGTCACCCAACACCCGTCGCTTCTATTTTTACCGGAAACCCGTGGATCTGCCCCGTTCTCCGCCTTTCATTCATTCTCCCCAGCCGACCTCCGGGAATCGCGTGTGTGCGTCAAGATTCGGCCCGATAAGATTTTCGGCCGGCCGAATCTCTCGCCTTATCGCGCCTATTACATCGCCGGCGATAACGGCTGTTGCAATACGTCGTCACTTTACGAAAGAAGATCTGCGTGTCATCGGGAGCGCAATCGCGTGAGAGTGCGTGTCTTCTCACTCATGAGGCGCCTCTATGATGCGTCGATATCATTTTTCGCGAACGAAATTTCGACGGAGAGTTGGAAAGGTGTGAAAATTAACTTATTCACGAAATTTCGTTTTATCGTAACATATTTTCCTTACTTGATCGTCTCGAATAACTTCTAGATAATGTATATGATAGTTGCATGGTTCGGAGTGGAATGTTTTTTTCTTTCTCACGAGGGGCATAAAAATGATCGTTGAAATATAAACAGGGTCTACGATGTCTGCCATTTGAAAATTGAGCCACGCTATCGTAACTGCATACGCGGAATTTGAATGACGCCGATCGCTGGCGCGTAATTGCGCTGGCGCGGACTGGCGCATTAAGACGATTAAGACTGTTAAACGTTGAACAGGGGAAAGAAAGGAAAAAAGTTCCGCTTCTCAAAAGCCCCGGTTGAATGAAAAAGCGACGACCACGCGCCCGACCCCTGCTCCCCTCCCCACTCTTTTCATCCGCCTTTATCCGCGCGCTTAAATTCGCGGCGCGTGCGAGGATTAAGGCGCATAATTACGGACGCGCAAAGCTGGTCAAAGCCGCTCTCCCGCGGCTAATTCCTGCGCGCCGTTCTCAATCAGTCCCGCCCCGCGACTCGCTACTGTCAAGCGGGTCCGTTCGAAAAGATCAAACCAGACCTGAAAAATCGGCGAGCGCGAAACAGAAAAGAGTGAAAAATCGTCGGCGACGGGACGCGGATTGGACCGTTCCACGTTCTCATCCCGCACCGTGCGACCACCTGTTTGATCGGAAGCGTTCCACGAGTCCACATTTTCGCGGAAAGCCGCACCACCTGCCGCCGCGATCCACGTGTATTTTTCTCCCGCTCGCAACTTTCACCGTCGAAAAAAGCGCCGCACACGCGCCGAATCGCAGGATCTCGCGGCGAGAACTGACCGGACTTACGTCGTTAAGTAGCCTGGCACTCTCCTCCTCCCAGACCGCTCCTTTCCTCTTCCAAAGCCGAGCCGAAACCTGGCTCGTCCCGCGCCGAGCTCGGATTTCGCAAAATCCACTTTCGAGCCTCGAAGCGGAGCCGAGCAAGAATGATTGTCTCCCCGGAGCAGAGCCTCGCTCGCCTCACGTCTGTCCTTACCGCGATCGTTGGCCCCGTGTCCTCGCCCGGATTCACTTGTCACTTTTCCTATCGTCTTCTTTCTTCCGTATCACGGACAATAACACGCCACAAACAAACGTACCTTGCGCCCGACGAGCCGGACGCGCGTGCTTATCGAAAGCTCGCCCTTGCCGAAGGATCTCTCCCGATTCGGACGAGGCAAGAGAGTCGACGCTGCACAGAGGTACCCTCGGGACCGCTGACAATCTTCCCACGCGCTTTCGAGAGCGCTGGCGGACGCGAGAGTGTGCGCACCGAAAAAGTCTATCGTCGCTCTTGTCGCGCGACCGAAATCCCTGATGCACTTCTGTCAGTATGCACACGCATGTACGTGCGTTTGTGTACGCCCGGCAAGATTTATCTCGCGCACCCGTGTGCGTCCTCGGAGGGCCCTTCTCAAGTACGCGTATCGTAGGAATGGTTCGTTAGCGAGAGCTAGGAAACGCGTGTGGAAAGAGATGCGTCTCTCGTGGCGGTTCGGGCTAACATTAACTAGCGCGGACTGCAGCCGCTTATAATATGGCCGAGGCGCGAACCAATGGGATCTCTCTCCCCCCCTCGCCCCCCACCATCACCGACAGCCGCCTCCAGTACCCTGCACCCTTCTGCCCCTTTTCACTCCGCCGCAGTCCGTGAGAGAGGCAAGACCCCCCGCGTGTTATTCCTCATCGTCATTCCTCCTCTTTTTTCTCCCCTCCCCTGCCGCTCTCCTGCTGCTCACTCTCTCTCTCTCTTTCGTTCTCTCGATCCGTCCCTCTCCTCTTCCTCACTCTCGATATCAGCCCTCTCTCTATCGCCTCTCGCTCCTTCTCGATATCAGCCGCTCTCCTTCGCTCTCCCGCTCTTTTGGATCGCGAGCGATCGCGAGCTGTCTTTCTTTTCGATTCGGCGCTCCTCACCTTTGCCGCGCCGCGCTTCTTTGGTTTGATATTGCTGGGTCTTGCGGGATGGTCGCGGGAGGTGTAGTATAGAGTATAGTGCGTGGAGGGCGCACGGTGGATGGTGAATGGTGGATTGTGGGAGAGGGGAGATTTTGGGGGTTTGGGAGATTTTTGATGGCGTTCGGTATTGGCGTGAGAGTAGGAAGTAGAGTTTGAAGATGTACGCGGAGTTTAAAATTTAGTGAAATTAATCTTTTGATTGTGGAAAGTATTGTATGTGGAGTATTGTAGACGATTGTATATTGTATGTTGTTGTATTGTAGACGGTAGGAATTATGAGATTTTGGGGGTTTGAGAGATTTTATATGGCGTTCGGTATTGGCTTGAGAGTAGGAAGTAGAGTTTGAAGATGTACGCGGAGTTGTGATGCGAGAGAGAAATTAATGTCTAGGTGGATCGTTATGTAAAATTTGGCGAACTTAATCTTTTGATTGTGGAAAGTATTGTATGTGGAGGTTGTATTGTAGACGGTCGGAATTATGAGATTTTGGGGGTTTTTGTAGATTTTTAATGGCGCTAGGTAATGTCTTAGAATAGATTCTGAAGCCGTGTATGGAACTGTAATGCAAAATCGAATTTGAAGGTGTAATTCCAAAGACAAAAAGTCGCAATGATTATAGCAATCCCTCCAACAGAGCACTTAAACCGGCAATAAATCTCGCATTAATCTCCTAATCGCACAAAACGTACTATACTCGCGCAAGTTCGCATCAGATGACATCGTCCCGCGACATAAAATCCACGAAACAAGATATCGACACATTCACAGTTCCATCCAGCATCATCCGATCTCAGACTCCGACTAACGCATTTCCTTTTCCACGTCGAATCGAAACAAAACTCTCCCGCAAACCTACGTGGCTAATCTGCCGAAAGAAAAGAAGATCGACGCTGTTCGACGTCCGCAGCGAACATTGTACCATGGCCGTAACACAGAATGCGATGAAAACGAGATCGGATCGAGAGTTGGTGCGTTTAGGTCGAAGACCGCAAGGAACGAATTGCAAACTGTCGAGAGAGTTCTCCGTCACCAGAGACGAGTATGCACTATACATACTCCGTCGCAAAGCACAGTACACGTACGAGACACGAGTCCACATTGAGCGGATAAACGATTCGATCACTTTGTCGAAGAAATCTCGTGATCGATCGCACTCGCGTGCTGCGCTCGCGACAATCTCGGCTCGAGCAAAACAAATCCCTCTGTTCGACCGTGCTGGTTGCGTAAACCGGAGGAAAGTCGTGGTCTCGTATCTGCGGAGTACGTATCGAGACACAATTATCCTGCCTGCATTAAATCGCGAGTCTCGAGTTGGCCGCGGATTTGCGATCGCCAGGTGGATTAAAAGCGACGTGTTCATTGTCTCTTTTTCTCTCTCGATGACTTCGTGACTTATGGCGCTGTCATTGAAGGCTTTAGCGGGGGCTCGTTTACGTACGAATATGCTTTTGTCTGGAGACACGCGGCAGGTGGGTCGGCATCATCGATCCTGATGAACTGACAGTGAGAGAAGCTTCCGAGACACGCGCGCAAGCTTCTCGAAGTCACTTCCGGAGTGGAGCGGGTTCCATAAAGTCGGACGAGACGTGACGTCAACGACCGTGCGCGTGGTTTTTTTTCTAGCGTGCGCGTCGATCGAAGGTCGAAATTTATGGTTTTCGTAGAAAATGTGATGCGTATCGCGCTAATTTTTCTTCTCAGATTAGTCATCGAGAACAACTGTCTAAGTACGTGACCGTAGTCACGGTTTCGCAAGAATTTTCTTTTACATTTTCACTCGTAATTTTGAACTGCATTCTCTACTTCTGCATTTAACAAATCTTCACACGCCACCTTCTCACAAAACTTCTCTTTCATGTTTCAGATTCCTGACGCACAGAAGATCGGTAAGTCGTACTCGTCACGTTGCAACGACATAACAGAAAGTGAAAAACAAATAAAAATAGCCGATCATTAGAGGAACTAACGATGCATCGCCTGCGTGTGCCGCGGTGTCCGCAACAAAATTGTGAATGTTGCGCGGCGTTCCGAATAAATGCCTTTTGAGCGGCGCGCTGTTATTAGAGTTGCGTGACCGACTACTGACCGACACGCCGCAGGAACTCACGCGAGTGGCGTGTGATAGCGGATTAACGAGTCGGCGTGTACGCAGGTATATACCGGGAGGTCCTTTCCGCCTCCTTCTGTCCGAACGCTTCGACTTCCGCGCGATCGACCTTCTGGGATTCCGCTGGCAAACTTACCGTTCCACGCGTTTCGTCAAACCCGCCGATTAAAAGACACAGCTCGCGATCTAGCCGTACAATTCGTTTTATCATCGTGCTTTACAATCGTATACAGAACTCTCCCCCGCTTTCAGTACTCAAAATTTGATATTTTGCAATTATCTAATACTTGCCACTGTTTTGACTATCAAGAATGCATTATTGGTACATATTCTTTAATTGTCTTCTTTTCAAACTATGCGATTTGTGTTTGATTCTTGATTTATTTATTCACACGGGTAACATCCTTTGGCACAGACAAAGATTTATAGGAATTAATTAATAAATAGCAATTAATAGTATTATTGTAATATACATAATTAGACCATTATTATAGATGCACGTGTATATACGTCGTTGAAAGAAACGCGGGAGAAGGCAAATCGTTGAGAATTCAAGGCGTGCGCGCGAGCAGATTAACGAGATTAACGAGAGCAGATACGCGTTCTGCGGTACTCGCAGCCCAGAAAATTCCTGCCCGTTCGACGCATTTTCACTTCAGTCCAATATTCACGTCGTCATCGCACCTATTGTTCCCGTCGAACGTCATAAAAGCACATAATATTCTGTAGAATATCCACGTCCGCTTACTCGCGAATATTATTCTCGCCGCGTGCGATTCCGACAGTCCGCCAGAACGTCCGAGCTTCGCGTAAACTCCGTCCACGGTTGCATCAACCGACGTAAATTAAGTTCTCGAGTCGCTCTTAAGTCGCTCCTAAGTCGTCGCTAACAATAAGTCAGGCCCGAGCCATTTTCTCGAGCGATGCGCGTGCCAGCCGTTTACCTTAGCTATTATTGTAACTTTGACTCAACCGTGTCGTTACTCGTTACGTGTAACGTAGGGTTAAGAGTGGAGTCGATCAGCTTATATGGATCAATTTGAATTAATGTAAGAAATGGATCGATTGATTTTACTCTCACCGCGGAAGACGGCAATCCTACATTCTACCTTCTTCTTTATACATTTTTTTTATTTAATTTATAAATTACCGAATAACACCCATTTAAGCACCCACTAACAGCAGCCTTCAACAAAAAGAATAGAAATTGATGCAATAAGAACAAGAACGGGAAGTAACAGACGAAATGGAAACGAAATAGGAATAATTGAAAATAGCTAAACTATCAAAAACTCCCACAAAATGTCAGAAACGGCATTTGTCACCGAACGTCTCGCTTCCTGTTGACGAAAAACGACAAAAAGGCGCGCGCGGCGGGAGGTGTATACACTTATCTTTCGCGGGGCACTGTGATACGCAAGGTATCGCCGCGAGTTCTCACCTGTGCAAACTCGTTCGAACCGATCCCTATGTCCACAACGCACTCATAGTTTTTCTAGCGACCCTCGACAATGCCTGCCCGCGATTTCCCGCAGCCGGAACGCGAAGTTCCGCGGCAGGCCTGGCCAGTGCGCGTAAATCAAGCCGATCGGGTCGCAAACTATATCGCAAGTGGGACGTTTTGTAATCGCGCGGAGAAGGCGCGGTCGTTGGTCGATTTTTTTCCGAACTACCGCGGTTCGACCCGGCCAGAAAAACGTCTCGCGCTCGAACGTTTAAATTACACGCGGCCATGCGGCGGCTCATTCGCTCGCCTTTTTTTCCCCCCTTTTTTCTTCTCGCTTCTTTTCGAGATAACTGCGGTCCGCGTTGCACGAAAACGTTTAGCGTTCCGACGGTTAAACGAGCGGAATGCGGGTTACTTAAATGCCAGGCCTTCGAGATAGTCGCATTGGGAACGCGGAGTAGGGATGTTCGATTCTCTCGAATTTTTTGATCGATTCAAAATCGATTATCTGACAAATTTTTCGACTAATCTTTTCGGGTGAAGAATCGAGTTCAAGTTCAAGAATAATAAAGGCCGCAAATTCTTTTTAGGAAAGGCGTATAAAATAATTAATTGATTTTGGAAGAATCGAACGTCCCTGGCACGGAGTGCTCCAAGCTGTCGAATGATCGAGTGCGATCAATCGATGGCGGTTTGGGCGTCGATCTAACGTGCGAGGCTGCTTCGTGTGATGGCACTTTTTTGCTCGCGAAGTTCGCTAGTCGGAAGGCGCTCTGCGCCGCGTCGCATTTTGTTTCCCGCGAAGTCGGGCGGGATAAGATCAGCAGCATCATCATCGTCGGCGGAATCCTGAACGGCACATTGATCTACTTTTCCTCCGAACTGACGCAACCTGATGACGCGTCGCTCGCGACCAGCGCTTTCGTTCGAAATTTTCCCCGCGTCATGTATCTGGTTAGCAAAAAGTGCGCGAGGAACATGCGATCGCGGCTGAGATCAATTATTGTAAGTGGGAGGAAAGAATGTAAAGTGGATTGAATTTCTCGTTTAGACCACTTCTATAATCGATCGTGTTAATGATCGCAAGAATAATTAATTCTTTACTTATTTCGTGTTGCGTCGAGTTACGTTGTGATGTAAGTTGAATATTCGATTCTTGCAAACTTTTCGTTTAGACCATTTTCATGATCACCGGGACAATTATCAATTCGCTTCGGCGGACTGGGGAAATTACAAAGAGTTCACAACGAACTTACAAGTTACATAGCTTGATCTCTCGTAAATCAATTGCGTCTAAGGCGTTCGGTACGCCGACTTGTCTGGAGTGAATGGGAGAAAGATGAGGAAAATGAGCAGAATCGTGATTGAAAGGAGTACGCAGTTACGGATAAAGATGAAGTGAAAGGAATGCACCATAAAACAGAGGAAATAACCGAGCAAAATTGTTGGCTCATAATCATCGAAAAAAGACGGCGGCATAAAATAAAGTTAATGCGAGAGAATGTAGAAAAGGACAGGCATGATTAAAATTCAGATTAATAGTAAGAAAAAGGAAGAGAGAGAGGGATGAGAAAGGGAGATGCAGGGAACAAGAGGAGAAAAGGAACAAGATCTTAAGGATCTATTTAGTTCCACGAAGCGCAAATCTGTTGGCGGCTGAGTTTATGAACGCTCGCTCGTTAAGACAATCGCGAAAGTGCCGACTTCTCGGGCGGGAAAGTGCTTCGAGAGGAACTCGACTCTTAAACCTTCACACTAAGGTCTAACTAAGAGGTCTCAATGCGACATTCTCGGCCGCACGTTCAACGCACGCGGAGCGGAGCAATTATTTTGCGGGTGCGTGACACGAGTTCACTCAAAAGAGAATCAAGTCTGGAGTCGAGTCTATTAAAAGTTTCTTCTTCAAAGAATCGCGTTCGCACGCATCCGCGACGTACGACGATGGAATTATCGCCAAAAATCTGTCCTTAGTCATTCGAACAAACGTTAAATATTAATCACAAGGACGTAAATCAAATTTCCATAATTTTAGAGCGTGCCAATTGACACCATTTTTTTTAAATAAAATTATCTTATGTCGATCGATAAGAGGACTCTCTCTCTATCATTTTATGAGGATTGTGCAATCAATTACGCGGTGTATATCCGGCTCTTCACCAGGCGAAGGTTTACGAGCGCATGCCGTTTATACCCCTTTTTTTTCGCGCCCAGCTTTTTGCCGCCAAAAGAGTGGAACAATCCGTTGCATAACGAGCCGTTTCCGTCTCGCCATGTCGACGGCGAGAATGCAAAGGAGAGTTTCCAGATGATGATTCACGCTTGCCCGCGCACGTAATCGCGGAGCAGGAATCAATTAAGTGTAATTAGGCGATACTCGGTACGACAAGTTGCTCGTCTCACGCATTACAATGGCTTCGACGCGTCTTTCACGGAGTCGAAGCAAAAATCACCGCTCACCGAAAGGTGTCCGAGCGAAGCTCATAACATAAGTAAAGATTAAAACGAAATGTCACTTGTCACTTTGAACGCTGCCTACGTCTAGCCTAAAATACTAAAAAAAAATTGTCGCCAGTCCGGACGCGTTCCGCGGGTCAAAGTTCTCCCGTCAGCCACATCCGGCCGACGCGGCATTCGAAGCCGTCATTTTCGAATCCTGCGCCGTCAATGACGGCAATAAGGAAGAGCGACGAGCACGATCCGTGCTCGTTCGCGTTTGAGGTCTCCGGCACGTTAACCCACGGCAAACATTATTCCCGGAGTTTATTCTCGCCGGCAAGGCTGGAAAGTAGGCGGAGATCAATTGCGGAGATCGTGTCCTTCGTCCGGATATCTCTGGTCGATCGGCATCGCATAATGTCGCTATTAATTAGCTTTATATGGCCGGGCAAGGGACCCGAGGAATTCGCCGTGCCGCCTGGGCATGATCGATCGATCGATCGCGATCTATGGTCTCACGCGCTGCCCTCGACTGGTCGTTTTCGCGGGGGTGGTGGGGAGGGCGGGAAGAAAAAAATTGAGCGGAAACGTGCGGCGTTCGAGGGCGGAAAAATCTGTCTTTGTACTTGCGCTCGAACGGTAGGATTTACGATTTCAGGTGTCTGACGGATCCTGGATGATGTTAATGGATTGTACGATTGCGTGATACTCTCGGCGCAGGATATCCCGCGACGACGACCTTCGTCGCGCGCCACGCTCGAAGTACCGTAAAGTTGTTCGGGAAAATTGACGATCGATCTATAATTTTCGTCCTTGAAATTCGGCGAAGAAAAGTACGAGCGGGGGTATAGGATTGGAAAGTGAGAAGAATGGCGTGTAATTGAGTCGCCTTGACCGCATGTCCGCGCTATCGATCGGGGATCTATGGATCACAGCTGACGTCGGCGCGGCTCGACGTTGCACGATGCTCTATATTTTTTTTCTCTCTCTCTCTCCGCCCGCCGCCACCGCGCACACGTGCGCGCAATTATGATGCGAAATCGGCCAGAATGGTCGAGAATTTGAAAGTGAACCGTACGCCCTGCCGTTTAAGATCAAGATCGATATCGCGGCCGCAGAGTTCCGCGACCTTAATCTCCGCGTTTGGAACGCGTCGAGATTTATGTACCCTTCGACGTCCTTCCGATCCGACGCCATTTAATTTGCAATTCATTGAGTGATGAAAGAAAAACAAGGAAATATAAAAAAGTATCGATTGTTCATTTATGTTCGTGTGAATGATTGAAAATCGACGCCTTCGACGAAGGGCTCGCGGACCGAGGCATTTTCAAGGATGCAATACCTAAATTCGTCTGACTAAGAGTCCCTTCTGCACGTGTTCTCTTTTCTTCCGCGGGCCGCGTTACGATAGACAGAGATCGAGCGATTTAGATTGACCATGGCCCCGTACGTGGTCCCCCGGTTGAAACATCCTTATCCCCAATAGACAAGCGAGTGTCAAGTTGCGCGACGTCGCTCGCCATAATTCCATTGGGCAGATCCTTAACACTAGAACGATCGAGGGGTCAAAACGAGTTGCTTGGCATTCTGTTGAAATGACGGCTCGTTTTTGAGTCGTCTTATTTTCTGAAATTTTTCCTCACTTCCGTTGAGCTACAGGTGTGGGTCGGTCGATACATAAGAGGCAATGATTTCGAAAGGAATTAAGTAAGATGATTTGAAAGTGAGCGATTATTATGGTAAAGTGTGTTGAGAAGGTTTTATTGAAAAATATAGATTATTTTTATATAAGAGACTGTGCTAGAGTGTCTTAATAACACGATCATCCGTGTTCCTTCGTCGGAAGTGTAGCTCCGATTTTGCCTGCAACTCATTTTCCCACGAGCAGCCGTGAATGCCAACATTCATGAACGCTCGCATAACGAAACTCCCTGCCGGGCCGTATTTTCTTTTTCGCGTACAAAAATAACCGCGCATCGTTAACCGCGATACCGTCTCCAACCCTCCTTTTACTTCCCCCTGCCTGCCCCGTAATTTCTTCCTTCCTACTCCTTGCCTTTTGCCGTAACCGTGCGCGATGGCGTACGTGCGAAGTCGCGGCGAGAGTTTTAATGAAACTGTTACATGCTCACCTTGCATCTTGAAATCTTACGCGAATATATGTGTATATACATATATAAACCGTAACACAGTTTAAGTGTTATATATATATATTATACAACAAGGTATAAATGATGCACCTAGATACTTTCTGTCTACTCATTTTTTTGTCACTGTAGCATCACAAGAATTTACTATCCTATTTCGATTATTTTGCATACTTCCTTTGAGCGAAACGTGCGAGCATTCAACTACACGTTTCGCGTTGTTTCACATGGGACAAACATCCACGGTCCAGTGGTCAATATTTGCGTCCCACCGCGTTATCACGAGGTAGCGAACAGGTAACCAGGGAAATAGTTAGAAGTTCGAGATTAAGCGGAATGAAAGGCAAGGCGAGTAAATAATTTCGCGCGACGTTGAGTTGGGTCCCCGCCAGACAGTGTATACGCGCGCACACACACGTATACGAAGGCGGAGGCATATCTCACACTGCGCATCCTGTATAATATAGAAAATTTATCGCGGCCATACATTTAGCGCGAACTCTCTCCGCGAGTCGAGTGGGATCTCGGCTTCCCATCGTTTTCGCGACCGGCCGACCGACACCATCCAGCCTCAACATTGTACAAAAGCCGTCCACATAAGTTCACATAAGCAAACTCGCACGCAGGAGCGTAAAACGCGGCCCACCGGAGTCGCCAGATTTAAAGTATGAGGAAGAGAGAAAGTCGAGTGGGAAAGGAAAAAGAAATAAAGAGAGAGAGAAGACCGAGTCGAATTCTGGTTCTCACGTTCCTTCCTCTTTCTCGTCTTCGCAAGAAAGGGTGTCTCGATGGAGGTCTCGGTTTAAGAAGAAAACGTGACACAGTCATTTTGTAACTCGCTATTTTCTGTTTCGGGGGAGAGTAAGGCTGCCGTGCGAGGTGGATTAGGTGGGACAGTCTTGTATTTTAAATTTATTTCGCAATTTCAAAATGATACAGTTTGCAATTTGCAAATTGGTCTAGCAAATAAGCATTAAAATGAATAAAGAACCAAGTACTGTTTTATGCAGATCGACATAACGGACAGTCCATAGTACCTAGTCCGTCGTATCCGTTCCAAAAAAGGGGGGAGGGGTTGTCCCACGTTAGGTCGTTAGAAAGTTGGCAGCCTTACTCCGCGCGGAAAATAAGTTCGAAGAATACAAGACATCGTGTATCGTAAGACCGTTACGTACGTGCACACTTTTCCGCTCGATTTCCCAGTGGCAGGTTCCGTCAGCCATTCTCACTCTCGAAACTGACATAGCAGATGATGAAGTTCGTCCGACTCCTGACGACGCGGCGACGATTGCCGTAACAGCCCTCCATAGTACTCGATCTCACTCGTCGTGCGTTCTCGTCCGCTCAACACGATCCACATTTCCAACCAACGCGAGCACGTCGGAAGACTTGCGTTCGATACCCGTGAAACCCAAAATCGTGTAATCTCGGTGCTCAAGGGAAACTTACTGTTGACGTCACGTAACGCACGCCCGTATTTAAAACGCGAATTTCAGACAAATATTTTACGCATTGAAGGAAAATTTTATTAGGAAAACAAATTGTTTTTGATGTTTGTCAACTTTTGTCAAATACGATTGTCTCACTCCACTGCTCTGATATGTTACTCTGCTACCATTTCCGGAATCACTATCTTTCGACACCCAATTCACACACAATTTCCGGATTCAAGGAGAACGCTGCTAGAAAAAGAAACGGGGAAAGAAAAAATTTATTTTCGACACCGCGGCAGCCAGCGATCGTACAATTTCCGCGTTCACGCCACCCTTCGCCAGCACGTGGGCGTCTGGAAAGGGTGCGGGGAGAGGCAATTTGAAGATTCAAGAGAGGCGACCGAGAAAAAGAGAGGGCAGAGTCGAGTGGGAGAGAGTGGAGCGTAGAGTCGTCCGTGCGAAAGAACTTTCGTATCGGGGAGCAGAGTGTCGACGAGGAGAGCTGATGGGTTTAATGTCTGTATCCGTGCCAGTCGGAGTACGGTCGAGCCAATCTTCTCACGCCTTGTATATCGCTCGGCCACGAGTCGAGATTGCCGGACGAATCGGCCGATGTCTTTCGGCGGCCGGCGTTTCAAAGAATGCGCTCCGAGAACGCTGAAAATTGCGAGCGACGACTTTTGTCCCAATGCTTGCCAGCAATTTTTCCCCGCACGCGCCTGGAACGATTTCCGAACTTCGCGTCGTGAGCAGACTTCTAATTTCTATGCTATCTGCGTAGACGCGCTACTGTCCGCCGGTGTCGGATGCATTCAAGAGTTGAAGCTGGCCGAAGAACGAGTCTTTGGTCTCCTATCGTCGGCGTCGGCGTCGGCGTCGGCGCGCTTCCAGGTGCACCGAAACAATTCCGCTCACATCTGGCCGCGTCAAGAGGAGCGAACGCTCGAACGAGTGAAAGTCACGAACGAACTTGAATGGACTCGCAAATCTCTCCTCGGGAAAACGCGACTGTCCTGGCCGCCAGAAGCGGCGAATACACTCGACTTTTTTTAATCACCCCCCTTCGACCACTGATCTACGGCATCTGGAGGACTGGTCTTCTTTTCCGTGTCGCTCGGGCGAATAAATCTGTCCGCGTGTGGGATCAGCGTACTTCTTCGTCGCCACTGCAATCAGTCCCGGCGAGTGTATTATTCGGACTCGAGAAATTCTCACTCCTCGCTCACTGTCGACGTTGGCGCGATCGATCTCGTGGATCGTGGATCTCGATCACCGGGAACGGTTCTCGGCTCGGAACACGGGACCCGACAATCTCGCGATGTGCACTGACGGCTTTGTCTGTCGTGTAGGGCCGCGAACACGAGCTCAGGTCGTCCTCCTCCCGCATATTCGCTCGTACGTGTGAGGCAATGTAAGCGCGTGGAATTGTGCGTGCGGCGTGGGTGAGCCCGTAGGTACGGCCAGCACTTAATGCTGTTAAAAGACCCTCCCCAATGCGAGCTGGAGGATAGTTATTGGAGCGATGACTTTTCCAACGTCGTCTGGCCACGTTTCGGCCACTTAAAACTCACCTTCGAGTCTGGCGCAAAACGAATTTTCAAGTTTTCGGCAAGATTGGGGGACGAGCGGGATTCGCATGTATTTATTTTTTTATTTATTATATATATAAAATATAAATATATATAATATAAAAAAAAAATATATATATATATATATATATAAAGACACGTAGGGCAAACCTTGATCCATATTTCAAAGTTTGACAATTATCGCATTCCACGCTTTCAACGTGCCTGTACATGCATCGAAATTTGGATTGAAAATTGTACGCACGTACGTCCGAGCACCGAACGAAGCTCGATCTGAAATATCTTTTACGCATCGTCGGCGGCCGCGTCCTCGTCGCGGGACTTTTTGCGATCGAAAAGCGAGCGACGATCTGAACGTATATATACATACACAGTAGTGGCCGCGGCCATGGCTCGTCTCGTATCGTACGTGGAAATCAACGCGAGCCACGTAACGGTTACGAAGTAAGTCAAACGCGCGCTGTTAACGCCATAAACACTTCGCGGCGCACAGAAAGCGTTGCGTCCGCTCGACGAAACAGCAAAATGGCTAACTTCTTTCGCGATGAACGACGGCATTCGACTCGTTATCGTCTCGAGCATCTGCATCTGCGCTTCCCGCAAATTCGCGTCGACGGAAAATGACTCGGCGGACGAGCGAGACTCGGGAGGCTCGCGTTACGAAATTCGTCGAGTGGTAATCGGAAGACGCCTCCCGGGCATGACGTATGTACTTATTTCGCGCAGCGTCCGATCGGCCGATCGAAACGATTGCTAATTAACTATCTCTACGTCACGCTGCTCGCGCTCGCGAGCGATCCTTCGCAAATTCCGCCGGGGAATATTTACGCGGCCGATTCAGCGGACTTCTGCGAACGAGCGAGAATGCCGGGAGATAAACGGCTTCTCTAGAACGGGCATGTGCGTGCAATTATCGAACACTTATCGATTGACTCGTAAACGGACGCGGTCGCGATCGGGGAAATCTTCCGGATGACTCTCTCGCTGAAAATGTTAATTCGACGACGCGGAATTTGAGGAACGTTTGTCGGACCGTGATGCTCAGACGTGTTCCGTGGGAGTCTGTCAAAAATTCATGTTGCGTACGAAAAAGACGATTTGAAAAATTACTGATTCATCATTTCGCCATAACGCACTCCATCTTTCCCGAACATACGCGTCATCGATGCACCAAATCAAAGTTTCCGGAAACGCGACCACCCGAAAATAAGTCCACATCATACATAACAAAAAACTTCGAGCCGATCACTTGGACCGCTCGGCACATCCGACGTCGATTCTCTCGTACTCTCTAAACAACATAATTCAATTGCCATATTGCCCAGCACACACACACACACACATGCACCGATACCCTCCGCAAACTGTGTCCCGTATTCGTTCACCTCACGCCGCGGTATCGTGCAGCACACACGGACGCTTGCGCACACGTAAATCGACGGACTCGAGGATTCCGAAGGTGCAGAGAAGGAGTGAATTTCCTTTTGCAGGCTGCGGGCTATAAATAACCGCGCAGCCTCCCTGAGAACGGAAAGTAGCTCGCCTTCGAGTTCCGTAACGAATTCCCGGGATTGCTTTCTGGATCGGTGGCCGCTCTCGGCTGCTCGGCCAATTAATGAATCGTCCGGGAGAAAGAGAGGTGCGAGGGGCAGAGAGAGAGAGAGAGAGAGAGAGAGAGAGAGAGAGAGAGAGAGAGAGAGAGAGAGAGAGAGAGAGAGAGAGAGAGAGAGAGAGAGAGAGAGACAGACGATGGCTTCCGCCAAACCGAGGCGCGAATTTTTCGAATAGCGACCGCCTCGCCGACTTTCGAATTGTCGGGCGAGAGTTGCCGGAAGATGACGAAAAATTTTCGTTACGTGGGAGAGAGAGTCGTCCGGCTAATTTAGCGGGCTGGAAAAGGAAGAGAGGCGGAAGAGGTTTTGGTTGGGAAGGGACAGACGGCTTGGGCAGTTTTCTGCGCGAGCGTTATTGTCAGCGTGGCGGAAGGTGGAAGGGTCGAGGGGTCGTATCGAGTCGTCTCGTGTCTCGGTGTAACAAATTTTTCCAGACTTTCATCGAGGTATTCTTCTTTTTTTTGTAGATGTTGAAATTAGGTTGTTTACTACCATTTTTATATTAACGATGTATATTTTACTTTCGATTCAATTCGGAATGTAAGATGACGTTGGAATGAGCAGTTGTTATAATGAAATGTCAAACAAGTCGTGTCGATCCGTGGTTCTACTGTGTAAGGAACGAAGGCGAAGATAGGGACACCTGCGAACATAGTTCCGCGGAACTTGACGGTTCTTCGCGATCAGCAGTACTCGGAACGGATTATCTGCTGCTTGTAATTCGACGACAGTGTGAATCGCGTGATCGTCGGCTGAAGGATCATATGATGCCAATTAAGGATCGTACTAATAGAAGACATGTCTAAACGTTTCATTACTTTCCCACAACTATGATATTTCCGATAAATAATCAACATTATGTTGAATCATATCTCGTGCTCGCACTCAATTATCTACTATTTGTAATTCGACGATTGTCAATTCAAAGAGCGTTTGATGCAATTTAAGGATCGTACTATTAAAAAGAAACATATCGCAACTGTGATATGCACGAAAAATAATCGTCATCATATTGAATCATATTTTGCAAACCTACTTTCGCTAGTGCTAAGTTGTTGAATCGCTCGCGAACCGCTTTGTTTTGGTTAACCGCGTGCAAACTGCTTCCTGGCCGCGTGTATAAAGACTGAAACTCGCGTATGCACGTTGTAAACGGCCGCGCGTTTATATATAGGCCGGCAGGATGCAAATATCGGCTCACTGTTTATGTCGGCCTCCTATTTTCACTTTCGCCTCCCGGCGTCTCGACGCCGACGCTATTTCGCGACTAAACGACGGAAGTTCGCCCATTGCGCACGCGGATCGTGTACCAGATACCGATCGTACAGCAAGTCGCGTCGGAAAATAATACTTCGAATGATTAAAATTGACTCCGACTTGCGAGCGACTTAAATAACTGACAATGAATGAAGTCGTCTGTATTTAGAAGTGTCTTTCCATTCCGCGGATTCTTACGTCAGCGGAAGCAGGCGAAATAACGAAGGCGGACAGTCAAAAAGCCGAACATAATGGGATACGCCCAATGAAAGTAGAATGCAACAATGACAATCATGCTGATAATAACAATGACGCGGATAGTCGTTAGGCCGCAGAGTGAAAAAGGAAACAAACGCGTTCCGCCGGAATTGTTTCTTGAGCATGGCATGTGATGTCATTCGGCGTTCGTCATTCTTTATGGCAGGATGTCCTCTTACGAATTCTATCGCTTTCGGTCGATATGGACCGACTCATCGAATTGTTTGGAAGGATCCTTTACTGTTGTATAGCTCGTAATTGGCTCGAAACTGTTCACTGAATTATTCGGTATCGGAAGTTTATTCGTAGTGCTCGAATATCTGTCCTGTTATTCGTCTGACAATATTCGAATACAAGGATATTAGAAGTTTATTCGTAACATTCAAATATCACAATAATATTCCGCCCTAGTTCGCAGTCGATCTCGAGAATCGAGTTTCGAGAAACCTCGCGGTTTATGAGTTTAACGCTCCTCCACAAAGTTTACTTCCGTTTCTGTAAACATTTCCACTTGCACTCCTGTAAGTACGACCGACACTTTTCGTGTTACGTACCAGCTGATTGACACTAGGTTCTTAACGTTCGATTCACGCGCGAATCTTTGAATATCTGCCTAACGTTAAACAATAAACATCACTTTTCATTAAATTTAGAATGGTATCGAACCATGACAAACTTAAATACTACTAATAAAAATCGATACATTTATTTCCTACCTCCGATCATAGACCCTACCTAAAACGAGTTCAATATTCAACAGCCGCAATAATTATTTCCAGCACCCACCGTACGTTTCAAAAAGTAACAGATCTAACAAAAATCGTGAAGATCAATTCTGTCACTCCCTCAATTCTCATCCAACCCCAGCAACTCCGACACCCAGCATTACTGCTTGCTACGACCTTGTACCATTTCTCCTAGGCAAGCCAGCTCGCCTGTCGCAACGAGGAAAGCTCGTTTCGTCATGCCGGGAAACGAGATTAGAGCGCGGTCCAGCTTTTGCGCAGCAAACGCTCGCGTTTGAACTTCTCGATCCTTGCGGACGCTGGAGTGAAACCCGAGAGCGTCGGTAGTCATCGTCCTCGTGGCCGCTCGTCATCCGACGCGAACCCTTCCGCGGGGTCAAGATCACGTACGCTGTGACGTAGACGTGCTCCAACGACACTCCGCGAGCGGATTCCCGGCCGCACTGCGCACACTTGGCACTGTTCAATTCCGATTCGATTTGTCGAAAAAATGGATCCTTCGCTATGTAAAGCATTTATTAATCTTAAACACGATTACGAACTTTACGCAAAAAATAGATTCTTTCAAGATTCTTTTATTTGTATTTTTTAGAATGTGCGCGTTTATTGGTCTTGAATTTGAAGTCGATTCTTTATGTGGAAAGATTGATTCTTTCAAGAGAATCGAGGGTTCCTAGCGCGAACCGAATGACTTTTCCGTTTTTTCCGCGGTTGCTTATTTTTTTCTTCTAATTGGGGTCCGCGATCCGAGTTAGCGGACGCGTCATCGTCACCGAATGGTTCGACGCTCGGTCTCGCGATTCATTCAGGAATGCAGAAAAACGCAGCCGGCGTTTCGCGGGAGTTACGTCACACTCTGTGTTGGAGAAGAGAATATTTTTGAGGATTGAGGATTCAGTGGACTTTGGCATCGAAACGACGAGACAGTAAAACGTCACTGATTACACCCATTCCAATTCTACACAGAAACGTCGCTTATTTTACTATTCTACTACCAACCTCTCCTTCGCGACTCACTAACATCATTCCCACACACTTTACCACCTTCCACCGAAAACCACATCGATTATTCGAAACCGATTCGTCTTTTTCGTCGGCGAAGTATCAATAATTTCGAACGTCTGCGTTTCCATGCCTTTTTCATCGAACGAACTCTGTCACTCTCGCACTCGCATCGTGTATCTGCCTCTTCTTTCGCCCTCCCTTATTTCTGCCGGCGACCGTGCCAAGAAGCAATTGAGGCGAATTAAAGGGACAATTAGACGAGCAACCCGCGTGCAGACAGCTGGACGCTATGACGGAGATATCTCTGTAGATTCTCCGATTATATGAGAGAAGAGAGGCGGTAGTGCAAGACTACACCCCGACGCGATCTCGTTTCTGCGCGAAGCGTCATCGCTCGACGAGAGAGATCAGAGAACGTCGGGAATCGCGCAATTTCATTCTCTCGGATCTCGGACTCTTGTCATGTGACGTTGGCGGGCCGCTAATAATGATGCTGGACCGAAGCAAATCGTTCGTGTCTCTGCTCGCCGATGTCGGACGAGGGTACTCTCTTTTCATTTTCAATTTACTTCAAAAAGGAGGAAGTTCTCGGTTTGAGATGTACAAAGATCGACAGTATTAAACGATGGAATAATTGACAATGAAAGAATTATTGGTTTTCTGAAATTGATAGTTTACAGAAATCTTGTCATGTTCGCTGTCTATAGGTACTCGCAAAAAAATTACGCGACTCTCCGCGCATCAACCGTCAAAAGCGAAGACTCATTCCTGTGGGAAGCATTGAGTAACAGCCGGCGCACTTTTCCGCCGCGATCGCGGAACTTCTGCGGACGCCGATTATTATCTAACTCTCGTCGCATCAGGTTATTGCTATCGAATCGGCGTCGTCATCAATTTGCATAATGCACTTTTGCAGCCCGCGCGCGCGCGCCTCGCGGTAAACATAATTAGAAGCCGATGACGTGCCGGCCAGCTCGTTTTTCTTCGTTAGCGCGACGGTCTATTCCAGTATTTCCCAACCTTTTTCTCCTCGCGAACCCCTTCTAAAATCCGAAACAATTTGGCGAACCCCCTATACTGGCAGGTAAAAAATAGAACTAGTACTTTTCGATTTTTGTGTATAGCATTGGGTATGTTTCTTTTTTGCGTTTATTTTTCTGTTTCGATTTAAAATCTCGCCATTACAATATTCTTTTCGCGAACCCCCTTTGTACACCCCGGTTGGGAAACACTGGTCTATTCTATCGCGATGCACACGAACGACGATTAAAATGAGACGCTCTCCCCCGCACCTCCCTCTCCCGCTTGTCCTCGTCGTCATCGTCGCACCCCGTGTTTTCGCGTTTTTGCATTCGCCGAGAAGCCGGATACACGCCTTTTCCGCGTACAATAGTTACTACGTATTATTCCTACGGAATGACGTCAAGTTCGCTCTTATTAGTTCGCGGCGTTAAGTTATGTGTGCGCCGGCGGCGCGTGCGAGGTCTTACGGATGCAAAGTCATGCTAGATAGAGTTTGTCGAACGCGAGGCACTTCTGTCGTTGCACGGACGCTGTTGGGTTGTTTTCTTTTAGCTACCGTACGGCAACTGGCGTAAGACGAGAAGTGTTTTGTTTTTGCGTACCGCTCTCGTTGCTTCAGAATTATATGATCGGTTTATAGGTAATTTCTTTTATATTATGCGACGGTCACATCTGGTTTATTGGTGGATTGGTTTAAATGACGCAAGAGTCTACGTAACAAGTAGGTTCTAGAACTAGATCAACATCGCAATCTGACTGTACCATTATAACATAACGAATGTTGCTCACTCTGACACATCTTCGAAATCATGCTTCAACAAATTTTTCTTGAAAAACGAAAGCCTCCACATTTTCGATCTAGGGACACTTCTCAAAATTCCGTTGAAATTCGTCTGACATGAACCGCGGTCGTTGCTTGTGACAGCAAACCATGAGAAAGAATGATCCAAGAAAGCTTCACCTACCTTGTCAAGCGCTGCGTTCGTCGTTTCTGGTCAGAAAAAGCGTAATCCTTCAGCAACTGTCAGGCGTCCTGTGTGCGTCCGGCGTCCTTCTGATCGCGGCGTCTTGACGTTCCGCGTCTAATATACACCTCGCGACGGGTGTCCTCACCTACAAGTGGAAAAAGACGCACGGACACAGTCAATGGTTGGGGCGAAAGAGAGAAGACGTGAAAAAGAGGGTGAAGGGGGCTGGGAGGGAGAGAGGGAGGAAACGAGAGGGAGAATGAAGAGGGGTGTGATGGGGGTTGGTATGGGGGTTGTGGCACCCCCTCCAGCGCGCCCTCTTGATATGCTCAACGAACGCTCTTCCCAGGATGTCTGCGCTTTCGAAGGAGCCTAATTGCGCGAGTCCAGAAATGCCTGGACCGTAATTTATCGTAGTACTATGACGACAATGATGGGGGTGGTATTGTGTGTGTGTGTCTGTGGTGTTCAGCTAGTTAGGTTATAAGGAATTATGTGTAGGTTAGTATCTTGTTTTGGTGGTCTAAAGATTAGTGTATCGTAGAATATTATATACTACAGATTAGTGATTCGTAGAATCGGTTCTGATATTTTTAAGATTACTTGGTGCCTCGCGTTCTTTTTTCTGTTCAGTATATTTGTTGCTTTCTATCGTCATTGGCGTTTCATTCTTTATTATACGCCATTAATCTACCACATCTATGTCTGTGGCCACATCTATGAAACTGTTACACACATTGTGCGTGCACACAGTCCGATCCCGATTTTTCTCGAGTTACTTCGGAGTCAATGAGTTAATGCCCGGTGCCTTAATGAATGATAAAAATGCCATTCAACTCGGTCGTCTCCTTCCCTCCCTCGCTCCTGTACAAATTTCGCCCGGAATCCGGGGGCAAGGGCGAGGAATGTGTAAGGAAGGGAGGAGGAACTTCACTCGTTACGGGGTTGAAAGAAAATTGCAGCAACTATTTCTGTCCTCATGATTAGACTGCTTGGACGTCGTGGACATCATGTGGTTCCGTTGAGGATGCTGGATGCTCTGTCTTCTAACTTTGGGGGAAGGTCATTCGCGGGGAACTTGTTATACTACTCGACTCGATAATTATGAAAGTGGTCTAATTGTGAGCGAAGGAAGGCAAAAAACCAATGTTCAATTATTTCACGTTGCGACATAAGGAAAAAAGTCAACTTCTCATCCGACCACTTGCATAATTCATTATATATACATACACATGATGTCAAAATCCGCTATTTCTTATTCAATCACATTTGTTTATAACATTCTAATAAAGCGTTTCTAACCGAGCACCCTGTAGTATATACAACTTTGTCGGAAAATGACTAATTCTGTCATGAGCTTCAATCAACGCGCACTACACTTCGATCTTGCGATCGTGTCGAACGAGTTCGAGAGTCAGATTCTCCGTATTATTGAAAACAAGTAGGAGACGGAGAAGGGAAAAAAAGCGAGGGCCGTGGGCGTGCTCGCGATGACAGGAGCGGGTGATGAGCGGCAATTTTAGGGCGCACGTGGACGATGTGAAAATTGGCTCGCACACGTGTCGACCCGCGGCAGAAGCGAGGAAAGGAGAGGAGAGTAAGCTGGTGCGTAATGCGAATGTGGGTTAAAAGGGGGAAGGACGAGTTTAGAAATTTCGGCAAAGTCAACGACACTGCGCTCGGGAATTATGCAATCAGACGGACCGAAGTCGACGCTAATTTTGTGCGACATAAATAGAACGCCGCATCGCACTCTCTCAATGGCGAAGCCCGTAGAAGCGTGCATTCGACTAACGAGTGTGTCGTCTGATTATCAGGTGCCCTAATCAAGGATATCAGAGACCTGGCGAGTCTGACGATATTCCGCGGGCCGTTCAATTTTCGTGCGCGGGTCAATCGAAAATTTGCGTTTCACGCGACCGGAGCGAAATGAGAAGGCAACGGCGAGGCTGATTAAAGGGAAAGTACAGGACATTGTGCGTACGTAGGTGATTCTAGAAAAAGATCGGGCACACACGTGTCGTTTCGAGCGCGGAGGAACGCGTATGGCGTATGCCAATCTGTCCGCCTCGTTAGACGGACGGGAGAGATGAAATGAGTACACCCACGATCGAAAAGAGTCGTCATAGTTGGTAATGTCAGTGACGAAAACATCGGATCGTGTTCGTGCGGGTGGCGTAAAAATTTTGTTTTATTATTTTTCGACTCTTTCTCGGATACGTTTTTACGGCATTATTTCTAAGCCGGCTACGTGAAGAGACAATTCGAACGACAGGTGGTTGTTCGTTGACAGGGCACCGTGGCGAACATTGAGACGAGCGACTTCTCACCGCGATCCAAGTAAAAGCAACTCCTCTGCGCAATTGAACTCGTCGCGTATTGCATGAATTCATCGCACGGAAAGCCTTTCCAATTCTTGGCGCGTTTCTATACGCGCGGCATGTGCCTCTCTCTTTCTCTTTCTCGATCGAGCCAGGTACACACCCTGCAAACAGTTAGCCAACCGGTGCCATCCGCCGCGATGCCGGCGCAGTTGCGACGATGCATTCAAAGCGATTCTCGATTTTGCAACATATGTCCGCAATATTTTCATCCTGACCGCTCGCCGCTTCTTCTTCTTCTTCATTTTCCGTAGAAGCTTCAATTACGATGTGCTGCGGGCACTGTGCTATACAGGCTGTCTCAAAGTTGAATGGTCGAGCTTCATCAGTATGTTCTATGAGTAGAGATGAGGTGAAAATTCGATATATGTACGAACTCGCTTGCATTTCTATTTCTGCTACCATTTTTGTTATAAATTTGTCGAACATATGTATGCTCCATATTTTTTTCGTACTTACACTCATTGAATATACTGTTGAAGTTAGATCGTTCGATTTTGGGACACCCTGTACATAACATAAACTACTGTGTATAATCGTAGTTTTACGGGATGATGAAAAGAGGGCAAAAAAATGATCCTGTTGATCGATGTTGGCGAGATCAGGGACTAGGCGTGACGTCGAAGTTGGCGTAAAAAAGTGGAGGGATCCGAAAGTCGAGAATGCGTCACTGGCAAATATTCATTGAGACGTCGAGCGCGATGATTTTGAGAATATAACGCTCGCGCCCACTCAAGTGGCTCCTTCATTTCCCTCAATTATTGCGGTGCTCTTGCGCTAACCGAGATGTCCATTACGACTTTACGATCGCAGATTGTGGCGCGCTTCCATTCGCATCAACGTAGAAATCGCTCTTGGTTGTACAGTCTCCAACTTCGATGCCATGTCTTTGAGTAAAGAGTCCTTCATTCTTCCGAGATCTTTGCATAATTTTTGTCTTATTTCTATAGGTTTACAATCGACGCGCAATGAACTATTACTAGACTTGTTCTTTTAATTTCCGTGCTAATTTGATTGCATGCAATTTAATCGTCTTTACGAAAGCATCCGCGTTTGGAATTAATTTTCATTTATTTATTTATTCGGAACACTAATTGTACAGTCTCCAATTTCGATGCCATAACTTCTGCAAAGAAAAGCGACGCCCAAAATGCACTGCTGTGCCGTGGAATCTGGCGAAGCATTGCTCAATTGCATACGACAGTGAGCGTGTCGGAAAACGATTCGGTCAGCGTCAGGCGGAAAGGCGACTGAATGCGCGGCACTAATTTCCATTCATAGCACGCGTGACACCATCCAACTCGAACATCGTACACGCGCGGTTACGTGCATGCGCGTACGCTATTCAACTCTCCTTTTATTTCGATTCTGTCGCTGCTGCCACGCTGTCTAGGCGACTAGCTCAAGCAACTGCATTCCCCTCCCCTCCCCTACCCCTCCCTCTATAATCCTCCCTCTTGCTCCTTATCTCTTTCTCTCTTCTTGTCAGTGCTTCACTGCCGGTGGTTCTACAGTTCTTCTTGTCAGTCCTCCGCTCCGTCTCTCTTCCTCCAGTCCCAGCTATGCGCCTTCCTCTTCTTCTGCTACTATCACTGATCACGTACGCGACTCGCGTCTTTCTCTTTGCAAGTATGAATCTCTCGTTCTATAAGTTTTTCACGTTTTTTTTTTCTTTTCGTGTTTTTCTAATCGAGCATTCTCTGTATACACGTTTTTCTCTCTCTCTCTTTCTCTCTCTCTCGCTCTCTTTTACTCGCGTCCTCTTCTTCGATCCCGTAAAATCTCACCCCCTTTCGCGTTATGAGCGCTTGTTTTTGCCGGCGGAAAAATCGGCGAGCTGCTCGGTCAACGATTTCCATGCCATTTGCTACTCTTTGTTTCTCTTTTCTCTTCTTTTACTACTCCTGGAAGCAGCCACACCTCGGCCAAGCCGAGCAGGCTCGTCCCCCTTGGACCACCCTTTTCCACCCTCCCTCTCTCTCTCTCTCTCTCTCTCTCTTTCTCTCTTGTCTTTCTTCCTCCGGATTCCTGCTCTTCGTTTTCCGTTCGTTAAGATGCCGCGGCGAGCGACGATTTCTCGGTAAGATAAGAACACTCTCCCTCCCCTGTCTCTCTTTTTCTCCTCTTACCCTGCTCGCCCCTCCGCGGGACGCCTCACACCTGCGAATCTCATTGTGGACTACGATAATGGCCTATCGCGCGGCACCGGCACATGGCACGCCGTCGGATTAACACGTTCGCCGGCCGCGTCAAATGATTGTTTTCGAAGGGACCCAATTGTTCGCGGACATCATTGTTAATTGTGGTGTAGTCGTGCTGACCGAACGAAGGACGGACGGAGAGTGGCGACGGTTTTTAATGCGGCGCGCAAGTTTCGTCAGATGCTTCGCTGATTTTCCGCGATTTTGACGTAACTTCTCGAATTTTTAAACCGCCAATGACGAGTCCGTTTCGCTGTATAAAAATTCAAAGAATGTCAGAGAAAGAGGAAGGTATAATATGCCGCAGAAATTATTTTCCTCCGCACCCCATAAAATGAGTTGCAGTCAATTTTCAGTTTCGTACCAGTATCAGAGAAATTATAACTAGAAAAATATGGGTAGGTTCGCCGCTGTAGGTACATCAAGTAGGATCATTGGTCGCGTTCAAATCAATTTCGAACGAGTCGTATACATGGATTGTTGCACAAACCAGAAATTGAAGCCGCTAAGGTAGCGAGAGGCGAATCGTAGTGCAGCGCTGCAATTCACCATGACAATGGCGCACTTCGCCGTCACTTTACCGCCATTTTAGCGTCACTTTAGCAGGCACTTTAGTGTCACGGTACCATAACAGTATTGTCCGGAGTGACGACTTTGTCGGCAAGAGAGGAGGAACGTAGAACGGCGCGACGATGCGACGCTATTTATAGACACTTTGGCCGTGTTAACATATGTATTCGTCCTCGTCAAGCAAGGTTCTGCATTACTTTTTTCCCGCGCGGCAAAAACGCGAGTCTGTCGCTTGTTCCCGATGCTGCCTTTCGTCGCCTTTGTCTTTTGCCTTTGCCTTCGCCTTCCTCCTCCGCCGTGCCGAGCCCTTCCATTCCTTTCGTCGTCGTTTGTCTGGCGCCGAACGCCTCTTACCACTTGCAGTCAGAACGAAATTCCTGGAAACGTGAAAGGGGATTAAGGAAAAGGAATAATTGATAGGCACCGGAATCGTCGATGCTATTTTCACGCAACTTTACTCGGAATACGATTTAAAATTGTACATTTCTTGGATAGAGACTGTTGGTTAAATGCATCATTTTGAATGTACAGAGGTTAAATGATATTTTAATGGTATTAACTACTTTCGATTACAATATATATTTATATTACTTTCAACCAGCACAAGTATTAATATACAATAAATCTAAACAGGGAAAATTTACAAAATTCACGTAAAAAGAAACGAAAGAATGATTCAACGAAAACATACGTTAACGGAACAACATAACAATTTCGCACCGAACGAATCTGTACGCTCTACAACAACTACTTGACACAGCGTCGAACAATTCTCACTTTAACCATTATAATCAGTGCACCCTAGAAAATTCATTGTCGCTGTAAAAATCCGTGGAAACGGGAGGTTCGATCCACACGAGGATCCATGATCGAGGAGCACAGTACGTACGGCCAATGGAGCGCGGCAAGCGGAGCGAAGTAGAATACAGTAGAGTAGGATAGGCATGAGGATAACGAGGCTGACGGTGCAGGTAACGTGGCGAGGTGCCAAGCGGTCTACCGGTGCAAGACTCGAGCAAAAACTAGTCGGGCTTAGTAGTCCCGGACACGCCCCGGCACCGACCGCCTTTTTCTTCTCCTTTTGCCAGTGCGCTCCGACCAACGTTTCCCATCCCGAACGAACCGATTTTTCGTCCGCCGCGAAAGGAAGTCGATCCTAGATCCACCGCGGAGAACGGAATATAAAAGGCAAAAAGAAGGCCGGGGAGGAGGAAAAAGAAGGAGGGGAGGGATTTCTCAAATGTTCAACGTACTCGGGAACAATTTTCGAACTGTCGCAGGTCGACGGGGTCTTTGGGTGGACCGGAAGATTTTTCGTGTTTTTTATGATTAATAATTATAAATGGTCGTCTGTTTCGCGGGGTAGTATCGGAGGGAGTACATATGTCATAGTATAAATCTGTCGGCCATGATCGAAGGACGTTATCCATGTAACAATTTTCGGAAAGCCAAGCTGAGAGTTTCGTTGCAAGCGTTGACTTCGAAATCGGCAGGAACGGTCGCGCGAGCGGCGCTTTTCTAGTTTTTGCGAGTCACCCGATACACAGTCGCGAAGTAAGTTGTTCGGCCGAGACATCCGTAAGAGAGACCACTCCGATCCACCACCCACCGTGATTCCTCTCTTCTCCTCTTCTCTACTCTGCTCTCCTTCGCTCCCCTTCACTCTCTTCTCGTTCGTTCTCATTACAGCCAGTTATCCTTTTCTATACGCGCGCCGACGTGAGGCCACAAAGTCGCGCGGATGCGTTTGTGCACGCGAATAAACACGCGAACAATTCGCACGATTATTCCGGCAGCTTTCGCGGTTCATTCATCGAAATTTCGATATGTACCGATCGAGGATCGATATTGGGATCGAAAAGCATCGATGCTGCATCGTCCATCGCTAGCCTCCTACTCTTTCTCTGAAAGATAACGCAGCGAGCGCAAAGCGCGCGTCCTCCCGTTCGTTCTCATTACACCGACTCATCCTTTTGCACGTTTAACGTTCAGGCAAAAAGTCGCGCGTCTCTTCGATAACCGACCGGTTTTACTCGCGGTGGAAGTCGCCCCGGACCGCTATCCAATTTTCTCCCCGGTATAATATTGTTCGATGACGCTCACTTTAATTCGGATCCCCACTTCACCGCCCCTTATTTTCCGCCCCACGCTTCTTCGTACTATCGATGCTGCTCGCGAGGTTAGAAGATGTTCTAGAAGCAACCTTCGACGTTTCTCGATGCAAGCCGCGCACGGCGACGAGCGGGGGAAAAAAGAAGAATTCTCTCGACATTGAATCGCTTTTTTGGGGACAGGGTGCAAGGTGCGCCAGATGTGTCCTTGAGGCTGACGTGCCTCGACCTCGGACGCGTATCTTCTATCAATGTTCGTGGTGCGCGCGGCGTGGGCAAGCTCAAAGTACTTGTAAACGTCAGAACGTATCGGCTTTGAAGCGTCTTCTGGGATGATTTTTCAGACACTCGAGGTCGCGGTACATTTGTTTCTGGCGAGTCTTTATTTCTGTTTTGATTTTCCATTGGCGGTGGACGTGTGGAGGGATCAGAATGATGACACTTTGGTGTGGATTCTTGTTAGAGAGTATGTGAATGGTGTAGTGTTTTCGGTGGATGGTTTAAGAGAAGTGAGTCAGAAGAAATTTTAGAGAATAGACAAATTTCAGGACTTTTGAATATGAATGATATATACGTTTCAAGAAGAGTCAGGAACAATTTATGGAGACACGAAATATTGATGACAGTGATCGATACCGCTATCTTTACGTCACTCTCCGCAAATTTACGCGTCGATCGACGCAATCGAACGCACATACGTCAGCGAACGATCGAGCACACATTCTCATGCTCCTTTCTCGAGCATACTTCGACTTCTCGTCCATTTTGCAACGTAACCCTGACTCATCTGCGT
Source organism: Priocnemis perturbator (assembly GCA_963942575.1). NCBI lineage: Eukaryota > Metazoa > Arthropoda > Insecta > Hymenoptera > Pompilidae > Priocnemis > Priocnemis perturbator. The sequence goes on along the minus strand of OZ012655.1, from coordinate 11,175,389 downwards.
CGCGCGATCGAGGATCAGGATCGGGATCATCGTCCAATGGAAAATGATTCGCAAGTCTTCTCATAAGCAATATATAATTAGAATGCCAATTATTCGAAGAGAACTAGACATTAGAGGCTGTCACCTCATAATCTTAATAAAAGCAAGACGAAGATCACAGTTTGATCCCTCATTGCTCTCCCGAACGTCTCAATGACAGCGTAAGAGGGAAAACCCCGATCGATTTCTATAGAATCGTCCTATTATTCGAAAAATTTTCCGCGAACGCAGGACTCATCTTCTTTCGAGAATATTTCACGAGGCTCGGGTGCAGGAAGGAAGCTGACGGGGTAGGAATGTTCGTTATTGGTGTCCGCTATTCTCAACATTTTTTTCTTCATTTTATGTTCGGTCAGCCGATTAACGATGTAATTGGACTCAATCATCGTTTTCTCGGAATATTTGAAATTCGTTCTGGTCAGCGTTTATAGAACCAGGTCATCCTTCAGTCACTCTAATTCTAGACTCATCCAGGGGGTCGATTCGGTAGATAGATTGGATTGAGATTGATTACGTTTCTTCTCTGTGTCGTTTGCCGCACAATAAGACGACAGGTGGAAGTGTAATAAGATGCTTCATTGAATCGTTATCTCTATGTGTGCAATATTTTCTCTTACCGCTTTAGTGGCGACAGATATTTTCGATTATGTCTACTCCACTCAACCTAGAAAAATAGTTGTAACGCCTATATTAAAAGAAAAAGTATTGACGTATAATGCATATGTTAGAGATAAGCATTAGTTCTCTAAAACGATAATGAATATTGAATTTGTTATCAGACAGATCCGACGTCGTTGCAGCAACGAATTCCAAAGAATGGACCGACCTAGCAGCGTCCTTATTTCATACTCTCCATCGTCCGACGATGTTTCTCTTTCTCCACGCGGCCTCTCCGGCATTCTAATCTCCGACAAATTGATTCTAACGCACGGGACAGCTCTTCTGCCCATCATCGAGGAAAGCACATATCAGCTGGTCGATTACTTCGCCACCGTCAAACACGGCGAATTAATAGAAACTCTGCCGAGAACGCTGACCAAACTGCCGTTCCGAATATATCAGTCGATGAACTCCCAGCGAGCTACGAAAGTCAGCGAAGAGTACAATATTAAGGAACGAAACGGACACATAGTGGCACTCTGGATCTGTCCGCTGCTGAAGGAAACGTTCAAGAATTCCTTCGACACCTGGCAGTTCGAAAGATTGTGGAAATTCAACAGACTCCTGCTTCCGGTTTTTCTCGTCATCAAAATGGCGGACGTGGGATTACCGATGATGGAGATGTCGGACGTTGTGCGGGGACTTCAGGGTCTCGAACAAAGGACAAGTGACGGAGCGGTCGCTAGAGGAGAGACGATTGAGATTATATCGACGCCTTTCGGGAATCCGATTTTCATCGATTCCGTCGCTAGAGGCATCGTCAGCAACGTCATCGGGAACGAGGGATGTGTCATGATGACGGACGCCAACACGCTTCCTGGATGCGAGGGTGCTCCGGTTTTCGTTGTGGGAGATGGGTAAGGGCTCGGCTGTTATTAAGAATGTGCTAATGAATCAGATTTTGCTTATCATCGAATTCGTATGATTGGAAATCGATATATGCATACTCGAAGCACTCGTTCACTGCCCAACATTTTTCATTTGATAAAAAGATAGTGTAACAGAAAATATTACAATATGACTTCGAGACTGTTTCGGACTCGGAAGCAGCTCGATCCCATCGCTACAGCCCGCCGAATCCGCCCCTGCGCGTAAGATCGTTGCGGAAGCGGGAGTTGACGTCGTTTCAATCTGTTTCGTCAGTGGCAAGAGAAGAATTTGCGGCATGCTGGTCGCTTCTCTAAGCTGGTGCCGCGGCGAATGGGTCGACTACACTTTCGCGGCGAACCTGAAGTCTTGCCTGCGACGAATCCTCGGCAAACAGGACCGGCCGACGTCCGTAGCATCGATCGATCATCGGAATTTCTCGGGCGGCGGTACTCGTCAATGCACTTCTCGTTCCGGATATCGACAGAGTCACGCCGCCAATTTTAGATTTGTTTACGCGGCCGCTTTTGCGTAGATGCGGTCGACAGGGGCACGATGGTGGTCAGATGCGGTGTCAGTTGGGGAACCGGAATTCTCGTGGACGCAGGAAGCGGAACGATTGTCACGTGCTCTCACGTCGTCGGAGAGGTACTTTTCTAGTCACATATCAAGTCACATTTCAAGTATATCTCACAAAAAGCGCAGTTAATTATTACAAAATCTACGAACAAAGCTAAGAAACAATCTGACACGCTTGAAACCACCGAGGCCGCCCCTGAAAACTGTACAAAAATAAGCGCAAATGTTAAGCGGGTCGTCTCTCGTTTCAAGGCACCAGAAAGGGACGTCAAAGTCGTGCTTCGCGATGGCAAATCGTTGCATGCAAAGCTCGTGTACAAAACGCCCACTGGCACACCATACGACATCGCCGTTTTGAAAGTCGACCCAAACTGTCTAGGTCCTTCAACGCTCTCTTTGCCATTATCCGACAGCCAGGCCATCATGGGTAAGTGCACGTCTGGATAGTCAGAAGGTAACACGAAATTAATTCGATGATACACGCTGCCATCGTCGTTCGCGTCCAACTCTACGCGATTCCCAAGTAATAACGGGGACAGAAATTAGGCTTAGAGACATTTTATTGTCCGTCCGCCGTTGTGGCGCCCGATAAAAGGGACAACACTGACCTTCCGTCGGTCCGCAGAGGTAGGCGTCTAAATTGGGCCAATTGATCGTTAAAACGGAATTGCTGCTTAGCTTCGGTTCGCTGTCGAGCGGATTCCTTATCGCGCCAATCGCCGGACAATTTGTCGTTCGATATTTCGAGTGCGGGTAATAAATCTTTATCTTGCGAAAAGAATGTTCTGGATAATGGAAAAAATGTTTGGTATCAATGAGGACGTGGCCGGTGTCGAGTTGACTATAAAAATCAAAATGATGTATCGCAGTCACTTAATCTTCCGTTCAACACTAACACATATGTATACATATTCTCAAGTGATCCGTACCAATTTCCGGTCAGACGTCCACTAAATAGTACATTAACGTACAAGACATTTCACGTTACATCAGATTTGCAATATGTCATATTGTGTTAATTCGTTGTGTTGCAGAAAATTATTTCTCGGCCATTTTGTTTTCTTACTTATTTGTTAAGCGTAATATCGTGTGTTGAAGAGTGGGAGATTTATTTCGGATTTTGATCAGGTGAACCTGTTATTTCCGCTGGTTTTCCGTTCTTTTCGTCAAATTCTGCCAGTTTGAGCAGCGGGATCGTATCGAGATCGTCGAATTGCATGCTTCAGACGACCTGTTGCGCGCAAAGTGGCGCCAGCGGAGGGCCGATTGTTAGGAAATGGAGCAACGAACTGTTGGGAATGGTCGTTTCCAACGCTTCCTCTCCGGATGGAAATATACTCTATCCTAGACTCTGCATGGCGGTCCCTGGGACCGTTTTGAAGAGGCCAATCGAGGACTACATTCGTACTGGAAGTACGTTGCATATTATTATTAACGAACGTTAAACACTTGATGTTAATAAGACACTGAAAGTACGTTAACGGCCCAATGTATTCAATTTCAGACGCCAAGCCACTGGAAGTGTTTACGTGCCACGACAAAATCGTACAAGGCATATGGAACCTCCACGTATTCCTTCCGTCGAAAATGTGAAGATGTAATGATCATGAAATATACTTTCGTACGCCTAACTTTAGCTTTCGCAGAAGCGTACGCATCATCCACGTCTGCCATCAGAACTTTTATTAATAACACGCGGCTCTCGCTGCGGCCTGCATCAAATATAACATAATTCTACTACGAACGATATACCGCCAATATTATTCCGCGATACGTACGCACTCCGAGCGAACGATAAACGTTCGCATGTTGAGCACGATTTTAATTATCGCCTTAAACGATCGTTACGCGAAAATATGCAGTAACGCCGGTTGCAACTGTTAGTAGCCGTCGAACGACTTTATTATGCGTTGTTAGACATTGCGTAGTATTTGCGTATGACTCAGTGGCAACAGGACCTGCTCGCCGATCGACTTCCACGCGGTACACTGAACTTAATCTCCAGTCGAATCTCGCTGAATAATGAACGCCATTGACCGAGTTCGACTGTCGCCGGAGAAAGTCTTGCGGCCGAATACGACGGACGGATTTGCAAAGTGGCCGGGCAACGATTTGTTACGTCACTTCGATTGATGATGGCAGAAAAAGTGTCGAGGAATTGAATGCACGTTTTGACCATTGTGGTACCGGTTAAACTGTGGAACATGGGTCGACTTTTTATAGTCGACGTACTCGTTCGAAGTCTAACGAGGCAGCCAAAAATGGGATGGAAGTGCTTGGTGTGCTATGTTTTTCATATAAACTGCTTGTTTTTTATTTTTGGGGCTTGAAAGTATTCAGAGGCCAGAAAGTTGCAGGCGCAGGATGAATTAATCGAGCCACTCACATTTCATGACTGAAGTGTATTTTTATTCCTCACAAATCAATTACGATCGTAGCGATTATCACGGTGACAGCGTTACCCTTCGTTTTTATTTTACAATACATCGCTTAACGATTACAAAAACAATCACAATGAGCGCGTGGCACTCTGCGTTATACACACGGTCGGGGCTTGCAATTTGTACGAAAAATAATGGGGCCAACAAAATCGGGAAGAATCGGTGAGAAAGCTTCGGAACATGACAGTAATGGGGAACAGGTGTTTGAACAGGGTGAGATGAACTTTCAATTGACAGATTTGTCCTCTTTTTTTGTTTTCTTCTCCTTCTTCAAATCGTGTACCTCTACGTACCTCACTTTCGTCGTATATACAGGCTTCGAATAAGTCGAATAGTTACTTCGCTATAAAATATGTGGATATATTGCTACCGATCGTTCTCACTTCCTGCCAATGCCCTCGAGCATCGTCCTGCGTGAGAGCATATCCTTTCGTTCGAAGATTCGGACATGAGAAATGGTGGCCAGTAACGCCAGCCTTATGTTTTCTTCGTTTTCGTCCACGACGACTCGTCGCCGATATTATTCAATTCTCGAGATTCAAGATTTACTAGAGTATCAAATTGAAAAACTTGAACGGGCTTGTCCTCCTCGACCGACACCGTTCGAGTCTTGCTTGCGAATTACGATACGAGTACAGACAAAGTACGATTATCCACAAACGCTTGCTGCGTTTTTACGGGACACCCTCTATTAATATATGTAATTATATATATATATGTATATATAAATAGTTACGCTCCTTTACACTAGAGTACACATCATGTATATACACAATGGATGGAGTCTTCGTAAATTAGTTCTTTACCTTCTCATTACATTTTACTTATTATTAGTTTTGTTTACTTTTTGTCTAGCTTCCCTCGGTAAGTGGAGTGTCGCAGCTTTTCCCGCACATTGTTAGCGCTCTTCTTCCTCTTTATTATTACTTCGTGTTTCCGTCTTACTCGACTTCCTTTCCGGCCTATTTGCTATTCAATCGCGTTCACTCGGAATTTCGACAAATTGAGCGTTGCAATGAGTTCAGTTTTGGTCGGTGTCGTTTGTTCATTCATTTCTTCTCGAGAAGGAAAGCTTCCAAAAGCCGGGTCAGCCCGCGTCAGTGACATTCAGTGCAGCAGGCAAAATTACGTAATATCGCGAAATGAAAGACGCAAGTGGTATAACTAACGAACATTTCACTCAATGCTCAATTTGCTAAATTTCACGCATTCGTAGGTCAACGACTCCTATTGCCCTTAGTCGTTCGTTTCATTAACTCTTTCTTTTGCTCCTTCACCGTAATGACTCTGTCGATTTGCAAAAGTAGGAAAATAGCGAGGATCGAGCGGAATTTGTTGCCCGACGAACTTTCTTGCCTCTCCCTGCTTGCTCCTTGTCTTTTCGCGCTTCAAACGTATTATCATTATACCTTATTGTTCGCTCTTGCATCCAATCGCGTCGTCGTCGACAAACACGCCCGCGGGTCGACATAATTTCAGCGAAAAAGGACGGAGAAACGATAAGCATGAGTCCGTTGGTAGTCGATATCTGACTTCGGATAGGAAACGTACGCTGCGCTCGGTCGATTGATTTTCCGAACGAGAAAGAGTCAGGGAGTGAGGGGAATGAGTTAAACGAATTGGCGTCTATCTTCGATTAAACGAGTCTTTGGAGTCGCACGAATAATTTAATTTGATATAACACGACGCATAGCGTTCGCAAAAATAATTGTCTTACTCCCGGACTTCCTCTCCTCTCGTTTCGTAGACATTAGTCTCTCGCTGCCCAGATTCCTTACTCACAGCGAACTTTAAATCTTAGGTAAATTACTCTCGAGCTCGCTTTTACTACGCGGACGACTCCGCCAGCTCGCAGTCCTGATTCAATTTTCCTCCGCAGTTTCGATCGAAGACGACCTCGAGTCCGGCGCCGTGCGCGACGCTCAATTCTCAGCGCCGACTTCGATCCCAGAGATTCTACTACTTAAGTACAAAACTAGTGAGAATTGAGTCCTCAGGGCCTAACTTAAAATTTCCCCTAATTGCCCGGCGCGTCGACGTAGAGCGACAGACGATTTATACATTGAACAAGCATCACTCTTCGTCCACGCACCTTCAATTTAAACTTAACAAAAAAAAAACACATGAGCTTCGCCTCGAGGGGTCGAAAGCGACGGGAGGCGAACTTCTGATGCAGCGTGCGACCGATTGCGTGACGTCACGTCGACTTCGACTCCCTGGCAAGGTCGAAGAGACTCTTCCGTTGCCGGCGTAAAATCAAATTGTTCCGACGAGCGACTAGAATTCGGTGGAATCTCGTGCGCTCTGATATGCGCCCGTTCACTTTGATTCGGCAAATTGATACGCACGACCCGTCTTGCGTCTCATCGAACACTGGCCTCCGCGGCGAGTTCGAACAGCCACCAGTACCTCTTGCCACTCTTGCCTCGAACTCGTTTCGGTCCACACGCGGGTCGCACGCTTCTTGGCTCAACCTCCTCGTCGAGACTCCTCAAGTTCATTGCTGATAACCGTTCGCTTGGTTCTGGGCCTCCTGGCTGTCTATACTGTAACCGGTGATGCTGTCGGGACTCTGAAGCGACGCTGCGTACAATGGATTAACTGGCGTCGCGCTCGTGTCGAACTGAGTCGAGTCGTAGACACTGTGATTCTGCGAACAGAAGAAGAAACTCCGGTTTGGATCGCGCCAAATCTTTGCCTTCGGTTCGTTCGGAGATGAGTGGGTGCCTGTGCAATACCGGGTAGGAGGAAAAGTTTGGCGTAGCGGGGAGCTTGTTGCCAGAGTTTTAGTAGTACTTTTAGTATATTCGCATATCTTTTAAACGTGCTTGAATAATCGAGTGCTCCGACATGTCTACTTCATACCCGACACTTTTCTACGACTCAATATTATGTCACAGTGAGAAAACCTTCACCACTCTAATGATTCCATCAGTCCAAAGCTTCCACCATGTAAACATATCTACCCTTAAAAGTTCGTTCACGGTGTTGGTTGACATAGAATAATCGGAAACCAAAAAGAAAAAGAGAAAACATTCCATATAAGCTGCTACATTTCCGTGAACGATTTGCTTGCGGTCAGGAATCGTAACGGAAAAAAGCCAAGTGCTGACAGAGGCGCGTTTTGCGTGTGAGAAGGCACAATTTCAGTGCCGAAATCTACAGCGGGCCAAGATAATGTAAACAGAGAAGAGGAAGAAGCGTAACAAAGCCGGGCGACGATAAAAGAATCCGTCTCCACGAAATAGCAACGTTTAATAAAAAAAAAATAAAAAAAAAACAGTATATATAACGTTAGTGTTGCTTGTTGTCGCTAATAAGTTAGTGTAAATAAATGAAACCAAGTGCATTGGCTACATCAAACACATTTAATTAAGAGCCCTTAGGCATGCTATATATACATACATGTATATATATGTATATACGTATGCATATATGTATATATATGTATATATACAGACACATAGTCGATAAGAAAGCTATTCAATATCACCATAATATATGTACGCAGTAATACGTTCGACTAATTAACAAATATTTATAACCTGCGTTCAGCCTGAACAATAATAATAATCATAATCATAATAATCATAATAGTAATAATTAAAGTGAATGGCATAAAATCGCTCGTTTCTTTATATACAGACTACGCGCTAACAACTTAAGGATTAACACGCTAAATAGAGCAAATATCCTTTCGCGACATCTAAAATACGTAAAATATTTACAAAGATTCAGTCTGTGTGTAGGGCGAATCCTGACTTCGGGTGGGACTAGGACTTGGATTAGTTTGAGTGTCTTTGTTGTTAGGCTTCTGAAGCTTCGGCGATGTTAGTGACAATAGATAATCGCTCAGACCACCGGCAGACTCCTGCTTTTTCAGGTACTGTCTCTGACTGTTAACGGACTCCTCCTGTCCCAGGCTCGCCGAGCGTGGGAGTAGCTTTTGCAAAGCGTTGAACGATTCTGACGGGCTCGAAAAAATGTCCTTGCCCGTCTCCAGGTCGGTCGGGGAAATTTTGACGGGACAATACTTCGCGCTGGAATTGGCCAAGTTGTCTGTGCCGCTGTCTAGTATCGAGTGCAGCGTATTCTCCAGTGGAGGAATACCAGGCAACTCGTGGGCCGACCTTGACGGATTCGAAGGGGAAGCTACGTTTTCCTCGGAACCCTTTGCGTGTCTTTCCAAAGTCGTGAAAGCGTTGATCGCGTTCCCTAAGCTGCTCTTCCGTTGCTCGAACGCGCTCTCGTCGGAGGTCGGTTTATAGATCATATTACTCGCGGTGTTCGACGACAAGATAAAATTCGAGGGGCTGCTGGGGCTGGCATACTTGCCGCGGGATCCTGGCCCAGGGGTCCAGGTTGGGTTCGAGAATCTGAGATCGGGCGAACTCTTTTGAGCGCCCGCGAACGTGTCGGACCTAGTCAGAGGATAGTTCGCCAAGTCGGGGGAACTTTTGTCGGTGCTAAGACGTCGAGCGAAGTTTCTCAAACCGGAGGTCGATTTGTACAACGTCGCTTGGGAGCTGTACACGTTCGTGCTAGTACTCTTCGAGTCCTTTGTCGATGTCAGGGAATATAGGGAGGCTCTTTGCTTCGAGGGGGATGGCTTTGACGCCTGCGAATCGTATAGGGGCATGTGTATAGATGGAGTATGGACCTGGTATATGTAATCGCTGTCCGTCTTTAACGACGAGAAGCTTTGCTGATGAGGTAGCGAGACCGTGTCCTCGTCCATCGCGTCGTCCACTTGAGCCTTGTACGAGAACATTATTGAGGGCTGCGAGACTCTGCAATGCAACGAATGAATTCATGTACGCAAAATTTAAGTCATATATTTAAATTAAGTTATAAAAGAATGTATATATTTGGTAGATGGTTTGGAGGTCCATACCATCAACGTGAAATATTCATAGAATTATAAATATGATGTATCTCTGTTGACATCTAGCAGTATCGAGGAATTGAAATGACTTGTTCAAGTATGTTTATAACGTTGACTCATTTTTTAATTATAATGTCAACGTGTCAAACAAGCCATTTGATCTCTCGGTAGTTCTAGTGTCCAAACAGTTAGCACTGCGTCATTGCTTATGTAATCGCAAAGGTTCAGCTATCTAGCGAGTTGTTGGTGTGATATAACTTACCCAAAGAACTCGGAGAGGAATGTATGATAAACCAGAGGGGTGAAAAGTGTCAGGTAGACAGCTGCCGTGAAGTCGACGATACACAGACCGACAGGATTCTGGGTATAGTTTAAAAAGCCAGCTCCAATCGACTGAACTAAATCTAATGTCGCCAATGTGCCCGCGTAAACGTAAAAACTTTTTCGCGCTGAAACATAAGAAGCCCGCCAATGATTATAAATGATGTTCTGATGAATTGCATCGATCAAAATCGTGATAGTACTTACTCGGAACTGCTAAACGGTCCCTCAACCGGGTCCATGGCAGTATTAATATGAAGAGATATATCTAAAGCGATTAACAAAGGAATATTGTATTTGTTTTTCCATTATGTTATGCCGTGTCTAATAAATATAGCCGGGGACTCACCGTTGTAAAGACGAGACTGCTACAAAACCAAAACATCATACCCCCATGACCAAACACATAAAAATCTCTACTGGGAATACGGAATGTGTCATCAGGTAAAACAAGCTCGAGAGTTCCTTGGGTTATGGTGAATGCCAGAGCTATGAACGACGTAGCTGTTAAGACTCTGCGAATACTTGACTGACTATCCAAGTGACCTAAGTAAAAAGAAAGTAGTTATAACAAAAATAATAATAATAATAATAATAATAATAATAATGCATTAACAGAATTTGACTCAGATTGTGAGGCTCACCAAAGGCTAAGCCAAATATCAGCACACTCATCTCGGTAGATAAAAGGAAAAACCTCACTGTAACCCATAGCACCTTATCCGCTTTACCACCAACTGTGGCCGCCGCATTAACACTCATTGACACAATGCAACGTATCACTGATATCACAACATTACAAATGACAAGTCCATAGAAGGCTAAAAATATTGGACTACTCGTTGCACGTAATTTAAGCCTGGCACGGTTGAATCTGATCGCAATAAAGAGAAGGAACAATAAATTTGGGACCAGTATCAGGATGTCCCATATCCGTACTCTGAAAAGAAAACATGAAGACATCGTACTGAAATGTGGATTAATGTCATCAGAAATTATGAGATTAGAAGATAATGAAATGATCAATTTCGTACCTTGAATTTTGGATTTCCTTGTACAGTATGAGCTTGCAGAAGTGATCATCGTCATCCATTGCAGAGCTCACATTAGGTATCATAGTACTCATGTGTATACTCATATTAGTAGAGTCGTACGTAGGCCAGCCTTCAGACACCATGTGTTCAGGCTCCGCACCATACATGTTTTCCACTATCTGCCAAACTTTACATCCGAACCATTTCTACTTTCACTGTTGACAATCAGAAGACCATAATTCCATATGTTATTCTTTTACTAATTTATCTGAGTCTCTAGGTCAAGGTCTAATGATAGCTAATAATAACTGGTTATCTAAACTATAACAAGATTGCACTCTTTTGCACTGTCACAGAATTCTCTGACACTAGAAAAAGTCACTCAAAATAATGGAAGGATGTCCAATCAGCAAATACATTAAGCTTCTGATAAGAACCGCATGCATGGATAACAGTGAAAGCACTGTAGGCAGCAACTTTATAATTAGATGGATTGCACTCTAACTCTCTCCTCTTAAAGCAGTATCATTCACTTATTTCATAGAATCATTACTTTCATTTATTTCGAGAGCATATTCACGGTAGCATTTTATCAGATCGAACGTAAAGGCTGCTGCGTTCGACGAATAAACAAGTAGCTTACACCGAACTAGGTCCGAAGAATGAAAAAAAAAAACAACTGAAGTCAAAATCAGACGAGTCCAATACAGGCAGGCGAAATTCGAGTTTACACATTGACGCTAGCCGTAGAGCACAACTTCGCCATTGTGGACATCTTGTGTTTTGACAGTACACCGTACACCTCTCATCCCGCGGAGCCTCGCGAGCCACTCCAGAATTCTCAGAACGAAAGAAACGCTCCCAGCACCCGAAAGTGAGTGAACTGGGACGCACTAACCATTACCGCGAACAGCTCTTACGAAATTATCCGTCTCAATTGTGCAAAAGCAAGACCAACACGAACATAACCTCGAACTCCGCCACCGAACCCGCGTACGCTCCAAAACTAGTCCAGCCTCTATGTCTCGAACCAAAATTTCGCGAGCGCGTCGTACCAAAGCTCGCCGACGATCTTACTTTTTCCTTCTCCTCCACCCACGTCGCCGATAACTGCGAAATTTAAAGCGCGTGCACGACTTTCGACTCGACCACGCGTCAACTTTTTTCCAGCAGCAGCAGCAGCAGCCGAGCCTCGAGATCGATGAAGCTGACGACCTGTATTCCGCGTCCGCTGTCAAGTCATTTTGACGCGTCGACGTCGGCGAGCGATTTCGCGTTAACTCGACGGAATACAGAAACGGGAACGTTCGCGCTCGTTAATCGACTTACGGACTGCGCGAAGGGAGCCTTCGTCATCCTCCCACCCCCCTAGGATTCTCCCACGAAATTCCGTCTGCGGCCTCTCGCCTCCCCTCGTCCGCGTCGACGAGAACACGTTCCGTCGACGGAGGTCTTCTCAGGTTCGTCGGCTTGTTGTCGTCGCGTTTCCCGACTCGCCGTCTTTGTCCGGCGGCAAGCTTGTTGCACTCCGATCTGCAAACTACGCGCTTCGTGACACGTTCATTCTCTGGTGTCTATATTTTTCTTCCTCTTTGTCTGTCACTCTTTCTCTCTCTGTTTCGTTCGCACTCCTCTTACGCTACGGTAAGTGGTTGTATTTTTTCACCTCTCCCCGCTTCCGTTTTTGCGTACAATGAGTGAGCTCTTCGACGTTCCTCTCGTTTACTGTTTTTCTCCCCTTTTACGCGCGCGCTCGCTTTGTTTGGCATGGACGGTGTCACAGTCTAGTTCTCCGCTAAACGCCTCGTGACTCGACTCGCTCTCTCTGTCGTCATCTAGATTCTGTTTGCCCTCTCCTTTTGTGTCGCGCGAAGTGGCCTCTTTGGCGCGCGTATCCTCTCTCATTCAGCGTTTCCCTTTTTATCGCTCCTCGTCGGCAGAAAAAGATTGGCTCGTCGAGTTCGTATGTAGCGGGCGCTCGTTGCGCGCTGATTCCCGAGTTAATTGCAGAACTTCGGGATTCGGACTGTTCTTCGACGCTCGTAGTATGTGTAGGTCTGTTTTCCTTCGTCCACAGCTGAACCATGTATTCTATGGACTAAAAAGGCGATGGAATGTGGGCCGGCGTACGTGCAGCTGCCGTTATATACCACCATTACTTGCGGATTTCTGTTTCGTGACTAGAAACACGTCAACTGTGCATAGCTGCAGTTTTTGGTCTGTAGTCTGTAGCATAGATGCTTTGATTACACAGAGCTACACGTAAGAAGCATTCATTAGGCAACGTGATGCAGTGAAGCAAGCAGTTCCAATCTCGTGCGATCAGGCTCGATCGAGTCGTTCCATCTTTAGTCCACACAATAAATGGTTAATCTACATATACGTTCGCCTATTCCCGTCTTCCTCTGTCTAATCTTCCGTCTCACCTCGCATCAATCCTTCGTCGACTTCTCGCTCGCCTTTCGCGAAGCACTGTAACGCCAGAGAGAATATCCGTAAATCGTGTACTTAATAGTAATGACGAAGAGTCCGAGGCAAATGGCACGCGACAACATTCCCCTGTCGAGGATTCGCGACGCAGAAACTCTTATCGTCCGTCCTCCACCTGCCCTTTCGACGCGGCGTCTGACAGGTGACGCCACGTTTCCACTTTCCATTTAGGACGCTCTCCACTCGCCGTCCGTTCCTGGCCTCGCGAGACGCGCCATCGGGAGAAAAATCGACGAATTACGGCCAACTCGCGAGCTTCCCGCACTCTGCGTGTGGTGCACGTTTTTGTTTCGACGTTCTACGATTTTAGAACGCTCCCGTGCTATCGCTACAATTCGCTCGGTGCCTATTTCGGTCAGTAGTGATACCGCGTGTTGTTCAGACGCGTTGGTTAGGTTTGGTTGTACAGAGTGTCGATATATCGTTCGTGACGCGCTCAGGCGGGAAAGACGAACGCGCGTTTCGTGACTTGGGATGTAGAGATGAGATTGATTGGAGTGCAAGTTGAAAATGTTTGATCGATGAAAGTTAGAGGAATCGTTTGGTTGTACGAAATTCTAATTGTAAGGTGGAAGTATTTATTTAATGCCGTGTGTCGTGTTGTAATTACAGAGTACGTAGATTCGTTCGATGTTAATAACTGTGGTACTTGAGAACAGTATGAGTACTTATACTATATTATAATCCAAAGTGTTCCTATGTACTTGATACAATTTGAGTGAACAATTTGAATATTCAAAGTGTACGTAGAGTACGTTTCATCTTTCCCACTCTTTTCTCCAATTTTTTTTCACGGTTTCGAATACAGGCGGACTTCGATTGACAAATGAAGCAAATATGATCGTCGATTATTCTAAGAACTTACTGAGAAACGTTCACGAAGGATTCGCGTTACCTGCTGAGAGTGAGACTGTTTTGGTAAAAGGCAATTACGAATATTGGCATTATGGGTGCGATGGATTTAACGACAAGGTTCGTTTACGACAAAAAGATAGACGATGTTACACGAAGAGCAGTTCGTTTTATTTGGTTTATTATTAGGGCTGGGGGTGTGGTTATAGAACGCTGCAAACGATTTCTTCATGGATTAAGTTAAATAAGATTCCGGACAAGCATGTTCCAAGTATCAGAGAAATACAGGAGACGCTCGTTACATTGGATGATAAGGAAAAGTCTTTTCTTGGATCTCGAGATTGGATAGGAAGTGTCGAAGTAAGATAATGCGCATATATATGGTGGGACAATGACACTGTTCACATGAAATATTTCTGTTATTGATAATACTACTATCGAAAAATGTTGTTTTTTAAATAAACCAGGTTAAAATTTGTTACATATTCGGGTACCTCTCACCCAGTCTCACAACATTTATTTAAAATCGTATTTTCTATTACGCATAATTAAAAAGTTACAACTGACGCAGACGAAACCATACAACTTCGTTAACAAAATCATGTTTCTACATTACTTTAAACGACAACAATATTTCAAGTGGACAACGTCATCGTTCCATTTTCTACAATCCCAGAACGATACGTAGTAGACGATGTTCCAGGTTTGCCTCGTTGTCGATCAAATCTTCGACGTCGTCAGTAAGATCGTTCACATTCCGACTGGTAGGGACCTGACGAATCACGTCGAAACCATAAAGAAGCACTTCGAGGAATTCGGAAGTCCGATAATGATGGGCGGCGACGAAGATTGCTCCTCCAAATGCATCGTAGGCGTCAATACTGGCCCGAAGGAGAAGTATCTGCTAATCGTCGATCCGCATTTCGTGGGCAAAGCGAAGAGTCCAGAACAACTTCAGAGTCGTCACTGGGTCAAATGGCAGAACGTGAAAGACTTTTCGGACAGTTCGTTCTACAATCTGTGCCTGCCGCAGGTTAAATACTTATGTGCGGGCGGCGTCGAATAAATGATAATTTTCCATTAAAAAAGTCGCACGTCTTTTCTTTGTCTGTCAATCCGTATTCAGTATGAGACAAACTCCTTGAAGGACCCAATGAGAAATGTGTTCGCTCGTCGCGAGGTCCGCTTCGAAGACCAATCCATTCCCCATTGCGTTTCTTCGCTTCGAAGTCGTGTATACTGGCGTCTTCAGAGTGTTCTGCATAAGAATTCATTTTTCAGAGAAAAAAACATTGCCGCGGTAATTTTATGCGGTTTACTAGAAGACGTATGCACTCGTTTCCATACTTTTGACGTGTCAACTATGCAGGGTGTGGCGCCGAATAGCAGCCGAGTTACTCAGGTGGCCTGTTTTAGGCGCCTCACCCTGTATAGATACTTCGATCCATTGTACCTGAAGCTTTAGACGATGCGCTTCGATAGGTATAATCGTGAGAATCGGTAGTTCCTCAACAAGGATCTTCGGATAAGATCTTCTAAGACAGTTCTCTTCAAGGTCCCATCGCGCTCCTTCCAAATATAAACCATGCACGTAACAGCCCTGTTCAAGCGTTAAATTCTCATTAACGTCTCTATTATTACAAGCAATTGTTATGTTGATTTTTGTGTTAATTTGCCATTTTTACCTGATCGGGCCTTTCTTCTATTTCTTCAGGTATCGAGTATCTGGACACGGACGTGTAGGTCACTGACCGATCCAGCGGCCAATTGTTCCTGCGACACGCCATTTGTACGAGAGCTGCTAGGTAAGTCTCTGGTATATGTAATCCTGACAGCCACATTACAACTGGCTCGTTCGCTGCCGACTAACGCGTAAAGTGATACGTTTTTGAAAAAAGTTTCCAATACTGAGCGTTGGGCAAAATTCGATTCAAACTAATTGTAAAACATGTTACCGACCCAACTCGTGTACTGTTCTATTCTCTTTCCAAAATGCTCCATCCATCCCGCGAGATTTTTCCTTGTGTCAGGAGCATATCTAGCCCATTCGTTCGGCAGAATACCATTGTACAATGCGACTGATACGCTTTCCAACACAGAATCCATTCCGATTTCACCCGCAATTGCCTGGAATGACAAGTAGAAATAGTACAATGATAATATGATATATAAAATCATTATTATGGGCCCCAGGCAAAATATCATTTATATGCTATTTTATTATTATTTGATTGCTTTTGACGCCACAGTTAATGCCAAAATGGCGACAAGTTAAGGATTCTTATTTAGTCTGCAGTACAGATGTTATACAAAAATTGTTCATATGTCATACAAAGTTATGAATGCTGACCTTTCGAAGTTGCGTTAACGTCTTTTTAATGAGCCGGATTAACCTGTTGAATCTCTCCAATTCTTGGAACAGAACAATGGCCGATGGGGACAGTGACACGCCGAAGCTTTTCTTCACTTTATTTATATCGTACTGCGCAGGGATCTTCGTTAGAATCTCTTTCGCCACATTGTCGATGAATTGATCCTTACTAATTCCTGTGCCGGTTGCAGCTGTTAAATCGGAATTAATAATCCATTAGAAGTCTGAAATTCCTTTTCGAATTTATTGCTGCATTTTCTGCGCACTTGCCACGAAATTATTTGTTCGTGAAATGAGCTATCGAAATACAGCCCTAAGCTACTACGAATTTACCTGTTTGCGGTTGCAATTCTATTAAATTGCTCCACATTTCCTTCACTGCCTGCGTGAAATATCCGATCTCAGCATTGGGATGCAAGCCAAAGACGTCCGGCGTATTAACGAGTGGAAGTTCATCAATGAATTTCAAGTATTCGTCGCGCGTTCCCTTCGGAGCGATGACGTAATCGACGTGCTCGTCTTTGTAGAAGTGATACGGTTGGAAGCTGTCGAACAGGAAGTCTCCGAAGTATTCGTCCATGTAAATCTTCGTTACTCGACGATCGTAACTATCGATCACGCGTCCGCCATACATCACCTTACATTTCATTAAAAATTCATATATATGTATGTCCACGTGGTGGTGTATGTTATTACAAATTTAAAGAGTATTTACTTCTCCGATCAGATATTTGAGACTGTTCCACGGTATCCTGGAGTCCTTCGTCTGCAAGGATTTCGTTAAATACGTGTCCAAAATGGTGGTGCAGACGTTGAAGTCGGATTCATTAAAATCGTAATTGATGTTCCATCCGATCTTGTCGTATTTTCTGCGTTCCTTTAAGATAAGCAAATCGTGTATTGGACGATCTGTCTTTTTTATTTCTCAATGCAATTCGTACCTGGACGACCGCGTGATAGAATGCAAGAACGTAAACCAAATGTTTGTAAATGGGGTGGTCACAGCTTTCCAAGACTTGCATGCGCATTTTGAAGTACGTATTCTCTAGATTCAGTTTCAAACCATTCGGAGGCTCCGTCACAACTGCAATGTGATAATTTCGTTTAGTAACTGATTCTATATATTTCTTTTTCTCATCGTAAGAATAAATTTTGTTCGCTGACGTACCCTTCAGAGATTGCTGAAGAATTCCAATAGGAAAATTGGGCGTGGGATCCGTCGTGAGCCATAATCGAAAATCGGGATGTGGCTTTCCGACAGTTTCGAGGTGTTTCTCCATTTTTTTAATGAATTTCAATAGTAGGTGGCAATTTTGAAGCATCAGCCATTGGCCTCTTGTTACAGCATTTTCCAACAAGTCGATAGCAATCTGCAGCATCGAATTTTTACTAGCACGCGTCCATAATTATAAAAGTGACCAAAGTGAAGAATTAAAAAAAAAATGTAATTTCTCAGTTATTCCGTGTTGCATCGATTTACGTACATGACGGAATCAGTGAAAAATGAATTTCGTTTTAATTCTCGACTACACATCCATATAATTACCTTCTCTTGACCTTGTCCGAGCGAAAGATATCGGAACTTTCCTCCGCCACACCCGTATCGATCGGCCAGCTTCATCAATTCGGCCGATGGATCGGATCCAGGACTCAGGATAAATACGACAGGGATCGTCGGACTGCTCTGTTCGAACACCATATCGAAACTCACGTGCGGGGGAGTTATGTATTCCTCGCCCATGGTCTCGCTGATGTAATTGATGACACCACGATAAACTCGATCGACGCGGAAACAGCGTATCAACATTAATTTCTCGAAAGGCTTCAGGCGTTCGGAGTAGTTGCATGGAAAGTTTTCGGATTCTGGTGCATCAGCATCGTACCACTGTCAATACACAAAGCTCTTTAGATGATGCATATAAAAACAAATTATTCTCATCCAAAGCATAGCTTTCGAAAAAAAAATCGGAAAAATTATTTTTCTGCATGGCTATATTTTAAACAGCGTCTCTAGACAAAGCTACCCACCCACCATACAACTCTCATAAACTTACATCCCTCCACTCGTCGTCGTTCTCTTGCAACTCATCCAGCAGCGCGCCGAAAACATCCGCAAAGTCATTGGCCAGCTTGAACACATCCGCCCATCCACTTTGCGCCAGCCATCTCGTCGGATTGGCCCTGGCGATTTTCTCCAACGCCACGTTCCCCTTCACAAAGAAGTCCAACTCCTCCTGACTCACGTTTTCGACACTCTGCTCGATCCTCATGCAAATCGCAAACGAGAACAGCAACTTGTGCCTCTCGAAGATCCCTGTACATCCGTAATCGTACACGCTCTTCGTGACAATAGGAATGATGTTCATCAATCTTTTTGCCAGAGTCGGATCGGGTAGTGCCCTCCGCAAGGATTGTATGAAGACCTCTACGTAGCTTATGAGAGAGTACTGGTACATGGCATTGACGGCTGCCATGTCGGCAAGGACGAAGAACAAGATAGCACCCCTGTGGGCAACCGGACGATAACCGTTGCGCAACTTGTTCACGTCAGCGGCCGTAACTTCGGCCAGATAGAGCTTCGTCATCACTTCGTTGGCGCTGGACTTGGTGTTTTCGAGGGTCTCGATCAGGTCGATGTTGTCCAGCATGTTGCCTTTGTTGGTGGCGATCTCTCGGAGGAGGCTGTCCTCGAGTTGCTGCAGCAGACTTTTGTTCTCACTCGTTTCCGAGATCAGAGACTCGCGTTGTTCCTCGACGTCGGGACGTTCTGTTCGAACGACCACGGAGAGAAGCTGGTCCTCCAAACCCTGCCGATTGAGCAGAATTTCACTGCCAACTCTTAATTTTTGTGTGTTTTTTAGAAACGATCAGTTTTGAGATAAGTAGAAGTGTGTGACTTACGGCCGCTGTTACCATGTAGTTTATTACTGCCGCTTTGGCGTAAATGGCAGGGTTGAAGGTGGGATTAGAAATCTTGGTAGTGAGGTAGAGTTTAAATCTTGGATCGTAGTCGACTTCTTTGTCGCCCAGCATGACGTACGACCGACCGAACGAAGCTGTTGTCGAGAATAACTTTGATCATTTTGATCAGTTTTGCACGGTGACGAATGTAATAGTCGGTACTTACTTTGTATATTTTTTGCTAGAACGTTATCTAGAACAGGTTCAATTTCGTCTACGTCTTGAAACAGGACTGGAGTTCCATACTTTATAGCTAATTCAATTTGCTTAAGGAAATCTGAATCTGTAAACGATAAAATCTTCAGATTCTTTCGTTCCTTTCTCTTTATCCAATTCAGAGCTTGCTGCTGGGGATCAATGCAGAGTGGAAATCTCGAGGCACGTATTGTCAGAATTCCGTTTTGAACAGATAATTCGTCGGGCGGCAAACCTTCCGAATTCCAACTTAAAAATGGTAATTTACATAATGATTAACAAAAGCCATAGCTCACACATGCATATACATATACATATTTATACACATATCGATACCTGCTAATTTCAACGTCCGATGTCAATTGCGACTCGATCTTGAACGGTTGAGTAAGCGGTATCTCTCTCTGCAGAATACTCTTCTGCCAAACGTCGTATAGCATTTCATTTCTGAACTCATACGAGAACGGCCCGCAGTAGGCCAAAAATCCGGCCGACAGTAAGCAGTTGCCGATCACTTCCTTCATTTCGCCGTGCAAACTTTCCAGTTCCCTCTGCCAGCGAGCATTTTCCGACGACAGTCCGCTTATCAGCTTGTCAGCCGCGATCAGTCGCCTTTGCAGCAGATCCGTTTCTTCCTGCAGCCTCTGCCGTTCGGCCATCGCTTTCTCGTACTTCTGATTCAACTCGCCGATCATTTTTTCCAGCCGTTTCAACTCTCGTTCCTCCTTCTCCAGAGCTTTCTTCGCCCTTGCCGCCTCCTCGCCTAACACTTGCACTTTTTCTATTTTCGGCTTCACCTAGTCGAATAAAGTTCACAAGCGAGTAGGTTAGGGCATTCTTTCACATTATGCAGCAACGAAATGCAGGACGATGCGACAAGATGTCTCAGATGTTTATTTTCTTAGATGAAAGTGTAGAGTAGATGCAAAGGTCAATATCGTTCATTTCTTATATGGAAAGAGGTAATCATTTTTATACATATTCGAAACTCTTTCAGTTTCATCTGAAACATCTTTGTTCGTACGATGAATAATTTAAAAGAATGAATTTGAAGTATGCAGGCTCAGTGTGTAAGCACTGACCTCCCGAAAAACGGAGCAATAATCCAAGACTGCCAGGACGAATCTGTAGAGTCCATAACCGGCCCTGCTAATGTGCTGCATCTGGTCCATTTTGTTAGATTTTTTCAAATGTGCCTTGACAGCCTGCTGCTGCCGCGTCGTTATCTGATCGCAGTTCATTTCTTGCAGCGTTCGCAGGAACACCGGATCGCTCATCATTCCTTTCGCCCCTTTCCAGGACACGTCCTTGACCCCTCGTAGAATCGCAACGCATTCTGAGACCACCTGGACCGGTTCCGGCGGCGTCGCAAACGACCTGTCATTGAATAATAATTTCGCTGTCATGTAAATAATAAGTTTGTTTGTCGCATCGAAGATAACCGCGCGAAATTTCGACACAATTTTCACTTTCTTTGATAACAGAAGGAACGTCATCTCTCCGTATCTGCGAATCGTGTCATGCATTCAACAACCTTATCTCTGTGATATCAGCCTTTTCCAGGTCTCCAAGTGCTTGTCTGGCAGCCGCCAAGGCAGGTTCGGCTTCCTTCAAAGCCTCCTTCGCTTCTGTCTCCTCCTTCGCGATGATTTTCTTCTGGTCCTCGATCTCCTTCCGCTTCTCCACGCTCAGCTCCTTCTTCTCCATCGCGATGTCGGTGCTCTCGCCGATCGACGACAATAATTGCTCGCAATTCTTCGTTTGGTCGGCGACTTTCACGCGCTGCACGGCCAAGATTTGCTTCAGCTCCGCTAACGTCACCGAGGCCTCGGCGATTTTCTTCAAGCCTGACATTGTCGAGGAAACAATTTGCGCAGAGTACGATTTAAAGTAGAATAGCGGAGTGGACGATGTGAGAGAATTTATTGTGCACTAATTGTAAGAAGAGTCGAATACTGTATGGACGTAATAATTCAAACGTCCTACGAATTGAGTCCGACTGGCTTACCTCCGGACAACCGATCGCATTGCGAATTAATGTAATTCTCTTTCTCGACCAACAAGCCCAGGTACGTGCCTATCAGATCGAGATAATGCTTGGGGGTGACGTAATTTTTTCTTCGCAACTTCGTTTGAAAGTCGACCGTGTACCGACAGACAGAGGAGTGAACGTAAACCATGTGATCCACTATCGCTTCCCGATGTTCCTGAGAGATGCTTGGATTCTGCAAGTGAGTATTCGTCGCGAAACTTAACTTCACTCCGCAATCGATTTATGTCAACTTAATTATTGATCTATCCCAACACATGTTTTTTCCACCTACGTCTCTTAACGTCACATTCGCTACGGCCAAAAGAGCTTGCTCAGGCCACGGGAACATCCAGTCTATCGTCGTACTGTTCACCAGACCCGGATAACTTCTGCATCGTGTTCTCAGCGCATCTCCAGCCGGACTCATCGACAGTGCAACCCTCAGATTCGCTATGCTGGTTTGCGCAAAGTACGTCCACACGCTTTCCCTGCAACGAGATGTGCTCAATACTCGTGGTATAGGAATAGGAAAATAGAAACAAAAAAAAAAAAAAAATTGATTCAACTTCAACACGAAAATTAGACCCACTTTGTGACACCGAAACCAGCCGAGACCGCAGCATTCCTGCAGGACGAGACGATGCCATCCTTCTCCTCGTCCGAGAACAACGCCGGCACCACTCCGGTCATCAGCATGTTATTCACCAGCTCCAAGAAGCTTTCGTCCACGATCTGCGACCCGGTGAACAAGAAGGCGATCCGCTTCTTCTCGACGCCGACCAAGTTGTACAACTGCTTCATGTCCTCGCGGAACGTTGTTTCATTGTAGCCACGACTCAGGGCGATCTCGAAGATTTCACAGTTCGCAGCGAACGACGCCAATCTGATGACTGACTGCTTCCCACTGCCGCCGATTCCGACGACCAGAACGTGTCCACGGTGCAATCGTAGGGCACGGTGGACTCTGGTCAGGTGCTCGAGAGCATCGTTGAAGAGGACCATATGGATCTTGGTCGTTTTCATTTCGTTGTACTCCTCGAAGATCTGCGAACCTTTCGTTCATTCATACGCTTCATTCTCTGGGATTACGTTTCGTACCTCGAGGAACAGATTGTAGACAGCTTCGTAGTCGAGCAGATCCTCGTAGTACCTTGGCTCGTCCTCGTTGCAGGCATTCCTGAAGTCGCCGAACAATAATGGGTCCCTTAGACTGTACGCGATAGCTTCGCGGTCTTTTTCCCAAGTCGTCTCGATGCATTCCTTCAATCTGCCGGTGACAAACCGCTCGTCCTGCAAAAGATCATTGTGGTCGATAAAAGACAGAAAAAGTTTTCATAATGTAAGATGCCTTAAAGATCAGCCTTCAACATAGGAAAATTTGTTGGAACGTATTATATGCTAATAGATCGAAGTTATGTGGTATATATTATATATTAGGTCTGTAGATTTATGAGTAGTTACTTCTTGACTGATCAGACGATCACACATCACTCTCATGAACTCGTTTCGCCAGAGCCGGACGAACTGTTTCGTCTCTGGATAAAAATTCGGTTGAGATTGCAGCATTCCCGCAGTTATTCGCGAGAGATCGCGCATGTTGAAAATGTAGTGGAACTTTGACGGTGTCGGTAATAATTGGTTCGTCACGACCTAGAGCATTATGCAGACGAATATTGGTTTATTGGTTAACAGTAAATGGATTTCGATGTTGGAGAAGTGAATTAATGTTATTTGTATACCTTGTAAAGTTCTAACGTTGCGCTGACAATGTTTTCGGCAACTAGCTGCGTGCCTTGCGGAAAGATTTCCAGGTGACCATTGAGAATACTGGTGTATATGTATTGCAACGTTTCGTCGTTTGGAAAAGTGACGTTGTAGACGGAGAACATTGAAATAAATCTTGGATCAACCTCGTTCCTTCCGCCTCCAGGTTCTCCCATCGCAGCCAAGCAACCTTCGAATTTATATTAAATTGTATATTTACTTCAACTTTGCATGAGATTATACGATTAATCAGATTATGAACGGTGGTCATATTGGAAGGACTTACAGATGTCTTTGATGTACTTCCAACCCAAATCTCGGCCACGATCGTACATTCCTCCTCTTTCAAACAGTAATTTCAAAAGAGCAATTGGCTGCTGAGTACCGTACGTGTCAACCAATGGCATGTTCATATCGTCTATAAAAATCATCAACTTCTTTCCAGGGGGTGGACCAAAAACTTCCCTCGTCCGTTTTTCGACGACAGATTCGATGTTCATTTGAACGTCCATAGAAGTAGTTCTCGATGAAAAATTGATTAGCAATTGATTCTGCGTGGAACCACAAGAAAATTTTCTTTGCCTATTAATATGATTAGTTTAACCGACGAATACATATTGAAATTTACATATTGATTATGAATTTGATAAGGATGCGCTACAAGTGCCGCAACATCAGGTTTTCATTTATTTTTTCAAGTTTTAATTTTCAGTATTACGCCGTACATATTTGACATTAGTTACGTATGTATTCGTTAAAATGTCGTTACTCACATACTTATCGCGATTGAGATTTCTCAAGAAATCCTGAATGATCGCAGTTTTTGACGTTCCTGTTTCTCCAACTAGCAAAGCTGGTCGTTGAAGTCCGTTCATTAAACTGACAAACCAAGTTGTGCGCATCGTGTCGATAGTCGGCACCAATATTTCTGAAAAATTCTTCGCCCTGTCGTGAGTGTAATCAGGAACCAGGAATTTCCACGGTATCCATATTCGCTTCTCGACGTCCAAGACGTATTCGTACAAGGTTTTGTGCGCGATCGGAATGTACCCTTTAAATTCAGTATTTCTTTAATTCAAGTCTGACTAGATTCAAGTTCGAACTCCTTAAGAGTTTAAAGTTATACCAATTTTTTCTTTCAAACTCAGAGACGATCATATCTCATTTACATGCACACTCTAACAATGAAGTGTCATTTAATAATCCGTAGATGTCGAATTTTCTCTTACTCATAGCGGCCGGTTTTTCCACGGTTTCTTCGACTAGCATAAAAGCACACGTCTTTTTCATGAATTCATCAAATTGTCGTCTGGCGTCGGCAACCATGCAAGCGCCAAAAGACCAGTAGCATGCTTGAATGTACATTGCTTCCAGGAGCTCCTCTTTCGACGTGGTCGGTTCGAGTTTTGTCTCTTCTTCTTCATGTATTTCAGCCATATTACTTCTACGTGGAGGTTCTTCCGGAAACGCGTGAGCATAGAGTCCGTCGAACACGTGACAAAATTGAGCAACCTGGAACGCACGTAGATTATTTAATGATTCAAAATCATTTTACGATTTGCAATCGTCGTTGTATTTGTTTTTATATAGCAAAGGCGTGCACGTGTATTTAATATCAGAATTATCGAGGAGTCGATACGACTTGTTTGACGTTGTTGCTACAATTATTATATAATGATTTCGGAAAATAAGATGTTAGAAAAGTGAGCAGTAATTTTGACAGGTGTTAAACACACGTGAAATAGACGCTTTTTGTTTTTACCATGTTCAATCCTGTCTGAGGAATGATCATCTTCAGCGGTGCAACAGCTTGCAATCCGTAGAATCCTTCAATGATCACATTCAGTATGATAGGCACATACTTTTCAAACAGGTCTGTAAGAAATTCTTGTTCATCTTCCATTTTCATACGAATCCAGCGATCCATATATGGTCGGTAGCCTAAATTCTTTGGATCGACATAAACCATGCCAGCTCTCGAGACAGTTGCTGGTGAAGCATATTGCAGATCACCGACCTACGTTTTTATGCACGAACATCGAATTATTAGAGAAAATTCCTTCAAATGAAATAACAAATTCATAACAATCGACAGCACTATCTATACCCTAACGTGAAATGCATACCTCGAACAACAAACTGCAGTGATTTTGCATTTTAATTCTTTCCTGATTGGCCAATGTCAGCAACTTATTATCATCCATAACAGAGTTCATATTTTCGATCCAAAGTGCGTCAACGTCTCCGTCGAATAAGATGTACTTTCTTTCATCCTTCTCAGAGCTGATAGGTTTATTAATTTCACGGAAGATGTTACTTAACAATCCGTCAGTCCATTCTCTCGTTAATGGATCCAAGACCCCGTAAAGTTCGATTACAGTACATGCCTGTGTACCAAGTTACAATATTTTGTTCGTAATACTTTATACTGATAAATCGATTTCGATCCAAGTACCTTTGGGTTTAAAATGTGAAGTTTCGTGGGCCTGTTGAGAACAGTTTGTGCCCTGCAGAGTGTTTCTATCACAACCGTTTTGCCACCACCAGTTGGTCCAACGATCATAGTCGAATGTCTGGTCATCATTACTTCGTACAGTTGAACAACTTTGTCAACCTGAGAGAATTTCATAATGCGCGGTAGAAAGTATATTTCCGGAATAAAATGCAGACATTTCTTTTTGCCACGAAATCTTATTCAGTCCCCGACAAAATTTTGTCTGAGTCACAACTTCAAATATGTACGAATAATAACATTATTTTTATTCTTTTTGCGTAAGGGTGCAGACTGAATTGATTCATTTACGAATGTCATTAACTAACAATTTCTTTTGAATACTTTCTCACCTGATCAGGCAGCACCACGTAACCGTGCTCTTCCAGCACTCTCACCACTGCCTCGTTAAAGTCCGGATAACCGACCCTCGGACAGTCCAGATCAGGAAACAGGTCCCTGATCAGTCCCAAAAACAGTGGCACGTCGTCGTAAATGAATTTCGGCAAGTTCATGTCCCTCAACGCCCTCATCAGCACAACGTCCTCCGCTAGGTCGCCGGAGGTCCTCTTCAGCTGGCCGGCCATATTGAGCACAGACTTCAGAGCCCTCAGTCCGAAGTCGTAATGCGTCTGCTTGCTCAACTGTTCCTTCGCCAGCGTATACAGGACAGTCATCTTTTTGGCCAGGACCTTGGCCGTGAGGAAGCCAGCGCTGAAGAGCTTTATCTGGCAAATGAGCTCGTTGTCGGGAACGATGCAGACGACTGGACGGAACAAGGCTTTCACCGACTCTGGCAACTCGGTTCGACCCGCGTAGCCTGGGTTCATCGTTATGAAGATACCGACCTTCGGATCCAATACGATGTCCTGGCTTTCGAACTGTCGAGAATAGAATTGCTTCGTTTAATGTCGTTGAAATGGTTTTTTTTTTTAGTATTGCTTATAGTGGGATTGGACGGTTTGAAGTGATTGGTGACAGAATGTCGACGGAATGGCATTGGACGTACCAGGAATCGATGAGCTTTCGTCATCAGCGCCGTTCGTATAGTTTGCAACTGAGTGGAGATGACCGATAGGACTGATATGTCGATTCGATTGAATTCATCGAAACAGCCCCACGCGCCGCTCTGGGCCAGTCCTCCCAAAGTTTTGCCAATGGCCACGTAGTCCATTCCTTCGCCGCAGTTCGTGACGACGCACAAGAGACCCAGAGCCTTCGCCAGGTCCTTGGTTGTCTCCGTTTTGCCGGTGCCTGCAGGGCCGGCAGGTGCGCCGCCCATGTGCATTGAGAGTGCTTGTGTGATTGTCAGATATATGCGGTCAGTCAACGGCGTCACGACCAATCTTCCATTCAGGCCCATGTACTCGTAGCCGTACTCGAAAGTACCGCTACATTGGTTGACCCATAAGTTATCCAAATCGTGGACCCAGTAAAATCTTCGCGAGGAATTAGAAATAATGACAAATTAACATCTTGCCACGAATAAGTGATTTTTTTTTATTCTTGGTCTATTAAGTACGTGCTATTATTAATCAATTCTGAAGTCCGGAGAAACAGATGAAAAACATCGATTCATAGAGTTGCATTAGAACTTGGGACAAATTTGCTGAAAATTTGTTCAATACGAACCTCAATTGACTTTCCCATTCAAATTCCATCGCGTCCATAATGCTGTCTCTAACGAATCCGTCAATTATGTCGCGAATGTGAACGTCGATAGTTAAGATCGTGTCCAATTTCTTTCGGTCATTGTTCGACAAGGTGTCGCCTCCCATCAGCGTCACGACTTCGTCCAGTTGAGTATTCAATTGAAGCAGATACTGCGTTCCATACGTCAACAGTGAGGAAATCGTAATATACGTACGTGAGAAATGGAATCTGTTCCTTACCTCTTTCATGGCACGTTTCTCGCCTGAAATGATCTTCTTGAAAACATTCTCCACCTCTGCCGTCCACCAAACTTGATTCGCGGCGAGGATCATCATTCCCTGAAAATCTAGCATCCATTCTGGCCTGGGTCTTCGAACCTGCACAATAATCCGATATTGCACATTAAATGTATCCCGAAAAATTGGATAGTTCAAAGCCAACGATAGAAAAAAAAAAAAAAAAAAAAAACGCCCACCTTTCCATAATCGTAGATTGCCTTCTTCGTGCAATACCGATTCGACCTCTTCATCTCCGCCAGCGCCAGCACCAACCAATCCTCGATCTTCCCCTCGGCGATAACAGGATTCCTGAACTCCATCATTTCTCCCTCCACCGAAATAAACGCACTCGCCAGCATTCTGTCGCTGGCATCGACCAGCAATCGAAATCGGTCGAGATTGTCGAACATCTTGCCCACGTGCTCCTGAATGCAGTGCGGATCGGAGCTTCCCAGAATGGACAGCAGTTCGTCGTCGCTGATGAAATTGAAGCGTGGGAAGATTCCTCGTTTCGTGGTGAGATAGTCGGTCAGCGATTTCTGGCACTTTTCAAGGCCGTCGATCATCGTCTCGAACTCCTCCTGTCGTCCCTTGATCGTGCAGCACTCCAAAACATTCAGTCTTCTCGAGGTGTCGACCATGATCTTCTTGAAGGCCTTGTCGATGTCGTCGAATTTCTTTGCTTCGTCGGGCAATTGAATTCGAATGTCGCCACCGACGAAAATTCCTTCCAAGTAGAGCCACTTTCTTTGGAAGTCCATCCACACTTCGAGGACCTCCGAAATCGTGTGTAGGTTTCTCTCCCATTTTTGAATCGTGTTGAGGAACGGACCGATGAATTGGGACGCAGCCATGCTGTTCACGTTTAGCATGTTGTCTTCTAGGACTTGGTTCAGTTCGTCGATTGGGCCCAGTATGAAGCCTCGATCTTCGAAGCCTAAGAGTTGTGATATACGGAAGTCAGATGAAATTTTGGATAACAAGACGATTTATAAGATAGCCATCGTTACAACCAAATGTCAAACAAGTAATTTTGAATTCCCTGCAGTTTTAATATTATCGTACCTTTAAAATGTTTAATCACAGTAAATTCCATAGACTTCCAAACTTCCGCGATCTCTTTCACGCCTCTTTCAATTGCCAGCTCCTTAATGGCGTTCATTACAATATCCTGCGCGATGTCTTGATACTTGCCCAGTTCCATGGCGAACATATTATCCAGCGTGAACCTTGAAAATGAATCGACATAATTCGCCACCTCTTCACAGAATTTTGCGTACGTTTCCGAAACTCACCCCTCCATCATGATCACGTAGCGGCGAGCAAATTTTAAAATAAGCAAGAAATATGTGAAACACTCAAGAGTTTAAAATATCTACAAATTTTTCCCCGTTATAGTTTGAGATATTCTGAAAAATATCACATGGCACGAGAAATAAGATACCATAAGAAGTACACGAGAACACCACAGAACGATTCCAGTTCCACAGACCCATATAATACATTAAATATTACAATAAAAAAGAAGAAATCAATACAAAGTGGATATTCCACTAGGAACAGCAACATGAACGAAATATACAAACATATAAATGACAATCGATCAATAATTCTAATATTCTAATATTCTAACATCTACACACTGAAACATGTAAAGCTACGTTCAACAAGTGCCTCAAGTTCAAGAACTTTTCCTCCTAAACGTGTCCTTCTTATCGAGTTCACGAAGAATTATACACACACATACACACGCACACAGTTCGTTCGCCTAATTCCAGTTTCACCGAATGATTCAATCCTCGCACCTGTCAGGATCCATGTCGAAGAACTGTCCAGTCTTCGTCATGAGCTCCTGCCAATGTCTCTCTCTCAACGCCTCGTTCTTCAGCTCAACGAACAGCGGCACCGAGTTCTTGAAGCTCTTCATATTCGCGTCCAAAGCCTTGCCGACGTTCATGTTCCTCACGTGCTTCGGAAACTTTCGGAACTCACGCATGAACTGCTCCATGCCGTCGATCAATTGCTGCGGATTCAAATGAAGCCAAAGCGTCATCCCCCAGGTCTCCCTCGCGAACTTTTGTTGCTTGTAGAGGTTGTAGATCATCTCCATGCTTTCGAATTCAATCTTTATCCGCAGGAAGTCGCTATAGTCGGCGGGTGGCAAGTCGAAGAGGATTTCGGCGTTCATGAGTGTCAAACGTTTCTCCTCGTGCTTCTCGATCAGTTTGCTGTAATCCTGAGAGAGTTTGCTCGCGTGAGTTAAGAGGCAGTGTTCGTTCTACCGGTTATTATAAAAGTGGTCGAATTGTGAGTGAATACTTTTCTAAGGAATTTATCGAATCAAATTTATAAGTAAACAAATTTATAGAAATTAATTCTAGTGTTGGAACACTTTGGAACACGACTCACCTCCATCCTTTTCAAGCCCAACTCAAGATCATCGCCGACACTTCCCGGGCCGTTTTGATCGAAATCCTCGGCGAACGCAGCGATCTGCTGCGAGAAAATTTCAATCTGCTCTTGGGTCATCTCTGAAAATCGATCGCACGTGCTTTCCAGGGTGGAGGCTCTGTAAAGTGCGCCCAAGTACAAAGACTCCCAATCTTGCTGCAGAGTATACGCCATTTGTTCGTCGTCTTCGTTATAATCAATATTGTGCGCGTCAACCGTTTGAAAGGTTTCCTGAAAAGTTCAGACATCGGAAGATTTTAATACTATCTTACGTTAAAAAATTATCGCGCGATAATTATAAGATCTTCTCTGGTCAACATCAACGTCAACATATCATATTTTGCTTTATCGAACAAATTTCATAGACCTGATAGGATGTGTATTGCACTTCCGCCTGAATTGCCATCTTCTTCACGTCAGCGATCGCTTGCATTATTAGAGTAAATCGATCGAGGCCAGTGATGACCAATTCCACGTCCTCCCGATAATGTTCGATCGTGTTCTTCAATTCCCGCATTGACAGCACGGTATCTGCCAATAGGTAATTTCCTAACACTTGCTTCCACTCTTTGGCGTGCTCCTCTATTCCTCTCAGCAGTGGCTTCAGATTAATTCTAGATTATAAAAGCGCGAGTTTTCAACGATTATCGAAAATGTTTTTATGACGGTTATTATCGGTCAAAGATAATTTATAAATTTCGAAATTGTCAGTGCCGTCTTCTTATAATTACCGTATGCTCGTTATATCGTAATAATCCACCATATCCTTCAACTCCTCCAACAATCCGTCGTAGAACGTGAATTTCTCATCGTACTGCAGCAGCGTCGGCCTGGTCGCCGCGAACTTCTCGCACACCGAATTCTTATCGAAGGACCACAAATTGTAATACTTCTTCCATCTGCGAAGATAATTCCCACACTCGGTCGCTATTTTGTGCGCCGTGTCTTGGACGACGAGTATCGCATTGTTCACAACCTGCGTCCGTGCGAGTAGAGTGTTACAACGCGCACGCGTGCTGACAGTGAGAAAATGGTACGTGTCGATTTTTATGAAACTGTAATACGTTGTACTCTAAAACTGCACATAGCCTACTACATATTACAGTTTCAGCAAAATCAGAACACACGCTGTCAGTCGGTGACCAGTTCGACGTGGAATGGTTCGTACAGCATGCTCTCACCTGAACACTCATGACGTCCTCGAAGAAGCTAAATATGACCACTTCCTCGCTGTTATCTTTTTTCGTCGGCTTACACTCGACGCAGGTACCTTGCATCCATCGCGGAAACCCTTTCAAGCTCTCGAGCAGATCCTTCACGTCGTGCAGAATGATGCTGTAAATCTCGACGGGCGACGGCCGTAAAACGACCTCAGACGCGACCAGCACTGCGTCCACCAAAAACAACGGTTCGCTCTCGTTTAACATCTTATTCAGCAGCTCCAGATTGCTAGTCATACATCTGATACAACAGTCACAGTAAACAGTGCCGTCAATGGTAATCGCACACCGCGAAACGCAGCAGGAAACGGACTGAGTATAATTACGTTATAAAAGCGACGAATATTCTCTTCGTATATTTCTCGTACAAGAATTGCATGCACGTGCTCGCGCCGGTCGACGTGCCCTCGACCAGACTCTCGAGTTTCATCAGCATCGGACTGGCCGACTGATACATTTTCAGCATGGCGTAAACTAGCTCGGTCCTTCGTTTCTCGACCTCGACGAAGTACATCTGTACGCGACGGATGTGCATGAGTACGATGCTCGAGTGTGTTAGTATTGTGTTTTTATCGAACCTTGCAGTGCAACAGCTCTCCCTTGCTCGCAATGTGCGGGCCGACCGAAAGCAGATTGTACGACTCTAACTCGCTCTCGATTCTTGATTCGAGTTCCTTCTTCATCTGACACACTTGCCCCACCGTAGATTTTAGAGTCTTCAGCAACTTCCCGCAGGACGCTGCGTATTCCGCTATGTTGAGGGAGTTCCAACTGAGACGTGCCACGCCTGGCTGGATTCGTTTCTCGATCTTTAGCAGGGTGTTACGAAGTAGTTGTATCTGTAACGGAAATTGAACAATCATTTTTCGTTCGGTGTCTACATATTTATCTTGGGCATAACTAAGAAGTGATTCGAATTTTGTGAATGACAAAAAATTATGAAACATATTTCGAGAAGAATTATTTTTAATCCTAGGATGCTTGCCTAGGTTCCTTATAAGTGATAAATGACTTAACGATAGAATCGAACAGGTCCTGTGAACGATTTAATTTGCGAACTTACATCTGGCCTGTCGAGGCTGTCCAAAATCGAATTATATTCATGAATCATCTTCTCCATCGCCGTGATATCGTCTCTCAAACGATCCCTCTGAATCCCAATGTCTCTCACGACAGCAGGCAATTCAAAGCCGAGTTGCTCCATTAATTCTGCCTAATAGCAATCGTTGTAATTCCTTCGACGTGTGTGAATCGCGTAATTTTGCAGAAAGAACTGACCTCGCGAATAACTTCGAACACATTCCAGTCAAAGTTGACGTCGAACCTCAACTGGCACTCGAGTGAAATTGATCGGCGTATAAATTCAGTCCACGTAACTTTCAACGGATGTCCGGGTTGCTTGTCGGGGATGTAGGGCTCCGAGCTGAATTTTGAATCCTTCTGCGAATGTCCTGATGCTTTCGTTTCGGGCCTTAGATCGGAACGAACTTGTCCCCGCATCCAGATCATTTTTGACACCGTTTGTCCTGAACTCGCGATAGTGTCTGTTCGACATGATGATTTTTATACAAATAGTTTCATTTTTTTAATAGGTTTGCCTTGAAAAGGACAGACAACCGTGTCGAAACGTCGGCTCGTTTCGAGCCTGTCATAAAAGTGAGTCAAGCTTAAAAAACCAATGTCGAACGAGTCATTTCGACCCTGCCGTTAGTTCTACTGTTAATTATATTATCAAATCATGTATTAAATCCTGTATTAAAGTGTCGACCTCACCCATACTCGGCTTCGATGCCACGCCCTCTGCTCTCTGCACCGAACTTTGTGGCGTCATTATAAAATATCCCTGCGACCCGTATTCCTTGCTCTTCGACTTCTTCGAGGATTGACTCATTTGCAAACTCTTCGACTGCGACAACTTGTCGTCGACGGGAAAGGTCAATGTTCCTGAAGAGAGAAAGAATGAAAAAAAAATTGAGAATGCATCGAACTTTGTTCACGGTCGAGCCAACTACATACTGACATACATATTCGAAAGAACAATAACCTCTTTCCGGCTCGGATCGAACCATTCTTAACACATTCTTCTTCATCGTATGTGTCACGGTGTGCTGCGCCCTGTCCACCCACGCATTGAACTTTCCTTCCTCAAAGACCTTGATCCTCTTGGCAACGTCGACGTACTGACTGAAGGCCATCAGTTTCGCGTCGCTGTTCTTCAGTTCCGGTACCTGCTGGAACATCAGGACTGGTCGTTTCAGACTTTGGAACAGTTGCCGGACCCAGTAGATAGCGCCGGCAGTCGGTGGATGATATCTTAGCAGGGGTGGATTTCTTTTTCCTAAATATTTATCGAAATTTACGGCCGTGTGAAGATGTGATGAAATTATAATTATCAAATTACAATATATACACACACACTCCACCCACCTCTGTTATATAAATTCTCCACCATGCCGATCTCCTTGCTAAACTGCTGCATAATGACATCGAACTTGGTGTTCAGCTGCTCCTTAATACTCGGCCTCGTCTTGATCTTCTTCAACTTCAGCAGGGCCTCGAGCGCGTTCTCGGCATTGATCAGCGCCATGAAGCATTCGTCAATATAGAACCACGCCTCGCTCTCGAGAAACCTGACTTCCTCTTCGAACGAGGCCATCATCGCGATCCAGTTCTCACGATTGAACTCGTTGTACGAGTCGAAGTCGGCTTCCTGGAACGGACGGATCAGGATGTCGATCCTCTTGACGATGGCGTCGATCTGCGCCGGGTCGTTGATGATCGACTTCAAGTCGTCGCCGAAGATGTTGTAGAAGTCGTCGAGGACGTTGGCCACTTTGTTCAGATCGTTGCAGACGTAGGCTATGTACTCCGTGGCGCTGAACAGACGCTTCTGGTCGAACTCCCAGCGTGCGCCCTTGCCGGACAGCTCGATATCCTCGCGCGTCCTCATGTAGGACGCCTTCCAGTTCTTCATCATGTAATGCGCGTCCAGCGTCTTTCGCAAAACCACGTGCAGCGGGTTTCTGTATGCAATTTTTGGGTTGGACGGCAAGCAAACGCATTAATATGATTAAATGCGGAACAAATGGGGTAGATTACGTGACAATTTTAGGCATGATTTTAAATCTGGAGGATTGAACGCTAATGCAAAGCAGATGATGTTTGATTGGACGTGCTTTCTACTTACTTAAATAATTGTGCCACGGCCAGATTTTTTCGAATATTTTGACAGAGCTGCCACGTGACTCGCTCGAACAACTGCGACATTTTCTCCTCCGACGAATAATAACTTGACAATACCCATACCATTCTGAGTCCATTCGTGAGTTGTAGCAAGCAGTCGCCGACCGTTTTGAACAAATCCGATTCGGTGATAGTCTGTCGAAATCAATGTTTTATGTACAATTATGTACATGTGATGTACGTACTGGACATATTTCTAACATAATTCTTATATACTTTATTTTGATCAATCGAATATTCACTGATTTTACCTTAAAATATCTCAGCACCGTAAAGAGAAATTTATTATTCTCCCTCGCTTCCGAATATCGTTTCCAGAGTTCAGTTTGGAAATGATCAAATGCAGAGGCAATAGGTGAAAGGACTTTGTTCAGCACAGCCAGAATTCTTCTAATAATCGGCATCTTCAATTGCTCCACCAGCATCGATAACCCGGTTTCTTTATCGTACCAACAATCGTACTCGGCCATTGGTCCTTTCCCAAGTGGAACTTTATTTTTGTACGTGTCAAGAACCTGACCATAGATCGTTCAACTTATTATCGCGTCACTATTATCACACGTACACATTTTTGAAGCGCGCAAAATACCTTCTGTATATGCTGGCCCCAAGACATGACGACTTCCTCTATTTGCTCGATCATCTCTTTATTCTTCGCCAGCATGTCGTCCGTAATCGTCGAACTATGCAGTTCCGGTATGTCTGGTATCGTCAGCAAAATATCTCCTTCTACATGCTCCAACGTCCTGTTCGACAACAATTTCGGCGTTTAAATTACATTTTTTTTACTCAATTTCCATTGCATCGACTTACTTTACGTTACAAGCGAAAAATTAAATTTTATTCAATTTTCCTATATATGCTGATGTTCAACGACTCACCACTCGACGCACGATATTAATTTCTCCAAATACAGCATGATGTCAGTTTTACATTGTTCCGGCACGGCGTCGGCCTTTTTCTGGTCCTTCGAGCCAGCCACAGTCGTCGATCTACTGCTCTTCGACATCGACAGTGCAGACTTTACTCTCCGACTGTCCTTGTACCTCGTGCTGCTCCTCGACCTTCTGTCGCCGGAAAACTTTTCCTCGAAGGAAGTGTGCGGCGAAGAAGCGTCTTCTTCCTTCAGACTCTCTTTCTTCGAAATCGTCAAAGATATTCGGCGGAAGTCCGACGGTCTTCTCAGAGCTGAACTCTGTCAAATTCGATCGACAATGTTTGCATGACATGAACAAATATTACAATTATATTTTGTTCACGGAAAAAAATATATCCTTTGACATAAAACGTTTTACAGTATTAGATCTATTAAATCCAGTATAAACGTAGGAAGAAAACGAATTGATGAGAAAGTACGTCACGTTATTGTAATTTGAGATAGAGTAATGCCAATGCCTACCAAACTATCGGACACTCTATCGATGCTCGGGGCTGATTCAAAATTGACTTCCTCCACTTTCATCACCTCTTCCGCGACACTTGGTCCTCTGAATTGATTCTCCACCATAGGCTTGAACACCTAACGAACGTTTGAGTTTTCGCGGAACTGCCGAGCAAGAAATTGTCGCGGAGCATAATTGATCGAAGCGATAAGTACCTGAACGAGCAGATTCGTTACAGACGACAGAAATTTGGAATTCAACGAGCCGACTATTAGATACGCCGTGATGAGGTCCCAGCATTCGTCGTAGGTATCGAAATGCGGCACACCTTCCTCCGTCGTTCGCATGAAGTAGAACAAATTCATGTCCTCGAAGTCCGGCCGATTGGCGTCGACTTGTCCGAAAATTAAGTGCAGAACCGGAACCTTTCTAACTCTCTCGACGATTTTCTGAAATTTTCCAGACTGCCGTGATTTGCGACGCGACAGGGCTGTATTTTTCACGGTACCTTTGTGAGCACGTATTTGCCTTCTTCGCCGGGCGGTGGTGCGAAACTGGTGGTGTCTGTCAAATTAGTCAGCAGGAATTTATTTAATTAATATTATATAAATATTGTTCAGAATTTTCTAATTACGCACGATATAGCTGTCGCATGAAAGCTTCGGCGCACGTCGGCTTACCTGACGGCGCACTTTTGGGTAGACTTTTCTTCTTCCCTTTCCTCCCAGTATCACCAGTCCCTTCCTCAGTTTTCTCCTCTTCCTTCTCCTCTTCCTTCTTCTCTTCCTCTCCCTCTCCCTCTTCCTCTTCATCTTCGCTGACATTAGTATCGCCTATCGTCTGCGTCGTAGAGACCACATGCAAAGTGGACGTGGACATTTCAGTGCTGCTGGGCGTCGAAGTGAGATCCATTTTCGATAACTTGGTCTTCGATTTCTTGGCAAACCTCCTGGCCGACTTCACTCTCTTCAGTCCGTCGCGGTCGTCGAGAACTTTTCCTGTCACACGCGCATACGCTTTGAACATGTGCAATGCATACGACGCGCTAGGAGTGCAGTGTCTAAAATGTGCTGGTTTAAATCTGGAACTTTGATGCTGTTCTTTTACCAGGAGCACTTTTCGTTAGTCTATGAGCCCTGCCCTTTGTTGTGAAAACGGACAAGGCCGAGATCTTTGCGCGCTGAGCCGCCGTAGCTTGTAAGAAAGCGAACGAGTGAGAATGTATGCGAATTCACGAGGCAGATATTATTCGGATGAGACGAATTACTTACTTTCCTCCCAAACGGAAACTTCCTCCTGCACGGTCTCCGTCTGGTATGTCTTATAAAAGTAAATCACCTTCTTTTCGAGATCCATCACGCCGTACAGGTCATGCGTCAAGAAAGTCATCAGCTTGTCTTCCAATTTTCGATTGTTCGCCTGTTTACGAGCGATACTTATTTAACGTAGAAATTCAAGGCGTGATTGAAGAAGTGCTTAAGAAAACGAAATTACGTTTATGACGTCGTAGAAAAGACGATCGTAGCCAGCTAAACCTAGGAACTTCATGACTCTCTCACGAATCCATAATATTCTGCGCGAAACATCAAACTTTTATTCTCGTTAGTCCGTAAGAAATTGGTGGATCGTTTCATAGCAGTGTCTGTACCTATTATCTAATTGCAAATTGTGCTCGCTCTCCGGATCTATTTCACTGTCTCGATCCTGTTCTCCTTCTTCCTCGTCTGCCGGGTCATAGTCAATGGAGTCCAGACTGTCCGAGCCGGAGATATCCATCGTTTACAGTAGTGTCAGCGGACAAAATTCTGACGCGACTTCGAAGTGTGCTAGGTTAGAAAATTTGCCGCGAAACTGTTTATCTCGTGTATAGATCACTGATAGAACACGGTCACGCCTTTCGTATACGAATCCACGAAACAAAGTGAGGCAAAGATGAAATCATCTATGCGACGTCTCAGGTGGGCAAAAAAAAGTTAATTCCAAATGACGGATACTGCATGAAATATGCACTATGTATGTACACGTAGCTACGTTCAAATTTTCAAATAACATTACATACCATTGACCTTGTATATGATAGTATATAATAGCCAACCCTGTGCTTAAGATGTCACGTCAGATAGATGATGTTATCTTTGCCTCGAAGCAGTTGTTTGTAGCCGTGTCTAAATGATAGAACGGATCCGCAACGATGTCGATACGACTTACGAAAAACTAGAACTAGAACTAGCAATAAGCAGAGTGAGCGACCAATTGGCTCGACGAGATTGACTCGAGGAACTTGAATCTATACTTCGAAGGAGGCTTTCGCGTTGTCATGGCGAGTAAACAAGGAGCGTGGGACGAGGTGGTAATCAATGAGCAATGCGTGCGATGTTGGTACAACGAGTAAAATATATTTTTAAAAAAAAGAGTACGGAAAATCTTGGGTTACGTAAGGTACAAAAATCATTAGGACCGCTGCATACACTTTCTTTCTATTTTACTATCACGCTCGACGCATACGCCTTGCCGAGAAACGTGGACTTGGAATTCGATCGTTAGCGATATGCGTCTGATTGCAAGTTTGATTTGTCATCGATACACTTCCAATTGCCATCGATCATTCACGCAGTCGACATACATAAATCGTAAAGCTTACGTATACGAGTCTTAATCCTTAATCCTTATCGCTACGAATACATACGATGATATAAAAAAAAAAAATAATTATAATTCGTCTACATGTACAATATCTCACAATAAAGCGCCACAGGTCGTACAGAGTGCTTCGTGCAATTCGACGATCTGAACTTTCGCACACACATTCGGAGTACGTAGATCCGAGAATGTCGAAAAAATTTCATATTCATTTTCCAAATCATTCTTCAACAGCGTTTTTTATATTTATTCAATAAACGTTTTTTTTTACGTGTTATCTTACGCACCGTATGCCTGTGCAACAGTCAGAACCCGCGAGTCTCAAGCTCGCCTCGTGTCATTTTTCGCCTCCAGCTCACGACTGTCCTCATTCTTCCTGTTCCTCGGCCCATGAATCAAACCGCCCAGCACAGCCTCAACGTATTCCTCTCTTCCTTCGTCCGTGTCGAATGAAAATCCAATCGACGGCACGAATTCCGTTTCCACGATCGTTTTCGTCGACTCCGTCGTCGTGCTAGTCGTCGTTAATCTCGGACTAATCGTGCTGACGAACGGCGTGACCTTGAGACTTTCCTCCAGACGAGGGTCCTTCAATTTCGTCCGAAGCTTCGATGATTTTTCTACTGACTCAAATTGTCCGACTTCGAAATCGGAGTCTGGTGTGCTGAACTTGAAGCTGGGACGCGGACTGGTGTGCTTGAAGTCAGGGTCAGTGTCTGAGAGCTTCGAGTCAGAAATGTCGGAATCAGAATGAGTGCCTTTGAAGTTGAAGTCGATCGTCTTGGATGGCGTGACGTGCGAAGCGAAGTTTGTGACTTCGAAATCGGTGGCTGGGGTGGTGAACTTGAAGCTGGGTCTGGGACTGGTGTGTTGGAAGCGGATGTCAGGATGTGAGGGCTTTGAGTCGGAGTTTGATTGAGGGTCTTCGAAATTGAATGCGTGGGACGTGAGCTGTGAATCGAAATTTGTGACTTCAAAGTCGGGGTCTGGGATGGTGAACTTGAAGCTGGGCCTGGGACTGGTGTGTTTGAAGTCAAAGTCTATCGTCTTGGATGGCGTGACCTTGAAGCTTGACTCGAAATTCTTACTGTTAAGATCGTGTCCGTAGTTTTGGATTTTCAAGCTCTCGATATGCGCATCTTGAGGATTTGTGTGCGGTGGTCGGAGTCGTAGATCTTCATTCAGTGGTTTGGATCTTAGATCGTCTTCGAACGCGGTTAGTTTCAGACTGTCGTGCTCCAGCGGAAGGGCAGTTATGAAATCGACGTCACGATTCATGTTGGGCAGGTCAAAAATTGGCCGACGATTGATCTTGTATATCGGCTGGCCAAAGTTCTCGGCCAAGCGTTCGAGTAATTCTTCCTTTTTCAGCGGTCGCACATTTTTACTCGCCGACGTCTCCAGCGATTCCGTTGAATGTGTTTCGGATTTGTTCGATAGATCATCGGGTCTGGAAGAAATTAGAAGCGGCTTATGCGTCGTGGTTGGCGCATCGTTCAAATTCGAATTTCCTCTGCTTCGAATTTCGATGCTTCCCAAATTAGCTCCCACGAATGTCGAATGTCGATTTTGATGTAGTTTCGAATCAAACATTTCTAGACTTTGCTTCGATCGCGTTCTTAATTCGGCACTGTCTAAATTTAACGTCGACGATCGAGTGCCAAGATCAAAACCGGCCAGCAAGTCTATACTTTCCAGATTTTTATTCGCAGACCTCTGCGACGTACTCGGGATTTCCGGATGAAGCGTGAATCTTGATCTGAGATCTATCAGTTCGGGACTTGTCCCTGATCTCGTTCTAACCTCGATCGTTCCTGGATCCTGCAGCGCGAACGGTCGCGGCAATCTATCGATCTTCAACAACTCCGCCATCAACTGCAAAAGACTGAGAGAATTCAGTTTCGAGTCTCTGCTAAACTCTTGCGGATGATTCCCAATCTTCACGCTGGTCGAGTTCGTCACCGAAACCGTATAATTAAAATCACGCCCGTGATCACTTAACTGAGCATGATAATTCGTGCCAGAATAATTATCATTATTATCTCCGCTCCTCTCATCAAACTGATCGTTTGCGCGCCCATCAAGGCTGGCTTCAAAATTGCTATGACGATCAAAATAATTATTCGGTTTACCATCATCGATCAAGCCACGATCATTTATTGCACTGGAATTAAAACTATGCTCCTGATCACTGGCACGACCCTGAATATTGCTTCTATTATAATTATTATTCTCTTCCTCATGTTCATGCTTCTTACGATTATTATCACCAGTAGCATTCGTTCCAGTATTCTCGCTCAAAACCCCAGGATCG
Organism: Priocnemis perturbator; assembly: GCA_963942575.1. Taxonomy (NCBI): domain Eukaryota; kingdom Metazoa; phylum Arthropoda; class Insecta; order Hymenoptera; family Pompilidae; genus Priocnemis; species Priocnemis perturbator. Next base: position 11,134,226 of record OZ012655.1, on the reverse strand, counting down.
ACAGATCGTATGATCTCAAACTCGTCGATGCGATCGTTTGAAAAGTTTCTTTTTTCATGCTGCGCGATTAGTCGCGCGATAAAATCGTCGCTAGGTATAAGATCGACATCCTTGTCCACTGTCAGTGAGACTTGATAAGGCGACTTGCTGTGCTCGATGGTATCCTCGATTTCCTTCAAACTTTCCGGTCTGAACGACTGGAACAGATTATTCGGCGTGGACGACTCGACTTCGTAAGGATTCTCATTTTTCGATCCAGTAGCCACACTTCTCTGCGTCACCGACGACTTTTTCGAATCTTCTAGCACCACTTTCGGATCCTTCGGTTCACTCGAGAGTACTCTTGGCGTCGGATAATTTTCGGCCGAACTTCGAAGAGTCTCGGAAGATTTTAAGATCGACGACGTTGTCGATCCCAGGAACTCTCGATTGAAATTATCGATAAGATCTGCTGACGGTTTTGAACTCGACGAGAATCCGGATTTTGGACTGTGATCGTTGTTAAAATGATTGGGATCGCTCTTATCATCGGAATCGTTGAAACGATGAAAACTGTGAACACGACTTGGATTGTTAGCGTCACTGATAAATTGTACAGGATTCGCTGCCGTGCTTTCATCCGAGTCTCGACTTACAGGCACAGAACTCTCAAACGTATCTTTCTCCAATCCTCTACTGCCAACGATAAAATCTGCAGGCCCCAATGCCGCAGGATTCAAAACTCTACTTCGAGCATCAGCTGCATCTTCAAATGGACTTTGCTTACTAAACTCAGAGCGATCGATCGACGGAACAGTGTCTCGAGAAGCGAAAGGACGCAAAGTAACAGAATCTTCCGACGCGTACCTCTCATCCGGATGATACGACGTGCCGATCGAACGAAGAAAATCGTACGAATTTATTCCACCGAGAACATCCACAGGATTCGGCGTGGCAGAATTTCGGAAGCTCTGTCGAGACAATATTTCGTCCTCGAAAACGTTACTCGGCGTAGTCGAAGCGACGTCGCCAGCGAACGGACTCGAAATAGTGGACGCATCGAGTACCGTCTCTGGTGAAATAAACATTTCTATAGCTTCGCGCAGAGGAACAACTTTTCCGCCATAATTTCTTTCCGTCCCTTCGATTCTTTCAGCCGAACTTCTCGGCGTGGTCGACAAAGTTTCATCGTCAGTCCCTTTGCGTCCCACTTCTCTTCTTCCATCCTCTTCAGAGCCAGCCCCTCTGATCGTAAACTTCAAATCGGCATTGTACTTGGACAGAACCTCGACCTCGCTGCTGTTTCTCACGACTTCTGATTTTTCGTTGACAGCCGAGAGCTCCTCGTTGGGCGCGAGGAAATCATCGTAGCCGTCGTTGTAGTCGACGATCGGTGGGACGATGTCGCTGATTGGAAGGTCAACGACGAAGTCTCGCGAGAGAGCTAAGTCTCGATCCTTGATCGTTTGTTCAGCTTTCGCAAGTCGTCCGTCCTGCGGAACTGCTGTTTTCGGATCGTAATTGTAACGGAGGCTGCCGATGCTGGCGAACGGTTCCTTGGGACCTTTGAAAGAGTCTGCTTGGTGCAGGCCTATGCGAATTGTAGAATGAAAACGTAGAGGCTTTACGGGAACTGTGGGAGTCAAATGTTCCGAAAATGGAATATTTTCGGATTTTGTGGAATTTTCTGAAATCGCGCTGGCTTCTGGGTTGGTTGAATTTTTTGAACGAAGTGTAGGAGTCGTGTAATGAGGAATGTTGGTAGTTTCGATGGTGGGATAAGAGGGTGTAGTGGATGGATATTGATCTGGAGCTGAAGCATGTTGGGACCATGGACTGTCGGGAATGTTAATTCTGAATCTGTTTTGACGCGGTCTTAGGTCCGAAGGCTGCAGAGTCAGTGGATGAGAATCGATTCTGGATGAAATTTGTTTTCTGTCGATGTCTGATTCGCTGAATTCAGATTCCACGAATTTGTCTCGGGATCTTTCGTCACGCTTTGTCGAACTTTCCTGCATAATTTCGTCGGGATCGTTTTTGATGTCGAAGTATCGTTCCTGGATGGTGGTCACTGGTTTGTAAGTCGTTGTCGGTCTTAGAGTGGATTCTTCGTCCTTCAACGTTCTCAGTTCTTGCGTGCTTGCGATTTCTTGACTTTCGTAGCTTGCAGTCGTCGTGCCACTGATGTCTGGCTCGTAAAAATCAGCGGATTCTTCGTTGGATTCATCGTTATTGTTCGCGTTCTTGGTGGCATTACTGAGATTGTTTTTCTCGGGTAATTTTGTGCTTTCCTCTGTCGACTCTGGAAGACCAGCAGCGTTTGCCAAAATTGGAGCACCGGTCCAGGCGCTTGCCACAGTTTTCGACTTTTCTGCAGGGTCCGTTTGAAGCAACTTATTTTTCTGATTACCACTCAGAGCACGTCCCAATCCAATGCTTTCTCGTGTTTGAATGTCTTCTTCCTCGAACGAGGAATCTTTTCTGCCGGTTGAGTTTGAGCTGCAAGTAAGAAAAGATGCAGGAATGTTATATGCGAAAAATTAGGAAATTGACAAATATAAATATTAATATTTATAATATTTTTCACAGGAAAATTTGATACAATTAGAGCTTTGACAGAAATACGTCAAGTTTGAAAAGAATATATATTTTATACAATGATAACATAATTATAAAAACAAAATAGTCTATTTATGATAAATCAACTCACAGCACGTATGTCTGCCTTTCCACCGATTCCGCCATTTTCTCGTCTTCGTCGTAAAAATCTTCCCTCAGCCTTTCTCTACTCCGCCCCTCATTTATTCCAGTCTTAAAAATGATCGTCGGTGGCGTAACGTGATCCCTCTCTTCCTTGCTATGAGAATAGAGATGATCAGAACTTTCAAATGCCAGGTCCAATTTGTTGTAAGACACCGTGGACGGTCTGAACGTCGTCGGCACTGTCGGCGAATAAAATCGTCTCGTTGTCGTCGTCACAGTCGGAACAGTCGGGGCGTAGGAGGGTTGAAACTGATTGAACGCGTTCCTCGACACATCCTTCACGCGCGGATCGTCGAACTTCTGAATCTGAATTATCGGAGAGTCCTGGTAACGAGAATTACCGCGAATATGGTTCTGCGGCGGTCGAGAGTGGAAAGTGTTTTGGTAACTGGGACTTGTCTTCGTTTTTGGCCTGTTTCTGAAACGAATGCATCAATTACGCGTTATAAAACAAGCAAAAAGTTTAATTAAAATATTTTACTTATTTCACGTTGCATCGATGAAAAACGATGTAATATAAGTAAATAAAAATTTTATTTTTTACGGCTTTTCATTTACAGCACTTTCAGAATCAACTGTACAATAATCCTTCATTCAGTAAATTACCTGTAGTCGTCATAGTTAGGCGAATAATGTTGCACACCGTTGTAATCTTCATATTCGTTCGGCACATCGTTTCCGCTAGAATCAACAGCAACGAAATCGAAGACCCTTCCGCTCCTGTCAGGATCCACTAAACCGTCCCTCGTCAAGTCCTTCCCCGATTGCAGACTTATCATGGCATAAGCGTTCCTTATCATTTCATCGTCGTCCACCTGATAACTGTTCCGATTGACTTCGACGAACTTCCTCGTTGTCGAGCAGTCCACCTTCGTCCACCAGTCGCACGTCAGGAGTTTCTGGCTGAATGTTGAGCCGATCGGACAGAGGAACGAGGATACGAGGACGTCGTGGCAAACGTGGAATACTTGACAGCCTGCGTCTTCGTCGGCATAATAACCTGGGAGCAGAAAGAAATCAAACGAGTCTTCAGTGTGTCGAAAATGCAATATTCAAAATAAGGTACAGCGTTCGACGGTAGATAACTCGAATGTTTATGAAACGAATTTTGTCCTCAACACCGTATACAGATCATTAGCATGCATAATACATTCGAATCATGTGCAAGTCGCTGCGGAGTAAAACTCACAGCGACCGACAAAGTTATTCTGTAAAACAAGTGCGACTACCATAAAATACGGTACATCATTCACGTATGCAACGAGTGAAATAAAATAAAGGACGTGGATGCTGGATTCTTCGGCTTTGTCACCTTTAGCGTATCGATGTCAAGGATAGAGCCACTTAATAAAAGCCGGAGGCGTTTAATATCGTCGCCATGTATGCCGTTAGAACAGACCGGTGAGACTCTAACATTTTCTCGAGTTTCGCAATAGGTCAGTACGGGCGAGCCGTCGTTGATGGAAAAGGCGTTCGTAAAATTTCTTCACTTTCTTCGCCCCCGCAGCCTCGCAGGGCCATGCGGAAACTTCGTGATTTCAGTCGACGGAATGTGCGAGGCTTTTTCCGACTGGCACTGCATTTCGCTTTCATAGGGATCGTAAAGAATTAATATGGGGAATAAAATGTTTGCGAAACGTGAGTCGTCTGAGCATAATCGAGAGGCAGATGATTGGAAGCATAAAATTGTTGCTGCAGAAAAAGTCCATGGCTCGTTATCGCGAATCACGGCGGATTCCTTCCGAGTCGGAAGGTTGTTACGCGGAAACGAGCGTTTTACATCATTTTTAGCTGGCCAAGAAACGATCCAGGTTTTAATCTTCGACTTTCAAATTATCTTGGTTCGTTCATTTTTCTCCTTTATTCGCCTTATGTACACGTTAGACTGCTGCTCATGTCAGGCGTTTAACATATTTTGTAGGCAAACACCAAGTATCCATGTGTTATCGCTCGACTTTCGAACTATTTTCGTTTAATTCATTTTTCCACCGTTATTTTACTCTTTTAATTCGTTATATATACCTCAGATAGCCACTCACTACGAAATTCTTCAGAGTCGGAAGACTATTACTCTCAAACGAGAGTACAACATAATTACTAATCGAACAAACAACTATCCACAATTTAGCCTTTCACTTCCGAATAATTTTCGTTTAATTCATTTTTTCGCCATTATTTTTCACTTTCAATTCAGTATATACGTGAGCGCGTGTACGATATATAACTGCACATAATACTAAGCCGAGTGATCAATGATCCACGTTTTATCCTTCGACTTTCGAATTATTTTCATCTATTCATTTTTCTCTCTTAATTCGCTACTGAACGATAAACCACAACTATTCTCCGTTCTCCGCGGCGAAAGTAAAAATGATGAGAAAGAGACGGGAAGACACGGTGTGCTGTGAGAGTGAGAGTTAAAGTGTCCTTAACACATCCATTACCACGAGTATTAAACCGATAACACAACCATTATTTTCCCTGTTAGCATACATACGCGATACTCAAAGTTGCTTACTTAAAGACACCTCAAAAAACTGTTGCCTCAGATGCGATTTTCATTCCACGAAGAATTTGCGATTGGCATTCGTGCATTCTACCGCGACATTCGCGATTGGCATTCGCGATCTTCAAAGACGTTCAACAGCTCATAAAAACCACATTTCCATAATTTTCGTATCTTTCACACTCACTTCAATTTTCGTCCGAAAAGTAGAAACAATTCACAATATATTCGTTGATGGTGTCCATCGATCGCTCATGCCATCTTCAATTGTTCGCAGGTCGCATGACGTAATTCGAAAAGTGCAGCTTACCTCTGGAACGACCTTCGCACGTGAATCCTGTCTGCGGCAGCGTGGTGTACGCAGGATAATCGACCCCAGGCTCACCCGGTACATTTCTTCTGATGTCGGAAAGGTCTGTAACAAAGGAGCGTTCACTCGGTCTCGTGAGAGGCGGCTCTGCCATTTTACCTTTTCTGCCATTTCTGCCGTACGCGCTATTTGTTCCTATTAACGTTATTACAGGCGCGCGAGCGAAGCAAATGCTTGATTGAGTCTCGATTAAATTTCCTAATGCGCCTCTGCCTGCCAGCGCGAAACACCATTTTTACGGTGGCCATTTATTGGCAACCGGGAAGCCGACGTTTTGGATTGAGAATTTAATAACACGCCGGAAGCTGATTGATTTAATTAAGTTTCGAATAAAGTTCTGCCGCGGCGAGTTTAATTAAGTTTCCTTAAGGAAACCGTGTCTATGGGTCGTGGCGGATAAAAATAGAGATTTACGATGCTTAAATGACGAAATGTGACGATGCATATGAAAGTGGTTTAAGTAAAAATTCGGGAATAAATTGGACTTCTATTCTATTATAAATAAATCGATGCAGCGCGAACGAAGCGAAAAATAAAATGTCTCTACAATTCTCGACTTGCACCGCTTTCATAATCGCCGGCAGAAATATCAGTACACTTCACGCGCTTCATTTGCTACTTTATCGACACACTCTCACCGGTTGTGCGTTCTGACAATCTGACATTTAAAAGACACAGCTTTATGCGTGCGCGCTGTCCGTATCGGCCAGCATCTCGCGCCGTCCGACAACAATTCCCTCCAGCAGCAAGCTGCGAAGCGGTTGCAAAGCTGACAGCGAGATTTTGCATGACCTATGTGCGCGCACATTTTTGTCGATTACCCTCATCCCGCGCATCGCGCCTTTCACGAGACTCCTGATAATCTTGTCGGACGCCTTACGAGTTAACGTTTCGACGGCACGTGATGTCATATTATGCAAAGTGCGCGCGAGTCCTTGCCGGGTGAAAAAGTGTCGGGGGAAAATGAAAAATGAAGACAGAGAGAGAGAGAAAGATGAAAGAAACGATAGGAGGCGACGCGTTCCGAGAAGATTTTTATTGCGACGCTCGTAAGAATGTCGTGTGTTGTGTGTCACTTGGCGTAGAATCCGGGACGGACTCGGACTGGCGAGTTGCAGTCATTACCTGCAAATTTATTGGACCTGCCCTTTTGTATTCGAGGCTCAATAGTAAAAAAGGGACGAAATTTTCATTATACCAAGTGTGAGGCGCGAAAGGAGTAAAAATAAAAACACGTCGACGATCGCAGAGGCTAAAAAGTCGCATTCCATCGCATCCTCCTTATGATAATTACCGATGCGTTGGCCTATTTACGCTTGATCGACGGTCAACAATGAAAAGGTCAAAGGCACTTCTTTCCACTTGAATGATGGCCACTCGGCTGATTTTTATCCTCGGAGTCATTCCGCTCGAATGGCTCGCGCGTAAAAATGATTTAGAGATATGCGTGGGTGGGAGATTCAATTAAAAGATTGAGTGCAACGAAAATATTCGTGCCAAGGATGGTGGAAAAGTAATAGCCCGTTTGACGATCGTGTCGTTTCGATTTAATAGTTATTTGGCTATAAATTGATTAGGAAGACGATTCTAATACGCTTAGGTAATTGAATAATATCACGTGCATTAACATCGGAACTATCGATGCCATGCAAATGGCTCGTTTGACATTTCTTAACAGCGAAGACGGATTTTAGAAATATTTTATTTTCAGAAATGTTACCGGATTTTCATATTTCCATGATCTATTTCAATAACAAAAATTTATTAAGAAAAATGTTCCTTATGTATATCGCGTCGAGTCGCATTACAAAGTCAATATAAAAAAAAAAATCAATTTTTTTTACATTTTATACCATTTTCACAATAAACCGACAGACACTAGCCTTCACAAGCGAAATGACATGGAAGTCGAGCGGCCGCAATTCATTCCGTCATTGACTCGTCGTTAACAACTCACCAGTTTTCTCTTCATACGGATCATACTGTCCGCCGGCCGATCCGTAACTATCGAAAGCGCCCTCGGCGTCCTCCTGATCGAAGTACTTCCTGAAAAATCGTCGCACTGCCGTTTAATCATCCGTCCGATCGAGCAATGTCGCTCGTTCCTTCATTCTGATTCACGTAATCGTTTGGAAAGCGCGTATTATTCGTACCTTCCGCGCGTACCGTCGATCGCCCTGCGTGACAGGAAGCTCCTCCTTGGAATTTCATGTTCAAGACTGCCGTGCTCGTTGCACAAGACCTGCGCCGTCACGAGATCTGCCAGGAGAACGAACAAGTTCGGTATAAGAGTGCAGGTATGCGTAAGAATCATTGGGGTGAATAATGTTGTCAATTTTTCGAGTTAACGAAACGAGGATTTTTTCGTTCGACATTTTAAATTTTGTTTGTTTTCTCAAATTTTCATTTAGTCAAACACACTGCAAAGTGCATCTGACACATCCTGATACTGAACCTACCGTGTTGTAATGTTGAAGAAAGAATAGCAATAGAACAGAAATAGAGAGAGAGGGATTTAAAAAATCAGAGCAACATTTGTTAAGAATGAAAGAAGGTGAGCAGTGAACGTCGACGTAGACAGCGTGATAAATGTTTGCGTAGGAGTTTCCATTGTACGTCGCATTGCGATATGTCGTTGGTCACAGTAACTGGTGAGTAGGTATCGCAGATTTGCAGACGATGATTAATTATGGCAGTGCGTGGAATATTGACAATAGGCAATGTCATAAATGATTCTGTCGTAATTAATGTCGCGACTGTTAATGCTGTAAGTGATCGTAACTGTCGACTATAGTGGGTGTTTTGTACAGACTCGTTTGACTTGAATTATAACAACTTATTTGTTCGATCGTAAAACTTCTTTTACTAGACGTGTCACTCAAAATTCGTTTGAAATTGAAAAGGACAGATAACTATAGAGTGAAACCATAAAAATGCGTATCTATACGATAAATTATGTATTTAGTAAAAATACGTAATTTCCGCAGTCTACTTATGACGCACACTGTACATCCAGCGATACGCACACCGCTAATTAGATGAAACTTAAACCAAATTCCGTACACACCATAATAATACGTTTTGCACGAAATGTAACTGGCGTGAAATTCGAAATGCGCGACAACAAAGCAGCGCGACACGGCGAGGTTTATTAAAGAAATTACAAGCCGGGCCCAGGCATCGCGCTGTGGCTGTCCTTATCGAATGACGCGATCCACGTCCTTCTCTCTTTTTTCTAATTTCAATCCTGCGGTTAGCTGCCTCACGACGCAGATGCCCAGAGATTAGCGTCATTAATTCTCGCCAGCGAAAGTGCCACCTATCTTCTTCTCCTCGCCTCGTCATGCTCGCTGTTTTACGGTACAATCGGACATTTTACGGCTCTTTCTTTGCTCTCGGAGCTCTTCGGAAGAGCTCCTGCTTTGCCTTACTTCACTTTACGAACACTTTGTTCTCCGCTCGCCGCTCATTTTTTGTTCACTTTCATATTTTTAACGTCATCGTCGTAAACTTCGAATGAATGACTGAACGGCACTCGTGATATTGGATGGTTGCGCATTTTCTGTTGTACGCATTACGTACACTTATCTTCGCCGCGAAGCAAATTAGTATTGAATGTACATGTTTCGATCGCGTTGCTAGTTTGTTTCATACTATCTTTACTGCCTCTACTCAACACTCATTTTCTGTCTACTTTCATATTTTTAATGTTATTGCCGTATACTACAAATGAATAACTTAACGGTACTCATGATATTAGGTGGTTGCATAATTTATATCGTGCGGCTATCTTCGACGGGAAATGAATAATTACTTTTATGTTTATACCGTGTTGCTTGTTTAATTTTATAGTATCTTTAACCGCCTCTACTCAACGCTCATTTTCTGTTCACGTTCATGTTTTTAATGTCATTGCCGTATACTTACTAATGAATAACTTAACGATACTCATCATATTGGGTCTTTTTTTAGAAGGAAAAATGCAAGGCGTCGCCAACATTGTGTCGGCAAGAAATAAAAGATTTACGCGTAGCAACAGCATCGACCGTTCTATCACGATCGCTGGGATCGCGATAGGTCGCGGTTCGCGAATCGTCCTAACCTTTTAAAGTCAACCTGTTGCCTATTTAATGCCAAGCGAGGCGACAGCGAAAAGTGCAGCACAGGACAGACGTCGTGGATCGAGATATTCGCGAAAGGAACGAGTTGAAGGCTCGATCCGACTGCTACTGCATCGTTTGTCACCTTTCGCTGCTCGAACTGAACGAGAACTGTTCAATTAAATACCTAGACAGCATTTATCATCGTCACGGAACAGACTTATTCGTTATTTGACACACGGTTCCTCTTGAAAATAGTTCTCTTTCAATAGAAAGCACTTGGCCCAATATCATTTTTCTTTGCAGGAAGCATTCTTCTCTATTTTCAAGTATGAAACAAAAGTCACACAGACTTGACGATCGAGATCTTCGCTCGCGACCTTGGCGAACGTTCATTTCTCGAAGTCTTTGAACGAGCACGAGTAAGACGCTAATCTCCAAAACCATTAACCGAGAATGACCGCGGAATTAATTAAGCTCGCCGAATGACGGATATCATTCTTTCTCATCCTTCATTTTCGCTTCCCCTGTTAATCATCCGACGCTGTTGGCGCAATCCTCGGTCCTGCGAGTCGTCCGGATGGAATTCGGAGTGAACAGAAAGATGCATCGTTGTTAAGTAACAAGACGTACGCCTTTGCGTTACGCAAGAGCACGCCTCACAATCGGCCGGGCAATTATTTCTCTGTCAAAAACCTCGTGGATCAGCTGGTGAGGCGAATCTTCACCGCGGTTACTTTTGTTCCTTGTCTCTCTATCTATCTTTCTCATTTTCTAAATTGATGTATTTTTCTTTCGACACTCCTGCGGAACCTTGAGAGAATGCTGGCTTCGCTCGGACTGTTCTCGCGACAGTGCAATGCAGTTTGGGTCTGAACAGTTTTGTCGAGCACGCACGATCCACTTTGATTCTCGCGTATAAAGTCGTGCGAATGGATCCGCTAATTGTGTGGGTGATTATGCAAGTGGCCTGACAAAAGTCTTACTTTTCCTTTTCTTCGTCTCTTCTGTCTAATTTCTAGTCCTAATTTTATGTCTTTCTTCTATCTTTTTCGCTCCACACATATATATATATATATATTTATCTATTCTATGTTTTTCTCTGTTCCGTTCTTATTCTATATATTATATTATGTATTGTCACTTATTTCGCGTTGCATCGATTCACACGAGAGAGTAAGCAAAAGAATACAATTTTTTCGTAATCGTCCGTACCATTTACGTTGGCACTTATAAAAACGTCATAAGGTGGCAAGAGAAAGAAGAAATTGCAGCGGGAATTCCGCTTGGTTTCTTGAATGCACGAGCCCATCGGCTAAGAATACCGGTTAAGTCGAACGTGAAATTCGAGGTTGAGAGGAGAACGTACACAACGACATACATAGTGAGCTTGAAGAATCAGGAACATTTCTGCTTCGACACGCATTCTACGCGAAAAGTGCTCAGTCTTCAATTAAATTCGATCAACCACGCCAACATAGCATCAACTATTTCAATCTCAAATTTACCTAGAACAAAAACTTGGGATTGGCGAGTAGAATACGAAAACTATATAATTCATCTCACTACAGACAAAAACCAAACTATTAAACAAGAAATTCCACGCGAACGAAGTCGCGGGCAAGAGCTAGACTGAAGTAAGTGCAAAACCGGCGAATTCGTGCGAATGAAATCTTGTAACGGGATTTTCGGTCCACCCAGTGTGCATGTTTTTGTACGTACATATATAGGTGTAGTAACACGCACGGTACCGTTTTACTTATCCCATAACAAGGCCACGGCCCGTGACTCACTTTCGATAGAGGCACGGTCCCGCATTCCCGTTGATATTCAAATAAGTCGCGTGGGTGAAAGAGAAAGAGAGAGTGATGGGGAGAAAGAGAGAGAGAAGAGGGGAAAAAGGGCCAGCCGAAGGCTGGCAACATTCCGCGCGCAATTACGAATTACGTCAAGCCGCGGATAATTAACCGGTGCAGTCCGATGCATTCGCTAAATCTGCCACGGAATTTTAATGAAATTTTCAGAGATCGTTTTAGCTAATTAACTCGTCTGGTATGGCGCGTCAGTAGGCTGTGACTTCCTCGTGAGTGGATTCAGTCGCTGTGTGCAGAAGCAGGTACTGTGATTATGATAGACAATGTAAAAAGTGTCGGTATTTCGTAAGATTAGTTTTCAACTTTCTTCATATTTCTGGTTGCATCGATCTGCATTGCGGGATCAGTGAAAAATTGTTATATCTTCCGATTTCTCACTTGGACCAGTTTTATAATCACCGTCACGTCGAATTTATGCCGGAATCACTGAATCACGAACTCTTCGCACAGCTCTCAAATCTGTCCCACTCAATTTTCCGCCGAACGCTCCCAAATTGCGCAGACTCCCGCGACCGACGAAATAAAAGAAAGCGCCAGCCGGAGCAGATGATATTCACGAAGTGTAGCGCTACCGGTTAGCGCAATCTGAATAACCGCAATTATAAATTAACCGTGCCGTCAGACAGGAGCATGTCGAAATCCTCTAATACGCGGCTCGCCTTTAATTACGTAAAAAAAAAAAAAAAAAAAAAGGGAAAAAAGAAGCAGCGAAGTAGAGAGTAAAATGAGGTCTAATTTACGGGTCCTGCCCAGACGAGCGCGTACCTTCCTTCTTTCAATTTCGTTCGGAGTTGCGCAATCGATGATGCGAATCCAGGCGCGAGCAACGTGGACGCGACTCGAGCGACTTTCGTGGCATTTTCGCACTTGCCGTGATTTGTCGAAAAAATAGAAACATTGTTTTTTTCACTCCTCGCTTTATTCGTTCGAATGCTGTTGATCGATCGAGGCCCGATTTCCGACGGCACATGCATTCGCGGACGCGTGCGAAAGGATGTTGCACAACGCATCCACCACGCGTGAGCCTGGAAGAGTAAATACAGCCGGATAATTTCGCCTCACCCTCTCTCGCGCCGATATGCAATTACGCGTATGAAAGGACGCGGCTGGATATTTCATTAAGGACATGCACCGCTTTCTTTGCGCTCGTCGCTCGCGGGCCCGGAGCGGTTCTCGACGGCAAGAAACGTCTTGGCTGCGTTGGTCATTGTGAGAGGCGACTCCTCGGATCATGGGATCGTTTGCGTTAGCGTGATTATTGTGTTTAACGCGGCACGTGCCCGGCCGTGGTCACTTCGATTTGCCGCTTTTACGGCCGTTCGGTGTACACTGCGCGCGCGCGTTCGGCCGTTGGAAAGGTGGTGTGAGTGAGGAGTGGGGGATATTCGAGGTTTTTGGATATTTTGGATATTTTGGAATTTGAATGATGCAACGCGAAATGTGGGAAAAATTGCGTTTGTAATCGTCGACACGTATGTGTATTGAAGTTCGTTTGAAAATGAAGTGGGATCTTTTGAAAGGCTAACGCAACCTAAAATAAACTAATTATAGTCATTTATATTTACTGGAGAATTACGTTGTTTTATATTTTTTTCATATATACGTTTGACACGGTTGTTAGTACGAAGCAACAGTACGTCACAGTACCTTCCTCAAAAACGAACCCTTACACCAACACCGATATCCCAATCAATCGACGTGGCGAAAATTCACGAACAAAATTCCCTCAATCGATTAGGAGACTTGGAAAATTCTTACCTTCGTCGTTCAAATGAAGCTTCCGTAACAAGAATAAATGCTCAACGAACCGAACAGAGAAAAAAAAGTACCACTGACACCTGACACAGAATTCGGCGTACCCCGGGCTCGCAAACGAGTTCGATCAATCGTCGAGAACGGGAGTGAGACGGGGTCGGAAAACGCACGGGAAGACTTACACAGTGCGAGAACGTGTACGATCGGCATTTTGTGTGCGGTCGCATGGAGGAAACGTCCGCCGTGTAGCAGCCGACTGAAATGCACTGAACTCCCGGCGCCGGCTCGGCAAAGAGAATTCTCCGGGTCTTCCTCGATCCCGTCCACATGGGAGGGATCGAGCGGCTCCTTACGTCGTCGCTCCCTCTTACCTTTCTTTCCTCGAGACTCCTCACGGCGCTTTCCACCTCTCACCGGTCGCAGCGTAAGTCGTGCCATCCCTGCGTGAATGCCGCCGCGCCTTTCGAAAGACGAATGAACCGAGAAAAAGGGAGTTGTTTTGGGAAAAAAAATTTAACCGCATAAAAATCGGCTGGATTTTGCGTCAGGGGGGTGTGGTGGTTTTTTGGGTTATGGTGCTGAGGTGTACGTCGGTGTTGGAGCGGAATTGTGGGTGGAGGTTTTGGGATTGTTTCATTTTTTTGGTGCTGAGGTAGCAGACTTCGAAAAAGGAGGTTGTCTGTTGGAAACGTTAAGGAGGAATAGGGCAGACAATCTGGTTAAAAGTTAATGACACATGGCGAAAATGGATACATATTTACAAATGTGGATAATGTTGTGTATGTTTAATATGGACAAATGGATGATTAATATGTAGTTGGTGCTACGAAAGATTGACTTCCCGTTTAAAATCATTTTTACGGTAAAAATTACCGTTATTCGGTAACAGAGGGCAGAATTTTTTATATTGACTGTACAACTGCTGAATCTGATGACAAAAGAGCTTCAATTGCGATTTCTCTATAAGAGACCGTGTTAAATTAATAAATTATTTTCTTCCGAACTATGTAATAGGGAATTCTGAAATTTGGTATGCTCCTTTATTACGTTAAAATACATAATCCCTCAAAATTGCAAGAAATTCTGCGATTTTCTTATGTGTGTCCAATTCCTCCTTAAATGCTTCAGATTTTCACTCAGACGGCACGTTATCTGCAAATTTCTTTATTACTCCATCATACGAGTGCCAGTCACATCATCCCATGAAATCGATGCAACACGAAATAAGTGAAAACGTCAATTTTCTTCAGATTTTCCCGTTAGACCACTTTCATGATCGCCAATGCTCGCACGACTAAGTAGAAATCTCTGTATACAAACTTATGTCAGCATATTGCTATGTTAACACCTCGCCGCGTTATGCCACAATAATGTTTACCCTGCGTCATCTGCATATTCAACAACGCGTCGTAGCTCCAGCTCACAACGATGCGCCGATGATCATAAGGAAGAGAAAGTTAAAGAAAACTGTTAAAGCACGCGAACTATGCACAAAGCGCGCGCACAAATGTTTACCCGGGTGCAAACACCTCGTCTTACCAAGGATCCTCGGAACACGTTCGACGTTCGATCCGCCAGTCCTACAGCCGAGAACTGTAATACTCCATCGAACCGTTAAATGTCGCGCCAGAGAAAGGAGGAGTCGGGAGTTAACAATAAAATTAAGAAGGTTAAGCGTCCGCACGGCGAACAAGAGGCATAATGGGCGAGGACGACGGAACAGGAGCTGGCTATCTTCGACTCGGCATCGATCTCCTTTCGAATGCGAGCCGAGAACGTCGCCGTACTATTTCGCATCCAGCCTTTTTTCGCCCGCTCCTTCGTCGTCGAGCGTACGTTCCACGCTGGATCGTGCGTGCAAAAAAAGTCCTTTCTATTTCCATCGTTTGATGCCGCAGAACGGCGGAAAGGCAGAATCCGTAGTCATTCTGTAGCCTTGTTAATCTAAAAGTGAAATACGACGTCTCTAGGCGTACGACGAAATGGGCAGGATTTTCTGAGCGCGCGGTTGCCTGGTGCGTGAACCGTAAATTATCCTCAACAGTAGAGTCGCGAAGTAGGTTAAACTTTTGTTGGAATAATTAGTCAGCAGTTGCGTTGATTTACTTGTTCCTTTCGAAGCAAGTCATTTTTATCCGTCCGGTAGAAATAGGTATACTTGATTCGTGGGTAGTACACATTGTTCTAATGATTACTCATATGAAATCGTCTTAATTTCTGCAATTTCTTGTCTTAATTTTTACTTTTACGTATATATCGTTGATATAACAAAAAAATCAGGATATAAAATAAAATAATAATGGCTGATTCTTGCATCATATCATTTTTCAAAAATTTGTCCAAACGCACGTACTCAAACATTATTACTTTTACATCATCACATTCCTTATTTCAACGAAACCCGCAAAAAATGTGACTCTGACCCCGCGTCGGTTCTATCGTAAAAATCATCGACCAAAATCGTTTTCGACGTCATTCTCGGACCGCACCAATCTCGCGGGCACTTAACCGACCCGTATGAAAATTCCAGAGTAATCTCTTTCCTCCTTACTCGATTCTATCCCTGCAGATAGGACGGAATACGTGCACCGGTTTGACCCAGATGCGTGTGCAGCAGCATCAGTATGCGTAATTGAGGCAAGACGACGTATTATGTAAGTTCGGTGACATTGCCTCGGTTCTGTACATTCTCTCCTCTCTCTCTCTTTCTCTCCTTTTTTCTACGTATTTAAGCATCCTTCTCTTTCTCTCGCCGCCTTACCTGTTTCTGCCTTCTCTCACTCGACATGCCTTTTTGAAGAACCACTTTCGTCTTGCATAACGTCTCTTCTCTCTCTTTCTCTCTCGACTCTTTCTCATCTGTTCTCGATCCCTGTTTCTTCGTCCGATAATCAATAACAAGCAATACGTACCGCACTTGTACGTAGTAATTTAACAATGCAAGCACGCGGCCATATTAACGATTTCAACTTCTCCCCTCGGCATATCATTTTAGTTCACCTCTGGCCGCTCGATGCACTCAACTTTTTGCGAATCTAGCCGTCTCCCTCTTGCCATTTGAATCCGACCGTTTGGTCATCATCGGCCATTCCCATCTGACGAGCACCTTTCCGGATAAGTCGATCGTTAAGTTTTACAGTGGCTGGAATGAGAGAGTAGTGGAGGATCGTGTGCAGGAGCAAGCGAGAGGGAGGGATGGAAGGGAGAGTTAGACGTTGAAAAAGATTCCGCTCTAACGTGTAAACGTCCGATCGTATGATCGGCATTCGATAATTGGACGAGGCGTTCGGGGCGGTGGAATTCGAATAAGTCCGACATTGGTAATTATTTCGAGTAATTACAAACTATCCCATGGGGTGTCGGATTCAAACATATCTTCGATCATAAAAGGTTTCGTGTATATAAAATCCGATAAAATTCGAATAAGACTGACAGCGGTAATTATTTCAGTAATTACAAAGTATGCCATGGAGTATCAAATTCAAGGATATATTCGACGACGAAAGATTTGATAAATATAGAATCCCGTCAAAATCGAATAAATCCCACATTGCTTCGAGTAATTACAAGGTATCCCATGAAATATCGGATCAAATCATATCCCAGATTAGAAACGATTTCAGAGTATGTACTTATATAAAATTGAAATGTACGATCCCACGCCGATGTCTCATCGATACCATCTAGTTCTCTAAAACGCATCGATTACGGATCGTTTCCTCAGATCTCACAGTGCTGAACTCTCGGCGGCAAAACGATCGCTACTTAAAGAACCGATCGGCACTAATTGGCCGCAGTTCTCAGATTAACTTTTACTCATCCGTTGCGAGGGGAGAAAAAAAATTAGCCTTTCTCATTCTGGCGCTGGTGGGGAAAGAAAGAACGTGAAAGAGGATCATTGATGCTGTTACGTCAGCGTTAATTACGCCGGCGATTATGAAACTGGTGTAAGTCAAGAATTTGAGAAAATTAAATTTTGGACCTCCTCACTTAAGTAGGTACTTAACTATATTGTAGGCAAAAAATCAACATCTTTACTACATTTTTGGCTTTGGCGAGTTTCATAATCAGCGGCACGATTAAGCGAATCCGTAAATTACTGGAATTGACTGGCGATTATGAAAGTGACTTTTTCACTTGCACCGTAATCGACGCAACACGGGATACGAAAAAAAATGGCATTATTTCTCTCGCACATTAAAATATCACTTTTCATGATCAGCGGCACGTTTCAAGTATGAAAAGGATCTGGCAAGTAGCAGATAACTTCATCGTAGCCAGCTGCAGGCTCCAGCCGAAGCATTACGTTACAGATCTCGGCCTTTGTATATAAGAATTGCCTTACTTAACGGTAATTCCTCTCACTTATTACGCCGGCCCGTAACGACGAGCTGAGTAAACGCTCTTCTTGCATCCTTGAAGATTCGTCATTTTCGTTTCTTTTTTTTTTCCCCCGCTTCTACTGTCTCGGTCCACTTGCGACGACAAGAATGAACAGATATGAGGGGACGAGCCGCGAACGAAGCAAGGATCGTTCCTTTCACGCACAGCGCAGATGTCCTCCTTATTCCGTCGTGCTCTTTTCCATCCGATCTAACAAGACGATCTACGCCGCGATCGCTCAACTTTCTTACCTGCCTTTCGTCATATCGGGACATAACAGAACTGACCTATCGTTTACTTCGTCGGATTCAAGTGCATATTCCCTGAAACTGAGCTACGTCGAGGCTTCGGCGTGTGAGTCGACGTTGAAGTTCGGTGAAAGCGTTGTTAGAATTTTTTCGGCAGCTAGTGATTGTCGCGGAGAATGTCGTTGTATTGTATCTCTCTGTTTCTTTTTTGATTTACCAAGTGATTGTTAAGCATACTCGTATTTTCTGCATATTTTCTTCCTCTCACACACTTTGCTTTTTTACTTTTTTGAAGTAGCAACTAATCGTCAAGAAGAGTCTAGTCATATTCCCTCTCTCTCTCTCTCTCTCTCTCTCTCTCTCTCTCTCTCTCTTACTTTTCCTTGCATCGAGAGGTATCTATGCACTCGTCCCCGTCTTTCCTAGCGTCTTCAGCCAGCACGTGAAGGCGGTCAGTGAGTACACGTTACGTTCTCACGTAATCGAACGACGCTCCCTCTCGTCGTCCTTTCGCCGTTCTGAACGGCTTCGCGACAACGAGGAAGCTTTCGCGCGTAATCACGTCGGCCAACCTGACTCCTCTCTTCTATCCTCCGCAATCTGCCTCACGTTTCTCCTCATTCATCCTCGTCTCATCGCGTCCCACCCTTTTTGCCGGCACAAGAAATATGTATCGCTCGCGTAATCGTCTTAACAAGCATCTTGCGTCACACGACTTTGCCGCGATATCATAGAACTCTTTATGCAGAGGTATCGGAGGAATGTCGAAGCTGAAGAATTAGCAGCAGGAAGCGGGCAGATCGTGAGAGTTCGAACGCTTGCACGCTTCTTACGTGGCTTTTTGAATCTGTTTATCTGGAAACGTATTCTACGCGCAGAATTTAGGTGTCTCTCTAGAATGCGTGTGAGTTTAGATCTTAGGAAATTTTCTGGCTGCTAAGAATGAAGGCACGAAGAATGATATTTCGTAAAAGGCAGCGTTAGCTTTGAGATGCTGTAAATTTATTGCTTTGCTAACATGAAGTTGATGCATTTATAAAAAATAATTTGAAGAAATTTCGAAGTTCTAAAGTCATTATTGGGCCACCCTGTAGAAGATAGAGAGGAAAACTGTTTGCAAGTGGCGAGAGCCCCTGGCATGCGCTTACTTATTGCTTTCTTTGCAAGGAGGACCGATTCACCTGTATCTTGCGACGCCAGCACCCAGCTTCAGATGACCTCGGCAACCGGTGTGTCAGAGAAAAAAATGCATCACGTAATTGCACCCCCTGCTAGGAGCCCCTCTTTAATCCTGCACGACATGCCTATGGGATTTTATAATAACAGTAGAACTACGGAGAGATCGAAACAACTTGCTTGACATTTTGCTATAATCATTGCTCATATTTAAAACAATCTGTTGCCTCAAATTTTGCTTGACATTTGTTGAAATTTAATAGATCATAGATGATCATAAATGCGGAAGATATGTAAAAAACAATCACGTAGACGTGACTCGTGAAATGATCTTCGTTCACGTGTGTTCACAATTTCGCTGTTTTTACATGACACTTCTCTTCCTTCCTCTGATCGATTCGCCACACAATAAGCGGCCGAAAGGAAGCACGGGAGATTGAAACTGCCGGTGAAAGTCGATATTGTTGTTCGACCGAGTCCGGGGCCAAGTCTTCCCCATAACGGATCAAATCACGAAATCACAGCGTTTGAACGTGCGAGAAAGAACGCCGGCATTTCCTTTTGTCGCGAGCTAGGTGTGACGAACACGCGGAGAACGAATTTTGCCGTTTGTTTTTTGTGCGCTGAAATAATTTGATTTCGCTTTGATTTTACGTCGGAAAAATTTCTGTGGCAAAAGGCATTGAAAAGTACACTTATATTATCGTTTTAGTGCTCGTAACAGATTAATTCAATTATATATTATTTATAAATTGATGAAACGAGTAAAATTAATATATACACGGCGTGAAAGCTGAGCACTGTCGATGTATAAAATTAAACACATGTATGCACGTGATAAAAATTGAGTAAAATTAGAAAAAATAGAGTAACTTGGGAAATAATCTTCATTGCAACGAATGTAACTGCTCGATATTTCTAATGTTAAAATCCCGTAATTCTGCAATCTCATTTTCTTCTCCTTATCAAACGGTCAACGGAAAATTGTAACTTCGCGACACTCGTGACGCATCGACCGATAGAAACAAAGAAATTGAATTGCTTAAAAATCGCTGCTCCCACTCGCCCCATAAAAGGAATCAAGGATTCACATAACACAGCAGCTCTTCTGCGTTCCTTTCAAACGTCGCGAACGAGGAAACGAGGTCGATCCGACAGCCGATGGTCTGTCAATATAAGCTTCCTCTTCGATACATCTAACGAAGACGTGAACAAATCGGCCAAAGCCACATTAGTGTCGATGACAAACGTTTTCACGCGAAATAGGACCAGTTTAACACATGCAGATCGTCTATTTACTTCAAAAATCTCGATACTCCCATGTACTTATTCATAATTTAAAATACAAACAATTATGAGTCGTAAAAAAATGTGCAGTAAGACGAAATATAAAGTTTATTCTCGATAGAGTGGAAAGATGGCAAATAATCATCTCTGTAAACTGTAATGTTTCATTGCACGTCACTACCTCAAAGGCGCGACAGATTATATGATGGATCTCTATCATTACTATTTTATCATTATATACACATATACTCGTATGTATGCAGATTTTGTATTCACACCAAATCCGCCAGTGTGAAATTTCTGAGGCCAGGCTACGTCGACGTTTGACGACCGAGACGACGCGATAATGACACGAAAATGACGAGATCTTTGCCTGGCACAGTTTTCGGTGCATGCACGATCGCGCATAGAGAAACTTTCCTTTCGAGGCCTGATCTACCCGTTGCGAAACGACATTTTGTCCGGCCATTACCCGCGATCCGAGCAAAAAATAATCTCCGAATTGACGTAATTCCTTCCGCAGAGTGAAAATGCAGCGATGCTTCGCGATTCCATTGTCGAAGGATTGCTCGAGGTGTGCGAGGACTGACAATGAAGTGTTCGTAGAAAACATTTGTTGGACAGACCTCTACCCGTTATTTGGTCCGCGATCTTCGTAAAAATAATCCTTACAGTACTAAAATTAGATTTCTTTTTTATTGTAGGAAGTAGTCTTCTAAATCTTTGTTCCTGTTTAGAACATGCTTCGTAATCTGTTCCGTGAGTCCTTTCCTGATCTTGAGAAATACAAACTGTGTTCGAATTTTTAAATATTGAAAATTTGATCATTTTTTTTTCATAAAATCGTGGTCTGTTCGTTACAAATTAATTTTTGACTCGTGTTTGATCGAGTTTTCGAAGAAAAGGTGCACTTTCGACGACTCCTGTGTTTAGGCAACCCGATTGGCATCCTTGCAGAATCCATTTGTTGCCTGCTTTATTCTAGTCAGGGGCCACAAACCACTACGCAGTAACCAGTGATGTTTCCTTAAATATCTTTATTTTCCTTGAAGCTCCCCACAATAGAAACGTATATACGTATAATATATTAACTTTTGGATGGCGTTTGTCCAATTTTTTTTTAAGAAAAACGCAAGTTGTGGAGTGCCTGCGGCCAGACAACCGTCCTGACACCAGTGCAATCAATCTTCGAAAGTTATCACGACAAGACTATCGATGTCAGACCAAAAAATCGCGAATTTTCTTGCAAATCTTTTCATTCTATCACATGTGATAAATCGCAATTCTTTCTTCAAAATACTTGTTTTATACTTCGTTATTTTCAAATCAGTCGAACCGTAGGAACTATTGCAAACTCTTTCGTTACCCTTTTTCTACAGTCCAGAAGGACATCTCATGGAGCAACCTTCATTTTTTTTACGCATAGGTAAAAATTTCAAACCCAACATTTCAGTCCTTCGGTAGTTCTGGTTCTAATAAACTGCCCAAGTTGGCCGGTGGGTCCCTATAGATAGGCAACCAGGTCACCAACTCTGCAGAATCCATTTGTTGCCTGCATCGACTGAGCCAGGGGCCAGCAATAGCACAGAATACACGCATTTTACATGCACATCTTTAAGTTCATTGCAAACGTAGTAAATTGCCTTTCGATTGACACGGTCCATTTAAACCTAAATTGAGATCGAAGGCTGCTCCGAAAAAACGTGTGGTCACATCTTCCAAAATCCCCTACATCCCTAATTCAAAAGCCAACTTTTCAGGAATCGACTGTGGCCAAGCTATCGATTCTGGACCAGTGTCTCTCAAATTGTGACCGTTTTGTATTACAATAAAATTCGTAGGGTTACTTTACACAATTTCGACTCATCCGTATCTTGCTCCATAAAAAAAGAAAATTAAGTAGGTCATTCTGAATACATACACTAAAACATCTCAAGACGTCCCAAATATAAATATTAAAAAATCGAAAAGTGCACAAAAATAAGGTACGCCACAGACACTTCTAACTTCTTTCCACCATTTTGTTTTGTCTCCAGTAAAGCTCGCGTTCGTAGATCGTCGTGGTCAAAGCTATGAGAAGAACAACATTTTGGAAGATAGCGGCTAGAAATAAACGAAAGACGCTAAATTACGTCGTCCCACAAAACATTCCCTCGAATAAGACGATGGGCAGAAAATGCTCGCGCCACGCACGAACGATCGGCCGCCGTTTCCAGAAGGCTTAGCCGCCGCCGCGAGTCTTTCGCAATAATTCGCGAGTGGCAGTAAGCCTTTCGAGGCACTTAAAAATCTGGAGCGCGTCCGGCTCGGACCCTGAATTTCGCGTCCTCATCGTTCTCCGCCTCAACATCCCATAAATTAACAGCACGCCGATACGGGACGAGCGAAAAGTCATGCACGCTCTCGCCCAGAGCACGCCTGAGCCCAATAGAATTCTTCCGAACTTCAAACAAATAAACTCAATTTTTCTCGAACACACACGCACGCTCACACACGCCGGACAGCGAGTGGCGAATTTTTGTGCACGAAAATGTCAATCCGTGAATGACTTAACCTTTCGACGGAGAGGAAGAAAAAAAAAACGCAAAGAAGGCTGTAAAGTGGAGAATTTTGTAAGCACCAGCCTCTCGCGTCGCGGCGCTTAAAAATCTGTTGACTATTAGCGCACGCGCGCGTGGAGTCGTAAACACTTCGCACAATTGGACGGATCGGATGAAATTGTCGTGACAATCGGAGTGGCGCGTTACATAAATCGCGACAAAGTTTCCGTTGCGCAAAATGTGCGCGACGCGAACGGTGAGCGAGTTAGTATCGATTGCGCAATCGAGCGGCGAGACGGCCGGGAGCAGCGCACGCGATCGATCTTTATTAACGCATCGATCGCCAGGAGTATTAATCGGACGAAGCGTGTGCGTCGGCGCGCTCGCCGCTTCGCAGACCGGGCGAACAATTATTATGTTCCAGGGAACTGGTGCAGGAATTAGTTAAGTGCCGCGGTAAGTGTGGCCGAGGCCGAATAATAGTGAAGTTGAGGACAAAAAGAGTGCAGTTACAGGCCCAGAGAGGAATAATATTCAATTGTTCAGTGCCATTGTTTTATGTTTCTCGAGTTGTTATTAATTCATGTTTATTCATTTCTCGTTCGCATTACTGTACGCACTTCAAATTCAAGAAAATTAAATATTCCCGAGAATTATCATAGGAATTAGTACCGCGGCACATCCGTCGAACAATAATAAAATTGTGAATAAAAACAGAATCGGGCAAGAAATGCTTTTATACGAATACGCATCGAGTTCTTAGCATCGAGCCGTCCGCCGATTATGTCCCAGCTTTACAGGCCCACAGAACAATAATGGTCTCGAGAATTATCATAGGAATTAGTACCCCACGATACATATGGCCTCGGGCAGACAATAATAAAATTCAGAATAAAAAGTCTATCAAACAAACAATGCATTTACACACATAAGCATCGACTTTTCAATATCGAACCTCTGCTCATTTCTGCTTTATTAACCAATCCATCGATCACCAGGTGCATACAATTAAAACACAGACACTGCTCGTTCCCGGCTTTACAAACCCAGTGAACAATAATATTGCAGAGAATTATCGTCAAAATGAGTTAAGTACCACAACACTACGGTCCCGACGAAACGATAATAAAGTTACATTTATACGAATGTGCAACCCATCTCTTACGCGTCCGCCAGTTCTCTGATTATATTATTATTTTCGCTTTAACCGGAAAGCGGAATTTATCGGTGTCGCGGCGCTTTCACAGCGAATTAATTGCATTACGTGGGCTTACTCGCGCGCATCTCGAGAGTGCGAGTGAGGTCGGGCGAGAGTGGGTGGATACATGGAAATACCGTTCGTGAAGCTGACCGACGGATCGTGACCCTTTTGTATCTCGGAAACCTACGCAGAAACGTCTCGAATACGGCGGCTCAGAACCTGCCGCCAAAATCCTCATTTGCATCCGTTACAGCGTAATGTTAAAGTCAAAAAATGATCCGTCCGACAATCGTGACGAGTACCAGAAAGGTGGCAAAAAAATTAGTTTCTCTTATTATTTTTTTGTACCGGAAAGTTTTTAACCGACTGTAGAGAACTTTACCGTTATTGCATCCGTTACAGCGTAATGTTAAAGTCAAAAAATGATCCGTCCGACAATCGTACCGAGTATCAAAAAGCTGATAAAAAAATTAGTCTCTCTTATTATTTTTTTTTGTATCGGAAAGTTTTTAACCGACTTCAAAGAACTTTACCGTTAGACCAATTTCGTGTTTGATGGCACAATTAGGAAGGACATGTCTGGGGAGGCTTCGAAGCGTTGAAAGAGCGAATCAATAAATTGAGATAAGATGTTCCCTGCAACTGTCGCCGGATGCGGAACGCGACAGACACGGAAACAGGGCGGAGTCATTGGCTAAGGGCGATTTTATCTGCCCTCCCCCACTCCTGGACAGCTGATCATTCTGGCTCTCTATTAATCCGAAACACCTGGACTGCCAGCGAACGTGGGTGCGCGCGGCGACCCTCTTGCAAAAATATTTTCATATTCTCGATCCGACGCGCGAAAAAAAAAATTGCTCCGACAGACCTCGGATCTCTTTTTCTCGCGAGCGATCTAGCGATCTGGCGATTTTTCGCGAGAGTCGAAGTCGCTCGCGGGGTTGGCGATTTCTCTGGCGACGCGAATCGGCCGGCGATTGGCCGTGCTAAAATTGCCCTCGCTCGCCATTGGCCGCGGCCGCGCGCTCGCCGAACTAGCTCTTAGTCACCGTTCCGCATTTGGAAAATTGGCAGCGTGCCGGATTTCCAAAACCCTCGTAAAGGGTTCCGCCGCCTCTTTTGCCGCAGCTTTTGTTTCTTATACTTCAGCCCCCCTGCTGTCTTCGTTTCGCGTCCGGAGGTGCACGAGTGCTCGCGATACTCGAGTCGAGAACTCGGGAGTGAGACTCGTCTTGTCGGGTTGCGCCGAGCGGTACTTGGAGTAAATTGAATGTCCGAGTGCGGTCCAGAAAAATTGTTTGGACAGCTCGAAAGGATCGGTAGTTTATGAATTTTGGACTGGTAGATTGGGAAGCTAGTTGAAACCACTGAATTTGCAGTCCTTCCACTGTCTTTCCGTATTCAAATATCATCACAATTTGCATAGATTCAATTTCGTAGCTCAAACATTCGAAATATTAAACAACTCGACAAGTAGACAACGAACTTAATTAAACTAGTCTTTTGAGCATTCGAGCTGCTCTATTCTCTTCCCTGATTACACTTCTTTCTCATCCTACCTTGATGTGCATTTCATCATTTCGTACAGTACATTATTACCATTACTGTCGCTGTTAGCGTTAACGCTACTACTACCGGTTGACATTAGCGCGCACGCTCTTCCATCTTTCAGCGTCGGACGAAGTGCGAAGAGGACGAAGTGAGCCGAGAGAAACCGCTGCCATTGCGACAGCCGCGAGAGACCGTTTGTCGAGAGGTTCTCCGAAGGTTCTCCGACGGTTAAAAGGGTCAGTGAGCCAGGGTCACCGATTCGAATCCGCGGCGAGAGAGTGTGAGACTTATTGCGAGCCGCGCATAATGCGCGCATTACGAGAAGGACGGCCACGTTACGTGTCCTCGGAGAGAAATAATACGCGCAGGACGCCTGCGTTTTTGTCTTTTTGCCAGACGTGCGTCGGTGGGCGAGCGGAGCTGCTTACCGGTTGCGATTTTTCACACAACAGTACGTAAGAAGCGTGCTTGTATGTTGCCGATGATCATGAAAGTGGTGTAAGTGGGGAAGGTGAGACAAGAATAAATTTTTACTCATCCTGCGTCGCATGGATTTATGGTAGAATATAAATGATTCAATTTTTCGGATTTTTACTTGACTTTAAATTCATAATGAAAATTTTCATGCCTGTTACAGTACGGTCTTATGATGAAACGAGATCATAGAGGGTGTATCTTGAAAAGTATCTCGAGACTTGCCTTCGTTCCACCGGGTATATTTCTCCGCGGCACCGATCGGATTAAAAATAATTAAGCGAGCAGACGTCAGCGAAGGATCTCTTATCGTAATCCGAAGGGAGTCGCGATTAAGATTGATCATCGCGCAGACGTATCAAAGATACCGTTTGCACCGACGGATTATAGCCCACCGTTCGTTTCCCAACAATAATTTCCTGCCAACGTCTTTGCGTTTCCCACTTTCGAAAATTCTCTCGATCACCGCAAAAAAGGAACACGTTGCATAGAATATCGGGAATCAATCGATATCCACCGCGCGTACCGTACCGTAACACGCCGTTCGTTTGTTCGTTCGTTCGTTCGTTCGTTCGTTCCTTCCCTCGTAGGAACGTTCGTTCTCTCCTAGGCATTGAAATTCCTAAGTCGCGCGACGCTTCAATGCGTGGGCGTTCACGATGCAGCCGCCGAAAATTGATGTTTATTAATGACCGAGCCGCTTTCATGTTTATTAATGGCAAGGAATTGTTCGGCCTAGTCGCCGAGGGAAGACGTGAAAATCCTTTGTTGCGCGGATCCTGGAGAGGAGAAAGAAAAAGTGGGACAAGAGAGGGCGCGCGCATTGGTTCGTGGAAGTGTGGTCAACCGACGCCTCTTGGCCGCGTGGCTCATTTATTATTGTCCACCTACAATAATTCGTACATAAAATAATACACCTTCTTTTTCCATTTACTCACTTACGTATTTCCGGGAAGCACTTTTTTTGTACTGAACATAAATTAGAGAATCTGAAAATTGATCGCACGATTTAATCCTGACTGTAACAGGTGTTAATAAGATCGAAGACAACTACAGATGTATGAAACAAGAACGATAATCTAAATTAAATCGAAATTGAATTAAGAATTAGATTTAAATGAAACCTAAATTTAACTTAAACGTGACCATTAACTCGTTCTCTTTTTTCGTGCCATTTCCGTAAAGGTGTCATGAAATCGTTTGAGCGAAACGGATATGTGAACTGGCTCACACGAGACAGTAGGTTCAGTTCTTGCTTGCCATCGAATGCGGTTTTCGTGAGACACCCCATAGATCGGAGAAGCCAGTTAATATGGGTCTGGGCATGCACCGCCATGGGGGTCAGCACGCGACCAGCTGTCTCTCCAATGGGGGTTACATGGGGCACCGTGAAAAAAGGCCGAGAGGGGTTATTTAACGAAGGTAACCGATGGTGGAGGGTCAACGCACTCGTACGGCTTCCATAGCACTTGACTTCGAATTTTCATCCGTTGTCCTGTGGCCGGTCTGAAAACGAGAAATGAACGTTATGCAATTTGTGTCTTGCAAAAACGTATGGAAGTTTATGATAGTGTATCGTCGTTGCCCATTCACGGTTTGATTCGAATATTTCGGTTTAACACGCAACGTTTACTCGGAAAATGTCGATTATTTTTATTTCGACATACGGTGTAAGAATCGACAATACGTGAAACACGATAGTTGGCAGACGTTCGCCACCACTCGGGATGCAATATGTAGTTCTATTTTGTCGACGTAATTCTTCGCGACGTTCTCGGGTAATTTTAACGTTGTCTAATGTAAATCGAAAATGGAAGAATTCAATTCGTAAAAAGTAATGAAGTGAAAAAAAAAAATTATGACACCACGGGATTCGAACGTATAACGATTTCCGACCCGGTTCGTTTTCACACAACACTCGTCGTAAAAACACTTTTTATTTTTGTCCATTAATTAATTCTTGATCAAAAACACAATTTCTAGACTCTCACCACAATCGATGTTCATCAGACTCAGAACATATTGCAATTTACTTCGCACTGACTTTCTTTCGAAAACGAAATCCTCTAGCACAGAACGTCGATACGCGAGTCGCTTCATTCTCGATCCAGAAACATCTCTCCAACTTTCAACAAAATCGACGCCCATCAACCATCTTCCCTCCTTATTAACCAAGCCGCACAACATCTCACTCCACTTCGCACTGAAAATAAACTCGAAAACTTCATCGCGCAACCCTCCAACACCCTTCAAACGTCCACCTTGCATAACGCTTACATCCACAGATCAACAACCGTCGACGAACACATCGGCAAAGGGGCGCGGACTCAAAAATAAACCGATGAATAAGACTCGCTCGCGCCCGAAGTTTGTCTCGGTTGCGCAGTGTCAACGGCAAGAAGGGATTTACGGCGCCTTCGCTTTTCGAGGAAAGTCTAATGGCTAGAGAAGCTGGTTGCGCAATCTCCTCTTTGCGATATTTTCACAGCTCGCGCAGCCGCGCGAGTGCTTGCCGGCTCTTGAGAAATTGGACACTGTGTATGATACGGTTACAGAAGAGTGAAGAAAGTGAGTTGACTTGATGCGCGGAGAAAAAATTGCAGCGCTGACAAAATCGTGCAAATTATAGAGCTGGGACTATTGAGATACTTTATTATTGAAATATTTAAGTGATGTTCGAGTGGTACGGAATAAATTTGGAATGCGATATTATTGGATAATTAGTATTCTATTCGAATTATATACCAACAATGAAATGCATGAATTACTCGAATATTCAGTTACCGGATCGTTCAGCGAATGGTCCGAGAATGGCGTCCACCAAGTCCGCCATTAAATAAGCATTAAAGAAGCGTTAAAGAAGCGTAGGCATAAACGCGATCCTGGGAAGCAGAGGAGCCAAGAGAATGAGGAAGACGAAAAAGAGGAGGAGAAGTGGGAGTTGGATGAGAGGCTGATGGCCAACAACTTTAACAACACATGGGAGCCGCCTACGATCGTGGTTCTCAGCCTTTCGTTCGTTCGCGGCCTCGGAAAGGCAGCAGGAAACGTCGGATATTGAAAACGTTCGAGACGACAGTAGGCAGATGAAGAAATCGTCTTCTTATGATTCCGCAAGCGCAGCACGAGCAAGGCGCACGTGCGGAATGTCAATCGGGATCTACGCCCATTGCTCGATCATCGCCACGTGCTAGATCCGCACGTTGCAATCGAGCAAATTTTCTTAATCTCTTTCACTCCGCCACACTTCTCCTGCAGAATCTATTAATCTTCGAACGAAGTAAACTATCGTTTCTCAAACGCGCCCGATCTGTCGATCGCGATCTAGCGATCACTAAACCATCGCCACGTGCAGCGTCCGCACATTGCAATCAAGCAAATTCACCCAATTACCCTCACTCCACAACTCCTCCTTTCAAACAAAGCCCATCCATCCTCGAACTTCGCAGACTACCATTCCTCGAACCACAATCAAGCACAACGATTCTTTCCGGAACAACTAATTCGCGTTGACGACGGAAACTGATCGTTTTATCGAATGGAGACAAACGAAGGGCCCCAGACCTAACCCCCTACACATGATAGTGCCAGCAATAACAATAATAATATCCACTATCTCCTACAACGAATTGTTCCGTTTTCCCTCTTCGAACGTTAGGGGTGCCATTGAAGTTATTCGGAGAGGGGTGAGAGGGGGTAGGGGGTGGGGGGACCGACATGTCCTCCATTTGCCCCGAAGGCACCCTCCTGGGCACCCTTCCGAGCGCCCCTTAGCAGAAAATGGGGTTCCGATTTACGCCTATTGATTTTCGTCCTCGGCGCCCCCCGTTTGCCACCCCCGCTCTTCTCACCCCTTCTTCCTCACTTCGTACCCTTGCCGATGTCGGCGCGAGGATGCGGGGTGGGAAGAGAGGCCGTTCGCTCAATTCGCTGAATTAGTTGCCCGAAAGAATTGCATTAGCAGATTACGAAGGCTTACGAGCCGCACGGTGGATGGGGTAGAAGCGGGTGAGATGGCGCAACTAATAATTTTTGTAATAAAGGAATATTTCATTTATATTGTACTGCAGGAAATTAAGGAGAATGTACACATTTGTTACGAAGTTTTATTTCAAAGAACAGTTTCATGTTGGTACATACACGGCTTACATTGGACGCGAGAAATAAAACAGGAAATGCTCGAGAGAGAGGAAAAAGAATCGAGATCCTGAACTCGTATGAAAATTGCAAGCCGAGGAACGCTGTAACGCAACTAAAATCCGAGTCCGTTGCAGCCACTAACCATTCCGCGAACAATTTACGATTAACCCCTCCGCTGAAAGTCAAGGCTTCCGCTTTTTGCGCCTTCTACGCGCTCCTGATCGAAGCTAAACTTTTCTCGCGTCGACCGTAAATCTTGTTTGCCAGTTGCGCAGCCTCTCGTTCGGCGCATAACAGCAATAAAAAGGAACACACTCGTGTGCGCGGACAGACGCGAGAGAAAGAAGAATAATAAAAAAAAAAAGAGCAAGCAAACGAAAACGGATCTCGCTCAATGACGTTGGCAAATTACGGCCTCGATTCGTGCCTATGAACGCGCGCGTAGCGATTAGGAAACGAATGTGCAACGGCAATGTGCGTATTATCCGCCGGATCAGCCGCGTCCTGTCTCGAGACTGCGTAGAGAGAATGAATTGTCATCGAAAATTCATCGATAACTTCCTGCTCATCTTTTTTAAACGATTCCGCGACGAGCGAGAGGAGCCCGTGCAGTTTACTGCGATGCTAAAAGCAGAGTTCTAAACAGGCATACACGTGCAGGAGGCATAAGAAGAGGCGCATACATCGACGATTCACAAAGTATCGTCGTTTACTGCGGGCACACATCGAGTATAAATCTATTAAACCGGATGTCTTACGTAAGTCGCCACCGCAGACGTTAACACTCGGCGTTAAAATGGCTCTTGCCAGGCTTCGTCTCGCTTGCCATCGATGACACGATACTCAGCACGTACACAAACACGCGCGCTCATCATGAGATTGGTCTACGCGAAACGTCTGAAGAATTTCAATTTTTTCGCTTCGATCGTATGGTCAATCAGTGCAACTCGAAGTGAGGTAGAAAATAGTGTTTTCTTTTAATTTTTCATGTTCACCACTTTCGTAATTACCGGTACACGCGTACGCGAGTAGGAATGGATCTACTGATAGGCAAAGGAAAAATAGACACGGATGCTGACGGAAGAATTCACTGTTCGCATTTTCATCGCTCGTTTCCGCATATTATCCTCAATTTACGTGAAGAAAAAACACATCATGCGAAAGGGTATAGGCGTATGTGTGCGTGTGTGTGTAAGGTATAGGAAGAAAATAAGCGTTCGACTATAAACCAGGAAACGATTACGGCCGAACCCGCGTGGGCTTTTATCTTATTATGTATTTGTACCTTACACGTGTGTCGGCTCGGTGTGACTGTAATTGATATTCCTTGTCTTCGTAACGCACATCGCAAGCATCGGTTATTTTCTCAGAATTAATAGAATTCTACGCGACGACAACGTTTGAAATATTTAATAACTAGGAAAAAACAAGTTCACACAACAGAGTTTTTCGACGAATAATTTATGGCCGAAAAAACACTGCTATTTCCTTCCTTTATAACTGTGTAAACGATGGTGACTAAGGGACACAAACGAATATTGGCAGATAGATTAAAGTTGAGAGAAAATAGTCCGCGATAATGAAATTTGCGTACAAAATGAGATTAACGTCGCCGGGAGCGGATCGGGTCGTTTGATTACAGAAAATATTTAAACTTTGAAGAGGGTACATCGAAGCCAGGTTAAGAAGTGACTTCTTATAAAAACGACTATAACCATTAATGAGCCTGGATATCGAAAAAGATAATTTACAAGCCATGGACGCCATAAAAGGCGAATTGATACAAAAAATGATTATCATTCGCTTGTACTTTATTCCTGTCGCTTCTTTTTTTACCAGTCCCTAATTCATTACCTCACATCAACTTACACTCAGTACAGAATAACTGAAACACGTGTAAAAAAAAAAATTGGAATCTTTAACTTACACCACAAATGAGTGAAAAATTACGTTTCAGATATCATTCTCACAGACACACAACTTCATTGAACGTAAACACATTCATTCCTCAACCTACCCAATAGGTCCACTCAATCTTCAGAATCGAACGTGCCACACACCAGTTCGCGCCCCGACTGTCGTCGTACGCGCCTGCATAATTGAGAACGCGTCAGCGAGCGCATCCGCTTATCAAAAAAAAGTGAGAGTCCCGCAACGGCGGCTTAATTGGGCAGAATCAATTAGGCGGCCGAAACAGACTCAATGGCCGTTGGCACGGCGATATATAGGTCGAGCGACAAGCGCCAGCGCCTCTGAGAAAATCGCGGATCGCCTTGCCAAAGGGATCGTATTCTGCGAACGCTATAAATCGGTCCGCGATCGCTCGTCGTCGACATCGCGATGCTCGTCTGTTCCGCGAACGCGTGCCGAATCTTTCTCTATGCACTGGCCACTCTGGCCACTCTGGCCATCGAGGCGTTGCACAATCGAATCGCGCCGGCATTCGATAATCGACCGTTTCGCGTCTCGTTACGCGACGTGCGCTATGAGAGTGCAAGGACGGGACGAAAAAACAGGAAGCGAATTTTTGGATGCCTCGCTGACGACGAGAGGAGCATGACGGCGGCCGTATTGTTGGAGATTGAGGCAATCGTTCTGGGAAATTTGTCAAGTGCGAAGCGGGAATGTTTTTTGGCGTTCGTTCGGTCGAGGAGGTTTGGGGGGAATTTGGAATGTGAATCAAGTTCTTTGTGATCGATGCGCGAAAATATGTTCCTTAGTGTCTACGGTACACCGTGTGTGCTTTGAAGCACGATGATTTGGTTTTTAGGAATTGTATATGATGTATTTGCGAGAGAAAAATTGCGTACTTGCATCATTGACGCATTTACTTCGACTTTTTTTTTTATTTTCAAGTCTCATCGGATCAGAAATATTTAAAAATATTTCTTAATGTTTAAAAAAGGTGTGTAGAAGCTAGACGGCGGAGATGACCGTAAATATTGAGCGCGACGTTCTCGGGGAATGATTTGTAGACGGCAGATGTACTATTATTTCTAGAATATAGTCGAGATTCATATATTTTATCTGACACTAACCTCGGACTTCGGCGAAAACGCGGAGAGCAGAGACGCGCGAGGCCTGCAATTGGATGTATTTATTTGATGGCTTAGCTGAAAAACTTTCGTCACCGTTCGCGGTGCCTCTAATTTTACGCGCCTCTGCGCACGCCTCCCACGCGAACGCATCTTGTGTCCTAAACGTATAACGTCGCGCACTACAGTTCCTACTTTCGAATACGGTATTTCACTTGTCCGCGCAGACTTCGAATATTGAACTTGGCCGATACCAGTTCGCCCACGACGTCCTCGAAGCACACGCTGACGATATCGCCGTGACCAAATTCAGTATCGTTCGCTATCGTTCGGTACACTGTCAATATCACCACGCTAATCCACCCTACGCCCTCGCTTGTCGTTCTTACTCCCATCCTTCATTACACAACGGTCTTATTTATGTTTTCGAGAAAAGAAATGATCCGATGTACTAAGTACGAAATTTGGAAAGTTTGTCTTGCAAAAAAAAAGCAAATTGTCTAACTTCCGTATTTTGTCGTAAATCTGAATGTGGCCATGAATAACGATCCTTAGACTCGATCTTAGCACGTCAAAATCTATAAAACTCGCCTAACAGATGTTCCGAAACAAGAAAAAACAGTTAAAGATTGTTGTACAGTGCTGACATACATACACGCCATATACATACTCAACTCCGATTAATTAGCAGTCCATTATCTGCCGTCTGCTCGTCGTAATTAGAGGCGTGCGTGTCACGGTTCCGCCTCTTTGCACTGTTAACAGTCCCTCTCTATCTCTCTCTCTCTCACACACACACGCTTTTTCACTTTCTCGTTCTCTCTTCTCTCCTTCTCACTCTTTCCTTCTCTCTCTCCCTCTCTCTATTTACATGTACTTGTATCGCTCCTTATCTAACAGCGAGCAATACCGCCCACGCGGTCACTGTCTCATTCGCTACGTCACTATCGTGACGTTGCTACGTGGAAATTTCAGGGTCTTACGAAATGGGCGAAGGTCAGAGGTCGATTAAGCGCTTGCGAAACTGTACAGTGAATTTTTTACGTTGTTTGTTCCTTTGCATTAAATCATACATTCTTGAAGCGTATGTAATAATGTGACGCGCCGATGTCATTAACACTAGAATCATCGACGGCTCGAGATAAGGTGTCTAGCGTTTTGTAATTGTTCTATTTTCATAAATTTAACCTGACTTTTATCGAAACATCGCGAATCGTCGATACGTAAAATTTGGCCGAAATTTTAGGAAGAATTATAAAAACTGGGTTATAAAACTGGGGCATAAAAGCACCCACCACAGCATGAGAAGAAAAACATAAAAAAGATAGCAAGACTGTACAGTACCATAATCGACGAGCATCAATTATCTTGCACTCAACCTTACCATCGATTCGGCCGTTGGACTCGATCAAATGCGTTACTTTGCGCCACTGATAGCGATCGCCACGGCGGACCCTAATAATTTGCATAAAATCCGCCCGGCCATTACTTAATACCTCTTGTCACCGGCAACGTTCGTGAGTCACTCGTTCCTCGTTCAATCCACATCGCATGCCGCCCGCAATTACAGAATGCACGGAGCTGCCTCTGGTGCATCAAGCCGATCATGCCACGTTCCGGTACATGACTCACTTTAAAGAACGGCAGAAAGGGAGAGAGAGGAGGAGAGACGAAGTGAGAGGGAGAAGTGTGGATGATGACGTAGTCGCTGATACGTCGTCAGGTCCGCGGCTACGTAATACGGAATGTAATGCCGAAGAGAAAGAGGAAATCTGAGAGAGGGAGGAGATGCAGTTGTCACTGGCTCGATAAAGTGGGAAAGGCTATTGGCAGAGAATGAACAAGTGGAATAAAGGGGCGACGAGTTGCGGAATGTTGGTATGTATTGGGGAAAAAAGTTAATGGGGAGTTAGCGGAGAGCTTGAGGATAATGGAAAAAATTGTGATTGGAAAGATTAACAAAGAAAGAAAGAGAGGGAGAGAGATGGAATAATAGAAAGAGTTATAGATGAGAAAGAGTAGAAGAATACTGGAAACACGTAAAAAGGAATGTAGAGATTGACAAGGAAAGAGGAAAGAAGCAAAACGTAAGGAAACCTGCGGCTTGATGACGCAGTCAGTTTCATGCAATGACGTAGACCAGTCATCCGACTCGCCTTAACATAATACGTCGTTGCGTGGCGCGAGGGCGTCAGTCGTTGGCGAGCACACGCGTGGAATCAGGAGGATAAATTCCGAAACATGGTCGTTGGGGGAAAATAAATGGGCGGTTCACAGAGAGTCCGAGAATAGTAGAAAAAGACTTGAACCTCGTGTGAGGATGAGGAAAGAGAGAACGAGCGAAACGTGAGGAAACCTGCTTCGAATCGGACCGGCAGCAGCTCAATGACGTGGTCAGTTTCTGTTTACTGCAGTGACGTAGATCAGTTATCCGACTTGCTTTAATATTATATGTCATCGCGCAGTGCGGGAACACGTGACGAAGTCGGACCGTGACATTGCCACTTGTCGCGCGTTACACATATATGTACGCACATAATTCAGCGAGCAGTGTCACTTCCAATCGCGTCGTGCGCAATTTGGTGACTAGGCCGAACACTCTTCGCTGGGCGGAAGTGTTCTCGCTGCGCAATCGATATTCGCGTATTTATCGTGATCAAATTTGCCCAACATTATCGCACAGGCTCGGGACGTGTCAACAGCTTCGATTGATATCGACTGGCAATAAACGAGGAGGATGGACGCACACGAATGCGATCTCCGCGAAACGATAATGATAGTTGCGCGACTCGAAATTCGCGCTCGATAAGACGCGGAGGAAAATATCCGCGTGTAAAGAATGATAAGGGGAGAATCCTTGGCATTGGAGGATAATATTGACCCTGGTTCACTCGATTATCGGCTGGGCCGGTTCGCAACTTCTTCGCATGCCACGTTCGATTTATCCCAAAAATTCGCACACGTATTTGTTGCATTCTGTATTAAACTTCTGCACACCTCTTACCTTCTTACGCGCCTAAGGCCACTGACAGTGGACACGCGAGTGGAAGCGAACTTTAGCTCGCGTCGCTGAGACTTGACACGAAAGTGCAAACTGCTAAATATTTCACTGTCCACATGAAACGTTTTGCCATAAGGAAAAGTTCGCCAACATACGCGCTCGCACGATTCCACGGAATCGTGCGAACGCGCGCACATGTCGCCGATTCGAGGAAAACTTTCATTCAGCTCCGACGATTTACTACCGTTCCACGTTCTCGCAAGAAGTCGGTTCCGGCTTCGATGATTCATGGACCGAATTCCTTTACATAATGGCGCGCGGCTTCATTCAAGAAACTCGGCATTCCACGAACTGTCCCCACATGCCGCACGATTATCGGTTCACGGGGCTCCGAATGTATGAATCAGGTGTGTCGCACGTACACGACACACGCGCTTCCAGGTACGCGGCGGTGAACGTGTGCTAGCTACGCCGGGGTCGAGTCCAGCTACTGGCAAGAGTAAACTAACAACAAACCGCGTTACGTGCAATTCGTCGCGTTGTCTTTCGGACCGACCGGACTCGACTTCGCTTATACTTCTTCTCGCACCTTCAACACCGATAACCCCGAAGCTCGTTTCGCAGGAATTCATAAAGTCCAATGAAGTTGACAAAAAAAAAGCAGCGATTCCACGAAAACTGGCGGATTCTCGGAAACGTAAAAACCCATTACGCAGCACAAACTGTGCCCGTTATCGTGTTGTTATCGGAAGTTGGAGCGAGGTATGCAGAGAAAGAGAGAGGCAGAATTGACAAGAGCGAAAGGTAAAGCTGCTGAAGAGAGAGAAGAACGACGCTGAGGAGTGAGAAAGGTGGAGTGAACGGGCGATTAGACTTAAAGGCGACCCAGAAAGTAAGAGCAACAGGTGGCGGCAGGTAAAACGTGGGGATGATGAACCTGGGTGACTCATGGGGTTGCTCCAAGAATGCTGATCGCCTCCCCCTCACCCCCTCTCCCCCTGCAACCCCTTAAAACCCACCAGATCCGGATGAGTCACATACCTCACACACCTCAACACACTCGCGCGGCTCCTGCATGAGTGCGTACGGTCGCGAGCGGCATTCTTGCACCTGAGAAAACGTGAGACCTACTTTGGGATTTTATTCATTGAGTAGGAGGTGGAGTTTTCGATGCGAGAAATCCAATCGGGGGAACGGTCTCAGGCTGGTGCGAGAACGTGACTCAGACTAAGACGGTGCTCGTACCGAAATATTTTTCTTCTTCTTCTTTTTCTGTATTATCGTTTGTAGAAAAGGGACTATGTATTCAGGAAAAAATTAAAATAAAATTAAAATATAGTCTTTCGAATTTATCCACTTTCGGCCGCGAACGAACGACTCTGCACTTACGAATGAGAATATTATAACACGAGCTGATATTGGCAAACGGTGCGGCTCGTGTGGAGAGAAAAAGTTTTGGCTCGCTCGTCGGAGATGTCCATAGTCCGCATGATTCATCTGACTTACGAGTATTGCGGTCTTCCCTTCCGGGAAACCGAGATGTCGTAGAGACCTGTTTTTCTCCCCTATTTCACTCTCTTTATCACTTTGTGAATATAAGGAAAAAATAAAATAGAAAGAAGTATCATTTCACCGACAAAACTACCGACTTGTCAGAATTACTCGTTCGACATTTTCTTAAAGCGATTCCTCTCATCGACACCATCCCATTTTCTGCAATTTTTCGAAAACTAAGCTGTCAGAAAATCTCTTCTTGGGAATGAGATTTTTTATTTCATTGATTTTGCTTCACAGTCTTTTCTTATCAATTACAGCAAAATATCGAAGGTTCAATTTTGACCCAACCTTAAACGACGTCCCTTCCACCTCTCTCTTTTCGTCGCACATAATTCCCCTCTCCACCCCCACCTCCCCACCCCCCTATCTCGCTGACACTCTATCTGGGACGCGTGTCCGCGTTTCTGCCGGAAAAGTTTCCTGGAAACGCGCTCTCCGCAGTCTGACTCATCTGGCCACCGTCCCGGCCAACATTCAAGGTCATCGATCCGCCCACCCACGTGTGTCGAGAATCGTCGCCACCACTCCCCGCCCCTCCTATTTCCCCGTCTTTTTCCATCTTCAACGTTTCCGCGGCGCGTCGGGACTCGTCGGTTCAGACTCGTTTGTCCAGAGTTTCGTCTCGGTCTCACTTTGACAAATGGTCTTCAGCGTGCGACGTGGAACAGTGGACTTTGTCACCCCTTTTTTTTTTACGCTCCCTCCCTCTCAATCTCTCTTTTGTATCTCCTACACTGGACGACATCAATCTACTTCGCTCGCAGTTTCTATTTTGCATGAAGGAAGAATAATTGTTTTCTCCCGAAACTAGGCTATCTCTAATAATAGTCGAGTGCCTTCTGCAAACTCCGTCCGATAAGCGGCTGTGAGTGATACGGCGAATAATAAGATTATCCCCCGTCCCAATTGCGGGCGCGCGTTGTAGGACACCCTGTATAGGCGTTTACACGTACACGAAATATCGGCGTGACGCCTTGATAACGCGCTGTCCCTACGTGATAACTTATCAACCGTCGAAACGTTTGCATTCCGGATTTCTTTCCTCTCAGTCTCTCTTTCGAGAGCCGTCCGTGATAAGTTTATCGACGACATTGTTCCAGAAATAATGGAACTTCTTTGCTTTCTTCTTCTTTGGTCTATGCATTCTCTTCTCTATTTTATCTTTTTTTTCCCCCTACGGCGCCCACTGTTTATCTTTAAAAACGTAAAACAACGGCTTCTTTTCGGTCGGAAATGATTGGTGTTTCAAAGTATTAGTATTATATATGAAAATCGTAAGGATTTCAAGATTCGAGAACGACGAAAGACGTTTAAATTGAACTTCAAAACTGGATTCGAGAGATACGTTTTTTTGTGTAATTTTATTCGACCGAGCGGACAGTTTTTTTTTCGATTGCATTCATTATTATTAAGACAGTTGAAACCTTTCGACTGGTATTTCTCTGTTTATCGCAGCGTCTACTCTTTTAAATTCCTCGCCTTTTTCTCATTGTCAGTCAGATCCAGTCGAGTCGCTAGGCACAGCCACCGAACTTGCGCAACGGCCGTTAAATATTCATCGAGCGTGGATTATTGTGCGTTCGCCGGCAAAAAAGAATCGATGCATCAGCGATCGTTCAAGTGACTCATTGACGTGTTTACGTTTTCACGAGTCTATTAAGTTTGCACTGAGCGGAAGAAAAGCGGAACTGGGTGTGTAATACGTGTG
Organism: Priocnemis perturbator; assembly: GCA_963942575.1. Lineage (NCBI taxonomy): Eukaryota > Metazoa > Arthropoda > Insecta > Hymenoptera > Pompilidae > Priocnemis > Priocnemis perturbator. The sequence continues at coordinate 11,094,578 of OZ012655.1, read as the reverse complement.
AAGCTCTACATGAACGTGTTTTTACAAAACATGAGGTCGAAATCTGATTTTAACAAAAAATTGAAACGAAGAATTGAATGAGGAAGCAACGAAGGAACCCTACCTGATCGATTTTGAAAAAGACACAATTGGTGCAGACGATTAAAACCACGGACGTTTACAATTGCTTCTTACTTCTCCCCTCATTCTAACATAACCCATACAAGCGGTCGAATTTTCCAATCGCAAATTACCGTTTCCACTCTAACCCTGCAAACACATCCCATCAGCACACATATACACATCACACTATCAGACACTACATACATCGCACGATCGCACGAGTCCTCTCCTTCCGCACCCAATTAACTCCAATCCCAAGGAACGTACCACTCTCAACGCTAATCACGGCTGCATTTGCCGAGAGTATAGCAAGCGTCGCCCACGCCTTGTTTAGCAAACTCATCCGCATCTATATTCATAAACTAGTTCCCCGAATTCAGTCCCCCGCCCGCTGCTCCTCTCTTCCCGCCATTTTTCTCGAGGCACGTTCGTCGAAGGAACGGTGCCAAGGCTGCGCCGCATCGGAAGGATCGAGGATCGATATCGATCTCTTTGATCCGCTGCCTCGATCGCGCCTTCGATAACGCGCTTAATGAAAGGACGAAAAAAAAAAGAACGGCTACTTGTGTCACGCTCGTCCGCTGGCGCCGGATGACGGAATCTAATGACGAATTTTTCCTCTGGCATTCCGTCTTCTGCTTCCGACACTTCCGCACGATTGATTCATCCGGCCAATTTTAAGATCGCTCGTCACCGCTCGCTTCTGCGCTCGTAATGCCTTTTTTCACGCGCTTTAAGCCGGTCACTTGTACGTCGCAAGTCTTATGTGGCGCGCCTCGATTATGCAGTTTCTAATTTTGCGTTATTGTCGGCTGGAAAGAAACCGGCTGAGTAATCGCGGGTGTGAAAATAATGATGGGTATGGACGCTGGACGGATGGTTCGGTGTGATTGCGTGAACGTCGATTCGATATGCCGGAGCGCTTGTGTGCGTGCCGTTGATTACGAGTGTTGCGAAGTGAGAAATCTGAAAAATGCAGTTTTTCGCTTACTTCGCGTTGCGTCGATTTTGATTTTCATATATACGAGATATTTAGTTCTCTCATCTTTTTTACTTTTACCACTCTCCTGATTACCAATGTATACACTCGAGAATCCTAACTGCTTCGAAATCGGAATCTGCGAACACCTGGAACTGTTCGAGAAATCTAGCAATACAGTGGAAGATGCACAAAATGGAATTATCCTGAAAATTGTCACAGCTTGGAGCTACGTGCTTCATCACGAATGTTTTCCAACATGTCGTATGCCATCAGCCTGAAACCACCATATTCACTGAACAATCAATCAACTCCTTTCACCGCAGCTCACCGGCAATCTGACAGCAGAATTAATCAATATCCTTCATTGCCAATAAATGACTGACATTCCTCGTCCTTCCGACATTCCCTCATCCAGCTGCAAAGGATAATTTGCAAATGAGTCAAAGTGTTGGAATGCGCATGCACAATTTGCGCAGGGTGCGCGGCAAACAAACAACGAGTGGAAGAGCAACAGAATATGAGTATAAGAATGAAAGTGAGAGAGAGAGAGAGAGAGAGAGAAAAAAGAAAGAGAGAGAGAATTCGCTTAGAGAACGCAGTGACTGATCACGCGTAAAGGATCGGCGATTTGCATGTTATCCGCGAGATCTAACAAAGCGGCGCGTAGATCATGATCGACGATGACGGGCCCCGCTTACGATTCTTTTACTTCTGAATTCTATTTAATGCCGGCAATCTGTGCACATCGGTGTCATCCGCTGTTTTATGTTTGTCCTGCACCTTCAGTCGTTTGTTCCGTCGGTTTGTTTATCGATTTCCAGCATCTCCTTGCATCCGTTTAACAGGTGTGATCGAGATGTAGCTTCTCTCGCGATGACGCCAGGGTGCTTTATTTCAGGATGTTGCGTTCTTCACTGCATTTCCGTTCTGGTACTTTCAAACAAACAATCCGTGCTAATTTCGACTCGGTTATACGAACAGAACCAAATAAATCAAATATTTCTGATAGTTCAAGTTGACGGTGTGACTAGAGGTACACAATTACTCAAATCTGATGATTATTATGATTTCATGGGCATAAAGTCATAAAGAAGCCGAATAATCTCCCGAATAATCTCATCCTCTTTCGACTCGGTTATACGAACGGAACCAAGTAAGTCAAATATTTCAGATAGTTCAAGTTGACGGTATCACCAGAGGTACACAATTACTCAAATCTGATGATTATTATGATTTCATGAACATAAAGTCATAAAGAAGCCGAATCATCGCTCGAACAATCTCGTCCTCGACCAGACTACAATTTCGCTCGACCCGAATTTCGACTACATACTCCGACACCTCTACTTCACGCACGCTTCCACGTACTTACTTCCACATACCGCAGGCGCGTACAATAGATCGCATAATAGAAGCAAAGGCGCGGCCCTTCGAGGAGAACGCGCGATTGTATAAATCCACACACCCTCTCCTTTTCTTTCTCTCTCATAGTCTCACGAGCCCGTGCGCGCGCCACTCTCCGTCTCCTCGGTTCTCTTGATCTTTACATACCGTGGCATTGTCATTAGCGGCCAGATGGAAGAAAGCCGACTTCGTCTGATGTCAGCCGACCTCGCCTAGATCGACATGAAGCCGCGATCGCCGGTCGATTGGCGCGGATCGATTAGCATACGCCGCATATTACGCGTCGTGTCGGGGTGATTGAAAATAGCGAGGCGAGACTTTAGTCATTCAGCCGCTTGAAAGTCTAGCGAATCGAATCCCAAATGAAATTAGCATCGGAGTGCGCGGCTCAAGTGTGTCGGGCTTCGAAGGCAGCTGATAACGGGACGCTAGACTATGCTGGACAATTTTCCTCGCTGCCAAAAGATACCACCGTCTCTTCCAAACTATTAAGATCTGACTCTACTCAAAATTCTCAACTCTTCCACCGTGCCTTCCAAATTATTAAGATCTCTCAACTCTACTCAAAATTTTCAACTCTCCCACCGTCTCTTCCAAACTATTAAGATCTCTCGACTCTACTAAAAATTCTCAACTCTCCCACCGTCTCTTCCAAACTATTAAGATCTGTCGACTCTACTCAAAATTCTCAACTCTCCCACCGCCTCTTCCAAACTATTAAGATCTCTCGACTCTACTCAAAATTCTCAACTCTCCCACCGTCTCTTCCAAACTATTAAGATCTGACTCTACTCAAAATTCTCAACTCTCCCACCGTGCCTTCCAAATTATTAAGATCTCTCGACTCTACTCAAAATTCTCAACTCTCCCACCGTTTTTCGACGATTAGCGCTAGCGTCTTCCCCATTGAAAACAGCATCTCCGAATCTCGTGGAATCATTCGTGGCTACCGCGTCGTCACTTCTGAACAATCCTACAAAAGAATGCCGTGGAAGGATCTGTGCCCGCAGAGAAGCGGTGCGCCGACGGTCGTTCATAAACTTACCTACTTTGTAATTTGGTCTGTGGGGGCCCACTGTTTCGCCGTACTACCTCGGCTGGGCGTTAAAAAGAAGGCAAAAATCGGGGTACAAACAGAATCAAAATGACCCGTGGCGGGGGAAAGAGAGAGAGAGAGGAAAGAGGACGAGGGTCGACACGAATGTTTAGCCTTGACATTCGCCTCCCACATCCTGCCTGGTCGGGACCCGCGGTGCTCAACTTAGAAATTCCACACGAATCTGCGTGATTCGGGTCACCTGCGTGCAACTTCGTCGGGAGAGTAAGCAAGCCGATAGAAAACGGCAATTTTCGAAATGACTGATTTTTAAAAACAAGACGTGACAAAATGGAAACAATCGTCTCAATACGAAAAAGTTTACGGAGCCCTTCGACGAGGCAGTCTCAAAGTCATACATTTCGCAGCACGAGTACCTAATTTGTGCCTCGATCCATTCAATGGGAAACGGAACACACTCGAAGGCTCCTGCCCGAACCATATACATTATACTCCTCGACCACATACATTATACACATTCAGCGATTATCGTGCCGCAAGAAAGGGAGCGGAATACTGCGAGCAATTATTCTCACGTAACAGCCTCCAATCGGTGACAAATGATCCTGCGTGGGACATGAGAAAGGAGAACGGCGCGCGATCGTGGCCGGCACTCTTTATCCTGCGAGATCGCGGCCGTGAGGGGAGACAAATTGATTTTGATCGAGGCGATTACGATGCAGCGCGGGCAAAAAGGTTGGCGAAAAAAAAAAGAGAAACGAAAAAGGAAGCGATAATCGATTCGTCGTGTTGCGCCACTTTTTCTCATTCTCTCATTGTCGGGCAGGTCGGTGCATTGGCGTGCGTATGATCCGGTAAGTGCGCGTGTCACGATCTACGAACCGCGATCTGACATCCGTCGTCCGTGATAAACCTTTGATCCATTGCATTATGACGTGCGATCGACGGGCTGTGATAGTCGGTGTCGATGGATCGTGGGTCGCAGGTCCGATCGTTCCAATTTTCTGATTACATTTCGAATTAAAATTGTCCGAGTGTCTAATTGCTGTCACGAGTCTCGGTCTATTTTGTTGCGAACGAGCGTTGTTGTAGTTGGGTAGGTAATGTTATTGTGGACGAGTAGGAAGCGGAGGTCGGAGTGAGCGAATAGACGGGAGAGGGTTGAAATTGGGAGAAAATTACTACCGTCATTATTACTGGCACGTTTGTCGTATCGTCCGCTTTATTGCACCAGCGAGCGGTCGTAAAAATAGCAATAATTCGCATGACGCGTCTAAAAGTTTGGGGGAGCAATGAAATCAGCTGGAACAGTCAAACTTTCGCAGAACAATGAAATGATGGGGATCTGTAAAAGTTTCGGCGAACATCGAAGTAATGGAGATCAATGCAACTTTCGATGAACATCGAAGCAATCGATGAGAATAAAAACGCGTTAATTGTAATGCGAATACTGCAATTATTATGACATCAAATTACAACAGCTAAATTCATCTTTGAGCTGTTCCTGTGCGTCGAGCTGTATACGCTATTTTATCGGGCCCACTAATGTGAGAAAATGCACTAATAAACTTAGCATCCGCACTTACCGCAGGGGAATGCGAGCCATTATGGGGGCTGGAAGGTGATAGAAACCGGGATGGCGGAGAGATACGAAGGGAGAAGAATAGTGAGGGAGCATTTTTGGGGGGGCGAGATTTATCGCTGCGAGAAAATTTCATTGCTCGGCAATCGCGTGATTGCTCGTCGCTTCTGCCTGCGATCGAGCTCACAATCAGCCGGCGGGCGTAGGGTCATGTTCGACCCAGGCCTCTTATTTGCTCTGATCAGACAGAATAAATACTGCTAACACGTTCTTCACGTATGGGAGACCGGGGCAAAATGGTATAGCGGGGCATAATGGGACCGGGGCAAAATGGGACCGGGGCAAAACGGGTTTGGGGCAAAATGGAATATTGAAAATCAACACTGCTGGTCATTGGGGCAAAACGGGATCGGGGCAAAATGGGACCCAAGAAACTTCATTTTTTGCTATCCCATTATGCCCCGATCCCATTATGCCCCAGTGCCGTTTTGCCCCGGTACCGTTTTGCCCCGCTATACCATTTTGCCCCGGTCTCCCCTATACGTTTCTTTGAAAGGAAAAAGAATTTAGATATATGCGAAATTATAGAATATTCACGTAATATGCATTGAAGTTTGTTGTATAAGAATGCCAACGTATGCCGTACGCGTTAGATTAATTAATTTTCCAACAGAACCACCCTTCATCCAGTTCTTCTTACTGCACACATCCCGAAACGCTTCTTCGAAGGAAAAAGGATTTAGATATATGCGAAATTATAGAATATTCACGTAATATGCATTGAAGTTTGTTGTATAAGAATGCCAACGTATCCCGTACGCGTTAAATTAATTAATTTCCTACACACCCACCCTTCATCCAGTTCTTCTTACTCCACGCATCCCGGGACCCATGAATCGCTGTAAATTCCTGAAGGGTCGCGCTCAGGGCTCGGCCGGATATTAAATTACACTTAATAACATTCGTTCGTCAGCCGTCGATACGGTACTCCTACCGCGGGGGATGAATCCGGAATCGAGGGGTGGGACGCGGCCGTTAATGCCTTTGTCGACGTTTTCCAACGCTAATTGCACGTCTGTCCGACCAGGCTGTGTGTCAGTTCGCGCAGTGTTCGTGCTCCGTCAGCGACCAGTCGTTTTCAGCAACAATTTCACTCCGAACCAAACTTCCAGGCCGACCGAAACGATCGTTACCGGAGCCGGAATTACAATTTCAATCGGCCGTCCCTTTCGGATCGTAAAAACGGAGAGGAACAAGATAACGCGGCCGGCTCGTCGAGGCTTAAACGACGCGCTGATAAGAAGGTGAACACGACGGCTAATCGGCAATAAGTAGCCTCGCTGGAAGGGCCCATTAACAGAGCTTTTCACGGCGCAGTGATCGCGTTTATGGCGGCATATGCGCTCGCCGACGGTTTCAGCTGGGGTATCTTTCGGGTAGACGGGTAAAAATGAATGAGGAGAGATAGCGGGGCGAATGAGAAAGAGACGAGGATGCGAGGCCGTGGCGAGATAGTGGAAGCGACACGTTCGGACATCTGCGAATTTTGTAGGGTACACGATGTCAGGAGCGGATTGGATAGTTTGGAGCGTCGATGCTTCCGGGTGTGGAAAATATATTTTGCAGGCATCTGTGATGAGTTTGTTTGGGGAGGTTCGAGGTTCTCTATTAGACACGTATATTTTGTGTTTTATTGCTCGAAGATCGATTTTGCTAGGATTGATTTAGTTTTGGAGTAGTTATTTTTAATATTAAGATTTCATTAATGTAAGTGCATTTTTATAGAACTGACCGTGACTCACTGATCCACCCCTGCACTGTGTCGTATGTAAATGTACGGTATTCATTGTCAGCAGAAACGCTCACCTCTTTTCCTAGCGTATGATCAATGATAATTCTCCGGTCACCCGGTACGTTACACGGACGTTTTAACGCTGCAAAGCTACTTATTCTGCGGCGGTGTGTTGGTCCGCCTGACTGGAGCCTCGCCGGCAATCATACGGCATTAACACTTTAACCTACTCGCTCTCGTGGCTCTGGCCATTTTAGCCGAAGAACTTCTCTTCTTCCTCCTGGACGCCACGAGCTGCTTATTTAGATACGGCCCGTTGCCCGGCATCGACTACACACTCGTGTCTGAATATGGAGACGGAGTATTGGTGCGTCGACGAAAATGTGAAAATCATGCTCAACGAATCCGTCAAAAACTATACGGGGCCTCGTTCGATAACAGAGTAGAAAACGGAACGCTTTAATCACGCCCGACCGCGCGCGACTGGGACCGGTTCTCAATTCACAAGCCTAACATACGTACATCACATTTGTTTCGGAATGAAAATTCGCAGGAATAGCAATTGCTCCGCATAAAACGTCCCACGTCACTTTCCCTCCTCTTGACCCGCATTTTTAGTCTACAATATCGCTGGTCAAATCATGCATATAACGCAAACAGTCGTTATAGAAAAAAATCCTAAACGTCCATCACACGCCCATTTCCCTTCGCCGCAAGTGTCCACTCGCGTGGCTGGTCACGTATTAATCCCGGCGATCCGGCGACGCGCGGGTCATTATCGTCCTATCGTTCGATTATACTCACGCCCCCGAAATCGCTGATAACGATACTGGCGCAGGGCGGGAAAAAAGGGAGTACAGAATTACCAGCGGCAACGATCCCCGGCAGCCGATAAAGTAAACGAGCCGTAGAAAGTGTGGGAGGGAGACGGTGAGATGGCGGAATGAGTGAGAGCGAGAAGGACAGGAATACGTCGAATTGGTCGGAGGGAGAACGATGGAATGAGACAGTGAAGTGCGGACTTGGTGAAAGCGAGTGAGATGAAACGGAATTGATGGAAGTCGAGCGGACAACATGAGACTGAGACTGACCGAATTAATTTTGTTTACTAATGACTTGAACTAAAATCGATTATTATAGCAAAGACAAATCAGTATTTTGTTACCAGCAACGGCAGTGGCAAATTTAGAATGCATCCGTCGATGTCTTCGTTTGGATCTGGTCGCTCTCACTAGGTTAATTCTGGTTGAATTCGTAGTTCTATCGGGTTGAAGCTTTTAGAGTCAGTATGAAGGAAAGAGATGGAGAGGAACAACGAGTACGTACTAGTAGAAGAGTTGGTGGAGGCGAGGAGGACAGGAGTAGAGCGGAATTAGTGGGTGGGAGAGAGATGGGCGAGGGTGAGGGCAAGGGAGTACGTCGGCTTCTGAATTTATGAGACGCCGAGGGGCGTACAGACGTGGCGCCCGGCGTCCCGACGCCGAGACTTGCAGGGGCCGCACGCACGTTGACCGTGAATCCAGTTGTACTGTTACTGGTCTCGCGGAACAGGAGAAAAAGGAGGAAACAAGGGAAAATGACAGAGAGAGAGAGAGAGAGAGAGAGAAAACGAAATATAGGGTGTCCACAAAATTCATACGATAGATTAGTCCAAAATTTAGAAAAACATCTTTTCATACACATTTCATACAAAAATATTCAACAGAATATGCAGTAATCCACGTGCCCATAAATAAAACGATCAAACAATCTCGGCATCAAGTTCGTGCTACATATACAGAAAATAAGACAATTCAAAAATATCATATAATATTCACAATTGAAGCAACACATTTCGACCCCTCTATGATACTACCATCAAACTCCCGAACAACACTCTCAGATCCATATCACTAATTCGCAACCCTGCAGATATCCACTCTCAACATTTTCATCCGCAGACCGAGTCCTGCAGCGACTAAAAATCCGAATGCAATCCGCCTCTAAGCGTGCCCCTTGCGACGGAAACGAGCTCGATTTCCGTTCTGACAGCGGGGGGTACACAGCGTTGGATCGATAAAGTTCGAAGGCTCCCGCGTCCACACACACACACCCCGACCACACTTCCAGCCCCCTATTTCTCGCCCCCCACTCTCTCCCATTCCCATTTCGTCTATCGTTGTCCCGCATCGACTTGCGGAATTAGGAATTCTTAGGTGGGAGGGTTCTATACGTACGCGATATTTATCCTACGCTCCGGGGTGGTACCCCTGGCCTTTTCATTCACCCTCCGACACGACGCGACGAGCAATATCCGCGGGAGGCATATCGAGGGGGGGAAGGGAGGGGGGGTGGGGGTCACTCAATCGCCCTGGCAACACAATGTCCCGCGACAGCGTTTCTCAAACTCTCAGTTTCGGCTCGCCGAGAGTTCGTCCGAGCCTCGAATAATTCGATACGTTCAGAAGCTTGCGAAGACCAGGAGCGTGATATGTACTCTGGTGTGGGCCGGTGCAACGGTCCGTTCTACTATCATCCTCCCCATCACCCCTTCCGACTTCGGAGACGCTGCGATGCGTTACGCAAGAGCGAGCGCGCCCGCATGAAAATTGCGAGCCACCCTCGTCGAGCCTTTATTGCGCCCGCGACGACGCTTTTATTCGTACGCGTCGCTCGTAAATCGGTGCGCCCTAAATTTTAGATAAGCATCTAAGCGGACGGTAGTTTCGTCGTGAAGTGCACGCGCTTCCCATGGAGGGAATATCGAAAATTTATGCGGACGGGATCGGTGTTAGGGAGCTTGACCCTTTGCGCGCTCGTGTCCACTCTTGGTGGTCCGAGATGATGTGATGTGTGTGGGACAAGATTCTGTCTGAATAGAGGATTTGAGAATTTTGGGATTTACAAAGTAGATTATTTTTACGCTGTCGGCCACTGAGAGTGGACATGCGAGTGGAAGAGAACTTTGATTCGGGCCATTGAGAGTGGACATGCGAGTGGAATAGATCTTTGATTCGGGCCACTGAGAGTGGACATGCGAGTGGAAGAGATCTTGACTCGGGCCACTGAGAGTGGACATGCGAGTGGAAGAGATCTTTGACTCGGGCCACTGAGAGTGGACATGCGAGCGGAAGAGATCTTTGACTCGGGCCACTGAGAGTGGACATGCGAGAGTGCAGAAGGGGTTAATTGTAAGCCACTGTCGTCGCAAATCGCTCGACTTCCCCGTTTCCATCTCCTTCATTTTCCGAGACATCTCGTCTCACGCTCGTTATCGCTCCTCCTCTGCGCACGAAAGATAGCAATTCGTAAAGCGGCCGACACGCAACGGTTCTGCCAGCGGCGACGGGAAAAAAAGGAGGAGCGAGGGAAATGACGAAAAAACGATAAGGGCGGCCGGTTCGGCGCCACAAAGTGAATCATACGTCGCGAAATAAGCTCGCGAAACCTCGTCCGGCGCGTGGACCTTTGACACGATCCGGTTATATCAGGAGTTTCGTCACGTGACGCGACACGGATGCGACTCGCTTCTTTGTGCGATTTTGATCCCTACTCTGCTACTATTTCAACATCTGCGTCTCGATGACGGAGGTCTGAGCGGGGTCTTCTACTGCGGGAAGTCTTTTTTATTTTTGTGCACACAAAAATCAAACCGGCCAGGAGATCGTACCACATCAGGAAGTCATTTTAAAAAACAAACTTTTGAGAAAAACGCGTTCGATGTTCTCTGCACTGTTCCAATATTATTGCCACCGAATCCATTTACGGACATATTTACGAAACTCTACTTTTTCATCAAAATAAAAATAAATAAATTTTCTTCAAGTTCTATAGTAGAACCCGCTCTCAAACAATGTGACCAAAAGATCTATAAAGTATAAACACGTTAAACTATTACGCTTTCAGGCGACACCAGAAATTTCTTGAATGATGTAACTCTAAGTGGAGGCATTACGAAGAACACTTATCCGCAGAGTTCAATGCTCATTGACACGTAAACAACCACGTACGACACCGAAACTGTCCAATTTTTCCCAACGACATCGACACGCAGATGTTGCCTCGTGTAATCGTAAGTTAATCCACGTAGAAGCCGATAAACAAATGAACCCTTAATAGCGGACGACAGGCACAACACACGTCGGACTCTCGACATTCGCGTTGGGAGCAGGAAATCGCTGAAAGCATCGCAACCTACCACTGTTTTTATTGGCGATCGACCGATAAATGTTTACACCCACCCGACCGAAAGCTGCTCTCTCCATGGCGTCCTTATTTTACGCACGTCACGGGACAATTTATCGGCATTTCGGACGCGTGTTACGATCCGCACGAGTAAACACGCTCGTGCGTACAAGTTCGGCGTGATACCTGCTGTTTTTGCGAGATGCGCCTCTTCAATTTCTCGCAGACCGTCGCATTGTACAATTTTTTTGTTATATTCAGAGTGTGATGAATTCTATACTTTTATAATTACCGGCACAATCATGAATCTATACAATATAATTCACGTGCGTATAAGGACACACATACATATACCAAAAATATTACGAAAAGCGGCTCGACAACTAGTGACTCCAACCGCTGATACGCTGACACGCGTACAACAAAGACGCCTGGATAACAATAGCAAACATTACCACCCCCTACTAATTACCGTCACATTATCGTCATTACCAGCGCACCAAACCTGGCCAGCATTACTGCTCCACCCACAATAACAAGAGAGCCGCTATTCGTTGCATAAGCTGGCGCAATTTTGATCCGCTCCCATCCACGAGAACGTTGCACCCACACGCCCGACTCATTTCATTGCGACAAAAGCGCAACAGAAAGCGGCATAGCGGAATCAGACAGTCCGCTCTACCTATTTCATCAGCCAACTTCTTGCTTGCCATTAGAGCGACAGTTAGAGACCGAGGGCGTGAGAATTGTGCGCATATCGAAGGTCTCCGTTTAAAAGCAGCGCGCAGGAGTCGTGGAAAATGGTACCTACGTCGAAAGATGAGGAGGTCGACGCTATTATCGTTATTCTCGTTACTTCGGCATCGACTCTGGGGTTTCACGGCCGGTGCGCCGTATTCGGATGTCTTTCACTTGCGCAACGCGGCAACGAGAATCCTTGACGAATCCTCCAATGATTAATGACCCGTTCCGTTCGCCGCGGCTGAGCGTCGACTTTTATACGAATTTAATGCGTAACCGCGACTGGAGTTATGTAATGGTAAACCGGAGTCGAATGTCGATGACTGTTTTGTATTGATTGTTAGGTGCTGCGGACGGCCTGAACGTCATATGTGCCGATCGTTATGACAGTGAAGTGTCAACAATTTTTGGACTTATTTTGTATTGCATCGATTTAGAATTTAGATTATAGTATAGGCGAAAAATAACATTTTTTCAGAGAGCTGAGTTAAATCACTCATAATCACCGGCACATATGCGACAAAACGTATATATATATGTGTATATATATGCTATACTCAAGGCGTAAGCATGCATCTATCAGTGTTAAATACAATACAGACGCGAGCATGCGCGTACACTCTGCTTGCTTTCACGAGGATACGTCAGGGCTTATCCCATTTGGACATCTGCCAATACGCCAATGGCCCAACTTGCAAGATGTGCCTAAAATAACGAATCGATTCGAAGCCTGGCCTAAGAAAATTTCAGCGCGAGGGAAGTCGCTAATTAGACGACGTCTAAACGACAGGCATGACGGCGTGGTCTTCTGATTTTATATCTCACGCGAAGCATTTCCAATCCCGACTAAGCACGTATTGCAATCAATTGTATTTAACACTTTGGTGAAGAAGAAAATTCGACACCCGATAAATTCTGTCAGCCACATACGAGTGACGCCGTACTCAAGGAGTTACTACCAAAAATTGCAAGCTAAGGAAAGGAAGGATAGTAATTATCTCCGCACACTCCTTGCGACAGTCGCGTTAAAAACATTATTTCCAACCCTTACCGTGCATAAATTCTCCACATAACTTCCACCTTCGGCCACTATCTCAATGGCAAAGAACGAACACGGAGCATTTGCACTCTCGATATGCGGGTCTGCAGTTTTACTCATACGAGCGTGCGCCGACATATGTGCACACGTATGGCTATACATGTAGGTGTAGAGCAGCTATGTCAGCGCAAACTTGCGATTAGACGGAACACATTTGTTGGCTCAGGTGTTCACAACCACGCTCACTTTCTTTCTCACATTCGCTTTGTTCTCTGGATCCTCAAGCGTCGGCCTTTGTCGTTCGAATTCTACTTTCTTCCAAAAGCCAATCGTTGCAGCTGATAAGTTTAGCACGTAAGGGACTCATTGTCAGATGCAAAATTTCATAAGAAACTTACACCACCTTGTATATGTTGTATCAAATGTATCGCTAGACCACTTTCATACTTGTGCCTGGCACAATATGTTCAGTGCAGCTCGCAACCAAAGCTGGAACTATTCGCATAATTTACTACTCGATTATCTGATATTCGAATGCTATGAATAACTTTCAGATATCTTAGTACACGAATATTGTTACTCGATTGCTATGCCTAGGACCATTCGAATAATTTAGTACTGAAACAGTTTATTGACGTTCGCATGCTACTAATAAACTTTGGCTATCGCTTGACTTGGGCGTCGATTGTTTAGAAGAGCTATGTGTTAGGATAAGACAGACAGGCCGACGACATTGCACTGCTGAAAGAACAAGAACGCTGTTCCTAAAGGATCCGAAATTCTGTACAGAACCAAATAATCCTTTGACGAGTTCGAAAGTAAACAAAACCACATATATAATATTATACCGCACACATAAGTAGTTCAATAAATTCATTGTAAATTTTATACTCGACATAATTGAATGTAGTATTCGAATTAAATTCGAGGAACGCTCGAGTGCAAAAACTGTTCGAACATTCGTACGCCCAGCGACTCGGCGAACGAGCGTGTAACAGCGAACATTCGCCTCTACATCCAACATCTGTTCGCCCGCTTCCACCGTCAGATACTGTAATTTGCGTCAGGCCGTAAGGATTCTCCCGGTATTGTCCGTTTAATCGCTCTCGGAATATCCGACCGCAATCGAATTACCATCTCCACTATCAGCCCGCCGACAGCGAAGAAGATAGAAGGCACGAGAGAGGTCAACCTTGACCTCGTGAATCCGCCCGAGATCCTGGACGCGCCGCTTCTCTCTGCCTCTCACTCTAACGAGCGGTTCGCGTGCGACACAGAAGGTCGTACGGCGTTTCCGAGTATATGAAAAAATGCGGCTATCAAGGAGCAAGGTATTAATTAACAAGGCCGTCCAATGCTCGGATAGACTCCTAGCGCGTCGCACGCTCTCGTATAGTACATTTTTGTTACAATGTGCAGGCGGAGTGCGAGTACTGATCCCGAATCCTGACGCAAATAAATTGAACTTTCGGGAGGCGTGTAGCGAGGTAAAAAGCTGACAAGCCAGGAATCTTGTACAACCGCGAAAAGCGTCGGGCCAAATGCTAGCGTGCGTCAAAGACAATCCACGCCAAGAGCGTCAAACGTTGTAACGGCGAATCTTACGGCCGCGTCGAAAATCGTCATGCCGGCGATTAATTTGCATCGTGGGTGCCATGCTGCCAGAATTTCGCGTTAGAAAGTGTTCGACTGTGATGTCGCCGCCAAACGTTGGCGATGCTTTGTATAACAAATTCCACGTATGCGACGCCTTTGTGCTGTTTTTTTCAACACGAAATTACTGTTGCGCGCGGTGCAATTATGTGAAAGTTGTGTCTGTGGACGAAGGGTGACGAGGGGCGGAATGAAATATTGGAAATCGACAGACGCGTTTGCTGTAATTTATGCTAGGCAATTAACGTGGATCTAGGTATCAGGTTCACAATCAGTCCTGAGTTATGATATAAAGACGTAATTCTTAATTATCTCAATGTCAATTGTGTAGTACGATTGAATCATTCGTATGATCATTAATCGAATTAACAATTATTGAATGCATCCATTAATTGCAGTTATTGATTAAATTCCTAATTGCCCCAATATCAATTGTACAGTACGATCGAATGAGTCGTTTAATAGATAGTTAGATTAACGATTAACAGCTGAGCGATTTCGTTCAGTCGACCACCGACATTGACATGACAAAAATAATAGGGAGACATGTGTGTCCAAATACGCGTGGACCGAGAGGTTACGTCTGAAACCAATGATGACAGACAATTAATTTCGTCGACCGATGAAATTAATCGCGACTGTTTCACGATTCATTGTTTCCAATCGTCAGTTGCAATCGATCAATCCTGTTGGAGAGTTTAATCGATTAATACCCAGCACTGATCGCCGTCTTGCCGACTTGCCTATCCAACTTCTCCAACAAACTTGCGTCGAATTAAACGCGAAAATATTGTCGCCATTTGTCGTCCTCCGCGTGGGTCTCTTCGTACCAGGAAATCATGAGTGTCGACAGTTTTGAAGCCGAAGAAGAAGAAGAAGAAGGCGAGTGGGTTGGAGAATATTGCCAAGAGTTACGGGTCCCGAAAACTGATGGCCCGGCAAACCTGATGTGAGACGTCTGTATACACATATGTGCGTATGTATATAAAGGGTGTCCCAAAACATACCGCTATAGAAGCGTACGGTGCATAATTGTCGCAAAAATTGCCCATTACGAAAATATAGCAAAAAGAAAATGTACAATCGTCCATCTGTGTACAGACTGCGAACCAATCAAAACCAAAAAACAGTACGCGCCAAAGTGGAAGACCATAAATTAGCATACGAACTCTTCATAACATTTCAGAATCAGTTCTCAAATAAATTTGTTTCAAAAACAAAAGCCTATAGTAGAACAAAAAATATGCACGTCGAATCGAGAATACCCAAGTTTTTTGAAGTCGCTTAAAAACGTCGTAGCACTGGCTTCTCAAGGTCTGACTGAAATCAGAATGTATCAACTGCGAAATGTTCACACTGAATTCGTGTTCATGCATCAAATGCATCGGTAATATCTCTGGCTGTCCGATGAAGGCCAAACCTAAGGTAGACCTATGGTACAATACGAGGCACGAATTTGGTATGCCTTGACACACACCTATTCCTAAGTGAATATACGTATCCCTCGAACAGGACATCTTCCGGATCGATACGTTGTACCAAACAAGTGCACCGTGCCTCGTGCTGAAATCGAGCTTGCACGAGTTTAATTCGATCTGGCAGCCTTGCACATGCATCAGCCACGTGCACCGTTGACCACCTGCGGCAGAGAACGATCTTTGTCGCAAAACGCAAACGTAAACTTGCCGCTGCTCTATGTATAGACAGTGTGTTCCTACGTGTGACTCATATACGCTCATCTGTAGAAGCGTACTCTACGCGTGTGCGAATGTATTTAGATAGTGTTATTGTGTTGTTCAAAGGTTTCTTCCGTGGACCTTCCATGCTAGTGATACATGTACCTATAATTATAAAAGTGGTCTAATTGCAAGTGAACATTTTGAAAATATCGAATTATGAACAGATGCAACACGGAGTAATAGAAAATGAAACAAAAATTCATATTTTCACATTTCTTACTTTTTAATTAAACGACTTTTATACGGCTAAATTCATTATTCACTATTACGCGCTTTTTAATTACAATCAGACCACTCTCATAATCGTGAGCACTCGTAGCGCCACGTATGAATAACTACGTATATTTGATAGTCACATATTGTTATCAAAAGTGCACATGGTGCCTCCATTGAGCTGTTTGCTTTTATGCGCACTTATCTCGGCACGAAACGGAATGAGGTTGGATCCCCGGGGAATCCCTCGATCCAAGGATCGTCGTCCACCTCGCACAATCACACTCCCATCGCGAAATCTAAACGGAGTGTGCTCTATTCGTGGTGCAGCATCTCCGGTTGGCACGGTCCGCAGTCTGTTTTCTTTGGAACCCGAGACACGGACGTGTTGTGTTGCTTCGCTGTATGTGTTCTTCACGAACGGGCACTACTGCGCACGCTAATGTGAATAAACGCGAACGAAACTCTGTGAATCGATGCTTTCGAAGGAACCAGAAATATGTACCGGTAATTATGAAAGGAGTTCAATTGTAAGATAATAATTGAATTAAATTTAATTTTTCAGTCTTTTCGTGTCGCAGCAGTTTATATTATGAGAGAAGCTAAATATGTTTTCTTTTATAATACTGAATGATATCAAATGTAATAAAATTCAAACTTTTAATAATCGAGAGTAGGATTCCGAGTTCGTTTTTAATGGTAAGACCACCGACTCGTCGGTAGTAAAACTACTGTTAACACTGTCCTATCGCAATTGTTTCACACATTGCCAGGAAAAAGTGGAGAACGATTTCACGGAGGGTTACTTGGCAGTTGATCCTGCTTAACGCAGAGGAAGACGAAGAAAATAAGTAGAGAGGGACGGAGAAAGACAGACCGTTCACGGAGCGAACGAAGTTCGAGAGATCGACTTGAGACAGAAAGAGAAAGACAGTGTCCGTGACGTATCAGGGATTTCCTCTTCTCTCGAGCTGCACGTAAGAGGATAAAATAACGGAGAGGAAACTAGAGAGTAGAAAAAGTCACTTGCGTCACAAGATCTGTACAACATCCACGGCTCGTTGTCCGAAGCAGAAAGACTTTTTCCGTCGACGTTGCACATTCTAACAATGCAATAATACTAATACAGGCAACAAAACTCAATTTGTACCTCGTCATATTCTTCTAGATAGACGCGAGCTACCTTGCAGCAGACATCAAACTGTCGACCATGCGCGACGAAAGTTTAACCCTCGGATACCCACGATGGGTCAATTTGACCCGATGCCTGAAGATCGTCAACCCATTTGTTGAGCAAAATAAAAATTAATACTTAAAAATGTACATTTTAGCGACGTTGCAATATATTTTAAACGTTGACAATTTGTTTATAAATTGTGTACATTTTTCACAAAATTAAAATTTTTGCTTACGTGCATTGTAGCGACGTTGCAATATATTTTACAGTTGTTAATAATATGTTTATAAATTTGTTACAACTTTTTTCGAGAAAAATTAAAACTGCTCGAAATTATTTTATAACGCGTTGAATTTACTTTGAGGTTCTCGTCTCACATAAATCTATCCAAATAAAATGTCTATGAATTAAAAATGTTGGTTTGCCGTCCTGCAGAATGTCAGAATGACCCATCGTGGGATTACGCGTCTCATTTTTCAGTCGGATGTCCGAGGGTTGATATCTGAGCTTTTCGCACAAAAGTATCAGCATTGCCGAGCGCGCGAGAAGCTGAGGCACGAAAGGAGAGCAAGAAACGGGATTGCCACCGTACCGGCTTCTGGCCCGAAGGATCGTAAAGTCCGCAAGGATATCGCGGGCGTTTTCGGCGCGGCGCTTTATTTTCGTCGTCCGCCGCTTTCGTGGAAGGAGAACCGGTCGTTTCGAAATCTCTGCCCGTGCTGTACCGCGCGCGGCCGGATAAAGAAACTGGTCCAGCGCGTCCGCGTCGGCCGGAGAGAGACGATGCGAAAGAAAGGGAGCGAGCGAGAAAGAGGACGGAGCCGGTGGTGCTTGGCCGACTTCCAAAATTCACGACACCCACGGATTTATCGCCGAGGAAATCCTGGGTCGCCTTCGAAATCGACCGGGTGGTTCTTCGCGCGAGAAGGATTCGATGGTGGCCGCTCGATGGGCTGACGATAAAATTAACTGCCTCGAGGCTGCGACGGAAATCTCGCCTGACAGTTTGCTGTGATTTAATTGTTAAGGAATTGCCCGCTTCCTGGTCGAAATCAGGCGCGAGCGTCGATTGCGTGGTGATTCTGGATTTTAACGATTTCCTTTGTGAATGACGAAGATTTCAACCGAGTCGAGTCGTATTCATTTTCGTTGAAAAGTATAAATTAGCTGTCGATATAGTATAAATGTAGGTATTTCGGAAAAATACGATTTTTCAGTATAGCGATTAGCCCAGTATTATTGTAAGGTCTTCCAATTGATTACAAGGCCAATTCTGCCAGCTTCGTGCATGGCTTACGTAGCGGCGCATAAAAATAATTAATTCTCACGGAAATTTCGGCCTCTCCGAGAGCGTTGCGTAACGTCGGCAAATTCTGCGCGTAATATCCCGTAGGGCAATGAAATTCTTTACAGCACAATACTGCGAAATTCTGCGCGAGCAACGAGCCAAAGTGTTTCTCAACGATTCAGCCGTTTGACCCCGCGTACGTGCGCGCGTTTAATAACGAGGACGATCTGTGGTCTTAATATCGCGCCCACTTTGATTACTCCCGACCCCCACACGTTGTTCTCTATTCCTCCCTCAATGTTTCCATCGAGGTGGAGCGAAAACCAGACCGCCAAACACGATGCACCAGAGGTCGTATAGCCAAAAATAGGTGGAGGAAGGATGAAAAACACACATGTTGTCGGGACTACTGTAAAGGGAGGCAATTGTTCATCTGCATGTGACAGTAAAAACATGAAATTCGATAATCGGCGTATTTTTCATTTTATGCGCAATAGTAAGCGCATACGTATCCTAGGAAATGTATGAAATTGCTGAATTCAGTTGTCTGAGTAAAAAAATGGAAACAAAATAACATTTTTCACGTATTTCCCATTCGCATCGATTTACGTAACGAATCAAGCAAAAAACGTATTCCTTGAGAGACTTGTTTCATAATCAGTGGCATATATACATTCCACCCTGATTCTCCAAGGATTCTCACAGTGTCAGTCATAAGTTACCAGAGGCGAACGAAGAAGAGGACAAGAATGGAGTGTAAAGTCAGTTCAGAAACGGCCTGATCGTCAGCCTTGAGACCCGTCCGCTATCCGTTTGCTATCGGAAGTTGGAATTCGTGCGATCTTCACGCTCGAGCGAATATTAGGTCGCATTTTCAACGGCCTTGGGCCATCACAGACGCTCGTCAGACCACGGCTAGAGATTGACATGGGCGAAAAGGAGAACGATGTGTACCCAGGTCACGTTCGACTGAATGCTTTTGCCGGCCTGGCTCGCCTGCCAACCAACCAAGCAGGTTTCGACGTACCGTTTCGTTCGTTCCATCCTTCCGTCCTTCCCTCCTTCCACCTTACGCCCGTATAAACCAGATACACGACTGTATAAACGAGCGTCGACGTTGTTTAGCGGCGAGATGTGACTTTCAATCGAAAACGAACGGCCAGAGATATTGACGTTTCATACTGAATCGCGAACTTGAGCGGACAAGATGAGACGTGCCATTTTATTCGGATGCCCAAGCACTCCCGTAGAACGTCTTACTAACCGTACAAAATGCACACGACTAGCAAATAAGGCGTCGTGCCGTTTTATCTACATAAAACCAAACAAGCATTCCCAAGCAATCTCGAAGCACGCGTCGTCGACAGCGGGAAGCACACGTACCGCCCGATCCTGAATCGCGGACTCGAGCCGGACAACTCTCGACGTTGCGTAATTGTATCTCGATGCCCACGTACTATTATCAACAATAGCCCCTTGCACGTGGCAGTAAATGACGCGTCGAAAAGAACGCGATCGTCGCCGGACCACCGATCGCTCCCGACATTCCCCGTTCTGCCCCCGATCGAAAGCACGGAACTACGGAAGTGCTACAATGCGCGCAACGCGCGTACAGTCCCGCGCGTTCTCCGGCGAGGCTGCTCGAGCGGGGAATTTCTCGCGTTAGTTCGGAATTACCCGACGTATTTTATCCGTGCCCACTACATACATCCTTTCTCTCTCCCCGTCCGCGTCTGCGCGTGCGTACAATTTTCTCCCACCGCCTGGTCCACCTCGAGCACAGCAGGCAACGTTTCCTGCCGGCGCAACGCTCCTGGCGTTTTCGCGCTCGAAAAAAAAGAGACAACTCGCCGAGCAGAACTTCTCAGTCAGATTGATTCGCATTCGAAAAGCGCAGAGCCGCTTGCGCGTTCTGACCTTCCCCGACGATCCGCCGGACGACACGGCACACGCTCTGACCGGCCACCTACGCAGCAAGGCTAGAAACGGAGCGGCACTCTCGGCTTAACCCAGAATCGGGCGGTTATATGCGCAGCGAGTATTATTACGAGTTGTAGCACGCGGCAAGTTCGTTGTCCCCTCTTTTGCGTGCCCAATGCCCTCCCCCTCTCCGCGCCCGTTGTATTAGCATTATCCCACGGCGCTTTGTTTTGAGTTTATCTTTGGCCATGCGCGGAGAACGTAGGCAGAGCGCACAACCACCTTGTGTCACTCTCTCTCTCCGTCTCTCTCTCTCTCTCTGGCTCCCTCTCTGCTACTCTTTTTCTTCAACTCGCTCCGCCTGGCCCTCATCTCTTCTCTTCTCACTCTGTCTCTTTCACTCCTGAATTCGGATTCTCCTTCCCACCCCTCGCTCTCCACCCTTCTCGCCTACTCCCGCTCTTTGTCCCTCTTGTTTGCTGTTACAACCGCTTCTCTATTTTTCCTTTTCCAACTCTCCCGCCCCTCTTCCCTTTCTCTCTCTCTCTCTCGTTCTCGTTCTCTCTACCCTTTTTTGCCTTTTCTCACCCAACAGCGACTCGAGCTTAATTCGAGCCACTCCCGGGACCGTTTATTTGCGCGTTTTATCTGGAAAGTCCTCCACGCGTCGTGTTCCCCGGCTCTTGCTGTTCTCTTTAACTCCCTCTCCTTCTGTCCCTCGTTCGCCTCGTTGGCGTCGCTTCTCTTTCGTCGACAATGTAACCCTCGCGCGGGGTGTTCCCTGAAGCGGCGCGAAGTTCGCCTGAAACGGGCCGATCGGCTTCGACGAAGCCCAGGATTAGATCCGGCGGACTGCGGGAGAGTGATCCTCTTTGCGCGAGGATGAAAATCATGCTGGAGGCTGGAGGCTGGCGAGGGGTCGGATTATTTGATGAGATAATTAACAATTTGGCGGCCGCACTGTTTGTTAAAATTTCTTCGCTTGGCGCCGGCACCACTAACACTAGTTTTACACACCATTATTAACACTATGCCGTCCGGCTGTCACCACTGTGGTGTCACCGGCCATCAGGCAATACTTTGCGAATGTCACCACTGTGGTGTCGCCGGCCGTCAGGCAATACTTTGCGAAGGTCACCACTGTGGTGTCGCCGGACGGCATAGTGTTCAAATTAAATTCGTAAAGAAGAGGTAGGGTAGGGAGAAGGGTAGTTCTACCTGTAGAAGACCGCGTCAATGACTGATGAGACTGTCTACAAGACGTTCGACGCGAGACAGAAAATGATCGACAGCCCTTGCAAGCTCTGCATAAATCGCTCGTCGATCGAGGCACACGAAAACGCGAAGAATTAGCTGTGGAATGCCGGGCGCGTGCTCGGCGTGCGTTAGTTTTACATTAATATGTCGAACGTCACCTACGCGGCACGGTAATGCACCCGTCCGCGCACGTGGAATATCGAATGAGGAAAGAAGAACGAGCAAACGACTTCTTCGCTCTCAAAGGCGTAACAATGATCGCCCTCGGAACGGTACTTTGACGAAACAATGCTGGCACGGCCACCCCTTAAGCGATTCACGCCTCTCTTTTGACACCTCCCTCTGCCCCTTTGTCCCTTCTTCCACCTCTTTGTCTATCCCTCTGCCTTGATCGCCGCCAGTCCGCAATGTTCGCGGTATGTTTTCTTTTTTTCTTCACTTCTTTCGGTACGCATACTTTTTTTCCGTAATGGTATCTGCCGGCAGAGTTTGGAAAGCTTCAGAATTTGCACGACTAGGCAGGGACTTCGTAGAAATATGTACGTGTGTATGTATATTGATGAATATACGCACGCTTTGTGGCGTATGCAATGTGTTAATCGTGAATTTCGTCGAAGATGCAAGGAATGAATTAGACGAATTTTGTCACACTACGTTCCGATAAATGCGAAGATACATTAAAATTTCGCAAAAACATTAGAAACTGTCGGTAGCAGTTACGGATTAAAGCGTCGATTATAACGTGCAACGTTACAAAAACTGACCGCGCCGTTCGAACGTATTGAAATTTCTTTGTTCCCCGTCCTATGCCAAAGATACTCGTACGTTCCATCCTTAACACGACGGACACACATACGCAGGACGCATACACACGAGTGCACGCGCTCGAACGTTCAACGGTGCATACGTTCTGTGCATACGAACCGTGCATACGTAGCGACGTGCAAACTGCGCAGCGAGCTAATCTCGGGGAAAAGATAAGAGGAGCGACGAAGAAAGGAGAGACGTGGAGATAGGAGGAGGACAAACAGAGCACGACAAAGACGGGAACAGCAAGAGAAAGAGAGAGAGGGAGAGAGAGCAGCACGTGGCCTAGGTCAACCGCACGAAATCCGAAACTGAGAAGCAGTCAAAAACGAAAACTGCTGAAAACATTGAGACACTGCGACGGGGAAAGAGAGAGAAAGAGAGACAAAGGATACTGCGGAGGAATACAGGGAAGGAGGATGTGGAAGAATGTGGTACAGAAGCGGAGGGGATGAAATAAGCGGCACAAGTGTCAGGACAAGAAACGGCGTGAACCGGACAAAGAAATAGATATAGAGCTGGAAATTATATGCTTGTACACGTGGCCGTGAAGAAAGGGATAGGAATAGAGAGGGAGAGTTCGAGAAATAGGGGGGAAGAGAAATGCGACGGTGTGTGGGAGTGAAGGAGAAAAGTGAGCGAAAGTGAGTCGAATGAAAAGGGAGCAAAACACGGCGAAGATACGATCGCGGGCTCGTACGTGCGCGCATATATATATGTAAAAATTATGGAAGCGAGGAAAATGAAAATGGCTCGAAGAGCATAAAGAGCGCGACCAGGAAAGACGATCGACGTTAAGAGGAAGCCAGGAATATGGGTCAGGGAATAATGAATTCGACCGACCGTACGCCAATAAATATACGATAAACCGCGCTGATAACGTATCTTTCCCATCGACCGGCTATTATCGTTATAACCGTTAGTCACCGCGATAGTGGCGACTTATAAATAAAAGCTGCAGCATCGACGATAGGAGCATTCCTCGGCGAAGTTCGGCGGATGCCTCGAGACAAGGCCTCGCTGTACGCAGAAACAGTTAGCGAAGCGCAGACAACGGGCTTGCGGCGTGCGTCGGGCAGAATAATACTCGCTGCGCATATCGTACACGCGACTCGACGATTCTGGGTTAAGCTCTGGTCTGCGTCGCCGGCCGTTCTGCGCAGCGCCGCGCGAGTTTATTGCTGAGGAGAAATTTGCAGCCGAGTATTGGCTCGTACCCGAAGCGTTTTCCCTTCTCGCCAGAGGCGTGTCTTTGAACCTCTTTGACGGAGATAAGATAAAAGGTGTAAGTATAGTTCGAAAGTTTCCTCCGCAGAACGAAACTTGGCGTTCGGGCGAGGGGATAGGCTGTCTGCGGCGAGGAAGACAAAGACGGAAACTGCCGAGGAAGATACGCGATGGGAATGCAGACGGGCAGTTATTAAACCTTTGCGATCCTCTGTCCACTCTGAGTGGCCCGAGCTAAAAGTCTCCACTCGCATGTCCACTCTCGGTGGCCGCGAAGTGGTGTTTGGCGGGTAAAAAGAAAAGACGGATTCAGGATACGAGAATTGCAGAGTTTTGGGACTTATGAATCGAATTGTTTATTATTGGACTCGTCGTACTTGGGACACGCGAGTGGGAAGGTTTTTAAAAAAAAGTGTATGTATGAAACTTTAAGAACCGTACGTAGTATCGTTGAGAACGAGTAGCCAGGAAGCCAATGAACGGGGCCACGCCTTCTAATCACCGACCACTACCGAAAACGTCGAAATGGCCGTGGAGAAAACCGCAAATTCCTGAAAAAACTCGCCACATCCGTGGTCATTCATCCCGCGCTGATAAAATCGAACGTTTCGACGTTTGACCATTATCCAATTCCTAGCCACGTGTGCCCATCGCACGTGCGTTAGAACTGCCTCTATACGAATACGTACTGAAGTACGTGGCGTGCGCGTGTGTGTACATAGAACGTATACAGAGCGATATGCGTGTACATGATACCGACGTGTGCACGTGTGTACATACGCGTGCACGAAAGTAAGCGAACGTCTCTGATAACGGTCCGTTCCCGGAATGCGCCTCTCCTCTCGCGAGGACAAATATTACAACGGCGAACGACATTTCCTTCCGCTTGAGAGACCGCTTCAACGAGGTTCGAACACTGTCCTCGAAACTAAACGAACGGACCGGCTCTCTTGAGGCCTTCTGGTTTTAATGCCGAAAAGAGTGAACTGATTGTGAGGCATGGGTTTACGTGTGTTCTCGAAGTCACTGTGTCATGGCGAAGCTATATTTTGCGTTGTAAATCTAGAAATTCTGCAATCTTCTTATCCAGATACCATTTGATTTTTTTGTACGCCTAACATCACTTCGAGGCCACTGAGAGTGGATGAGAATTTTAGCTTTGGCCACTGAGGGGCAAAGTATATGAATCTGCAAATATGTACACGTAATAGTCAAGAAGATAGGGAGCGCGTTGTAAGTAGAAGAATTGAAAAAAGAACGCGGAGGCGAGGTCTGAGAAGGAACTAAGGAACATAGAGCGGGACAAAGGGATAATAAGGCGAGCCGTCTCGAACGAGGAAGTGGTGGCAGGATATTCGGTTTTCTTCCTTTTATCACGCATTCCTGGCGAGCCTCAGCGACCTAAACCCGCCAAGAGGGCTGGGCAACCTCAACCTTCGTACCGAACACCATTTCAACACACATTTCTTCGAATACGTGACAGAGATCAATAAAATCGAAACTTTTGCCCAGCGAATCACATACCCAAAAAGGATGCAACAACAAAAAAATTGTTTAAATATTAAATATCTTTAGATTCTTTACTTACTATCAGACCAGTTTCATCACCACCGACCCAAAAATCGCCCCCGAGTAGTCAAACTTGATTAAATAAATGAATAATGCAAGAAGATACATTCGCACGCATTAAACCTCCTATTTTTCCCCAATAATTCCACGTCTTTCGATACGCTCGGCATATCACTGCAGACACGGCCTTCGAACTATTCCCTTATCGAGAATCGTAGTGTGCCGGCGTTCGCATAATCTGGATCTTTGTCAGCAATTCCAAACAAAGCGCGCTCGAATCTCTGTTTGGCCGGCGGAGCACGCAACTCCTTATCTAATATAAACTTTGATTCTCTTTGTTGCTGGCGCGCCGAACGGCCGTTTACAAAATCATTCCTAAAACGGCACGCGGCCGCAGCCTTTTTCCGGTCGCAGCGTTTCAGGGTCGATCGAAAGAATGGCACAAACAGTAATTGACATTTCATGCGCCGCCGGAACAATGAAAATCAGAAGCTCGCGTATACGGTCGACACTCGACTAATGCATCAAATCGCGAGCTAGATTGATCAACACCAGAATGATCAAGAAGTCAAAATGACTAGATTAACATTTTAATATAACGAAGATTCGTTAGTTCCGTTCTTTAAATCGAATCGTTCGAAGTTATTTAATCTTCTGAAATGCTTAACTTTGACACGTTAACGATACATTTATCTGTTTCAATAAAAAGTAGGAAGAATCGCAGAAAGCGTGAATTCTTAAGAACGAGCCTTCATCGCAGCATAATTCCAGACACTCATTTCGACTGGTCGGTAGGTCTACTCCGAAAGTGTCATTCGTTACGCGACTCAAACGGAACTTTTCTATCTTCCCTCGCCGTGCCCATTTTGCCAGACAAACCGGAGCGTAAACAAAGCCAATTTAACCTAGGCCACGGCACGACACCTCAGACTCTACCTATACACCCACGCTCAACTTTGAATTCGTCCGCCATTCGTTCGGCAACGAAACGAACGTCAGCTGTCTTCCCCGAAATCCATTGGCTCGGCTCGCTGGTCACGTGGCCTCGAAACGTGCCAATTGACACGTTAGGTTGGGTCTGGCAGCGGGCCACGTGTTCGGCGGAAAAGCGTTTGTGCAAGAGTCTCAGCCGACGTCGTGACTCAAAATCGGAAGGATCGACGAAGTTCGCGCGGAAAATTGGATCGGATCGGGTTGGGTTACGTTTGGCAGATTTCCGGCACACTCATACGTACGCCAGATTGCGCAACTTTCTGCGCCGACGCGTCCCCGAGGTTACAGTAAATTAGTGCGTGCGGCCTGGGACATTGTCCTGAGAGTCGGTGACGTCGGGATTTTCGGCACTGCATACGCGGTTGCATATAAATCGACGTGTTTCGTCGTTATTCGAACGCGTGGGCCGGACGAGTAAAAAGTCCCTATTAACATACGTCATACTTGACATTGTTCCCAAATTACAACCGTCCTTATGCAATTCATTCCACTAATCAATTACTTGACCCGCGCCGTCGCTCGATTTAAACCCATTACGCCGCATCTTTTCAATCAAATTTGAACAAAAAGTGTCGACAATATATTCTATCCCCGACAAAAATAATCCCAGAAAAATGTTTCTTCAACATTGCTTCACGAGTACAACTAATACCTTAAAAATTATCTTCCAATTGAATCGCCCCAAGCCCCCCTTTCCTCGCAACTCAATCTTCTTCTTTTATCGCTCGTCCCCATAAGCACTCGACACGGACCTCTACCCATTCCGTTTCCCGTCGAATGTCGGTCGCGAATTAGCATAAGAAAATTGGGAGCCGACTTTCGTATCGCCCGGCCTGCGTCATGCGCATTACCATCCGAATGTCGCCGTCTTTTGTGAGAAACTCGAAGGCGTCGCGTCGGCTCGCTTGCCCGCCGGATGCACGGTTTATCCGGAATTCATAAAGAAAACCTCGGCAGAGCGCGGACGTCAATGCTGCTGGCTTCGTTTGTAATTCCACCGCCGCTTCGTCTTCCATTATCTTATTTCCTGCGGATTACGCCGTCGACGGCGGAGGTAACGCTACACGACGCAAAAAAAAAAGTCAACTTCTCTCGACGCATCTCGATCGTCCGCCTGTCGAACCTGACCTTCCGACCTTCTAAATTTTCGGATCCATCAAAAGAAAGCATCTTTTTCCTTTCTGATAATGGTTGAAAATCACTGGTACAAGGTCGTGAATATGCGCGTATCAGAGATTGTACCGAAATTCGTGAAATTGGCGAAGCTGTGACGATTCTAGGAACTCGTCCTCATTCTCATCCGATCGGTAGGAAAATTTCGCACGCGTACTCGCTCATCCAACAATTCATGACTTCAAGTTTCGCGTATAGTGTACATTTTTATTGCCCATTTTTCTCGAGGCTAGCAATACCTGTAACATTATTTTTTTGGAACTCTTCTTTGGTGGATGGAAGACCAAAAAAAATAAACGGAAAATCGATAACATATGTTGATAAGGTCGTCAGTTTATCAGTTCTGAACTTTTTCCACGCTCACATTAATTACTAAGCTACTTCATTCACGTGTCTTGGACAAAAGTAGAACAGCTGGAACCTTGGAGGCCGCGTTTGAAGCCACATTTTCTGCAGACGCCTGCGATACTGCCTCTAGCACTCGCAATATTGACTTCAATTACTTCGAAAAATTTGCAAAGCTTCTTTAAACCCAAGTAAAAGAAAAAAAATATAGAAGAACGACGGATGTCAAAATATTTGGTAGTAATCCAATTTGATTGAAAAAATTCCCCCAAAAAACGGCCTGAAAATGTTGCTCTAGCGTAGAGTAGCCCCTCGAGAGCGTCCTAATAATAGAAGACATTACGACCCCATCCCACGTAATATAATGTCCTGACCCGTTTTGACACACTTCACACACTCGCCCAGAGCCGGCGAGCGTGTTGAATAAGGTGGATAACTTTGAAAGACGAGTTGTTCACAAAGTGGTTGCTCAAAGTCGGCGCTTGGGAGCGATTATACTTAAAACGTGGGCGTGCGGATGCTGTGCATTCTGGATTCCTCGACGTCTAGACTCCTAGTTGTGTGGGTGTGAAAATGTGTACGTGAACGCCGTCTAGATTCGCGGACGTGTCGATCGTTCGCGTCTGCCTCACAAGTGTCAATCCGACGGAAACGACAGCGTCACTATCGTCGCGTGGAAAACGTACCGCCAATTACGAAAGTAGCCTAACACGAAAATACAAAAAAAAAACATTTATTCCCTTCACACACCTCCTGCTGCCAGTTAAGTCATAGGAGTCAAAAAACAATGATAATTCTTTCCGACCCTTCGCCGACAATAACATCCCTTCCGTCCCGCAAAAACGACCGAATTTCATGCTTTCACCTCGAGACACAACGTAACAGCCTCGCACATCATCGCCACCACTCTCGTAATCCCCGACGCACTCTCAAGCAGCTCCACCATCCACATCCACACCAATGCCAGCTTTTCCAGCACAACCGCCGATAGAACCTTCACGCCCGCCAATACGAGATCTATTTATCTTCCATTCTAAAACGGCTCGCGGATGGAATTCTGCCGCGAAGGATACATCGTTCCGCGGTCGATTAACGAGCGACGCCAAACGGAATTCGCGATAATGGCCGGCGGATCATTCCAGCCGCGACAGAGACGGCGAACTGTATACGGGATATCGGCGATCGTCCTCGCATTTTTTCTCCATCTTCGTAAAGTGTGCCTGCGACGCGGCGGGCTCGTTGGTTAAGGGGATCCGGAGGATCTGGAGGCCTTCCAGAGTGCACTCGACCTTCGGCGGCAACTCGTTCCAGCGAAATGGCCCGCTTAAGGCACCTTCGTTTTCGCAGCTCATTTCCAGCGGCGATCTTTATGCGCCGCGTAAAAGGCGCGGTTTAATGGTCGCGTGCGATCTCTGCACCCGCGCGCGCGCTTTTAACGGGGCCCGCTTCTTGGAACCGGAAGAGATAGGCGGTGGTGGGGCTGAAAGGATTGTTTTCTGTCAGCTGTCGCCTCGTCGGACGTCGAGAGGATCGAAGATCGAGTGGCTGAAGTCTAGCGGCATACATACTTCGGCCGGGAGAAATTTCGTTGGCAGCGGCCAGAGAGTACTTCAAAGCGTGTGCCCAGAGTTTACGTCTGACGTTTGTCAGGTCCCAGTGTCGTAGAATCCGACGATAATGGTCCGGAGAATTCTATCGGCGGCACGTGGGCCGAGACGGTGCAATTCTCATAAGCGGCGAACACTGGTAATGGTGGTCTGTGCAGTAGATATCGTCAGTCAAAAGTGCATCGATACAAGTTCGAATCGGTTATATCGATAAAAGTCCTCCTCCCTCATTTCAAAGCACACACCAACGTCTTGAGTTCTTCGTATCGACAGACAAACGAAACTGGTATTATCGCTGCGAATGCACTCTTGGTGACACCGAAATAAATAAAACGGGTACCGTTGTCGGCCGTCCGTAATGCAAATCCTATTACGCGTATCAAGAATTATGGAGCTGGTTCGCGCTAGAGGGGGCTTACGCCAGCGGACATTAAGTTGAGCGAGCATTCTGCGGGCTTTGCTCGCAGTTTTCTCCACGCCGATCACGCTCCACGCGCTTTCTGTTCGCGATTCAATGCAGATTTTCCTTTGTCCCACGGCGTTACGTACATAATGCGCATCCGTGTATATCCGCACGACGGATATGCGCACGTGAAAGGAATTTCTCGATTTTCGAGCTTGCGCGAAAATAAAGTGTCCGGCATGAGCGCGTTTTATTGCACGCGTGCTTCCGCATTACTCTGACTGTTGTCATTGCAGTTACGTACGTACCGCACATTCGTGCATATGCATACGATGAATATGTACGCGTGAACGAATTTTTCCATTTTCATCGCTAGCATCAAAATGCACAGCATTAAATTGAGGAAAAAGGCAACATTGCCATTGTCGTTATTATTCTCACCGTTATCCGCCTGCGTTCCGCCGTGCATGAGTTATGTCTGTGCATGTACGCGTTTACATTAGACCCGCCAGTTATCCGCATCATAAAGAGTTGCCGCTTTGCTTTGACCTACTTATCCCACTCATCTCCGTCACTCAACTTTGAGCAGTGACACATCGGGATAAATGCGCTTTCTCCATTTTATCCTCTTTTTTTTCTTCTTCTCCTCCCTCTTCTCCCTCCCCCTCTTTTCGCGTTCGCGCGTCAGGCCGCGACGTGCTAATCATAAATTTGAAATGCAAATTCCGAGTACTTCGAACAATTATCGGTATCGCGTCTTCTTAAAACATTTTCTCTCATTCTCGCTCGTCGTCTCTCGCCATTGTGCAAGGCGGCCGGCGATGAATCAAAAATAACATACGCACACGACTGTGATCCAATGAAATGATTGACAGTGTGGTATTGACTTTGACTAAACTTCGTTTGGGGCGATCGTTATTTTGTTTCAAATCTTTTTTTGTGCCTGAGTCCAGAAATGGGTTGATTGAGAAATTATTTCTATTTAAAGATAGTACTCGACCAATCGAGACGAAGTGTTGGTAACCAATTATAAATTGGTACTTCATGATTAACGCGTTGTGTGACTTGCTGCAACGCTATCTTGCCTACATCCACTGTTTGTCACCGAGTCAGATTTGGGTTAGGTCTGGGTTATTTACTAACGTACTGTACGGCTCGCTTTAACACTATCTTGCCTATATCCATCGTTTGTCAACGACTCAAGACTTACGCAACGGATTCCTAGACTAAAGCCTCTTACACTTCGTTTCTATTCATCCACAATGGTCTCGACTATCAGAAACAAACAAAACAATAAAATTCCCTAAATTCGTGCCTAAAACGAAACTCAGCCCGTGGCTTCGACTTTCCGTCGATCTTCACGCTAGACCATTAAACGGACTTATTTATCGTTCGAGCCACTTGCCTCGCTCTCGTTCCTCAACACCGGCCAAGTCCCGGCCGCGCTCGGCTCTTTAAGACAAAGCGGAAAGCGTTATTTATCGACACTCCTACGGCACCATGTGCCCGTCCGCTCGTTATACGAAACTTTCGGCGGCGCGTTATTATTTTTCCCCCATAGTCGCGCTACGAAGCGAGGCTATTTTCGCCGCATCGCAGTTTCGACACGAAATTCTCGCCTGCGACCCGATGAATCGGCCTTCTGTTGCCGTTGCATAAGGCCCGCCTTTTTATTAACACATCGGCCGACAGGCCGGCGCGAAGTTCGTGTATGAACTTCGCCAGAGGCGACGACGAAGTAGTACTTTTTAAAAATAGACCCTCCCCCCCTCCCGGCCTAGAGAATCAACGGTGTCGGTCGCATATAGCTGACGCGGCAGTCAGTGTGTCAAAACACGAAACGCGTGCTAGTTTTCCGCGTCGATACGGCCGCGAGCGTATGAAACAGTTTAATGTTTACGATCGTCGATATGCCGGACATGGATTATTATTCATGGCGTCTGAAATTGGTCGGCGATAAAAAGTGATGGCCGACGGATTACTGTCGATGCAGGTACTGGTGATGAATAAATTATGCGTGGTGTCTGATATCGGTCGGTGATAAAGACTGTACTGTATGAAGAGTGTGAGTAAAGAGTCATCGAAGTGTAATTAGGAAATAATGATGAAAACTTGTAACTTTTAGAATGTAAATGATAAATTTTCTCTGTTTCAGTGCGGGGATCAAGAAAAATGATCCGTCTCCAGCGTATCAACGGTAGTCGATCAGTAATCAAGACTGCAGTGCCAACAACGTAAGTACGAGTCATTATTTTGTCTCTAATGAACATAATTTGCTCTCTCGGTACCGCGTTTGTTCGTTTACGAGATTACGGAATGTGCGCCCATTGACTTTGCCTCGTCAATCGTGAAGATTTTTACGGCGCAAAGTAGAATTACGATATCTAGTTACGATCTGCAGTGACTCAATATCGATTGCGGATCATTTTTGCCGAGAACCACTTTGTCCGGCGAATCTTCCGCTGCAGTCGCAATTATGAACTCATTAACGTGTCCCATTAGCCGGCTCGTTAACGTGGTTCATGTACTTTTCGGCCTCCCGACGATCCACCATCATAGGTTCGTCGTCTAACGATCTCATTGCGAGACGCTTCGGATTACGGTTCATTATCGGATTTACGATGGAATCCTGGTAATGAGTCGGAGTAAGTAACAGTAATAAGAGGCATTAAACTATTGACGACGTTCAAGTGTATGCTTTCGACTGTTCCAAATACGTCGACGTATTTGAAGTAAATTGATATTTCAAATAATAACGATGTTCGACTAATAAAAATGTAAAATTAAATTATAAATCCAACGTTGCGACGCTCTTATCGTGTTCTCTTATATACATTAATTTGAAAAAGGAGGAAAAAGGGCAGTAACGGCCGCTTGCACGATGATTGCAAAATATGAATATTGTAATTTTGATTTAGTACAGTTCAATGTTGAACGTCGTACGATCGACTGCACGCAACATCCAGTGAACGCGAAGTCGACGTACGTATATAGTACGATAACGAGAAGCGTGCCTGGAGCGTCGGCAACATCCTGCAAAGGACAAAGCGTCGGAATGCCACAATTACACGGAAAAATCTATAAATATACGACATAGCGCTGCGAGTGGCTGTTGCGAAATTTCTCGTTTCTGCCGCGGATGCGCCTTTAACGTATCGACTGCCACGCGACAAATTGCAGTAACGCTCTGGCAGAGGCCGCGACAGTGGAATAGTACCAGTCCGCGTTAACGCGAGGCGTACCAACAATAAGCGTACCGATCGTTCTACAATCTCTAAATTCGATAAAAGTCAACTTTTATTTTTAATTCTACACACCTATGAAGTAAACATGGCACATTCGAATACACCGATGCCCTGTCACACACACACGCACACGGACACATGCGTTCGACGATTAAGAGTACACACGAGTGCGCCTCCACTTATCTGTTACATTCCAGCGAAGCCAAGGTAAATGGTTGGCAAGAGAGAGAGAAAAAAAAAGGAACGTCGTTCCTCTCATGCTCCCGCCGGTCGTCCTCAACCCGACACCAAGGTCCTCCCCCTTCGTTCCCCTTTTACTCCTGATCCTAGATCGTCGGGGATCTACCCCAGTGTGCCAATCCGGTCGAGTAATCCGGATATATAATGTGGATGGTTAGATTTATTGATGCTCGCACACTCGCGCGGCGAACGTATAAGTGCGGAAATTTGTGGCAGTGTGTGCGTGTGTGGTGGTTACTATTAGAGCTGGGCGAGTGTATACTTGCGAATAACGAGACGATCGGAACTCGGCTCGACTCTTCGAACCTTGAATATTCCGAGCGACTCCAACTTTTGAGAGAATGTAATCCAGTCCATAGATTGGTGGTTACTTTATTCAGATACGTAACAACGATTTTGTAATAGATTTATTGTTATTCTGTCTGATGCGTGTGCAAATTAATTGTACTACTTGGCGAGCGCACGGTTTTGTAAATATTTCGTGACGTATACGCCATCCCGTACTTTCCAATATCACAATGTCTCTGTATATATACTAACAAGTGGTTATAAAAACATGCATATACATGTAGACGCCTGGGCATAAGCTCGCATCGTTCAGCTAATTGGAGATCGATTAATTAAAGAACGGGGTCGCGAACGAGTCCGGACTTCATGGAACTCCCCTTCTCTCTCGTGAAGCAGCTTAAGAAACGCTGCTCACGACAATTTTAGGTCTCACACATTCAGAATGCGCCCTAAAGCCAAGCTCCGTATCTTTATTATACGATTTTTATCATTTCTAACTAGTAATTTTACGAGTAGTCTAACTAGTAATTTTGCACCGGTGAAATAAATTTAATTTCCAGTAATTTTACGAGTAGAAAATGTTCCTCCCTATTCCGCGACCTAACGGAAAAGAATGGTAACTCAGTACTACTCGCCGTTTTTCACCTCGACTAGATATTACCGAACAAAAAGTACAAATGCGAGAGATAAATAACGTTTAAGATAAACAACCGCGCAAAATAGCAGATTGCAGCGGAATACGTTTTCGACGACAACAACGGCTCGGCGAGTGCGATAAAGTCGTCGAATACTGCGCGGGTCTCTGATCGTCGAGCATATGCCTCCAGTCTTCCTCCGATCGCGTCCTAAACCCGAATTAATCGCTCTAATCGGTCTTCCCGGACGATTATCTGCCGCGAAGAATCTTAACGCGAGCCGATAAGCGCGCATTAGCGCATTAACCGTCACGTTAATTTTGTATTGACCCGTCCACACGAGACCAGACTGCGAGCATTTCATTCGATGCATTTACTTGCTCGCATATTTCACCGTACATCTTCATCTAACACTATTTTTATTTAATGGGCTCAGAAAAAAACGCATTACTCCTGCACAGAGCTTGTGTCAATTATGTAATGCGTTAAATATATATACGTGACCTTTATTATGGATTTCTTGTAAAGAAAACGACCTATTTACAGTACTACCCCCACCCCTCTTTACAACCCCTCTTGATTTTCTTCTTCTGAAACACTCGACGAGTATAATGAACGCGGATAATCGCAGGGTCCCTTCGATCCTCTGCCGACTGTTATCTTGCGTAACAAGATGCAACTGACAGGGCCGACGACGAAAAGTAATGCCGTATATGGGTGCCGCGAAAGAGGCATAGATCAGCTGAACGATTCGCTGTTTGCTCTTTTCCTACCGCGATAAGGTACATTCGATACAAAGGCGAGTGAAGCGAAGCGATAGCGGGCAGTGATAACGTCGCTGATAACGCCCGTGATATCGCGGACGCGCACACGCGAGCGCCGGCGAGTTTCTCTGAAATTTAAGCAGGCGTTATGTCACGCGAGGCGAATGTCAAAAAAATCCTTGCCGAAGAGCGTATCGCGGGGCCAGATAGCATCGGGTCCGAATCGATTTCCCGGAAACGAAGATATTGGAATGCGCCGACCATCCGGCCGAAGCGATTTTGATCGAAGTCGATCGACTGTAAAACTTGGATTTTCGAAGCGTGCGCGGATTTTAAGAGAGTTTACTTTTACTTCAACGTTCTCTTACATGTTGCAAAGAATATTTCGACGTTCGAGGATGAAATTTTGGCGTACTGTTATCATTGAACTAGTAATTTTAGGTTTTAGAACGTGGTAGTAAAATGTAAAGGCAGTTCAGTAAAATTGAATGAAATAATGGAGTATTCTGGATGTACAGACGTAACTCGGTAGTTCTGTACTCTGTCAATTTGGGCGCGCGAGGCAGTAATTGGAGAGCGTTAAGTAAAACTTACTCGTTCCTCGAGATTCTCGACCATGAACCGTCCCCGGCCATGGATCCTGACTTCCGGCCAAGAATTCGCGACTTCCTTTGTCACGAACGCTCGCGGAGCCTTGCGATATCCAGATTCGAACGTAGCGAACTCGCGTGCGCAGGCTTTGTTTCGCGGCCGTTTGTCCTTCTCGCTAAAAATAACAGTACACGCTCAAATGCCGTGCGATATCCTCATTCCGCGAAAATTGCGGCCTTAAAAGCGCGGCCGCGAAATTTGGAAAATGAGCGATCTTCGAGTGAGACGAAAAATTTCGACGAATTTGCCTCCCTTACTTAACTTATTTTAAGGAAACAATGAATCCTTCAAAGCGTATAATACTCCCCAGTCCGTCATGCGATCCTAAACACGCCGTCGATTTTGAAAACCCGACAACTGCTATCGAACGCTCTCCTTCCAGCAGCAGCAATTTGCAACAAAACAACGGACGAACGCGCGCAAAAAAAATCCGTTCACTTCTGCGAAGAGCAGGCGGGAAATGGAAAAATTGCGCTCGCCGCGACGCAGGCGCACGCTCAATTCGTACCGAGAACTTTCTCAATTGAGCCAATTAACCAATTGCAATAATTAACGCGAGACGGCTTTGGGCCGGGGAGAAGGGCGGCAACGAACGCGCGGCGCGGAATTTAGGTTCTCGTTCTTTCGTTCGCCTCGATCGAGCTTCAAAAGGCTCGCGCTTTCTGTCGTCCGGCAAAAATGCGTTCCGTACTTTACGATCGGCGGCTCGCGTTACGCTAGCAAAGTGGAAAAGATAAATACAAATTGAAATAGATACCGCGAACCGTATCTTCTCTGTGAACTACTTCTTGCTTTTTCTTTTCATTCTTTTCATGTTCGGCTTCGCGTTTCACCGTGTCAAGATTACTGGACTCTCTTCTAAGTCCCGTGGTTTGCCGCGTGAGATATACTCTGAGGACATGTTGGCGGAGGATGAAGGGGGGGTATGTGTAAAGACACGTCCATTTTACATTTAGCATAGTGAAATTTTATTTTTCATCGTATTTCGTTCAAAAATAAAATTATCCGTAAAAAAAGACTCTTCTCCGCATCTCTGTCGGTAGACAATATATATAATATATATATGTGTGTGTATATATATATATATACATATATATATGTTTTTATAATATTATTACATTATGTAATAGCAATATTTACTCTCCGTGTATAGGGTTATATATAACTCTGTATATATAATATGCGGTGTTATTACATATCGCCTTTCGCTTATCACCACGGGCATAGTTTACGCTTGTTATTTCATTTCTTTAAACGCTATTACACGCTAATGGGGTTCTTCTTTCGCTTACTGACTAAATCACATGTGGTTTCCTTCATTTACTTTCATTACGTTTTTTGTGCCACTGCTTCCCCCGCTTAAGTTAATGCAAGTTCATTAAATATAGTAGTCTGGTAAATCGTGGTTCAACCGCGAACAAGCGCTGATCGACACTGAATTTCGTACTCCCACGCGTCGTCGATTCGTATTTTTCATCTCTCTTTCCTAATGAAGTATCATTGCATCATTCCTGATTGCACCACGAATTACGCCCCCTCTTGTATGTGAATATAATTAATAAAAATAATTTTTATGTAACTCCTTCGATCAAGCTTACTTATTTTTTTTTGTATGTTTCTAGTTTCTACCAGCGGATCAGAAGCGTTCCGATCGCCAATCACAAACGGCTGATGTGATTACAACAGTTAGATTTTCGTCCTTGAGACAAAGATTATCGCCAGGTTCGCATCTCTTTTATATGTTCAATCACAATCTCTCGTGCGTATAGCTTCACTTCGGAGAAAAGGCACACCGTATTATCGTAAAAATTTCTTAAACGTCAGTTTCAAACTGCATCCGCTACGAAAAACTTCCAAATGGCAAGAGTGATCGCGCTCCTTGCGAGAATTGTTTTCCTCGTTTCATCAAAGTGTGCAAGAACGGAGAACAATTGCGATTACATGTGTCTAATTGTCTGTGTGTGGATGTGTGTCTGTGTACTCGTAGATGTTTTTTCACCTTTTCTTTTTATAAACAAAACGCGACCTAATCGCAGGGCAAAATTGCGTTTGGTCGCGCAAGATTGCACAAAGTTGGAAAATAAATAAAATAAGACGTGACGACCCAAGCAAGAGAGAACAGCGTGCACATATATCTTAAAAAATAAATATATCTTATTAAAACTGTCAAGTTTTGTCCCGAAACTTATTTATGTATAATATTTATAATATTTATATATTAAAACGAGAGAGTGAGTAAAAGAGAGAGAAAGAAACAGAGAGAAAGAGAGAGAGAGGGAAGAGAGGAAGAAAGCAAGACAAATGAAACAATGATATTCGAATGTCTGCACTGCAAAGAAAGTCGAACAATTGTTAACATGGACATTCTACCGTTAATAATATGGTATTAAAAGATAAAAAACAAAAGAATGGCTGAAACTGTGTATGTGTATGGGACCGTGTACATGACTGTGAATACATATTGGACAAGACTAGATGCACGTACGAACGCGAAAGAAGAGAGGAATTTCAAGATCTTAACCCTTTCGACCCAAATTCTGCATTTCATCAAACATCACCACCGCTTTGTTAAACACGAACGAATCGTGTATTGCCGGCAAAAAGGGCCGAAAGCGTTAAAGAGGAAAGACTCGTATCCGTTTAATAAGTGTTTTTGATTTTCTCATGTCGCGGACGCAAAATCCGCGATTCTCGCAGCACCGCACTTAAATTAAAAAAAATTGCAAACGCGCCCTGATTGCCGTGTCTCTCCTATTATGCCTCTCTCTCTGTGTTTTCGTTCGTACTCGTTATTCAATCCTTCTCTTCTTTCTCTCTTACTCTCACTCCCTATTCTCAGTTCTCAGGCACTCATGCACGCGCACTCGCATTCATCACTCCTCATTCCATCCGCATCGCTATGCTATAATAATACTATTCGCTACGAAAAATATTTCTTTGCTCTCTCCTCTGTCGGGGACAAATTCAATCTTGGAGAATGCAGGGGGCATTCGGAGCACACCGAGGCTTATCGAAGATACGTCGGTACGAGAAATTTCAATATGAAATGTATGGCGGCAATGGCGAGAGAGTCGGGAGGAGGCTTTGCGTTTCTCACGATCGTGGCATTTCGAAAATCTACAGGCATTACTTGCAGACAGCGGTTCTAGGTAAGCCAATGCATGCGCCGGCGATAATAAAACTGGTACGAGTAAATAATCTGAAAATACTGACTTCTTTGCTATATTCGCGTTGCATCGAAAATTTCTATGGAAATCGTGGACTAACGAAGTACTGTCCACGAGACTGATTTTCGAAGTCTCAAGTTGTATTATGGAATCACACCGTCTTTAGGTACTGACATTGATCTTTGAAACACCTTATACAATTTTCACTTTTGTCCTCCCCCATTATCTTTCTCCCCCTCTTCAATATGAACGACTTCCGTGTTTATACGAGATTCAAATCTCCCACCGGTCCCTCGATCGTTCTCCAAAATGGTTGCCGTTCCCCTCCTTGCAACCAAGTCCCACCCACTCTCTCTCTTTTTCTCTTTTACTCCGTCCCTGTCTCTCAACATACACACTCGCTTACAATCTGCTTTGCTCTCTCTCTCTCTCTCCCTCTCTCTCTCTGTCCTGACGCAGTACTGGCTCGTCGCAGCCATGCGTTTTAACAAAGATCAAACATCAGACGTGTCGAATCCTGCAAATTCCACCTCGCAAACGAAACTTTGCACAGCACACGAAGGCACTCCCTTCCGCTCTCAATTTTCACAGTTTTTCTTTTTTCAGCAGAGAACGAATACGAGACGTTAAGAAAACGAACCACGCGGACGGTTCATTGTAAATTTTTCGCTTACACTACTCCTGAACGAACTTCATGAACGCGCAGCACAAAACCAGATCCACCAGCGAGATGCCAGTCCTCCGTGGATGGTTGATCAGCAGTCGAGACCCTTGGAGGATAGGAAAGTTCTCGAGCGACGGCACCAATGATTCTTCATCGAGGGCCTTTTCTTTTCAAAAGTTACAAAGCCTTCCTCGTGTACCAATGATCCGTGATAGACGGTGATGATGATCCTCAACAAAAATGTAATAGCGTTCCTTGGCCACGATCCTTTGTCGTCAAAAAAATACAAATCTTCTTTAGCAGCAGTACAAATAATCCTTGATCGATGGGGACCCGGTTCTCGATCTCCATTGTCCGAGTTTGTAATCCGTGATCGATGGAGGCCTCGAGATCTTATTCTTCGGAGTCGTCCTATGATCTACGAGTGACGATCCTAACAATAGGAGGACCAACACGTGCTTCGTTCCTCGCATCGACTCTTCACGCCCTTGAGCGGTGACCTTGAAACAATCTCTCTCAAGCCGGCATCGACAAGCACGACTCTTTTCCACGATCCGAGCCTACTTTTTCTCCAGCACACCTTCCAAAGCCCTTCTCACTTTCAGTCCAACGCGTAGATCCACTTTCGAATCGCGAGCCCTCGCCTAGATTGGTGCAAAACTGGCAAGCGTTCTTGATAAACTAGGGCGGCGTGACCTTGAGCCATTCCGTAACCGTGAAGACTAAAACGTTCCAAGTCCTGTTTCACCAGGAATCGACCTCGAATCGTCCGTCGGCGCAAGGAGGCGTCGAAGAACAATCTTCTTCCATAATCCTCGACATTCGTAATCGGACCCGGGTCAGACGGGAGTCTCGCAGAGGCCGTCAGTTCTGTCCGAGAGTCCGATCGAAACGATTTGCCACCCGTTCCAGGAGTCCGCAAACGTGTCGAGAGTGTCGTTAGTTCGCAGCCAGACGACGAGCGGCGACTTATAGGCCCAGAAAACGACTAAACGACTGTAAAAGCAAACTTTACCGACCTAACGTGCCCTCAAGGAAACAGAGAATCGCAAAACCATCGCTGTGGTCGGCGCCCATGACGAGCATCTCAGAACTGGCCCGACACGCTCATGATCTGACACCCTGAATGCACGTGGTCCATCACCTGCTCCTTCAATCTGCAAACGTGCTCCTTGAGCCTGTGAACGACGGCGCTGAGCTCGCTGTTCTCGCCCTTCAGCAGCTTCACCTTATCCTCCAGCCTCGAAATCCTCTCGAGCTTGCGTCGTCGGCACTTGGAGGCTGCCACGCGATTCCTCTGTCTCTTCCTCTCCAACTTGATCCTCTCCTGATTCTCCATGTCGATGGGAGACATCGGCGGCGAGCTGGAGACGCTCGGGACCGTCTGAGGTTCATCCTTGATCTGGACCAGCCCCTGGCTCAGATTAGACTCGGTACTCTGAACGCTGCCCGGCGGTTCCAGAGTCGTGTAAGTCGCGCCATGGATGCTTCCTGGCTCCTGAGACGAGTCCGAGTGATGCAGCTCGTTCAAGGCGTCCACGAAGCCTCGGGCGTAGAGCTCCTGAGCTTCCGTGACTGCCTTCGGGAATAGAATTTGAGAGATCGGCGTGGGCGGCATCGTCGAGAGTCCGTCCTGCTGCGCGATTATCAGCTTCTCCAGTTCCGGCGAGCCCAGCTTCAGCATGTTTAGGTCCGGCGACGTTAGAATGGGTGCCACGTTGTTGAGGGCAGGTGGCAGTGGACCCAGTCGCGGCCTCTTAGCCTGCGGACCCTGTTGCTGACGTTGGCAGCCATTCAGGTCCAAGGTCAGATTGCGTTTCAACTGTCCAACGTTGTTCTCCCGACTCATCGCGCCGTACACGCCCGACTCCTCGTAGAACGGCTGCTCCATCGTCAGGCTTCGAACCATCGATGCGATCACGACTGACACGGCTGTCCGACGGAAAAAAACTTTCGCTTCCCGCGAACCCAGGCACACCACTCAGCCAGCGAGTGAAACGTTCGGCAGGTTCGAGCCGTCCAAGTCCAGCGTACACGCTCTGACGGCTGTCAAAATTCTCAAATTCTGGATCGGAGCAGCTGCTCACCGAATTCCACTTCCTTCGAATGCCTCGCGTGACTGTTTCACAAGCGAACGCGTGAGCAACGCGACTGAAAAGAGTGCCTCGCTGCGCGCCTTCGTTACATAACCGCGCCCAACAGAAATCCAGTCACTGGCACGAGTCGTGAGCGCGACTTAAAACGAAAGAACTCGGCACCGCACGAAATCCGCTCCGCTCTCCGCTTCTCTCCCCGTCTCTCTCTATCTTTCTCTGTCTGCCCGATGTCTCTCTCTCCGTCTCTTTCTCTCTCTGTCTCCGTCCCTTCTAAGCGCGACCAATCGCCACTGTAACTTCTCGCAGGCACTCGCGAACGAGAACGAAACTGCGCCGATGTAGCACTCGCGAATATCAAGTGAAATGCCAGCGTTCCGACTTCAGCGACGGAGTTCGGAGCCGAAGAAACGCGCTCGCAGAGTCGGTGCACGAATTATCGAGCACCCCGAACACGGGGACCAGACCTCGTTGACTGTCAACACAACAATGACTCACGACAAAACGTGCCACTCTGCGCGTGTGCTGCTCTCCACTCTATCTCTCTCTCTCTCTCTCTCTTGCTCGCCTACTGTCTCTTACGGCGTGCGCGTTTTGTTAAACGCGAGCGACACTGAGCACGGCACGGTGTCTCGACAACTTGTGAACACCCAACTAAACGTACTGCCTTATATCCCGTGACTCACGGTGCCTAAAAATAGCACTGTCGTCACGAGGCGGCCCTGCCATTGGCCGACAGTGGCGTCATTCGCGTGCTCTCATTGGCCGGTCGATCGGCGCTACTAGGAAATGGCTCGCGCATGCGCAGCTCTGATTGGCGCGGCGGCAAGGTGGAGGGAGAGTTTGAACGCCGGTTACTCGGTTAAGAAGGGTTTCCAATTCCAGGCGGATTGGGAGTGGACAATACGTATGTTAAGTTACGTTTGTCGCACGCGGCTTTGATTCAGCTGTCAAAATTGACGCGTGCCGTGTGTACTGTTACGGATCGCGGGTCACGCGAGTATTGACGACGTGTAGTCGTGTACCCGGATTATAAAGATATTATGGGAAAAGCTGGGATAATTTGAATGGTTAAATATTTCATTTGCGTCAACTTCGCTCGGATCATCAGGTCTACATTCGAGAACCACCCACGAGTGTGTCTTATATTGTTAAACAATGTTAGCGGATGATGCCAGAACGCAAAATAGGCAAATAGTCGCATCATCCACCTCAAATTGCCAAAATGTATAACAGTTTGGCATATACATAAAGAAGTAAAAACAAGAAAGGGAAGAAAAGACTCGACTTGTCAAACATCAATTACGGAAAAGTTCTTTGGGAACATTTGGTGCGTGCGACATCTTTCACAAACATTTCACAAGATTCAACCGTCAACTAGTCCCGAGAGTGTACAACAGTTTCGCGTACACACGATAATGTGCAAAAAATGTAAAAAAAATAAATAAAATAAAAAGAAACGTCGAGTGAGCGTCTAGTCCCTCCGCTTCAAAATTCGCAAAAACGCGAAGGCAAAAAAAGAACGACGAGGAATCAGGTGGTCGAGGCGAGAAGAGGCGACAAGACAAGAGGCGAACAAGCGTAGGTGGACTCGGAGCTTTAGCCGTTGGATATCCCACTCCCACGCTCCATCTCTCTCCGTCTATTTCTACCTGCCTCTCGCTCGCTCGCACGCTCTTTAAGTACACGAGCGAACGACTAAACGAGTCCATGCACGTTCTACCACGCGTGGTGCGACCGAACGAGAGGGAAGAGGTGTTTGCGAGGCTTGCTTTCTGAAATGAGCAAAAGGCCGCGCGCGCGCGCGCGCGTTTCCCACCGCCGGAGATGGATATTTTGAGAGACTACACCGTTTCTCGCCGGTGGAAGTAACAATTGACGTTGGGTTACTTAATTTGCACTGATCGCCAGCGTACTTTCGACGCTGGAACCCACCGAGAGGGTCGAAATGACATTTTGCCGACGATGATTACTCATTTTAAAGTGTCCTATTTCGTGAAACTACGTACCACTCTTTTAGAAATTGATAGATAAGTAAGTGTACACCGAGTGCATCGAGTAGATGAAAATGGAAACGCCAGTTTTTTCTTATTCATTTGTATCCCCATAGGAAATTGTTTTTAATTTTTTGT
This sequence comes from Priocnemis perturbator, assembly GCA_963942575.1. NCBI lineage: Eukaryota > Metazoa > Arthropoda > Insecta > Hymenoptera > Pompilidae > Priocnemis > Priocnemis perturbator. Next base: position 11,050,465 of record OZ012655.1, on the reverse strand, counting down.
AAATACTCGTACTAGAGACTCACACCCGGTGTCCAAATTGAGACATATATATTCCCTTAGATTTAATAACCAATAACCGCGTACTGCACCGTTATCCGAATATCTTACTATGATACGTAATTATATAAATTTATTTTCCATACATATTCCAAGTGGTATATTTTTAGCCCTCGCTAAATGCAGATATCATTTTAATTTACAACTATTCTCATCAAATTTTCGCCCAGCATCAAAGCATCAATGCTGTATTGTCATCATTCACCATGCCTTTCATTAGTTTCTATATCCTTTAAATAAGGTTATCTATACCTATATTCAGGAAATAGTATAACATAGCTAAAGAGTCACAAACTGCGTCAGACTACGAATTGCGTCTAGCACTACGAGATTTTCCAACAAACCACTACTGGCGACGTACACTCGATCCGGAACCTTGCGCAACGTTAAACCGAGCATCGAAATCGCGGAGAACACGGAAGATTAGCCATTACGAAAATATCCTCACGATGCACCGATAACACATTATCTCCTCACTAAAGAAAGCCAACTCGGGACGGCAAAGCTTCTTTTCGGGGGAAAAACAGTCGAAATCGCGTTCACAGCTCATTTATCGAAGAGAGAAGCTCTCCTTGTTTACGACAAAACTATCGGCAAGATAAGTGCCATCATTTTAGACGGATTTACGACGGTAACGGGACCAGTTAAAACGCTTTTCGTCCAGGTAAAATGTTTATCTACGCGGGCATATAATCCTCAGGTAATGTGTTTGGCTATCAGCGAGCTAATCCCCAAATGGGAAAATGTATGGGTTCATATGATATAATGCATGATCAACGTTCAAAAGCAAAAACAAGCAAATAAATTCATAAACTTATATCTCCACTCTTGTTTTGTCTCTAAACTGTAACCCATTCTGTTTCTCGCGCACAGCTATTCGATATGCTGTTATAGTGTCACGGGACACCAGAAATTCAACTCGACAAACATCAAAATAATGACAATAAACGCATCACAATGTGAGACATGCGAAAAAGAAATGAATAATAGTGCAGACTTACCAATACGAAGATCAGTGTTTCGCGAGCGAACGGCAGCGTCGTCCTCGTAAATGGAAAGAATCCTGGAAGCTGCACATCTCGTTTTCATCTTAGGACAACATTTTCGTCAGGGAACAGGAACATTCTGTTGAGGAAGCAAAATTTGCATAAGCGTGTCATATTGAAATATTGAATAAGATGCTTCGGCTATGTTGTCAGAGTGCCGCGATCACGAACAAGAAAATGTTGCCAGAAAACACTCATGCACAAAGATATACGACAATGAGAAATATTGAGCAAAATATAGATGTCACAGTGAAATCATGAACTCAGCGATTTTATACATTTACTAGGAAATATATACAATAACTGTTGTATGTGAAAACACACAAGGCAAAACCTTCTATGTGCACAAATTCACTGATAAGCACCAAAGTAACTTGAACTCTCTTATTGCTTTAAATTAAACTCACCAGTGAGTGTCTACAATTATAGAGTAGCATGCTTTCATTGTGACACAAGCATAATAAAATGAAACTTTGAGAAACGTACATTGAGGAACGAGTTTCCAGACGCAATTTTCATTTTCGCCGATTTTAGGTTTCAGCATTGGTAACATGGCGAACAGGGAATCCAAGTGATCGGCAGTAGTGGTCGGTCGATTATTCGATTGATGCAAACACAGGAAGAGCTCTTGCGGTCCAACAACAGCCAAAATCGATTCTTGTCGCCTTCCAGCAAAGCCGGCTCGCAAATTTCAATTTCGAACGAGACTTCGACAGCTTGAGATGTAAAAAGACGAAGAACGATACCGTTCTTGCAAGACGCCAACCATGATGCACTACGGCAAACAATACACGATCGGTTAGTAAACAATTCGACGAGCACTTCACATTTCCGGTTGCAAATTTCAAATCAGGTACTTTGGCGCCATCATTCAGAATTACATGAGCATTTGTAGCATTATGCATAACTTTTACGTTGTCAATTATGAAAACTATCGAAATGAACAGGTTATGTAAATTTGATTATATATTTTTCTTAACCATCTAGATATACATTTATGTGAGACTACGACTGATACGCAGATGTATGTATGTACGCATATGAGCACAAATTTGTTAGACTTATGTAATTATATGTCTCCAAATACAGCAAACAAACTACTTAAAGTACGTAGCATGTTGCTTCGAAGAAATTCATGCGATCGTTCGTCAATTCTGACAAGTAAGAATGACAACAGCCTAATGCAATGCGTCGCGCATGATTGAAGGTTAGCTCAATCAATCATTAAAGTTTTTATGTTACTTACAGCTTTGCTACCTGTGCCTGACCGCCAAACGTGTTGATCCTCTTTCACTCCACATACGTCGATAACATGCGCACAGTACAAGAGTTTAAATTGAACAAAAACTTTTATAAAACACGAACACTTATCGCGGACATCCAAAATTCAGTGCGATTGAACATTTCAACTAACCTTCCAGGGATTGACGGGAAATTTTGAATTTTTGACTGACGCGCCATCTGTACCCATGCTGAGAACTATTTTTAAGCGGAAGCCTGAAAGTGGTGACACCTTCTTAATAAAGTAGCAAACTATCAAGAAACCTGGTTTCGTAAGATATCAATAATATTGTTTATTATTAATCAAAAATGTGTGCAGCCAAGCATCTGTGCATCGGTAAAGAGGTGGAGTGGGTATGATCATAAAACCCCACATCGATCCTTTTCGAAGACTGTCAATGTTTATTTGTGAAAACATCAGAACTGGTACAAAAACCGTACAATGTACAAGCATGTACTAATTAGTGGAAAGTCATTGTTGGCGGATCATTCGATTTCGTTGAGCTAATGATCGCCGTCGAGGATGTGCACCTTTCTTAAATCGGTTTTGTAAATGGAAGTTGTAAATCTTGCCTCGTCGGAAACATTCCTTGCGGAACTGAAAACAAGTCTAAAAAACGCTCTGAGTAAACTATAACGAACTAGTCCACGCGGAGCTCATCAAAAAGACTAACAAGAAAAGCGATCACTCGATGATGCGCATTCTCCAATGTCCGTACCGGATTAAATTCGTATTGATCACTTATTTACAAGGTCTATTTTGGAAAATACTCAATACGCATGAACGCCAACATCAACTCTTTCAGTACAGCTTCGCTATTCATTTCTTCTTAATTTCCTGAGAAAGAAGATCAGTAATAAGACACGAAAGGTTGTAAAGATGTCGTAAAATTTTCGAAATACATGGGACATTCAATAGTATCAAAATTGTACTAACTTGTTCAACTTGGGCTCCTGTAAATTTAAAGGAGCTTTTTTTCGTCTGGGACGATTCCCGGCCGTTCTGCTATTTGTACTTGTGCTACTGCTCTCGGAATCGCTGGAATTATCTGCGCGAGAAGAAGAAATCGGGCACCTCGTGCTATTTGGACGACAAAAGGTTCTTATGAAAGAACGAGTTACATACTCGTACACAAAATGAATTTGACATGCGGCTGTCCAGTAATACTTACAAGGAACGGCTATTCTCTCGTGAATGCATTTCCTCTGGAGAAGGCGTTCTCTGTTTAACAAATGATTCCTGCAACTTTTGCAAGACGACTTTAACCGCGCTGGGATCCTTAGCGCTTCTTTTCTTCCCCTTATTCGCTGTCGTACTAAGCGGACTCGACTCTTGGATATTACTTAAAATGGACAAATTTTCCTTCCTGGATGCTTTCTTCCTTTTAAGATCGTTTCTACTATTAATCGGTGTTAGTTCCACCGTATGATCGTTATTTGCTAGCGATGGCAGTCTCACGGTTATCGACTGTTCGAACATTGAGTCGTCGGTGTTATTGGAAACTGATGGCATTGGAATAGTCTGGGTTATTCTCTGAAGCGTTGCTGTGATTTCGGGTTCTGGTTCGTTATTACTACTCGCAGGCACTATAGGTCCTTCTAACACTGGCAACCGTAAATCATTTAAGTCAAAATTCATGTTGGGCTGCTTCACGTACATTAATGTAAAGTCATCTAAATCCTCCTCCTCAAGCTCATCTTCCGATCGTCTACAATTAACAAATGTCGAAAAATTCTCACGAAAGTCATCTCTACGATTTCTAACCCCGTCCCGCCTATGACTGTTCACGTTCATCCGAAGAGCTGCAACAAAACCCCCTATGCTTCCGTCCAAACCTTCGTCCAACTCCGTCTTCGCCAAATGTTTGTCAGAGGAAATAGTGCTACTCGATAAATTTGGCAGCGACGTGGCTAATGAGTTATCCATACTGTCACAACTGTCCTCAGATTCTAATTTGTTAAAAGTAACGTGCTTCTTTGAGCTGTCTTTCGTGGAATTTCTACTTCTTGACGAAACTACTGTTTGATCAATATTAAATAACCAACTTGGACCCTCCAAAGGATCCTCCCAAGTGGTTTGAGGTCTTCTGCTAGTTTCTCGACATTGATTGCTCGCTGATTCTGGAGATAGAGTGTTGGCAGGCTCGTTGGATTCTTCTGTGATGTTTGCTACATTGTTGGCTATGTCTTCATCTTCTTCAGTGCCGCCAGATTCCATTTGAGTCTCTGCTATCGGAATATTTTCCGTACTGTTGTCGTCCATCATCTCATCATTGTCGTTTTCTTGGCTTTCAGTTGCCGATGTGTTAGCTTGATTTTCTCTTAACTACAGGAATAAAAGGCGTGCACAAATGTTTAAACTGTTACAACGCTGCGAATAATAACGTGATGAAAGTAAAATCCCGTATCGACTAGTACCCAGTTTACGACCCCTTTTAACCGATATTTTATTAGCAACTGTGGCCATACTGTACGTGTCACATTTTTTATCGCCAAATGTATTGCTATCGTGTTGTAAATTATTTTTTGATTCATAAAATAACTAACATAGTATAAAAATGCAAAACGTACCGTTCGAACATTGACGGTGTGAGAATTTTGCAACAATTTTGAAACGTCGTTCAGCTTCACTCTTGGACTTGGTACATTCTCCATATTTTCCAAGCTGTATCTGGGAATATGACTTCCGGACAGTCTACCGGATTTCGGTCTCGAGTACCTGCCAGACATTCTTCCGGAACGACGGTTACTCCGTTTGCTTAACCTACGTTCCTCCTCTTCTAAAAGTGAAAATAATAAATTTTAATACATAGAGAGTAAACGCAAAAGTACATGAGCATCTCATAAGCATTACCGCTAATTCTTGGAGAATTAACTATCAATCTTTCGGGCATCCTACGGGCGTGTCTATTTTCCTGCAATAACGCTTCGTTATAGACTCGTGATGAGAACTACATCGTCAAAATACCACTGCACCATTAAAAGTCTGGAAGTACTTACATATCGGATCTGCCGACTAAGAGAAACGTTGCTAACAGGCGTTCTGATTTCATTTATTTCCTGATTTCGTTCTGGCATCGAGGGTGCTTCTAGTATGGTGGTCAAATTCGACGGATTTATGCGTTGCATATTTACCCTACTTAAGTTAATTGTCGGCTTGGTAATGGTATGCCCACTCACCATAGGTTTTACAACACCCCTCGCTGGGGATTTCGTAGATAACCTTCTGTATGAATCTCTGTCTGTAAAATTGAAACAATGCATTGTAAATAATAGAAGATAAAACACTTATAACACTTTAAACAAAAGACTTTTAGAACGTACTTCCAGCAGAATTACATGATAGCCGAAAATCTGCATTTGAAGAAGCTACAAATTGCTGGCAGGAAGAAATTGTGTTGGTGACATAACCAGACATTGTAACTATCATTTTCAATATTTCCTTAGCATTTGTTAACACATCGGATATAACATGCTGCAAGAAAATATTTGTTGTTATTTTAAGAATATATATCTTCCTGTTCTAAGAAACCGATCCACTTCAATTCACTTACATCACGTTTACTACACGCTTGACCTAGGTCTTGAACTTCAGCCACTAAAGCTACATTTCTGGAAAATAACAATTGGTTCTCCTGTTTTTCCTTAGATAGAGCCCTTGCAAGAGAACTATTGTTGCTTTTCAGTTTCTGATAGGCTGAGTAACACAAACAACAATTAGTTGATAAAACAACATCGGATAAATTACTTGATAAACAACTTATGCAACTCTGTAATTAAAATAAACAAACAGAGCCAGAAGACAGTAAAGAATTGTGGCATTGCAGCGATAATACTCACATGGCTTATAAAACTTGGTTTTGGAAAAGTTCTTCAGACATTGAGTTCTCTTGGTGAGCAAAGTTGCTCGCTTGACTTTTCGATGATTTGGTATGTGCGGCATCTTCCATCTATCACTTTCAGTCTCAACAGGAAGAGAATGGACCGATGATCAGTCGAACACAAAACGGTTCACCAAATTTCACCCTCTACACTCAAAGCCGCATTCAAGGAATTTCTATGAGCTTGGCCCATATAAATTCCAATGCAATACCGACCACTCTGGTACAACACAGAAAAGTCTCTGGAAAATAGGAGGCAAAGGATTGTGATATTTACAAAATTAATTAAACACAAATTGTTAACTATCTGCGACTTACGAAACAGTGGTGTTTTAGAAATCGTCGAAAAGCACGTTCTTTATCGATGTCTGGGTTGAACAGAAACTGATTGATCTGTTTTATCGAGCTATCACACTTGTGTTCCCCCGCTGATTTGGCAATGAATGAAAGACTACGGCTCCGCCATTACAAAACAGTTTCTGTTAAAGAACCGTTGCAGGGCGCGCTTTGATCCCTCTACGATAGATCGATCCGCATAATATATCGATACACCGCAGCCATTTGTAAAATCTGCCTTTCCCTTCGTAAGGCGCCATTATTGAAAATTTCTTGCATCACTCGCACCACTGGTTCGTGTTCCTTTATTTTTGCCAATTTTATATTAAATCATCGTATTTCTTGACAAGTTCATTTAATTAACCCTGATCAAATTATTTTCATAGTGTACGATGTTAGATATTTGTTTGCAGTGTCTTTCTCACAGATCTCGTTCTACTCAGTTTCCATTGTATGTTCTACAGTGAAAATCGGACACAAAGTCTGTTTGAATGGAGTGTGGAGCGTCAGATGTTGTGCAGTAGTCGATGTCTCGTTCTAACCGATGTCATTGCATTCGATTTTCACTGTGCCACTACCCCAGACACCGCGATCAACATCAACCCGCATGCTTTGAATGGACTTCCGGCTTACAGCAACCACCACAGACGCCAATTTCAATATGGGAGGCACGATGTGCACCGAGGAAAAGGTTTGTCGAAATGGTTTGTAGGATAGGAACAATGAGACTTTAACGTAAGTTAACAAAAGTGCAGTTCCATTTCTTTTCAAACAAAACTATGTACACATTCTTTGTACATAAATCGATTCTTCTGAATATTCTGCGTAAAATGTATTAGGGTAACATATTATACTGTGCAATGTACCGGTAGCGGTGGTATAAACTTTGGCTGCATTGTGGGAGTGAGAAAGCTAATTTCTTCTTCCTCAATTATTCCCGGCCCCGAGAGATTGGTCTTGGTAATCATCAAGTGCTCCAGAATGCGTAAGAAAATGAAATGTCTCAAAAGACAAAATATGGTAATGTATTGAAGAATAAGTATCCGTTCACAGACACACTTTAAAGCGGTACACGTACTGTCAAAGTCCAGAGAATCTTGCAGTTGATATTGTTGACAAGCATGGCAATATTTTTGCAGCTGGAAAAGTCCGGACTGTGGCTACGAAGACATTTTTCTCGTCGCCGATCTGACTAATATTATCTTCGTTCTAAGGTCATACAAAGCAACCATATCCTACTTCACCGTAGTCCATGTAAAACTGCAGTCCCCATTTCTGTGTTGTTTACCCATCCAGCTCAAAGTCAACACGCGCAGCTGCTGTTTACTCTTCAATTCGCAACGATGAAGAGTGAACGGTGTAATTCGAAGTTTGTCGGTGTACTCCGTTTCTCCGACACGATATCATTATTTCTACATGGTAACGATTCCGAGCGATCGGCGGCCGGTACTTATTGTTAGATCGACAATTGGCATCGTTACATTCGAGCTGGGAAAATCGAAACACTGTACTTTGTCGAGTTCGGCGTCCAACGTCGTCTCCAATAGAAGTTATACGTCCTCGTTGTCGATGACATCACATTGTAAAGAGCGAATCGTCGCAGTCGATGCAATCGGGGTATCACCAGACGTGCGTGTACAATTCATAAACGAGCCTCATTGTCTATGCAAATTTGATAATTCGCTCCCCGGCATACTTTTTCTCATGCCTCTCAACCCTCCCCTCGAATACGATTCACTTTAGCAGAGTCGTTAACCATTGTGAGCCGTAACTGGGAAACAACTTCGTTACATACACAGTGTACTCTACCGATCTTACCCCGTTCGCTCAATATTATCACAGAACAATAGCATAGTTGACATCTATTCCGTACTCGAAGCTTCGAAGGGATGGCCAAGGACTTCTTCGAGCATCGTTACTTTGTCATGAATAAGCGTCTCATGTCGCAAATCGGCACGTGGCCATTCGAGAACGCTCGTACGGCAATACTGAAGCGAGTTTGCTATTCCACGATAATGATCAGTCAATTCATACCCGAGGTTGGTGTCGCGAGTAGGATGGCGGTACGCGTAGACTTTAGCAAGTTGTTCTGCGCTTTGGTAATAAGAACTGTGTGCACCGGAAACTGCGTCCCGACTTGGGCAAGTGGGATTTTTCAAGTCTACCACTTCACTGCACTATATGTTTTAGTTTGCTCGTTTTATGTACACTGTATCGTAAGTAACTCGATTATCGTGAGTATCATTTCCTGAGTCTGGATATAGATGCCCGGTTAAAAGTTGGGACAACTCTACTGGTTTTAGATAAATTCAAATTGTTTATACCTATGTACGTCATTTTCTTGTTGCGAATATTAGTTTGGATTATTAAAAATGAACTATTCAGTTGAAAGTAAAACATTAGGCAAGGATATAAAAGACCAGTTGGTGGATCCAAACTCAGCCGATGGCAAAGGTGTACCAAGCAAGAGGGAGATTTTTGGGTTGCCACATGTGGATGCCAACAAAGATATGTACATGGATCGCAACAGATATACGTGTCAAAAATTGGAACGCGTTCATATAAAGTTTGGCACGCACTGATCTAAGCTCTATGTATAAATTACATTATAGTTTATACGTTTGACCGATCGTTGGCCCGACCCTATTGGGATCTTTACGATATTACCGACCATGTTTGCCCGCATAATCGTTTTCATAAAATGGTATAACATTGTTCTACAACCGAAAATGGTATTTCGCTTACCTCACTTGCGAGTATTACTGACATGGAGAACATCGGATCGAAGTTTAATGTATATACACACTCGACAGGCGGAAAGACTACTGCAACACATGCAGAACGATTGGCAGAGCTTGATGAGACCAGCGGAAACAACGATTATGGAAAGTTACGGGGAATTTGGAAGGAAAATTGTAATGTGGTACACATGTGAGTCGATCATTCGTTCAATAATGCTTTCTTATTTCAATCTTGTCATCGTTTCGCTCTTTACCCCAGGTTACATATATTCTTGCATGTCCCTCTACACACTCTTACCCCTAAGTCCCATTATTCAAGACTTCCTGAGTCCTTTGAACGAGTCTCGACAAAAAAAATCTCTCTTCGACGCCGAGTACTTTCTTGATCCGGATAAGTATTATTATCATATATTGTGTCACTCTGTTGTTACGACTTTGACTTACATCACAGTAATAGTGGCTGTTGATTCGATGTACATGGTGTATGGAAATCATGCGTGTTCTCAGTTTGCAGTTGCATGGTAAGTCACGATAACGTTCGCCAAAGGGGTATATTGAGCATTTACATGTGTTTTAGTGATCGTTTAGAAAATACCTTTGAACCTAAGTATGGACAAAAGATTGAACATAATATTGTGCAGCAGTGCAACGTGTACGACAACGTTGTTGAGATTATAAAAAAGCATAAAAGAGCCATACAGTTAGTATACGCCGTTAAACTTTGTTTCTCGTTTCAAGTTAAGCTTTACGGTATCAGTATTGAATGCCTACTTTTACAAGGTTCGTCACGTTCATCGAGTCCGCATTCAAAGTATCTATGCTGCTGCAAGTGATGACGTCTGTACTCGCGATGAGCGTTACAGGAGTGTTAGTAAGTGTAATCTTCGATTCATGACTATACCTCCGTCAGTGGCATTGCATTTGTTTTAGACACTGCTGCATCTGGACCACGTAGAAGACGCTCTAAGACACGGTACGTTTGCTTTAGGTCAAGCCTGTCATCTCTTCTTCCTCAGCTATCCAGGACAAAGAGTGATTGATCATAGTGGTAGAATCTTCGAAAGCACGTAAGGCAGGTGTATAGGCAACCTTGCTTCGTTTGTTTTTTAACGAATGTTACTTTGTAGTTATACGTCGTATTGGTACACCTGCTCCATGAGGACGAAAACCCTACTCCGTTTGACACTGCTGAGAAGTATGACGCCGTGTGTCTTCACAGCCGGCAAAGTTTTGGTCTTGTCGATGGAAACTTTTCTCTCGGTAGACTCAACAATGAATCCGACACTGATCAATTATCGGCTTATTGAACTAATTATTTTTTTCATCAAACCGCTTATAGATCATGCAAACCGCGATGTCCTATTTCACGGTTCTATCGTCGGTGTAACAATCGCAGTCAAGATCGGTGAAACAAAAGACACATACGAGGAAGAGGGACAGATACAACAATTCGTGTACCTTTCAAAGAAAAATGTATTTATCATAAAACTTGAAAAAACAGTCCTCTTTACGATCGACCAGGGATAAAAGAAAAGGAGATAAAAAAAAGAAGAGATAGCCATGAAAGTTATTGCAAACAATGCAAGGGAAAAATAAAACGATAAGAGCCGGTCTCAGAATTTATATAATTATTATTCTCTCTTGGAAGACGACTTTAACCACACTGGGATCCCTATCGCTCTTTTTCCCCCTTATTCACTGGCATACAAAGCCGACTCGACTCTTCGATATTATTATTCGCTAGCGATAGCAATCTCACGGTTCTCGAGTGTTCCAACATTGATCCGTCGAGGATGTTGGGTACTAATGGAAAAACTGCAGTGCCCATTTCTTTGTTGTTCAACCATCAGCTTATTGTATGCAATAACTTCCCTCCGTCACTTCATACTTGCAAAATTTCAATCGCCGGCACTATAAAACCAAAGTAAACTTGCACACCTGCTGTTTGCACTTCGATTTGCAACGATGAAGAGTGAACGGTGTAATTCAAAGTCTGTCGATGTACTCTATTTCTGCGGCACGATATCATTAGCTCTACATGGTATCGCTTCCTAGAGATCGACGGCCGTTAGATCAAGAATTGACATCGTTACATTCGAGCTGGGATAATCGAAACACTGTACTTTGTCGAGTACAGTTTCCGACGTCGTCTGCAATGGAAATTGCGTCCTTGTTGATGATGACATGACGTTGTAAAGGAAGAGTCGTCGCAGTCGATGCAATCGAGGTATCATCAGACGTGCGTGTACAACTCATACGCGGGCGTCATTGTCTATGCAAATTTGATAATTCGCTCTCCAGTAGACATGTTCTCATGCTTCCCAACCCTCCCCTGGAATACGATTGACTTTAGCAGAGTCCTTAAACGTGGTAAACCGTAAGTGGGAAGAGTTTCGTTACGTATACAGTATACTCTACCGACCGTAACATGTTCGCTCAACATTGTTACAGGGTAATACTATAGTTGACATCTATACCGTACTCGAAGGTTCGAAGGGATGGACGTGGACATCTTCGAACATCGTTACTTCGTTCTCAATAAACGTCTGATGTCGCGAATCGGCACGTGGCCGTTCCAGGACGCTCGTTCTGCCAAACTGAAGCGAATTTTCTATTTGACGATAATGATCAGTCAATTCATACCCGAGGTTGGTGTCGCGAGTACGACGATAGTACGTGTAGACGTTAGCAAATTGTTCCGTGCTTTGTTAATAAAAAAACTATGTGCACCGAAAACTGTGTCCCTACTTGGGCAAGACTGATTTCTCAAATCTACCACTTCAGGACACAATATGTTTTCACTTACACGTTTTATGTACACTGTATCGTAAGTATATCATGAGTATCGTTTCCTGAGTCTAGATATACGTTCTCGGTTAAAAGTTTGGAAACCTCTACCGGTTTTACATCAACTCCAATTGTTCATACCTATGTACGTAATGTTCTTGTTGCAAATATTTTCTTGGATCACTACAAATGACTGAAGTAAAACATTAGCCAAGGATATACAAGACCTGTTGGCCGATCCAAACTTATGGCCGATGATCTAGGTGTACCAAGCAAGAATGAAACTCCTGGGCTGCGACACTTGGAGACCAACAAAGATATGTACACGGATCGCAACAAATATACGTGTCAAAAATTGGAGCGTGCTGATATAAAGTTTGGGACGCACCTGTTTAAGCTCTATGTATAAATTACATTTTAGTTTATACGTTTGACCGATCGTTGGCCCGATCCGATTGGGATCTTTACGATATTGCCGACCATGGGTATCCGTGTACTTGTTTTCATAAAATGGTACAACATTGTTCTGCAACCAAAAGCGGTATGTTTTTCACTTTTCCCACTTGCGAGTATGTATTACTAAAACATATGTAATACGTCTGATTGTGAATGGAATCAGTGAAGTTTAAAGGGTAACCGTTCGACAGACCCATAAACTACTGCAACACATGCAGGATGATTGGCAGAGTTTGAAGAGTCCAGCGGAAACAACAATTATGGACACTTACGGAGAATTTGGAAGAAAACTGGTAACGTGGTACACATGTGAGTCAATCGTTTACTGATTTATGCTACTTATGGCTTCTTTACTTCAACCTAGTCATCGCTTCGCTCGTTTCCCCAGATTACATATATTTTGTCGGGTTCGTTTACGCGCTCCTGCCTCTTAGTCCTATCTTTCAAGATCTTCTGATGCCTTTGAACGCGTCTCGACAAAAAAAACCTATCTTTGACGCCGAGTACTTTGTTGATCCGGATAAGTATTACTACCATATAGTATGTCATTCCATTGTTACGACTGCAACTTATGTCGCAGTAATAGTGGCTGTTGATTCGATGTACATGGTGTACGGAAATCACGCGTGTTCCCAGTTTGCAGTTACATGGTAAGTCGCGATAACATTCATGGAAAGGTATATCCAGCATCCATTTACGTGTGTTTTAGTGATCGTTTAGAAAATATCTTTCAATCTAACAATAAGAATGGAAAAAAGATTGGACATAATGTCGTAACGCAGTGCAACGTGTACGACAACGTTGTTGAGATTATCAAAAAGCATAAAAGAGCCATACAGTTAGTATACGCCGTTAAACTTTGTTTCTCGTTTCAAGTTAAGCTTTACGGTATCAGTATTGAATGCCTACTTTTACAAGGTTCGTCACGTTCATCGATTCCGCTTTCAAAGCATCTATGCTGCTGCAAGTGATGGCATGTGTGCTCGCGATGAGCGTTACAGGAGTGTTAGTAAGTGTAATCTTCGACTGATAACTTACCTCTGTCAATGGCACTGCACTTATTTTAGACACTATTGCATCTGGACAGCCTAGACGACGCCCTGAGGTTCGGTACGTTTGCTTTAGGTCAAGCTTGCCATCTCTTCTTTCTCAACCATCCAGGACAAAGAGTGATCGATCATAGTGGTAGAATCTTCGAAAGCACGTAAGGAAGCTGTATAGACAATTTTGCTTCATTTCTTTAACCACAATGTTACTCAAAGTTATAAGTCGTATTGGTATACCTGCTCAATGAGGACGAAGAGGCTACTGCGTTTGACACTGCTGAGAAGCATAACGCCGTGTGTCTTTACAGCCGGCAAAGTTTGCGTCATGTCGATGGCAACTTTCCTCTCGGTAGACATAACAATGCTTGAAACACTCAACAATTATCGGCTTAACGAACTAATTAATTTTTTCATCGAACCGTTCGTAGGTCATCCAAACTACGATGTCGTATTTCACGGTCCTATCGTCGGTGTAAGAATCGTAGTCACGATCGGCTGAGCAAAGGACTCACACAGACACACACAGAGACGAGGAAGAGAGGCAGCAATTCATGTACCTTTCAATGGAAAATTTATTTATCAGAAAACTTGAAAAAACAGTCCATTTACGATCGACCAAGGCTCCAATAAAAGAAAAGGAGAGGAAAGAAAAGAAGAGGTAGAGATGAAAGTTATTGCAAACAATGCGAGGGAAAAATAAAACGATAAGAGCCAGTCTCAAAATTTATATAATAATTATTCCTATCGCACTTTTTTCCCCTTATTCACTGCTATACAAAGCCGACTCGACTCTTCGATATTATTATTCGCTAGCGATAGCAATCTCATGCTTATCGAGTGTTCGAACTTTTATCCGTCGTGGCTGTTGGACACTGATGGTGTTGGAGTTATTCTTTGTAGCGTCGCTGTGATTTAGGGTTGTGGTTCGTTATTACTACTCGGGGGTACTATATGTCCTTCTAACACAGTCGCAACTCACTTAAGTCAAAGTGGTCGCTGAAAAACTGGTATCACCGTTTCTATTTTGTTCAATCATCAGCTTATTTTATGCAATAAGCTCCCTCTGTCACTTCATACTTGCAAAATTTCAATCGCCGGCACTATAAAACCAAAGTAAACTTACACAGCTGCTGTTTGCTCTTCGATTCGCAACGATGAAGAGTGAACTGTGTAATTCAAAGTCTGTCGATGTACCCTATTCCTGCGGCAGGATATCATTAGCTCTACATGGTATCGATTCCTAGAGATCGACGGCCAGTACTTACCGTTTACCGTTAGATCAAAAATTGACATCGTTACATTCGAACTGGAAAAATCGACACACTGTACTTTGTCGAGTACAGTTTCCAACATCTTCAACGGAAATTACGTTTCTGTTGATGATGACATGACGTTGTAACGGAAGGGTTGTCGCAGTCGATGCACTCGAGGTATCATCAGACTTGCCTGTACAACTCGTAAACGGGCGTCATTGTCTATGTAAATTTGATAATTGGCTCTCCGGTAGACATTTCCTCATGCTTTCCAACCCTGCCCTGGAATACGAGTCACTTTACCAGAGTCGTTAAACGTGGTAAACCGTAAGTGGAAAAGAGTTTCGTTACGTATAGGGTATACTCTACCGACTGTACTCTGTTCGCTCAACATTATTACAGGATAATACCATAGTCGACATCTATACTGTACTCAAAGGTTCGAAGAGATGGACGAGGACTTCTTCGAACATCGTTACTTCGTTCTCAATAAACGTCAACTGTCGCGAGTCGGCACGTGGCCGTTCGAGGACGCTCGTTCTTCCAAAATGAAGCGAGTTATCTATTTGACGATAATGATCAGTCAATGCATACCCGAGGTTGGTGTCGCGAGTGCGACGATGGTACGTGTAGACGTTAGCAAATTGTTCCGTGCTTTGTTAGTAAAAAAACAGTGTGCACCGAAAACTGTGCCTACTTGGG
This sequence comes from Priocnemis perturbator, assembly GCA_963942575.1. Lineage (NCBI taxonomy): Eukaryota > Metazoa > Arthropoda > Insecta > Hymenoptera > Pompilidae > Priocnemis > Priocnemis perturbator. The sequence goes on along the minus strand of OZ012655.1, from coordinate 11,034,879 downwards.
CAAGATTGATTTTTAAAATCTACCAGCCCTGCACACAATATGTTTTCATTTAGACGTTTTATGTACACTGTATCGTAAGTATATCATGAGTATCGTTTCCTGAGTCTGGATATACGTTCTTGCGAGTTCTTCTCTGCGAGACTTGGAGGCCAACAAAGATATGTTCACGGATCGCAACAGATATACGTGTCAAAAATTGGAACGTGTTCATATAAAGTTTGGCACGCACTGATCTAAGCTCTATGTCTAAATTACATTTTAGTTTATACGTTTGATCGATCGTTGGCCCGATCCGATTGCAATCTTTGCGATATTATCGAACATGGGTATCCGTTCAATTATTTTCGTAAAATGGTACAACGTTGTTCTGCAACCAAAAGCGGTATGTTTTTCACTTTTCCCACTTGCGAGTATGTATTACTAAACATGTAATACGTCTGAGTGGAATCAGTGACGTTTAACGGGTAACGTTACACAGACCCATAGACTACTGCAACATATGCAGGATGATTGGCAGAGTTTGAAGAGAACAGCGGAAACAAGAATTATGGACAGTTACGGAGAATTTGGAAGAAAAATGGTAACATGGTACTCATGTGAGTTTATTGTTCACTCACTTATGCCACTTATGGCTTTTTTACTTCAACTTAGTTATCGTTCTGCCCTTTTCCCCAGATTACATATATTTTGTCGGGTTGTCTTATGCACTCCTGCCTCTTAGTCCCATCTTTCAAGACTTTTTGAAGCCTTTGAACGAGTCTCGACAAAAAAAACTTCCCTTTGACGCCGAGTACTTTGTTGATCCGGATAAGTATTACTATCATATAGTATGTCATTCCTTTGTTACGACTGCAGCTTATGTCATAGTAATAGCGGCTGTTGATTCGATGTACATGGTGTACGCAAATCACGCGTGTTCCCAATTTGCAATTGCATGGTAAGTCGCGATAACATTCATTTAAAGGGTATATTGAGCATTTACGTGTTTTAGTGATCGTTTAGAAAATATCTTTGAATCTAATAATAATAACTATGGAAAAAAGATTGGACATAATATTGTAACGCAGTGCAACGTGTACGACGACGTTGTCGATATTATCAAAAAGCATAAAAGAGCTATACAGTTAGTATACGCAGTTAAACTTTGATCTTCTTTTTAAGTGAAACTTTACGGTATCAGTATTGAATGCCTACTTTTGTAAGGTTCGTCACGTTCATCGAGTCCGCTTTCAAAGCATCTATGCTGCTGCAGGTGATGTTATGTGTGCTTGCGATGAGCGTTACAGGAGTGTTAGTAAGTGTAATCTTCGACTGGTAACTTTACCTCTATCAGTGGAACTGCACTCATTTTAGACACTATTGCATCTGGACAACCTAGACGACGTCCTGAGGTTCGGTTCGCTTGCCTTAGGTCAAGCTTGCCATCTCTTCTTTCTCAACCATCCAGGACAAAGAGTAATCGATCATAGTGGTAGAGTCTTCGAAAGCACGTAAGGCAGCTGTATAGACAATCGTGCTTCATTTGTTTAACGACGATATTACTTAAAGTTATACGTCATATTGGTATACCTGCTCAACGAGGACGAAAACGCTACTGCGTTTGACACTGCTAAGAAGCATAACGCCGTGTGTCTTCACAGCCGGCAAAGTTTGCGTCATGTCGATGGCAACTTTCCTCTCGGTAGACATAACAATGCTTGAAGCACTCACCAATTATCGGCTTAACGAACTAATTAATTTTTTATTCGAACCGTTCGTAGGTCATCCAAACTACGATGTCGTATTTCACGGTTCTATCGTCGGTGTAAGAATCGTAGTCAAGATCAGCTAAGCAAAGGACACACACACTCACACACACACAGAGAGACGAGGAAGAGAGGCAGCAGTTCATGTACCTTTCAATGGAGAATTTATTTGTCATGAAACTTGAAAAAACAGTCCATTTACGATCGACCAAGGCTCCAATAAAAGAAAAGGAGAGAAAACAAAAGAAGAGGTAGAGGTGAATGTTATTGCAAACAATGCGAGGGAAAAATAAAACGATAAGAGCCAGTCTCTAAATTTATATAATAATTATTCCTATCACTCCTTTTTCCCCTTAATCACTGCTGTACAAAGCCGACTCGACTCTTCGATATTATTATTCGCTAGCGATAGCAATCTCATGCTTATCGAGTGTTCGAACTTTTATCCGTCGTGGCTGTTGGACACTGATGATGTTGGAGTTATTCTTTGCAGCGTCGCTGTGATTTAGGGTTGTGGTTCGTTATTACTACTCGGGGGTACTATATGTCCTTCTAACACAGTCGCAACTCACTTAAGTCAAAGTGGTCGCTGAAAAACTGGTATCACCGTTTCTATTTTGTTCAATCATCAGCTTATTTTATGCAATAAGCTCCCTCTGTCACTTCATACTTGCAAAATTTCAATCGCCCGCACTATAAAACCAAAGTAAACTTACACAGCTGCTGTTTGGTCTTCGATTCGCAACGATGAAGAGTGAACTGTGTAATTCAAAGTCTGTCGATGTACCCTATTCCTGCGGCATGATATCATTAGCTCTACATGATATCGATTCCTAGAGATCGACGGCCAGTACTTACCGTTTACCGTTAGATCAAAAATTGACATCGTTACATTCGAGCTGGAAAAATCGACACAGTGTACTTTGTCGAGTACAGTTTCCAACATCTTCAACGGAAATTACGTTTCTGTTGATGATGACATGACGTTGTAACGGAAGGGTTGTCGCAGTCGATGCAATCGAGGTATCATCAGACGTGCGTGTACAACTCATAAGCGGGCGTCATTGTCTATGCAAATTTGATAATTGGCTCTCCGCTAGACATTTTCTCATGCTTTCCAACCCTGCCCTGGAATACGATTCACTTTACCAGACTCGTTAAACGTGGTAAACCGCAAGTGGAAAAGAGTTTCGTTACGTATAGGGTATACTCTACCGCCTGTACTCTGTTCGCTCAACATTATTACAGGATAAGACCATAGTCGACATCTATACTGTACTTAAAGGTCCGAAGGGATGGACGGGGACTTCTTCGAACATCGTTACTTCGTTCTCAATAAACGTCAACTGACGCGAGTCGGCACGTGGCCGTTCGAGGACGCTCGTTCTGCCAAACTGAAGCGAGTTATCTATTTGTCAATAATGATCAGTCAATGCATACCCGAGGTTGGTGTCGCGAGTACGACGATGATACGTGTAGACGTTAGCACATTGTTCCGTGCTTTGTTAGTAAAAAAAAACAGTGTGCACCGAAAACTGTGCCTACTTGGGCAAGATTGATTTTTAAAAACTACCCCCTCAGCACACAATATGTTTTCATTTACACGTTTTATGTACACTGTATCGTAAGTATATCATGAGTATCGTTTCCTGAGTCTGGATATACGTTCTCGGTTAAAAGTTTGGAAAACTCTACTGGTTTTACATCAACTCCATTTGTTCATACCTATGTACGTAGTGTTCTTGTTGCAAATATTTTCTTGGATCGCTACAAATGACTGAAGTAAAACATTAGCCAAGGGTACACAAGACCTGTCGGCCGATCCAAACTTATGATCGATGATCTAGAATATCTAGATTTAGATGTATCAAGCAAGAATGAACTCCTGGGTTGCGAGTCTTGGAGGCCAATAAAGATATGTACACGGATCGCAACAGATATACGTGTCAAAAATTGGAACGTGTTCATATAAAGTTTGGCACGCACTAATCTAAGCTCTATGTCTAAATTACATTTTAGTTTATACGTTTGGCCGATCGTTGGCCCGATCCGATTGCAATCTTTGTGATATTTTCGAACATGTGTGTCCGTTCAGTTATTATCATAAAATGGTACAACCTTGTTCTGCAACCAAAAGCGGTATGTTTTTCACTTTTCCCACTTGCGAGTATGTATTACTAAACATGTAATAAGTCTGAGTGGAATCAATGAAGTTTAACGGGTAACGTTACACAGACCCATAGACTACTGCAACATATGCAGGATGATTGGAAGAGTTTGAAGAGAACAGCGGAAACAAGAATTATGGATAGTTACGGAGAATTTGGAAGAAAAATGGTAACATCGTACTCATGTGAGTCGATTGTTCACTCACTTATGCCAGTTATGGATTTTTTACTTTAACCTAGTTATCGTTCTGCCCTTTTCCCCAGATTTCGTATATTTGGTCGGGTTGTGTTATTCGTTCCTGCCTCTTAGTCCCATCTTGCAAGACTTTTTGAAGCCTTTAAACGAGTCTCGAGAGAGAAAACTTCCCTTTGACGCCGAGTACTTTGTTGATCCGGATAAGTATTACTATCATATAGTATGTCATTCCATTGTTACGACTGCAACTTATTCCATAGTAATAGTGGCTCTTGATTCGATGTACATGGTGTTCGCAAATCACGCGTGTTCCCAGTTTGCAATTGCATGGTAAGTCGCGATAACATTCATTAAAAGGGTATATTGAGCATTTACGTGTTTTAGTGATCGTTTAGAAAATATCTCTGAATCTAATAATAATAACTATGGAAATGAGATTGGAGATAATATTGTAACGCAGTGCAGCGTGTATGACGACGTTGTCGATATTATCAAAAAGCATAAAAGAGCTATACAGTTAGTATACGCAGTTAAACTCTGATCCTCTTTTTAAGTGAAACTTTACAGTATCAGTATTGAATGCCTACTTTTGTAAGGTTCGTCACGTTCATCGAGTCCGCTTTCAAAGCCTCTATGCTGGTGCAACTGATGATATGTGTGATCGCGATGAGCGTTATAGGAGTGTTAGTAAGTGTAATCTTCGACTGGTAACTTTACCTCTATCAGTGGCACTGCACTTATTTTAGACACTATTGCATATGGACAACCTAGACGACGTCCTTAGGTTCGGTTCGCTTGGTTTATGTCAAGTTTGCCATCTCTTCTTTCTCAACCATTCAGGACAAAGAGTAATCGATCATAGTGGTAGAGTCTTCGAAAGCACGTAAGGCAGCTGTATAGACAATCGTGCTTCATTTGTTTAACAACGATATTTCTTAAAGTTATACGTCATATTGGTATACCTGCTCACCGAGGACGAAAATGCTGCTGCGTTTGACAATGCTGAGAAGTATAACGCCGTGTTTCTTCACAGCCGGCAAAGTTTGCATCATGTCGATGGCAACTTTCCTCTCGGTAGACATAACAATGCTTGAAACACTCAACAATTATCGGCTTAACGAATTAATTTTTTCATCGAACCGTTCGTAGATCATCCAAACTGCGATGTCGTATTTCACGGTTCTATCGTCGGTGTAACAAGCGTAGTCAAGTTCAGCTCAGCAAAGGACACACACACACACTCGCACACACACACAGAGGGACGAGGAAGAGAGGCAGCAATTCATGTACCTTTCAAAGGAAAATTTATTTATCATAAAACTTGAAGAAAAAACCCTCTTTACGATCGGCATTAGGCTCCGACAAAAGAAAAGGAGAGAAAAAAAAAAGAAGAAGAGATAGAAATGAAAGTTATTGCAAACAATTCAAGGGAAGAATAAAACGATAAGAGCCGGACTCAGAATTGATATAATAATTATTCCTTCTTGGAAGCCACAGCCTGCTTGGCCTGATGAGCCTGCAACACGGCCACGGCCTCCTCGACCTTGGCTTTCAGCGATTCGTTATGCTCCAGCATGTGTAGGAGCTCCGAGTTGTCGATCTCAAGCAACATGCCGGTGATCTTTCCGGTGAGTTGCGGATACATGCACTGAATCAGTGGGAAGAGTCGTTCTCCCAGCATCTGTTTCTGCTCTTGCGGGGGAGCAGCTGCCAGCATCGACGGGGTCAGGGGTTCCTGGCCTTGAATGTGTACAGCCTGCTGCACCGGGGCAGGAGCGGACATGGCCATCGCTTGTGCGGGTGGATTGCGCACGGTCGCCGTGTACTTGTAGTTCGACGGACGACTCTGTGGCGAGACGCCCACCGCCGGGCCCGCCATCGAACGGCCTTGCATGTTGGCGCCACCGACGGCTTGTTGACCTATGGAATGAAACGAGGTAAGATAAGCGACGTGTGCGCGTGATGCGGGGGACGAATAGGAAGAAGATGCCGTGGTACCTGTGATGGGTCTCGCGGATAGAGCGTTACGCATAGTGCCGGCCTGAGCGGCAGGCGCACGCGGTGCCGGTCTGAACGGACCCTGCATTGTCGCGAATCCGGAGCTGCCGGTCTGCGCGTTCGGCCGCACCTGATTCGGCTGCGCGTTCCAGCGCGGGGTCGCGCGGATCTGCGCCATTTGCGCTGGCCCATAGAACCGTTGCGGTTGGGCGATCGTCGGCACGAAATAGTTGGCAGGGTTGCCTGGCTGGAATATCTGGCCCATCTGCTGGATGCGCATGTTCGCCATACGCTGTATGTACTGCGAGGCGAGGTGGGCCTTGCGGTCCTCTTTGCGCTGCGCGAGGGCCACGTAGAGCGGCTTCGAGCCGACTATGCGGCCATTCATCTCGGTGACGGCCTTCGTCGCCTCCTCGGGTGCCGAGAAGCAGACGAAGCCGAAACCCTTGCTACGCCCGTCCTCCATCATCACCTTCGCGGAAGTGATCGTACCGAAGGGCGTGAACTCCTTGCGCAGACGGTCGTCGTCGATGGTGTCGTCGAGATTTTTCACATACAGGTTCACGCCCTGATAACGATTAAGTCGCTCGATCTTCAGCTGCTCGAACTTCCGCTTCAGCTCCTGTTGACGCTCGGCCTTCTTCTGCGCGCGACCGACGTACATGCATTTGCCCTCGGCGACCTCCTTGCCGTTCAACTCCAAGACCGCCTGCTCGGCGGCGTCTGGGTCCTCGAACGCGACAAAGCCGAAGCCTCGGGACTTGCCGTCGTCCTTGCTCATCACCTTGTGGCTCGTGATGGTCCCGTACTTCTCGAACATCTCCTTCAGTTTATCGTCGGTCATGTCCTCGCCGAAGTTCTTCACGTAGACATTCGTGAAGAGCTTGGCCTTCTCGCCCAGCTCCTTTTCGCGTTCCTTGCGGGGAATGAATTTGCCGACGTACACCTGCAACAACGTATCAACGTCAGCGACACACCGTTCACCTTTCGCTCGCGATTAAAATTCCGCCACCCGCTCACCTTCTTTCCATTCAGCAACATGCCGTTTACTTTATCGATGGATTTGTTAGCCGCCTCTTCCGTCTCGAAGTGGACAAAGCCGTAACCCTTCGACGCGCCGGATTCGTCCTGCGCGACTTTGCAACTGAGTATGTTACCGAAAGCGGAGAATGTATCGTACATCGCTTTATTGTCTATATTTTTGTCTAGGTTCTTAATGAATACGTTTCCAACGCCGGACTTCCGCAGGGAAGGGTCGCGCTGGGACCACATTATCCGTATGGGCCGACCCTTTATCATGTCGAAGTTCATGGTGTCGAGCGCACGTTCGGCTGCAAAGAGAGGGGCAAAAAAGCAGAAAACACGCATGGTCAGAGAGCATGTACGCAAAAACGTCGCAGGTACGTTCCGCCGCGTGTATGCGCGTCCTGTGCATCGTCATCGCCCCGTCTCGCGTCGTCGCAATAGGCGTGTGCGATCGCACACCACGCGCGAGTCATCGCGCGCCGATCGAAGGCAGCGAGGGGGGCAACACGCATCGACGATGAGGCTCTCGCGCTAACAGATGTTTTTCGCGAGCCGAGGCGCGTTTGCAAACGACCGCGACAATTGCGTTCGATCGCGCAAATCTTATCTGGTCATGACGAGCGGTGCAAGAGAGGGGAGGGGAGGGCAGGGTGGAGGGGTACTGTCGGAAGACCGAATTCGGGGAACAAAAGAGGGCCAGGGAGGAGGGGAAGGCACGCGTTGCTCGCCAACCGTCAACCGTTATCTGGTTCCTCTCGGGCCATCGCAGGGAAATCCAATATGGTGGCGTTATACAATGGCCAGCACGTGTCAAGCGAGCGAGCACGATGGCCGACCAGCGCGACACGTTTCGGCCTGCCGATACGCGCGGCCACATGTTCTAATTAGGTACAAGCAGTGGTTAGCAGTACTCACCGTCAGCCGGCTGTTGGAAATTAACGTATGCATAGCCGAGCGAGCGTCTGGTGATAACGTCGCGACAAACGCGTATCGAGAGTACGGGGCCAGCCGACGAGAACTTCTCGAACAGCATCGCCTCGGTGATTTCGTTGTGCAGGTCGCCCACGTAGAGCGAGGCCATCGGATAATTTGGAGCTCCCGGATTCATCTTGGCCAACGAATTTTGCACGGCTTCCGTCGATTAATCACCCAGCAGCGGGGCGGCGAACGTTAACAGAATATTGGAGTCGGGCTTTCCTTCGGTCTCCCCTCTGTTGGTTCCCTTCAATATGGCTTGCTCTCTTCCAAACCACGTTCCGCTTCTTCGTAATCGTGCTACGATCACCTTATTTTTTTGCCACACTTTACTTATGTTTCGCGGTTTTCGACTACGGTTTTACGATTTTTTTGGTTTGAGGTTTTTTAGAGTTTTTTATATTTTTTTTGTGTTTTTTTGTAGAAGAGTTATTTCACGAATGAAGGTGGGTTGTGTGACCTATTTTGTGGAAAAAGGAGACACAACCACACGTGAACACAACTCTACTCTTAATGAGGAAGAGGCGTCGAAAGTAGTCCTCTTTAAGCTTATATACCTGGCCGTGGAACGCACCTAACGACGCCGAGAAAGTAGTGCCGCGAACGTGCGGTGGCGCCGTTGACGGTGGAACTTTGAAGAATATTGGCGGATTCGTAATCGCGTTTACATAGCATGGCTTTTCTAAACCGGAGTTAAGTGAAAACGTGGCCGGACGACCAATTTTTGTCCAGTTTCATGAGAATTGAGCTGCCTGATGTTACTAGCACTGCACCACTTCATCCCAGTGATAGCAGATCTGGCACGAAAACACCGTTGGTGTTTTTTGGGTGGGGGAAACCTCGGCAAGTGTGCGTGCGTGTCCGTGAGAGCTGCGCGCGTCGTTTCTCGCCGAATCGCGCTCGGCTTTGAGAGAAGGACGGAACCATGCTGCGTCCTCTTTCAACCAGCAACGCGCGTTGCGTCTTTGTTCGACATGCAGTCGCGGCGTCGCGTCTTCGTTCCGCACACAGGCCGGTGACAGTGGTGCCAGATTTCGCATAAGGCATCGCACGTACCATTGCGTTCTTTCAGCCGGAAGGCAAATCGGGCACCACCGCTGTGAGCAGAGCGCGATCCAGAGAAAAGTGAATCGAGCAGAGTTTGGGATTGACTCGTCGTACTCATCGTCGCTCGTCGACGCGGTTTTTGTTCGTTCGTTCGCGCCTAGCCATGGTTCAATTTTTTTTCACAGAATAATTTGTTTTTTTAATTATTCATCACACGGCATCAAACGATATTCATTTAAAAATATTTTATTACTTACTACGGATAGTTTTTAATATTTTGTCAGCGGAATAGATGTGTCGTATTGGTTTATAATAGATATGGGCAAAATATATATTTCATAAATTTTGGTTTCAGTAACATTAATCTTTCTGTGGTAGTAATAAATGAGAAAGTATATAATAAATGTCAATTATTGCGTATTATGCATTAACCGTGAAACAAGTAATAGGAGCACTTCTTGCACTAGAACGTTCTGAGGGATCGTACTAACACGCGATTTTAACACACGACAGCGTACGTCAGGAAGAATTTGCTTGACACGACGCGACGACGGTGCGAATGTTTTTATGAGTTGTTCTCTATGATTTGTTCTGCATGATTTCTTTTCTAAATAGAAGGTGATCAAATTGTGTATATATTCTAACAGTTCTCAGCAAGTCCCATCACATTGATTTGAGACGTTTTTCTTACTTCGCACGTTTAGTTTAAGAACGCTCTCCCCATTTCGTGAAAGAAAAAGTTGTTCGGTTGAAGGCAATTCACCGTTCATACTGTAATCCATATGTACGTCCATTGTCGCATTCTGCCCACGAAATGTCGCAACGTGCGTATTGTCAAAGAAGGCATGATAAAACAGGACAATAATAACAAAATCCCTGTGAATTGAAAACCGAAACTTTCATTGTGCCGCTCCCGACCGACCGCGGGTCGCAGTTGGACTAATTGAAATATCTGAAAAGTCTAACCATTCTTAGCACGTATTTCACGTACGTACTAGAAATGATTCCCCCGGAACTGTAACCGACTTTTCCAATGTCATTTATTCATCATTATGTACGATATGTATTACATTTAAATGCACATGTACAGGGTGCACAGGTTGTGATAGTTAGCTTTGTTCCTGTAAACGGTAAGTATTACACAAAATTATACAGGAAAGGGTTCGATGGGTTCGTAATATCTATATTCTACGAGACTTCATTCAATTCGAAAGTGCAACGCCGCACCCGACAAATGCAAATGCGTATGTAAGGTTTCTGTTTATAAAATTTAAGATACGTGGACTTCCACGCCACCCATGAGGTGCCACGACTAGCGCGTTCGGTTTTTTAACGTGGACCGTCGCCTATAGCCCTATTGTACCACATTTTATGATAATCATACAGCGTGCGGCAATACCTCTGTCCACTTTGAACGACGGAGATATTCAAGGTGGACAAAGTTATTGCCCCACGCTGTAGAATTAAGGGTTAGAAAAGAAATGAGAGGAATGTTTTTTTTTTTTTTGTTAATTTTATTTCATATTAATGTTGACATTGTATTTTTGTGTGGCGCCCCCCCCCCCCGCCGCTGGCGCCACCACACAAAAATGCTCTCATTTCTTTTCTAACCCTTACTTCTACAGCGTGGGGCAATAACTCTGTCCACCTTGAATATCTCCGTCGTTCAAAGTGGACAGAGGTAATGCCGCGCGCTGTATGATTATCATAAAATGTGGTACAATAGGGCTATAGGCGACGGTCCACGTTAAAAAACCGAACGCGCTAGTCGTGGCACCTCATGGGTGGCGTGGATGTCCACGTATCTTAAATTTTATAAACAGAAACCTTACATACGCATTTGCATTTGTCGGGCAGAGCCGGATCTAGGGCCTTAAACCCTTGAGGCAAAAGGCCAAATATGCGCCCCCATTTGCTAAATGTTTCCCTATAACTAAGCAAATAGAACAATTTAAAAAAGAATAATATTAAAATTGATTAAATTTCAAAACACAACATTAACTTCATAATTTTTTATTCTAACGGGTCCAATATTTAAAATTGCACTTTCCTTGCTTTAACTGAAGCAAATTCATCAATTACTGACTCATAATTGATAGTTTTACATAGATTGATAATGTTGCTATATTTGTTTCGTTTTGTTAAGCGCTCACGCAACTCTTATACTTAACAGAACGACATTTTTGCGCCCCTTGTATTTTAAACTTGAGGCAAGAGCCTCATTCGCCTCGCCCTTAATCCGGCTCTGTTGTCGGGTGCGGCGTTGCACTTTCGAATTGAATGAAGTCTCGTAGAATATAGATATTACGAACCCATCGAACCCTTTCCTGTATAATTTTGTGTAATACTTACCGTTTACAGGAACAAAGCTGACTATCACAACCTGTGCACCCTGTACATGTGCATTTAAATGTAATACATATCGTACATAATGATGAATAAATGACATTGGAAAAGTCGGTTACAGTTCCGGGGGAATCATTTCTAGTACGTACGTGAAATACGTGCTAAGAATGGTTAGACTTTTCAGATATTTCAATTAGTCCAACTGCGACCCGCGGTCGGTCGGGAGCGGCACAATGAAAGTTTCGGTTTTCAATTCACAGGGATTTTGTTATTATTGTCCTGTTTTATCATGCCTTCTTTGACAATACGCACGTTGCGACATTTCGTGGGCAGAATGCGACAATGGACGTACATATGGATTACAGTATGAACGGTGAATTGCCTTCAACCGAACAACTTTTTCTTTCACGAAATGGGGAGAGCGTTCTTAAACTAAACGTGCGAAGTAAGAAAAACGTTTCAAATCAATGTGATGGGACTTGCTGAGAACTGTTAGAATATATACACAATTTGATCACCTTCTATTTAGAAAAGAAATCATGCAGAACAAATCATAGAGAACAACTCATAAAAACATTCGCACCGTCGTCGCGTCGTGTCAAGCAAATTCTTCCTGACGTACGCTGTCGTGTGTTAAAATCGCGTGTTAGTACGATCCCTCAGAACGTTCTAGTGCAAGAAGTGCTCCTATTACTTGTTTCACGGTTAATGCATAATACGCAATAATTGACATTTATTATATACTTTCTCATTTATTACTACCACAGAAAGATTAATGTTACTGAAACCAAAATTTATGAAATATATATTTTGCCCATATCTATTATAAACCAATACGACACATCTATTCCGCTGACAAAATATTAAAAACTATCCGTAGTAAGTAATAAAATATTTTTAAATGAATATCGTTTGATGCCGTGTGATGAATAATTAAAAAAACAAATTATTCTGTGAAAAAAAATTGAACCATGGCTAGGCGCGAACGAACGAACAAAAACCGCGTCGACGAGCGACGATGAGTACGACGAGTCAATCCCAAACTCTGCTCGATTCACTTTTCTCTGGATCGCGCTCTGCTCACAGCGGTGGTGCCCGATTTGCCTTCCGGCTGAAAGAACGCAATGGTACGTGCGATGCCTTATGCGAAATCTGGCACCACTGTCACCGGCCTGTGTGCGGAACGAAGACGCGACGCCGCGACTGCATGTCGAACAAAGACGCAACGCGCGTTGCTGGTTGAAAGAGGACGCAGCATGGTTCCGTCCTTCTCTCAAAGCCGAGCGCGATTCGGCGAGAAACGACGCGCGCAGCTCTCACGGACACGCACGCACACTTGCCGAGGTTTCCCCCACCCAAAAAACACCAACGGTGTTTTCGTGCCAGATCTGCTATCACTGCTTCATCCTCATCCTATTCTCTATACGTCAATAGAGTTGGTGCCAAGAGGTTTTCGAGGAACTTGAGTTCGTTCGGAGTCGTTTCTCATTTGTATTCTAACAAATAAGCAGACAGCGTTCAACGCAAACATGAGCCTAATACGTCCTTTGATGTGTAAATATATCTGACGTTAACAATCACGTTTCCTTTTATTGACCGTTATACCTCGTAAAGGGTTCGTCGCACTTTATGTTCTTACGTAATTTATTATATGCCTTTTTCAGCGCCTTCCTTGCGAGAATGGGCTTACAAAGCTGCAGGTTTCAATCAATACGGTGAGCAAATGTCACGCTGCATATACAAGTAGTTGTCTGTAGCATTATGAGCTTGCGGTTCAGGGTTATGATTCCTAACCACACAAAGAGGTCTATTGGTTGTCCTCACTGCTTGATCTTGCAAAGGTAGGTTTGCGCCGGGATGACATGTTGAGGGAAACACCTGACGTAAAGGAGGCTGTTAGGCGCTTACCTGGGCACCTTAAGGACGAACGTAACTTCCGCATGGTAAGAGCATTGCAGCTGGACGTACAAAAGAGTGTACTGCCGAAGGAAATGTGGACCCAATTGAAGGATGTGCGTAAACACTCTTTTCCCCCTTGAGCATAGGTTTGATGGATATTGAACCGTTCAGGCAATGTGTATTCTTTTGCAGGACGAGAGGTACCTTGCGCCCTACTTAGAAGAGGTGGTAAAAGAGCGCGAGGAGAAGGAGCTTTGGGATGCGACGTACTGAAAAGGAGTAGTCTAATTTCCCTCTGTTGTAACATACGTAGAGCACGAGATAAGCTAAGTTTAAATAAAACGATATATTAACGATAGGACAAATCTTCTCTTATTCGCTGCAAATGAGAGCGGTCGCGTTGTCCCACGATCGTCCATTGTTACCGCGGACGATTACGGAACTAACTCTTTAATCAGAATCATACGTTCATGCTGACAGGACGATCCACGTAACTGGATGGGGCGAAGGCCGTAATTATCGGCAATTATGCTCGCATTGATTCGTAGCCCGGTTAGCACTTTTTACGCAATCCGTTATATTAATCGGGCCTTCGCAATCACATACCACACGGTGCACCTGTACAATTTGCTACAAGTACGTCGGCCGCCCGTCCGTCCACCTCTGTTGGAAAGATTGAAAGCGCGGAAAAAGCGGGCGGATGGACGTGCTTTCAAGACCTCAACAGCGACGCAAGATAAGCCGAACCGTTTGAACTGCGATAATCGGTCGTTGCCTATAGACGGGCAAGATATACTGCGTTTCGCGGGTAAATGGCGGATCAATATTTCACCCCCACGCTGAAACCCACCGTATCATCCCCCAACGGCCTACGGCGTGTGCCCGTGGCAGATTCGACCGAGCAGTGACTTTAGTTCGGTGCACGCGTAATCGCGCACGAGTACGCCTTCCTCTTGCGCTCCGACCGTTTGGATCGAATTTCACCGCTGGAAGGTATATTCGTTTGGCACACATACACGTCAGGCACCTTCGATGATCGAGGCTCCGAGTGTCGTTTGTGATAGAGTGTCGAGAGGTAGGGAGACGAAGGGATTATACGGAAAATGATGCAAATCGCGGTAATCGACGTATATATAATTACTATACATTACGCATTACGTTACTCCGGCTCGTTTCCTTGAGCAGGCCTCTCGCGTTACTTGCCACATTATGCATTTATACCGTATGCGCGGCCCGCTCGAATATCACGCATCTTTCGAGCTAATCTACACTGGCCAACGAAGATCATGTTTTTCGCCGCCCCCGCACGCGGATATGAAATTTGCTGAATTATTTCTTAATCGCGTTATTTTCGTACCGGTAGTCATAGTGCGAGGTGGACGAGAATCTGCCGGAGGAAGTTACGCCACCCCTTACGGAATATTGAGTGATCACGCGGCTCCCGTGCCAGCCGATCCTTTCCAGTTGCCAATCGTTTTGCCTTGAAGGGGTAGGCAGTTAATAATTTCTCGGAATCGTCTTTGCGACGTGCGAAGGGACAGGTACGCGAGGCGGTGCTCGGTAGAGAACTGTTGAAGGTCGTTCCCGGAGAACGATCGAGCCGAACACCGAAGGTCGTTCCAAGGGGATAAAGAGGCAGCCGACTCGCGAATGCTTGTAAAGTGAACAATTTTTTTTATTGTGCATAAAACGGGGAGGACTCGCATGTCTTGTGAAAATATTAACGAGGGCCGGGAAGTATTTGATTTATCGATAATGTTCGTTTGCAGATGTGGCAGTCACTGATATCAGCGTGTTTCCATGCCAGGAAGACGCTGATAAAGAGCGATTCTGAAAACGAGAATCACAACTTTGACCCAAGCAGAAAGACCAGTAACGCAGGGATCACAGCTCAATAATAATTCTCGTTTTGAACGGAAGACATCTAACAGTCGTACACATTGAAGTGCTGACAGAGTCATGACGTTAGATGAGTCAGGTGCTGAGCCAAAATACTACCTCCGCTACATGTACAAAAATACAACCACAGAATTGATTGTATTAGAAGTAAAATAACACAGACATAGATTATATGTATGTAGATATATATACTTTTCATTTGAGTATATGTATATAAGAATATATATTCTGGTGCATACGTATATTTAAAACACGTGCAAAGGTATTCCTTGAAGGATATCGAAGAGCTCTTCCGTGATACAAGAGATTTTATGTTTGGTATGACAGTGATTGTTATGAAAGTATTGGATGAAGAATGGCCAATGCCTGCCTAGTAGTTTTTTGACAGATGTGACGGAATGGAAGAGCGTGTATGAGAATTTTCCACGATATATCAGACTGACTATTGAACGAGCTAAGATGACTATCCCGTACGATGAGAGTTTGATTTGGATAGTGGTAGTAGGATTTTTGGTGGCTTTCGTCCTGGCCTTTGGAATAGGGGCTAATGACGTTGCAAACAGCTTTGGAACAAGTGTGGGCGCTGGCGTACTCACAATATTTCATGCTTGCATATTAGCCACTTTCTTTGAAATTGCCGGAGCAGTGTTCATCGGATACAAGGTATTATCTGACTTTTGAGAAGAATCACAGAAAGAATCACTGACAATACTCCATGTTACAGGTGTCTGACACAATGCGCAAGGGTATACTAGACGTGACCCTCTACAGAGGTCATGAGAAAGAACTAATGCTAGGAGCTTTGTCTAGTTTAGCTGGATCTGGTATTTGGTTAATACTTGCAACGGCATTAAAACTTCCTATTTCTGGTACACATTCCATTGTCGGTGCTACTGTTGGTTTCTCACTTGTTTGTAGAGGCACAGCGGGGGTAAGTAACAGAACTTTCACATTCAACATTGATACTTTTGTTACATCCAAAAATGTTCCAGGTAAAGTGGATTGCCCTCGCACACATAGCAGCCTCCTGGCTCGCGAGTCCGATCTTGAGCGGCCTCATGTCGGTCAGCATCTTTTGGATTATTCGAAAATCCGTACTCCGATCCAGCAAGCCGTTCGAGCAGGGCCTGCACATTCTCCCACTAGCATACGGTCTCACTATCGCCATCAACGTTTTGTCGGTGGCCCACGATGGTCCTAAACGTAAGCAACCCAACAAGGTCCGTCAGCCAAATCTAAAGTGCACGTCTAACACCATCTCTTTCACCTTCTCTCCTTGCAGTTCTGATGCTGGATAAAGTGCCGTGGTGGGGCAGTCTGATAACCTCGCTCAGCATCGGAACGATTTGCGCTTTCATAGTCTATCAGTTCGTTGTGCCGTGGCAAAGGAACAGGATAATCCTGGAGACGGGCACTCCAGGAGAGAAGACACAGGAATTCGAAGTCTGCGAGAAAAAGGATGCGACCGCGCTCTCTGTCATCTCAGAAGCTCCTTGCAGCAGTACCGGCAACGGTAATGCCAAAGAAGAAACGACCAAGTTGCGCGGAAACAATAGTGCCAGTCCTCTACTAATGGTGCCCGCGTCCGAGGTGGAAGGAAGTGGTCAAGTGGAGTGCGAGGTATAGAGTATTAAGGGAAACTCGAGTAATTCTGTGATACTTGTAAAGAAACTTGATCCCCGAAGTCACACCGACAGTAAACGTGCTCGTCTAGGCAGTATTTGTTGGATAGACTTGCTATAGCCATACTGCTGTAACTTCGTCGTAATTGACTGTATCGTATACATATACAAAATATTGGCATGTTTTCTACTTAGTTATTACGATGCATTTGATGCACGTCGACGAATTCAGCGCACATGTTATTATCAGTATCACGAGATTAACCGAGTTTCCGCTATCTGTCGTTACGGTCGAGAAGGTCAGCTTAATTAATCGTGAAAATCCATCCCATCATCATAGCGGCAAAGAAAAGACGAGGAGCAACCCGAAGTTTCCAGACTCTTCTCCTTTTTACAAGTGCTCACTGCGGCCTTCGGTAGCTTTGCGCACGGCGGGAACGACGTGAGCAACGCCATCGGACCACTGATCGCTCTTTGGGCGATTTATGCTGAGGGTTCGGCTATGCAGGTAGCTGATACTCCGATTCTCATACTTCTATACGGCGGCCTAGGTATCTCCACCGGACTCTGGGTTTGGGGCCGAAGAGTCATACAAACACTCGGTCATGACTTGGCGCCTATCACTCCTACGACGGGATTTACCATAGAGGTGCAGCTTTCTTTCTTCAATGCATCATCATATTTTTAACATTCAACAGTCAGAGAACCCAGCACGGGGACAAGCCTGTGACGTTGCCTTGCAGAATGCAAACGGCAGTGCTAGTGATATTATACTTTCGAAAAAGATGACAAAATTAATGGTACTTGGTAAAAATAACTGTTGTGCCGATGATCGCGATGAAAGCCTGAAATTATGAACGGTGTCATAGTCTTGCCTGCGTGCGGTAGTCGCAGTCTTGTCAAGAAACCTTTCATTAGTGTATAGTGATCGTTAATGTATAGGGTTGAAAGAATGGTCGATCTTCTCATAGGTGGGCGCTGCGGTGACGGTCCTATTGGCAAGTAAGGCTGGTTTACCTGTGTCAACGACTCACTGCAAAGTCGGCTCGGTGGTATGCGTCGGATGGGCGTCACGTGGTGGTGAGGTTGTCTCCTGGAAACTCTTTCGAAACATAGCATTTGCCTGGCTAATCACCGTACCAGTAGCTGGTTGTCTGTCCGCGGCCTGCATGGCTATTTTCAGAGAAATAATTAGTTTGTGAGTCCACGCTCGTCGGGACAGTTATCACACTTTAGCGAGAAAAAAACTCATTGGATGCTAATACTGTTAACAAATAAGTTATGCAGAAATAAAAATGGTCAAACACATGTCCGGCGATGTCGCATACCCTGTCCGTCGTCTTTGAAACACACAATGAAGCTGGCGCGCTGTTAAATCGATAGGCGATACCGTTGTTATAGAAATAAACGATAGGCAAGCGCAGGTCACTGGGTATATGTAATATAAAACGACGAGGTTACCGACTGTACACCTAGGATATTTTGTATTGCGATAGTCTGACCATGGCCAATTTGCCACTGATACCAGGATATTGGTTCTCAGATCCAACGGTAAGTACCGCAATTTCTACCCAAGAATTTTCACTAACCTTTCGAATTTACCGAAGCACCACGAGTACAACCTGTCGCACAAGCTCGACGTCAAGAATGGATATCGCATTTTTCGAGACAGTAACGTTGGAATCGGTAAACGGCCAAACGACGTAGCGTCTCTGGCATACACAGAGGATACGAACATAGTGCAGTGAGTAACGAACGCTCCAAAAGCCACGAATGCCTTACACCTGAATGATGGTTCGCAATTTTTGCAGGTACGACCCTACGCTGACCTACGGTCGCGTCCGCCAGTTTGCTTGCCCACCAGTCATACCACATTATGCACTGTTCGCCCAGAAGAGCCTCTGCTTCAAGGCATTCTTTCGCCAAGGTGTCTTCAACTCGCCCAACGAGCACTTTCGCGTGCGCAAAGTGAACATTGTTTATTTCCTGGAAGACGATACCATCACCGTAATGGAACCACTAATCGACAACGCCGGCTTTCCACAAGGAAGACTCGTCCGGCGTTCTAAGATCGCTAAGAACACAGCGGGCACCTTTTTCAATTGGAAGGACTTCAACGTCGGCGCGGACGTATGTATGTATATATGCACCCAAGGTTGGATTCCTTTTATATTTAAGATATACGATTACATAGTCGACGTAGGGTATGATGCCTTGTGTTCACGAAACTCAGGTATTTACGGCGTGGTGTATCATATTGTGAACTGCGACGCCTTTACCAAGGAGTTCTTGGAGAGTCAAGGTGTAGACGTTGGAGATGCTGAACAAATGCCGATTGACCCCTATACGGAGACGCGTCAGCAAATGTGCAGAACGCCGGCGCGCGTCACGCCAGTGGCAGATGATCCTAGAAGACGATTTCTTGAATTCGACAAGATGGTGTTGTCATTCGATGCAACGTGGAACGGCGATCCCTATCAGATCATGTACTTCCTCACTGACGATACTATAGCAGTACGTGAGGTTCACACACCAAACGATGGGAAGGATCCTGTCGCTATGCTCTTAAAGAGAACAAAGATTCCAAAGAACTGGAAGAATCTACCCACTAATTTTCCCGGAGTATACATGGAGTACGGAGATCCTGAGGTGATGGAGTACTACACTCCCCAAGATTTACTAGTAAGTAACTGATCATGGTAAAGATCCTCCGTTAAGCAAAGTTCAACTGAAATCAGAGTCTCTTCCCAAGATAGGCAGTACGATCTTCATATTCGGACGCCGGTTCCTTTTATGCAACTGCGACAACTTCACGAAAAAGTACTACGCCGAGATGTTGAAAGTCAATCAGCCGCCGAGTATCAAGATGCTCAGCGAAGAGAAGCCTATAATCAAACCGAAGCTACCGCCGCACATAAAGTTTGGCACCCCGGAGGACACGCTGGGCTCGTGCTTGTCCTTTATACCGAGGGCGCCACGAAAAAACGTCATACGACAGCTGACGAACTTTCCCAAGAAGCTGCGATACCTCATGCAGATGGACGCCGTTCATCCCGAGGATCGTAATCGAGATTTCATTTTGGAGTACAGCCTCAGTGAAGGCACGATCCTTATCATTGAAATAGAGAAACGGAATTCCGGACGTCGCGAGGGCGCGTTCTTGTCTCCCATGCTGGTACCAAAACCTGGCGCCGACAGGGATGATCCTTTGTTCTACACGCCTGCAGACTTCTACATCGGCGCGCGAATAAATATTTTCAATCACTACTTCGTCATCAACAGCGCCGATCTTTTTGTCTACCGCTACATGGAAGCGAATCCGGAGAAGTTCTCTGCCGAGGCACGGGATAACGTGCGAAACTACTTCGTGAAGCAGGGCATGCTTCAGGACGAGATTACGAGTAAAGCGGACAAACTGGAGAAGGATTTGAGGTTTCAGGTCCCGGAATCGGACGATGCGCCGCATAAGGATGAGTTTGATCAGGGCGCGTGTCTAGAAGACTTCAATAAACAGGCGCAGCGAAGATACGAGGGAGAACACGGAGAGCTCAGAGTTCGTACTCCGCCGCCAGAAGAACTATGTCCTGAGTTGGTTGTGCCGGCGGCACCCGAAAATAATATTGAGTGTCAACCTGAAGTTCCGAAAGGTCTAGATAAAACTCAAGCAAAGAAGAAAGAAGTGCATTGGGCTAGTCAGGTATTGATCGAAGATTGTACGGATGAGACGAACGATACTCTGTTAAATCGGTCCTTATTTCAGATCGACTATGACGACAAGGGTCATCCTATAACTACGTGCAGTCCTGTGCATCCGAAATGCCAGGTGTCACTAAACAGTAAGTGCATTAACATTCTGTTATTTTGAAGATTACGATATCAAAAGTGTGCACATGATTCGAGAACGTGAGGTAACATGCGATTCTAATTCGCGTGCGCTTTGTTAAAGGCAATGCAGCTGACCTGAAGAAGATCGGATGTGATACTAGAGGTATGGTCGGTGAGTCGTCATGATGGTAACTACGGCTACGTTTAAGAAAAGAAAAAAGACCAACATTTCGTATAAATCGCGGAATCTCTGTTGTATAATTAAATCTACCGCAATAAGGCCATTTAAAGTAAGAAACAGATTCGCTGTTCTGTATAATTTAATACTCTACACCCACAAGTGGTAGCTTAAAATAATTTGTCTATTGTCTATGTCCTTGTGAACCGCGAAAATTTAACTCGTGAAAAACTACATGAAATGCGGCGATATAATTGGAAAGCGTACTCTTGTAAGTGGTCGATGTACACGTAGATGTCTATAAGAAATACAAAAATGTAAAATAAAATCCCATTATCAAGAGAGGAAGATAGAGATAGAGAGAGAATAGAGTCTAATCTATAAGACATTGTCGTCTCGTGTCATCACAAAAGGTCGTGATAGTCGCAGTACAAGAGAAAAGAAATAACAGGTATCGTTAACAATAAGAATCATATCTCATGAAATTCTCATCAAATAGTACAGTAATAGTTCTGGTCATCATTACCATGTACGTTACAACAGAGTAACTGTAATATTATACCTTTTTTCATTATACAATATTTTAAATCATTTCTGCAGTCCATGATTAATACAATTAGATAATAATAGGTAATATTATATAATAACTTTCAATAGATATAGAATATGCGCAAAGTAACCGGTTGACAATAATTTTTTTCTTGTTATTATCCAATTATTAAGCATCGTGATTACACAAATAAACTTAAAACGTCGTGTGTACGCCCTCTGCACCCGTTTTTTTCCTTAAACAAAGAAAGGTGAGAAAGGTGAGGCCCCCTTTCAGTTGCAGGCACCAGCAGATTACATGTCCATCGAAGTTTAAAACGGCAATTCATTCGATTAATTTGAAATTACACTTGTTTTACAATATTGTTCTCGCATAGATTTCTTTCTCTTTTTTTCATTCCCAACAAAAAACTTTAAGCATTTTACAAGGGTTAGTCCACGTATTACAGTTTTTTCTTCTGTTCTGTATTCTCGCATTTTTTCATCCATTTTTAATTTGTACGTTTAAGAAACACCATTTTTTTACGAATAGCACGCAACACCACACTATACGCTTTGTTACCGTCTCAGCGATTGATTTTTATCCCCGATAGATTCCCTTGAAATTGTATTATGTTCATCCTCGTATTGTAATTACGATTAAATGATATTTTACGATGTTGGACGCGACACTAATTATCATACGGATTAATCATTTTATGTTTTTTTTTGTTTTCTTTTGTTGTCGTCGACGAGAGAGTTCCGCCACAAGAATTAGAAGCCCATTCTTTTTTTTTCTGTCAATCCAGGAAAGCGAAGATAAAGAGTGATAGAACGATAATTAGTCGTAGCGTTCTTCCTTCTTTCTGTCGATTACTCGCGTTAATAGCATTACGAATCCATTGTATCCACCGCTACTGCCGTGAGCCTCCTCTGCCCCTGCCGCGTCCGCCGTCCCGATCCTGTAGTGAGAAGAACAGAAACGATAGAGAGGAAGGTGTCTCCGCGCGCAAGAACGTCCCGCGAATGCTTTCCATTAGTTGGCGACTCTCGTGCGTGGGCGTCGAGCCTTTCGCTCGGATAAAATGGAAAGCACTCGTACTTCTGCACCACGTTCTTCCAGCAGCTCACCGAACCAACACGCAACTTCGACGTGAGCCCACCCTCGACATACTCACTTTCCGCTGATGCATGTGAGACGGATGCGGATGATGATCGCGAGACAAATCGGACGGGTGTCCGCCTCTGTTCCTGTGATTGGCCGACGACGAGTGATGATGCGGTATAGGATTGACCGGCGCTTTCCGCTGATCCTCCTCCGCCTGCCGCCGCTCGTAGTGCCCGAAGTCGTCGAAGATGCTGGTGGAGTGTCGATAGGTGTGCAGTATGCGCAGAACCGTCACCCCTTTCGCGTGCGGCACCTCCTGTGCATCCCTCGAATTGGTCACTGGCTTGTTCTCGTTGTTCTCCAACTTGATGTGCCGCAGCTGCACGTTCGGAACGTCTTTCACGTAGATCCAGCGCACGCGGAACTGGCCTTTCCACTTGTCCTGTGACCAGACCGAGCTGTTGCTGCGGTAGTCAACCGGCGAGACCATCTGCGCCATGCCGCAGAAGTGGCCGGAGCCGTTCACGGAGAAGAACAGATAGAGCGGAGCCCCGTCTCGACTCGCCTCTCTATACGCCTGATCCAGCCTCTTGTTCCCGTGCTCCGTACTGCACCAAATCTCGTACTTGATCGACCTGTGTATGTCGTCCTCCGAGTAGGACTTGATCACGAAAAACCTGGCGCCCGGCGCCGTCTGATCGAACTCCACCGGATTGTAGTCATTCTTAACTTTTAACTCGTCCAGCACGGGATGCGACTGCGCCGCCGCAATTTGCTGCTGCTGCTGTTGCTGCTGTTGTTGCTGCTGAGGTTGCTGCTGAGGTTGCTGCTGCTGCTGCTGATGCTGATGCTGTTGATGCTGCTGATGCTGCTGATGCTGCTGATGATGTTGATGCTGATGCTGCTGATGCTGCGCCGGCGGGGGCATGTGGATCTGTGGTTGCGTGGGTGGCGGCGAGGAAGTGGGCTGTCTGTTCCAGCAGGGCGGCGGAGGTTGTCTCTGTCTCTGGACAGGCGGCGGGGGTGGCGGAATGGGTGGTTGTACTTGCGGGGGTGGAGGAGCAGTCGGCGGAGGCGGGGCGGAAGACTTTCCCTCGCCCCACGTGCCGATGTCCATGTTGTGCTTGCCGGGCACGATCGGGGGTGGCGGCATGCCGGCCTTCTTCTTCATGCCCTGCGTCGAGGACAGCGGGGGCACCGGCTTGGCCGGCTGACTCGCCACGCTCGCCCATGTTATCTTCCTCGGCTCCTTCGTCTCGGCCTGCTTTATCTGCTGCGTCGACTGGTTCTGCTGATCCTGCCTGGGTATCTCGCCGCCACTGCCTATGGACAGCCCCTGTACACTCTGCTCTATGCTCTTGATCTCCGCGCTGCTCGGCGTCGGGTAGTTCTCGTTGCCGCGCGGTGGCTGGTAATAGTCCTCGTAGCGCGTCTTCCTCGGCGTGCCCCACGCACTGAAGTCGCCGTTGCCGTGGAAGTAGTTGAACGCGGGCTGCCCGAACGTGCTAAAGCCTCCGCCCGCGTTCGCGGAGAACATGCCATCCATGCCGTAGGCATCGTGGCCTATTTGACCTCCGTAGCCGGAGAGGAACGCGACTGGGTCCGTGCCGTTCGACCACGTGCCGTCTCCGGCGCCGAAGGCCTGGTACGGAAACGACGTGCCAGGGTAGTATTGATTATAGGGATCTGCCGTTCCGATGGGGTAGCTCGAATGATGCTGCGTGTTGTTGCCTCCTCTCCACGAATCAAAGCCAGTGTCCTCGCCGCCGGCATGTTCCGTCTGTTGCTGCTGCTGCTGGTGTTCTTTGGGACCATTGCTTACTGATGAACAGAACGAAGGAAGACGTTAAAGTTTGTTTCAGCTGGTAGGGTTTCTAGACTCTCTAGTACTGAATGACGTAGCGTTGACATGTGGTTTTTATGGAGTACGATTACTTTAACTCTTGTATCAAATGCGTGTGTTGATGTTAGCCTACGATGACAGAGTCTACGTATCCACTGGCCATGAATGAACACCAGTTGCTCCAAACAGTGAACCCAACGGATCAACAAACAAAGCCATCCTTATGACAGAACTTCCTGTACACAGACTGATCACAGAACCTGCCACACGTCAACAAACTAGTCCAACCACGCCAGAGGATGCCTCGCATTCCCGAGAACGTCGCGACCCCCGCAAACCACCCCCTCCCCCACCCCGGCAAAAACAAGACCCCCAATAACGAAGCTCACGAACCTCGGCACTCACCTTGACTGTTGGCTTGTCCTTTCATCCGCTGCATTCCGTTGCATGGAAAAATATACAAAATTTAGAATGGCTGTCGTGTCAGTGAAAGGAATCTGAACGGAATAACACAGTGTGGTAGCAGAGTCAACACACTGACCTGATTTGAGACAGCACCTGCCAATCCAGTTGACATAACCTGTCACACACAGTCTATTTGCCCTTCGCGGACGTCGGCGTCTCACGCCAGTGTCTCGACAAAAGTTCAATTTTCAAATATGCCTGGTGCCCGCAATTACATAGAGCGGAGAGAGAAAGAGACAGGGTCGAGAGAGAGACAGAAAGAGACAGAGAGCGTTGCACACACACTATGCCCCGAAGGTGCGAGCGAGAGAGACACAGTGTACGCCGAGCACTCTCGCTGCCTGCCTTATTCTCTCGAACGCGCACACGCACAGCGTTGTGGGTTTACACGGTCGGCTTTACATCAAAAGCCCTCGTCGTCTCGCCTGAGACCTCCGCGCGCACTGCTCCGCAATGTTCCGGTCTCGCGAGAGAGTCTCGGCAACCTCTCCGTCGAACTCACTCCGAAACTTGATAAATTCGCACCACGAAATCCCTCTCGGCCGAGAACGATAACTACGTGACGTGCACTGACCTCCCGTATGTACTGCCCAGATTGGCTAACTGTCTCAATCGTAAAATTCCTATTGTCGGCGAGCAGTCCGCCGAGGCTGTGCCGACGACCGGCCGACTTCGATCGGCACAGAAATGCGGCGAGAATCGTGATGCTCTTACAGGGAGTGTGCCGGAGAGAATTGTGGTCGATCGGAGTTAAGGAAATTGTTCACTGCACGTCGTAGCTGTTTTGGCGCGCTTCGACGGGAACAATGGGCACGATCGGGTTTAGGTGCCGGGATTGAGTTGTGGGGTGATGGAGGATTGATTCGTCTGGCAGGAAGGAGAGTTCGGGCTCTTTTACGGGGCCGAGAGCTTCGCCGAAGCTTGGCCGCGAAGAGTTTCACGGGGGAGCGTTGATAATTGTGGCGCGTCGCGGAGTGGTCGTTTCAAACGCGAGGACTGCTTTTCTAGGGAATTTCTCGAGGCAGCGGTTCAAGGCGAACTTCAATGAACACGTTCGAAGGGGTTGAAAAGTGTGCTTCGGAGCGTTCGGCACGTTGGCGGTGCTGGAACTCGATTAGAGTGCACAGTTTTGAAATTATTCTAATGTGCCGGTAATTACTGAGTGAGGAATGAGAGAGATATGATTTGTCACTTAATTCTTGTTAAATTGGGCCGGATTGTTTATATTACCGGGCAGCGACACGGACAATGAGCACTGTGATATTCATGGATTCGGAATGTCCTTTGGAGTAATTAAAGTTTCTTTTGCATGGTACAAAGGAAGATCATTTGTTTTTATGGATCCGAGTGTGAGGTCAGTGATGGCAGACGGTGTCTGAACTCTGAACAATCTGAACAAGTGATAGAAGTTTTGGCATAAAACACCGAATGTGCTGACGAGAGTGGGGGAAGCCTCAGCATGTTAAGTTAAATCAGTGTCATCAGAAATAGCATCCTGCCACTGATCTCTATACAATGGATGCGAAATCAGGATCTGGGGAATGAAGCCAATATGAACGGGGGAGTCACAGACGGTCCTGCAGGGTACTACGTATAGTGCCGGGCCTATTATTCAGCAAAGTGGGTACCTTGTAGAGTGCTGCGTTCTGAAAATTGTTCTGCAACATTTTTTTTTCTTCGGTGCACCCCCGTTTCCTTAAGAAAAATTGCTATCTGTAGGGTTGAAACGTTTAATGCCGGCCCTTCACTCTGCTAAAGGTAAACATACCGACACCACCAACACTTTTTGGGAGACATCGAGTCATATACTTTGACATAAATATATTCATCCGTAAGTATGTGTTACATTAGAAAGCATCCAAAATATTGTTCAAACGTGAAACGAAACAATCCTAACCCAATCAGCGATTGGCAAAGACAGGTGAGATTAGTTAATATTACAAAATTAAAATGCAGAAATGTGTCAAATCTTGGAGAGTTAAAATTTTACAATGTGAGAAATGTTGAAAATTATGTAAGCTTTGCATGTTTCTGGCCATGGTTTCTTCAATGCACCGATTTGCTTTCAGACAGTGTGCAATGTGAAAAAATTGAAAGAATCACATAGGAAAAATTGGCTAATCTTTGAAACATACCATCTCAATACCGCATCCTATATCAATTTACGTGAGTACCACCACAATAGGATACATCTGCTAGATCTACAACTAAAATGTAATAGACATTTACATTAGTTCAATTTTGTATGTTATAGACTCCTGATGAGGAAAATAATTGTTCTGAAACATGTAAGGGATGAAATATATTGATTCATTCCATTCTCAACCCAGAAGAGGGCAATCCTACATTATACATTGTGTATATAATTCTTTTCCTGATTCCGCTGTTCAACTTGGTGTTGGAAACAAATGTAAAATTTTGTTGCTGCTATGGTAGGTTGGTCCCTGTTCAGGGCATTGGATTTGGTATAAAGTTTCAATGTAATAAATGTTTTCATTTTACAGGTTCATTGCCTATATTATATTATCAAGAATGACCGGAGCACTAAATTGTTCTGGCCCCATATTGGTAACATGGACGGCAAAACTCATGTACATTATGTGACGATTGATCTGAGGTACGTGTACATTTATATTTTTAGCTATTGACTGTCAATATAATTTTCATCAGTTCTTCACATTATTAAAAAAATTTTGTATGAACCCACTCAGCATGATGACATCATCGGAAAATCGCAAGGACATTCAATACCGACATAATGAATATCCGGGGGAAATACACATGCTATTCCGACATGTGGCCAGGATATCGTGAGGAAGAGGAATTCAGAGGTGAATACTACGTCGCCATACATACAGGCGAGATCGCGTTAGGCAGCTTTTGAATGTTCTGTCAGTTTATATGGATAGGATACGTTTTATTGATTTTACGACGCGAATAAATACCATTGTTTGTAAACCAGAATGTACTTCACATATGTCACTGATATTTGATGTATATTTAGGTGAATTATAATAGGATTAATAAATTTATTACAGTGTTATTATGAATTTACTTTAATGTAACCCTTGAAATATAATAAAAAGTACCGTATTACATATACTATTACTCATATATATACACACTATTTTATATTACACTATTACTTAAATTTCATATAAATAATTCATTTTAAACGTGCGTTATTGTGCATAATGTGCACGTTGCGAGTCCAATTATTTGGAAACCAACGTATATATATTCCTAGTAACTTTTGTAGTTCCCTGCAGAACCGTCTGTGACTCCACCATTCAATTGGGCACGCATAGCCAGCACGGGATCTCGAATCTATTGTATATAGATCAGTGAATTTCACCCAGTTGCAACGTTGAAAATTTGAATGCACAGTAAACACCGAAGGCAATATTACCTGGGACGCTTTTTCGCGCATGTGCAGCGCATTCACAGAGAAATCCAGGGACGACGCATGTAGACTATGTGGAGATTACGGCAATTTGGCGCGAAGTGTTTAGTATAAATATAATACTATCCGACCAGAGGGCCCGACAGAACCCTGTTTTTCTCTAATGTGGCACGTACCTTAAGCGAGATTTAATGCGCATGCCCGAGAAAGCGTCCCAAACGGCACAAACGGTAACAACAGGTAACACTGACCGAAGGACGTATGTAACACATTTGAACGGTTGGTGTGCCATTCTTACTGAACAAAGCAAAATGTCGCGCCGGGCAGAACTTCGCCGAAAGTAAGTAATAAATGCTTCTTGACAGTATCCATTCACCTAATACTAACTGGGTAACATAATAAAGTTTTACTTGATATGTAACAAATGTCATTTACGATTATTATGTTTCCTGTAAAAATATATAACTATTTTCATGTACACATAATGTATTAAATTGTTCGTCTAAAGTCAAACTTTTTTAGAACAAACAAGGCTACTCAAACGGAACAAGTAGATGCGGAGACTGCGGAATGTCATTTGGAGATCGCACGATTGCAAGAGAAGGTCAAACTAATGGCAATTGAAATGAAAGTGTTGAAAGATCACAAAAATAACGAGAATATGCATCCAATGTGGCTGCAAGAATTTCAACCACCAAGCACACCGATCAAAAAAAGATCTCCGAGAAATGCAACCCCAGTTGTCAAAGGCTGTGGTTGCCGGGGCAACTGTTCAACATTAAAATGTGGGTGTGTTAAAAAGGAGTCTGTATGTGGGGAGTTCTGCAAATGCCCTAACACAAAATGTATGAATAAGGTAACTGTAGCATTTATTTCTAATTCGTAACTCTAATTTACCTTGAGAGAAGTTACTTTAACGGGGTGTTGGTTTTAGGATCCAAGTCATGAGGAGGAAAATAAGGAAAATGTTGCTGTGGAAGTTAATAAAGTGATGGGGAATTTGACAGATTTAGGTATTGCTGTTTCTATTGTTTGAGCAAGTGTACTGTTCTACTGATATAGTTACTGCATACAACAAGAAATTCTAAATACAATATTTCAATTTATAGAAACAGAAACAAGTACATCGAGCTTGGGTCTACAAGAAGAAAGTTACAGTGATGTATTAACCATACCTGAGGTATGTTTTGTGACATTCATAGAAGAAATATAAGTTCCTTATGATACAGAAGATACGCAATAGTATGAATATATTCTTTCAGCTGGATGAATCTTTTAACTTTAACCCGATGATACCCAAGCATGAGTTGCCAAGAACTCCACCGATTAGCCATGGAGAAAAGTCTTTGCCACAGAATTTGGACACTAGGCTTTCACAAACACCACCATTGGAACCAGAAAAGCAAAGCTCCATTGCATATGGTATACATTATATTTGTTAATGAATATTGATAAATAATCTTTTAGGGTAGTCATTATAATTATGATAAACATGTTGAAATTGTTCCCAATGTGGTGATGTTTTTTCAGTTATAAGTCAGGCAGATATAAGTTGGGACAAACACATGGCAGAACTCATACAATGTAAAAAGTGTGAACGGAAATATTTTCCAAATAGGATAGAGAAGCACGAAGCCTGTTGCAAAAACAGGCGACGAAAAGTTCGCCTAAAGTAAGCCTAAACTGTTTTTCATAATAAATAAATAAATTGCTTTTTTTCGTAATAAAATTCATACTGTTTGCAATATTTTGGAGTGGATTACAGAGTTTTTATTGCACAAACACCGATTAACAAACATACAATATAAATTTGGCACACATATATAGTTTTTACGCAGAGGATTTTATAAACTCTGACGTGTAGTCTGTCGAGATAAAGATTTTTTCTTCTCCCGCAAAATTTCTTTGTAACAAGCAATCGCTTTCATTACACCTTGCCTGGCAGTTGCCGTGCGGTCTTCATTTTCGTAAATTTCTTCTAGAATTTTAAGTCCTGCGTCGATCAATTCAAGGCCTTCCGTTAGTTTTCCAACTGTCATGGGGATGATCCTTTCCGGTTCATCTTCTTCAACTTCCTCGAAAGCAGTTTGGTTGTGAATCTCCTTAATGTCCTCTAATGTGAGTTCTTCGTTGCGGGAGTCCAATAGCTGCATGACATCTTCCGCGTCAACTTCCAAATGAAGTTGTGAAGCAAGAGTAATCGTTTCTCCCGTTGCTTCAGTAACGTAATCAATTTCTAGAGTTGTGATCAAATCACTACTAAATAAGAGCGGACAGGGCTTTTTCCATATGCCGTGCATAGTTCTCTCGCGAACTTCAGCCTACGAGTTTCCTATGATCGTCACAGCATCAAAAATATTAAAAGATTTCCAAAAATCCTTCACGGTCATGTCCCTGTTTTGTTTGATAGACTCATTCAAGAGGGCAAAAAACCGTCGGGTATAGTAAGCCTTAAATGTTTTTATTACACCCTGGTCCATTGGCTGAATCAAACTCGTTGTGTTTGGAGGCAAAAACACAACTTTTACTCGAGAATCAAATTGTGTTAGTGTTGCGGGAGGATGTCCTGTAGCATTGTCGATAATGAGCATGACTTTGAACGTGATGTTTTGAGAGCGGCAATAGCGCTCAGCTCCGGGAATAAAGTGGTGGCCGAACCATTCTTCAAAAATAGAGGCAGGGTCCCACGCTCTAGCATTGGGTTTCCATATCACTGGAAGGCTAGATTTAATTTTGTTCTTCAGGGCCCGAGGATTCTTTGACCGATAAATCAGAAATGGTTTTAATTTATAATCACCGGCAGCATTCCCATTTAATTTAATTATAAATACCGTACCGAACTATTATCATGAGATCCTATCCAATCGTGTATCCAGTGTATATATATGTAGATCAGTGCGCAAGCCTTATATCATTTATTTCGCTTATTCCTTATTCATTAGCGGGAAAACTAGGTTGAAACAGAGCAATGTTAAATTATCCTGATCTATAATATTACACACAATCAAATGTTAACTAAATTTATGTATAGTAACATTTATTTGAAATACGCTATCAAACAAAAGGCGAGACGCAGCCTTTAGTCACTGTGATCCTTGATTCAGACAAAAAATGATCCGATTCAAGGATATCAGTGTCCAGATCACACCCAGTGGAGGTAGCTACGTGTGGTGACCCACCAAATTTATTTAGTTTTAATCACGCAAAGTATAATATACAATATTGTCATATATTGACAGTAATGAATGTAAATAAAAGCAATATTAAATTAATGGACATACTTGGTTAAGGAAAGGTTGTAAATATCAACAGAAATAAAGCAAATGTGGATCATATAATACGTTAAATGATGTGTACATAGATTAATGGTATCAGGTATGGTAGGTCCGGTAAGAATGCATATAGAGTAATGATAAGTAAAGTTAAAGAACTGTAGAATATATGTAGCATATAATATGAAAACCCCACATTGTGTACGACAATGTAGTAATAATGGCTTAAACTTGTTCCTGTAATCAAAAGGAAAATGTGTAATATAAACAATTGTAACTTACAAAAGCAACGTAGACATATACAGCGTAAGCATGGCAGTGGGTGGACAAAAACCAGACACCTGTTGCTAAATGTCATATGAAAGCATGGTTCTAACGACAAGTAGTATGCACTTTATGCCACTATATACATGTATACATAATCTCATCTTTGAAGCAAACCTCACACATTCCAAATTTTCGATGTTGCTCTTGCGGTGGTCTGGCATTCATTCTGGCTCATTATGTGCAAAGCGCTGATACTCTTGCGTCTTCATGTCGGTCTCATTATGCGCGAGATGCTGATATATAATTATTAGCTCTTTCATCTCAAACTTTATTACTGACACGCGATTTGAGCACAGTGCAATACGTTCATCTAAATGTTTCTGCTGAATGATGTATAGTAATCGAAATATTCGACTTTGATTCCAGACACTCGACAATTGAACACAAAAGAATGACGCTGCTGTGATATAAAATCTCAATTTTCCCAGTTTTTACGACAATTGTGGTGAGTCAGGCAGTAATTGACATTCTAATTAGTTGGTAGGACCGCGTGGGCAAATGATTCATTACGAATATCGGGTTTATTCGATGTATTCTGTGCTACAAGTGAAAATATTGACTTTTCTAACTTCGATCTATACGTGTGTTATTGTAAACATAAGACCGTTTGAATTTTCGTGCGAGAATTCGCCACTGTAGCGCTGCCTCAGTGACTGAGGCACTTATGGTGTTCTGGTTGCTTCTGGTCACTTCAGTAGTTTGACCGAGGTAGTGTGCAAGTGACGCAACGTTAGCAAACGTAAGCTCCTACATTTCAGACAATTATTTGATGAAAATTTGATATTTCATTCTGGAATTTGCCGCAATCTTGTACATTGAGTAGCGGGCAATGTAATTCTGCACATGGTTTATCTTGATATTGTGAATTAATCGAAATATTTGATTCTGATTCCAGACATGTCTTGACAGGTTGGAAAATCAAAGAACGCCGTCGAGCTGATCCTTCGCGTTTTGCAGCTTTCACAACATTATTGGTGAGTTTGACGTTATTTAGTACCTAATTTAGGTGCTAGGGCTGCAGTAGCAACTAATTCGACATAAACTGCGGGTGTATTTAACATATTTTGTGTTAGAAAAGCAATTGTTGCGTTTTTCGATATCGCGGGAAGGGAATGGGTCTGAAGGCAATCTCGTGATTTGAACGGTTTCAATATGGCGCATGCGTAACTCGCCGTGATTCGCCACAGTAAAGTTGCTGTATTCACTTCGGTAGTTGTTCAGACAGTGGCAAAAGTAACGTCGGAAAAGGTATGCTCCCAGTTTTAACACAGTTATTTTATAACTATTCATTGTTTCATGCTTGAATTTGTGACAATCTTGAATATTAACTAGTGGGCAACGTGGAGGTGCATATATTTTGACTTAATATTGTGAATTAATCGAAATATCTGACTTTTATTCCAGGCACTCTTGGCAGCGTGGGAAATCGAAGAACGCCGTGTATCTCAGCCCTAGTTTTTCGCAGTTTTCACATGTTTTTCGGTGAGTTTGATATCATTCAGTACTTGATTTACGTGCTAGGGCGGTAGTAGCAACTAATTCGACACAAAGATCGGGTCTATTCAACATATTTTGTGCATGCAAAGCAATTATTGAGTTTGCCAATATCGAGGGTAGGAATTGGTTGCAAAGCACAAGTGCGCAAACGCAACCTTTCGAAAGTGGCGGTGACGTCAGTCGTGGAGGGTACGCATAAGTAGCGTTAGCAATAAAACTTTTTTCTCCGTTATATTTCCCATATATATACACGATATAAGATGTTTAAAATATAAATTTAGTGTGAAAATTTCAGATTGCACGTTCAGTAAAATAAATATTCCGAAATATTTTACAAATGAGCACAGTAAAATTGTATATGTCGTATAGGACAAAATTATTATTCTAAACATAATCTGATAATTGTATTTCTCAATTATAATGGGTCACCACTTGCAGCGACCTCCATGAGGGTGTGACCTGGAAACCGGTGTTATCCACGAATCGGATTTCATATCTGAATCGAGGATCAGACCGGGCTAAAGGCTGCAAACCGCGTATTTTGCTCTCCGTAAGGGCTCAATTGTTCTTTCATTTTTTAATCCTTCAGATATTGAAAGAATTCAATTTCAAGAATTCATTTGTTGTTTCATTTTTACATTATTCAGATATTGAAAGAATTCAATTTTAAGAACTCAATCGTTCTATCAACATTTGCAGCACCTCACTTATTCACTTTACTAATTAATGGCTGTTTTCTGTTACAGGAACTCTGGAATGTTGCACCTTGTTGCAGTATAATTCATTTTTTCTTCTAACATAATAACTTGTAATTAATAAGAGGGTATTCCTCACCTTTTCTTACAGGATTGATGACCGCGTGCAATGCGGTTTGAAGTCAGTGCTTGATTACGAAATGTCTATTCCCTTTCTAGCCGAATGGGCTATTTGCTCTAACTTCTTTCCTTTCCAGAGTAATGTAGAATCACGTGAAGTAGAGTCAGTGTTGTTCGATTATTATATTAATAGCTTATAATATGATTAGTATATTGTACATTATTTATTGGAGTCAGTGATTGCAGGGTTTAGTGACCGCGTGCAATGCGGTTTAGAGTCACTCATTGATTACGAAATGTTTATTCCCTATTGAAGCTGTATGAGCTCTTTGCTGTAACTTGATCCCTTTGCAAAGTAATGTAGAGCCACGCGAATTAGAGCCATTATTATAGGACAGTAGTATCCCACATTTTTCAGTCGCGAATTTGAGTCAGTGTTGTTCGATTATTATATTCTTGGCATATTATATTATCAGTATATTGTAAATTATTAATCGGTATTAGAGTCAGTCATCCCAGAAGAAGTTACTGTTGATTACACAACAGTTGATTCACAGCTGCCTGCAATGCTGTTGCGTTTGCAAGGTACGTTCAAAATTGATTTGTTAATTTCAATATTTTTGTTTGGTGTTTAACCTCAATTAATATTATACATGTTCACATTGGACTTAATCAAATTTTATTTTACAGAGCACGATTTTATTTAAGATATCATGGTGGATCGATAAAGAAGAAGATGCCAAAGATACCCAAGCCAAGTAGCCAAATCCAGAGTCTGAGGGCCAAGGGTCCATTATAGCAGCGTATTCCTGTGGTATGCAGACAAGACAACACTGGTGAGTGAAATTTTAAAGTCCCTCCAGTCACTCAATCATGTCGTAGGGCGAATGGTCCGAATCGACACGGGTGATTGGTTGTAATTACTCCTTAGAAAATTTGAATGAAGAGCACAGTGACCATAGATAAACTCTGAAGAGTTTACCTATGAGTGGTATTTTGTTAGGCACATCATTATTGCCATGTTTAATCAGAGTAGGATAGGTCTCCCTTGCTCATAGTATGTTTCATTTCCATTTCGCAATTCGCGTTCGGGGCATTAACTTAAATAAATGTAAAAATTGCAAGCAGATAAGTCCATATTTAATTGCAAATTCATAATTGTACTTTGATGTATTATCATCATATAAACATCAATAGTAGTTAAAGTATTAAATTTAATATTTTCAACTCAATAGTTTCGGGTTATAGTTTTTCTATAATCAGAAACAATTTCGTTTTCGCATTCCGAATTTGTTTGAAAGAGCAAGAAGGCGCTTCGCGACGGGTAGTACCTGCTTTCAGAGAGACATACTAATATACTGCATACTAGTTTCTTTAGAAAAGTCTCTCTGAAAACTGGTCGCTCGAGGTTAATCATACGTTTCTTTCAGGTTTATTTTATTGAAATATTATTCAAACATATTTTAATGTTCAATTTGAGAAATTATGAAATAATGCTTCAAACATCATGTAAAGTAGAGTTTCATTCATGCCCAGTCTTTGCTTTTGAAATTGCAAATATTAATATGTTTCCATATTTCAAGTTTATACATTTATCTATTCTTTGAAGAACAGCTTTTGAATAAATTTGAATTATATATAAGATGAAAATGAATCATTAGCCCGCATACGCATAGTGTATATAATATGTTTACTAATCTTAGATCAGGATGTTTTCAGCAAAACGGTTGGTACACACTTTCTTGGCCGTGCTCATTACTTTAAGTCTGAAACCATTCATGCGCCCAGGTGTTGCATGGATGGATCAGACTGGTGAGCACGGATATGGTTACTGAAATTTACTAATTTGTACTAGCGACTGTCGATGTGTTTAGTGACCACCAACATGCTATCCATTGTGTGTTGTGTGAATGGTAGTGTTGTGGATTGCATGTTGGGTAAGCAAACATATTTATTGCATTCTCATGACCTTCAAGTAATTCTCTTAATGATTGATTTCATACGAAATCACAGTGATTGCTACACAATTTTTGTCATAGTAGATGATCATGTTTAATTTAAATATCACGCAATAAGTTTTACAAACTGTACAGCATTTGGTTGTACAGTAAAATGAAGTAGTCAAATTCGCGATCGCGTCTAACTTGCATGGTCACTAGCCTTTGGCAGTCGATTTCAGGAAATGGTACGTAAAGTAGTGAAATGAATGATGATGTGCGCTGAGTTCGGGTGTCGGAGACGTCCCGGGACGTACTCTCTAGAAATAGGCCTTTGCACCCGGGCGGAATGTGTGAGAATCCGGGAGTGAGTGTGTTGGTGTGATTGCTTTGCATTTTTAATTATAGGAATTAGGAAGGCAGGTAGCATACTTCTGTGTGAATGATAATGTTTAAGTAGGAAGGGCCAGCGGAATCTATCACTTTTCTCTCGCGAATACTGGTTAGGCGCTCAAGTGATATGTCTTTACCTGGGATTCATTTGACTATTGCAACCACAATATTTTGATCGCGATCTTACTTGTCTTAATAACTATAATTTTATAATCATATTATCTATTTATATTACTTATCAAAATGCTCTATTTTTAACTTTGTGATCTATTTCTCCTCATATTAATAATCATTAATTATAACTTACTAATGATACCTCACGTAGCAACATTCTTATCTTATAAAAGTTGTGTTATTAATACCTGTCGTAGAGTTTGGTTGCGACTGTCATTTGCTATACTTAATGTTATTATATATTTTTAAGCAGAAATACGTAATCATTGCACAAACGAAGTGATACCTCATCGTACTGTTGGGTCCGTTGAGTTTCGTACGAAAGTATTTGGTATCATGCTATACGTCTAAACAATACTTCTCACAGTACGACTGAGGTTCACTTCATTACACATACGAATTACGTATTTCGAACTGATTGGGATTTTCGGTTAAATGTGCACGTTTATGAGCAGTTTGTAACTTTATCTTTATATCAAGACGTGCAAAAAGTAATGCATTTATTTGTTTTCCTTTTTACGCAAAATGTTACATTACCACTTTCTACGTCTAAGTTTCTGTATTAAAAATGCCTGCGTGCTAGCTATTGTTCGCACATTTCTCATT
Source organism: Priocnemis perturbator (assembly GCA_963942575.1). Taxonomy (NCBI): domain Eukaryota; kingdom Metazoa; phylum Arthropoda; class Insecta; order Hymenoptera; family Pompilidae; genus Priocnemis; species Priocnemis perturbator. Next base: position 10,997,587 of record OZ012655.1, on the reverse strand, counting down.
CATATTCATACATTGAGATATCGATATAATTTTCGAAAGTTTATTGTATTTGTTTATTGAATCCCAATCAGTGAGGGCTTGCCTACGCATGTCCGAAAAATGAAGAGACTATTTTGACATAGTCGAAGCGACCCGGAGAAGAGGGCCTTCGTCGTTGGATTAGTATACCACTTTGTCACTGTGCTCGATCATTATTAGGTGTTGCACATGTAACTTATAGCAGTTACATGTGTAAATGAAATATATAAAAATACTGCCACGATTAACTTTTTTTGTTTTCTGAATCTTATCAAATGCAAACTATATAAAAGTAAAGAAAATATTTGTTCTTGAATTTGTTTGAGGATTTACAGATTGTAGATAACATATTTGCCATTTTTGTTTATAAATGTAAAAAATCTTTTTTATACGCTCGAAGCTTTTTTTATAAATTTAGTTTACTATGAGTTGCAATATACATTTATATTCTGTAATGACCAGTTAATCGTGGGCAATTTACCCTTATGTATTTTCAGGAGTTGCTGATATATAAGCTTGAGAACTGACATTGCGCCGCCTTGATAAATCGTTAATTTGTTACATTATTCCGTATATTCATGTTCATGAAATACGGAATAATAAGCTGATTATTGTCGAATTATTATGGCTGGTATCCGGTGTCTGAAAATTTACGAATTTGGGTGGGATATGAAAATTGACGTCTTTTTTTTATTTATTGCAACAATTTTTCTCGTTGCTTTTTTTTGATTGACAATTATTATTATTTAAATGTATTAATTCTTACTTTCAGCTATTGAAATTATTCGGAAATGTTTGTTTCATTGAAGCGTTGGGCGGAATGGCAGTCTATGTTGCATTGGTACAGAATGAACATAGAACGTTTACTGTGCCGTCGCTTCAATAACCTACTAATATTTGCTTTTTTTTGCAGGAATAATTATAACGATTTCTGTTCCAGGTTTATTAAAATTGTGGATAATTTGAATTGCTTGTTTGGAACGTTTTAATGTTGTTCTGCTTTCTGTTACAGGTGACCGATAATAGAGAAACTAATTTTTCTTGGAATGTTTTCATTTGGTTTCCCTTTCTGTTTTAAGGTTCCTGTCACAGAGAATTAAATTTGACTTGTTTTCTTGGAACGTTTTAATATTGTTCTGCTTTCTGTTCTAGGCTTCCCATCACAGAGAAGTCCCATCCTGGTTATAATTGCCTAATTTGTATGTTCGTAGTAATTAATGTTAGCTTACTGTTTCAGGTGCATTAAATTTTCATCACGCAACCCGGTCTTCCGTGGAACTTAATTTAATTTTTTTCTTACAGCACGTCTTAGTATACTCAATTATATGGTTATTAAAACTCTCCTTTCTGTTATAGATCTTCCAAAGCAGAGGATATTATTTTGTGTACTTGTTCTTTATTTGAATTGATGTATAGAATTTTGCTGCTCCAGGACTTTTATTTTTAGTTTAATTAACCACGAAATTTGCCCTTTTAGTATATAAACAATGTATTCTATATGTGTCTATTAATTATCGTCTGTCATGAGTGCACTCATATTTGATTCCTATATTTCGTATACAATACATTCCCTTTTCTCTTTGTGTTTCTTTTTATTGCAGCTAGGTTTCATTTCAATCATCGAAACCATCAACTGACAACTTTAAATATTCGTAATCCTAGAAACTAATATAAGTCTTGTAAGAAAGTATGCGTTCTATGAAAGTGATGAGTACGGTTCTTTGTAATCTGCGGTATGATTGCGACGATGAATATGATGTGTGTCAATAGTCGATATAAAACTTCCAATTTTGTAAAAGAGTGGCCGACAGGCTTCTCTTGTCTGTCATTCTCCGCGGCAGGTAAATTTAGATTCCGATTTGCATTGCTTCCCAGATCAATTTTTTTGACAGAACATTTATCTGGGAAATGCCAACATGGAATCATTTGTTTAATGGCTGGAGGTTGGGCCCGTTTTGCAACGCGGGTGGGTCACCACTTGCAGTAACCTCCCCGATGGTGTGACCTGGGAAATCGGTATTATCCACGATATGGTTTTTAAATCCGAATCGAAGATCATACCGAGCTAAAGGCTGCAAATCGCGTGTTCTGTTCTCGGCAACAGCTCAGTTCATTAATTTTTAAATCATTTACATGTTGAAACAATTTTTAAATTTACCGTTACAGTTAGTCGGTAATTCGAATGCAGCACGTTATAGTTTCCATTTTCATTATAGCTAGACACGGAGTGTGCTTGAACTAGCCTCGTTTCGGGCAAAGTCGGTCATTTTTTACGTGAAACAGCGAGTCCCATAAAATGAGCGGTGTACACTATACCTCGTCTGTGAGAGGTCTATGCTATACCTCGTCGGTGTTTGTGCTAATCCGTTGCACCGACGAGATATATTAAACAGATATTCTAAAGTAGCGAAAGAAACTGATGTTTTTAAATCATGGATACACAATGGATAATGTCAGCGTTCTATGTTTGTCTATTACCTACGGTAGTAACCCCAATTACCGACGCCAACCGACGCCGCCAAGAGACCTCAGCGCCCCCTGAGACACCAGTCAGGCCCCATTTGCAGGCCGCTGTTTAACACAGGCGCTGGCAGTCTTTAGGAATATCTCGTCGGTGGAGTATCGAAGCTGTGGCCACACGGGTTTACGGGCCGTACAATTCTGGCGAGCCTCACTAGATGGCGACTCCCACCACGTTTCAATTCTTCGCGTACACGGCCACGAACTCTTAATTACTTTAACTTAATTTACATAATCATAAATCCGCTTAATTTACCACAGCTTACATGTCACAAAACATAATATTAATTGTTCCACATAATACCACAATTCATGACATAAACTACCGCTGCTTTACATATTCCAATCGAAACCAGTCAGGAGTCAGGAACTGAAGAAAATCGCAAGGTTACCAAATGTTACGCTGCTGTCAACGAAAAAAGTGCAACGACTATTGTTTTATTTTTATTTCCTCGCGATACAAAGTGTAGTTGAGTACGAAGACGTTGTACTACTGTCTCCTTTCAGTATTCGTTCGTGAAACGTAGTTGTCAGAGTCAGAAGTAGGTAGACGAAGAAGAAGGGCAAATTAAATTGCGCCAGAGGAAGGCAATTAGCGCGGGTCGGACAAGATAATACATAAGAATGAGAGGGACGAGAACATTCCGAGCGAGTCAGGCAAGAGAATGCATAAGAACGAAAGGGACGGGAAGTTGAGCGAATAAGAGAAGAGAGAACGAAAGAGATGGGAGCTTGAACAAGGCAGATCGAGTCCTACAACTTAACGAGAGGATTTTCCTTCGATCATTACCGCACCAAGGAACTAGCATACGTTGCTTTATCTTCGTCACCGTTGACGGCACGGATAATCACCGTTGAGCTTGGGCCCTTATCTCCCCGCGTGACACGTTTTCATTAAACGCGAGACGTTTGCGTTCTTAAGGTCTAACTTTCGTTCTCATCTGGCAGCCGCAACCTGTAATTCGCTAACAATAAGGCGCACTCGATATGAACATTTTTCATTTTTTCCTATTATTCTAAACGCTTCATTTACGAAAATATTGCGCAAAAAAATCAAGGCGTTCTAAGAACCATCAGTATTTGGCCGGAAAATATGGACTTGAGCTTTCCGAATTTCAAAGTGGGTCTGACAAAAATCGGACGCACAGCGTATGAAATAGTTTCGAGTTTTTTAACATCCTCCTTGTTTGCCGAGTGCGCCGCGAAGACGGCCACGAACTTTGTTTACCGCTACAATTGCCGCTAAACGGCGTGTAAACTCAAACTCGAGCTCCGCGAACCCGAAGTTACAAGCGTAAACGCGAACTTCCGAGTGTAATAGACGTGCGGATGCGTCGGTTCGTCGTCGTTTAGGGACTTCTGCTCGCTCGCGTGTACGTCTGAGTTCAGGTGGTTGAGAAGACGTAGGCAGCGAAGCGACTTGGCGTGCGAAAATGCGGGAAAGTCCTAAGCTGAAGCTGAAAAATTGAAATGCAGAAAGATTCAAGCGAGTTTACGCGATTCAGCGTTTCGCGAAATTTGCACGAAGTGCAATGAAGCTTTCACGCTTATTCTATTCGCGCCGTTTCACAGTAATATTATAGTACCGTCCGAGCGCGTTACATATTTCCCCGCGCTGACTATTTTAGAGTATCTACAGCTTTTCTATGCAGACACTTACATAACTCGACGTTCGCGAATGTACGTGCCGGATCTGAAGAATCGAAAAACGAAACAGTTCGTTTAACTTTTTCCGTCTCTCCCGTAAGTCGTCGTGATGTTTCCTGTAAGCCGAATCGTGCCCGACGCTCGTTCGATCTGCAACGTTTCACAGCTGCTGATCATTACCGTTCGGCCGCGTTAAATATTTCCTGGTTCGCGCGCGCGCGCCTGGAAAAAATTCCCATTAAAATCCGACGGCCGTGCGCTAGAGCGACAATTCCCACTAGCGGGAATTCGAACCGGCTGCGTTTGTACAAAGAGAGCTTTTGATCCGAGGACCCACGGGAGGGAGCGTCGGTGGTCCGTGCTTTTGACGAGTGCCAGGCCTCTGTGTGCTTTTGCAAGCTCAAGGAGTAACTTCCACGCCCGTTCCACGCCTATCCACAAACACGCAGTCGGGTCCCACACACGGACGGAAGTGTTCCTCTGAGCGTGCAGCTAGTGTTTGTTTGAATTTTGTGATTGGCACCTCTCTGCAATCGAACGGTCAATAGATTTTTCCAGTGATCGACTGACGGAAAGCGCTGGCACGGAATTCGAATATTCGAATAATTTGTGTAATCGAACTCTCTTTCAAGATAACAGTGCGCTGCGCAAATTTGATCCTCGAACTAAGGTCCTTTTGTTCGGTGAAAGATTCTTTGAAAGTTCACAATTAGCGGATTAAATGTAATTAATTCTCTCTCGTATCCATCTACAAATAATTCCTTCTGATAGAACTGTAATTCCATTCACAAAAACCAAGTCCCAGTAGCCGTAGAAATTTACTTTACACATTCGATCTGCCTTTGAAGCAACATCGTCTTATTTGCAGTAGCTTGCAGTAGCGCGACTTCCTTCTCATCTTACATACGCTGAGATTTTCTCAAGGAGACATAGGTGGGGAGGGTATCTCCGTGTCTACATGTAAGTGCGACTACCGAGATGAGAACTGAGGCTGATTCGAGTTAGCCACACGCCGAGCGAATCAATCACGTCGCACGCACTCGGCACACATGCCGAGTTAATGTGCACGCGGGACCACCAGGAGCAAGCGTGTTAGTCGGAGAGGGTGTAAGAGGGGTCATATCCGAGGATTAGGGTGCGCTTCCATTTCGAGGATAATTACTCCCGTCTCTCTGTCCGTTTCCCTCTCTCTCTCTCTCTCTACGCCTTCCGCTTGCGTTTCTGATCTCCGCCCACGCGCCGTAAACATCACTCGCGATTAAAGAAATTTTTGCATCTCGCGCGAGGACAGCTTGAAAGATTGCGCAGAAACATATTTCGATATTCAGTACATTACTTTTCCTAAGATTCGATATGGGGTACAAATGATCAGCTTGGTTTTTATTTTATTTTTTATTTTACCTAGACTAATTTTTCATACGCACCTAAAGTAGCAGCGATAAACAGTGTCGTATAATATAGTCAGCCGGTGAAAGAAAAGGGACGAAAAACTGTAACAGGCGTGTAATCGAAAAGTTTTCACGCCACCTAATGGACTCCGGTTATTGATTCAGTCCTGATATATGATTGCATATTTAACGGCCGGCCGTAAATCAGCACTCGCCGCCGCGAGGACGTCTCCTTAGCGCAACAAGATTTTCATTACGCAGCGGCAAAATTTTTCTCCGACGACTCCGCCGCGTAAGAATAGATGTGACGTTTACGACGTCGCGTTAACCGTTCTCTTTTTTTCCTCACGGCGACACGAAATGAAATCGTGTCGTTAGGCCGGCGAACGAGCGTCGGCTTTGAATATTCTCCCGCGGAATTAGATGATAATTGGATCGTCCCGAAGCTCGGATGCGAGGGGGCGAACTAGCCGTGGGGTAATTATGTAACTGCGCTTGATGCCGTTCCGATTAAGTGTAATGCATATTTAGGGTGATCAAGTGCGCGGGCAAGGCACGCTGCGGATGATATATTTGTATATTAAGCCCCCGCCGCGTATAGGCACCGCTAATTGCATTTGTAATGCCGACGTTGAGCGTGCGAAAGGAGTTGACGGGCAGGCTCTCGTAATCTCGCGGCCGGCGCTCTTAAATATCGCGCAACCAAAAATGGCCCCGCGTTGCATTGCAAATGTCGCTGCGTTAGCCGAGCGCGCGGCCGTTTTGCACGGCGTAATTAAATGTTTTAAATTCAATGCTCAGCTGAGGGCGAGCGAGCCGCGAAGTTACGGGTTGCGCGTTCTTCGAGTCGGCCGAACGATAAATATGATTGGTGCGAATGGAAGTGAGACGGTGAAAATCCGAGTGCCATGGAGGCGTCGGGTGGTGTAGGTAAATTCGACGGTTGTGGTCGACTTCTATTACTGTGTTAGACGAATGCGGCGTGTTTTGTACGGGTAATAATTCTGACGAGGTTGATTAGACAGCTACTACTTCGAGCGCCATTTGCCGGAACGTTCTGAGGAACTCATTGACCCCGTCGCTGAAAAATGATAATAAATTTGTGAACGGTAGTGCCAGGCGGGTTAACTCGTGCCTCGCCCGGAGGAAGTTCTTCTGTCTTGTAAGTGCATGTATGAGTGCACTTGCGCTGGCAATTATCGAGCCCAGGAGTATAACGCGCCTCGTCTCCGGAGGATTAATTAACTCGTTCTGCCCGCCAGACACCGGCTCATTATGTGCATCGACGATCCGTCGAGTTCTACCGTCCGCCTGCGAAACGACGTCGTAGGATTGATCTAACAAATTTCTCATGATTCGGCGGTCAGTGTGCGTACTTCAAATATCGCGACATTAAATGGAACTTCGTATGAGAAAACGCAGCGGAATGATCCATCCGTGATTTTATGCAGAATTTCAGTAGATTACATTAAATGTCGTAAAATTCTCGATGGTCCCTTAAAACTCGTCACATCCGACTTCCACCGTATCTTCGAGTCCACCTTTGTTCGATTTCGTGCCGGTCGCAATTAAACGTCCTTCATTATTCCCGCACAGAATTAACGTCGCATTACTGTACTTTGCGCGTAATACGACGGCACTCTAATTCAGCGCGTAATTGATATTAACTCCGTAATGAACTCTACCGCTGGTGGGTAGGAAACGCGCGCGCAACCATTAACTTTCTTTTCCGCCAGAGTGACCAGTCAGTTTTTCCGCGCTCACCTGTCCCTGTAGAATAGTGGTAAGGGCGCACTCGGTTTAATAGTCCTGCGGCCCGCATGTATTCGCTGTCGGTCCCGCATCATTCCAGGACCGTCTTACGAGTCCCGCTTTTTAATGAAATATCGCCGTCGGGGCCTAGGGCAGAAGGTGGAGGAAGACCAGGACGTGGCTCGCATAAATTCTAATTTAAAAAAGCTAACGGTCACGCGCCCGCCTTCCTTGCGGACCGATTCCTCGCAGGTAGGCAGGATTAGAATTCGAAACGATACGGCTCGCAGATACGAAAGAATCTTCGCTCGTCCAACGTGCATCTTATACGAGAGTGTAACGATATTTTTCGACGCACTTAAATCCGTAGTCGGTTGATAGGTAGAAAATTTATCTGTTAAGAATGCGAATAGAGGCAACGTCGTTCCACTCATTTCGATGAATTTTGACCGAAGCAGCCTCTTCATTTCATTCTACCGACGCTGAATTCAAGTCTCGATATGGAAAAACGATACATATCCGACACATTATTTCAGCTCTGACCATGGTACATCACTCCTCCTTCTTTTTTCGCTACAAGTATCGGACTTCGCGAAGTAGAGGAATTTATTGTTCCAGACGACGCCCGCGATTTTCGCCGCGAACTTTCGCCTCGTCCGGCCGGTCCCGTATGAAGGATTCAATTTGCCTCCGTTTCGGAAAACTAGACAATGGACGGAGAGATTTTCGGAGGTTTTCTCCGCGCCCCAACCACCCCCGCGTCCGAAACTGCCGCAAACGGGCAACGCGGAGCACGCGCGAGGAATTCAGCCAAGTATTTCGCAATTGGAATAGTTTCGCGAGAGCGGCGAGCGAAACGACTGCATAAAGCGGTGATTGTCGTCGTTCGCCATCTTCCTCCGCGACCGCGTTCTTTGTCCGAGCATCGGGGGGGTCGTTAGCGATCGAGTGCCGTCGAAAGTTGTGTCCCGCGGAATTGCCTTTTTCTCCGGAGCCCGGCCCGGGAGCGATGAAAAATTGAAGTTCTCGCGCGCGCGGAGTGGGAAGGAGAGAAGAAGAAGAGATGAGAGGGAACTCGACCAATTTCCTACGGGACTTCGCCTCTCCGATTGTGGCTCTCTCGATCTTTGTCCGCGGACGCGAATCTCCATTTGATTCCGGGGCAGTTACATAAATTACACGGTTCACGTTGAACGCTCCTTTCTCATTTGCTCTCGTGAGTCGTGACTCTTAGATCGAATGCCTAATAGATGCCCTCCCACGAACGGACTGACCTCTGTGATTCTCTCGTGTCACGGGGCCGTTACGTTTCTCTGTGTTTTCAGTAATTAGTCAGGCGCGGGATATTCGTTACTTAGAGTAATCCGGCGGCCTCGATTGAATGGCTCGGACGGCGGTATACATTTTGAATTGTGCGTGGTCATGATTATGAAAGTGGTCCAAGTCAGAAGTCTGGACGTAATCAATGGTTCACCTTTGCGTCCGGTCGATTTCATTTGTGACGTAACTCATCGTGCGATTGGTTCAATTTTATGTTGTCAGTCTCATACATTATGTATAATTGCGACGCGTTTGTCGACGTTATCAGTTTTAATCCCGACTTTAAGCTTTGCTATAGAGTTTACCTACCGTGCAACCTTTGCTTTCTTTAGCTCCGACAAATATTGTTTTACTATGACTCGCTGTTCCTGAGAAATATTTCACCTTTTCCGTCGTTCCACGTCTAATAGACGACGGAGCAAAGTGACCCGGGGTGTCTGACGTGCGGACCTTCTTCATGTTTATTTAATCAAGATTCTACAACGGATGTCAAGGCTCCCCGCCGCCTCTCGCGTCGCTTACACGTCACGAGTCGATGTCCCTTCACGGCAGTTGCTCGATTGGGGTGAGGCCACCCTCTCTGCGCTCCTTTTATCAGGGCTGTACGAAAGTGGGGCCGGTTAGGCGACCGCGAAAATCGCATTAACCACGAGCCAATTATCGCTCCACGATTTTCCTACTCGCCAGATAAGTGCAGAAACCACGATTCGCAACGACAAAGGATATCTTCATCCTTTTACAGTTTAATCTTACACACTCGGTGAACGTATCAATAATTACAAAAATACACAATTATTTCGAGCTCACTGAAAATTGAAAACTTCGACAGAATGATCCTTCTCGACAGTCTCTTCACTCGAAATTCCGAAACAATCGTGCAGTTGACTGTAGAGGTGTCAAGTGCATAAAAATAACACTTTAAGATTATACGTGCGGTCTGATCCGCGAGTCGGCAAAAACGAGTCGACGGAAGGGTTCGATCGTATATTTCAATGGGAAATGGAGAAAGAACGGAGCGTGCCGTCCGACGTCGGAGGGTGCATTTTGCCGGGGCAAAAAGCGTAAGATAAGCCCGACAACTTAGCCGCTAAGACCTTCTTCCTCGGGATTATCGGCTCGGGCTCAACTTCTTTCCCTCTGTCCCTTGCCATCCTCGTTCCACTTCCTTCGGACAATACACCTCTCGCTCTCTCTACCTCCCCCCCTTTGTCTCTCGTCTTCTCTTCGTCCTTGTCGCGCACGTTCGAGCCACCCCATAGCGTCTGCAGTGACAGGCTGTACGAGGGTTGACGTTTGTCAAGCTGGATGGCTGAACAGTAACGCACGCCATTAGATGCACCGGAAAGTAGTGTCAGTTTTTTCCTGTTTTCGTCCATGTCACGCCGACAGGGCTGGTCATGGCGGCCGCGCTGAGGAAAATTTGAAATGGGTCTGTCTCGAAATGATATTCGAGGTGGGGAGTTCTTTTGCCATAAACACGTCATGGAATATTCTATTCAGTATTTTGTATTATGTGGTTCATGTGCAAGAATAAGAGTCATGTCATTTACTTTTCTATTTCCACTTTGGAACTGTGTTTTCTCATTTTGAAAGAGTTTGAATATTAGTTCGGCTTGTCGATATTTGGAACGCTTTTATGGTCTGTGCAATTGGTACGTTCTTGAATGTATGTAAATTCTGTGCACAGGTACAAATTACAATGCCTCACAATTAACTGCACCGTGAACCTCAATAACTGGAAACACGAAATTGTTTGCAATTTTCTATTATAAATGCCTGTTTTCCGCCGATACAATTCTTGTCGCAACGATTCAATTTGAGGATCTGAAATATTTCCGGGGATCGTATAAGCATTAACGCGTCGGTTTGATTAAAAGCGACGGGCATTGGAGTTCCCGTTTGTTCCGGAACTTCGATGAATATCTCTCGAGAGTCCAATCAGGCTGTTCGTGATAATAGTACGGCCGGCACGGTATTATACTTGCGAAGAAAAGCAATGTCGTAAAATTCGTCACGCGTTCTCTTGGCGGCCCGCGGAACTTTCCTCGTTCGGCCCCTCAATTTCAGTTGATAAACTGTTACGTAACGCAGTTACGAGGCTCTCCCTTTACCGCGAGACTCGGCTCGTAATCGAATAATTCCCCTTTTCTCCTAATGCACGCACGATAATAAGTGTCTTGGTACGGTGGGACACGTCAGATCTTATTCGGGACAATTGTTATGAGCGTGGAACGATAAGAAAAGATGAGCACCTACGTATTGACACAGACGACGAATTATTTCAGACAATGAGAGTTTGATTCAAGGAAAATCCATACATGGAAGCTTTTGTTATTTCATATATGCGTAAAGTAAAAGTCATTTCATAAATTTACTAGGAATACAGTGAAAATAGTCAAATTTGCCGTTCACAAGTACTATCCCCTAACATCGTATTACATTCCGGCCCGATCGAACAATTTACCGCCGCCCGTTCCGAATCTGGAATTTCATATCGGCAAACCTTTTCTTTCACTCCGCGGAAAAAAAGGAGTCCCCGAAGGAAACGGTCTCCGGTTGGCGGACGACAAATCGGCGATGGGTCGAGCTTTTTTCCGAGTACGCCCGCGCGCGGGGGAATTCTCCGTGCGTTATTGCCGCACAGTTACAAGTAGGCACGTCGCGAGGCGCGGGCAAAAAGTCAGTGACAAATATCCGAGTGGAGAGGCGGCAGGGGCCGGAGCGTTGCCGGAGTCTCGGCTTGCATTTTTCAACGTCGAAACTTCGCTTCTTTCGTTCTCACGCGCGCGCGACCCGACGTTCCCGCGGGCCTGGCGAACGTGAGAATCCGAACGTGGAAGTTGCGGCCGGAAGTGGGGCGAGATCCCTTGACGGAATCGCGGAATGGCCGCTTAAGGAAATCTTCGCTCGGAAACGGGGAGATATCCGGATTTTTCGGTCTCACGTAAGGTTTACGGTGACAATTATCCTAGGAAAGGATGGGAGCTAGAGTACATAAAGATGGATTTTAGAATCGATTCAGAATCAACTATCTGATAAAATTGTAACCAAACAAATGATGCATAAACACGTCAAATTCTTTTAAGAACTCCCAAATACAAAAATCGATCATCACCCTGAAAATTTCCAGAATTTCTCCGATTATCCTGTGTCCAATTCCTCCTCGACTAAATCACTTTAAAAAAATCCGGAATTCCGAAACGTCTCTCAACAAACATGGAATAATTCTCACGAGAAACTCGCCGTCCGTTGGCCGCACGCGCGTACCATAATTCCCGAAATGAAACATCGGGTCAGATTTGGTCGGCGCGTCCGATCGATCGCCGAGATTCGATCGCTCTTCCCAAAGCCCTCCTTTCCGCACCTTCTCGCTCCCACCGACGGCATGGCGTGCAGCGGGCATTAAAGGGGATGAAACGAGGCGGCGCGCGTGACACAGATTTAGATAAAACGGCGCGCGCCAGCGTGTTGGGTCGCGTACGTGTGACGCTCGCCGGCGGCTTAAGCGCGGAATTATAGAATTAGAATCGTCGATCGCGATATCCCTTTATCGTGCTCCGGCACCGGCCTGGACCCCGGCCCGCTTCCGAGGGGATATTTTTTTCCGACAGCCGAGCAGAGCAGCTCCAGCGTGCGGGAAGGAGTGGAAGAAGAGACACAGCGAGGGAGCGAAAAAGGGAAAGAGAGCGGACGCTGGGCGCGGAAGGAGGAGAGGGAAGCGGACCGTTGGAACAGTCGTGTTACGTAGCCCGAGAAATAAATCCGCTCATGCTCGACGCGGAACCCGGGCAGAAAGGACGACCGCGTACACCCGCGGGATTTCCATAATTTGAATTGTAAAAGTATTCGGCGCCAATTGCAGTCCCCGAATTTATGCAGTCCGGCCAGCCCGACGCGCGACTGTATCTGGCTGCTCTTCCGTTCGAGCGAAAGCTCCGGGCCGCGCGGTTCTGGCGAACGCGACCCTTGAGAACGGACGACAGAATAGGAGGGTTTGGAGTTTTTGATGGCTGTCGATATCAATTCTAATTTCATTCGGAGGAGAGTTTTATTCGTGTTTCTATGACGCAGTGCGGTGGCTGATAACGAGAATTTTCGTCTGTACCAGTTCGAACTTCCTGAACGAAAGAGCTTTGTTCGTATTTGAGTGGAATATCGCGATCGTTTCGCACGCTCCGCTTGGATTCGATTAATCACGGCATTCAGGATCGTTCTAATCCGGCTCGCATTTATAATTCAAGCGCTACAAGTAGTAGACGCTTCGATTAGGACTTGTGGGACCGTTCTGTCTTGGTGCCGGGGTTGAAATCATCCCAAAGCGACTCGTTGCCGGCGGCGGAAGTTCAGTAATACCGCGGCCAGTAATAACACCCTAATGCGTGTTCTATCATCGGGTGTCTGAGGATGCGGAGAAGAAGAAAGTCGAGAGGACTAGCAAGAGAGAGAGTGGTGGAAGGAAAGGGGTGGAAACGGTGAGAGAAGCAAGAATCGGAGGAAGACGGGTAGAGAAAGACGAAGATCGAGAGACAGAGAAAGAGAGAGAAGGATCGAGAAAACCGGCATAAATCACAATTATAATCAACGTGCTCGAAAGTTACACCAGGGCCGTCCCCTTTGGCCCCTTTCCGCCCGCACCCCCTCCAACCCCCTCCGGCCGCCGGCGTCGCATGAAAATTTATCGCCCAACTTCGGTTTCCTTCAAGGTCGAGCGTGCTACTTTGCATACATCGCTCCTCCACTTTTTCGCGACTTCCCGTTCGCAAAACTCGCCCCGGCACCGCCCGAGTGTACCGCCGTTATTTCGCGGCCCGTCGGAAGTTGCAGGGCGGAAGTCTGATGGGAGAGCCGAGGCTCGGCTGAAATATACGACGGGCGATGATGTTCCCTGGCACTTGACGGGGAGAGCACTTCCTCCGCGGAAAGCGAAAGTTCGCGGGAAGAAAGATCGCGGAACGTCTTATTTAACTTTCTCCCGCCCACCATTTATTATAATTTCCCCGACGCGATCGTCTCGTCTGCTGTGCGCGCTGTATGATTTTCGAGCGCAAGGCATGAAGGCCGCGTAAAATTACTGGAGCTCGGAGATCAGTCTGTTATACAATATTAAAGCTGAATATTGTTCACAGAAGTTCGATAAAATTATGGTAGCGTGCAGAGATCAGTCGATTTAAGAATTTCGAGGACAAGCGTTGGGTTAGAAAAATTATTGATAGTCCTCCATATCCGACGAGTCGTATCGTGCTTCTAGGGTCCTCGAACAAAAGATACGGAGTCGTGTGATGGGTGGGAGGCAAGTCGTTAAAGAAGCATTTCCGGACATTGCGAAGACGTCACAATGACGACGGTCGTATAGCGTGGGTGGATTTGATGGCAGAGAGGAGAGAGAAGTGAAGGGATGAGTTCGCGAAATGACGAATGAGTCACGCCAAGGGTCGTTAAGCTCGTCGGGGCGGGAGAATTTTTCCTCGTGCGTAATCGGAATGACGTGACGATTGTCGTGTACTCTCGGCTACTTCTCTCTCTTTCTCTCTCTCTTGCTTTGCGCGTAGTATCGAATTGCCCGGTCGAATCGAATCAATCGCCGTAATTCAAAGTGCAGGCACGAAGAGGCGGCGTGTAAAGTTCCCGAGGGTCCACGGGTGCAAGGGAGTAAATCTAGTTTCTTCGTTATCGGGACAGAACGCTCCTTCGAGATCGAACACGTGTGTCATCGCGTGAAAATCTCGTCTGTTCACCGGTCTTCATTATTCCGCGTTGGTTTCGTCCGAGAATTATATTCGCTGTCTTCCTATCCGTCACCGCATCCGTGGGATCAATTTTGTAAAAAGGAGTACATTGGAACGTAAGGCATGATGCACGATACAGCCGCATAACCAAAAGGATAAATAACAAAGAAACAACAAAATTAAATGCGCTTATGAAAAAATAATAAAAATTCACAAAAAAGAACTGGCCCAAATTGTAGGATAAATTTGCAGGACGTCGCGGATAGAAATTGATGAATTTTCCGATATTGTCGACGAACTCAATTTCTCGACACGCTCGCTACCGTCTTAATCGCGCGGCATTAAAGTTCTACCTCGGCTTATATTCAAATTCGCCTTCCGCAACAGACGCTCGCAACAATTTTCCGGAAACTAATTTATCCCCGGCCCTCCCGTTCTTTCCCTCCCCCTCCCCCCCATCTTTCTCGGACTTTTCCGTAAACTTCGGAGCGGAGACGAGAGGCGAAATTTACGTAAAGCAATTTTCGCCGCTGCGCGTACGAACTCTTCGTCGTAACGGACTGACCTCGTCTGAGCTTCGACCACCAAGGATAATAACTTGACAACTTCCTCCCCGGAAGTTCTCATCGTCCACGCGACGTCGGGCGAAATTCTTCGCCGGACGAGTCTCGTTCCCGACCGGTTAAGAGATAAAGTGCGCCATGCGACGCAAGGACGACTCAGGAATTTGCCCCAGTGAGCAATATGCATCGGCCGACTACGGTTCACCGTAACTCCTCGTCACACGGCAGGAAGCTCGGATGAATTATTCCGCGGCTAATGGCGGACAATTGAAATACCCTTACAGGCCTGGGGCCGGAGCAAAGCTAGATCCCCTAGAGAGAGAGTACGAGGGGGTACGAGGGTTGGATCTCTGCACAACGATACTCGCCAGAAATAGAGATAGAGGAGAAGGAGAGAAAGAGAGCGAGAGAACACCATGAAAAATTAACATTATTCGTTCGTAGGGGAGCCCGAGTGCGCGCACTGCGCTTAATGTTGTGATGATTCGAAATCGATAACGATCCCGCGCCGGCAGACATGCAGAAGTCACGGTAAGTGAATCCTCCCGCCCCCTTCTCGAATTCTCCCTTTTCCGCCCCCGTGGACGACGGCAAAGAGCAAAAGTCGAATCGCATTATCGTACGGCGAAGGCATCGGCTCTTCAAAGAGGCAGCGTACCGAGGGAAAAGGAGGAAAAGGACGGACGGCCGGGAGAGAGCGTTGCGGAAAAGAAAGGCAAAGGGGAGAGATGTAAAGAGAATGACGTCTCGTGCGTCGGAATGCGTGTGTGGGATACTGGGTGGGTCGGAAGTGTCCGGCGCCAATTTCGACTGCCGCGGCGAGGCCGTCGTTGTTTCGGGAGGATCGCTAATTATCGCTGCTATCTTCTTGTTTAACGCGGCGTGGCGTGCAAATGACCGTCTCTCCGTTAATTGGCCGGCTCTCTCAATTTTCCGTGTCAATCATCGGGGAAAATTACACGTTCAGATTATACAGCTAGTAGACCGTTAGATTGGATTGTCAGCGAAATCGTCTATATCAGGGAAAATCGGATGTCAGATTTGATCGTTGCGTCGGCTTGTCACTCAATCGAAGTTTATTTCTAGCAGAAATTGAACGAAGCAGAAATTTTAGCTCATCTCTAAAATATATTAGTCGGCACTGTCATATCTACCAGCTCCTCAAAAATTGTACACAGTTGACGTTCATGCGTTTGGATTCGGGCACACTGTAGGTACGAGCAGTTGGACCAATGCACCTACGTACACGAGTCTCGCGTTCTATCGAGCTCTTCCTGTCGGTAATCAAAGATTTATATCTGCAGACTCTACGCAGAAAGTGGGCGGAGGGTGGCGAGGGGAGTCTTACCTTTACTGTACGATCCCGCCGATATCGAAAGAGAGAGAGAGAGAAGGAGAGAGAGAGAGAGAGAGAGAGAGAGAGAAAACGATTCGCTACCGAGTTCCGTCCGACTGACGATTCACGATCGCAGATATCGGCGGCTATATGCAAGCCGAAATGCCGCGGGATGAATTAATGCCGGGGTTGGATGGGATACGATATGTCGCTTTTATGTTAATACCCGTCGACGTGCTCGCGGAATGGCGATGGACGCTTGGGAGAAACGATAAGGCAATTGCGCGCGGGATAAGCAACGTTGTTCCGATAAGCCTGACGAGCGGCGCACCAATTTTTTGCCCATTAAAACACGTTGCACTTATTATGCTCTCGAGAGCGATCGGCTCTTTACGATTTTTCCGGCGAATAAAGACGTTGCATTACCGCGTCAAGATTGGCTGATAGGAATACGCAACATGTTGCGACTCGTTGGGCGGTGGTTAGCATATCTTGTGGGAATATTGATGAATGACTTACGATTTCATAAACTCGACAGTGTATGGCGTGTGTAAGAGGGAACCGAGTGAGACGGGCGATTAACGAGGATTCTCGTTAACTGGGAAATATCCGGAATCGTTTCCACGCGCTCGACAAAGGATGCACAACACGTGTTCGCGTTGCCTCCATCTCGTCTCTATTTCGATTTTCCACGGTTCTGTGTCGGTCACGGGACGATTCTGGGCCCCGTAATACTTTCGGAATTCACACTTATCTCCCGAATGGGGCGTTGAGGTGTCTCAGTCCATCTCGCTCTCTCTCCTTCTCTCTCACTCACTCTCTCCCCCTTTCGCTGTGGTCCCCGCCGTGGGCATTAGCATACTTAATGGCCCTTTGTTTGGCCAACTTGAACTACGAATGTTGCGAGCGACACGGTTCGTTAACTTGACCGAATCAAATTACATGAATTTACTGTCCCAACGCCTCCGTCCTATCTCGCGCAGATCCGTAGGCACGTTTAAAGCAGTCGTGAGCCTCCTCCGGCCTCGGTCCAGGCTGAAAATCAGTTCCGGCGGAAGCTTTGTGCACGGACTCCAATTCCCAATACGGAACGTCGTTTCCCGAATTTACGCGCGAGTCGGAATATTCCGTCACGCGAGAATCACGCGCCTCGTTGTTCGCCATTTTGTCGGCACATTCGCACTTTATCGCTTGCCTACCCACGTCACCAACGAAATAGCATCTTAATTCAACATACATATATCATTGTTCGAACCACAATTGAAACGTTTCCCGTGAAACGTAGACTAAATATTTTACTTCAGGTAACTACGGTTAGAAGTATACAGCTGTATTCGTTAGTCGAACGAACATTACACGAAATATCTGCCGCAGTCCAGCTATTTCCGAGACTGTATCAAATTTGCCCCAGCACCGGCCACATCCCGGCCGCCGAGTAACGAGGCTTTTACAGTCGGGAATCGAGGGGACTATGATTAGGTGGCGGAATATGTGTTATACGAGTTATATACGCGACCGTTAAGAAGCTTAGAACGTGATTGGCACGGTGCCTGCCAGTTCCAAAATATCCGACCATGAACCATCGTCTTTCCTCCCTACCTTCCCACTACACATCCCACTCCCAGCCCAAATGATCTTCCCTCCGCGCGGTGAATGAGCTCGAACAGAGAATCGAGCTCGCATGCACACACGATCGCATAATTTGGCTGGGCTAATTGTTCCAAGTATTCAATCATCGGGCGTGCCCGGCCGACGTTACAAACTCGTCGTATGTAAATTCATTGCATTACCGGCGTGTGCGGCTGTGTGTGCGCTGACCGATGACTCATTGTCATTAGGCGAAACGTGGTTGGAAACCGGGCGCGGGAAGGGATTCGCGTTGACATTAACGGATTGTGTACGTGTAAACGAAGCGGCGGTGTCGCGCTGCGTTATTCGTCATTGTAATAATTCGCCTCTTTCTCCTGTCGTCCTTCCTGCTTCTCTTCTTCACTGCCATTCTCGTCCCACACCCTTCTTTCGTTTCTCCTCTCTTCTTGCGGAAGTGCAATCGTCGCAGAGAGCGAGAGAGAGAGAGAGCGCGAGCGCAAATCAGCGATTCTTCTTCGAGATTATTATTCGCTGCAAACTCACCCGGTTTTGCTGTCGGTCTACTCGGTCCTTCTCTTTTGTTCGTCGCGTTCATTCCTTTGGCCGTCGCTGTGTCGCCTTCTCGGTCGTTTTATAGCTTCATTAGGGCGCACGTTTAATAATTCATCGAGGGGAGAACGCGCGGTCCGCCTCGTGTCTGTCTCTTTGACCAGTAATCGGAAATTTCTGCCACTACTTTGCCGCCTGATTTGAGGGAAAAAGGAGAGGTTGGTCTTTGTCAGGTCTCGATGCGCGGCACTTGCCGTCGCGTCGAGAGACAATATAACGAGTGTGCCGAGCAATTCGGAGCAGGTATATTTTTTGAAATATCGGTTGGACAGAAGAATGTCGGCAACTCGATATCAAAATCACAATACATTTTTGGCAACGTCGAAAAAAAATTGTTTCATTATTTTCACCTCTCACCGAACTAACAAGTCTCGTGCACGCACCTCGAGTTCGCTCGCGACACCCAATATATCGCGGGAATACCAGAAAACATACAACGGTACGGTTGCCGAGAATTTTTCAACACATCGCATAAATTCGTTCGCTCCCAATCTGTTGCTCTCCCCCAGCCCGCAAACAAAGCGCGATCTCTTCTTCGACACGCTTCGTGTTCGCCAGTATACGACTCTGACATTCAGCCGACACTTTTCCTTCCTCCCCCACCGCGTCGGGACGATAAAGTGCGTTTCGTTGTCCCGTATAAACAATATTATTACCCTGTCGGAGGCCTGTGCCAAGAGGAGCGAAGACGAATTTCTCGATTGTTACGAAGCTCTGTTATGACGTCGTACACGCTCGCCCATAAACGGCCGCCATTCCACGAGGAGGCGTTTCGGATAATTCCCTTCTCGTCCCGTTCTCCCGTTTTATCTGGAAACACGTGCGCTAAAGAAGAAAGCGGACCCGGGGATAATTACCGGGGCAGAAAGAGGGAACCGCTCGACGATTCTTGTTTTCCAGCTTCGCCTCGGAAGGATGGTCGAGTCGTAAAGTCGGGGGTGATATATCGTCGCGCTATTTATCGAATCATTACTGTCATAGGGAGCCGATAACTCGGAGGAGGAGAGCAGCGTCCTCTGCGAGACACGTGGACACGCTTGAAATTCATCTTCCGCCACTGTTGGCCGTTAAAATTCGACGTCTCTCGGTGTAAAATTGTCAGAAGAAACATAGCCATACATTCTTCGAAAGCGATGTTTCTCGAAAAAATTGTCTGTGTTCGTGGATATATAAATGAGATCGTGAGGTAACAGTCTGAAGTTTTGCTCGAAAATGATCGTGTCAGACAAAAGTTGTGCGGTTGAAAGAGACGTATCGTACCGTTGGCCGTGTTACACCACCAGATGGAAGATACGAACATTCGTTCTGTGTAACTCGTCCGCCCCCTCATACTTACCCTTATACTTACTGCTTGTAAAAACAAAGAGTCGGGCCTTTATCCGTACGGAAAGTGCATCGCGCTCGTAAAACGAGAAAGAAATACGGCCGGACTATTTATTATCGAAAACGTAACCCACCCATGAGTACCCAATGGTCCGAGGAATTCGAGACAGAGACGAGTCCAACCCTCGCTCTCCTTCCTCGTCTCTGCACTCTTCCTCCTCGTCCTCCTTCTGCTCTGTTCCTCTTCAGTGGAGGGCGGCCCTCGAACGGGCTCCAAAGTAAAAATCCAATTTCTACGGACGGCAGCCGAGTAGGAACGACGACGACGAGTCGACGTGCTCGATGGCTCGTGAGAATGAAGATGCGTGGCTTCGGTGAAA
The DNA here is from genome assembly GCA_963942575.1 of Priocnemis perturbator. NCBI lineage: Eukaryota > Metazoa > Arthropoda > Insecta > Hymenoptera > Pompilidae > Priocnemis > Priocnemis perturbator. The sequence continues at coordinate 10,977,415 of OZ012655.1, read as the reverse complement.
GGGCCTCCGTGCACGTGTACTACACGACGTGTATTTCGAGAAACAGTGGCGCATTAACACTTTCGGGAGTAGTCTACCGTCGAACTTTTCGTTTTATGCATTTTTTTGTAGGAATAAGCATGTCAAAAATATAATATGTGATCTCAAGACCGTGTAAATACCGATTATAATTCTATGCAAGTGTACTACCTTTTTCGAAAATTTAAAGTTTAAAGTAGGTAGAGAAAATGTCGACAAAAAAACGTATTAATTTCTCACGAACAATTCACAATCATCTCTCAACCGCATTTTTTAAAACATCCAAACGAAACACGCGTTTGTTTTAATCCACTCCGAAGTTATTCTCATCAGCATTCGAGTCACCTGTTCCCATATCGTTTCTTCCTAATTCACTCCCCCACGCACACGGCCCCGCCGTTGTACCATATTGTTAACTCAATAATGACCCACATCATAGCCCACCACCCCCGCCGTCCCGTAGGCCTCGCCCACCAAGCTTATCGCGTCCTCTCGTTCCTCGCCGCGGTTTTGCTCGTCGACGCGTGGAAAAGCTCGGGCCCGAAAACATCCGTGTCACACGCTGCCGCGTTGTCCCGTCGCCGACAATCGCCGCGATATATCGACTTCGATATCCACCCGGCAGACAGCGTGTTTTCCAGCGAGGAACGCGCCGGCCGGATAGGCAGTATCGGCAGTATCGGTTTTGGCGCGATACGAATTTATATTCGTGTAAAATTAAATCACGCGTCGGGGCTTGTTTCGGAGGGGGGGGGGGGGTGGAAGGGCGAGCGGGGGTTGAGGCGTGCCGGAGGCAGAACGGTGTGCGCTCATATGCATAAAGAAGCGATTGTTTCGTGCTATCTCCCGTTCTGCAACATTAGCGGGCGACGGCCAATCCGGTTGATTATCTTTTAATTAAATGTTTGCGTTTTATCGGACCTCGGTACCCGGACCTCTCGCTGCCGGGGCGAGGGGGAGAGAGAGAGAGAAAGAGAGAGAGAGAGAGGGACGCCATTGTTGCCGCGGCACATAGTTCGCACAGCTGCCGTGGAACTTCCACGGTCCGACGTGGAAAAAAGCAGCCCCCACCCCGCGTCGCTCATCCCTTTTCCGGTATCCTTTCACCTTCGCAGTGTTTGTTGCGTCTAGGGTAGCGATGGGTACACTCGACGCATCGCGCTCTTCGATTCTCGATCAAATTGCCCCGCGAAAAATACGCGAGTATCCCCGGCACTCTCGGTGTCATACGAAATTTCGCGCGCAGCAGCGAAAGCGCCGACGTTGGAACAATTATATTATTGCACGAGCCAGGATCGTCGAAACGCGCGATCGTTATCGGAGCCATAAATATTCCGATGGCATCGATTACAATCGTCCGATAATTACGTTCCGATAACGCATCGCATTCGTCCGCGAAATTTTCGCGAACTTATATTATTTCGAATTTGCAAACTTGCTTAAATGAAATCGTGATCCGTCTCGTCAATACTCCGTACCATCCGTCGGAATTCTGTAGTTACTAACCGCGCTCCGCTGTTCTAAAATTCATCGACGCATCAATGCCGAGTTATGCCCATCGCTAGCGAGCCCTTCTACATCGCCGCAACCTCGCGCAACCCCTTCTCACCCCTCTGGCCGGTGGTTGAGCAGGGATGGGACGGCACCAACGACGTGTCACGCGGCTAACTCAATTATACTCCCGCGTAGGGTGGGAATCTCTACCTCCCTCCCTCCCACTCTCCCCGTCTCTTCTCTCTCCGTTCGTCTATCTTTCACGTACGCCATCCCGTCCGCCTGTCTGAATATTTGCGCGCGTTTCGTTCAAAACAAACCAGCCTGCTCGCCGCGATTTTAATCGCCCTGCCCAGACAACGATTCGACTCGTACTTCTCTCGTGCCACCGAGGGGGTGAGACCGGCTTTTATCTATACCGAGTTAGACGAGAACCGAGTTTCGCACAATTGTACAGGACGGCAGACTCTATTACAAACTCGACGATATACGCGCTAGTTTAAATGCAACCCGCTCCATGTTACACGGACTTTGTTCATCACTGTTCTTATCGTTTACCTGCATTGTCGAGTGGGTAATTACTTTTGTAATGCGCTAAGAAAACATTCGGTTGCGCGGTGCGTTGACAGAAATTTGAAATAGTGCTCGATGCAGGGAGAGCGTGAGAGAATAGTACTGTGAATAACATTTCGTATTGCATTCGTTTGAATAAGTTAGCCGTTTTTGATGTTTTCCATTTGACGTACTTATTTTTTTCAGGGCAGATCATGCGATTGTCGGAGTTTAGTTAATCATTTAACGGCATGATCGGGAAACGGCAAAAGCCACCTGTCCGTCAGAGGGAAAGGTGAATAAGATGGGAAGAGAGATGGTGGCAAGGGTTTAGGGGGAGGGAGGTACGATCGTCTCGGGATATTAAGCTCGCGGTCACGTACGCCATTACCGAAGCTAATGCAAAGCTGCCAGTCGCTTTATGCCATCTGTAACCGGATCTCCCATCGACGACGACGTTCGAGACTGCTTGCCGATCGATTCGACGTGGCTCCGATTAAAGACCTTCTTTCCTTTTTCTCTCTTCCACCTACCGACTCTGTCCATCTCTTTTCTTCTCGTACGAACTTGTATCAATTCTCTCAATAATTCGAGTTTTGTATCGGGGAAACGAAAAAAGTACCGATACTTTGATTTTCTTATCCGAACGAAATTCTGGACTCCTTCTGTGTCGTTCATGACCGTCGATTAATAACGCCCTTTTATCGTCGTCCTTACGGTATGCCTCGAATATTCATAAATTCGAAGTCAGCCAGCCGTGCGTTATTTCGTTACGAGATCGAGTGATTGAAATCCGTTCGCGCGTTCCTACGAATTAGCGCGGGGGTGATAATTGATTATTTTTAATTCTCGTCCGTCGCATTACTAAATTAAGCCCCCGTCGGAAAATAATGTCGGGCAAATTGGTAAATGGTGCTCGCAAATAAATCTACTTACACGGCTAAGTGATTTATACAGTCAATTTGTCGCTGCCATCGGAAAAGGCGGACGAGGGGGAGGCTCGACATTGTAATATCGCGCGTTTATTATTAATAAAAACGAATTAACGGCAATCAGGTGTAGGCCGGGTCGCGTCGATTGACGTTAACGTACCGTATCCTCCGGTCGCAGTACGATAGAAGTGCGCCTTGCCCTCGCAGCTCTAATTACCGACAGATCACTCGAGCGTTCAGTAGTCCACCCCGTTCATATTTAAAACACAGCCTTATCTCCCGACTATACCTTCCTCCCGGCTTCCCGAGGCATTCTCAGACAAAGAAGCACATTTTCCGCGCAGTATCGCTCATTGTTACAGTCATTTCGCCAGGGCTTTCATTTTTAATTTCCACTCTGCGCTTACGGTTAAGTAGAATGCGCAGTGTCGACGAGCAAAAAGGGCGCTCGAAACGAGAGAAAGAGAGCAAAAAAAGAACGCCCAGAAAGATAGAACCTTGCTCGCGCATTAGACGTACACGAAAGTCGAAGGAGAAATTCTGCTCGGTGACACGTGTCAATCACTCGGCAAATTCTCATCCCCCATCTAGCGCATCGACGAAAATCTCTGGCTTCTTGGTGTCAAGAGCCGACCGAATCCCGCATCCACGTTTTTTGGCCCCTCTCCCTTTATCAATCCCGACTCTCGCGCGAGCAGGAGAGAAGCAGCGGGCACGCGGAACAATGGCGCCGGCAGGTTTCGATCCTGGGGGTACGATTGTGCTGGAATCGGAGAGTGGCGTGCTTCTCCTTCTACCCTCGTCTCCGCCGCTTCCCACCCCTCTCGCCGCTCTCTGTCTCACTTTGAAAAGGCCTCCGTTACGCGGCCATTGAAATCAGCCACTTCTCGTGCGCGTGATGTACGTATTCATATGGAGGATGTCAGAGTTGGACGGCATTATACGTATGTCCTATATTACCGGGCTCTATGGGATGTAAGTTCTCGAGTGCGCGATATCGAATCCTTAGAATATGAGCCGTAAATTACTGTGTGCGGGAGACGTGTAAGTTTCAATTGCTGTATGTATAATGCAACGCGGTGGCATACGTTATGTACGGCAGTGTAGGATGGCACGGTGACGGAATTGAAATTGTTAGAGTCGTTGCTCTGGTGATAGCAAGTGTGTGAGAGAGTATATGGGAGTGATGTATGTAAATGTGGCGTACGGGAAGGATAGAGTTATATATTGAAACCATGTTCTTTTTCTTTGCAGTGAAATTTATGTATGATATAGTATATAATAATGAGCTAAGATCAAAAAGGAAGTCATCGAAATATGCCACTTCTCGCGCGCTTGATATACGTATTCATATCAAGGATATTAGAATTGGACAGTATTATACGTGCGCTCTATACTGCCGAGTTCTATTGGACGTGCGTTCTCTAGCGTGTGATATCGAATCCTTAGAATATGAGCCCATGAATTACCATATATAGGAGATATGTAAGTTTCAATTGCTGTATAATAAGACGCGGCGGAATATATTCGGCGCTGTACAGGAACATACGTAATATATACACAGTTAGTAATTCACTGAGCGGCATTTGAGAGAGGGAAACTTTTCGTAGGGTTAGTATACGAATTTGATGTACGCCGCGGCATACGATATTAAGAGAACTTCCGGATGACCCCATGCAACTAAGATTAAAGAAGAATCGCGGTCCGCTCGGTTCCCAACGATCTCGGGTTACATGCATGCGGGCCGGGGCGAACGTACGGACAGTTCATTGCGTACATACATCCCGTACGTACCGTCCCATACGTACGAAACAAACGAGCCAGTCCGCCGATTGACGATAACGAATGCTAATGGATCGGATGAGTTAATTTACCTTCATTAATTGATTGGCTTTCGGCTCTGCTTCACGATGCCGTGTGACTCACTCGCCAGAATGAGCAGTCGGCCTACGAAGGGGGTGAGCAACGTGCATTACGAATACCTACAACAATAAAAAAAAGAAAAGAATAAAAATGCCACTAACGGCGCAGTAAAAGAAGGAAGAGTAAAACAAGAAATGTGCCCAGCGTCATTCTCGTATCCCGCAGGAACGTCGAGACTTTTAATATGCGGTCTCCGAATTGCTTGTCCTTCTCTGATTTATAGTCTTCTCCGAGCTTATATTATGCTCGCGCGAAGGAGTACGACATTGAATGAATTTTTCTTTTCGTTCCCGCTTTTTTCCGAAGCCGCGTTTATACTAAATCGTGCTGTACATACATCAGGTATATAAGCGTAAAAACGTACCTCCTATGTACCACACACACATCCATCCTGCACTGTGCGCCATATAAGAATGTGCCGTTTTAGATACATGGCGCGCCGTGGAATTGGTCCGGAGAAAAATGACCGATTAAGTCGAGAGTCAGCTGGAATACGCCGAAATCAGGAATATATCTCGAGCACCGGTTGGTCGAGGCTACTTTTCGCGGACTTTACTGGCGCGTTGGGTCAATAAACCCCTTTCGTCTATCGGCCCCGGTCCCGGGTTCTCTGAGTGTGGGCCGGAGGGGTGGGCCTCTTAAAACGTCGAAATTAAATTCCTGGGAGGGATTCCGGTTTAAGGTCCACCCCTACGCCGGCTGGCTTCCGCGCTACTTATTTCCCACAATTCTTAGTTCGCCTTTTTCTTCTCCCGCCTCCGCGCCTCTTTCTTTCGTATCCTTAAACGTGGGGCGGGTTCTGGAAAGTAGAGGGGGGTGGGGAGGGTGAAACGTAGAGCAGGAAAAGAAATGTATACCGGGGGTAAGGGGCTAGACAGCTCGGTGCACTCATCCGTTTTTCCGTGTTGTTCTACCTGAGTTTTCCATTAAGTTTCCGTTAAGTACCCGTTAAGTAGCGTGGGTCCAAAAATGTCGACGATTACGAAATATTCATGAATATTGTGAGAAAGACTTTGACGGCGTCGAACGGTGCTCTCATTTTGTTACGACGAGTACCTTATTCGTATTAAAGAACATTTTGTAACGAAACTGTCGTGTGACAGAAGATCTACTAAGAAATGTTCTATTCCCAAGAACTCGTAAGGATCACAAGATTTATATGCTGCCGCTGTGGAAACAAATTAAATACCCTCATTTGCGGATAAGTAGCGTGGGTCCAAAAATGTCGACGATTACGAAATATTCATGAATATTGTGAGAAAGACTTTGACGGCGTCGAACGATGCTTTCACTTTGTTACGGCGAGTACCTTATTCGTATTAGAACATTTTGTAACGAAAATGTCGTGTGACAGAAGATCTACTAAGAAACGTTCTATTCCGAAGAACTCGTAAGGATCACAAGATTTATATGCTGCCGCTGCGGAAACAAATTAAATACCCTCATTTGCGGATAAGTAGCGTGGGTCCAAATATGTCGACGATTACGAAATATTCATGAATATTGTGAGAAAGACTTTGACGGCATCGAACAGTGCTCTCATTTTGTTACGACGAGTACCTTATTCGTATTAAAGAACATTTTGTAACGAAACTGTCGTGTGACAGAAGATCTACTAAGAAACGTTCTATTCCGAAGAACTCGTAAGGATTACAAGATTTATATGCTGCCGCTGCGGAAACAAATTAAATACCCTCATTTGCGGATAAGCTTCACACTTCGCTGGCTCCCGCCGTCGACGTTAGCAGAGCTGCGGTTCTTTTTCGGACGAGCATCCGGAGTTGCGTGTAATCGCGACTGCCCTCGCCAATTACAGAAACGCCGAGACGATCCGAAGTCGCGGATCGCATGATTTCCAGCCGGCAGGGCCCACCCCGGTAGGATTCCTCGGCCAACGGCGGCAGTAACTTCAATCGATCTTACCTTTCACGCTCGAACGCATCCGTACATCCGGCTCGCGTGCCCAGGCCGAAGAATATTCCGGCGCCGATATCGTAAAACCGTCGATCCGCCGATAATTAATAACGTCGCGGTTTCTATCCCGACGGCCATTACGTCGATGGGAACCGGTAAATAACGATTCGTCGGAGCACTGCGCGCGTCTGCTTTATCATCCGCACTGGTCGTTTTATTACCACCTTCAATTTCTGCCGTCCATCCTCGCGGCTGGCCTGATTTCTTGAAAATCGTCGCGCACGAATTTAATTTTCTCGTTTTTAATTCCTTAACTTTCGGAAATGTGATAAATAGCGTTCGGTAGACGAAGCGGTTGATTAAAATGGATCGCAAAGTTCGCCGCTCGAGATGCCTCGTCCGCTCGAGACCCCGGTTCGCCCGGGTTGCGTTGCGAAGATAATCGTTCCGTTCGGCTTTTCTTCTTATTTCGTCGAGGAAAAACGATCCGCGTTTTCCGTACTTCGAGTAATTGGTGCCGGTTGATTAAAATGGATCGTCGGGATCCGCTGGTTGTCGAAAAGTCGAGGCGGATGGGCGATCGATCTCTAGACGTGCTCGAGCGGATTCTTACATCCGCTTGCGTGCACGCCCGCGGAATGTTCTGTCAAAATAGGAGCGGAACATTGTAGTTTCGACGGTTAAGCGGTAATTAATCGTTTCCCCCCGGTGCATCCTACGGGAAAAGAGTGGAGGGTGAGATAGAAGAAAGAGAGAGAGAGAGAGTCCGGTCGTTTACTCTTGGCGAGAATCACTGGGGCCATTATCGTCCAGCAGTAATGATCGTCTCCTCGTTCGACAATGCTTCACTGTCCGTGTCTGTTTTCCTTAATTACGCGGGCACGTCCTGCGCTGAAGAAAGTGGAAAGATTTATTGTAATTAGCTGCGGATGGACTCACTGCACCTTGGCAGTGCTGGGGAAAATGTAAGCTAGGAAGACTTCAAGGTAGTACTTATCGCGACTAATATTCGGAATAATGCCTAAGTTCGAAACACTATGTACATGATGGTTTTGTTACTATTGGCACGAATTTGAACGTACTTGCAAACATATATATTTTGTCATACATTAATTCGAATACTATCCCAGTTTCTATAAAAATTCCTTATTTTCCCCAGCAAGTTGCGTAACGTACAGACACTAAAGCGACCGTTTCGTAATCGCCGAGCGAACGGCAAAGCCTCTATCTAATTGAAGCACAAAAGTTTGCTCGCATTACTTTCACATTATCACGGTACACGCTCGAGCGGAGGCACAGAGTCGGAGAAAAGTAAAGAATGACTAAGTCCGAGGGGCCAGGTTGCGAGTGGTAGAAAAAGATGCGCCGGAGATAGGGTTGGCGGAGTGAACAAAGAGAGAGAAAAAAAACGGGCCGGAGGAGAGAAAAAGGAAGCGAGACAGTGAGCATTCAGCGACCCGTCAAAAATGTGGGACAGAGGAGGACTCCCCCGTCCTTTCTTTCTTCCCACTGCAAATAGCCCGCATGCATCACGCGGAACTGAGGCCACCATTTACAAGGGAGCCAGAGTTCTGGAAATGATGGCCTACGCCGAGGAGAAGAAAGGCAGCGGGCGTATCGCGCTGAGGGATATGCGTATAACGCTATTTATTCCCCCCCCCCCCCCCCCCCATGCTCCCAATCCCAACAGCACACGTCCTCTCCCTTCAACCCCTCGCTTCACTCTTTCTTTCTCACCCCCCACCGCGCGCCTTTTTCTTCGACCCTCTCGCGATATTTCTCCGCAGGATCTCGCCACCCTGACCCAGAAATACACTTGGAGACGGCCGTTTTAGGACTCGGCCGGCGAACGGGGTTGCCAGTCGGACGTACGGATCCGGCGCATAAATTTCGCCCCTCGGACTCTTTTTACCTTGCCCTCTTAAGCCGGTAATGGCTGATCCCCGCGAAACGACGGCAGAAGTGAGACGGATCTGGCCGCGTGGAAAATATCCCGCGGTATAATGTCGATGGGAATGGGAGCATTCGGCGAGATGAGGTGTCATAAGTCACGCGGAGGAGCCTGGGCGAGGATTGTCGTTGCGTGGAGAATTCTTATTTTTTATTTATTTTTTTTTCGTTCGGTGTTCATTAAAGTTCGCGGATGAGGAGTGTAGTGTTTTTTGTCGAGCATAAGATGTGTCGTGTACGGAGGATACTGTAAGGGAGAGAGTTCGAATTCGAATGTTCGCGGAAGAATGATTCGCCGTGTCGTCTACTTTCGAGAACCGACAAGTTATGAGCCACCGCACGCGAAAGTGTCGGAGTACCAATTTCTCTGCGACCTCTTTCAAACGAGTCGTCGATCCGCGCAAAATCCGACACGAGAATACACTTTAATATCCATATTTCAAGGGCCGCGCGGTTGGCGAGAGTCGGGTGGCGCGCAACAAAACAAGATTCCTTAGAGCCGGTAGTCTATGAAAGAAAAGAAACGGGGCTCGGCAAAGCTTGCCCCCCCTTTTTCACAGGCTTTAAAGTAGTCCCCGGAAGATCGTCTGGGGTAGTCTTTTGGCCGGGGAAAACTACTCTTCGCACTTCGTCGACGCCTTTGGATGTCGATAGTAACCCTCGCCGTTGACGATAGACTATCCGCGAAGCGCCACTTTGTCTCGAGAAGGGAAAATGAGGGGTGGGGGAGCAAAGACAAAGTGCATGGAAGATAAAGGAGTGGGAGCGAGAGAGACGGGGCGGCACGTTCTCGGCGGAAGTTACGCTCGACGATTGTTTAAAGAGACAGAATGACGGGGGACCGTCGATGGCTTCGGAATCGTGCCGTCTTTGTCACCCCACTTTTTTTCCCCCGTTTCCTTGTTTCTTTTTTCTTTCTTTTTTTTTTTGTTTACACGTCCATTTCCAGAGGGTGCCATCTGCAGGATCGGGCGAGGATCGAAAATATTTTCCCAGTCGCGGCGATAAATTATTCGCACACCTTCGCCCCCGCCGGCGCCGATAGAATTTTTCTAAAGAACTCATTATCGGAAAAAGTCGACCCCACCTCGCCCCTCCCGCGGCCCGCTCCTGCTCCTGGCAGGAGAGGCAGGAAGCGAGGAGAGGAACAGGTCGGAGGAACAGGCGGAGGCCCTCGGAGGGTATTAATAGTTGATTCGAACGGAAACGATTGGAATCGGGGGTCCGGCACGAAGTTTTCCATCCAGCCTCGCCATTTGCCCATCCATCCATCCGTCCCTCCGTCTGTCCGTCCGTTCGTTCCTGCGTTCGTCCATCCGTGACAGGGAAGGCCCTCTTACGCGCGGAATAAGAAGTTTCGCAATCGAATTACGGAATCGTTCCTGGCGCTCTGCCTGGATCTTCCCCTGCCCACCCCCCCGCAACTCACCCTCGATCGAGCCCTATATTTTTAATAGCCATTGTGGACCCGTCGGAGGACGAGGCACTCCGACGAGGCTATATCGAAATAATTCATCCTCGCCGATGAAAAAAGGTGAGACGGGTAGATGGAGGCAGAAGAAGCGGGAAGACGGGAGAAGAAAAGAAGGACGGTGCGGGGGGTGGCAATCGATCGACGGACGAATTCAATTTAATACTTAAGTGTGCCCCAGCCCCGCGTTTCTTATAAATTCGTCCTACCGCCGCGGAATGCAACTGCAACCTGGCCGGAGACGGTATCCGGGAGAAGGTGACGAAGTGTGTTGGGGTCGGGAGGGGGTGTCGGGGGGGTGGGGGTGGTCCCGGTGAGTGGCCGATATTGATTTTCCATTTCTTAAGGCCTACGTCGGGAGTCTATCGCCGCTGCGTGCACGGCGCGGAGAAAAAAGGCCACCTTTCGCCCTGCGAACTCTTCCACCCACCCTGCAACGGGCCATTACTCCGGCCCGTAACCCTTCTTTAACCGTGGGGCTCGGCCGTTTCGGAGGCCCAGACTCGGTCACGCCCAGACGCTATCTTAACGCCCGTTTTCGGGGCTTTCGGTATTTTTAGCGGACCGCCTAGGATAATATACCTGTGTGCGAAATGTATACCGACTGGGACGGGGGGGAGAGAGAGAGAGAGAGGGAGAGAGGTTTCGCTGATCTATGGTTTCGGGGAACGGGAGTGCTAGCACGGGCTTAGATTTCCATCTTTTTCTCGCCTACGCTGAAAGCGGTAGCCCGGGTCTCTGATGTTGGAGAACAGAGAGCCGGATGGCCGAAACACGCTTCCTTCGGCATCATTTTTCCCGCTGACGCGAAGCGTAACACACTATTTCAATGAAATATTCATGTAACTATACATAGAATAACTTAATAAAATAAATAATATTTTATTCAATAAAATAAAATACTAGATATATGATATACGTAAGAATTTGTCGGGCCCAAACACAAAGGTTGATTCGTCTAAAAGTATAGTTTTATTATTAGTAACGTGATGACTTACAATTACCGATATGTACACGTGGGTTTCTAACCTAAAAGTATAGAGAATCAACAAATTTATGTTTGTGGTTCTCTATATTACAAATAATAATGAAGCTTCCTTTTTGTAGTCTCTTGAAGTGCGTTTTTGGCTTGGTAGATGTTCTTCGCCAGTATTGTAAAGATCTCCTTACTTCTCACTAATTTCTACAATTCCTCGTGTCCTTTCTGTCCCTCTTCCTTTTGTCCCGTCCAGTGTCGGCCTCTACCATTTACATCGGTTACCGGCCTCTACCGGTTGCATCGGACGTATCATCCATACGCAAAGCTTACAGATATATTCAACATATATATGTAGTACTCCAGATATAATTCTTTTTTATCTTACACTTCAACTAATAAAACATACATAACCATACGCAGAAAATAATAAATCCAATCAGCAACTAATAAAGAAAACTAGTAACATCGAACGACGCAGAGCGAGACAGGTGGAACCGTTTTCCTCCGCCAGCATCACATCTCCCGGCTGCCAGCGTACTCGCCACCCAATCCGATACGTCAATTAAAACGGTGCCGCGTTCGGTCTCGTTACAGCGTCGCCCGTCTCGTCGCTCGCCTTCTTCCCGGTACATTAATCCTTGAAGGGCCCCCCTTGTTCGGCTTCCGCGGCGCCGTATCTCGCGCACGGCCGCGATCGCACACGATCTCGAGATCTACCGCGTCGGCCGCTGCGAGGCGGAGGAGGCGAGCAAGAAATCGGACGCGCGCTCTCTCGCAGTGGGCACGGTAACAAACGCGACCGGCCTCTTCGGTGATTTACGAGGGCGTTCAGCGTGCCGGGCTGGTAATGGGCCGATATACCGGAGCAAGGCGGCCTCAAAGTCTGGCGTCGCGCGACCGTGAAACGCCCCGCGGCGCAGGTTCACGTGAAAAACCGCCGCACGAACGAGAGCAGAGCGCTATCGGTCTTGCCACGCTCCAACGCATCCGCGCATCCTGTTTGCCCGCCACGTGGAGGGACATGTGAGCGCGAGCGGGGGGGGAGGAAAGCGAAAAGCGCGCGTGGGAATGCGGACGAATAGAGTTTGTCTCAAATATGCCGTGTCGCGGGGCCGCGAGAGGCTGGTTTCTTTGTTTTTTCCTTTTTTTTTTTTGGCTTCAGGTGGAGGATGGGCGCTTGAGTATGCGGCTGTGTCTTTTGAAGGCACGATGGACAGCGGTAGGGATCGGACGTACGATGTACGTGCTGCGGGATTTATAGGATGTTTGGTGTGTGTGTGTGTGTGTACGTGGTTCTTTTGTGTAAGTGGTTCGTGGTTGGTGGCGGATTGATGTTAGGGGTTGGGTACTGATACGATGGTCGGTGATGAATCATGAGTTTGAGGCCAGTTTTTCGTGGTAACGTACATTTTTATTCGACGCCACAGTGTATACTGTATTGTTTAACGATTCAAGACGTTCGCCTCTGCATATACTCAACCACCATTAAGACTCGTTACTCACCGGGGTTTCGATTACAAGTTCCATTAGCACGGGAAGCTCACCCGGAAATATATAGACGTATCCATCGGTGATTCTCAAAGGCAAAATTTATCTATCGTCGTGCCTCTTTCGATCACCTTTCCTCTCAATCATCGGGACGTCTCACTTCCCCATCGACGTCGCGTAATTGCAAACGAAGCGCAAGAACGTCGCGGATAAGCTATTGGACCTCTCGAAGGAGGCTCTCTTAGCCGGTCCGGGGAAAGGTAAATAGGTATTGGAAATTCAATTATTGAACTCTCTCCATCTCACCCCGTCATATCTTGCGAGAGTCAGTAGCAGTCGGCTACCTTCGTTATTTTTAATGAGCGAGCACTTAGCTCGGTCTGAGCGAAGAATGAAGGGGGTGCGTCCATTGGCAAGGGCTGTAGGGGGTTGCCGGACGGGTGGCTGTATGATCTTCGCGGATTAAGGCCTCGCTCTTTGTTCCTCGATACTTCGACGGCACGATTATCGGACCGATAACGAGACGAGGCCGTTTCGATTCCCTCGCTAAATTCACCGGAATCACGAGCAGTTCACTCGGAATGAATATTTCGAGTACAATGGCTTCTTTCGGTGGTGTCGGTCTTTCGAAGGATTCAGTAATATCATCGTTAAGACCGTTTTACGCAAACTGATTTTCAGAATTAAATCTTGTCAGTCTCACTGTCCATGTATCGTAAATGTTTCATAATTATACATAAAAACTCAGACGAGATCTGCAAATTACTCGTGTTCCAGAAATCAACAAAATTTTAAGTAAAATTCAATTACTAGTCGACGTTCTACGTGTTGCTTGCAAAGTCGCTCCGACAGTCACGCGTATGCCGAAGCAGCCACCATCCAAGCAGTACATCGTACTCCGATTCCGCGCTTCTCGCTCAAGGCGCTCGTCGGGAGCGTTCCACAGATCCGTTTTCACGCTTTTGTTCGAATTTCCGCCCGTCCCGACTCCCGACACGTCGAACCGAGCGCGGCTGATAGGAACGGGCGCGAATCATTTCTATTCGCAGCCAAACTCGTGCGCGCGTGGAAACGGCGGGGATTAACTTCTAACTGATAGTGTGGAAGCGTCTTAAGGATTCCTCGAGTTCGTTTTATAGACGAGTCCTCGATTCAACTCTCCGCCGTCATAGATAATAGGAAGGATTAAAGTCTCGACTGTCTCGGCCGTCGGGAGAGGTAAGGCAAAGTTTTCGTTCCGAGCAGTTTCCGCTGGCCCGGTCTATTCACTTTTCGCTTAATCACGTTCGCGACGTCAACAAACGCCGTGAATGGACGGAATTAATCGACGATCGATTGGGCCGAGTCGGAAATCATTTTTCCGCCTTTATGCCACTCGCGGCGGATTGCTGAAAAGCTCGGACGCGTACGACCCGAAGCGGCATTCACTGCGAAACGTAATAACGTCGCGGTCGGAAATGCCGATTCGCTCGAGTCGTGTCTTATTAACCGGATTGCCGGGGATAAAAATTGAACAGCCCTCGATGTAATGATCGCTTCGGAACTCAATTTCCCGTCCGCGGCAGGAACGTGTTCTCACCTTGTTTCGCTCGGCACAAAGTAATTGAGCCGGCTGCCCGCAGATTCCTCCCGTTACACGCGTAATGTTTCCGCTAATACAGTCGGCATTTATTAGCATTATATAGAGAGGCGGGATAAGGTGTTGTGTTGGGAAAGTTAATGTTTCAAATAAAAATTAGCGTTCTTTTCGTTACGAATATTAAATGGTATCTGCTATGCGAATTAATATTGTACGAAGTGTTCACTGTCAAATATTACTTCGAATACTATTTGAAATTTTGCCCAGCACCGCACTCATTGAATAACAGCCTCCGTCAGAATTGGCCCATGCGTCACAGAAACCATAACGCTAATGAAATTTTTCCAGCCATTTATCTTCGAATTAACGCGGAGCCCGCTTGGAGCGTCTCCAAATACTGCAGCATCCGATCGGTAAATTTTCCGTGGTCGGCGCGTGTCCGTTAAATCATGTCCAGGTCAAAGTTCACCGTGCGTTACATCGCTGTAGCCGCGACTGGGCATATTCCACTGGTAGTCTCGCCGTTAATCTTATCATTAACACGGTGAGTCGTATACGCGCATCAATTCGTTCGATCTTACGGCGAGAACAAGTATACGTGAGCCAAGAGTGTATAATTTCTTCAATAATTTTCGTTCCTAATGCCTCACATCGTTCTTACGTAAGATATTTATGCACGGAAGCCTTTAAACTTACTGAACATTGCACTTTGAATCATCAAATTTTCAGGCTATGACAACGATAACCAAGTATAGTTTGATTCAAACTATCTATATATCCAGCTTACAAACATTGACACACTATACGATGCTCCGCAGAACAAAAGGAAAGGAATTGGGAGCGATTTGATCGGAAGAACCAGAGTAATTCCGACGGCAAAGGGTTAGTACGGCGAGTGGTACACCGTTCTCGTTGTCTGGCCGATCGATTCGCTCGATTTCGCGGCGAGAACAAGTCCACGTGACCCGAGCACCCTCCGAAACCAGAGTAACGACCATCCGCGAGCGGTAAATCATCCGAACGCTCAGGTGTAAGCGTTCTACCTGTCACGAGGAGCCAGGAACGACCATTGGTCCGGTGGCAGGCGAGAAGATGCTCGAGCAGGAAGAGATCCTGCTGGCTGGGACGCTGGTATACGTGTCCCGAGAGCAAAGAAAGGCATCCACCGATTCAGCGAGCTCACGATATCGCGTTACACGATAACAACAGGACAATAGGCCGCTTTGTTAACGGCTGCGGAGCCCTTTATTAAAGTCCCATTGATTCCGTGTGATCCCTTATGTTCCGATTCTACCAGAGGCATGACCTATTTCGCGAACGCTTTCATTATTTTCCGCCGGGAAACTCGAGACGCGCGGAGCGGCTGGGAAAAATAAGGCTGATGTAATTCGGTCCGGCATGTGGGCGTCTGCATATCCGAGATCTTACGTATCTCAGGATCCCACTGTCTTCCCTCGAAATGCACGAGCTTCATCCAGAAGGCTCGGCACTCAACATCGACCAATTCGAGATATTCGTGCATATCTAAACGTTCGGCGTCGTGGCCATTACTATTATGTCGCACTGAAAATTTCCCTCGAAGCTTCGACAGGAAAGTAAAAGACAGCGGCCGCGGTGGGGGACGATATAATCCTAGGAGCCGTCGTAAAATTCGTGGACTTCGAGTCGCGGCTGAATTTATCGGGGTAGTCTGAATGGGGATATTCTATCGTTCCGCGGCTCGTTCTCCGTGAGGAATGACGGAGATTCAAAGTTTCCTCGTATAACCCACCCCCCTCTCGCCGCTCGCATTTACCTCGCGCTCGGGGTAAATAATGTGTGGGTAAGCGTTAAATCGTCCGTTAACGTATTATCGCGCGAAACGATCCGCAGTAATGCTCGGGCCGTGAAGTGCGCGGCGACGGGATACATTGATTCGATTTGTTACGCCGCGTAGACGGATATTCTTTCCGCGAGGGAGCCGCGGCAGAAAGAAGGTGAACGCTCGCGAAGCTGCGCGGGATACCACGGACGACGTCGATCAAAGGGACGTAGTCGCGATTCGTCGAATTTCATGAGACAACGGTTGAGAAGAAATTTGATAGAACGGAATAGCGTGGAATGGGCTGGTACGGGCCGCTGTGGGATCGAATAGAATGGAATGCGGGGATGTGTGATTGAGCCGAAGGAAGCTTTGCGTGCTTCCGTGCGAGCGGCGTCTGATGCGAGTTTTTTCGAGTTTTGCCTCTGTTAAGGTATTACTAGCGCTGGGTGCCGTATAAAAAATGAGTTTCATTATTTGTTTTCAATTGCGTCAGAAATTTTTTACGGGCCTGATTCAATCCATGCACACATTCCGTATACATATGTGCATACTAGTATACTTGGCAATAATGCATACTAGTGTTTGTACCGCAGTTCAGGCTGAACACAAGCACTCAATTTACAATTTTATATTCACCGTTTTTTTTCTCCTGAACTAGACGGTCTTTTTCTTTTAAAATGTTCCTCGAATGTTAATCTACAACCTGGAATTTTTTAAAAAAAAGTTTAAGTGCCGTTTTCGAGTTATTATCAAAAAACCGTTTTGTTGTGATCATTACCATTGCTTTAGATGGAGAAAATGCTAAACTTTAATTGTTAATAACTCGAGTTCTAGACGGTGGATCAAGTTCATTTATAAGAAAAAAATTGTTATTTTTTAAAAATCTTCAATTTAAGTCTGATTTAAAAAAAAGTTTAAGTAACGTGATTCAGCGCTAGTAATACCCTTAATTGGAGCTTTGCCGTATGCTTCGTCGCAGTGACGACGATTGTCACTTTCCGATAAAGGCGACATCGGGACATTGAACCAGAGACTGTTCTCAGTTGCCGTGTTCAGCCCTCTTTCACTCTCGCTCGCCACCCCGTCGCTTGTTCCGTTCTATCGACACCCGACGGCAACAACTCGTGCGCGTTTTCGATCGGGCTCGCCTTTTGTTCGCGGCTACGTCTCGGCCTGCATGAATTCCTGATGGAAAGAGGTCGCGCGAGAGGTATCGAGAGCTAGGCTAGACGCGATAACGAAGCTTCTGCACACGGGGCGCGAGCAGGACGAGTGCTTGTTACATGATCAGAGAACTGAAAACTAGACTAAATGCTAGACGTCTAAAAATTTAGAGAATTTGCTGAGTGGGAATGCTCGATTCTCTCGAAGGAATCGATTTTTAAATTGATTCACAATCGAATCATGACAATCAATCTCGGAAGAATTGAATCGGAAACGAACGTTCCTAGTGCACAGGCTTCATAACGCTTAGAGAGCTCAACAATTAAACGACTAATCATTGAATCTGACCAATTCACGCAACATCCATTACCATCATCTACAATCGCTAGAATTCATAAATCCAAAACATTCATCATCCGCTTGTCCCGCGTGGCCGAAACAAAGTCCGCAGGCACATGAAAAGCATCGATGACTGCAAAACACTCCGATTGTCTTCCGTCTCCCGACGAATAAATTCCGGTTGGCGCGGTGGGGTAGTGTTAAGTGGGATCTCGCAGTTCGTATCTTTTGTTCGGCGCCGAGCGTCGCGGCGTCGCCACGGTGAATTCCTGGATGGAAAGCGACGGGGTCGGACATTGTTGAGCGTCGAACGTCGATAACGATACCGGGCCGTGAAAATCGATACGGGCTCATGACGGCGACCCTCGGAATTCCCGATTTCGCGTGCGCCTTGCTTCTTGCGGAACAATGCCCGGTATGTAGCCTGGCCCCGGTGAATATGCATGTACGCGCGTGCATACCCGGTGTCAAAAGAACGACGCTTTGACGGCGCGCAACCCCTGAGGTTCCCCTGGATTTCGATGAATTCGACCCGACGCCCGGCGCACCTGGTCCCGTCGTTGCTCGCCGCGACGCGTCACTCGACTCATACTCTGCATGCCGCTTTCTTCCAATTAACGCGCCAGCAGAACGTCCTTCGAATCGATTCGATCAAACGCGCGTATCAGGTGCACCGATGTAAAGAATGTCATTATTCGGTCGAAAATTAGCTGAGAGACGATGAAAAGATATTCTTCCGTTCTGAATGAAAACATTGAGTATAATTGTGAAGCATTATTCGAACGTAAAGTAGCACCGAGTATTTTAACATCGACAGCATGAAATCGCTTGGAAATTGGCGCGAACGTTTAATAATCCTTCCACGGTAGAACTCTGTCTATTACATTTCCCTGTTGATAAGTAACACACTCCTTCGTACGTATACAGACGCAGTTCGCGGGCGAAGGGGTTGAAAGGAATCGAGCTCTCCCAAGATTGAATTATCGATCCCGCGGCACGCTTTTACTCGCTAATGGAAAACGGGCTCAATCTGACAGCCTCATTGGCCAGGTTCCGGAAGTCGTTGCCCAGTGTCCTTAATCGAAGACAAAGGGTGGGCAGTGCACCGAGTACGAAAGTTCAAAGTATTCCGTGTAATTACCGTAGCCCGTAGGTCGAGCGAGTTTCGTTCTGTTGGCAAGTCATTAAGCCACCGGCCGGCCAAGGTATAGAGCTTCGGATGCCGATGGAAACGAAATGGGAATAATAAAAAATGAGGAAAAAGAGGGAGAGAGGACGGCCTGAAAGGGTGCGTCCGAAAAGTAATCTGGGTATCGGCGAAACAGCGTGCCGGGCGAAAAAACTTCCTCTTCCGACTGGATTCCGAATCGAGGGTCCTCTCCTTAGAAAAATCCGTCGTCGTTTCTCTTTGCGCCCGGCCATCGACGAGCTAATGACCGTAATGCGCGGCGATTAATCGGGTTCCGTCGATTCGAGCGAGCGAACTCTCAAAGGCACCGAATACGCAAACGTCGTTTTCTTCGACCTCGACTATTACGGACGAGGGTCGCGCGTTTCAAAGATGCGCGTCCGCGGACGAGAGAAAAGGAGTGAACTGGGGAAAGTATGAAAATCGGGGAGGGTGGGGTCGACTGTTGGACGACCCTCGCGGCAAAGCCGATTTCCAGCCGATCACGGCTTGTCCCGATCACTTCGCTGACTCGACGTCGTAGGACGAGAAAGCTGGGCTGATCGAAATCGATGGCTCGTACGATTGGGAAGCAGGCGGACGGGGCCCTGAACAAATACTGCGCCGAAACGTTTACAATGTATGACGGGAGGGTGTAGTCAGTGGCGGGAGAGAGAACGGGGGTTGATGGTGACTGAGAGAGAGAGAGAGAGAGAGAGAGAGAGAGGAAGAGACGGCGGATAACGAACGACGGCATGCTGCTTGTCACTCGCTTTAACCGCGTGTCAGCCGATATCATCGCCGCGGAGTGGAAATCTCTGCTATTGACAAGCGCATGAATATCGTTAATAATAAATAATACCCCCGACTCACACCCCCGCCCAGACCACCGGCTTGCTTATTTTCTGTCTATACATCTCTCTCTCTCTCTTTCTCTTGTTTTCTCTAACGATGCCTCCCGTCCGCGTTCTTTCTCTTCGCACATTCTCTCTCACGCATCGATTGACGCATTGGCTAGTCGACTCGATCGAGCAGTCGACAGAGACGGATCAAAAAGCCACCGTCCCGACGCCTACGGCGGGGAGAGTAGATTTTTTTATCACTTTTTTTTCTTTCCATTTTTCCCCCTCTCTTTCCGTGCCACTCACCAAACGCCGTCGGCAGAGAGCGTGGTAACCCACTGACATATGTCGATTATATTCCTCGATGGCGATTTTGACGCTAGAAGCATGAAAATGTCGAGGGCGCTTCGGCTCGAGTGGAAGGAAAACGAGCGCGAAGGAACTGGCGCCGCGACGGATAAATTATGCGACAAAATGGCGCGTGGTGTGCGGTACGGAAATCATTTGATCGGACGGACATTTGATTATTTCAAGAACGAAGTGTAGAGCGAGATATCGATCACTGCGAGCATATTCGATGGCGTCTTATTGTCAGCGTGCTCGCTGTACTGTATAACGAAAGCAGGACGAAGTCAAAACGAAGAGAAAGTTGCGTGTGTGTGGATAAGGTGAAAAACGTGCAGTCGTAAATTACGTTGAACTATTAATATAATATGAAATATAGATAATGTTCCGTGTGCCATGTGTTCGGTTCACGGTACGAACTCACGATCGAATTAGCTGACACGAGGCCGGGGGCAATTTATTCGACCGACTGTACGGCCGTTTCTCGCGAGTAGCAGCCAGTTAAGGTACCAAGATCGTAAGTACCGGACTAAGGGCTTGATTTATATTCAGGCGAACATATGCGAAACAGCTGCCGGCCGCCGTTGTCAACGAGTTATCCTTTACGGGCTGTGAGGGAATATTCGGTTCGTATTTCGTGGCCGAGCTGTATCAATTCGAACAATATGGGCCCGCGGGTCAGGAATGGCCCGCGGCACGGGAGTCGAGTTTTAAAAATGAACGTCGTTTCTGAATAAAAGGTGCTCGACGTCGAATGTCACGATTCCACGTGCACATAGAATTCCTGACGTATGCATATTCGAGCGACACCGCGATGCAGGGTTACAAATATTCCCAGTCCACTGATACCAGTTGCATACATTGCGTAGTGCTCGAAAAATCCGTTCAATTTTTTCGATTTTCTCCCTCGAACTGAATTCCGTCGCCAGTAGACTTCCTTACCGAATCCGCGACAGGAGTTTGGCCCGTCCATTTTTTCATCAACTCCGTCGCGTCGTTACATCGGAGTAACTGGAGAGCGTGTTGGTTGACTTTGACGCAGGAAACACGGCGTTTCGTGTCGACGTCGAGCGTCGGCGTCGGGGTGTCGGGCAGGGCGCCGAATATAACGATTGGCGCCAAATTGCAGGCGGCTCGCGCGATGTCCGCGCACGCGAACGACCGCTGGAACCGCAAAACCATAACACGACACCGTATAAAATACAGTACGATGTCGCCGCAGGCCGTCATCTGGCAGTGACGCGGACAACCTCTTCAGTCCGCCGTACCGAACCTGATTAATCGCTACACATGTTCGGTCCGCGATTATTTTTCATCCTCATCGACTCCCGCGTCCTTCCATTCGCGACTATCAAATCCGCAGGACGGAATCCGCAAGACAGCTTCGATGCATTATGCACAATTTCAAGTGCCCGACACAACGACTCTTTGAATACAAAATATTGCTTGTAATACATTCTGAACGCTGCCCAAATCATTTGCTGTCCCACGTTCTTTTATATCTATACCAATTCTTTTTTTTTCTTGTCTCACGATTCTCTTTTATCTTCTATAAGCGTCGGCCCGTGCATCTCAATGAATACAAAGAAAATTATTTTGAACGTAGGATCGTGCAATTGAAAAGTGGTCGAGAAGGGGTAGTTAAATGGTAGGTGTGTTTCGGAGTCAACGGACAGTGTTATTTTTCGCAATCGCACGTAGAGAGTCCTCTTTTTTTCCCATGCTCGCGGTAACAGTTCGATCATTTCTGTCTACCCGGCCCCGTCGCCGTATAATTGCCGTGGTTACAAAGTGTCACGGGATACGTCCCCCTCGATTCGACCACCGCGAGCGCAGGGCAAAAAGTTTGTTGCCATCCGGCGAAACAATTATTTCCGCGCCGCCCTGTAACCATTAGTTTCGAACGTCCGGCGTCGGGCAAAAAGTTGCCTGTCATCTGGAAACGATCACTTCCGGCCCCCGCGGTTCCGGCGACTTTTATTCGGCCGGGCAGGGGGTTGAATTATCCTGTCGGATGGCGCGCAAATGATTATATGATGTCGTCGAAAGTTACGTCAAAGAAACTGCTACCGAATAGTGCGCCGGCGAAGGTTAAGAAAAATGTACGATATAAGTGCAGGATATCCTGATCACATTAATAATTGGGTGGAGAATGAAAAGACGTGTAGACGTGAGGCAGTCGTGTTTGAATAATTTTGTTCGTAAGGTAATAATTCTTACCTTACTCAATTTCATAGAATGACGAGTCGCTGATGATAGCGAAAAAGACTGTCGTTTTCTCCGCCGACGTCGAACCCTATTGCCGTCCATGGGAATATGGTGTGTGAAACAATTTGAGGGGTGAAAGGGACGCGTGGGTGCGATGAAAACAATCGAGAGCGAAGCACGGAAAGGGACGGTCCGCTGAAATAGACGCGCGCGCGTGTTTATCGACATTAACATGGCGCGGGGTGGCTCCTCTGTCAATTTCCTGGCGCAATATCGGCAGCCCCATGTACAACGTTTGACTTCAATGCTGTCATCAACTTCTACGGACTCCTTCCGCGAACTTGGAATCCATTGTTTAACGTTCCCCATTCACTGTACTCAATTTCCAGCTCCGTCTCTATACATCGCGCGACATATTTAGAAATACGGAAACTTCAAGCTTGAGCAGAAGTATTACCTCGAGCGCTCCACTTCGAAGGCTACTATCCAGCAGCAAATTGGAAGTCCTACAACAAGGGTGAAAGGTGTTGCCTCGCCGTAACCACCTTATTTTCTCACCCTTATCTCGCCTCGAGCGCAATTACCAGCTAATCTCAGAATTTTGTTTGATCCAAACCACATTACCGCGATGCTATCTATACGACGCACACTATACCTCGACCCGCCCCTTCTTTCTTTCTCTCCCTCGCGCCCTCCCACTTCCGCGAAAGCTGTCCACGAGTCGATCCACTTTGTCATTCCTCCCAGTCTCCTCGCTTTTTATTCCTTGCGTCGGGCGAAAATATTACGGGGTCGACTGCATCGGCCGCGGGGTGCATAAATTTAAGGAAATTGTTTCTGCCGCGCGTTTTCGACGTCGGACAAGGTCGGGGACGAGAGGGGAGGGCCTGGAAACGGGACTAATATGGGAAAGCTCGCGGTCGCCGAGCTTGTCTTAACGGCTGGCGGATCTTGAAAATTGGATCCGCCTCGATCGGCGGTCGTCCGCCGTAATCACGGAATCTTCTCAGCCGCGGACGAAATTGAATGAGCGGAGGAAGACTCAGTTCTTGCCTCTTCTCCACTCTTCTTCATTCTTCCTCATTCTCCTCGCCGGCGTTCATTCCTCGGCGTATGTCTTCCAAAGCGACACGACAGATGCGTCCCGGGGTGGAGTAGGCGAGTTCGTGAGAAAGTACGAGTTAAACGGATGCGAGCATTCGGGAATACTTGTCGCGGGACGAAAGTGAGAGAGGTGGGAAAGTGATTGTTTCGTATAAACCAATTCATTCATTTTTTTCTTATGTAGTGGGTGGGCTTTGAATGTCGAGCGAAAAAATGAGTAAGTCAATGCTAATTTAACGTCACATACACACGACTACTATTATAAACTATATTTTTTAGGAAATTAAGAAATATATATATATACATTGAGTATAAACTACGTTAGCAACAAGAACTACGGCTAACAGATTAAAATGCGTAATGACTGCCCGCTCGTTGCGTCGCTCGTCTCCGGCGGAACGAGTTTTACCGTAAAAATCTTAACTGTACTAGAACATTCGGCAACGAAGATACTATCCGTGTGTCGAACATCGTAACCTAGCATACTTAGTACTACGACTGAGTGGTTTTTCGTCGTTTCGTCGACTGGTACGACAGATGCAAAAATCATACCTACAACAAACACCTAACCCCGATCCTAAATAATCCCACAAACCAAACAACCAGCTCAACTCCTCTCCCACTTTCACACTCACACCAGCGCATGATCCGCGCATCCAGAAGCGGGACTGACACAGTACGAGTTTTGCCAAGTGTCCCTCATTATCGCGAACAGAGACGCGCGACTTCTAATCTGCGCCGCGAGCATCGAAAATGTCCGCGAGCAAAGGGTCAGCCGACTATAAAGCCGACTTTCAACCGATCGCGGTCGACGGGGACCCGTGACAGGGTCGGCGATCGGCCGGTAATTTCCTTCGTGGTCTGCTTACCGTGCAATTGAGTCGGTCAAAGGCGATGCCCATCGGCCGCCAATATAATTACTGGCCGCCTATCGTGTGGCTCGTCTATCGCTCTTGCGCCGTACGTGCGTGTGCGGCTTCGCGTTGCGTTTGAAGTCCGGCCCGGATTCCCATTAGCTCGGCCCGACACAAGGGGTTCCCTGCGAACCACCCTTCTTCGTCACTCCCGCCGCAGCCTCCCCCGCTTACGCGTCCTCTCTCTCTCTCTCTCTCTCTCTCTCTCTCTCTTTCTGTCTCTCTCTCTCTCTCTCTATTCCACACTTTTGTCGACGGAAGAACGCTACTGTGCGGGACCACGCATCGGCGAGCGGTCGCTTATTGAAATTCTAAAATGATCTTATACCTACTGACAGGTAATAACCGGCCGATTCACGGCCGACCTGCGCGTCATGCTGGACGGATGAATATTTAACGGCGAGCTGGGGGCTTTCGGAATTTTGTTGCCGGCGGTTGCTGGCCGCGGGAAGGGGTGAGAATTTCACGCTCGCCGAGGGAACGACCCCTGCCTTGCGGATATAACGTTTCCCGGAGCTCTGGGTCGCGCTCGCCGTGACACAGAATCGGGAGGGCACGATTTCGGGATTGAAGTTCGACGGCTTTCGCGAGCGCCGGATGTGTAACCGTGTGTATTGAGCATTTTGTAATCGTGTAATCGAAGCGTGTAATTGCGACACGATGAGATGGTCGTTGAATTTTCATTTTAAATTGGTAAAAGCTTTTAAAAATTAAAAAAAAAAAAATATGGGAAAATAGACCATTTGTATGTAATACAACATATAGGCTTTACGTTTCTGTCGTACAGTTTTAGTACCTACTTTAAAGGACGATCGAACTATGTCTTGCAGCATTGCGCGTAAATGCAAAATCGAGATTCGCTTCGCGAGGGAAGCGCCCTTCCTAAATGAAAACCTTTCTCAGTAGCAAAATTGCTAGCGCATCGACGTGATTCCGTTGGCCGTTAAGCGTGGAACATCGTGGCACGTAGAGAGGAAGGCGTTCGTGTGTCTCGAGGGTTGGTCGGTGGAAGCCGCCCAGGAGCCGATGAATATGCAGATGGACCTCTCGGGAGGTTTCGAACAAATAAGAGTACAAACCGCCGCCCGTAAGAGGCTTCGCGGAAAAAATCTTTTGCATTTTTAAGAGCTCGCCTCGCGATACCATCTCCACTTCCGTCAACGTTCGTTAAAACTTCGAGTTTTGTCGATTCATCAATTGATCTGAACGATTCCGAGTGAAACAGTATTCGAATTGGTTCTGTATTATTATGTTTCATTGATTTCAAAAGAGAAAATTGCTGTAGATATGTTCAAACATGTACCAAGAGGTACAACCAAATTTACAAAACAAATTAATGAAATAATTACAATAGAATGCAAAATATAATTCTGCGCTCACTAGCAACGTACACATTTTAAATACTTCTCCCAATTGCGAACGCGTCAATTGGCACTCTTTCTCACGATCTCCATTACGAAACGGACTCTTTTCGTACTGGAAACTAGTTTAACCTGGCGAACAACGAGCCGTTTGCCGACGGTGCGTATATCGACCCGCCTGGAGGGCTGCTAAGATCCGATGAATATGTAGATCCCTGCTCTTCCTCCCTCCTTCCAACCCCCGTGCCCCTTCAGTCGTAGTTATTCGTGTGCCGGCATTCATAGGCGTCGATCTTGGACGAAGGAAGAGAGAGAAATCTGAGCGAATATTGCCGGGATCGGGAGCCATTATCAATTTCGACGCTGAGAGCCTTTTGTTACGGTGGATCCTGTCGGATGAGAACGGCAGAATGGAAATCGCGAGATCCGGGGCATTGCTTAATTTCAGCGGATCTGTTTCTTATTTATAGCGTGGAACATAGGCCGAGGATCTTGAGATTAAAAGTCTGCTTGACCAGAGATGTTCCAATTTCTATCAAACATTCAGCTCATTGCAAGCTCCAAGCTTCACTTGACTCTCGTACACACCAGTAATAACTCCCGCCACCTAAAATCGCAGTAATACGAACACGATTATTTCGCATCAAATTCAACATACCTCGCCTAACGAAATCATTGCATTATCCGCGGCAACACGATCCACTGTCACGGCTCGTCCCTCGCGTCTCTTCTTTCCCGCGACAGTCCCAGACACGTCGCCTGTACCAAAGCCATGTATCACGACGCAGAGAAGCGTCGCGACGTCCCGGCGGTTTCGTGCCAGTTATCCTAGAAGAAGAAGCCACCGGGAGAGGAAGGGTAGCACTCCTGTAAAATAGATCCGCGTCCACGTACACACATGTATCCGCCGCAAACACAAACACACACACATACACCCACTTCACCCATTGTACATACTGCGCTGTATAATGCGCGACGTGCCAATGGGGCGTCCTTTCTGGGCAAAAGCGAGATGGGCACGGCGGGAGCGAGTGCGACAGAGAGGGGTAAATACATCAGAGAGCGATGCCATTGTCGCATTAATGGAAAGGATTGCTTGTTCAACCGTGTAACGGGAAGTAGCGCTTCGACGGATCTAAATTGAAATTCGATTGTCTAGCCGGCGCGGCGTGTTTGCCGGCGCCGATACAATTGTCAGCCCTGCCGGCGCGCGCGCGGACAAAGGCAAAGACAACGACTTTCCAACGCGAGGCACGGCTCGAAATGTTTACCGGTGGCTCGCGTGAATTCGTAATGAATATCGGCCGGCGGAGCGCGGGAGAGAGTGGGTGGGCGCTGGGTGGGTCCCTCTCCGCTGGGAATGCACGAACGCGTGAGATCGTTTGCACGAAACTTCGCCAACGTTTGAGGAGGGAAACGAGGTAAACGTGAATTTCAGGGATAACGAGGAACGGCAGCTCGCTAATGAGATTCGCGAGCAAATACCATTCCGATGCGCGAGCGGGGAAAGCCTTAAAATTGTTCCGTCCTAAGACGCGCGCGGCTCTTTATATCGCGCGGCCGTACGGCATTCTGCCAGCCAGGAGCGAGCAGGATGCCGGCCAGCACTTAGCCGTCGCTGGTTTTAAACAGATAAATTAAGAGCGCTCTGACGTGTCGAGCGGCTCGAGTCTGAATATTTAAATCGGCTCATTTGAATTCCCGCTCTTACATTGAGTATTTAAATCCGCCGTGATAAGGCTTAATACAAAGTGAGAGCTAGTCTCCGTCTCACTTCGACGCCGTATTTAGACTGCATCATCGCGCCGACTACTTTCGCGGCGCGAGACTGCCGTTTCGGGTAGGTAGGGGTACGTGCGATTCATATTCGATTCTGCGAGAAAATAGATCTTTTCGTTATAAGATCGATTTTTCTGAATTGATTCTTTTCTATGCTATTTTTTGTTATCTTAATTTTTTTGATAGAATATGCAGCTTTATCGATTCTTTCAAGAGAATCGAACCATCTCTAGATTCAAGTTGCTCCTGGTAATCACATTAGCCTCCGCTGTCAGTATTTATCTAGGAAGAGTATAGCACGTGTCAAGCATCATATTGGAACTTACTATGACTGTGTAAAAAAGTCTCCGCACCGACGAAACACAAAGGCTTCTCACTCGTCGCATTCTTTTGGCACGTGGCGAAAGATCGAATGACACGACGACTCGGAAGTGATGAGATAGTAGGACCGACGCCGAGTGGTTCTCGCAATTAGCCGTGCATTCAGAGATAGAGTCGCGAGTGCGAGCGGGGTCGATAATGCCTGGTTGAATTCTAGGCCCGATATAGACTTTCCCATGCATAAAGACAAACCGTGCGCGCGGGAGGGCGGCCTTGTCACGTTCAGACGTAAACCAGACTCCCGGGTGCAACTACTAGCGGGCGAAACACGGGTGAAACACGCGTCACGGGGAGCCCATGCACGTCAGGAACACGAGCATTGCCAGGCCAACGTGCCCCAACCGCACCTGGCTGTAATGCTCTCGCGGAATAGGTGTGCCGTGGACGTGGTGTAGGTGTGCAGTAGATATTCTGTACGTGTGCGTGGTATAGGTGTGCAGTAGATATTCTGTGCGTGTACGTGGTATAGGTGTGCAGTAGATACTCTGTACGTGTACGGTAGGTGTGCGATAGGTGTACGGTGGGTGTACAGTAAATGTTGCATAGATGTGCGATAGGTGTGCAGTAAATTTTGCATAGGTGTGCCGTAGATGTTCCGTACGTATGCGGCAGGTATGATGCACGTGTGTGCTATCGTGCGCATTGGCCGTGCTATAGGCGTCGTATTGGCCTGCAGTAGATGTTTTACACGGACGCGTGCAGTAAGGTACACGTACGCGCATGAGTAAACGCGCTCCGACAAAGTTACCCCGCGCGGCTCTCTATTAATCGCACGTCGATGAATGTCGGGCCGAATCTACGGTGAATGCCTCCAGAGATCCACTCTTCCGGCTTTGTCACGATCCGCCCGTTGCGATGTTCTCAGCATTATCAGATTTTTCCTCTTTCGCCGCGGCGCGCTGAAATTCGATTCAAATATTTTCGTTGACATTTTGCTCAAGGTATTTTGAAGCGTTCGTTTCGTTCGCGGGCTGTGAATCTAGTTGTTTAATAACAGCGTCGACGATCAATGACTTCATACGATCGGCGCGTCATCGAGTCTTGATCGTGACATTTTTATTGGATTCGGGGGCGAAAGTCGGAGCGAGCGCGATATTTGCGGCGGAAATTTTAGTCGTCCCGAGGAATCGTTCTTCCACTCCTGATCTTGACACTCTGTGTGCTCGAGAATCGACAATCCCCCTCGACGTCGCGACCCCGAGATTCCGCGGTGTTTGTTCGCGGCAAGTCACAGTAAATCCCTGTGCACACAAAGAGCGACGTGTGCAGCTTAGAGCTTAGCCGTTCGTATCGACGGATAAAGGTCAAACGCCCGCTGACATCTCTGTACAGTTTGAACCGGCCATTACAAGCCATTGCAGCTTTCAACAATTTACCCCAGCTAAACGCTCGCCCAATACTGCTTCTCATAACATTCGCCACGATAACGACGTTTGCCAGATCTCGAAGCACGTTCTTCGCCCTCCATTTATTTCACTGCCTTTATCTTGGAGTATACGCGATCGACGGCACTCGAACGGATAAATCGTGAATGATCGTCGATGCGCAGCGCGTACGAATGTTTACGTTTCTGCGAGACGACACTTTTAAGTGTCGGTCACGTATAGATACGCACATATATGAGTCGTTCGCTTTTCTCACGCGCCCGCGCTTCAGTCATTGACACGCGTCTTGCTACGATCGACGCAGTATTTACGTCTGCGATCCGTATGACGCAATTTCGAGTCTATGTCAAACCAATAATTTGACAATTCTTCCGTTCCCTCAGATTTTACGCTTGAAAATAATCATTTATTATACCTCTCGTAGATCCAAGGCTTCCCGTCATGCTGCATTATTACATATGTACATACGTATGAACGAACCTCGCCTCCACCGTACTTACGTCTTGAGCAATCTGCGTTTCCGTTTTCAATACCAGCACGACGCAGCTTCCATTCCACGTCGGACCTTAAAAATTCGGCGCAATTTCGCGTTTTCCCGTACGAGGCTAACGACGCTCGCGTAATTGCACTTAAATTACGTCGGTTTAGTTCGGAAGATGGGTTGCGCGACCGTCGTAACTCGTGGACCCTTGCTCGACGGTGGTGCTTGCCCGGGCAATGAAATAGCCCGAGTCCTACAGTGGCCACCACCTCGCCTTCATATTTTGCGTCGCACGCCAGGAATTGCGTCTCGGTAAGTGCTATGGATTTTATCTCCCCGATACCCTTGGCAAACTAATGGTATTCCATTAGCTTTATATTTCTCCGCGCGAGAGCTGACACGGTTTAAGAAACGACGAAATGCGCGCCTATTATTGAAAGGCAATTTATATTTATCTCCGGTAAATTAACTTTAGGATGGCGTTAAGCGAAAGTCCGGGAGTTATGCGTCTGAATGCTGGCACGCATCGTACATATAACGCTTGATCTGTATATTTAGCATGGTTCGTTCGTTCGCATCTATGGGGCTTTTCGATTATTGCAGCATATTTTTAACAGACTTCAAAAAAGGAGAATGTTTTCTATTGGGTATGTATATATATGTTTTCTTGAGAAGCCACTATTTATTTGTATGTATGTTGGCGTGTAACTCGCGAACGATTTAGGTCTGAATTAAGTGTTTCGATTATTACATCTCATTGTGTTTAATCATCTAGTAATTATGATTTCATGCGTGTGAACAGAATGATTGAGTGAATATGTATGAACAAGCGTGTAGCGTGTGAGTCACTCTACACTGTATACGTGATCTAAATTAAGAACGATCGAACGATGCAGTCCGGACTCAATACCCTCCCCTCCCCGTTTCAATATTTTCGAGCGCGGAAACGTTCTCGGCGACAGTTGTACAGTCCGTAAATCTCCCTTTTCCTATGTGCCGAGCATTTTTTACGCTCGCCAAGCGGGGGATTATTCCATGCACGCGTGAGGAGGCACCGACCCTCTTTAACCGCCCGCCCCCTACTTCTCTTTCATTATCTTCTGAAAGAACCCACGAGCCACCCTCGTATCTGGAGCACCGCAGATGTGCCTCGAAATTAGAAGACCTTGTCGAATCGAAAAACACCAGACGTGACCATTGCGTCGCTGGTCCCATCGATCCGATGGTGCCGCGGAACGGGACCAGAATGCAAAGTCTAATTGCAAGCTGCGCCCAAAACGTCGGCTGCACCTCCGAATTCCCACTTTCGCTGTTTCAATTTAAATGATCTGATTGAACGGACGTTCTGTCCGACGGACATTGATCAGAGCTTTTCTTTAACGAAACTTCAATATTTCGACATTGCTCGAAATTTGAAAGTATATAGTTTTCAGGGAGCATGTATTATATATTGAAATTGTATTTTTGGAATAGTTTTGTGATGTATGTTATGGGTAGAGGATGACATTGATTAAATTTCATGGTTGTGTAATTATGATTTCAGACTGTAATTGCATGATTTTCGGTTTTTACGTTCCGTAAGATCGTTATTTCCTGCATCAACATTCTCCGGGGGTCGAGAGACGTAATTTCATGTTCCCAACGTTGGGGGTAACGACACTTAGGTAATTGCACTTAAATTACATCGGTTTAGTCCTTACAGAAGAGAGCGTTCTCCACTCTACTCGGTCGTAAGTGGCGGTATCCGCGCTTCATTGGCAATTCTCAGCGATGAAGCCCAGTTTCCCAGTGATCATTCCGTTTTTCACCAATTTTCAACAAGCGCACCTACTCCACACTATTTCAGTACACAAACATACAACAACGCATAAATCAGATAATGCACCGATGCACTTACTACAATTTTTGCCATTTTCCGACCTACCAAACTTCAACCAACATTTTCGGACCAATTTCGCGCAAACTCCGCGACTCATACCGTCGACTTATTTCGAAGTTTCAATTAGTGCCAGCTAATTTCCGGAGCACGTACATACGCCCGAGCTTTATTAAGGCCGGCATTATCACCGGAGCAGATTCTCGCGCCTGGCCCATGTAACGCAAATCTCTAAGCGTTAAGGTCCCTCCGCCTTCCTCTCCTTTAATTCCTCCCACGCCCTCGTATATCCCGTCCCGCACGTTTTTCCCGCCGCACACCCAAGTACGCGCGAGTGCCCTAACCTCGGCGTACCGTATACCCAGGACGAGAAAAAAAACGCGGCCACATCTCTCGGTTATCGGGAACGATAGTTTACCTCGAACTCGCCGAAGTCCACGGAAAACGTGAACCGCGCGATATTTCGTCGAGCATGCCGAACGGATAGTGCCGGCACTCTTACTTTTTTTCCTTTCTTCACTGTATCGTTTTCGCTCCCCTCTCCGCCACTTTCTCTCTCTTTCTCTCGCTCTCTCTTTCACGGAAGAAAGAACCGGCCGTAGAGCCCGATGCTTTTTCAATCCCGTGGACCGTAGGAAAAGACGGCAGGACGTGTGGGATTCGAAGCTTTAGGGGGACTTTATGGTAAGCAGCTTCGATTTTCCGTTAAGGTTACGGGCCGCGGGCTAGGTGTAAGAGCCCGCCGGCTTACAGGCGAAGTCTATTCTGCGGATTTCCCGGGATAACCTGTACCCGATAACGTTCCCCGACTCGGCGATAAGCCGTCGTCGTCGGCGTCCAACGACCAGGATCTTCAGTTTTCTTTACGGTGCCACGCGGTCACACTTTTCACCCGAGAGGCCGAGGCGCGTCCCAGTCCATTCTTCGCAGTCTCACAAATGCCGGAATGCGCATTTCGAATGCATCTATGTAGGTACCCCCCCGCCGCAAAAGTTACTGTTGATTTCCTCGAGCGTTCTCGCCATTTTCGCAGCCAATGGTATAATCGATGTTGTAAGTCTTCACTCGCTGTAACTATGTTAACTATTCAAATATTCGAGCATCGATCGCGGAACAATTCAAGTTCCACAGGTACTCAGCTTTCAATCTTCTCGAACGCGTTCGGCGATGCTTTCGAAATATTCGCGTTCAAAGAACGGGTTCATATATTGGAATACATACTCGGTTGCCGCGAGGACAGAAGTAGAATTAGGATGAGGCTACGATCATCGGACTGGTATCAGACACACTCGTTAGAGATCGGTAGAAATTTTTTCCATTTCACGGATTAAGTATTAGCGACTCGTTTCTCTGTTATTTTTTGAAAACGGTTCATTTTATAGGATTGCTACTGGGCATATAAATATTGAGTTACTAGTACATTTACATCCCAACGCGACTGGTTTTAATTTATGAAAAAAACTTCGTTAATAACACAACAAAGTTAAGTGGTCCTATCAAAGCAACCTTACCTCACCGACACGTTTATTAAACGAGCGTCTAAACCGCGTCTCGTTAAGACCGTTAGCATCTTCCGCAACAATTACCACGCGATCGTGCACATAATGAAAGTCACTCCTCGCCTTGTACGAGGACACTCGCGCGGCATCTGAAATCCATTTTCTTCGCTGGAAACGAAGGAACTCGCTCGGGAACGCTTTCGAAAGAGGGAATGAGAGGAGCTGGAGCGCGCTGGGTGGGGAATATTCAAGGCGTCGAGGGCAAACACGGGCGCTGACATTGTGTAAACACGCTCCGACTACCCCCGTCCGCGAGGTGACGAAACGTCGACGAGGCTCCGGCTTTCCGTGGAACCGGATACTCCGTCGTGAGGCAGAAATTAAATGCGCGGAGGCGCGTGAGTTAAGAATCCACGGGGCGGAATTTATTTCGCGCCCGGCGGCGAGCGTCGAAAAAGAAACGCGACGCGTCTTAACTTCGTCAGCCTGATTTCGTTGGGCCGCTAAGTACCGAGGGGCGGACGTTTTTATCGCGCCCAATGACACGTACTTACTGCTGTAATTCGGTAATGTAGTAGGTATAGGTGTAGGTTATGGTATAGAATAACACTTTTTAATCGTTTAAGTGTGTTTCCCAGCGTTTCCCAAACTTCCGACATCTCTGTACCCCCTTCTATAATTTTCGTAAAACACAGAATGTACCATGTAAAAAAAAAATATTGCATATACTATAATAAGAATCAAAATATATTTATTTTTTCCTTTTTAATACAACAAAATAATAATAATAAAATATAAATAAAACGAATAAAAATTATATTATAAATAACATTCATTATAATCAATGAGAAGACGACAGATTACCATAATTTGGTTCCCTGGTTGTCAATTTTAATCTGAGCGGTTCTACGTCCAATAGCCTGTTCCTTTTTTCTAACTTAAACTTTTTTTGCCTTTTAACCCGGTGCAGCGCGTACCCCCACCAAACTCTTCCCGTCCCCGAGGGGGTACCAAACTTTGGGAAACACTGGTTTACGGGAACTGGTTTACAGCAACATTCGTTCAAGTTACAGCTCAAAATATGATTAACTCGATACCATGACATAATGATTAATTTTGAACCCAGCAATGCCTATTAGACGCGACGAATCGCTTCTGTTAGACTCGCAGAGCAAGACGTCGCGCGTCCTTCCGATATTGAAACGGGTTCGGGTATTCATTTACCGAAGACCTCGCGTGTAACAAAGCGTGATACAGGAAGCGACCCCTTTTAGTCCCAGAGCAGCAGCAATATCCCTACCCCCTGCTTAGCCCGTTTCACGGTCCGAGTGGCCCGACGTCGTTCCGGAGATAGGAGGAGCCCGCGAAATTGAATGTCACCGTTCCCGAATGTCATGTGCCTCGCGCCCAAGTAGATCGGCCGCGAATAACGCCGGGAATACAGAAGGAGATTGGTCCCGGGGCCGGTTACGCCCTGAATTCCCAATTGCCGAGACTCGGAACTGGGGCTGGGGCTGGGTAAATGTAGTGATACGCGATATCGCGCGGTATTAACGCGAGCGCGTGCCTGCTTGCCTGCTCGCCTTCGCGGAAATCCCCTTTGGCCGGTGCATAAAACATGAGATGCCGTTAAGGGGACGTCGCGTGAATTCCGACGTTCGCGAAAATACGCGCCCAGACACGCCTCGTGCCTATGTCTACGGTTTGAGTATACACTGCGCGATACGGTAAATTGTGCCGTTGAGTGTGTTGTAAGGAGTAATTTGAAGTAACTTTGTTACTAGAATTTTTGTTAATTTGTCGGATGTAAGAAATGGTCGATAATTGAACATCTTTACGGAGTATCTGTAGCAAGTATATGCTTAATTCGTTGTGTTTTCTTCCGAATAATTAGTATCTTTGGTAAAGTGACGAGAGGGACGTCACGTGAATTCCGACATTCGTGAAAATACGTGCCTATGTCTACGGTTTGAGTATACACTGCGCGATACGGTAACTTGTGGCGTTGAGTGTGTTGTAAGGAGTAATTTGAAGTAACTTTGTTACTAGAATTTTTGTCAATTTATCGGATGTAAGACATGGTCGATAATTGAACATCTTTACGGAGTATCTGTAGCAAGTATATGCTTAATTCGTCGTGTTTTCTTCCGAATAATTAGTATCTTCGGTAAAGTGACGAGAGGGACGTCGCGTGAATTCCGACATTCGTGAAAATACGTGCCTATGTCTACGGTTTGAGTATACACTGCGCGATACGGTAAATTGTGCCGTTGAGTGTGTTGTAAGAAGTAATTTTAAGTAACTTTGTTACTAGAATTTTTGTTAATTTGTCGGATGTAAGAAATGGTCGATAATTAATTGAACATCTTTACGGAGTATCTGTAGCTAGTATATGCTTAATTCGTTGTGTTTTCTTCCGAATAATTAGTATCTTCGGTAAAGTGACGAGAATAACGTCGCGTGAATTCCGACATTCGTGAAAATACGCAAGCAGTCAGGCCCGTCTATGTTTAACCTTCGAATATATGCCCCGTGATATATGGACGCGGTAAATTATACACTCGACTCCGTTTTCCTTCTCTCACCCCCGAAGCCTCCTTCTCTTCCTTCGGCATTTATGGATTCCGTAACGCGGAGTAACGTGCGCTAACATAAAGTGGCGGGCTGAAAAAGTGCGCGTACAATAAACAACGAGAAAATAACCACTCTTGCTCGGCGGAGGGGCCGGGCGGAAAACCGCGAGGCGAAGAGAGCGAAGAGACTAGGGCGCTCTGTAGGTCGCGTGTGGCTTAAAAAGCACTCGAAACGACTTTCTCTCACGCAGGTGCCGTGCTCAGACGCGCTTTCGATTGGCTGCCTCTCGTGCCGCGAAATTGGACGTCACCCTTTCCCTTCTCCTCTCTCTCTCTCGCTCATTCTCGTCTCTTTCTCAAACCACCCCCGCGATGTGCAGCCGAAAAGGGTGAGTCGCGTAACACGCCTGTAAGTAAGTCTCCCACTCTCTCTCTCTCTCTCTCTCTCTCTCTCTCTCTCTCTCGCTCACTTGCTTCCTATTCCGTCTCTCCACCGAGTACGTAAATCTCCGCGCTGGAACCGGAACTCGCTTAGCGGCAGATTTAGTACGAGGCGTCGACTCCGCCTAGAAACCGCGGAGGTTCGAGTTAAATGGTTTATGCAAGACCGAACGAAGAGGTAATGAAGTTCTCCCGCCGGCTCCTCGTGTACAACGGATAATCTACGGGCGAGCCGATTTATCGCCCGTTTATAATACGCTCGCGGACCACTGCCGGGCCTATGTTTCGAGGGTGGCACTCTTTCGCGCGTCACTCGGGTCGACGGAGACCCCGGAGATTCATGCTTCCGCATGTCCTCTCAGTGGACCGTACAAAGCGGTCTGCCTCCTATGGAGTCTCGTTCGACTGGCCAAGAGTGCGTTTGTTTACGGAAACTTTCAATACATTATGCGAAAATTTGAGCAGAGAGCGCGTTTGGGCACTTCTCGATTTTCGCTCAAACAGCAGTAATGATCAGTTCGACCGGTTCGTTCGCAGAATCTTTCGATACTTTATGCGGAAATTTGAGCAGAGAGTACGTCTGGGCACTTCTCGATTTTCGCTCAAACAGCAGTAATGATCAGTTCAACCGGTTCGTTCGCGGAAACTTTCCATACTTTATGTGGAAATTTGAGCAGAGAGTACGTCTGGGCACTTCTCGATTTTCGCTCAAACAGCAGTAATGATCAGTTCGACCAGCCGAGAGTGCGTTCGTTTACGGAAACTTTCGATACGTTACGCGGGAACTTGAGCAGAAAGCGCGCTCGGTCACTTCTCGATTTTCGCTCAAACAGCAGTAATGATCAGCTCCTTTTATCAGTACACGGCCAACAGTGTGCGGCGGGCAAAAAGTCGCGGAGCTTGCATTTTCCTGCGAAAAATCCCGTGAATCGCGGGCCAATTCGACCGTTCGATCTTTGAAGTCGAGCCCGGCGCGGATCGGGCATGGAAGTAGCGGCAAAGACGGTTTCACGCGTCGATTGGCATTGAAAGGACCAACACGCGCGCGCGGGCTTGGTAAAAGCGATCGATCGATATCCGCATTAAGGATTCCTCGGTGGTTTAATTAGCGAGGATGCGAGTGGAATTACGCACTGCCCCGTTAGAGAGAAGGCAGTACTCCACTCCCCTCCCTTGGAGAGGCTCACTGCGAAAGCGGCATTTCGAAAGGGAGAGACGGTGTAAAAGCTTTCAACGGCAGCGAAGCAAGCCAAACATTGGTTACAAATGGAGCCCTCCACGCTGTTTTTCCTCTTCTACTCCACGCACACCTCCGTCTTACACGTTCATCTGTCGCGTTATACCTCTTGCCTTTGCTTCACCTTTCGTCGACTCTCTCTCTATCTCTCTTCTCGGACTTACCTTTATTTCCACTTTTTATTAACCCTCGGATACCCACGATGGGTCAATTTGATCCGAAGCGTATTTTAGACGTTGACAATTTATTTATAAATTGTATACAACATTTTTGACAAAATTAAAATTTTTTGCGTCATGGTCGTCAGTGTTTTTGACCAAATTCCGCAGTATTTATTTCCAGGATTGTTACCTATAACACATAATCTAATAATTATAACAATATTGTTGGTGTTATGTGGACGCGTTGAATTTACTTTGAACTTCTCGTCTCACATAAATCTATACAAATAAAATGTTTATGAATTTAAAATGTCGGGTTGCCGCCCTGCAGGATAGTCAGAATGACCCATTGTGGGATTGCTTGTCTCATTTTTCAGTCGGGTGTCCGAGGGTTAAAATAATATCCCTCTTTCGGTTGGTCCGTACAAAATTAATTATATTTAACAGACTCCTGAATAGGGGACCTAAGTTGTTGAATCCAACTTATATTTACAATCCGCCAAAAGAGCGCTCAACATTACTTTATTTACCCAACGTGGAAGCGAATAGAATAATTTTCACTTTTTCGTCGACTCTCTTTCCTCCCGATCGCGCTCGTCCCTGCTCTTCTTTCCTCGTGGCAGGCACGTGTGACCACGGTGGGACGTCTTCCGCATAAGGGGATGGCACACTTTTACGATCGCCCTCTGCCCTTCCGTTCCGGCGGGACGACTCGCCGAACGATCTTGACGACAATTTCATTTCCTCCTATTGCCCGCACGTGATAACGATTCGCGCGTCGTCGGGCGCCGCTGAAAAAAGTATCGGGTGAGCGAGGAGAAGACGATGACCGGTCATATTTTCCTTTCGACTCGAGCCCTCCGAGCGCCGAGCGAGAGCTTGAATGAGTCCGCGACGTTCTCTCGGCGAACTAAATGAAATTAAATATTTCCCTTCGATCGCTCCACGCCGAAGCGATCCTTTATCCGACATTTATGAAACGAAAAAGCAGTTTCGCCGGAGTCGGTTGCTGATAAAGGACGCATCTGAGAAGCGAGGAAGGGACACAGACGATGGTCCAATCATATTTTCTTTTCATCCCACACGCTTTCTATCTAATCCGTTCGATCGAGAGTAGAACGGTCCATTTTCCCGAAACAAGCCGAACGAAATTAAATATATCCACACAACTGTCCCAGCGCTGCAGCGTACTTTCCCACGCGTGCCGGCTTGATGAGAAAGAAATTTCGCGGAATCGCAAGAACTCTAATATCGGCCCCGCTCTCCTCCCGTTCAATTGAATCCTCTTCCGCCCCCGCTCGCGCCGCTCTCACGACGTTCGAAATTTATTCTTCGTTATTCCCTCTACGTGGAGGTCGCGAGGTTCAACGTAGGTGCCTCTAAATTCCGCCGTCGGCAGGGTTAACCGTTTCATTGGGCTTCCCGAGGCATTCGTGACCCGTGCCTCCTACTTTCCTCGTAAAGAAAAAGTCTCGCCCCGAGTTACGCTGCTCTATGAAGAGGGGGGGCCGGAAAAAAAGGAGTTCGACGCTGATGGAAGGAGGGACGGGAGTCGGGAGAGAACGCGAGCGGTTGAGCTACGTCGTGAGTCAACGGTTAATGTGCCGTCGACAAAACGCAGCGGGTTTTAATTAAAATCGTCGACCGGCCGGCGACCTTTTTCGCTCGTTAAACCCGTGAGAACGAGAAATCGAATGAGTCGACGTCACATCGGGCGACAAAGTGCGGCCGCGACGTATGGTGCGATACTCAAAAATGCGTAGGCAGAAATCTAATGGATTACGGTCGTTTTGTTCGCCAGACCTAAATGTGTATGAGTACTCATCATTATTTTGTATTCGTTTTACTTCGATTTGACAAGCAGAATCTGCGCTGCCTGATGTAAGTGGGCTATACTGACAGTGAGCTGGACCGAGTACTTAATTTAGAATTTTAATCATATTTTAAGATGGTCGAGTATTCTGGCACGCGGCTTAATTGGCAGGATCGGGTCAAGTTTAGATCGATTCGATACTCGCGATCGCGCGTTGTCTCACTATTCCGGATTGATATCGAGCATTTCAATAAACGCGATGAATAATTCGCGGCTTTCCATAATGGGCGACTTGCTCGCGAATTATGCCCGGCTGACAGTCGAGACAAACTGTTTCTAAACCCGCGATCCTAGAATAGATTCCTGAAGTGCGCGATAACGCAGTTATAGTAAATCGTTGCGTTTTAGTTGCGCCAACGATCCGGCTGGAAATGAATTATTCAGCCGAGTCGCGGGCATATATCACTTAGCGCGGGCGCGCGCGCGCGCGCTCGCGTTGATTACTTAATAATTATCGGAGCCCACTTGCAACTCAATTTCCACCCAGCCGCGAGGATATATAGACGAATGGCGCCGGCGTTCCAAGTTCCAAGACGAGCCACCTACGGGCCGCGAAAATAATTGGAAGCCACGTCGGTTAAAGTATCGCGTGGGCGGCGCGGTGCACGAACTTCTCAAACCACAACGTCAGACAGATTGCCAAATAGCTGACATTTTTAGGGGAAAAAAATCGCAGGACTCTAATAAGGAAGTGCGGTGGTAAATTTTTCTATGTTCTTTGTTTTGAAATAGAAAAAAATTGATTGAATGCTCGAGATAATATCTGAAACTTTTTACAGTTTGTAGTAACATGGATATAGTACGAATCACTAGACTATACGTCGTTTAACGTCAAGAATGTTGTCAATCGTGGATAGATTGTTTAATCATTTATTACGCCTCGTCTGTCTTTGCAGTATCGAAGGCGGTGCTTAATTTCACGCTGTCTTGAACTTCCAATTAAATTGACTGATTCGATCTTAAGTTCGTCCGTGGCTATGCGTAACACTGCCTTTGCCTCGTATATTAAGTTTAAGGGTTTATATTCTATGGCCGGCCCTTTACACAGTGGCCGATGCTAAGCGTCGTTAAACAGTTCCCGCATTCAATATCGGCCGGTCGTAAGTCAACGAAATTGATACGTGCAACACTATACTCTAGCGAATTTACATATTACAGAGTATGCGTGACATGGAACAAACACGGTACAAACTTCAGATATTACGGGCTCTAAACTCTTGCGAGTCTCTTTACGCAAAATATTCCCTACACTTTATCAGTCTGATAAAATCTTCACTATTTTCCGTAGCAAATCTACTTGCACAATACAAAACAATTCGAAAAGAATCGAATATACGTGGATAAAAAGTCAATAAACTCAGCCCCTTAACTGCGGCTCAATATAAAATTCTTCCCAATTAAAACACCACCATCCATCTTCGATCACCACCACCACCCACACACGCTCGTCGAAAATTCTCTCGAACATTCCGAAAAACTTCTCCACCCCCGACTACCCTTAAACTCTTCTCTCCACACCGCGGTTCACGGTACACAGATCAGCGTACAAAACTTCTTCGCTGACGCGATCAGCGTCGTCGAACTCGTGTAGTAGTTCGAACCGTGGAACAGGCATCGACGCGGCACGACGCTTGCGTCGTCGTCGTCATCGTCGTGGGAGACGGCATTCGTGGGTAGCCTTTGAGCCGTGTCGCGGTGACGAGGGGTCTCCACGGATCGATGGATCTCGCTCGATCCGAGTGAGATCCGGCAACGGAGCCGCCTTACAGCCCGCCGACCGTCGGCGTCACCTGAGTAAATTTCGGAAACGCCTTGTATTAAGGGCCCTCCCGATACTACACGAATTTCTACTCGTCTAGGATTCGAGTGCTCCGACCCGCCCCTCCGACCCGGCCCCGCAGGATTCTCGTAATGGAAATGGGAATTCGTGGTAGACGCAGAGCGCCGCGATGCAGGGACGTTAAGCAAACAGAATGTCTTCACGTATCGATGATTGATTAGCCTATGTGCGCCGTTATTGATCGTCGCTCGCGGATTTGTTGAATAGCGGACCGAAGCTCTCTCTCTCTCTCTCTCTCTCTCTCGCAGCTAAGTTCTGAGGACCTCATTGTTTCGAAGTTCTAAACATCTGCCGTTGCACGACGTCGAAGTTCTGTTGCTCGACATGTTAACGTTGCGAAGCCCGGAAGTTTTCGAGTTCTATCGTTTCCGGTGTATCGGTTCCGAAGTCAGAATTGCAGAGTTCTGATTTTAATTGTCATGCGTGTCATTCGTGCTTGTTCCGCATTGTACTGACAATAAGTGGGTGCATAATATTGATTGCAGTGTGACTATAGACAGTTTTCGAACGT
The DNA here is from genome assembly GCA_963942575.1 of Priocnemis perturbator. Lineage (NCBI taxonomy): Eukaryota > Metazoa > Arthropoda > Insecta > Hymenoptera > Pompilidae > Priocnemis > Priocnemis perturbator. Next base: position 10,935,829 of record OZ012655.1, on the reverse strand, counting down.
ATTGTCGGCGGCTTCTTAGGTCGTAACTTCTTACTCTGCGTTTTTCTTGCAATTCTCTAGTGCTATTTCTTTAACCGAGCTCGTGCAGTTGCGGAGGAAAGTTGGAGCTGAGTTAATAGAGTGCTTCTTGGGACGGAATTGCCGCGGTTTCGGTCTTGGACCGGCAGAGAGGCTCGAATTACAAGGGATTGGCTTGCAAAGGATGCAATCCGGTTAAAAACAGTCGACTGTTGGAACTTTCGTTGCCGATTGTTTCCACGAGGAGACACAAAAGCGTTTTGTGGGTTGACGAGTGAAGCCTCTCGTGTCTTCCTTCCTTTCTTTCCCTTATTCTTCCTATTTCTTCTTCTTTTCTCTCTCTCTCTCTCTCTCTCTGTCTCCTTCTCTCTCTCCCTTCGTCCTAGCAAAAGTCGACTTTTCAAAGGACCTTGATGAATAGCAGCATTTACTATTCTCCGCTACACAGATGTAATTATAAAACCGTTCTTTTGTTTCTATCTCCATTCAAGGAGGAAGGACGTCCGTTCGGTGAGTCGAGGGCGAGCCATTGTGCGGGGGACTTTTCTTTTCCTGTAACTTAAATTATGCTCACTTACGCCAGAGAAGAACCGCACTGTCAAGATTACTGGGACGATGAGACGGAGAATTAGGATGCCGAGCGGAAGAATAAACTGTCACGTGAGAGAAATTTGAGCAGCGAATATTATTTCATAACTGTCCTGAGGAAAACAATTACATTTCTCGTTCGCTCTTTGATTTTCGCAATAATTATTATCAGCGAACCTAATTTTGTAATTGACTAAAAATTGCCAAAAAAATATCGAGCAGAATTTTCTTCAAAATCGCAGTAAATCTCCCATCTTTGTACACTTCTACCTATATTCATGTATACTTAACAACGTTCCCAGCGTATCCCGCGTCACAAAAACGAGAAGTTCCGTGTGCATGTGCGTCATGTCGTTGCCCCGAGCGGCTTTGGTACTTCAATTTAAACTCATTCCTCGCGAAACTAATATTTATGCAAATGCATTACCTGCCCGCAGGTGCACTCCGAGGCACTGTCGATTCTGCTGTCCCAGAAGAAGAAGGGAGGAACGTCTTCATACGCCCTCTCCCATTCCCGCGCACCCGGTATGTAATTGGAAAACGGCAGGGAAACGCATGTGTGGATTCTGGAGACGACTGCATACCGATGATCTGTGATATTCTGACAGCAGGACGCCGTGCGATTTTCTAATGTCGGTAATGACGAAATGAGAGAGTGAGATCTTACTCCATACATACGAATCTTCTGTTTCCGCCTGCAATTTTCCGCGAATGTAACAATCTTGCATGTCCGACTTCACTTATAATGCTTCGCAGCATTGGTGCTTGGTAGTGACCACTGATACTAGATTTGAAAATGCATTTAAAAAGTATCGCATTGTGCACGCCGTGGGCGATTCTCGGAGTGGCTCGAGAAATTCGCCAGCGACGCACGATCGACTGCTGTACCACCAGCTGTGCGCCATCTTTACGGCGGCCTCACACGTTCTCGCTTTACGTGCCGGACGGTCATTCCCGAGGGTCAGCCGTGTGTCCCGCGACATCGTTTGCTTCCGGTTACGAGTGCCGCACGCCGTTACCTCGGACGCGTTTCGCACCTTGATTACACGGGAACGTCGTCGTTTCGTCGTCTAAGGGGGTAAGAAGGGTATAAGAAGGTATGAGAAGAAGGTATTAGGATGGCTCAAGGGTGTCACTATGAGAAATTTTAGTGCAACATTTTTTCAGTAACTCATAGTTTATATACTAGATAGGTTCTAGCGTTTGGTGTTAGAGATATTAATGTATTTAATGTGATGTGATTGTAATTCATTCTATATGTTTCTCTGGGCATGTTTAATAGAAATTGTGAGATGTGTTTTGCGGGTGAAAGTGACAGGGCTAAGGGTATCATGAGAAATGAAAAGTTTGTCAAAGTTTGTAGAAGTCAGAATCGTCGTTACGTTCTTATTATAAGTTTCACCCCGTTCTCGAGTTACCTCAACCCCTTTTACCACTTTTACCTCTTTTACCCTCTTCGACGACGCCTGTATTAATGGCGCGCCGCTTTGAAACGTGATCAAACGTGGCCCTGAAGACGCTTGACGAAGATCGACGACGTCGTCGGCAACTCGCGGAGACGAAACCGAATTAGTCGGTGCAGAGAATTTTGACGAGTTCACGAAACGCCTCGCGGGACGTTGACAGTTTCAGCTAAAGCTTCGTCTCTTTTTTGCTCCTCAAGAAAAGTGGATATCGGGGGTCGGTCGAGAGGGTTAACGAAGTTAATTTGATCTTCGCTTAATTACTATCTTCTTTCTATACAAAACATTTTCGGATCATGACCGAACGTACAACACATAAGGCGACAATATTGATGTAGTAAATTCTAATTCATGTATCCAGTGTTCCTATAACTTTGGAGTTGGTCCAAGCCCAGTAGCAAGCGATCTACAAAATTCGAACGAATCAGACCAACTTCTCAACAAATCTTTCCAGACTTGGAGTCATTTCAATTATCGTAACATCACCAATGTACACGTTTCAGGCCCGATCGAATCACGAAACGGCGAACGATCGTACGAGACGTCGAAAGGCTTTCGCAGACGTTTCTGCGCAGCGTGATCGACAGGGGCGCGAGCCTAAGTAAAAACTGAATCGAGTTCAGCCGGTTACGAGATTCCCAGCCGTCTGACAGCGTCGAGCAGGATTGCACGCTCGCCGAGCCGTGACCGGGGGAATTAGTTAACTGGGCATTATTAATGAGTCTCGCGGCGCACCGCGAGTTACAGATTGTAGAACACGCGTATTAACAAGTCGGCGCCGGCGACTTTTTACATAATATATGTCTGCTGCCGTGCGCTTATAATAATAAACAGCGACGGGGCCGCGCGCGGCGTTCGGACGTCGAACCAGATCGCCGCGGCGCGGCGGGAATTATTTATTCGCGTCAGATATAATTAGAGAATGCCCGTGGCGTGTGTCGCGAGTAAATCTGCCCCTGCCGCGGCCTCGATCGTCCTTATCCGTCGTCTCGCTGATATGTTTACGCGGATCCGTCGCAATCCGCGCGCGTAAATTTTAATTATCCGACGGCGACGTCGAAAGCGGTAGAATCAGAGAGAGAAAGAGAGAGAGAGAGAGAGAGAGAGAGAGAGAGAGAGAGAAAAATGGTTTCGTACGTGATCTCGCGCGAAACGCGGAGAACGATGAAGTCGGAGAATGAGCTTACGCTTTCAGGAGGGAAAAATGCGGAGCATTAAACTTACAGCTTTACGAGCGCGTTCCTATCTTGGACAGGTGAGAGTGAGAATTGGATTCTTGGTATGAGATGAGGCAGGGGGGGAGAGTGCCGGGAGGCAAGGTCGGCGAGCCCTTAATTAACCCTTTTATAAATATCCTTACAAGGCATCCCTAATTTTCCTTCCCGCCTCGCCGCAAACGAAGAGAGCGGGGGTGTATGTTGAGCTGGTTCCTCTTCTCTGTATTCCTCTCTCTCACTCTCTCTCTCTCTCTCTCAATCTCTTTCTCTTACAGTAAGCGTTTCGCCTCGTCTGAGCAAATATAGAACGCCACGGGAAGTAACTCGTGTTAATTATCCGTACTATGGGCTCCTCTCCTTTTCCCTGGATTCGAGTCTCGCCCTCGTTCCCTTTTCTCAACCTCCCTGCTTCTCTCTTTCTCTTCATCTATCTGTCTATGTCTCCCCGTTGCCTACGATGTTTCGTATATTTTAGTCCGACCAGCGGGAATATTACGAATATACGGAGGCTACGCTCGTAATTTGGTCGAATAAGAACGAGCAAATTATGGGAATGATGAGTCAGGGGCTTACAAAATTTCAATCAAAAGCCTTGAACTTCTTTCACCACTCTTCGATCCCCTCTCGATCACAGTTTCTCAGTTTTCATGGTTATTCATCGCTCGAGAACAATTTTATTCCGAATCTGTTGAATCAATGAAAAGAAAAATAAATAAACGGTCCATTCGGTGTTTTCCGTTTAAAATACCTATTCTCACGAGCGCAGGCCGGATGCAGGGCGGAGACAGTAGTATAGGACGCTTCCTGCCGGCGTTAATATCTGCAGCAAATCATCGAGAATTATTGCGGGATCGACGCGAATCATTTTCCGAGCCGGAGTCGGCGCGCATCCGGCGATCCGCCCGGGCAATTTCAATATATTTCTCGGGATTACAAACACTCGGGTGGGACTCATCAATTTTGCATTATCTCACCGCCTCTCTACCCCTGAGCAAGCTATTAGCACGCTGATCGATCGTCCCGGCTAATCCACATTGCTCGCTCCCGGCTGACGTATAGTGCCGCCCGCGAATCGGTTATACTCCAGATCTGCCGATATCATTCCCAGCCAACAAGGTCAAGAGAGTCTATCAAATTTGAGAGCTCCGCCCGATGAGCCCTTTCCCGTTTCCGGATCCACATCCCAATTCCGTCCGATGCGAGCACTGGCGCGCTCGTACTCGTACGCGTCAAAGATATTGAACGCGCGCACACGTCGATGCTTTGCATATGAACCGCGCGTTCGAGTGCCTAGAAATATCGCTTCTAAAGATATCGGAATAATACTCTCAGTCGATAGACAATTTACTTTTCTAGAAAATTAAATGCGCTTATGTTCGTATAAAAGAAAAATGTGTCTCATTTTAGATGCCAACGGAGTGTACAGTCCAGAAAATATGATACAAATTTACAAAAGAAACTGGCCTAAAGGTCGGCCAAATATAATTACCTCGCCGATCAATTATTCGTTCAAAACGAATTGCACGGTTTAACGCGTGCGCACGCTTTAATCGAACTTTCCGCCGGTTCGTTCTAATAAAAATACTCGCCGTTCAAGCGGCTTGCTCGCTCCATCATAAATCCAATTAACTCCCGAAATCCTGGGAAGTTACCTTCGAACGAGTGGACGCGAAATGAAACTCGTGGCAGCGCGGGAAAGAGAGAAAGCGGTCATTGTGACCGCGTAACGACTTAACGGCCGGCGAGTGTATTGTCGCGACTTCATCGTCGCGTAAAATCTTCTGACGCGGCAATTCTCGCCAACGGGAATCCGCACGTGAGACGGAACGAGGCTGTAGCCCGCGCTTTTTCTCGCAAACTCCCATTACTACCACTTTCCCACTGTCCACCTTCGCCGATTCAGTTTTTCTCGTTCTGCTGCGCCATACAAACTGATAATCCGAACAATTACGATTCTAATAGAAAATAGGAGAAAATCAATTTGGCTTTTCCAATTGATCCAAGCGATTTTTAAATAAACATGTGATTATTTAGAATCGGGGCTAGGTGTTGGTCTGAGGCATAAATTGTAATTGCATTCATTTCAGCTCTGCCTCTCCCGAAAACAATTCCGCCACTGCTCCTTTTTGCTTAGAATCCTACGGAAATTTCGTTCGAACTTGTTTGCCACCAAATATGACGCATTTTGTGTTTCCGTTCGGCATACGTACATAGTGTAAAAAGGTGTGAGCACGCGTGAACCAGTTTCGAGCCGTCGGCCGCAGGCCTGAAGGAATTTGTCGGTCCGAAAAATTGTGTAAATTGCCAATTTTCGACGGCAGCTCGCAGTTGATATTGGAACGTCGCCGGGCACCGACGTTTCCCGCGTCCTCCTGTCGTCCTGTCGGCGAGTCGGCGAGTCGGCCATTGTACAATGCCTACGTAGCATCCCCCTCGTTTTAGCGTCGGGAGTTCCGAATGAATGCCCCTTGCCCGGCAGAGAGACTCTCGGGATTTCGCCTTTCACTGGAACACGAGCCATTCGGATCCGCATAATTAGTGAACTTTTTTGCAATTGTAATTCCTCCAGGAGAACCTGTTTATCTCGGTGAAATGTTGCCGGTACGTGCTCGTGATTCCTCAGCAACGCTGCCTTGTTACGTTCGCTGCGTACACAGGGCGAGTTACATGTACACACGTACGGCGGATCCGACGATCACGTCCGTATTCATACGCGGGGGTGTGCGTGTGTGTTATAAAGTACGAAGTAGACGACGCAAATGAGCGTCCGGCGCACACGACGAGCGGCATTTCTGATTAGGACTGGAGGATTTGGGTCTGTTGTTTCGAATCGGTCTCGAGTGAGCTGCGTCCGATAATGAATTAACCTTAGGACCTTAGACAATTAATATGGACTAGCAGTTCCTAGTTCCTAGGAAATACCAACTTCCAGCTGCTTAAACATCAGTAGCGTCCAGTACCGCCATTAAGAACCTGAAGCTGGTTTTTCCTAGGAACTGCAAATCCATATATGTTTAATCTTCGAGATTAACGTATTGATTGCGACTTTGCTAAAAAAACTGGCCGACACGACTCACCTTTTTCAGTAGACACTTTCCAAGCCGCAAGATTCACGAGGTCTCTTCTTCAGTTTCAAAAGTTGCTACCGTATATTCGGAACGAGCCAAGACCAAGTGCCCTAAGACAGAAGTCCATTACAGTTGGGTGGAAAGGCGACTAATCTAACTGAGCTCTCGCGTTTAAATCAAGAGAAAATCAGTCCCTCCCGTCTTACACGATAGCGGTTCCCGAGTCCGGAGTATCTGAAATTACGTTATCGCAGCGGAAAGCCTCAAAGATCCTCCTCGCGTCGAATTACCGCCAATATTGAGTGGGTGGATCTTCTCAATGCGAAGTCGCGCTTGAATTCTCTTCTAAAGACTAGCGGAAAAGTCGCATAACGAGAGAGAGAGAGAGAGAGAGAGGGAAGCAGGCGAAGTTCACTTCTGTAGCGGCAGGAGGGCAAGATTCTCTCCTATATATCCACGCGAGAGTGATCTATCGCGGGGGTGGAAGAAGAACCTTCATAAAGGTGCACGTCGAATCCCCCGGTGGGATTCACGTGTCTGTCTGGGAATTCGCTCGATGTTAACCAGTCGGTGCATATTAATTTCAAGGGATGGAATATCTCGACCTTTGAAGAAGCCAGAAAGGGAGGCGAACGAAAGGAACGAACGAGGGGTGGATATCTATCGGAAGAGAAAGACGGGACGGAAGTCAGTCGCGGATAGATTCGCGATGGGGAAATTCGTATATATATATGTGTACAGGGCGGATCAGAGGGCAGGGTGAATATTCTGTGCGAAGCATCGGTCGTTACCGAAGAAAAGATTACATGAATATGGAAAAGTGTACGTGGTCATTGTTGAGGACGGTTGAAAAAATTGGAATGGAGACAGTTTGGAGTATGACGCAGGTTGATTCGAATTTTTTTATTCAGAACGATCGGTACTGGGATGTCCTACGATGCTGATCTTTCCTCCTGGAACACCCTGTATGTACGTAGAGAGTAAGAGGGAGAAAGATAGAGAGATTCGTCTACCTTTAAGGATCATCTCCTCACGGTCCTGGGATTTCTTGGTGGGAATTCTTAAGATCGAGGGGAAAGCTTTCGCGATAGACGAGACAGACGAAGGGTAGGACAGGAGTGGGAGTTATTAACGATTATCGAGGTCTCAGCCACCCCCAACTACCTCAACGCAACCCCTACTCCCAACTTATCGCCTGTACGATTAAATACGACGCGTTATATTAGCTGCGATATTGAAATTCGAGGCCTCCATCACGTTCATGCGGGATTCGAGTGTGTGAAGAGACGTGCGTATGGTTGTACGGTGGAAATGCAGACTGCGAGAGACACGCGCGGGCTGATTCGCTAGCGTCAGCTCACGTCCACCTGCTTCCCGCGTTCGTTTACATCTGTCAACGCGTATGGCATGCGATACCCAGTTCAAATTGGAATTGCAATTCGATTTTGTTAACAGCGTTTCGCGTTTCTTGTTCTCTACTTCCCATTTCCGACCGGTTGCGTTATAATATCGAGTCATGCTCGCGGAACAGACTAGCAGCGAAACGTAACTAACATCAGCGTCACTATACTTCGATTTTTGCAAATGTTTCTCAACACACTTGCCTTCGATTACAGCAGACCGTCAAAGACAACTCTGTCGCGAGCGGCGAGCGTTGTTTATGCTCCGAAAAATAATATCTTCCGTCGCGGAATTTCGCCCATTTTTCCGACCAAATTCCGCAAGCCATTACATCGCAGTCTATGCTGACAAAGGACTGCGTGAGCGTTTGAAATTTTTCGGTTCAACGATTTCGCCGTCCATCGGACGCTTGTTAAGATCGCATACGCGAGGAGGCAAGAATCCCGTGTCTGTTGCCTCAGTCGACGAGACAGGAATTCCTTCTTTCAACACGCCGTGCCGACGGCACTCGACGATTCCTCGTGCCGGTCCCGACGATTTTCCGTCCCACAGACCTGCACCCCTTTACGACGCAGTAAAGACTCGTCACCCGCGATTTTTGCACACGTTTAGACCTCCGGCACAGTCTGTCGAGACTTTTCATTGCCTTCGGTGCGGTGAGTTGCCCAATAGCTCACACTTCAAGGAACAAACTCGGGATAATTCGGTTAACGGGTCTGACTGGGATAGCAGTGATTAATTCGTCGACTGTAATGATGAATACTAAGTTACGCCTTGCGACTGGTGGATATGTAATTTAGTTTCGGTATTTATTTCAAATTCGTTAGATTTATCTTTACTTTTCTCGCAGCTTGTCAAATAATTTCAATATTATCCGAAGCACTACGCCAATATAATCTGTTCTATATACGTTTTGTGTATCTTTACGTTAAAATATCATGTCACGTCTCTTTGATTCGAACACGCGTACAACACAGATTGACCACCATATAAACCTACGCACAAATTTTCCGTCGCACCAACAGTTAGAAAACCTTTTGTTCGTACATTGCTTAATCATTATCGTCCAAGTAGCCGGTACAGTGTCAGGATATTGACCAACCCACTTTACGTCTCATTTATTACTTCTCAGCCGAACAAACCGAGCGACGTAAGAAACGAGACGGAAAATAAGAAAGACAATGACACCGGTCGGTGCGAGGAGAGTGAGGATGTCAGAACGAGAAAGATGAACGCGTTCCACCCTTGTCCAGCTTTCCTCCACTTTCATAAGCCACATTCTCTCTCTCTCTCTCTCTCTCTCTCTCTCTCTCTCTCTCGCGCGCGCATACGTAATCAGCCGGCGGAAAGAAGCTGCTACGTCGAGATAAAGTCTGCAGGAGAGAGGAGAGAATGTTGGAGTGGAACGAGACGGAAGAGCAGGAGGATGGATGGGGGTGGGTTTCGCGGGATCTGGAAGGGGAGGGGGTGGGAGGGGGTGAGTGGAAGAAGGAGCCGAGAAGACCGGCTTAGTCAAATGCACGCTCCGGGGGCTCTGCATAACTTGTCGACTGCAGTCTCTTCCACTCTTTTGTTTCGCCTACTCTCGGCTCTCGCTGGCAAGAGCGGAGGGCACCGAGTAACGTGATTGGACCACTGTACTTACCGAGTGCCGAAGTTGGTTCTCGGTTTATGTCGCCGTTCTGTATACTTAACCGCGATACGACGTGGTTAGTGCACGGGCGATTATAAAATTTAGTTCGCAAAGGACGCAACGATATTAGGCAAAAATGGAAAGTCGACGCGGCATGATGTCGCAACTGAATTAACGCGCCGACGAATTTCTAATGGTCTTTAGGCATACGATTCGGTGGCCGAAGCATCTCTACCTGTAAATACGGCATTAATCTCGGTTTTTATGAAATTGATTAAAAAGAAGACCACCATCCGCGGCACTAAAAACCGTCCGTATTTTCGTAACTTTTTAGCCGGATTTTCGGCGTTTCACGACAGCCATCGGAATGTCACTCCTCCCGGAATGAGTGAAGGCAGACAAAATACCGGCGAAGGGGGGCGTCTCCGCTAGGATCGGATTAAATTGGATTTCAAATATATGACTGTGAAAGCCTCCGACGTACGGACAGACGTACGCACCAGCGACCCGTGGAGCGAAAGAGAAAGCTGGATATACCATAGATGTAGAAGGAACGAGGTATCGGGACAGAGAGTGAACGAGAGACAGAGAGAGACACTGTTCGACGATGGTTTGAAATTACATTATGCATGCGGCGCCAAGTACACTCCGTAATTACTCGTATTAATAGAATCAATCTCGCCGCACATGCCGGGATGACGTTTATTAGTGACACGTGTTTGCAACAGAAGAGGCTTAATGCAGTGTTACCTAGAGCGTTCGCGCACAGAATCGAGGAGAGCTTCGCCGGATGTGTGCACATGCGATCAGGCGTGCGCGTACATCTATATTCCTCGGTACATCGCGCATATCTGTACACACTCACGTACGCGCGTATTAACGCATACCGCGAGCGTACGCAAACGTGGGCGGCCGGTATTGACTGTGGACAGGAGGCGCGTCTCGTTATTTGCCATTTGTCGTACGTCGGCTCGGCGCGGGGGTTAATTTTTATGCGCGCGCCGACGCGTAATGTCGCGCCACTTAATTGGAACAATGTATTTTTAATCGAGCGCCACCCCCGGGTCGCCGGCGACTCGTGCTCTCGGCGCGCGGCCGTTAAATCAATCGCGACCGCCGTTTCTCAATTTATTTCCATATCACGGCGAACAAACATTTGAATTCATTACGCTTTGAAATCGTACAGAATGATTCATCGGCCGACTGGCGCGGAGAGCGAGAACTGGATAGGGGCACGTTTTCGTGTCGCGTGGGCGTCGGTGGAGGGAGGGTCCGCCGACGGAGGCGTCGGGATCGGTAAGCGTCGGCCTATCGCATTTTTCACGAGTGCGCGCCTCTTTGAAACTGACGGTATAAATTATGATTCATTGAATCGCGGCCGGCTGATTAGTGGCGTTTCGGAAAATCCGTTTGTCCTCCGCCCGCAGCTCGCTCGCCGATTTTTATTGGCAGTTCGCGTTTGCCGAGGGGTCGTTTGACTTTATCTTTTTTTTTTACTCTTTTTCATTTTTTGCTTTCAATTGCGCGACTGAAATATCGCGCCGACGGAAGCGGGCGATAAAGCACGTCGGTCCGCGAACGTGTCAGAAAACAAAGGCGGAAGCGTGTGCTTCGCATGCCTTATGTGTGTGTCGCAAACAAATTCTCGAATTAATCGAAAAAGCTCAATTGTTCATACGCTGCTTCCCATCTGAAACGCCTATTTGCCCCGCCAGTACAGTTCGACGGCCGCGTAAAAGTCATCGGAAACCCGTTCTTTTTATTAGCCTCGCGACCGGCCTTTTTCTCAAACGTCGAGTTTCTCTTCCCATCGAAATCCGAGTTGCGCGCGTGACGAAAGTCGCGGCTCGCGTGGGCAGGAATTTAAGTTCGGACGAGCGTTAATCGGCGCATTAGACGGCGCTTAATTCCACGGGACTTTGACTTTCACGATTTTCGACGGAAACTGGCCCTGATATCCACGATCCCGGGAAACGCTTCTTCTTCTTCGCCGATCGACGTTCGATCCAACGAGGCGCGGCTATTAATTAACGCCAGTCCGGAACTTGATTGCGCGTCCTGCTCGATGAGTGAAAATTGCACGTGCCGAAGATACGTTGCCGAAGGGGTGATGGTGATGGTTCGATTATACACCCCTATGTCACTTTTATCGACGCTCACGGGTTATTGTGCTCTCTATCGAATTTTTGCGAGTGGCTTTGTCGAGTTTTCGCCCCGGTCAAACCGTGGTTCCCGCGTTTTTTTTCCCCCTTTTTCTGTCCACGCTCACGTCGTTAATGTTTCGCCCGTTAAAGTGTTTACCCGAAAAAATTCCGGCAACTCCGTTAGCCGCTGTCGAACGCCGATACTTAACTGAATTTCGCAGCCGGAGTTTGTTATTTTCCTCGCCTGCGAATGAAGAGTCGAAAACCTCGAAATCTCGGAATTCCACTACCTGCGTTAATCCTCCTTCTAATTACTAATATTCACCGAACCAAATTTTAGCGTCAACGCTTAACAAAATCTTCCTGCGAGCGCAGAATCGAGAGTCGTGAAACATGTCATAGTTTCAAAAAGAACTCTGTCAACGCCGTTAGCGAATATCCAACTTAACTCGATTGCGCCGTCGATTATAGTTATTTTCCTGGCCTACGGACGCGGCGTCGAAAGCCGCGAAATGCCTTAATTTCACGATGACTGCGTGCGCTGCCGACTTCTGGCCGGGACAATCGGAATTCCACGGGATTCCGCGGGTATTTCGAAATTCCGCCCGTTAATCTGTCCCCAGCCCAGCGCTCGGCGGCGCTATACAAGCGTCCGTCGGATATTCTATACTGGCGCTCGCCGGTTCCGCGAGCGGAGGCCGGTTTTACTGTCGTTCACTTTATCGGCGGGAAATCGGAGTGCGTTATATCGCGGGGACCACAGCGATCGGCGATCACCGACGACGATAACGACGTCGTTACCTGCCCCGGTAGCTGAGAACGCCGCTGCCTCGCCGTACAATGTTCAACTTTGATGGTGTCGGGCATTATCAGTTACTATTCCTCCATTAAATTTGCCATTTAACGCTCGCACGGCCTACTCGCGCCCGATGCCCGATGGCTTAACTGCGAAGCTCGTGTTTTGTTCAAATTGACATAGTTTAACGTTGGATTTGATCGCCCGAACGCGGTAGTAACGTAGTCACCGTCTGCATCAGATTTGCCGAATAGCCGGGTATCGGAATTTCATGGATATCTGTACCGATGAAATCGATCATTTAGGGCGTGTGCACAGTGACGCGGTCGACGCTTGGATTATGTTTGGCAAATAACAAGTTTCGGGATTTTATGTGTGTCAGTATTGCGCGGGTATCTATGGGATCTTTTCAATATTCATTTAGCATCAATTTTTTCTCTCTATTTCTGTGTTGCTCGTTTTTCTTTTATCGATTGCATTGCTTTGTATATACTGAAAATGTATTGATAAGCATTCATTAACATTATTTGTCTCGAGCACCAGAACGGAAAATTGTATCTAAATTCTTTCTGTGCCAGTACAAATATCGTGATTACTTCAAGCCCACAGCATGACATACATCACGCCACGACGTTCCGTAATTTCAACATCATCATACACATCATCCACTCGAAATTTTCATCCAGCTCAAACTTCTCGAACCGCAATTTGCTTATCGCGCGACCCATCACACCCACTTGACGTGCGCAAATCATACATACACGAGGATCGTTCTCGTGTACACAGCGAAGACAAGGTTTGCAAAGTCGGCCTGCGGGCTTTGTCATCGAAGCTGGACATTGTGCATCGATGTAGGACCAGACTCTCGGCGCCAACGGAACGATGCGTCCTCGTAACTGTTAATTAGCACGTCCGTCAGCGAGGATCGTGTAATGCGCCGCTCGTCGGGCAAGTTTTAAATGGCAGCGGCGGTTTATACGCGATCGTTTGTCGTCTCGAATGACAGGAGTCTCCCGGATTCGAACGTCGCTGACGGAAATTCGTCGGAAGCGATCGCGTGTGCGTGCGTACAGTGTTCGATAAATCGCGATACGACCGCGAATAAAGTGACTTTACGCGACGCAATAAATCGGACGTGTTTTCGGAAGAATACGTCATGCGAAGTATGGATTGATTTTACGGATTCTGTGTTACGTGAATTTGGTTTTTTCGAGTGCCGTTGTGGCGTTAGACAGAGCGGTGCGGATCGAATGTGCTGTTTGAATGAAATCATTGACGTACTTCGGAAATGATTGATGGCAGGACACAATGTTTGGGGTGAATGTTGAACTGTGTTTTATTGTAACGATTGTGCAGGGTATCTTTTCTGTGTGAAGTGCAATTTGCACGGATTCAAGTACTCTGTTTTCGATTCGGTGTTTGTCGTTTGCGTCAATAATTTAGTGGTCACCCTGTATATGCGATAGTTGTCAAAGTTCGCTATCTCCGCGGGAATCAGCCGAGGTTGACGGTTAAATCGATTAGTCGAATCGAGTGCACATGAGAGCGTCGCGATGGCTTCGCTAGTTTCGAGAGCTGATTTATCGCCTAGTTCGTTTAATTATTTGCGATCCTTATCGAGCGCGCGATTGTCAGTTTGTGGAGGCGGTTGAAAAAGAAAACAAAAACACGGAATTTATAGGGATAGGCCGAACATGTCCAAGATAGATATTTCGTAGTGCGAAGTCTGCAATAATTCAGATAGCGTAACGATAGATTCGAATGCAACGCCAAATGGCGCAACAAATTCTATTTGCCATGAATTATACCAGAGACACGGTAACGTCTCAATGTATTATAATTCCGGTCATAATTTCAAGCGCATAGCCTGAACGCCTGAAACGTGCGAATATTCCGTGAAATAAAATCGCGCAGCAAATTCCATCACCTACAAAGTTACACCGAGCCCACAGACGTGTCTTACTGCACTATTTTCCGGTCACACGTAAAAGCGCCGTACTCGCCCGCGGCAGAGCATACAAACACTTACCGAATCGTAAAAAATTCATTACAACTCCTTTTACACGTGGCCCATAAAAACTGCAATTCTCGATCAAACAACCGAGCGTATACATTCATTTCGCTTATTTCGAAAACGCGTTACGCACACACACACACACACACACACTCTTCCTTCGGTCGTAAGAGTCAGCGCACAGCCGCGCGCGCGCGGTCAACTTTTATTGCAGTCACGCTTGATTACGCGAGTGGCTGGAAAGTGCAAAGCGCGTCGCTCGTAAAGCGGAGAAAAAATAATCAGCAATAAATGTTGGCGCAGTCACGTAACGGGAGTCGCTCTCTTTCTCCTTCGCCCGGGCAATAATCTTCTAGGTGCAAAATATGCGCGCGGCAGGACACTCTAGGCTCCATATTTATCCTCGATCGTCGGCCGGGGGAAGGGGGGGGGGGTGAGAAAAACAGGGGTTGCAAAAGGTAGAACAGCGCGCGCGCCACACTCTCGTCGTTAATACAATTTTCCCCACCGATTTTCGCGCGAGCCAGTCGAATTTTACGAGCGATCGCGGCATTAAATAAAATCCCAGCGCGGCTGGCGGTGGAGGGGAGGGGGAGGGGCGGAAGGGGGGGGGGGTGCGAAACTGAAATCGGGGAAACGTTACGATGTTGCGCGCCACTCGAAATTCCCTACCGAGCCGATAATTTCCGCGACTCGATATACGCGGCCGGATCGGCCGTATCGTATTGCCCGCGACACCGGTACATTCAGTTTCCATTCCGGGGTCGGAGGGGGGGAGGGGGGGGGGGGGGGATGGAAAACGTGCGCGCGGAATAACGGACACCGATTATCGCGCGCGACGTTTCGGCCCGTAAAGAATTGGGTTACCGCGACTGTGTTTCCCGATTTTTCGTTATTTTCGGCCGAGAATTATCGCGCGGCATGACGGCAGATAAACAATTTAGTTATTCCAACCGATTCGAGAGATTCGAGGCGGGACGGCGCTCGAATTGGCTCGCGACTAAATGCGAGTGTCGTGTGTCAATGAAAATTATTAAACAGTGCTGGTGATTCGAATGAGAGTCTTGTGGAATGTTCATTCGAGCACTTCGTCAGCGCAGTCTGTCCGCACTGGCAACGACTGTCTCCGAATTTTCTGCAGCCCCGACGTACGTATGACGATTATCGTTCCACTTTCTTACGTCAACTGCGCTTATTTAAATACGGCCGTCATTACTTCCAATTATTGTTCGCGCCCACGGTAACGCTGATTTATAGTCCAGTTCGCAGTCGCTTTATAGTGTTTACGGCGCACCAATTACGGAGATTTACGGTTTAACATTCGTTTCTTGGGGTCCCACTGTAAATGTACCGTCTTCGATCTATCGCGACTAATTGGCAATTACGGGACGGGGCGGGGGAGGGGAGAGGAATTGACGGAAAAGCGTTTCGACTCTCGGGATACGCGGATTGGCTCAGACTTTTCTGTACCGTCGAGGGGGTAAGCCGAAGTCGATCGATGAACGGACAATTAAGCGACGCGAAAAATCGTCCGATCGAACGAATTCGTGGCCGGGGCAATTTATCGCCGGGAATTACGTTCTTTACCGTATACAACAGCTTAATCAGTAACGAACTCTCTAAACCCGGAAAATCTGTAACTTGGTAATGTCGCGTATACACATACAGGTGCTTTTAAATTATCATACATGTGCACGACGCAGTCCCTTCACGTCATTAACGTACTCTGCCACTCTCAATAATAGCAGTCATAAAGAATAACGAAATTTCAATAAAAGTCGTTCGCCAGCGAACGCTATTAGCTGAAGGAACAATAACGCGCGTAAACGCGAGGCACGTTCTAAGAGTAACGACCACGAGGAAATTGCGCCGGCGGCCAGTGGGCAAAAAGGAAGCATCGAAAAAGCGATATTGAAATTCGCGCGTACTGCCTCGTGCGAAATCGAGTCGGCACAATGGTCCGACGCCCGGACCCTGGACCAGGGCGTGTGCCGGGGTGGGTGTTGGACGCGTGTACGGCGAGGGCAGGAAATAAAAATCTCATTTCCGCCATCTCGCGCACTCCTGTTCCGTGCCTGCCGATCGTAAAGCGGTCTTGAATTAAGGCTACGTCTTTTTTAGGCCTGCCTCACGACCTTCGCGGCTCGCGTGGCGGCCGTGCGAGGGTGAATTTTTATCGACGATCGGTGCCAGGGGGCGATTTAATGATATTAATGCTCGAGATTTCGGACTGCCAGATGCGTGCGCGTCGTTAGTAGGTGCAGACGTCGTCGCGAGTGGCGGGGGCGGTTGTTGCCTGACGGCCGGTCACGTGATACGATCACTGCGTTGCGATAAGAATAACGCGCTGCGCAAGCCGTGGCCGCGATGCAATTATGATAATTGCCGAATGACAGTGGGACGCGAAGAATTAATTCGACTGTTACTCACGACGAGCGTTGCGCGCTTAATTATCCCTGTGGATGGGGATGAAGAATGCTTGTTTATTTATTTAGTCGGAAAGAGACAGAGGACGGAAGATTCGTAACAATACAAAATTACTGGTAATAAGCAATAGTATAATAATAAAGTTAAAAGCAGAAGCGCGAAAGAGAGAAAAAAAAACAAATTGAAAGAAACATTAAACGTACAGAAACGTAGGAGGCGACCAATAAGGGTGTTTTTACAGAATTCGATAACTACTGTGGTTTTATAAAAATAATAAAAGCGCAAAGACAACCATCAGGCTACTCTTTGCTTATCACAACGATCGATCAGCAGCGAAGTTTCTACAGAACCCCGCAGAAACATCACGAAACTCGAGCCCAACTATCATAATCCAACAGAATCCTCTTCGTGCCACCTGACGTCAGCGTCGTTAAATTTCGCTCCGTCCAAACTTTCATTCCCTCCACCACCGTCGGCCATGAAAAAAAAAAACAAAACACATCAGTCCAATAATTTTTACGCCACCCTCCCCCTTACACCGCCCATAGAAAATAATTATCCGAATAAAAAGAAACTCGGCTCGCTATGAATCTCGACGCGAAAAAGACACACGTCCGCGTAAAAGTTCGTCGTGCGGGTGAAAAAAACGAACAAACGAAAACGACAGAAAAAAGAACAAACAGAGAGTGAGAGAGAGAGAGAGAGAGAGAGAGAGATGGAGAGAGACGGGTACTTTCCCACGCGGCACGTTACCGGCACTGACGTTCCGCTGCGGAGTAACGTTAATGGGTCGACGTATTAAACTTCGGCAAAGTGGACCGGCGCGGCGATAAAGCGAGGAGTAAAATGTTTATCGCCCGCGCGCCGCAGCCCGGACGTCGCGCGATTATGCGCGGAGGGAAAATATCGCCGGTTGCCGGGGATTATTTTAATTTCGTCGGACGAGCGAGCGAGCGAGCGGGCGACGGACGGGACGGAAAGATGTGAAAAGAAGAGAGAGAGAGAGAGAGAGGCAGAGGAAAGATTCCAAGAGCCGCTGGCCGACCAGGCGAACGTTGAAAAGTGTCTGGCCGCGACGATGTTCGCCGACCGATCGGCCACTCGATTTTCTATTCTATCATTTACATATGGACCAACTTCGGCTGAAGCAGTCGGTAAACAACGGCCACGTTTAGAGTGGTCACTTTCGAAAGCACTCGGCCGGTCGCGCCGACCCTCGAAAACGAATCGCGGCCTCGTATGACGGCGAATCCGACCGACCCGACCACCCCTTTGCCCTTCATCCCCCCTTCATCCCCCCCGGCCGCGTACGCGTCATCGATCCGCGGACGGGTCGAGCGATTTTCCGCTGCGGGGCCATAAAATATCATGTTGAATATGGCCGCTAATTACCCTCGCGCTGTCGCTGTCACGGGCAAAGTGAAAACGGGACTCGATTGAAAAGTCCGATCGAAGGGGGTGGCGGGTGTGTGTCTGTGACGGGGCGGGAGGGTGCTGAATTCAGCGCGCTGCTTCGCGCTCGATTTACCGGTAGAAAATCGAGTGCCCGCGGAATTATAATATGTCACTTTGACGGGTCGCGATTAAAGAGTCCACGGGTCCACAGGGCTTGACGGCGCGCGATTAAGTATTTCATGTTTTTTTTTTTCGTTTTCTTCGTGTTCAGTAGACGTCGGACGGTATTGTAATTTCTGCCGAACGAGACCGATTTTCTGTTCTGACGATGGAACTTAGAAAAACTAATATGTTACGTGGGCTATGTTAATGATTGGAATCCAAAGTTTGCGGCCGACACGTTTCTTTATTCGCCGCAAAGCTTCGTCTGTCCATCTGGATGCGGCCAGCTATCCGGAACGCGGGTTCCCGGGAGAACGTCTCCTTAAAATTCCCGCTACGTGCGCCGGCGATATAATCGATGAGGCCTCATAACGGCCCGAGCGTCGTTCGGCGTAAATAGAAGATCGTATTTAAAACCCAAGTCAGCTCGTCGGCGATCATGTTTGAGGCACCGACGTTACGAGGTAAGAGCGGAATAAAATCATCGGCCGCGAACTATGAAGCGACAGAGGATTATGAAGGCACAGAATAGAACGAGACGTCGAGTGGCGCAAGAAAACGGACGACGTGTGACTGAAAAGTCGATGGAATAAGAAAACGGACGGTGCGAGGGAGCGAAGAGGCGGGCGAGTAAGAAGACGTTGTAATGCGCGAGCGAGAAGTCGGCGGAATAAGAAAACTGGCCGGTGCGCGACTGGGCGGACTGTGTGTAAGAAAAGGCGCTGGCGAGCGAGCGAGAAGACGGCGGAATAAGAAAGCGGCGAGGGAGCAGAGAGGAGAATCGTCGGCGCGCGAGTAATCAGCGAAACACTTCGTATTCTTCCTGCTTCTAATATTCCCGAGACGTGCGCCGACTCCTCTTCGGACCACCAGGATCGCCGATGGTACCGGTTCTCCGGCTGGTTATTACGAGCCAGCTTCCCGCTAACCGGTGTTCGAGAAAGACGCGGCACGAAATTCTTCGGTGCATCGTGTGAACACGTACGATCGACGGGGAATCAGGGATACGAGGAGGGGGGGCGCCGCGGGTCACTTCTTTCGTTTTACGAGCCACACACGAAAAGGCGAGCGTCTTACGACGCCTCTCGCCTTCTCGGCTCTTCAGGAATCTGTGGTCTCCCGCCAGGGAGTGGATTTCGAGCGCGCTTTGCCGGCTGTTAAGGAACATAATCGACGGCTGATTCCAGTTTATAGGGAGCCAGCGCGAAATTAGGGAAATTAAACGGGCGCCGCTGATAATGGCCTCGGATTCTGATGTGCCTCGAGGCTCGCCGGCTGGCTGCTCAGTGGTCGATCGCTTCAAATTTATAATTAAGCCAGCTCCCCGTATTCGGATGCGCGGTCGAGGGACCTTGTTGCGACAAGAAATTTTCCGGCGTAGATGGTTGCGTGAAGCGCGCGGGCGAGAGTGTTCGAGTGAGATATTGCCACCGTCAGCTCATCTGAAAATCGTTAGCTGTTTGCTGGTTTTGCTCGGCACCGGTCACGTGCACGTCCACCTGTGACTATTCTGAGTAACGTTTTCGCCGACAGATTGATTGATGCCGCCGACAGAATGTCGGAGGTGAATTATCATGCA
The DNA here is from genome assembly GCA_963942575.1 of Priocnemis perturbator. Taxonomy (NCBI): domain Eukaryota; kingdom Metazoa; phylum Arthropoda; class Insecta; order Hymenoptera; family Pompilidae; genus Priocnemis; species Priocnemis perturbator. The sequence continues at coordinate 10,915,924 of OZ012655.1, read as the reverse complement.
GCGTAATGATAACGTAAATCATCATACGTGTATTCTTAAAGTATCTTGTTTTGCCAATTTTTAATTCGAATTTTGTAATCTTATATTCTCTCTCCCACAAGTTTGTTTCTTGTTCCGAGTTTATCTCTGTCGTTACTCTAGAGTCTAGACGAAGCACTTGACATTGTTGTACTCATCCGAAAAATCGATCGAGTACAGAAAAACAAGAATACAATACATACAAAAATGTTAAAACATAATATAATATCTACAAAAAGACAGAACAGAGAAGAAGAAGAAGAAAAGAGAAAGTAGCAGAGTGCGATAAAACTATATAACAAAAAATAGTGAAAGAAGCGACAAATTTTAAAAATAACAAAAAATCGCAATCAGAAAACGATTTTCCGCCATTGTCCATTTCGGTCGTCAGCCCTGAAATTTCCACGCCCTCCCCGGCAGCTCCAACTCAACATTCGCGGGTCCCCCGGCATTGTCCACGGCGCTCTTTTCATCCGGCGTTGGACATCGTTGGCGTCTAGTCGTCATAAATCGCGTCCGACGACGACTGAAAGAGCGAGGATGACGAAGAAGGCAAGTCAAGCATGCTCCTCCAACCCCTTCCATCCTCTCCCTCATCTCGAAGCCCTCCACAGTGTCGTCGCTTCGCCGCGGGAGAGAAAATCGCCTTTTGTCCCTCGGGCACGTTAATAATTACTCATGCAAACGAGCCGTAGGAAGACGAGTCGGGTTACGAGCGTCCACGCACGATTCTCCTTCCTCCTCAAACATCTTTCCATGTTTCACATTCTCGCGGTCTCTCTCTCTCTCTCATCATTCTTCTTCATCTTACGTCAACGTCGTTCACTTTCTATCCCGCCTCGGTTCCCTTTTGTACAATCTGGTAAGGCTACTATTTCGTGTTCGGTCGTCTGGTTAGTGTTGAGCAAAAATTGGATACTTAAATACAGAACAATATTTAATTTGGACCATGACTATCGCGAGCGTTGGCAAACATTGGAGATAATTCTTTATGAAACAGAAACACCAAAATTCCATTTAATACACATATCGTATAATATTGCCACGAACACTCCGATGATTTGAAGACACTAAATTGTTCGTTCAGCATCCTCGACTCGAAGTACCTATTCTTAGCTCACCGTCCGATTCCCGGCAGCTTTCTCCTTATTCCACCACCTTCCCCCTTCGCGCCATCTCGAGGAGTGTCAGAACGTAATGCACTTATCGTTTCAGTCTGTTCCCCGGCACTTTTTTCCTCTGTCAGGTAACTCTTGGCCTTGTCCCGTCTCGGCTCTCGTCGGGCCATCTCTCTCCACTTTCCGCGCTGACTTCGCTCGCTTCCTCCTCCGTCCGAGTCTTATGCGCGCTAATTAGAATAAACAGGTTGCCGACAGCGAGCCCCTCATGAGCCTTATCGAGCGGTCGATTAAGGATCGCGATGCTATCGCGCCAGCGACGAGGACCCTGCTGCCTCGAAGATCCCGTAAACTCGTTCCTGAGATACGAGGACCGAGGCTTGTGAGTTGGGCGAGCCAAGTGCTCGAGAGTAAAACGTCCAGCGGCCGATGGTGTCAGTTCCATTACCCTGATGATGTCTCTTAACACGGTCTAACGTCCGTCGTTTCCGTTCTCTAAGCCTGGAAAGTCTTGAAATATACGCACTGTATGTACTGTGCCAGTATCCGATCGGTCGACCAGATGCAATACGCCGCTGAAGAGGCAGAGTACGTTTTCTTCAAGATGCACCGAAAGCATTGCCGACGTCAATTTCGTGAAATACTTCGCCGCGCAGACTCTCGCAATACTTCGCCGGGCACGAACTTTCTGATATACGCACAGCCCGACCGAGCCTCCGCCACGTATACATTTTCCACGGGTTCATACTTTATAGCGTATGAATTTTACATCGCATACAATTTACCGCGCTATCACCGCGCGGCGTGCATGTCCTATGCATATATATGTATATATATATATATATGCATATATATACACATATATATATGCGCCCGGTGCGGTATAGAAATTCCACAATGCGCGGGCCGTATATCACGGAGCCATCTCATTACGTAGACCCTGTGTTTCCATTATTCTTAATGGAGGCAACCGACAGCACCGATGTCGGACGTTGTACGCGGCGAAATTCTCGACGGGGCCAAGGACACGTGCCGGGTGGAAAAAGTGCGGACGGCCGTGTCCGGGCATACTCGGGCAGCGTGTAGTACGCGGCCCGATCGTAATTGCTCGTTTCGGTCATTATAAAGTGATGCGTTTTATTGGCCCGACCGCCGCGGCCCGTGCTTGCCGATCGTGTTCCCTCATCGAGGACATCGCGAAGCGTTTCTTTAATCTCGCCCGTCAGGTGAATTATGCGCGGACATAAAGTTCGCCCCGGTGCCCCACGGCCAGCCGTAATTTCGCGTGCCCGCGTCCTTCTTCTTGCCCCCAGCTCGTGGATCTTCGGAGATAGCATCTGGACGCGATCGAAATTGGATTCGGGAGCCGGTGCTGGGATTAGAGTTACGCGCGGTCAAATTGAAATAATCGGGGGACACGCATCTTTTATGTCGATCTTCAGTTTTACAGCCGAAGACGTTATTTTTTTTTTTTTTTTTTTTTTCGAATACAGAACTGTACGGTTTCGTCGATGATTATTGTCTGCTGTAAACATGAGTCCGGCAGAATGTTTCTATGTTTCCTTCGTTCGGCCGAGATGTGACGTGGAACGTTCGTCAGAAGCAGTCGAGTAAACTTCGTGGCACGTTTACTTTAGCGGCCGGTTCCGAGTGGCCGAAGAAAGTACGAGGATCGTACTCTTCCAGAACGACAAATGCGCTCAGTAAGCCGTCGTCATTACGCGCGTCCATGGAGAAGAAATTGAAGCCGGCGCGAGGGAAGGAGAGGAACGCGTACGTTCGATGCGCGAATAACTTGCGTAAAGGATATTCGGCCGGGATAATGTACAACGGTGCCCAGGCCGTAATTCCTCGTTTGGGTAATGATACGGCGATGCGTTTTATTGCGCGTCTCGTGCGCGCTCATCGAGGACACCGAGGTCGTTTCTTTCGTTTCGTCGGCTTCGTTCCGTTCGTACGGCGCAGCCTCCTTTGTAGCGCACGGCACTGCCTAATTGAGAGAAATTTAATAATCAGCGAGCTCGCAATCAATATCCGCGCCGCTGATTGCCGGAATGAAATCGGCGGATTAAATTGGGATAATGTTTTCCTTTCGCAGCGGCAGCGGTGTGCCTTAGTGATTAAATTAGGCTTTACGTCAAATTTGATTTATTTCGGATTCCGCTTCTTGCCGTACTTCCCGGCATGCAAACGGTGCTTCAGGGTTTAATGCGGAGATGCATTAAGTGGATACGTGAATCAGTTACTCCGCACGGTCGTTACATAATGTATTTCTCTTATTGTTAGCCAGATGAAAATTCGTGAAACGCATTGATTGCGGTAATGAGAACGTTTCGTGAAATTCTTTTTTGCGCGATGTGAATCAGTTCGAGTATTCTTGTATATATTTCGTCCGGACGAGAATCCGTATAGGCAATTCATTTATCGCTCATCGTCTGCCTGACGGGAGTCCGCTGTCAATCGTTCCGCTCTCATTATTTCGGCTCGCATTTTCGGAAACTGGCGAAACAGGAAGGCAACTCTTGCGGGCGGGGAAGAATAAAGGAGACGAGGTCGAGTGGTTTGTCGGCTTCGACAGTTAATCCGACGCCTAATATCCAGCAGGAAGCAGGCCGCCACCCTTTCCGAGCCCTTTCAATCTCCCTCGATTGGGTAGAACGGGCGAGGGAGGGTGGGGGTGGCGCGGGGATGAAAAAGGAAGGTTAATTGGTCCAGCATTGACGGACGTATCGGATGTAATCCAGACGCGCCACGTACCTCCACGACGTTTCCGTGAAAAACTCTGATTGCCTCGGCAATTTCCCAACTATCGACACCTGCTTCCATTTAGTATATCAACAGGGGTCCAAAATAATTCAGGATGCCGCAAAACCAATCGCGATATTCACAAATTTTCCCGGATACGCTCGAGGCCAAAATCAAGCAAAAATAGTTCTAAAATATAAGTCTCCCGATAAAGACTTCCGCCATTTTTCCCGGTTTATAATTACTCTCACAACTCTCAATATTTCAATAGCTTAAAATTCGCAGTATCTTCACATATAACTAGACAAAAATAAGTGACAACAACCTGGAAAATATTGTTTCGCTCCTTGAGCACGAAAATTGGCACATACACTAAAATACGGGTCTCTCAACGGCGCATTTGAAGCTGCTGCTCCGCCCGCCGCTCGCAAATCGGCGAATATAGCGAGCGTCGAAGTTTAGATAGTTGCGAATGAATTACAACGGCGCAGCTCGTTCAATTTTCCGACCGGCGCGCGGCAAAATGCAAAATATCCTCTCATGTTTTATGTATCCGCACGTCGTGTCTGTGCCGGGCTCGCGAAGGAAACGCCGGAGCGGGAAGAGGGCGAAAGGAGACAGGGACGAGAGAAAGGAGAGAAAGGACACGCGGCCCCGGCATGCACATGCAAACGCCGACGATGAGAAGTTGCAGGCCCTATAAGTCCTGAAATAAACATATCCGCGGCAGTGTGCGACTTCCTCGCGCGTCGAACTCGTGGAACTCGCGCAACTACGCGCCCTGCCAGAAAGAAATTTCTCGCATTCCCATTGGCGAGCGTGCCGGGCAAGAGCTTTACGTCGTCGTGCCTCGCCTTTGACCGCGGAGAACAATAAAGTTCGCGTTATTATTATTCCGTTACGTTATTCGGCCTGTTACCGTCCCGCCGACTCGTTTGCAAATTTACGCGCGAAATCCGCAGCGGATACTTAGTCGAGGCGCTCGGGGCGAAAAGAGGGTCAGGGGGTCGCGAATGAAACGATGGGCGACTAGAGAAGTGTGAGAGGAATTAATTATTCAAAGTCGTCGATTATATTAGACGCGGAACATGAAAGAATTCAAATCGCACGGCTACCGTCCATTCGTATTCAAAGTTGAAATACATGGCTTTTAAGAGAACGAATTTATTTGTCGTGTACGAACGTCTCTGAAAGTTCGACCAATAATCAATGACTATTTTGTTTTGGTTGTATAAATAGAGTTTATTGAGATGTAATGCATGATACTTGTAGATAGCGTCATAAATAAGAAAAAGGCAATGGCAGTGGTACTTGGACAGAAAAAATTATAATAAAAATGAACATAAAGAAAACAACTCGCCTAAATATGAACCATTTCACAGCGGTCTGTTCCCGTCAGAATGAAAATCTGCACCGACCCGACGGAGTATTTGGCACGAAACTTTTAACACACGCTCCAGGAAGTTCCGATAAAAATCCGTAAAAGTATTTCGCGCGGCGAACTTTCGACGGCCCGCGGAAACAACTTGAAACGCGCGATTTTTCCGCGACCTGCCCGGCGCACGCTTGCCCAACAACACGTGACCGCTTTTCACGGTTAATTGCCGCGGATAGTCCACTATATTCCGCGATCGTGCTCGCGGGAAACAGGATTTAACCGTTCGCTTCGCAGTTTTGCGGAGCGCCGATAAAATGGCGTCACATATTTAACTACGCAGTTATCTACATCATCATCATTTTCATTCGCAGCTTCGCAATTCTTCCATCTACCCTCGCGCTCTTCTCCTTTCATTTTCCTTTCCGTCCTTCAGTCCATAATGACTCATCCCCGTAAATACATAAAGAAACAAATAAATACACCTACAGCTCGCTTAATATTTGTCCGAGACGCCCAGGTACCGCGTTGCCATTCATATCCGTCGAGCGACTCCACGCGAATCGGCCGCGCGATCTGAGGAGGTCGGGAGGCATAAAAAGAGAATGGACACGGGAATGGCGAAGTTACGCATTACGGAATCGACGTTCGCGATGGGATCGGAAACAGGATAGGAACTTCCTCCAGCCCCTCTACCTCCGCGCGTGCATCGACGGACCGCAGGATCCTTCGGCCGTCGGGTCTCGGCATACATATGAGATACACATGAGAATCTCGACGACCCCACGCCCACGCACGTCGCCGAGCCACCCCATTCTCGAGAGAAGCTTACTCGAGATTTCCATCTTTTCGTCGTTCCGACATATTCCGTCTCTCGCTCCGGCCCGCCTCGATATTTACGTCCGCTGACGGAATATCGAGCCGATCACTCCGCGCGTCCCTCGATCGCCGATAAATTTCGATTCCCATGCAAACGGCAGATTCGCGCGAGCGATACGATAAATTTCGATGCTTGTCGCGGGTAATGGACTCGGATAAATGTATGGACAGATTTCGCGCGGTCGACGTCGTTAGCGCTCGTCAAAGCGGCGATAGATGGACATTCCGTCTCTTAACGTCGCACGATGTCTCTCGACTACCGGTCCTGGAAGTGTGTAAGTTCATTTTCATCGTAGCTAAATCGCCGCGTGGAATTACCGTTCGGCGAGCGTGTCGGGCGAGAACTGCCGGCTGGGAGACCTACGGATTTTAGACTGGATTCCTGCGTTAGCTTATTGGCATTAAACGATACGTCGATCCGCTGCTTTGATTTTTGCACTTTTCATATGAACGACCCGGTTGCGCGGGTAAGGATATTCGATGCGGTTAATTAACCATTCGATGACGCAATCGACGGGGATTGGGAAAAATTTGAAATGCGAGTAGTGTTTGATATAGGGAGACTGCAATCGAATAGTATTTTCAAGAAACATTTTATATAATGTTTATTCAAAGTGATATATGTCTTGTTTATTCCGTTCGCATGTCCACTATAAGTGGCCACGTATTGGTGGTAATAAAGTAAAGTAATGCAATTTACAATCAAAATTATTTAAACAAGTTGGGCCGCTGAGAGTGGATAAGGGAGTGTAAAGGATTAAATTCAGATGTCTTAATAGGGTTTGAATGCCATCACTGTCTGCGAGTTCAGATTGGCGGACGTCATGACAGGGATTATCGGCGAATAATCACTGGTTCGAAAATTCGCCCTGGCGTCCGATTGAATCGTCGTCATTTCGTTGTTCGCCTCGTTAACGTCGTCGCGCAGGGTGGCAAACGCTATCGTGTGTCATGCTCACGGATTTTCGGGACACGCCCCCGAACGCCAAACCGTGGACCGACGGAAAATCGATTGCGATCACTCTTGACGCGAGACAAAATTCTATCTGCGATCTGTTGTGACAGTTGAGCATAATAAGTTCCATCGCTCGCCAGTCCGGCCATCGAGCAGCTGTAAACTGTTCAAATTCGATGCTGTTACACTGGTCCGCAGATAACTATCAATCTATTTCTTTCTATTCTCCCGCTTCAGTAAATTTTCCGATAATGGCATACTTTTGTAGGGGAGACCGGGGCAAAATGGTATAGCGGGGCAAAACGGTACCGGGGCAAAACGGCACTGGGGCATAATGGGATCGGGGCATAATGGGATAGCAAAAAATGAAGTTTCTTGGGTCCCATTTTGCCGAGATCCCGTTTTGCCCCAATGACCAGCAGTGTTGATTTTCAATATTCCATTTTGCCCCAAACCCGTTTTGCCCCGGTCCCATTTTGCCCCGGTCCCATTATGCCCCGCTATACCATTTTGCCCCGGTCTCCCATATACACCGAAAATGTACGGAAAGAAGAGTGTGCGCACAAAATTCGTCAGCACCGAAGGTCAGTGTATTGTGACTGAAAATCGTCGGTTCCAGTGCGGGAAGACGCACGCAAAAGTTCGCTCAGTCTCTCTTTCGTCGATCGTTAACGAATGACATTTTTATGCAAATGTCGCGACTCCGGACTCTTTAGGGCCGGTCCGGCCGGTCGAAGTTCGGTACACATATAGGCACATACAAGCACATTGACAGATGCGGGTTTTGTTTTACGAGCGTTTCGTAATGCGCGCAGTTAATATTTGTCATTTGCCTAGCGTCTCGACATTAAACTATCCCAGGTCCGGCGGGTGCCGGTTTATAGGCGGCCTTTAAAATATGTATTTCACGGTATTCGTGCGCAACGACGCGGGGCAGTTTTCATATTTCACGCGCAACGCGCTCTTAACTAACGCCCGGCGCAGAGGCGTGCGCGCAAAAATCGTCATTGTCTTCCGCGACGCGGAATCGTAATACGTCTCCGTTACGCACGTTTATTACAATCATCCGTTTCTAAATCGCCACCTCCGTCGCGTCAGTCCACGGTTTTATTGCGACGTTATTAGCGCACCGTTTTATTGCGCTCTCAGCACACGCCTCGAGTCCATGTTTATGTCACGGCGTTATGACTTCTCGAAATCGCGTCGGCCGGTGATTAGGTGCGCCGAGGAAAATAGTAAATGGAGGATTTAAGGGTTTCTATTGGCCCGAACAATTCGGAATTAATTCGTGATCGAACGCGCGGCACTCGACACGCACGAGTAGTTTATTAGTCATTTATTTCACATCTAAGGCCAGGTGGGCACTTGCGACTTCGTGTCGTGATTATTTAGTCCAGAAATAAAAGATGCAGATTTTAATAGAAACGCGCGTTCATGCGACTAAATAATCGCGAGCGTGTGTCTAGTTTAGCTCCGTTCGCAGACTATCGCATGACAGTGAATGTAAGAAGCCTTTCGGCATTCATTTCAAGCGCCGCGAAACTGATGGTGTCATTGGAATGGGTATGAAGGTTGGAAATGAAGGTGGGAATAAGGGAGAGAAGCCTTTTTAGCATTCACGTGCAGAAAGTCGAAAAGCTATTACAGGCTCGCGTGAAGTGAGGTAACGCTACTTATAGATACCTCCGACCGAGAATTCGTGCAGCAAATACGAAACTGAATTTCCGCCCCTTTTCATTTGCCCCGTTCAGAATCTACGAATCTGTTTCAACCCCCTTTCTTTCTCAACCACCCCCGCTAACCTGTCTCCTGCCAGTCTCTCGTTTCCTTTTTCTTCCCATGTCGGATTTCTCCGTCAGGCTTGATAGGCCGAAACTAAAACGCCGTCTGGATTTAAGCAGCCGTTTTCTGCTCCAATTTCCGTCGAATAATTCGTCGGAATTACACTGTTACGTCATTCCGAGGTTAAAACGAAAAGTAGAATGCAGCGAAGCTGTGAGTGGAACAGTAATCGGCACGTTCTACACTTTCACATGCACAATCAGACGAAAAATAAATATTACTACATACTCGAAATAATTTATATGTAAACTAGAACAATAAATTCGTCTTTATAGGTACAAAATTTTATGCTGCTTCTTGTCTCTCAAATAACGATGTTGAACCTATCGATTATTTTCACGTATGTACCGCCCTTTCCGACACGTATTCATTTTTCATTCCATCGTTCATTTCGTTTCAAATTGTTCATTTCGGAGCAGCCCTCTGACGTAGAAGCCATTAAAAAATTCCTCTCCATTTTTATTTACCCTGTTCCCCTTTCTAAGCCCCGTTCTTCCCCCCCGTCCCACGTTTCTTACTCTCGCCGGCCTCTTTTTCTTCCTCCACCTAAGTAGTTTTGTCTACGTTCCGCGCTCACCGACGAAATCCAAACGTCGGGATCGGGGTGATGGGGCTCGCGGCAGGCTGCGGAATAAATTCACGAAAAGACGAATACGCCTGCCAAGGGAGGAACGGAACGGGTGTCACTCCAGCGAAGCGCGGGGTGGATTTCCGGTGGCACGACAACCGTAAATCCTATTCTGGTACGATACTCGACCTGGATGCCGTCTGCTTTTCTTCTATCCGCGATCATTTCCAAACAGCGATAAATAATAATCTGCGCGGTACAAAAGTGAAGATATGGATGAGCAACGAATGACATGGGGTTCATAATATAAGTGGTGGCATCAATCGTTTGACAGCAAATGTTAAAATATTAGATTTTACAGTATACGAATTTATCGTTTGTAAGCATGTTTATGAGTTCACCATCATTTATTTGTTGTAATCCAAATTTTGCCATAGATATCAGATTCTTAAATGAAACGTCGTTCAATCTGTGCCTACATGACATAAATGAGAAAATCGTTCGAGAACAGCCGAAGCATACTACTGCCCAGTCGAATATGCAAATGTATGTTGATTCCGGGAGGATTCGCGTGACATAATGATGATGACGAGGACGATCCACGGCCACGTAGATAGAATATTAAGGGACCCCCTCGGGGAGACCCTATAATTTCGGAAGAACGTCAGGGTCACGATTGGCCAGAAAGAGCGAAGGCTATCACAGAAGCGAAAGACGATGCCCATTCTCACGAGAGAGGGAGATCGTCGAATTATGTTCAATTTTGTTTCGAGGCCGAGTCCCGCCTAATTTCCGACGATCGCTTATCCCCAGTTAATCGCGCGGATTTTGCGTCGGTCGAGTCGTTAGTGGACTGAACTATCGTATTCCACTCTCAGTCTTAAGACACAGCCCCGACTCATAATTTCGGCCCTGTTTTTTTTTTCTGCTGCCCGAAATCACATAGTACGACTTCTCGTTCGGTCGGCGCAAAAATCGGCGGATGTTCGGTAAGCGTACATTCTTGATGGCCAATTCTTAAGCGACGACTTAATGATCCGTAATTTCACTGCTTCGTCGATGGGATTCGGACGACACGCGTCTCGGATTTTACGCGAATGAGTCTGCGCGACGTGAGCGAGAGTCGAGGATTTTGCGAGGCGGAAAAGAATGAATTGGCGGAGCGGAAGGTAGTACGGGCGGGAGTCGTTGGATAATTTGCGAGATAAATCAGGCTACGCGCCGGATAGATAAACACGAGCGCGACTCACGATCGACGATTTATCACCGATCGTCAGCGGCGAGGGCGTTACACGGGCGTTAATTATCGCGCGAACGATTGAAATGACACCCTAAAAAGCCGACTACACGCTTCTAACTCTTCTGCACTTCTGCACCGATCCGTCTCGCCGTATAATCGGCCCGTAAACTTTCGAAATTCGCGTTTCACCGAATAATACTTCATAATTCCAATGAGAAGCCCATAGGACGGGGTGCATAAAAAATTCTCGAAATCCATTCGACGCACACTTTGTCCGACCGCACCCTCGTTTAGCGTACTTGTCGAGCGATAAAACGTTCTAATGATTTTCATAAACAACGTCGTTTGCATAATTACAGTCGCGGCCGCGATGTTTAACGAGAACTTCCGGGCCGCCGGAAATGTGTGTGTGTGTGTGTTCGGCAGGTAAGAAGAGTCTCGTTATCAGCGCACGTACCGCGAGAAAGCCTGCGTCGAGTTTTTTATATTCATCCTTTAAACGGTTCCATTACTCTCGCAATGGCGGCTCCCGTAGCAGGTATGCGGTCCCGCGATGCTCTCCTTCAGGTTTATGCATATTCGAAGGGCGCACTATGCATATAAATGCGATCTCGGCTCGTTCGAAAGACGGCGTTTAGGGATGCCGGGAGCTGAGTGTCACGTCCATCGAGACATTTTTCCCGCTACGTCAACCCCTTCCGATGCATCCTGCGTTATGATTCGTTGTCGTCTCTCCATCTCTCTATTACAATTTTATTCCTAACGTCGCATCAATCGTTTTGCTACCAACGAGCTACCTATTCTGATATACTCAAAGTATTCCGCGAAGAATGGAAGAATATTATTATTATCATCATCATTTACTGTTATTTACGGGGGAACCTATTATAACAAGAGGTATACGCGAACATAAATGTACAACTTGTATAAGGCATGTAATTCCACAGAAGGCTTATCATAAAAGAGATTATATCCAAATTTATCCGAATAGTACAGTTACTGATAATTGCTACTACCTGTCCAAGGAAAACGTTCAGTTCTGTGTATCAACTATTACAGTTTGTGTGCTCGAATTTTCTTAACACGTTCATTCTCATACTCCAAGTCATCATAAATACTTCAATCGTCCAGTTGCTCCTGTTTCCCGTTCCCGAGCACTTTATTTCCCAAACACTTCCAAATACGATATCCTCACATCCAAACTCCGTAGCGGCTGTAACTCTAGACAGAATCCCTGCAATTGCTCATCTTCACCTCGACCGTAGTCCTCTCTCTCTTTCTCTCTCTCTCTCTGTCTCTCTCCCTCCCACTTTCTTCAACCACGCCTCTGCCAACGTTATATTTATATATTTACACGTTGCGCATCGTATTTATATGTACACATCCTTCGTCCCGACGAAACGCGAGCGAGGATTATAAAGCTCGCGAAATATTTTTGGTCGGCGAGCGTCATAACTCAGGGGGAGGCTCGTTTTGTTTTATTCGGCCCCCGTCTTCTTCTCCTCACTCTCTTCCTTCTTCCCTCGCGCCGACTCGCCTCCTCGAACCACCGTGCACACACTCCCAGACTCGCAGGCACAATGAGAACATCAGCGAAATACGGCCGAGTATTTGTCGTTGCGTGTAAGCTAGACGTGTCTATTAGTAGCCGGAGTCTGCGAATTTACGGCCCACTATTTCGAGGTACCGTCCCGTCAGTCCTTCGGCTAGCTACGTCGTCTTAACGACTTTCCGATCGCTCACACTTACAATCGGCTCCCTGCTTCCTTCGTTTTTTTTTTCCGATCGCTCGCGACGTCCGTTTCCACGTTTTCGAAACTCTCGACGACTTTCGATTCCGAAATAATACGAGCGCTCATTACGCAGCGTTATCGGACGCGAGATCAGCAAAGTTGCTCGACTTTCGTGTAACCCGCTCCTGATATCGGCTCGCTGCCGTTTAAATCATTAAGCAACTTTCCGCGCACCGAACGTGTGGCGCCTGCGTATTTTATCCGCGCGCATATCATATGGACGTCGTTAATGTGTACGGTCCGTGAGCGAGGATTAAGCAAATGTCTATAATTCAGTTGAAATAAGCAGCCGGCGGGATTTTTGCGCAGTCGATCGTGTGGCCCCCACTCTCGTACATATTAAATTCGAGTTCCGGAGCCGCGAACAATCGCGCGGCGTGATTAATTAGATTAAATTATAGGCTTGCCAATGTCGATAATATGCGAGATAAGGATCGAGCATCGGCGAATGGCAAAGTACAGGCTGGGAACACGGTGGTCGGTCCTGTTTCGCTCTCGGAGGAAGAAAAGGGAACCTCTTGGGTCGACGGTGGGCAAAATTTGAAACAGTATTTTAAACGGGGAGAGTCGGATAAATAGGTGTTTGCAACAAATCATTTAATATTCACACGAACATTTATTATTTCTTTTACCTCAACGCCCCGTAGATAAGGTGTATATTTTTCGTTTGTGGACTAGAATTATATTTGCTGTTATTCTACCGCGTGTTCTAAATGATGTTTAATAGAAATGGACGAACGTATTTATTATTTTGTTAACACTAGAATTGTTGACGGGTCTAAATTGGATGGATGTTTCTAGATATTTTGTTAATACGTATTTGAACATACGTACTCGTAGTTAAAAAAAAACTAAAGTGTTTATTTACTATTTTCAATTTAAACAAGTATTTCATTCAGCGCAGACCAGACGTCGGTTCATAAATCAGACCGGATTTTCCACTTGGCTGCCTTTCGTTTCTCTGTCTGTCTGTTTCTACGTTCGCAGGGTATCATTTTCGCTGCTACAATGAGGCGTGTTCATTAACGTTCGGAGTTAAGACTGACGAATGGACTGGGATAGACGTGCGTGCAGGTGAGACAGTTGAAAAACTTGAATTATACGGAATGACGTCAGATCGAACCTTTTGCCTTTCGCCTGTCCCGCGTCATGAGGCATTGTTCCACATTTAATCAGCGGAGAAACACGTGTAACGGCATGCCACTAACAATAACTCGATTCCTGATCGAAAGGAGTGGAGCACACTCGCGGACCGCAGAGAACGCGTACTCCGGCAAAATAACAAATGCACGAAAACTCACAATCCGATCAGCCCATCAGTTCCGAAAACATCACAAACTCCCACGTCAAAATTCATCGTACATCCCACTCCGCAACGTTTCACTGAAACAGAAATATGAACTTACCTCCCCGTGCAACCGACTCACTGAATCAGAAGCAGCACCACCAGCTTCGAAATAATGACTACCGGAGACAATAGCAAAGTCTCGAAAAAAAAGAAGGAATAAAAAGAACAGAAACCTGTGGAGGTACTATCGAACGGTAGGTTGGACGTTGACAGATCCCCGTGAATATTTCACTGCCAACCGTCGACTTCCTATTTCGCCATCGCCTCATCAAACCCGACAATTACCGTATCCGTCGTGACAATGGCGCGAAGGCGAGTGCGGGTCCCGCGGAAATATTCAGGTTCCCCTTTTTTCTCCCGACTCCCTTCAACCGCGCTCAAAGAAAACGACGAGAGCTAAAAGGACGGTATATCTTCGCGCGCACCAGAACGGATACTCGCTTGTCACCAACAGAAATAGTTTCACGTACGGAGGCTTTTATGACGTTCACGGGGCGCGACAGTGAAAGAGGTGAGGAGAGAGGCAAAAAGAGAAGAAGGAACTGGAATGAGAGGGAGCGAGACAGAGATGGTGAGGGAAATAGGCGTTTGGTATGGGAAATTGTAAATGGATAACTGTTGGATTGATGCAACAGATTCTGTACGGAACGATATTTCGATTGGGGTTGTGAGTCAGTGTGGGTATGTAGAAAGAATGAAATTAGGGAGCGCGTTAGGAATAAAAGGTGAATTTAGCGACGAATAAATTTCGGTCATGAGAGAAAGGAAATTAAATGAACTGAAACTACAGTGTGCGATCAGATACGTTTCGATCCTCTTCAGTTGCAAAATTGCATGGTGTGTAAATTTAATGAGACAATGCTGTTAATTAATGTATAACAGAGCATCATGGCATGTCTTCGATTCAACGAAATTGTAATGACGTTTCATTATTTCATTACTCCCTCGCAGCAATACATGTCATTATTTTTATTCACTGCATCCACATTTCGAAACAGAACATTCCGGATGTATTTACCGTTGCGTTCCAAACGTTCGACGCACACGACACACGCATGCGCGTTCGGACACATACCGATAACTCAAAACCAGTATTCACGAATTATATAGTTCCTATTTCAGACAAGTTTGGTTACCAAATATTACACACCGTTCGCCGTCCGGGCGAATATCACATTAAATATTTCTCCCGGACACTGCTTTCTCACCGTCTCTCCGTTCCAAGTACTATTTCAAATGAAACTATTTTTCCCCCGCGCCAGCGTGTCGTGCCACTCTTTCCCCCGCTCGTTCCGCGGACGACAAACAGTCTATTACCGTCAATGAAACTCAAACACACGCCAAGCCCAGCGCCGACCCGGGCGCGAAACTCGCAATCTGACGAGGCGGAAAATCTGGCGACGCGTAACTCGCGATAAGAGTGACGTAAAACGATCCTGCGGCGTCCTGCCGTCGTGCCAAGAACGGGAAACGGGCCTTACGTCCTTGCGACGTAATATTTTCTCGTCCCGCGGCTTCCGTGCGCTTCGCATTTTATTCAATTACGAAACCGGACCGCGCGACGGTGTCCGGTTAAAATTGGAACTCTCCACTTGGAAGTCCGTGAAAATGTCCGATCGATGACGGGGCTTTGTCGAGCGAGAGTGGCGGTGTGGGATTTATTACAGTCTCCAGCGGAGTTCAATATGATCGGGGTCCGGGAGGGTTCAAGATCGAAATTGAGGAAAAGTGAGATTCTTCGCGGGGTTGGTATTAGACGAACGTAATAGTGAGTATATTTGGTCAGGTGTTCGTTGCGTCGAGAGCCGAGTTCTTTATTGGATTAAGCGTGGTTTCTTATGATTTACAAATTGAGTCAGGATTCACTGATTCAGTTCTTTACAAATTCATCGCTCTACATACTCTACAAGAACGGACTCTCGGCAAAACTCAGTTCATCACGCACAATCCACTCTGCCGTTCCGAACGACTCCGAAAAATTCTCAAATTTTTCCCCCGGAACATCTCATCGCAATCCTTCCACGACGCTCGCTCGCACGTTTCTCGCCTAATTAAAGGAACGATCCCGCTTAATCGTGCGTCCAGCCAAGCGAACGCTTCGGGAAATTGATCGCGGCACGTTTCGCGTTCCGCGTGCCGCTAATCGCTCGCTCTCTCGAGCGAGGAAACGAGGAACGTCGTCGTCGTCCTCGAACTCAGCTCACCGTGTAACGTCAATTAACAAAGCGCACATCGCGATTAATGGCTAATGTTATGCGAGCCCGGGTCGAAACTCGCTCGTTAGGCAGCGTGCGGCAATTAATCGTCGACTTTCTTCTCTCCCCCCCTCCCCCTCTCTCCTCCCACAATTTATCGCTCCGATTCGCGCGCAGATGATGTGCTAAAAACAAATGAATGTCCGCATTGTGGGGAAGCAAGTTTCTTTCCTTCGCGACATGTGCGCGCCACTTGAAATTACGGGACCGAGCACGTGCCCCTTCTCTTCCTTCCTACTCTCACTCCGGCCGCACTCAGTCCGTTCGTCTTCTTGCAGGCCTCTTTTTCCCCGCCGACGCTGGCCACGGTTCACCGATGAATCTCGCCTGGCTTTTTCGACGATTAATTGCAACACTCGCGATGCGCCGCTTAATTGCGACTGTATCTCATCTCTCCTACGGGGACCTTCGACCCGTCGCGAACCAGGCTGCTGCAACGTGTCGATTGAGAAAGGCGATGGGGCTCCGTGAGCTCGCCGATTAGTGCTTCTTAGGATCGTGAGCGCCGCGCAACCGCTCGACGCGAAGGTTATTTAATGCTTTTTGCGGAGAGACGGCCAGATGCTGGGTCGGCTAGTCTTGGATTCGTCAGTGCTCGCCGATTCTGCGGAATTTTCTGGCCCTTTCGGCGTGCCGTGTCACTTCCGAGTATTGGATGCTGCTTTACGTAACGTGCGGTAAACTTCGACGGTATGCTTCAGGACATATTTTCGAAGATTTCGAGGAGTCGGAGAAAGAAGTGCTTTGTTCGTCGAGGGGGTAAGGGTGATGATGTATGGGTCAAATTTTGGATGAGCGTGGTTCGTCTTGAGACGCTGTAATCAGAGTCACGAAATAGTCATCAAGGTTAAGACGGCGACGATAATTATCAATAAAATGATTCCATCAGCGAATCACACTGAACACTGAAGTTGTATAATGTACAGAGTAACGCAGCGAATCGACACATTTATTTCGTGACGAATTATTAGAAATCGCAGCTAAATCTTAAAATTCGCAAAATATTCGAATACCTGTAGCTCGAACAATGCTCGAGTCCGCGCGCTTGCCGTGGCGCGGGCAGCAAAAACTTGCCGTCCTAATTGAGAGACAGCCGAGCCGCGTTTCTCCGGCGATTTCCCCTTCTCATTACGCGGCTTGTTCGGGGTATTCTCGGGGATGCCAAAAGTTCCGCCCGAATCAGAGCCGTGACCGACGTTTACATCCCGTTCTCGTAAATCTCCGGGGGCATTTCTCTCGCTGCGAAAGGTCGGCGCGATCCTTGACTCCTCGCCGTCCCATCGACGATATCTTTTAATACGCCGCCGCCTCTCGGGCCCCACTCCCGCAGTAATCACGTAATTACGACGCATTAAAAGCAGGCCTCCTCGCCGCGCGCAGGTACCAATTTCATTTCCGAATTTCCAGCCGCGCATTACCATCGCGCGTAGAAGAAAGTCCGAGGCTCGGCGCGGTGATTATATTGTAACGTAACGAGGGTATCGCACATTCATAATTCAAGGCTCAAAGAAGTACGACTCGGACGCGTTACGTTTCGTTCGAAAATGCTCTGACGCATTGCTCGACTCGACGGACTATGCACTAGGAAAGTTCGATTCCGATACGATTCTTTTGCTCAAAGGATCGATTCTTTTAACCCTCGGACACTCGACTGAAAAATGAGACACGCAATCCCACGATGGGTCATTCTGATCCATCCTGCAGGACGGCAACTGGACATTTTAGATTCATAGACATTTTATTTGTATACATTTATGTGAGACGAGAACCTTAAAGTAAATTCAACGCGTTATAAAATATTGACGACCATGTCGCAAAAAATTTCAATTTTGCTCGAAAAAAGTTGTAAACAATTTATAAACAAATTTTTAACAATCGGAAAAATATATTGCAACGTCGCTAAAATATACGTAGGCGGAAATTTTTATTTTGCTGAAGTAATGGGTTGACGATATTTAGGCTTCGGGTCAACTTGACCTATCGTGGGTATCCGAGGGTTAATGTGTTGTTTTGTTTTACAGAAAACCTTTGGTTTCGTTTTATTTCAGAGAATCCATTCTAAATCGATTCAAAAATCGATTCTTTCAAGCTAATCAAACGTCCTTACTCCGTACCATCGGCCTCGAGTTTTGGTAGATGCGCGCGCGCGCGCAATAGAGAGGCGGGAGATAAAAGAGGAAGCGAGAAGAGGATGAGAGGGACGAAAGAGGAGCTGTGCGACGCGGACGAGACGAGGGCGAGAGCCGACGCCGTCGCAATTCGGGACCATTAGCGAAATTACTCCGTGTGGAACGCGTACAGCGTCCGTGCGATCTTTTTTTACGCCGCCGATGAGCCGAAAAATGGCGTGAAGCTCGAGGACCTTCGGCCCTGACGAGGCAAACGTCACGAGTCTTTCGTCTTCCCTCCTCTACTTACGTTTTCCCCCCACCCTTTTTCACCGCGCTTTTATTCTCCTCTTTAGCCTCCCCTTTATTTCCCTCTTCCATCGTCTCGTTATTTTGTTCTTCACGCTCAACCCTCGTTCTCATCCTCGCGCCGCGACGGGATACGGAGTTCTGGACGACGGTAATCGGTCGGTTAAAATTCGCTGCCTGACGTAATCGGAGAGAAACATGCATGCCCTTGCGCGCCGCCGAATTTCGGCTCATTTTTTTTTTTATTTACTCCCCCCGGGGGAGAACGGGCAATTAGTAGGGAGGAGGGGGCTCGAATTATGGCGGAACATTTTGGCGAACGTCGGGGTACGAAGTACATGATCTGTCAGGTAGTTTATGCGCCGCCGCTGATCGGCCGTTCCTTTTTCGCCGTTACTCGTAACTCCAAGAGGTCGATCGGTCATGCATTCGCTGCATAAATCCTCGCGCACGTTCGCGGCGTCCGCTTTAAAAGTTCTCGAAGCCTAACGTTCTTAGCGGCTTCGAGGGACGATGAAAATCGTGAGCGTATAGGTCTAATTCCTCGAGTCCGAGCCATCTGTCATTCTCAAGGCAGGCCGTTTCCGAGGCTCGCCAGTGGCGTCCCATAATTTTTGCCGACACAAATCAATCCGGCCGTCCGAGCCGTCTAGAACGCAAATCACCGCGCACAATGTCAAACGGCACATTGTGCCGCGTCAAACGCACTGCAAATTGATTTTCCGTTTCCTCGTCATTGTCCACGACGATCCGCGCGGCAACAGAGACTCGATCCACGCACAGCCGCACTTCCCTTCTCGCCTCTGCTGCCGAGTGGAATAGTCGCGCGTTCCGTTACGTCGGCAAGGATCCGTGTCGGGCAGAAAATCGTTTACACAGCGGCTCGATTGTTCGACGCGAGTAGTACGTCGGATACTTAGAGTCGAGATACGCGGATGTGCCATTATCGTGCTGGGCGTAGGTGGGCATACGTGCATCGACGCGCGCGCGGACGTGTGCGTGGCAACATACGTAAATACGACGCTCGAATGCATGCGTAAAGGGTGTTCCAAAGTTCATCGTCGGCAGAAGTAGGCATTTCAAACGGAAAGCAGTCGGGGAGCGAGACAGTATAGATTGAACTTTTGCTTTAATTGGTCTCCGACGAACTGTTTTGTATTTGGAGGATGTATTGCAAACGTTGATGATAAAAGTTAACGATTGACCGTCTAAACCTGCGAGCGAAAGTAGAACAAGACGAATACTTACGGAGTGAGACCCGACAACAGGCTGACGATTTTTGAAACACCCATTACAAGCGCGAGGAGTGTCGTGCCAGCTCTGGGCATCGATCTTGCCTATCCGATAAATACGTCAACCCATTCTCTCACTTTCTCCTCCTCCACCTCCTCCGCCACCCACACCTTTCTCTCTCCATCCCTCGGCCCCCGTCACTGTCTCGCAATTTTACGAGCTATTTCGAGAGCCGTGACGCTGCAATCTCACGGCCAACAATGCTCGGTTCAGCCTTTTTTCTCACCCCTCGCGCTCGCTCGCTTTCGTTGTTTCTCTCGATCGTCGCCGATCGCGAGTCGGCACACAAAGCGGGACGAGAGTAAGTTGGCAGGTTGTGTGTGGGTGCCCGCGGGCCGATATTTTCATCCGAATGCTGCCCGGCAATACGCTACATTAGTTTACGTCGTCGGCTAAGCGCTCCTTAAACGGTTCATGCATTATGGATTAAGAAATCTGAATTCCTGCGAGCGAGCAATCAGAGGCCGACCCTCTCCTTTTGGACCCTGGCCTCTTTCTCTCTCTCTCTCTCTCTCTCTCTTTCTCTTGTTCCCGTTCTCCTGCCTGCCACCCTCCGATCCCACTGCCGGCACCGTGCCGATGATAACGGAGGAATTTATTCAGGGGAAAAGTTCCGAGTGCCCCACGTTCGAATCTCATTGTCGCCCGACTTATCGTTCCGTCGAGGAAACGAAATCCGAAGTCTCCGCGAGTTGGCGCGGATTAAAGTTCGGTCCAGACGCCGGATGCCGATGTACGATCATCGTTATTTGTCGATTTGTATTACTTTACCGAAGACCAGACATAAGTATAATAATAAAAAAAATTATATAAATATGCACCTTGTATCACACGTTTGAAGAGTACAATAAGACACACCGCAGGTACTTATATTTGATATACACTGCCACGACACAACCGTATCTAAATATCTATCCCAGTCACAAATAATTCTGCTTGCCTGGAAAAAGAAATAGCCTTCGACTCCCCATTTGCGGTGCGGAAATTTCTTGTCACCGACGAACGTCGACATCGGACGGTAACAAAACGTGGCGGGGGAGGTGGAAGAGGGCGAAGATCCGCGGGCCGCGTACGAAGGTAACAGCTGTAAAGAGTCAACATGGCATCCAAATATACGACGTTACACAGACACAAGGTGTCAGTGCCGTGGCGTGCGAGGTGCCGCCTCGGCCGACTGTCACGTACAGACTGCGACCGGGCTTCATCCACCACCCCGGGGGCCGAGAGATGCAATTTCCGCTATTTTTACCCGAAAAGCTTCTCGGCACATCCCCGCGGCACGTTCCTCAAATAAAGCCGCGCCACCCTTCGCGTCGGAGTACCTTAACCCACGTAGGCGCGCGCGCGCGCTCTCCTTTTCTCAATGAATGAGAAGGAGAGACTCGAAGAATTAGGGTCGGCGGAGTGAGACGGGTGGTACGAGATTTTGCTGAATCTAAAGAAACGGTATACATCGTAGTGGCAGTGTTTACGTATCGCTGCTGCGATACATTCTGCAACGGATTTTTGCTCTTTTAGGTCAGTTTAATGAAGAGAAGAACAGTGCCATGTATGCCGTATGTTGATATCTTCAAGACTCGTCCATTTATTATATTATATAATTATATCACATTATTTACTATTAACGAGATAACACATTACGCGCTGTACAAATTTCTCAACGCACATAATACTACCGCCGACGCCAAGAAGTTAAATGTTGGCTAAAAAACGTACGCGAACCGTATCGCCGAGATTGAAACGAAAGAATGCCGCGCAGTCATTCTTCTCAGTCGGCCGAAATTTCGGCGAGCAGTCGGCGTCATTACGCGAGCGCGCATTTTAACGCCTCGCGCGCCATTCCTCTCGGCGCGATCAAAATTACTCCTCAAGTTTACGGGTTCGCGTGGCACTCTCATATTTCCAGGCACGGTCGGACGTTTATCACGTCTTGTCTGATGACATCCTTCCCGGCGACGTTTGTTTTGAACTCCCGGGACGTTCGCGACGCAGAGACGGGGAGTGACAGAAGCTCGCGCGGGGAAAGTAGAAGAAGAAGAAGAAGAAGAAGAAGAGGAGGAGGAAGAGAGGAAAGAGAATGAAAGAGGGAGACATTCTCTTCGTCCCACCGCACCCGCGTCTTCTGGCCACCTTACTCCGCCACTACTACTGCCGCTCCACTACTTCGCTGTACGAACGGTAATACCTCAGGGGATACCGTTTAACGTCTCGTCATCTGACAGGAAGGATTCCAGTGGCGCTCTAGGTACGTTTCAGACGATTAAATTCAGCCGCGCCGACAGAGGCACGGCCCTAAGCCGGAGGATCATGCCGTAGCTCAACCTCGGCGCAACACGCCGCGGACCTTAATCCCGCGATCTGGATAATTGTCATGGCGTGTACTGGCCGCGAACGGATTCGAAATGTGGACGAGGTGTGTGAGCGAACTTCACGGCTCGAAATTTGTCGATACCATCGAGTAGGCGCGTTGAAAGTCTCCGTTTGAAACAATTTCGACGTCGATAAGACTGTGTTGCAGTAAAAATCGGGGGAATAAAAAATAAAAATGAGACGCTGATATTAGGTATTATAGACGTGCGAACGGATGGGAGTACATGGGAATTGAATTTTTTTTAATCCTTCGATTTGGAGCACTCTCAGCTGTGTTCACAGGAGTCTTAATACAGGAACGCCAAAGTACAATTGATACTTTCCGGCAGACGAACGAAAAATCTCGAGTCTGTATCTACAGATCTGATCATGAATCTGAAAATCCAGCGACGCCCATTCATTGAGGCACCGTTCACAATGGGACGTCACTCCTGGCACAGTCAGCGGAACGAGAAATTATGCGCGTGGGACAGGACTACGAGCAAGGACTCGGTCCACTGGTGGAAGTAGGAAGAAGAAAGAAAGGTGCGAAGTAAGGAGAGGCTCGTCTCGATTGCATCGCTCGGTGTGAATGTCCTGTCTGGTAGTTAAGATGGCCGAGTAAGAGAGACGATTGAGGCGAGTGGAGTGAAGACGGGGAGAGAAGTTTTATTGCGACAAGTGCGCTGCTCTCTTCTACGGGGCCCCATTACCGACCGACTTCCGGCCGGCACTGAGAATCGCCAGAGAACAACGAGGTTGAAATGCAATTTACTCCCGGGGCAGTCGGCCGCCGTGTCTCGAAACTCCCCTCGACGACGAGCTTCGAGAGAGCGAGCGAGAGAGAGAGAGAGAGAGAGAGAGAGAGAGAGAGAGAAAGATGTGCGGCAGTGTGAAAAAGCAAGCCGTCGCGCAATCTCGTACTTGCCGTGGCCGGGCGTGTTTGACAGTGCCTGTTGGAATGCGTAAGGGACCGCGGCGAGAAGAAGGGACAGAGTTTCTTCCTAGGAGTTCCCTTCTTGCCCCGCCAGCTTGCCGCTGATTTAATGAAATTTTCGATTATCTCGACACGTTCGTTTTGCTTGCATTTTTCTCCTCGCTGACCTCTCACAAAAACGATCTCCATCTTTGAACTGCCACTTTGTCCACTTCACGCTGGCTTCACATCTGCAATGTCGTCGAATTTAAAGAGTGAGCATTGGTCAAAACTGTGCTTATATAATCGAGTAATAATATTCGACGTTTATTCGTATTATTCGAGTATCCATGAAATGTTCGAATATTACATTATTCGAACACTCTCAGCCGTACGTGCAGCTTAAGGCCAGCTCGAAAAATCG
The DNA here is from genome assembly GCA_963942575.1 of Priocnemis perturbator. NCBI lineage: Eukaryota > Metazoa > Arthropoda > Insecta > Hymenoptera > Pompilidae > Priocnemis > Priocnemis perturbator. The sequence goes on along the minus strand of OZ012655.1, from coordinate 10,892,389 downwards.
CTGCAGCGATTAGCCTTCCTCAGGGAGCATTCCCGCCGATTGCTCGTTACCCAATCCGAGGCCGCCGAATCTACACGTGTACAGATACCGTGTCCGCGGATAAACTCGATCGCGAGCCGAGGGCAGCAGTCTGCAAGGGGCATCTCGGATCTCGAAGCGTGCGCTGATATACGAGAAACGATAACGGGCGCGAGAGAGGAAATCGAAAGCGGGAGAAGGAGAGAAAGGGCACGGGGAGTGGCGTTGGTGTGTGAGATAGAGAAAGAGAGAGAGAGAGAGAGAGTGAGAGAGAGAGAAGGGCAGAGAGCATAGCTCGTGCCAGGAGCTAATCTGGCCGACCGACGTGGTCGTATCTTTCCACGTTGCCCTTTGTCTCTATTCGCCACGAAAGGAGGAGGCATTTAATTATTCCTGCGGGGCAGGACCTTAACGACCCAGAAGAGACGATCTCGACGACTGATCCCGATCACCGCGAGGATTTTACTTTAAAATTTGCTACGTGTATGAGCGGATGCAGGGCACGTGCATAGATAAAAGAAGGGTTCTATAAAAGGGGAGCGGGTCCGGTTCTTACGGCTGCTCGTCTATGATCGTTCGTTCCTCGTTCATTTTCCGGGCTCGGAAGTCGAAGGAGATTGTCCTGGGATTAGTATGTTCGAAAGTAATATATTTTAAATACCACTCGCTCGGCCGTGAGTTAAGCGAAGCCGAGATGTTTCGCTAATACGAAGAATTAATGTTCGGAATCGAAGCAAGTTCGACTGTCGCGGAGCGGTTAACTTCTCTGCTATAAGTTCATAGATCCACGCCAGAGTCTCGGTCCCGTCCATCGTCTCAACTTCATCTCCGCGTATATCTTCGGAACCATTCCGTAGTCGGAAGGCGGGGAAAAAGACGCCCTCGGTAATTAAACGATTTCACGTACAGTCTATATCGCGCGTATTTATCTTCGCCGGAGAGCAGTCGTCAAAAGAGAGTTCCACGGGCTGAGTTACGGCACTGTTTATCTTCGCGAACGGCCGAAAGAGCTGGCGGGATATCGGCAGGAGTCGGTTCATCTCAATCCTGCTACGGGGGATGTTCGTAATCGACGGCCGCACACGTTGGAAGAACGGAGAAATTCAGATAAAGACCGATTCTGCCGAGAGAGGGAGATTAATAGAGTCGACTGGGAGGAGAGAAAGAGAGAGACGGAATTGAAGCAAGGAAACTTAAGAGGAGGAGTAATGTCGAGGGGGACAGAGAAACTATCGTTCGATGGTCGCAAGGAACGAGGGACGATGAAAACAAAGACAACGTATAAAACTGTACAATTCAACGTTGACGCGCAATAATCATTCACGTCGAATCATGCCATGAAATTACAGTGAACCTCCAATAAATTATAATAAAAATACGTAACCGTGATCTTTACGAAAATTTCAAAGTCGTCACTATGAGAGCATAAATTCTGAACGAAGGCACGAAGAAGGAGTAGCGCGACGTGGGATCTGAAAATAGACAAAAGGAAGGGCGGACTGTGAAGGAGGCGGAATACCGATTACGGACGATCGGCAGCATCAGCAGGAAATCCTTGGCAGCCACTGGTCAGCGACGTCGAGCGACGGCAGCAGCAGATAGACTGAGATAGAGACTCTGGGCAACTGGCGGCAAGCTGGCCCTCGCATTGACGGGGCGCGAGATATCGATCGAACCTTCGCCTTTCACCGGCCATTGTCCACCGCGGCGAACTGGGGCTGGAAATCTAACTGCCGATAATTGCCCCCGAACCCGTCAAGTCATACGGCGTAATAGCATAATAACCGGGGCTAAGCGATCAGATTAAGGGAACGAATGCCCCCGAGAACGGGCTCATGCTAAACCGCAAGCCTTCTTCTTCTTCCCGCGCATGCATGCCCTCTGGCTTAGATAAAGCTCCAATGGGAAGACGTTCGATTCTCGGTACAGCGGGCACCCGCTAATTCAATGCTTTTTAATTATAGACGATCGTTCTTCGAATTTACGTTCACCGCTCGCCTTAATCGGTATTGATGTATTCTTTCGTATTTTATTTCTTTTACTCTAGATATTTGTTCATGTATTTATATTTTGTTCTATTATTATTGTTATTATTATTGCGATTATTAGTTGTTTGATTAGTATTTTATCTTTTGTATGTAAGAATCTTGTTATCTAATAATGTTCGTGGTTATCATGTTTTGCGACTACTTCCCTAATCACTCGCGCATACGTAACTGCAAGCGAGGAAGTGCGCTGCGTCCTACTACCAGACGATTTTCACTTTTCGCCATTCGTCATTCGACGGTCAAAAGATCCGCCGACTTTATCTAACTAAATGCTCGCCCGGGATCACCGCCGACGCTCCGTTTACACGTTTATTCGCCGGAGTTAAGCTTATCTCAACACAGCACCGCGTTCTCTAATCCCTTTCACTTAAGCGGACCACCGTAGAACGTAACCGAGAAACTATCATCTGGCCGCGAATCTTCGCCGGGTTTGCGCGTGGTTTACGATTAAATTAAAGCCCGCCGAGTGCGCGCGCGAACGTCAGAACCAGTAAATGCGCCCGACAAAAGTCACCCACACACGCGCACGCATGCCAGTACTTCTGCACGACGCGCTCGTTCTTTCCAGCTCTTTCTCTCCTCTCGTTCCGAGGCCTCGCGTATACCACCCGGCGTTCTCGCAAACCACTAAACCACTTCTCGGTACGAAGACGTGGAAAAGTGTCGAGTGCCGGACAAAGGACGTAAATTCGTGTCCGTAGGTTACCGCCAGGCTACGTTATACCAGTTGCCGCCTACGTTTACGAGGCAAAATGCGCCCGACGACGCCTCGTAAACGCGCGCAGGAGAGCATTATTACATTGTGACTTAAGAAAGTCCACGTTCTTTCGTCCTGCCGCCGCCGGACCGAGAGTCTCGTAAATATCGTTCGGTTTGTGCGTGGCACTTCCTCGGCGAGCGCCCGAAGGCGAGAAAGAACGTCCTGGAGAACGATTTCGTGAGGAGTGCTGGGAAAGATGGATGCCTCGAATAAAATCTGACGTCATCGTGCGCGTCGCTATAATTCACTGCATTTAGGCCCCGGAACGAATTTTGAGAGAAGGGTTCGTTTTCTGCAGCGACGATTAATCTCGACTATGCGACGCCTCGGATCGAGCGGCATTTTTTAATCGACCTAACTAGGAAGGTATTTCTGCGGAGATTTGTAGATTTTAATCTGACGTGCCTAAGGACGCGTGGATTTATCTACCCGGCACCGCCCTCGAGGGAATACACGCGGCGGAATATATGAGAATTGACCGGCGAATCGCGAGGGGCCCGGCCAATGAATACATTTCGGCTCTTCTTTTTAACATGAATTTATGCAGTGCGAGGTTCCGACTTAAACAAGCGCGCGCACGTCGGCCACGCAGCTTTGCTTTTTGCGGAATACTCGTCGCGGGTAGATTGAGTGATTACCCTTTCAGAACGTTTCCGTCGAATTTCGGGCTGGAAAGTATGAAACACTGGCCGCGTGAAATCTTTCCGGCGACTGCCTCCTGCGTCTCTATCGCGGAATGATCGATGAGAGGCGCGACGACGGGAAAATCGGGAGCTGGCCGATCGCAGACTTGATCGTCGGTGCCGTTATTCGACCGATCGTAAATTTCGCAGTTCTCCAGTTTTCCGAGAGTGGGGGGCAAAAACGGTCTTCTATGCGCGGACTAGGAAGTCGATATTAGTCGGATCGATGGGCGAAAGTGTCAGAGTTAAGTATGCATAATGGTCCCGGACCTTTCTGCCGCCGCACCGAGAGCGATTATCGATTCCCTCGCGAGTCCGCATTAGTCATGCACGAAAACGATATTACGGGCGTAGAAAGTCTTTATTATCTAAAGGTGAGTTCACGGTTGATTTCCTGCCGGCCGAGCGGCGAGAAGTGAAATGGGTCAGGCCGTTCGTACGATGTTACGCCGAAGCGTGCGGAGAATTACGCTGAATTACGTATTAGCCCCCTCCAATTCCTATTCTCCGAGTTTTTAGCGTCCGATAAACATAGCACGCGAACGGATCATCTTCCTCAATTATCCGCCGCGTCCCGTTATTAGTTCCTAATAAAGGCGTTCGCATCCTTTGAAATGCAAACGTACGCGGGATAATTATTTATCGAATGCACACGTTGCGCGGCGAGGTATAAAATTAAGTGTAATTCAATATCATGCATTTGTACCTAATATATTACGCAGATATTAAGCGGCTTGAATGATAGACCGACGCTTGTACCGCATTCAACGGGTCAAATGGCAATTGAAGACTGACAGAGATCGAGTTTTCGGCATGGGTAGGAGGGTTGAAACAAACAAAAATCGTCATTGATCGTACGATAATCGTGTCTTCGAAGTTTTTCACATTTCTTTCAATCATCTATCACGTACCGTCATTAGTACGGCACAAATACATATTCGTATCTTTAGAAACCAAAATACAGAGAACGAGCGCATATTGTAGTCCTGGATACGAAATTAAACGTAATTCAATATCATGCGTTCGTACCTAATATATTACACGCACACGAAGCGTCTTGAATGATAGACGGACGCTTGCAAGGGTCAACTGGCAATTGAAGCCTAACAGAGAGATCAATTTTTCGGCACGGCCAGGCTAGTTTAAACAACGAAACGCGTCGGTGTGCGACGATCGACGAGATTCGACCGTACGATAATCGTTTCATGCGTCAATCACAATGGAACGAGCCCGGTGCCGGCCATAACGCGGACGTGTGATACATCTTATGACTCGCATAGTAAGTTTTCTGACTTGACAGACAGCTGACGCACGCGCGCGGCTCTAGCGCTCCTCCGCGATGTGTTTAACATACGTCGCTCGTAATCTGTGTGTCATCGTGTTTGTCGTACATCATCGCTCTCAGACGGCCGTAAATTTTATTGACGAACGCGTTCCCGATCGCCGAGCCATGACTCGGCCATTCTGTCGAGCTAATCGAAGATACGGCGAGACAGGTGCTCCTTTTAGGCAAGCTCTGTAACAGACTTCGGATTCCTCAGACATCCTGACGAATTCGCGTGGAACTCAATTTGGCGCGACTCGAATGAAACGTTTGTCAATCATCCATTCAACTCCAATTTTTGCCCACTCGTCGCCGTCGTCCCAAAATGGTAGCGTCGATAATCACAACTGTCCTCGCTACGCACTCGTCGCAGCATCGGTTTCAAGGAACTTACTTTGACACACGTCACACCATGAAAGGCTCATAGATCGCGTTCGAAGGATTGCAAGCGTGAACCGTATTGTTATTAATACAGCGATACCATAAAATTGCGGCCGCCGCTGCGTAACTCGAGCCGACCTCTCTGCGGTCAGATCCGGATTAGTTCTGCGGCGGGGTCGACGTTGGCTCAATAAAGTCCCGCGCGCCCAAGGCACTTGGCCACTTGGTCCGATCGTCAGGCCGCTTCTCCGCACGGCGAATGAGTAACTCCCGCTAAGCAAATGAACTCCCGCGAACGGCGATTGGAAGCCGGCTGGATCGGAAGGTTCAAGGTCCTTCCAGGCCTCCTCGACCGGCTGTCTTCCTCCTCATTCTCCGCGGCTTTCAATCTCCCCGGCCGAAGGAACGACTCCGCGCATCCAACGAATTCTTCGTATATCTCCATCCAATAAGAAGTAACCCGCCGCACATCCGTTTCCTTTGAGCGGAGGATCGCGTGGACCACGGAATGCTTCTGTGATGCGACGAGCCGCACAAACGGACGCGTACACTGAGTCAGTTCGATGCTGCCGGACGCCTGCCCTCCGCTCGACTGGCTTTGTCGCGAAATTTGCATGGGGCTATGAGTAGGCTTTGAGCTTCACGAGATTCTAACTTCGTAATTCAGAGCTACCCTGGAAATCTGATAAGCACTATTGCAAGGGACCGAACCAATCTCGTTCTAATCGACGTTCAATGTCTGCGTGAGCAAAGAGTGTTCCTATTAAACTAGACTAACAAAAATAAAATTTAATAATATGAACAATTTTGACAACCCGACTAAGGCCTGGTTTCACCAACGACTGATAAATCTCTAAATAGTTATTCGGCCAATAAAATTGATTTGTCAGTTAACGAGAGTGTCGAGACCAATCATTTTGTCGAATAAGCGCTAACTGAAGTTGATGAAACGAAAAACATCGATTTTAACCGACACATAACTTTATTCTACGAATAACCACTTATGCGTCGTTGGTGAAACCGGCCCTATTACGTCTTTTACTACTGACTAAAAGCATTCCGATGAAACCAAATCACACCCCGAACGCAGTCTCCCAAGACGACGACGTCGGCGCAGAAAAGTCCGGCAACGAATCTGAACGCTGTACCTGAGGATACCTAGGTAGGCCCGTAGACGACGGAGGAGGAGTAGAATGCCGACGAAGAACGTCGACAGTTCCAGAGGAACACACAGAGGGACCAGCGGCGAGTGGACCGTACGGCAGACCGAGACAAACGCTCGGCATAAGAGGCGAAGGGAAGAGAGGTAGCACCGATAATTAATAACCCACTTCTTCGGCGAGGTTGCTCGGCCTTTGTGCTCGGCGGACTCGCGGGTTCTCTTTCCCGAGCGAGCCAGGCATACCTCGGGCACCAACCTAACCTGCCCAGCGTATGCAACCCGGCGTGTGCACCGGGAGCCAGGAGTGGCCCGGAGGACGATTCATTAGCCGGGCAAAACACTAATTGGTTCGCTTCCCCGAACCTCCGGCCTCCGGTAAGAAACTCTCCGCCGCGGCCGGGCAAGAGCGGACAGGCCTGGAGGTTGACTTTTCGGCACGGATTGTCGAGCAGCGCAACGCGCAGCTTCGTGACCCACTGCATAACGGCGCTATTACCGATTCCGAGCGGTCACGCCCGGAGGAATGATGTAATTTCGCCCGATCGTTGTCTCTCGCCCTCTACTCTGCCCGGGACCTGCATTAGAGGCGAAACGATAATTGCCGCACGAACCACGCTCCGCCCGGGAGTTTCTGCTTCCGCGATCGACTCGGGACTCGTTTCGGCGTGGAATTCTGCTAATAATGGTCGTGTGCTCGAGGTGCACGGATTGTGGGATTCGGCGCTTTGGGGGGTAGTATCAGTGTCAGGCGTGTGTGAAATTTTATTATGAACGTTTGACTGATGTAATTCGATACGCGTCGAAACGTTGGCATTTCGTTCTTGTGTAATTAGTATAAGAATAATGTCATCTTCTTGGTTGATGAAACTATATAAGACAAATTTTTCGGTACCAGGATTAAGAGACTGCAACGGTTACGGACGGTATCGAAAAATTTTTCTTATGAAGTTTCGTCAACCAAGAAGATGGCATTATTCTTACACTAATTATTTATAAAGGTTGACTATCCCGATGAAATTCTCATATTAATGCATCACATACTATTGGTTATGGTTACTCAGAAATATATACATAATTCGACACGAATTCTTCTTAACTGTTCCGCGAGGAACATGACATCGCGAGTAACGAGACAAAAATCAGTCTTCAAATCTGACACACTTTCCGTCCCCAGATGCGACTCCTGGCCGCGCACGCATGCTCGAGCGGCGGAACCGGCAGCAAAGGGACAAAAAAGGCGCAGCAGGGTCCGCCTAAATTGAATCCAACTGGGCACGATGTACGCAGGCAGGCAGATGCCTGAGAAAAGAATCGGCACGCACGCGTCGGAGCACGGTAGCCGATCGCATCGCGATGCCCTCTCTCTGCCGACTCGCCAGAGGTTGAAGAACGAGGGAGGCAGAAGAAGAGGGCCGCCGTCTTTCGTGGCAGAAGAGAGGAAGGACGAAAGGGGGGGGAGGCAGTCGTGGCGGCCGGCGGTCTCCGAAGACCGCCCACTAAATCACCGGACCGAATTCCATTTGGCTTTCGGGCTCCTCTCCGCAGAGTCAACAACGTATTTACCCGTCGATTTGGCTCTTTTGCGGTCATCCTCCCTCTCCCTGGGAGTCTCCCTCTCTCGGCAGCAGAAGGGGGCCCGCTTCGTGGGCCTCTTCTTTGCCCGAGTCCTTTCTTCGCTCTCGCTTCCTCCGTCGATCGTCTCGTTCCTTTTCATTCTCCCTCGCTCGATCGTCTCTCGTCTTACTTCGTCTTCTTCTTTCCTCCCCGCATGCGGTCGGCGTGCTGCACGTTCCACGGATGTCTCCAGCTCCGGATTATGAATATTGATAATACCGCCGGCCGAAGAAGACCGGCCAATGTAAATATCCGACCGACCGACCTCCGAGCCACCCGTGCTCTAACTCCTTCATTCTGCGCTGCTTGGCTTGTTTTGCTCGTCTCGCCAGCCCTTCGGCCAGCCTTGTCTATGCTCGTGGCTTTGGTCGGCTCTCGTGACCCTTGAACCGGCGGGATTTTATTGTTTTGCGCTCCCGATGTTGGAGGACTGGTTCGAGGGGCCGATGACGGTGAGTTTGATTTCGGTGTTCGAGAGGATTGGAAGACAATTGTTAAATACTATGCAGCGGAAAATGTTGTATCAGGTTTCTGGTTCAAAATTATGAAGAAGGAGACGAGCTCTTACATTGCAATTTCGGGTGAAAAGTATGCGTGCGGCACAGAAAACATCTGCAGGAATCCGCTAATGAAACAGTACAGCCCTCGAAATTGTACATTAGCGTCATCTCGAGGAAACCACCAATCAAGACGTTACGTTCAATTTCTTTCCTCCTCAAGCACCCCCCACAGTCACCGAACCCACCATTCAACCACCCCTGCACTCCGAATCACAAGCCACCAGCCATTCACCCTCTTATTACCCCCAAACCCGCAACAAGACGCATTTCGAAATTTATCACCAATATACTACTCTTTCTCCGAAATCCTCAACACTCCCGGATCGCTCCTTCCCTCACACCCCAAATATCTGCCTCTCGGAGACGTTTTCCACTACCAAAACCCAGAAACCCACACACACACCCACAGCCCGTGGAACGAGACGGAAAGAAAGCACCCCACCCACCCTTCCGCTTAATTTCGGCGTAGTTCGACCGTTAAAGAGGAGCTTTAAGGCGTGGCGGCATATTTCTGCGCAGAATTGCAGGCTTAAGGCCGCAAGCGTCCCTCCTGTCGCTCGCCGCATATCAAGTACTCGGGGATTCCCTCTTCTCGCCAAGCATCCCATCCGCCCCCGCGCCCTCCCCTCTCACCCCTCCTCTCGTGCCTTCAGGAATCCCCCTTGTGCGTAACGCCACCCCTTTTCCCGTCGCAGGATTACCCGATATTACGCAGGTTTGACGGCTAGGTTGCTCTCGTGGAGCGGCGAAGCCTCGTAAAATGAACGGCTCTCCTCTCGTGCCGCGTCGTCTATATACTGTCTGTGTAACGTCGAACAGATGCCTCCGGGAAATGCGCGCTCTGGATTCTCCGCGGGCGACCGTCGAGCCAGGATGCCTGCTTGCGGTGCCTGCTGGAAGACGAGGAGGACGAGGAGGACGGGAGGGGGCGGAGGTGGACGCCTTCGAGGATAGTGTACGATTATTAAGGACGTCGGGCGGCGTGCTTGCGGGGCTAAGTGGATGCCGAGAGGGTGGTTTTAACGATCCAGGGTATTACGCAGACGTTCTTTTAGGATTTTCCGAGATGTCACGCGTCACGCTGCTGGCTCCGTGGCATCGAAGGTTTTGTGAGCTGGGACAGAAGTGTTTTTCGAGATCTTGGGTTAATGGAATGTGTATGGGGACACGGGTTTTGGATGGGACGATAACGGATGCAGTTGGTGAGGTTGAAAGGTGTAATGGGGATTATTAAAATTTGTATTATTGTAAACGGGGACGCATTCAGTTGATTAATGAAAATGTATGAGAGAGTGAGGGAGAGAAAAGGAAATTTAATCTAGTCTAATGAAGCATGAGTTAAGAATAACGAATAATAAAATGTGTCTAGTCCTAAATTCAAGTCTTCTCTCTCCCTTTCTCGCTTCATGCTTTTATTTATTGTAAATTTTTCATTCTTTGTTCTGTCTCTTTCTATATACTACATTACGTTACTATTTTTCCGTGTACCCGTAAATTAAATATTACGATTATTATTATTAAAATTTCTCCGAAGACGTAATTAAAGACATTAAAGAAATATTTCGTCTCCGGCCGACACCGAAAGCACACTTCGCCGCCGAGTGTTGCTCTCTGTTTAGACAATCCGATCGTCGAAAAGTAAAGCGGCGCGGCGCGCATTCGCGTTAGAAAAGGAAACGTCAGACGTCCCCCTTTGTCCCGTGTCATCTTCCATCCCTGTCCGCGGGCCTGTAACAGATGTAGCCGCGTAGGAGAGCGTCATTACGTGGCGCTGGAGGAGCGGGATGACACACGCTGAACCCATAAAGTCGATGGCAGCGTCAACCGGCACCGCTTGCCGATGGAATTTTAATGAGCGGCATTTCGTCGCTCCTGTCAGATTTTCGGAGTGACGCGTTAATGCCTTCCAAATGCGACTTTTAACCACCTTCCACGGAGTCTTCTCTTCATTCTTGGCAAGCGCGAAATGAGACCTCCGTCGGCGCACACGTGCTGGATGCTCGTAATTGTTCGCATTAATCGATGGATGATACGGTCATACGTCACTTTCGCGAAAATTGCTTGCGCGATTCTAACGTTAGTCATAGACAGAGACGTCGTGTCTGAAATTATGAAACGATGGAATGTATCAGTTATACGCTTGCAGGAATATTGATTCGATCATAAGCCGATTATGCGATCAGTTCAGTTAACATGTACAAATGAACTTTTTCATCCTTATAAGCGATGAAGTCGTAAACAGTTTCACCGAAAATTGATACGTCGGCTTTACTGTCGATCTCAGTACACCGTGTCCGCAATCACGAAGCTATCGATTCCGCGCGTTCCGGCGTTTGTTCTCGCAACGATTCCGTATGCGACGGAAAAAGTAATTTTCTCCGCGTCCGACACCGTGCAGCTCACATGTCGTACAAGATAGCACGTGCACACACGAGTTCCCTTTTCTGCGTCGCGTGGGCGGCGCGGGCACTACGGATACTACGTCAAGATTAAAGGAAAATGTTCGCGAGGCCGCGTGTGTAGGAAGGAACAAAGTTCGACCGTAAGTCGTCGTACAGAGCCCGCGGCAGTATGGGTGAGGACGTAATGAAATTAAATCGCGTGACACGAGTATCGTAAAACCGTCCTGCCGCTCAGCCGGGAAACTTAATTAGGGGGATAAATTTCGTGGCGAAAACTTCTGACGCCTCCGTGATGTTTCCGTCCGTGGATATAATTGATATCCCACCTCGGGGCACCGGAAGCGGACAGGCATTATTGTTCAAACATTCAGCAACTTTCCTCTTTTTCCACCCCCGTCGATCCTGAAATAGGCCGACGTCTGACGTTTTCGTGGCAACCTTTTTTTCGTCACGAGACGTTCGTATCGTAAATGTAGCTGTGCTTGAAAAAATTCATATTTCACATCATTTCCGAGATATTTCATTGAAATAGTATTTTAATTAATTCGGTATCCTCGGTTATAAATGTTGAATAGAAAGTAATCGTTATTCGAACAAATATTATATGAAATTATTATATACAGTTGCATGCTGGTCTCCCTATTTTCGAATGCTATTTCCTAATTTTCGTCAGCACTCAAATTTAGTGTCTGTCAGAAAACTCTCCGTTATCCCGTACTCTTTTATGTTCGCCCGCGACGTTTTTATTCCCGTTCCCGCATAGTTGCTTCCGAACTTAATGCGACGCTCATATGAGATTGCGACTGACGGCAGACGGTTTTCTAAACGGGGGGCGGCTTTATCCTCTATACGACCGGAACTCTTTCAAGTCCCGAGAACGTCGTCGAGCAGGAAATGAGAGCGTAATGACGAGCTAAGAGGCAGGCGTGGACGCGAGGCGTGGTCAAGGGCGTTTCGATAATTATTTTCTTCATTATTTAGTACGGCGCATAAAATAGCTCGTTTTCCCTTTTGAGCAGCAGCGGCGTGCGTCTTGACAAGTCGATTAACGAACTTCCTCTTAGTTAACAGCGAACCGAATCTATTCACGATTTATTTTCGTTTACCGCTCGACGTGTACGGTGGACTAAAGCAGCTCTCATAGTTTGACATATTTCAGCACGATCGTCATATAAACTATTGTAAAGGAACGGCACACAATCAAAGTAATCACATTTTAATATCTTCCATCAAGTGATTATTGTATTAATAACAAAACTTTTATATTGGTACAAAGTATGAATATCACCCTTAACCTGAAACACTGATATAAACAGCATTTAGTCATTAATATATCGTAGTTTGTTCGAAATTCTTCGCTAGCACTCAATTTAACATAATATCCACGTTTGAAATTCAAAATTTGAATTAGTCGGGCTAATTCGCGCATCATCGTGACCACTCGGGTCGCCATTTTGATTACGATCAATGCCGATCGAATTCGGCAGTCGACCGCCGGACCCCACGCAGTAAGCATGCACTTACTCCTCTCAACAGGTAATTGCAAATGGCGTCGCATCCGTCCCACGCCAAATTCCCGCAACACAATCATCAAAAGCCTGCTCATTCCCATCCGGTCCCCACATCTTCTGTATTCTCAAAGTGAGTATGCCTACATTCTCCACCTTAACTTGACATCGCCGCTGTTTGCAACGTCACGCAAAAGTGCGTAAGACGTTTTGACACATTCGACTATGGGAGCGAGAGAGAGGGCAGCATACGCCATGAAACGTTTGCGAAACGTTTCGAAACGTCGTGAAGCGCAACTTTCGGAGCAGCAGCGAAATCTTCAAAGGCGTCGAGGGACGAGCGATACCTCGAAGATTCATAGAACAATGCAGACTAATTGCATCGCGTTTGTATATACGTTGCAGGACGTCGGGCTGAGAGTGAAGAGGGGTGGCAGGGAGGAAGCAACGAAGGAGACGGCACGAGCTTGGAATACGCGGAGTCGCGAGGACCCGGGGCACATTTGTCACGGGCGTGCCTATTTATATCAGCTCGCCACAACGTCTCCGCGACCGGTGACAAACGACCGGTTCTTACGGGAAAATAAGCAGCCGCTCTGTGCATAGTGTCGGGTCGTGGCGTGCTTTATATGTGCTATGCTGCTATGCGTTTTATAGGTGTTATAGGTGCCGTAGTTGCTGTAGGTGTGGGATAGGTGGTATGGGAGGACTCGAGTCAGGAGGGGTCATCATGCTGATACCTTGGTCAATGAACGTGGTCGTGGTGTGTTGCGGAGTGCAGTGGGTGGAGCAACAATTTGGTATGTTTTTTGTTGTTGAACGGTATGTATGGTTTGCAGCAACGCAGTCAGTTTACTGTGTTTTTTTGATATGCATTTTTTTGTGTCATTATGTTTTCTGGTATGAACCGATGTTGAAATTCTTGTGTTTTTTATGTCAATGTATATTATATGTGGGGTTAGTTAACCAACGTTGTGACTCCTGCACTTTTTTGTCACAACGTGTGGTCTGTATACTGTATTAGAGCAACGTTTTGTGTTAATTGCACTTTGATGCCATGTCTGGCATATATTGTAAGTTGATTGTTGCTGTGACATGCATTTTTCATGTCACAGTGATCAGTGGGTATAGTGAATGAAGCAAGTTAGTCTATTTACTCCAATTTACATGTAGCGCCAGGTATGTATAGTTGGAGTTAACAAAGAGGTAACTTGGTGAATATTGCGAGTATATTGTACACAATGAATTACTCGCACACTTGAAAATTTGTTGATGTTTATATTAATAACACCAACATTATGAATGTACATTACTTAAATTGTACTTTGTACAATTGAATATCTTATTTATTGCAATGTTTTGCATCACATAAATGACAAACTTAGTATAAGATTTGACATTATCATAATTTCAGCATGCAGTTTATTAACACGCAGCCACAATCAACACAGAAATATCATACAGTATATCTGTAGTAATTATTAAGGTTTCACTACACGTTTACAGCTACAACCACCACATTTACTAGTTGAATATGACCAGCGTAGCATTTACATCTGACAAGTTTACCCATCACCAGCAATCATATCCCGCATTTCCTAACCTTTCATCTCCACAAAAAAGAATTCACCCATCTCATACGGTGCAGTGCTCCGAGCGTCTATATTTACATGTGCATCATCGTATGAAAAGTCTGGCGTTTCCTGATGAGAAGCGATATTTATAGGGCACGCGCTCGCGTCTTCCTCGCTCGACGTTAGAAGACACGTCTTCTGATAGCGATTCTATTACGGATACATCCGTTCGACGTCCGATATCGAGCGGAAAGCCTTTTACGCGCCACTTGGACCGCGACCTGCCAAGTATTCTGCGTCGCAAAAGGAAAGAAAGGATCTTCCTTACGCCTTCTATCACGCAAAGGATATAAATTAGGGCTGCTCAACCTTTCTGTACAAGCGAACCACGGTTATTATTTTAATAAAGTAATCATTTCAATGTTCATTACATATGTCAATAGGAACTTAGTATTTCAATTTCTGCAACTGGATGGGAACACAATGAACATAGAATTTACAGACGTATAAATTGTCAAACTGTGAACATGTATACTGAAATAGACAATAGATCAAGTCATAGGCATTGATGAAGTTTTTGATACTGCACCGCTTTAGCATATTTTTCAAAATTTAAAATATGTTCAAGATGTTGCTTTGGCTTAGGGTATTCGTAAAGATTTAAGAAGTATCCGGCAGAAAATTTGTTGCGATCGATTGGTTGAGCACCCCCGATATAAATGAATCGACGATCCACTCTGTCGAGGCATTTATGAGGAAAAGAAACGCGAGCAATCTCGCGAGGGCGAGATGCAGATGAAGAGACGATAAATGCATGCGATCGACGCGATGTTTAGCGATCGAGAGAGTGACGGGAGGATGTCGTCGAGAGAGGTGGCTTTTCTGTGGCAGATTGTACGACGGAATGGATCGTTCGTGGGGTTTATCGTTCAGGCGAGATTGATTCATCGCCAGGGTTTAGTGTCGCGGTAGATTTCGGTAGAAACATCGCTATATATCTTCGAGCTTTTTTTATTCACGAGGTTGATTCGTTAAAATAGGATTTTTTTTTCGGATAAACAATTGTGAAGGCGCTGTGGAAAGGTATACTTGGTGAATTTAACGAAAGTTTCATTGCCTAAAACGTTATAGTATCATGAATAATTTTATTCATATAGTTTACTGTACTGCAGTGCGATATAATTTGAATTCCTCGAAATTACCAGAATCTAAAACTATCGTACCTGGTATTGCAATGCCTACAGAGAGCTTTATGGTAAGAGAAAACAGTTTGGTGTTATACAAAGTGTGTAGATTGTTTTCTCGGCATGCGGGGCTTATCTAAATTTGAACTTGGCGTTTCAGCGTAAAATACCTCATTAATTGCTCGCCGATCACGATTGTTGAACCGTTGCCAGCGTGTAGATCATTCTTACCATGACCTACATGCACGGCGAGTTTATTGTGGCATCCGAACGCGTTCGTTTCCAAGAAGCTAGTGCCATTTCCGCCATTGTAAATTCACGTTTATCGCCCGGGAGAACTTGCAAGCATCGTTAAACTTACAGAGGCAACGTCACGTTTGAGGAACGAGCGAGCGCGCGTGCAATTAATATTTACCGAGTTGATCCAATAAACTGCAGCCTCTCGCGAGCGATTTACCTTTCGCGTGGAAAAAAAGCGCGCGAAATAAAGCTGACGCGGGACTTCATTACGCAGTCGCTAATTGTGAGCTCAAACGTTGAAAACGAAGTCGTTTGAATTCGCGCGAAGAGGCGCGGTTAATGCGCGCCAGTCGACGTTTGACACTTTGACAGAAGTGAAACGTTTTTCTCGATGGAAGGCGAGTGCGGAGTGGTAAGATGCCTTAGAGTTAGAGATCGGGGGCAATCGTCTGACTCGTTAACTGGGACTAGAATTGATGTTCATAAAGAAAGACAATCAAACGATGCGTTTCACGTAATCGTAAGAGGCACCCCTATTCCATCTGCCCTCTTGTATCAGCTTCT
The DNA here is from genome assembly GCA_963942575.1 of Priocnemis perturbator. Lineage (NCBI taxonomy): Eukaryota > Metazoa > Arthropoda > Insecta > Hymenoptera > Pompilidae > Priocnemis > Priocnemis perturbator. The sequence goes on along the minus strand of OZ012655.1, from coordinate 10,876,367 downwards.
CATTTAAGATATCTAGCATAGCATCTACCCCGCAATCTGTTGGTCGGTAAGATTGGTAAGAAATGGGCGTTTGGAGGGGCTGGCCGAATGTAGACTTGTTACTCCGACTGTTTTCCTTGATTCACGTGCTTTATTGCCTACCGCACGGTACCTACGGTCAAGCACAATTTATAATAGTACCGCTTGCGTTATGTGTCATCTTAAATCGGAGCTCCTCCGAATATATCCCATATACTAGAAGAGCCGTATAAAAGTTCAGTATTATAAATTTGTTTTCGCCCTTAAATTCATTACGCTCACGACACTTCGTATTAGCAGCGTCAGCGCGTTACGTGTCGCATTAAATTGAAACGACGCTGTATATGGCCTATATAACGGTGGGGAAAGTCGAAAAATCAGGAAATACCCCTCGCACGCGTATAAATCCGTCGACGGGTTGGATGAGCGTTTATCGCCGTTCACCGGAGAACAGGAATCGTGCGCGACGACAGGAATTCGGTAAATATAGAACGGTCCGTCGTTCGTGCCCGTTAAGCCAGATGTAACGTTTCACTTCCGTTTTCGCCGTCGTCTCCTGGGTCCCTCAGGACTCTTTCTTACTACGCACGATTTCCCTTCTGACCCTGCCGGTCCTGTACACGGGCTTAATTGAAAGAACCTGGAAAAACCTCCGGCTTTGACGCTCTCCTGTCGGGCACGTGTTCGAACTTTCTGTTTTTCATTAGACTCCTGTACCACAGCCTCTCCTCAATTAACCCCTACACGCTCTCTTTTTCTAAGCCCACTCACGGCGACGCGTAACACTACACACGGACGTCAGAAACGTGTTTCAGTCGATTGTAACTACTCTTACATTTAAATCCATTTGTTCACTACCTACTTTTTGTATAATCGTTCAGTACTTATTTTTTGATTCTCGTCTTTAGAATTGCTTATCGCGCCACCTTACATCACGTTAGATTTCTCGTTTCTTAAACTATACAAGCAAGCATGCGTTATGCTATTTTTAAGCAGAATAAAAAATTGGCCCGCGTAAAAAGGGCTGAATCGCGATGGTCGAAATCCGATTACAAGATTATAAAGCGGATCGCGTGTGCGTAAGTCAGGAAGACTCCGGCGGGACGGGTTCCGCGAGGCGGGCAGCCCTCTAAATCGTCGCAATAATTCATCGCGGGCGTCGTGCGCGGGCAAACACGGCTTCCAGGAATGCGGGTGACTAAACCTGGGGGCATCCCGCAGTCGCCAGGGGCCCTGGCAACTTGACAAGCCAATCCGCTCCGGGTGCCAAGGCGCCGTGTTCCTATTTGTACCAAAACAAAACGTATCCACGTGCCGTGGATCCGCGAACCGGAGATCTCGCGGGATTCCGCAATTGCGGGGCCGGGTATTGGGGGATGGATAACGAGGGAGGATGCCTCGGTTGTTGAACACGGGAGAGGGGTGATTAGGATAAGTAACGTGCGCACGCGTTACTGGATTTAGCATTTTTTTTTTTTTTTTTAAATATAAATTCCTGCGGACTTCGAAATTACTGTAAATCAAGTCCGAATTCTTTTAAATAGTTGTGTGAATTATTAGGCCGTGTGCGCCGGTAGGCATATCTGTTCACGAACGTTTCCGGTGCGGTGAGCGAGTTGTCGGCGAACAGAGACAGTTTTTAAATTTCAGTTTCACGTTTAACGAAGCAGCGCTTTTGTTACGTTTTTCGGAAATATTGCAGATGATGTACTTCGTGTCTAATCAAGTGCGAAACGATAGAACCAGCTACCGACACGCTGAACAGCGCGCCCATTACCTTCGAGGCATGCATTACGGGAAATATCTGCGCGTCTAGGGTTTCGAAAGAAACAGGAAGATACCGCTACGACGTATTTACGACCATATATCGTCTTCCGCCTTCGTAAAAAGGTAACGAAACGCCGACGCCCACTTTCATCGCGCAGAGTCGAGGCCGGCGCTATCCGATTTCTGGATGGAAATCGAGAGCGCACGGTTTCCCGCGGGCTCGTGATCGCGACCGCCTTCGGGAAGTTCGACTAACGTTGATCTACGTGCTGGAAAGATAATGCATAATACATTCCCGGCCCCGCGGTGGGCTCTCCCGCTGGCGCGCGGTGCAGTCATAAATTTGCAATAATGCAAATGCCTCGTCGTGGTCGCTGTGCCGATGCGGCCTTCCGCTCGGTAGCCTACTTTGCTTCGACGCAGTTTAAGACGAAGACGTGCCGGGCGAAAGAGTGGATAGGCGCGAAGCCACAGGCGGACCTTTTCGCGGCTGCATGTCTTGTGTGCATGCACTTTTTTTTTTTTATGACACGCGATATCGTTGCACGAAGATTTTCTCGTAGGTCGCGGTGGCATTCTGGTGCATGGGCTTTTCAAGAATTATGAGGGACAGGGTAGTTTGTCGGAGGGAATAATAGTCGGCTGACATTATAACGACAGCAGCGTAAATCGTTGTCGAACTTTATAGGGATGTTGGTGGATAAAGTGTGGCGTATAAGTCACGTTAACCGTGATCGCGTATGTTTTATAGACTTTTTCGTAAGGACGATTGTACGTGTTCCGTGGATCAGGAATCGGGGTGTGCTGCGCGTAGGCCAAGCACTGCGTCGGCTTTCCGAAATTACGTAAACCGCATTACGGTCGGGGCCGTGTACAGATCGTTGCGATAATCGAATCCGGCGTCTCCGGGTCGAGGATCGTTCTCTAGTCTGGAAGTTGGGAAATATCGATGCCCCGCATCTCGCGGAGGCAAGCCGCTCGTTGTGTTTCGCATCGAAATCTAATAAACGTCCCGCGCTGAATAACAATCGGGCAGCGGGGCGCGCTGATTTATTCGATCGCGGACGCGTTTCGTGGGTTCACGCCGACGCGCCACGATTCCGGAATATCCAGAATCAATATCCGGTATGCGGGGCTTTACGATCGAGCGTACGGGCGACTTTACGATCGAAACTCCGCTTCCCGGTCCCCTTCGATCGCCGCTTGCGGCCCTAGCGGAGGAACAGTTCCGAAGAATAGGTGTACAGGGTGGTCCAGGCAGAATCGAAATCCGTTACTTTTCGCTCGTCGGAAATATTTGAACAATGTTCAAACAATGTCGGCTGCTTTCGAAATCATAGTCAGCTTACCATAAAATTTAATCTTGACAACTGCATCGGGAGAATTATATTCGATAAATTGATATTTAATACGAAAAAGAAATGTTCTGTAGAAACTACACTTTACATTTTTTTCTCTGTTACAAGAACCGAAGTTTCCATTTCTCGACGAGTCCACTCTTTGCACTGACGTCGAAAGACTACTGTATCTCCAACACAGCACAGTCGCGTATTATATTTCACAAGCGCATCGAACCGTCACTCACCATTCGATGCCTTTCACAGGGCGCCCCGTACCACAGAACGCATCATAGCGAGACTTCATGGTCCACGTGTCATTAGCCACGCTCGTCGTCATTCCGAAACGAGTCGCATCGACGACCTTATTCTTCCGCAACGCGGAAAGAAGCGGGCAAAGGAAAACGACGTCGCGGGACATATCTTTAATGGGAATGTTTGGGGTGGGGGGGTACAATGACAGCGAGTCGAAGAATAAGGGGGACGAAGCAAACTTTCATTGGGGTTCCCGCGCGATGACTCACTTCGAGATTTATGCGCTTCCTTCGCGGGCGCGGCCAAACGAATTTCCCTTATTTTCCCTCCCCCTACGACCCCCCGGAAGAAAGCGAGCTTCCTCTTCTTTTCTTCGCGAGGGTCGCCGGAATGCTGCCGAGGGTCCGGCGCTTCTGGCTTCGATCGTCGACGATTTCGCCGAATTACGAACGATAATGCGCGGCTCTTAAAGAGGCTCCACGGTCTTGATAGGCTTACGTCTTCGGGGGCCGAATCGTCAAACCTACTCGCTTTCCCATTACTTCGATTAAATTTGCATCGGCACGATTTATTAGTTTCCGTTACGGGCGAATAAAACGCGCTCGGGGAGATGTAATGTTTAGAATGCCGGCGGAGTGGACGAGAGAATTTTTGATTGGTCGCGAGAGGCGACTTGACTCGATTTATGAGAGCTTTCGTGGTATTATCGGTGCTATATGTTACTGCTTATGTGTTGTTGCTGTTTAGAACAAGACGCGCTTGACGGAATGTCGCGATTCCTTCGCTCTCGTCGCAAACAGTTCAATTAAGTCATTCTATTGTCTGCGGAATTCAGTGGATTTCGTTTTTATTCGCTCGCCGAAAGGAGAGGTTCGCCTTGCCATAACGGGAGGCGTTAACGGGGATGACGATGGCGGGGGCCTGGCTTCCTTCGATAGTCCCTTAAAGAAAAACAGACCGCCGCCAGATGCCGCTAAATTGGCACTCGAAGCCGTCCCAGAGCACCCGTGGAACGGAAACAACCGAATTGGGGACAAATTTAATTTGTCTAAGGAGGGCGGCTGAGAATTCGCCGAGGGATCGAAGATTCCGACCTCTTTCACGAAAATACGAAAGCTTGTAGAGCCGAAGCGTATGGACTCTGTGGAATCTACGAGAAACTGTAATTGATTTAATTTATTTTTATTGCACGAGTACTCTGAGTGGCGGATAGCATAAGTATTTCATAGATAAACAAGTGGACTATGTCAATATGAAAGTGTAATATATATACATGAACAGTAGAACATGATTGCTTTACCATTGAACAATATATGGAAAATATAATATCGATAATATAAATTACGAATAGTATGTACAGAAATGGTAAGGTCCGAGTAAACTATTTTTTATTTTTTTTTTATTTTATTTGATTTACGGGTGTACGATGAAAACAATCTTGTAGTGAGAATATGATGCAAATGTATGTGGTAAAGTTAGACAGAGACGTATAAGAAGAAAGTATGAGCAGGCAACTTTTTCACAACACAAGATGCCTCGCCAGAACTCGATGACATCTTCATCCGGCGACGTAATACCTTTGTACCCTGCATCTGAGACCCAAGCGACCATTAACTGGACAATCTCCCGCGCACTTGTCGACATAAGAAGCCCCCAGCTGTTCCGGTATTATCAGCTGACAAACAACCGTGAGTCAGGTAAAGATTCGGAATTAAGTCGAGAGGCGTGCACAGTGCCTTAATCGGCCTCCCAGCTCTTGATGCTCTCTGTTTCTGGTGTCACGGACACCGGTTCCTTGGGCAAGGGAGATAGAAAGGGAGAAGAATACAGGGAACTTCGAGTACGAAGAACCAGACGAAGAAAAACGGAGCTCGGACCATAAGACATAAATCAATCACAGTGCATCCCTAACTAGAACGCATAACATTGAAAAATATGCATCACGCAAAAAGCATTTGCATTTAACAAACATTTTTCAATAGACAGTTCTTCATCGAGTACAAAATGTAATTCGAAAATGTAGCTTAGAAAACAATCGTCATCCATTTTTCCGAATTTCATCAAAACAGTTTAGGAACATGCTTCCAAGGCTTCCAAAAAATAAGTGAAATACGATATTTTTTTTTCAAGCACGCTAGGCCGAACCCGACGTTCGTTGCTCACGTCCACTCAAGGCCTTGTAAAATGTATGAAACGAGAACATAATAAGTTTCGAAAATGTAGCTTAGAAAACAATCATCAGCCTTTTTTCCGAATTTCATCAAAACACTTTAGGAACATGCTTCCAAAGCTTCCAAAAAATAAGTAAAAAAACGATCTTTTTTCTCAAGCACGCTAGACCGAACTCAACGCTCGTTGCTCGCGCCCGCTCAAGGCCTGCAGGATCCTCGATCTTCCTTTCGTTCGACTTCGCGAGCATCACTACCGCGAAGGTAAACGCCGCTAACGAGGGCTCCGGGCGATTAACATCGGCATTTTAACTACGCGAGGTCCCCGTTGATTTAACGGGGCCCCTCCGCCTCCTACGCGTAATCTCGCGGGTAAATAACGAAGCTGCATGCACGAGAGAAGTGGCCCCCACCCGCCGCTCCCGAAAAAGCCCCCCCTCCCCCCTCGCCGCCATTCTTCTGCCGGCCGAAAACATTTAGATCCGTATCGGCGCTTAGGCACGTGGGACGTTAGGTCGAAAAAGGAATCGGGTGGCACGGAACGGGGATGAAGGAGGGCCGAGGCGATGACTCGAAAGATTTCGGTCCTCTAGATCGCGGCCAGATCTATCGATCCGGACGCCCGGCAGATGGGATCTACGAGATTGAATACGTTTGTCTAGCGACGTTGCCTGCGCCGCGTTCGCTTGTTCCGAGTTCGACTGCGGGAGGATCTGGATCGGGCGTGGGTGGGGACGAGTTTTTGCTTTCTTTCGTCCGTTCGCTTCGATTATAGAAGCGTGTAGAGTGTAGAGCCTTCGGATGGGTGTAACGGGGGTTTCGAAGGTGTGGATTGATGGGTTATGGAATGGTAATGGACCGCCCTCATTGTTGTTCCTTATCCGGAGATGGTCGAAGAAATTCTGATGAGGTCTCTCACGGCGGAATTAACGGATGCGCTTTGTGTTACCATTGAATTGTGACGGAAAAGTTCAGTGGGCTCTGCATGGAACCTGTCGTGCGCGACGGGAAAATTCGAGGCTGAAGCCGTTCGGATTTTTTTAAGCAACTCCCCCGTTCGAACTTCCATGTTAATTTTTTCCCGGCGATTCGGCTTGGTTGTTTTTTTTTTGTCTCTTTTTCTCTCGCAATTCGTCAGCGTAGATCAATAAAATCTCGGACGCGCTTGCTTTTACATGTGGCCCCCCTTCTGGTTGTCTCTCTCTCTCTCTCTCTCTCTTTCTCTCTATCTCTCGGTCTCCTCTCTCCACACTGCGCAGAGTTGATAGAATAACAGAAACGCGTGTTTGCTCTCGCAACACGACTTTCTGCGCAGCTCTCGCGCGCGATTCCGCACGTAATCCGCGAGCGAGTTCAAGTCCTGTGCCTGATGACGATCCCTGGTTACTCCCGTCGTGATCCGAAAACATTCTGCGTATCGACGGATTTATTAAAGTCTTCACCTAAGTACACATTCGAGTAACACAAAAATATATCTTTTTCGCGGCTCTCTCCGATAAAACGAAAGTCGACACAACGACCGCGAACTAATGTAATTCCCAGTTCAGGAGTCGAACGAAAGGATAACGGAGCCATCTTGACGGATTAGACGAGAATAATTTGTGGATCAGCGGAGGTTTTTAGAAATCGTCGAACTCGGCGCGTCGATAAAAATGCAAATGTCGTAAGTGCCGGGCGATTCGTTTATTCAGCAACCGCGTGTCGGCCGGTAAGAGGGTTTAATAGTTCCAGAATGTCTTCTATTAAATTTCCAAACGGCTTTTATCGCGCGCCTCGATCTTCCCCGCAGCTTCATTATACGCGACATTGGCCGAGAAGATAGATCTTATGAGATAGCCTCTATCCAAGTGTTTCCGTCATTCTAAAGGCGTCATCTCGCACGCGTTACAACACGTACGCAGGAATATACGTTCCTGTACAGGGTGGACCAAAAGTCCACATTCTGCTCCATAACTTAAATCTTTTCACTATATTTTCATCAAAACACTTCAAAAAATTACATAACATATATAATAAACACGTGACTGTACACTACGAGTCAAAATTCAACATTCCGTCCTGATAGTCCAAAACATAATTTATGCACATTACTTACATATTAATATCATACGTTCCATTCCATGCTTCATTCTGCTAAACTTTGCGGTACCCGATCCATGAAGCGTATCGTTCTTCACAAGTTCACGGTCCTTACGTCCTGAACGTCAGACGTTCGGACCACCGTGTAGTAAAAGTGGCGCGTTACACTTACGGCTGACGATGTAGAAATTGCTGTAGGTTTATCGTTTCCTGTCGCAATTGTCGCGTCCAGGCCGGAGCGACTCGTGTGAGGATTAACGATACTTTTATTGGCCCTGTTACCGGCTAATTGCGCCGGTTCGCCTACACCGTGCTCCAACCCGAAAGCGGAAGCCTCGTGCTCCGCCGAGCCGTTTGCCTTTTGCCACCGTTTAGTTTTGTCGATTAGATCCACGAAGACGCTCTTCTTCCATCGCGCAGGCTGTCATTAGCCACTTTACCGTGGCGCTTTTCTGTCCTAGATCCCGTTTCCAGCTAGTTTGACGCGATATACTGCACGCTTTAGTTGGGACGTGTACGTAATTATTATTCTTCGTCGTGTTTTCTTCTCGGCAAGCGATGAGGTCAGTAGGCTATTCGTCGTTGGACGCGTTGATTGCGAATACGGTATTCGAAGAAACGTACAATTTTCGCAGGTCCGAGAATGTAATTTGCTGAGATTGATTTCTTTTGTGGCCGAAACATGAGACATTAATAAATTACTGGAAAATTGAAAAAGTCGTGTCACTGCGAATTCGTATTTGAATCCCATGATGTCAGGGCGCCTTAACTGCGACTTGATAAAAGTTCTCTCATGACAGAAAATTAGCTTCAGTTTTCCATATGAGTCAGTTCTCGCGCACGTAGACGTCGGTGATGAACGCATTAAAACTTTCCCGCGCGCAAAAGAATCTCGAGCGCGGATTATACACCGGTCATTACAATGAGAAATTCATTACGCGTCAGGCTCGTAACATCGCTCACTTTAATGCGCGAGTTATCAAGTATTTTAATATCGCTCATTCCGCACTATTTATCACCTTAATGTCCAACCGCGTTGTTAGTTATCCGTCTCCCCAGCGTCCGCCACGTTGTCGGCAATCGATCATCTTAATGTCTATCACGCTTGGAATTACGAGTCGCCCCGGTAGCCATCAGATTCCATTACCGACAATTAAACTGTCCACCTCGCTCGATATCTTAGAAATAGAAACCGTCTAACGAGTCTCGCGGAACACGCTCGCTTCAAATCCTAAGCACTTCTCTCCCTGACAAGCAATTTGTCAACGAATTTTCTTTACCCCGATCCCCATCAAACCAATTAGCCTCGCCTGCAACGTTCTAGATTAGATATCATTAACTCTCTACTAATCTGCGTGACGTAACGTTGACCGGACAAAACGTTATCCACTCACTTCCTAAATTCACAACTTAACGCTCTCTAGTCATAATTACATACGCTGTCTCAATCGAGCCACATCGAATTCATTATACCACGCTATCGTATAATACCCTCAATCTCTGAATAACCCGGTTTTTCTACATTTACTTCTTGCAATTCTGAAGAAAAAATCTTTAGACAGCAAATTTTGTCCTGGGAGTTCATCGCGGACGAGGAACGAATAATAAAAATCATAAAAATGAACAATATCCACCGAATTAATCTTGCCGTTCGAGGACTGTCTGCTACGAACGTTCTATATCGACTGCAACTCTTCCAAAAAAACGCTTTGTGACTCTGTGTGTCGGGTCCGGCTCGACACTCGACTGCAACGGGTTAATTCGACCCGCCCCGTTCAATTGAATTCATACTCTCGTTTGTAAGACCTCGAAGTTACTACTCCGGGCATTATCATAACATTGTGTTCGCCGTGCCGTGGTAATGGATTCACAGTGGGCCGATGCACTTTTGCACCGCCAGGCTGTCATTAGCGATTAACCACTTAGCCTGGCGCTTTATGCGTCGGATCCGGTGCACCCTGTACGACGTTCCACACACATGCGCGAGCGTTGCGTGCGCTCACGAACAGAGATACGTCTACCAGCCGACTTCAACAAACCGGTTTCCTGCGGCTTTGTTTACGGGGCCCACCAGGACCGTTTGTCGTGGCGCTACCGCCGTTGAATTTATATAAATGGGCCCGTGGATCGGGTTAACATGGAGGTTTTCTTCCTCCTTCGCTTGTACTCACTGGTCTTCTATCGTAGATAGAGGTCTGTACCACACGCAGGGTGTAGAGGCGAGCAGATGGTCCGACGGTTCGACGCGCGCTCGTGCACACTTTTGTTTGTACAAGCGCTCGAGGTGCACGTTCTCGGTTTTATCAATTTTTTAAGTATCAGGCTTGTTGGAAGTATTCTTCTATGTGCGCTTGAAATCGTAGTTCCTAAATTTTATGTACCACCGATTTTCCCGGTAATTCATATTCCGAGCACGTGTAATGCTCATTTAAATTTTCTCAAAGTATCTTTTGACTGGCTTTTCTTTATTTTTGTAATTATGACGTCTTTTTGTTTAAAAGGCAGTTTTATGTCCATATGCCTTACGACTTAATATTCATCGTTTTTCAAGTATGTATTTAAGTGTCCGAGCACGTGAACTCGATGCTTAGATTCCTTGGATGATTAAGCGACTCCGCACCTACTTCGTTCCCTCGTTCCGAGCTACCATGTCGAACAGCTGACGTCTCCATGTCCTATTAGATTCCCGTTCTAGTTCTTCGTAATTATTCTTACTGGTACCCGGAGATAAACACGACTCTCTCTCTCTCGTTCCCTCACACCTTCCCACCACACTCCGAAGCTGTGGGCTGCTGCAGTTCTAAGCACCCGCCGGACCAAGGGCTTTAATCAAGGATAACAGCTGTAACGGCGTAATCAGCGACGATCGCGGGGTGCTGCAAGCAGAACTATTAATATCCATTTGGAAGTCAACCCCCTCCCCCTCCCCTGCCACCCCCCGTGTCCCTTCCCTTCGTCTCTTTCTCCACGCTTCCTCATCGCATCTCTCTTCGTCTACGTTTATCGTCCATCCCGGTTCCACTTTAAGTGCAGTAAAATTGGACGTGGGGGCTGTTCGAACGAGGGACGACTGAGTCTGAGGGACGAGGGGGTGGAAAGGGGGTGAAGAGGGAGGGACCGGCAACCTAGAGAGAGACAAAAGGGGTTGCGAATCGATCCGAAAAATGCCGAGCCGGAAATTGCCGCGTGTGTCTGTCTTCGAGATGGAAAGAGGTAGAGAGATAAAATCATCTGTGTGACGTCACATGTGGGCAAAGTAGTGATGGAAGTTCGTATGTGATCTTACTTGAAAATTTGAACGTAGTTGCTTTGTATATATACAGAGCGCGTTTCAAACAGTATCCGTCATTTGGAATTATCTTTTGACCACGTGTGACGTCACGTAGATGATTTTATCTTTGCCTCACTTTGCTTCGTGGATTTGTATACGGAAGACGTGTCTGTGAGTATACATGGTGTAAGAGAGAAACGTTTCCGAAATTCTCGTCGTGTTGGACCGAGGTACGGTTTCATTGCTTAAAAATGAACATGCTGCTAACTTCTAGTTGAACGGAAGCAGTCACTATTTTAGCTGCGGAAAAATGTTAAGTATACAAGTAACCGTGTCGCTTCTACAGCAGTTTCAGTCCCTCTACACACAACTCTGTTACAATGGTACATTTCTATAGCGTCACGTTTTGTTCGTACATCGAACAACTTTACCACGAATCCGTCGCGTACAATTCCAACCGCACCAACGTTACGTGCTGCACGCAGGCACTGTGGCAAAAATCTGTGTCCACCCGGCACAGTAGGAAACAGGAACAGAACTTTTTCTCGTCGATTGACAGTGGCGACAGGTCTCGTTGCGCGATGAAATTGATAATTATAATAAATCGAACGCATACGCCGTTACAATATATTACCCACGGCTCTCGAGTCGTGCGCGCACGCTTCGCGAGACTTTAGATAACGTCGAATTTTATGGGGCGCTCTAGTTAATTAAGGTAATCGGCCGTCGGGAGCATTATAATTTCGACGCCGTGGAGAAAAAAGGAGAAACCGCGCGTATTTATGGTGATTGGCCGGTGAGTAGAGGCGTGCTAATTTTATTAGCCTCCGCTCGCAGCTCGCTTTTTGCCCTCCCCGCCTCACTTTCGCCCGCGCCGTCGCAGACTGCGACGATAAGATCGACATTAGTTCGCCAATAAAGTTAATTCAAATTGATTACGGGCCTCTCTATGTATCGGGCCCGATCGATTGTCAGCGGCAAAAGGACGAGTCTTCAGGCGGCCGGCATCGATTTCAGACTTTTCCCGGACAATTTTTTCGCCAACCGATCCGCGAGCCTTATCGCGCCGCGATATCTGTGTTCATCGTGTACGGGAATTACGGGATATAATTTTATGATCATAGCTGCACGGTGCAATTATACGGAACGGCAGGTGTACGTTATGTCAAGCGGATTCGCGCGAGAGCGATTCTCTTTTACAAGCGCACAGATTGGATTTCAGGCATCACGAGACATCGTACGTCAACCTTTTGACCGCACATTTACTGGACCGTAGGACGCCAGTCGCGGAAAAGTGCACAGAACACAGTATCTGTTTTACGAATTTTTAATTTATCCTCCCTCGTATCATCAGCTTTTGCGCGACGCGACCCACTGGGAACGTCGGATGTGACTCGCGTTCGGGTGGCACGGCAGTCAAAGTGTTAATCAGAAGACCGTTTAATTATCAAGGCACACCGGGCTCGGCGGTTAATTCACCTTAAGGCTTAATTAAAGAGAGCTAGCGCGAGGCATGCTCTCGCAGCATTTTTCCCCGACAAAGAATGAGTCCTGCCTTTTTGCGAGCCTCTCTCTCTCTCTCTCTCTCTCTCTCTCTCTCTCTCTTTTTCCGCGACATTTTTTTCGTTCCACCGCGTTTGCCTGCGACCACTCTCTCGCCGTTCCGCTTCCCTCCTCGGTTCGACTTTCTTGTTTTCAGCCCTTCACCCCTTTCGCTCGGTGACGTTTCACGGCCCTCACCGTCTCTTTTTCTCTCCACAGCGCCGCGCGAACTCCGGAGACTCCGCCGGCAGCTTTGTTATAACGAACTTTCGGAACTAGCCGAGATTTGCATGGCATTACGTCGTTCGGTGAGAGGGGGGGAGGCTGCAATATCGTCGGCAGGCATTTTAAGGGAGCTTTCCCGGAAAGCGCCTACCCCGCGATTTACATAAACTACGCGCGCTCAACGGCGACAAAACTGACTGAGCTATAAACTTGTAATTCCCTCGGTCCTCTTCTTCTTGCGCTCCTCCCGCTCCTCCGAGGGCCCGGAGTTTCTGTTGCTGTATTGTAAGGAGATCGCGGGGTGACAGTCGTTAACCCTGCGAGATGATTAAACCCTATGCCGGGCTTCATAATAATTACTTCCGCCAGGCAGTTCCGCAGATTGCCGGCTATAAAATTGTCGTATACGTTTCTGCGATTGATCGGGATGCTTTGATTTTATTTATCGCGAGGACGGCATGCGGACGTGGGAAAATAGTGAAAATTGTTAATACCCCTGTGGGTGGGGGGTAGAATACGCCCACAGTATTCCCTGCTTGTCGTAAAAGTCGACTAATAGGGCTCGCGGTCGTTAAATTCTGCGAAATTCGTACCGATTAGAAATCGTCTTTCTTTCATTCTTAGATTAAAAATTCCGAAAAAGTTCGCCGCGTGATCAGCGGGACGAGACTCGCGCTAAACGAATCGACACTTCAGCCAGTCTTTTCATCTAATTCCGCGCACCTTCAAACGCGCCTTCCCAATCGCCCCCCTGTCCGATTTTAATCAATCGCTCGAGCCTCAAGAGCCCACCCCCCGTTCCGCATCGTTCGTTATAACACCGACGCATCTTCCTCGCCATTTTAATCAGTCGACACGACCTCGAGAGGAATTCCGGCCGTCGGGCTCCTCGATTTTCGATTTTCCTCTCTCGCCGTCCATTCGATCATCCCCCGTCTTATCAAATCCCGATGCCTCACCCCAGCGGAAATTAGCGGATCGCGACAGAGGGTCGAGGAGGTAGAAATGAAGAATCGAAGAGAAATCGTCAGCAGGGCTAAAAGGAGAGTGCGCGCCGAGGAGTCGATATACGCAATTAAACGTAATTAAATTAATTGGGCCACGGGACAATCAGGCCAATTACCGATACCAATCAACGTGCTCGTCGTCGGTGTATCGCGCCTGCTTGCCCGGCAAGCTCACGGGACTTTTTTACTCGGATGACAAACCCCATTAATTACAGGGCCACCGTGCCGCGCGGCCGGCTTGAAAATTAGCGCTCTCGACGCGCGGGAGCCGCCAATTTCAGGTGGACTAGGTACGAGAGCTGGCCTCTCGTTTTCGAGTCTTCAGCGTCGAAATATCTCGGACCGCGCTTCCTTTCGACGCGCCAACCCTGCGTCCCGGTCGTGCGTGGATTTTTAGTGAACGGAGGATTACGGTTTTTATTTGTTTCGATATTTGATTTTGGGTATGGTTGGGCGAAATAGATATTTTTATTTATTTATTTAGTTTTGAATTAGATTAAATATGTAGGATATGTATGATTTTTTTTGTATATGATTTTTTGTTTATTCATTTTAAATTAGATTATATATATATAAATAAAATAAATGGATAGCATATTTGGCGGGTTTGCTTTCAACCGTCGTCGTTGTTTACAATACGTTTGTATCGGCGTGGATTAATTTCTTTGCATCCATCCATACGGAATTAACGCATCTAACGCAAATTAAATGTTCGTCTGCCGTCCATCGTGCTCCCCACTTCGATCTTCGTTAATCCTCAAAAGTTCACGGCGCCGCGTTCTGAAGCGATCGACTCGACTTCCATCCGATAAATCCGCTCTCGTGTCGGGTGGGTATACCATAAGGTGCCCGTAACGAAGAAAATCGCTTCCAGGTACGTAAATCATACACAATGCCGCGTGAGAACGAGCCCGTCGAACGATTTCAGATAATTTGTTTACAGTGTTATGCGGTTATGCCCGCGTTGGCCCCCGGGAAGAGAATGGAAAGGAGCCTTTAATGTTAATCCGTGAAAATCCATAATTGCACGTTGCGGTAACGCGCGCGGCGCGCGTTTCGCAAGGCAGCCTCTGCGAAAGCCGGCGCATGATAGCGGAGAGTATCGGGTTTTATGATTGCGAGTCTCGGAGCGTGTATCGATGTCCCGGCCGATTAAATGATTATCGAGATTGATATCTCAATTGGCCCGCGAAAACGATTTCTGCGTTGTTTATAGGAATGGCAAACGCGGACTCGCGCTCTCGCCCGCTTCGAACTGGCCGGTAGTTTCGTGGGGAGAATTTTCACCTAGCCGGACAGGTGTTTCGATCATGCGGAAAGTCGGAGTCGTAAATCACAGAGAAGTCGAAGGGGACACCGCGTTTACTTCTCGCTAATTTCGTTCCGCCGACGCGGATCTGGGTTCCACGATTTTAGTCGATCGAAACGATAATAATACCGAACATAATATTTCCTGCGTACGATATTAAATTTGCAGTCACCGAAAGTCGCAAAAATGTTAGAATATTTAAACATCTAAAATTTCGAGCTCGTTACGTAGAAGCATTGCATTTCCGCAACCGCCGGAACCGATATTTTTCTCGTCATGCTCGGGATTTGGGACGTATGTTCGGCCGGCAATTTTTGAGTTTCGAAGGATAGATCGATAACGACGCAAGGGAACGAGTCCCCTTGAACGTTTACCAGAAGTACGGACAGGTCATTAAAAATTTAATTACCACTAGGGCGGGGAGAACTGGTGCTCGAACGGCTATTCGACGCCGACAAAATAACTGGCAACGATGTAACCGCCGTTCTGTAGTGAATAATGAAAGCGGGCAAACCGAACAAAATGCAATTATGGTCGGTAATATGTGCGAGTCGTGTTTCATTCGCGAAGACTCCTGGTATTGATCGGCATACAGGTGCAAGCTAACGTCTGACTACTGTAGATGTGTTATTATCGTCTATTACCTTATACTGTTCGCCGAACAGGAAGGCGGGAAAGGTTTTACCTTACTGCATAGATCTTACCCGTTTCATCCCTATTCATAAAGCGTTACTTCGATTGTAACACGCGTAAGGCACCGTAGTCTTCCGACCATCGACTGCAACAACGAGATCATCCTATATGCGATTCTAGTATCTAGACGTCGAAAATTACTTTCTTCCCTTCACTTCAATATACCGATCGCATACTTTCTTCAGAATATGACGTTACCTAAAATTTGACCCCATATTTCACACTATCATATTCCTTAGTAACAACGATATAAAACCATACGATTTACATCCACCATTACTAAATATACCCTTACTTCAATCATACTCAAATCGAGTCTCGCGATCGGCGCACAAAAGAAAAAGCAACCGAGCCCTATTCAGAGTTACACGCTGCAGTCGATGTGTCGGAGGGTTGAACCGTTCTGCGGTCAAACTGCACAATCCAAAGGAGGCCCGCTAAACGGTAACATCGTAATGTCCAACATAACTCACGATCCGAGCACACAGACACGCGCTCGCACACGTTACTTGAATGGTCACGGCACTCACGAAAATCCGCACCCTCGGCGCGAGCGGGTAACAGAAAATTATCGCGACCACGTATCGTTCCCTTAGGGCCCTCGGGGGGTGCCCACCCCCACCCCCACCCCTTCTCATCCCTCCCGATCCTCGCCGACCAGGCGATCCACCCCTGTCCGACGTTGGCGCGCATTATGTATAACTGCGAGTCGAGGGGATTCCTCTCGCGGTATTCGTTACTAATGGGCGTTCTATTTAGCGGCGCCCTCCACCCTCCAGGGACGTGTCACGCGTCACTGGGCCCTCGCATCTCCGAAATACAACGCGTAACGCGCGACGGACGTCAAAGAGGAGCGCAGAAGTCGGCGTCCGTGTTTGCGTTTTGTATGCGTGCGCGGCTGATACCGGCAGGGATGGTCAACTGTTTCTCACTTTTTGGG
This sequence comes from Priocnemis perturbator, assembly GCA_963942575.1. NCBI lineage: Eukaryota > Metazoa > Arthropoda > Insecta > Hymenoptera > Pompilidae > Priocnemis > Priocnemis perturbator. The sequence goes on along the minus strand of OZ012655.1, from coordinate 10,859,756 downwards.
GCTGCCTGGCTGTGATTTCGCGGTTGGCGGTTTGTTTTCAGAGAGGGTGTACCGTCAGGTGATTTGCGGATAATAGTTTTTAATAATGTATTTGGAGACATTTGGTGTTAATGCTGATATCGTGAAATTGGGAGATTTCGGGGTCATATTTTTGTTGATGTTGTATGTGTCGTTGGTCATGCTGTAGTTGTATGTTAACGTATTCTTAGATCGACGGAACGTGTGCGTTTATTGGAAATTAATCTTGACATCATGTGAGTCTATGAAGCAGTTTGTGCGAAAGATCGACAGGCACTGCGTATTCCGTGTCCAACCCCTTCCGCGGGAATGATCTAATGACAGCAGGTTGACCATCCCTGCTTCCCAACGAACTCACCCTTCCGTTTTCCCCTCACGCACGCACCCACCCACACGCGCGCACACGTTTTGCTCCAATTCGCGTTTGCGTGCCTTCCATTTCGACGCACAATCCGCGTGACCGTGTGCGTGTGACTGGTGACACTTTTCCGGAGGTAGGGGGGTGGAGGGGAGGGGTAGTTGACGTAGGCGACGGAAAATGGAGGGGTGGGGAGACGCATGCCCCTCGATCAACGTCAATCAGCCGTTAAACAATGACGCGTCGTGCAAAGAGGATTTTATTGTATTGCGGAGAGAGCAAAGTTTGAGGCACAATGCGTTTCACCCCCCCGCCCCTTCCCCGCTGCAGAAGTCACCCCCTGAAGCGTCCTTGTCGCGCGGCACCCTCGACTTATCGAGCACCACGAGAGTCCTGCGTCCTTTTTGTCCCATCTTTCCGCCGCGCTCCTCTCGTTCTCTCGCTTCTTGTTCTCGCAGTCGACTGTTGGTTCTTTTTTTTTTTTTTTTCCACCCCCCTCCTTCAACCGGGTCCCCGTCGCGCAGACATCCGTGGAGGATGCGCTTTTCAGGGGACGTTTTTATTCAGTGCCCGGCTTCCAGGAAAGATGGCGTCGCGAATGGACGTTTGGCAGCGGCGGAACGAACGATTTCGTTGCAGGGCATCGCGGTGGCGCAGGGCAAAAAGTTCACGGGCAACGTTATCTGGCAATGTGACAGTCAAATGTGTCGGGCTCTCTCGCTTGAGAATAGCGCGCGGGCGAGACTGAGGAATCTAATAACGCAGAAATCCGCTTCTCGCGACAAAGAACGCGAGAGTTGGCGCGTCGAATTCTTGCCATCGAGAGTGGGACGGAACTGTGGTAATGCGAAACTTCGTCGGACGCGCTGGCTCAGTTTCGTGACGGACGTAGAAAAATTCGTATGCTTTACGGAGGAGTGTTCGTTCGGAAATTGCGCGTGAATATGTAGAAATTAGTCTTACCGTCTCATAGTCTCACTTCAATGGGACCAATCAGGGAATTTTCATATGAACATTAACACTAAATCTACCATGACCCGTCAAATGACCGTTTTTATTTGAATTTACACGGGTAGCGAAAACTGGGTAGGTTTAGTGTAAAAAAATAAAATATCTACCTGCCTAATAGACCTCCTCCTTTTTTGAAGTCGGTTAAAAACGTCGTACGCGGGAAAGATTGGCGAATTTCGCAGGGACGATGATCTCGATCGTCGTTCAACATCCCCGATCGCTGATCGAGCGATCCGTCCGCGTCCCAGCGTCGGCTTATTCGTCTTCGTTCGACCTCCCGTCGCTCGAGCCCGCATACATATGTATTTGCTCTTCTGCGTATTGTCAACCTGGCCCCGGGAGGCATTAGATAAAGAGCAAGACAGATACCCGTTCTCCGACCACTCGCCTCCGACGAGAAACCCACGCGATTTTGGTGACTCACTTCCTTGTCCAGGAAGGAGAAAGAGAGAGAGAGAGAGACAGAGAAAAAGATCGCTGACCAGGCCAACGTCGCTTATGAACAAGAATGAGAAATTGTTAACGGAGTACAGTACGTGAGGCAATGTCGCAAATATTCTTCGTTTATCTTCAGAACGATCTTTCAAAAACATCTCAGAACTGCCGAATACAGTGTCATGCGTTTTATGATAAATTAAAGAATTCGCTGTGGGACATGCGTACTACTTTAGGCTTCAACGTTAATCAGTCTAAACGCGTGAAAGTTGCTCTTAAAGAAGTGCTTATACAGCGTTGCGTGATGTTAGTCAAATATCGTTAAATTTTCTAACCCCGCGCTTATAAATGATATCCGCAAGAACGGAAGGTGGATCGTCGAGAGACGAGCTAATATTTCGCCGCGACCGAGTGCTCGGAGAAATTTCGAGCAATCGATCCGACGGATCGTTTCCCGCGTTGTCATTTCGAGCCGGAGAATTTTCAAGCTCGCTCATGCAGCTCCGTTTAGCGCTTCTGTTTCGAGCGGCAATTCTCGCGCGTAATTGGCCCATGGAACCTGTCGGTTAAGTGCCGCGGAGGTGTTAATTAATTCGCGTTATACCGCCGAGAACGCGGCCGACGTCTAGAAGTTTCAATAGGGAAAGCCCGACAGTTTCAATAATCGAAAGCCGGTTGATCTTGGATAACAGCCCGATTAAGTTTCGCGAATTCTGCAATTTCCACCCGGCAAAACTAATCTCGTTAGCATCCGCGATCGCGCCGTAGAAATTCGTATTTTGCGCCACCCGTAATCCGTCCATTCCAATGCTCCAAATTGACGCGTACGCGTCAACTTTGTAATTATCACACCAGCGTCTACTTTCGTCGCACCGATATGTCTGCCGACGAAGATTCATATTTGAATTTTCCGCAATCTCTCCGCCGAAGGCTTTTTCACGGCGTGGAAGAAAAAGTAATAATGCGTAAGTCCACTTTCTTTTCTCGAGGGAGTAAAAGTGAAAGACGCGAGTTGTCTCTCAATATCACATACCGTGTACGTGTATGCAGGAGACGGGGGGAGGGAAGAAGGGAAATATAAGAAGCGAGCCCTTCTGCTTTTTCCACGGCACATAAGAATGGAGACAGTTCCGCTGCTACTTCTCCCTTCAAATCGATTTCATACAGAACGGCGTTCCGTGTACGATGTAATAATGTCCCTCGACGTATTATACACATGTACGGCGACGGGAGAAGCCGGTGTTGGTATCCAATAGACCCCGGTGGAAGCTGTACAACGATACTTCTGATGCAGGGACGTAAGGATGTATGTACGACACACACGTGGATGTAAGCGTACACACCGATGCAACATACGGGACATAAGGATAGTTAAATCATACATCTATTATATGTACCTATATACCAATTCATGTATATTCCAGCTAGTCAGGCATACGCTTTCCGTACATATTCACGTGTGCACATAGGTGCGTTCTTGTTAGTGAGGCGCGCGTTGTTGAATATATATGCGCGCGTACACATTCGACTGTACCTGTACGTCTCTTTTGCGCCGACATATGTGAGCATTTTCACGTGTGTACGTGTCGATGTATTATGCAGTCGGTCGTCGAGGAGCACGCATCTCTCGAGCGAAGAACCGTAATCTCGTCTTCGTAGTATTTACACGTATCTCCAGAGGATTTAGAGGAGGAGGATTTAGAGGATTTGGTAGACGCGACGTTCCGTGTACGCCGAAGTCAAAGACCGTGTACCGCGGGGCTCTTCATTCGTGTCGCGACTTTGAGTTTAGCGCGAGCTCGCCTCGTGCAGGGGACAAAACTAGTTCGGTCAACAGCCGGAACGAGTGCCGAGGCGAATCAATAAAATCTGCCGCGCGAAAGACGGCCGAGTTCTCTTTCTGCCCTGATTTCTGCTCCGTCTGACGATCGGCTTTGCTTCGTTCTACCGATTTCATGCTCCGCACGAAGTAATTATTTCAAGGTTTGGGCATAGCACTTTATTGCGTATCATTATCAATTACGTAACCATTGCGCGAAGTTGCTCCAAATTCTAATACTTTTATTTCCGTTCATGTACACATTATCAGTAATCACTTCAAATTCGTTGCCATCTATATCACACAGTCTCCAAACATAACACTTCATCTTTATATAAATCTTCTACTTCATCCGATCACCCAACGTCAGACCTCGGCCTTCTCAATTCTCACATTTCACACGTTCAGCCTAATCGACAAATACCATAAATCTCTAATAGCCTCTTATTAATAATCTCGTCGTCCGCACTCTCGAATCCCGGATCCTCCGTCCTCTTCAGCACCTCCTCGCAGCACAGTAGACCAATTGTCAACCGGATTACACTTGTCATTAGAGCTACAGGTGTTACACTCAAGCCGTCATTCACGTCGGCCGCTCAAAGAAACATCTCCACCATCAGGTCGTTCGAATCAGTAACGTTTCGAAACGACATTTAGTACGAGCGTAGTCTCTCAAGCCACGCTCGCTGTCGAATGTAAAAGGCGCACACGTATGTCGTGCACGAGCGTAAATTTTGAGCAGTCCCTTCGCTCGCTCTCTCACTTATTCCTCGAGGTGCGCAAAGAAGACAGCCTCTTCCTTTTGAAACACACGGGTCCTGCGCGCTCCGTAATCGTTTCTTCATACTGTTTACACGCGTTCCTCAAGTGGGCATTTATCTTGGCGCGCTCGAGAGCTCGCACACAAAGTCGCGAGGTGTAAATGTAAAAGGCGGCGTGACGCGCGAATGAGCTCGACGTGTGCGAGGGACTGCGAAGAAAGGGAGAAAGAAGGAGAGTGCGCGCGAGATGGAGAGAATGGCGTATTGAAAGCGGACAAGCATTCCGACGGTGTCATTCTCAGGCGCCGATCCAAGCTGCTAATATGTCATAGAGTAACGTTGGTATGATAAACAGTGTCGCTCGGTAATACATAATGCGAGAGCATAAACTTTCCCGCCCGCGCCGTTCGATCGGTGAAAAGTGAAAACTGTGCAAAACGTTCTGCAACGAAAAAGAAGTGTTTCAAATGGAAAATACTTTAATTTCTTCAATTACTCCGAAAAATTTCAAATTAAATAATCTTTCAATTAGTTCAGCGTAGAATACAAAACATCTCGAATACATAATTAGAATCATCATTATCGTGCACGCGCGTTCGTATTTGAGACGTTGAAAAATGATCGATGTAAGGCGTAACTTTCCGTCGACTCGCGAAACGTCGCTGTCGCCAATTTAGATCGGACGAGATTCCGAGCTTTCGAGATTCCAAGATTCCGCGGCGTGAAACGTTGATTGCAGGCGGTTAACGACGCGGTAAAGTATCGCGGGGAGGATTCGGGTTATAAAGCGGGTTCCTTCGATCTAGATATCCCGAGATCTATGGATATAGACGTCGGGCAGGTTAACGATCCCTGGATCCGGGCTCCGGAACGTCCAGGAGTCGGACGTCAGGAAGACGTACGCGCCTCGATATTTAGACATCGGACATCTCGAAATCGGACCGCGCACAGGCACGCAGCTCGGGAAATTGGTATATTTAGACGCGGACATTACGGGCTCACCAGCGCAACAGATCTACGCGTCCAGATATCTGTCCACTTAGAGGACGCTGCATCTGTACACGCTTCGTAGATTCGACGATCTACGGCGTCAGGCTACTTAAGATCCGACGATCCGGTTCGGATGGGCAACGGAACGCATCCTTCTTGCCTACGCGTCGCCGACCGAAAACGCAAGAAGTAATTAAACTCCGGCCGCATCTTCCGATCGGGAAAGAAAGCGACGAAGAAATTGAACGAATCACACCCGCATTCCGGTCGGCGGACTTTTGTAACGACGAATTGCCATGACGATAAGTCGTTAGCCTGCGTCCAGGGTGGCGCGCGTGTGCGTGTGCTCGCGTAATCGTTGTGTATCGGACGAGTGTGCGGAGGAAAAGAGAAAGGGGAGAAGATCGTGTAAGAGCAAAGAGCCATAATCTTCATGCCGCGTTATTATAATTTACGCGCATATCTGGGCGACCGACATAAGAGGATAGTATGCCCACGCGAAAAGCGAGAGAGAGAGAGAGAGAGATAGAAAGCGGAATGGATGGAAGGGAAGAAGAGAGAATGCGAGAGGGCTTCAAGGATGCAAAAACGAGGAGATCCTTGGCCATGCGAGTCATTGGGCCCGGTCGGAGAAGAGTGAAGAGGAACGAATTAGAGCGTTTCTTCACTTTCGCGGGGACAGATACTCATTGGGTTGTATTCAGGGCTGTTAACACGTTTTAATGCGACCCGCGCGATTTTCACGGTGCATTATCATCTCGCGGCGAATATGACGTAATCGTTTCGTCTCGGGACGGCAGAGATTTTTTGCAGAATTTTTAGACGACGTGCATTGCGTGCGATATAACGCGCTTGCGTTTTGTGGAAAGGTTTTCATATTAGATAGTTACTAGCACTTATAGTGCGTTGTAATACTAAGGGTAACGATCATTTTGTAACAGAGTTCGAAGAAGGAGAAGGTTCTCTATTCGACATGTACATTTTTTTTTTCACCGATTCACTTTTTTTTATTTTCAACATAGGCAACGGTAAGAAATATATTGAGGATTTCTATTTAATGTTAAGTAAGCCAAACACGTGTAATTGAAAGCAAATAAGAAGAATATATTGCTCTATCCAGCGCACAGTAACTTTACCCAAAATTCGTTTTGCCTTATACTTCGAAAATGTGTCAGTGTCTACCATAGCCCGAGTATATGATATTCATCGAGCAAACCTTCGTCCGCAGCGTGTCCTCCCGGTATCGGCATGGCGATTAGCATCGAAAGCTCATCCGCGCAAGTCCGGGAGTGGAAGTAACCGCTCGAGAGCTATTTTTATGGCACTTAGCCTTTCCGACCGGCAACATGCTGGAACACTTGAAAAACACTTGTGCGCATTCCGTTACGTTTACGCAACGATACGCGCGCAAGGGGGCAGATCTCAATGAGGAGTCGGCGGTGAAAAAAGAGCGCGCGGAAGAGGGAACGGGATCGGTGGAGAAGAAGCAGAGACCCTTCTGCTTCTAGTTCTCAGCGCTTTCGAGTAGGTGCGTCACTCCGTTTAGGTCTAGTTTCTTAGTACGACCGAAGCAAGAGCCGCGCGCTTAGATAGTTACTCTAGCGTATAGTGTTTCTCAAGGGGCTCGATGTCGTTCAGTGTTAGATTCATTAACATTCCGATCTTAGCCCGAGGCAGTTACCTCGAGAGACTTTGCGTCCTGAGATTTCAAGTCCTCCTAATTTCTCACTACAACCGAAGTATGCAACGTATTCATTTATATTTCTAATTATCCATATACTGTCGCTTATATTATCGTTCAAGCGAGACTTCACATCTTGTTCTGCCGGGAACACACTGTCGGCGAGTCACCAAATTTACGATTTCGCAGAGAAAATATTCGCCGAAATCCGATAGAGTACTGTGTCCTACTCGATCAATACTATTTCCCAGCCACGCTTCTATTCACATCAGCTGTCCATCGCAAGTAGAACGTCTGCAGAAATTTACGGTTTTCGTCCGATCGAGTGGAATTACCTTATCACACCTGAGTTTACTTATATGTATAAAAAAAGAAGAAAAAGTACAGAAACCTTAAGCGAATTACGTCGACGTCGCGGAAAGCTGTCGCGGGCAAAGCGTTCGTTGTAAAAGGGCGTAGAGGCAGCAGAGGGGGTGTCAGTCGGGGGATGGAACGGAAAACGGGGGGGTGGGGGTACACGCGCGACTGGTATCGACATTTCAAAATTGCTACGCTCGACGTCCATTGTCACCCATCTCCGTCCTCCCCCGCACTTCCTGTTAAGGTACGTACCTACTTTCAGCGGAGAAAAATCGAGGAAGCCCGCTGTCGCAGAGAAAGGGACAGAGGCGGCGAGAGAAAGACAGAAACAGAGGAGTACATCTCCGTCGGATGTCGGGAGACAAGATGGAATTGAAGGCGGCGGCACCCTGGAATCGTGGCGACAGGGGAAAAAAAGAGAGCAGAGTCGAGCGGGAGAGAGAATGAGCGCGGCGAAAATGTCGATAAAATACATTCAGAAGTCGTAATTCCATTAACGTGCTCCATTAAAGGCGCACGGGACGCGGGCACGTTTTCTGATATCGAGAAAATTCCTTCCCCTATTCTGATTGTTCAATTAAGCGTTTTCTAATTAGAAAGTCTCCACGCGCCTCGTTTCTCCGCTCTTTATTTCCGCGGCACGATTGCGATGCTTCCGCGGAGTAATCTCGAGTTACATCGATTGTCCATTTCGTCGACCGGGCTCCGGCATTTTAATTATTCGCGGATTAAGTGCTCCCGGCCGGACGCATTTATAGTCGCGGCTCTTTCTTCCGCGGAAAAATTCGTCCTGCGCGCGTTCACCTGTAAATTGGAGCGGGGAAATGAAAGGACTCGGGGATATGGGATATGTTCGAAATAACGAGATATCCGTGTTGCCTGAGGTATACAAGAATATTTTATTCGTCGAAAGTAACAAATATACAAATCTTTCAAATAAACCGCATCGATTTTAAACCATGTCCTCGGTGTACCCAGCCCTCGCTCGACAGCGAGGAATCATTCGCAGAACGGCCAAACTGTTAATCGCCGTTCAACGACTCCCGCCGCAATTCCCGTGTGGAGTGTACGATATCTGTATGCGTGTCCGTGTCGGTGTGTACCTAGCGAGTGCAACATGCGAGAAACGAAAGAATCGAAAAATTCTCGAATAAATCGTCGTCGGTTTCAACAGGCAGTGGTCGTGTGGGACTTCGTTCTCACGTCAAAAAACACCGTAAAAATCGAGGGGAAGGTGGGGGGTGGGTCGAATAATTTTGGCACGATTCTGTCGATCTTCTATCGTCATCCTATAATGTTCCCCGGAAAAAACCGAAACGCCGCCAAACGCGTGCTCCACGTCGTCGCGTGGCTTTCCCAGTGTTAACAAATCGATAAAACGTGTACGTTTTCTCGTCGCAGGGAGGGGGGAGGAAGCTCGAGGTCTCGACGTGCTTCTTCTTCTTTTTTTTTTTCCTCTTCCCTCCCCCGCAGCCTTCTCCGCTGCCTACATATATACAATACATTTATGTATTCATATGTAAACATCCATGCTAAAACTGTCTGCGCGCGCGTAACCCTTACGTATTTACAACATATATATTTGTTTTTCCATCTAAATGCACAGTCTCTTCTCTAGGTTAAAAACGATCGTCGCGGCCGACGACCGTCTCGTCTTAGTGTACTTTCGAGTATCCGGTGTCGATCTCTCCTTTCGAGACGAGCCACCTTCTGCGTGCCGATCGAGGAAGGATCTCGACGCTTACCCTGAACACTTCCTATTCGCGCCCTCCTCGTTCTCTCTTATTTACAGATAAAACGACGCTCGCGTACTCTTTATATCATAAGGCAGTGTTTTCGATGCGTCCGTTTTCTTTTTCTTTTTTTTTTGCATGGGAAATATAATGACTTTCCCCTCCCTCTTTCCGTTTTCTCACTCGCGTCGATGTCACCGGGCATGAAAAGAGTCCTGCGCTCTGTACTTGTACCGTATCTTCGTTTCGTCGAAATATTAGGCAGTGGCGAAACGAGGAGTCTCTTTATACGTTTGCTTAGACTTAGAACTCACGTCGTGTCCTCGATCACTCACTGACGCACTCACTGAATCTCACTGGATAACGCGTTATCATTGTTCCGCGGATTCTCACTCGGCGCTGACGGTGAGATTGGTCGGTTCAGTTTCTGTTTTGCTTTGTTTTGGGATTCAGAGCCAGGGGCCGAGCTGGGCTTCCAGAATTGTGGCGGCGTCGGTTCTTCCCATCACTCGCAGATGGTTCAGTAGGTCCGTCACTGCCGTTGGTTCGCGATGCCTAGCTTCCCAGAGGTCGAGAATGTGTTCCGTTGGGCTGGCTTTCGTCGCGAAGTAGTTTATGTACCTGTGGCATGAGCGCAAAAGTCGGCTAGGGTGATTATTAAGGAAAGTAAGATCGAGGGACGGAGAAAAATGCGTTGAAAGTAAAATGTTTCGTCAGTTCAGGTATAAAGGATCCTGAGACACTTAAGAGCAGCAAAGATTTCGTCGGTCAATATTTACCTAGAAATTTTAAATTCCACAGAACGAGGCTCAGGATTAAAAATTCCTTAAATCTGTTAGGATTCAGGTACTAAAGCTCCACAAAATATCTAATTTCTTCCGACAACCGTCATCGGAAACCTAATACTTAATCGAACCAGAAATTCAACGTTTCAAGTATCCCGAAGCGAACAGGTTTCGATCCGAAGCTGCCCCGGAAGCAGCGCCGAACGGACCGCTAGAAGCTCACACCGTAAACTTTCCAATAACCATCATAAACCTCGCCCGACGCGCCTCGCACCCACGTCTCTCCGACCGCAACAAACACTCAAATCCTAATACCCCGCGCGTCCACTTATCTTCCCGCCGAACGCGACACGTAACTCTATTAATATCGTCCAGAAGCGCGTCCGTGCGCTCATTATGCGCAGATGGGACGTCGGATAGGGACCCACGGCTACCAACCTGTCAACCTGAAGCCTCTGCGCGAGCATCCTCCAGTCGTTTCCCAGCGCATTAGGCGGATCGAGGCACTGACAAAGCTGCTTCCTGAGGGACCTGGTGAACCGGAATGGTCTGAGCGCGGTGGAGTCCGTGGTCGCGTTATTAGCATGCCCACTGCTGACCACAGTCACTTCCCTCAGGGGCCTGGTCACGCTGCCGGACGAAATCAGCTGCTTCGCGCCGTCGTACACGATCCTGAACACCTGCCGCGTCTCGGAGTTGCCCTGCGACACCTGCAGCTTGTAACTTCTGCTGGTGGTGGGCCCGAAGGCGGTGTCCAGTCCGAACGTCACGTGCTTGCAGTTCTCCTGACAGTTCCAGACGTCGCGGAACGAGACCTCCTGACGCTCGGTGGGCGACTTGCTCTGCCACTCGTTGCCGACTTCTTCTAGACTGATGCACAGCGACTCGCCGTTGTCCTGGAAGAGGAGGGTGCGAGGCTTGTCGAGAAGGTAGCCTCTCATCTGGGACTCTCGGTCGGCGATGGCTTTGCTGGCGGCTTTCGTGTCCTCCACGGCGTACACTCGGACGCAGCATTGGCCGGCCTGGCTGGCGAAGAGTGCCAGACGGAGTCGTTTGGTGGCGAGTGAGCTCTCGTTGCTTTGGCCTGCTAGTACGTAGCCGCGGAGCTGCTCGGTCACGATGAACGCTTCGGAGTGGTCGAGTTGAGTGAACAGCGGAGTGTTGATTGTCTCGTTGCCGAGGGTCAGCACTCGCGTCCACGTCACGGATTGGTGGTCTTTCGAGGAGGAGACGGAGTTCTCTTCGACGTTCACGTTGTCCGATGCCCACACGCTTAGTTCCCAGGTGGCGGGGTGCAGCATGGCGCAGTGCTCGAACTGCAGGATCACGGGCTTGTTGAATGTCGCGGAGGACGGACCGCAGGTCACCACCGCTGACAATTGGGTAATTCCGTCTGTGGGAAGGGATAGGGGTGTTTAGGGCGCTGCTGGTACTTCGAAACATTTGGCTAGATAGAATATCGTCTTCGTTGCTTTTTAACACTGCAGATTTAATTCGCACAAAATTTTGCGCTGCGATGAGTCAGTTGCACACTACAAAATTCCATAGGTACCATCTTTTCTATACCCATCAATATTCATACCCAGAGCCGGATTAAGGGCGAGGCGAATGTGGCTGTTGCCTCAAGTTTAAAATACGAGGGATACAAAAATGTCGTTCTGTTAAGTATAAGAGTTGCGTAAGCCCTTAACAAAACAAAACAAATATAGCAATATTATCAATCTATGTAAAACTATCAATTATGAGTCAGTAATTGATGAATTTGCTTTAGTTAAACCAAGGAAAAAAGTGCAATTTCAAATATTGGCCCCATAGAATAAAAAATTATGAAGTTAATGTTGTGTTTTGAAATTTAATCAATTTTAATATTATTCTTTTTTAAATTGTTCTATTTGCTTATATTTGACCTTTTGCCTAGATCCGGCTCTGTTCATACCAACCGATTCCAAGCCACATGCACCTAAATACGCATCACCGACAATACTCACGCATTCCATCCTATCCTACACCCAAATTTCCGATCCCACACCCCGACTTACCAGGCAGTCGCGGCCTGAAGCGGTCCTCGTTGAGCACAGCCAAGTACAGTTCCTCCCTGAGGGGCTTGGGCACCGCACCCTCCGGCACCGACATGGAAATTCCCGAGTCCGGCAGCACCAGCAGCGCGCCCCTCGTGTTAACAGCCGCCCTCGCCACGTTCCCGGACTCCAGCTTGGGCAGTCTGACGCTCTCCGACGCGACGTTGTAGGTGGAGTCCGAGGAAGGGTAGGAGCTAGTAACGCTGTTCTCGCTGTCCGAATGGATCTGCTTGTCGCTGCAGGACTCCTGCGTCGACGTGCTGGGCGTTGGCGACATCGGCGATGGCTGCGGGGCGATCGACAAATGGGGAACGTCGTAGTGGTGCTCCGAAAGGGATCTCGACATCGACAGCTTCGGGTCGAAAGGATACTCGTAGCAGGCCGGCACGCTCGTCGCCGTCACGTCCGGCTGAAGACTCAGCTTCTTGTCCTGGTCCGGGAAGAACTCCGGCTGGAATTCTGAAACGCACACGGCCGAGGCACGGCTCGTGGGTATCTCTGCGCGCTGCGGACAAACGCCGGCGAGATACTATTCCGATCCTTCGTGAGAGTTGGCCCGCGAGGTGCGCCGCGGGGGCGTGAGAAGTGGTGGTGGTGGCGAGAGAAGAGAAGAGGGCGGTTTTTAGAGCGAGAGGCTAGAAGCGGTTTATTTCCGTAACGGTGCGTGAGTGTGGAGCGATTCTGTCGAGAGCGAAATTGTTGGGAGAGTCTGATTATTTTCACGGGGTTCATTGAGACAGCTACGATTGCTGGAATTATCTGTGTCGAGTTTGCGAGGTCTCTTTTGCTGAGGTTGAATATTGGAAGTGAATGGTCGGGAGTCGAGACAGAGATAGTAGAAGCGGAACGGGATGAGAATAAGATAGCGGATAAAGCCCCTTTCCGATAGAAGAGACAGGCGACAGGGAGAGAAAGAACTCACGAGATTCATCCGTGTACCATCCCTATAATCCTCCGTATACGAATAACACATGAAGATCCGCAGCGTTCAAGAATCACTTTGCCGTAACGGCGCGCGCCGCGATATCGCAGAAATCGTTTCTGCAGCCGAACTTTATCACAACTTTCGCTTCCCTTAAGGGCAACTTCGCAGCACGCGCGCCGCGAGATAGGTGCCGGATGAAAGTGGCGAGTACTTTAGTTCTGGCGAAAGCTTCGAAATAGTATCTTGCTCGCATCTGGCTTGCGAAGTATGATCGAGAGTGTCGGGATCGAGGGGTCGAAAGTTGCTTCCCTCGCGAGAGTGAGACATCGTTCGCGGCAGAAGTTGCAACTGCGAAACTTTCAATTTTGACGTATCCACGACATCTGCACTGTTTCTTCGAGAGTCGTCTAGAGGTACTCTCCGGTTCGTCAGCCATTTTCGACCCCGATCGACGCTTAGACTACGGAGCTCTTAAGTTTACCTCTTGTATGCTTACCGTTACGTGCCATCGAGTAGAGAGAATGATCGCGGCCCTTTCGACGGAGCAGTCTGGCGAGGAAAAAGGCCAGGCCTCCGATTACGACGCAGGCGACAGTTAGGCCGACGTACAGTGCCACGTCCATTTGTCGATTCGCTGCAACAGAATACAATATTCTCCGTTCGTATACTCGAATTTATAGAGAGAATTTTTGACGCCGAAACAAGTAAATTCGGTATTTATTTGCTGTTATACTCGTTTAGTGCTGTTATTTATGACGACCATACGGACGACTGTCTTTGAATACGTCGTCGATACTTCTTAAACTTTGCGCCCATCGCCACTTAGAGTTTCGTTCTCTCCGGTCAAAAGCAATCTCCATACGGCGTTTCGAGCTCATGAATATTTCACGTCTTAACTTTTATTTACTCTGCTCATCGAGCGACGAGTTCCTTTCACTCGTATAAAAGACGCGAACGAGAGGACGAGAAGAAGCGCGCTAAACGTTTCCCCGCGTCGCTAAATATTACGAGGGCCGTAGAAAAGTTTTAAGGTTCCTTGTCGCTTTTACGTCCCTCGCGACACGCTCGTTTCCTCCTTCCCGGCTGCCCTCCTCCTTTATATTCGCTTTATCGTCTCGCATCGTACGGCCAATAAAGATCGGGATCGTTATTATCGCGGCCATTAACGCTGAATGAAGGCGCCGACGATTCGTACGGAATAATAATTTTAAACTCGGCACGAGTCGCAGCCCGACGGAAGTTAAGGTGCTGGAACGAGCGGAATTTGATGCAGAAGTGGGATAACCGAAGATCCACGCGGGCTTACTGTAGAAAACAGCAATGTTCGAAGTATAATAAATCCAATAATTCAATTTACGATGACGCGAGCTCAGTACCTAAATTTTTGCAGAGTCATAAATTGAATAATTAAAAATCTGGTAATAATTAAACACGCCATTCGAAAGTTCCATATTAAACGAATGTAACATTTACAGCTCATAAAATAACGAACGTTGCCCGTAAAGCAAACTTTGCACCGTCGACATCATTCTAGAACGCAGACGTACAATCGTCTCATTATCACACGCGCATCCATCGATTTACTTATCGGTGAGAAAGGGGTAAAGATATGAATGAGGGTACTCGAGAGACACCCCCACCGCCGCCACCCGGAAACCATAAAACGTTCGGAAGTTTACCTCGAGCCCTGCCGGCGGCAAAATCGTCTGCGCGAAATTAAGATGGCACTTCACATCGACGGTTACGACGAATTTACCAGCGCGCCCGTCACTTTTACAGCGCTGTAAAACGATCATTGTTCTCCTGTAATGCCCGGGCGCGTTTCGTTACAGTTAGCAGTCACAGTTGCCTCGCATTCGCCGCTTTGCGTTCCGTGCTCGTGCGGTTATCGGCGGGCGGAAAAAACACCAAAAGCAGAGAAAAAAAACAAGAGCGTCGCCGCGGGATTTGTTTGCCCACTTCCCCCCACCCGTCTCCTCACCTACCCCGCGCCCGTTTCATTTGTAAGTCTTAGCCAGCCGATAGCGGAATTGATATCGGCTGCAACCTGTGGAATGCGAGACTGCAGTCTAGTCGTGTTCCGACGACCTGCGCGGGACGGTACACGAATATTTATACCGACCGAATATTTGTACGTCCCGATCAAAAAGCACCGTGCCGATACGCTGGCTGTTTTTTTTTATCTGTTGCCTTTTTTTCGTACGGCCAAAACCAATTTCTATGGGCCCGCTCCGGATGTTTGCGATCGCGAAATTTCCGTTTTCGAGGGGGTGGGAGTTTGGGCAATTTTGGTTGTTGTTGCGGAATGAAAATATTGAGCTGCCGAAAAATACGAGTCGTAATGGACGGAAGATGCGAAATAGTTGATAAGGTGAAAGTTGGCTCGCCGCGCAGTCAGGGTGGCGGTAATTAGACGAAGTTTGCTGTTTACGTTGAATTCAGTTTACACGTCCATTCCATGTTTCCCCTGTGCCACGATTGCTTGTCTCTCGTACGCGTAGTCTCGACCATCGGAAAAGTTCATTTATAAACCGAAAACGGGCTGCTCGTAAAAGTTTTTCGTGCCAACAGCCGGCACCTCTAAGCTTCTTCCAATTTTAGAATGTCAAAGCCTGTCGCGCGAGCAGCCTGCAACCACCGTACGTGACTTTCGGGTCTCTTTTTTTCGCCCCTCCGCTCATTCTGTCCCGCTCGCTCACGCGTGACACGTGCCTCGAACGTCAATACACGCACAAGCGGCATACGAAGTCGGAAGAAGGGATTTTCCGAGGCAATAGTTCCACGCCGTTACTTTCGTTCGCGCGGGAAGATGGGATCGGAAGTGCACGCGTATCCATCACCCTACACTACACATCCGTATAGGGTAGCCTGCGAATCATGGCTCTGCAACGAACAAGATAGTAAAACGTAAAATCGAACGAGAGTCGATTTTGCTTACAAACGAATATTCATGTTTATGAAGTAAACATTTCATAGACGAGAACAATTTTTTAACAACTTTCGATTTGACGCAGTGTCACTATTGGTATTGCGAATCGATACCAAAGTCGAACGCGAAAAAGTGAATTTTTTTTTCCACATTCCAAATTTCGGCTTATCAGCTGAAATATTTGTTAGATGAGAAAAGTGTGGGCTTCGCAGGGATAAAGTCGGCGTGGTCGTGATTGGGCGGCGATTTGTTGGCTGCCCTGTGTGTGACTCGCGAACATTGAAAAGTCGTGCCAGACCCCCGCGTCGAATGTAGAAGGGCGACGAAATTTATTTTCTCGCAGGCCATTGATAACTCGCTCGCTTTAATACCGTCGTTCGTCTTACGCCGGGGACCGCTCTCCTATACTTCACTCTGATTATTTCGCCGCGACGGTGATGAGGGCGGCGAGATTTCATTTTGCTTCCGCCGATATTAAGCCCGCCGAGACGCGAAATTGTGTCTCATTTCAATCTTTTCGTTCCCATTAATCGTGCCCTCAGCGACATTCGGTGAAGAGGCTGCAGTTTTATTTCTCCGAAATTAAACAACACCCCCCATTATTGCCCTTATCAATTTTCAGCTAGCACCACCCTTCGGCACGAAATTGAAATTAGTAAAATCGTTCTACGCACGATCTTAAATTGAAGGAAACTTTTTCCAATAAACGAGTCTCTGGCGAAGAACAGAGAGTCGTCCAGTGTTATTTTGCGTTCGAAAATCGAGCTGCGGCAGGACTTCCATCTCGCGGAAGGGCATTTCACCTTGAATTCGGATCGGGAATGCCGTGTTTTACGGTCGCTTTCAGGAAAATCGAAGCCACTCCGACATTCAAGGGGGTTGTTTCGGGGGCGAAACCCTCCCGGAGAGGAAAGTCGAGTCTAGGAAAGTGGAGTGGCGAGGGGAATGGTCGACGAAGGGGTGTACACACCGGGGATAATGGCACTTTATTTGCATGCACGATCAATTTCCCCCTACCCAAGGGCGTAACGGCTACCGATTACATAATTTTCTTCGATATTAAAGCCCGGCCACCCTCCCCACTAAACGTCCCTCGACAACCGACGGGATCAGGGATATATCGTCTGTAGCGATGGATATTCAGTCCTCTCTGACGCTATTTTTCGGAAATGCCTCGTCGGTAGTCGCCGAGGTTATGACATTTTTTCATTTCACCGTTTATCTGCACGATTTAGCTGTATGAGACTTTCAGAAACATTGACACGGGTGCCGGTGATTATAAATTGGTCTCGAAACATTTTTTCAAAATTAATTTTTCGTTTAGGCAAGACGCGTACTTAGTCGCAATAATGGAACACAGTGTTTCCTATTGAAACCTGTGCGTTTTGTATCTGTGACTAAGTAATCGTGCGACAGGAAATCGCAAAAAATGCATGTACGAATATGAAATTAGAACCGCGCGAGTAATTGAAAAGAACGTTTAACATTGTGAGAACAGATTCATATCCCGATGACGCCGCGCCTGCGTCGCGCGACACTAATCGCGTCAAGAAACAACATTAGCGAGAAAAAAATCGATCTGTCTTTAAGCGCCAGCCAGCGTCTAGACACTCGGGCACGTAAAGTTTCAGGTATCGCAGAATGCTGAGCCTCTACCATCCGTTCGGCGAGCCACTCCGACTCCTGGATATTCAAGGCCCGTAATTCCGAAGAATCATTACACGGATCGCGTGCGCCATTGATATTCTCTCGCAATTCCCAGCGATCGAGTTGGCCAGGGGGTTGGCTGCATCGTCGGAACGGACCCCTTCCGCGTGGAATCGGCCTCTCATTGTTGCGATTGTTTGGCACGAGGGTCGTTAGACGCCGACCGATCATCTCCAGCCCTCCGTCGAGCGTCAATAATTAACCGGCCGCGTAATTAAAAGTAAATAGTCGAGAGGAGAGCGCAGCCCCTGCAGGCTGGCGAACTGGCGCGGAAAAATGCATCGGCAAACAGGCCGAACGATGATTATTATTCGAGAGAGCTGAGAGAGGAGAGATAGAAGAGGTTAATCGGTTATACCCATTATGGGAGGATAGTCAGCGCTAGGAGACGTTTCAAGTTCAACACGAAGCTTAGTTTACAGTTGAACGTGCCGATGATTAAAAAATTGGTATAAGTGAAAAGCTTGATTATTACAAATTTTCACTTTTTTCAAGTCCATCGATTTATATTACTATATCAATGAAATATTGAATTATTTCAAATCTCGATTTCAAATGAGATATATACCTCAACTTTCCGGCAACACTTCCAGGAAACGAAGACTTATTCATGACAAAAAAATTGCTCTGTACTCTCAATTCATTTCCGCGACGAAAATGTATCGCTCGGCTTCCACGCGATGCGAGTGATTAATGGGCAGCGAAGTGCGTTTCTTTGGAAACGATAACCGGCGCCCGCAAATTATATAGATTCGACTGTACGGCTCGCCTATATCATGCCGCGAGATAGATGCGAAATTAGATAACGCGCGAGCGAGTAATGAGACCATTCCGCAACGCGGACACACGCCATTAGTGCGCAAATGACACTAACGCTAAGTGCACTCAACGAGCGCATTCTGGCCGAGTTGGCGCTTATACCGATCCGCCTCTGTGGAGCAGAACCGACGAGCAATTTGTTCGGCGACCCCTCCCCGAACCGTCGACATCTCATTGAATTCTGCGAATTTAATTCGCGAAATTTAGGTCGCCGCGAGCGATGGCACGTGGAACTTGGAAGCCTTTCGAAATCGGCACTGTCCCGCGCAATGCCAGCGTCCGAGCACGTATTCCGTATTTAATATTTGATATCGTATGGCGAGCAGTTCGAGAATGGCGCACCACTCGCCCGAGGAATACGCAACATCGACGACGCATCGTTCGCACAACTACGTCATTCTATCTTTCTTATCTTACTAAAGGGCTCTGCTCGTAAATAAATAAATAATAAATAATAATAATAATTCCGCGCACACTAATTTCCAGCCGCACGCGGATCTCAGTTCGCAGTCTTTTAGGCGACTGAAATCGTGCTCCTGCGAATTCAGGCCACCGGCACTTTAAGAATACTCACCGTCCGCCTATTAAAGCTCTAAATTACTGCGAACGACATCGTGATATATGCGGCGGTCGGTTCTGGCGGCGGGAAAAAACGGGGAGAAAAATTGTTTCGCGACACTCGATAACGTTGTCGCGCTCGGTCCCGTTCCGTCGAATGCCATTTTCCGGCACGCTTCGCCTCTCCCTCCCTGTATTGCGAGACGATAAAACGTCTCATTTGAATAGTATCACGATGGCGGCCGATAGGACGACGACGGCGGCGGCGGCGGCCAGAAATAAATAGCGCGCACCCAGCGTGAAGAATCCACCGAAGAATGTCGCGCGACGGGTTAAGGACATTTCCCGCGCGCTCGAACGCGCCCTGTCCACCCCCACCAAGATGTCCTTTCATCCTTATCTTATCGCGAGATGCTCAGGTAAACGCGAGGCTAGCGTGGGAAAGCGAAAAATGTGCGCGATGAAAATGAAATTGTTTTGCTCACCTTCCTCCGTCAGATGGGCGCCGCCTATTTTTGCGTTTCCGACTGAAAAAAAGAAGGGGGCATGATTTTTAATGTACAGATAGAAGTGCTTAAATAAGAGTTTTCGGCGTGGAACGCTGCCGGCGGAAAGTGTGTCGAGTTCGTTACGTATGGAAATTAGCTAATTATGTTGTCAGAAATATATCGTATGTAACATAATGCTAAGAGACAAGACTTGAAATTTAACGTTTACGATCCTTAATCGTACAGCGTCGTATTTGGAAATTTGCGAAATATAACTACACTATCTTGATTTAAGAATAGGTGACGCCGCAGAACTATCGTTGTGATATGAAACCGGAAATTTAATTGACATATTTGAAAATCTACGAAACATAATTCCAGGTTTACCGTAGTTAACTTAATACCGGAAAAATAATGAGCATATCACACCAAATATATGCATACGTATGTGGAAATGAGCGTCGGTACGGTGTACAAGAAATATATGCGTAAGTGAGAACTCACCGTTGCACATGCCACCCGTGCAATTAGCCACGCTGATGTCCCTACCCTGGCAAGGCCTTCCGCCGTGACTGGGGGCTGGTTCGTCGCAGGATCTTCTCCTGGTGTGCGTGCAATCCGTCCCGCACACCGACCACGCCGACCATCTGGACCATCCGCCGTCGACGACTGGTTCGAAAAAAAGATCGAAGCCCCGTTTCGTAGCGTCGTTAAAGCGATCGCGATCGACGTAAAACGACAATGAAATAAAAAGAACAAAAAAAAAAACCGTTCCCGTCTCGTTCGATGACCGTACTTGTCAATTCGGCCAACGTTTACTGCGCTTAGCCCCTCGACGTTTATTTCCCCTCCTCGTAATTGACTTATATCGCCTCTGAGTACCCTCTCTCACTCTCTCATTCTCCCTCTCTGTCTCTCGTTCTCTTCACAGAGACCCTCTCCGCGAAGACAAAAAGCGCGCGGATGCGTATTTCTAAGCGCTGTCGACGTAAAACCGGGAGCGCGACGTTTCGAATCATTACGCGGCCGTAATCTTAATGCCATTAAAGCTTTTAGTATGCTACCCGCGCGCCGCTCGTTGAATGTCGCTGCCGAGAGAGGACGTGTGACGCTCTAATGGCACGTCAAATCGACACTGTGCAAAAAGAATGAGCCGGTGGATTATGGGCGCGGCGGAAAGTTAGCTTGACGCCCTGGGATGGTCGCGCTGAAAGGACGATGTTTCTTTCGGGAGTCGCGCCGACGTTTCGCGCGCGTCCGCCTGCGACCTGTAAATTTCGACGCGTTTACTGCCGCTCGCGCCTCGACGTTTATTCCGACCGTTCGCGTAATTGACTTATATCGCGCACACGGTGTTGCTCTCTTTCTCTGGCTGCGTCTCTTTCTCTGTGCCCGTGCGGCTCCCTTCTTCTCCACCTCGGGCACCAGAAATATATTGCTGGGCGAAAATAGGCGAGAGAGGGTACTCGGCGCGTATGCGAGACTCTTGCTCTAGTAATTTTATTATAGTTTTACGTCCACAATTAGGATTTCCTGCTCTTACGGCCGAATTTATGCGTCCGCAGGTAGGACTGCGCTTCAACCTTTAACGGCGGACAATTTGATTCTCGCTTTCTCGCGTGTGCGATCGATTCTCATTGGAACGACCAGTATTTGCTCGCCGCTGTTAAACGTTGAACCGTTTTCACGTGGTGCAGAGTGCGACTGTTCGGTCCATTCTACGGGTTAATTTTTGACGCGGCATGAACGATGACTTAGGACTTACCCAAAGTGTTAGTAAATTCCTCTACAAGTGTCCGTCGATTGAAAGCGAGCGTGAGGAAAGACGTACAAAGCATTACGCATAAGGAATATACACATCACATATCATCGAAATTCATTGGAGTGTGGATGCACCAATTCAAGAACATATCTCAAATCATCGATTCTCCGAACAGTGAACACCAAAAAAACCTTCCTGCGCCAGCAGTATCTAATACTCTTCTCAAATTTCTCGCAAACGCCAGCTCGACAAGCATTCGAAGCCACTCCTAAAGCCCTCGAATTTCTCATAACCGCGCCGCGTCCAATAACGTCTGACATCCTCCACGGTACTTTGCGCGCGACCACAGTGCCGCAGGTGTTTCCAAGATGTCGCAAGTCTTTTCGAAAGGTGAATTCGAGTTAACAGAGTCTGCCGGCATGCGAGGACCGCGGCGGGTCTCGAGATCGTCGCTCGCGACGAAGCAGAAGAAGAGGACGAAGAAGACGAAGGCTGAGGCGAATGAGCAGGACGCGGAGAATGAGGAAGGTGGATGGGTGGAGGGTCGTAAATCAAGCGAGAGAGAGGCATCGGTAATATCGGCCCGTCTCGCTGCCGCAAAACCTGCTCGCGCTGGGACGAGACGAGGACGGCGCGACGTTTGAGCATTAAGTATCGCGGGAACGACGTGAAAGAGCTGGAACGAGCAAAAATTTCTGTCCCTGCCGCGAGCGGGCGGGGCGCGGGGCGAAAGTCGGTCGTTAACGCGAGGACGTTTCCGATGGCGAGTTATGACTTTTCTCGGCAGAGGTGTCCCTTGATTGAGTCGCCATGCGCGCGCCATTGATATGCAGATGCGGCCGCCGCGCGAGCGTTTGCGCGCGAATGGATTTCGCGGATAAGATAGCGGACGGGAGGATTTATGGACAGACGTGCCTTTTGTGGATCCGCGGGCTCGCGCGCGGATTTATTAGCCGTGGATTTACGGTCTCGCGGCTTTCCGCGGGCTCGTCTGGTAAGCGGATTCGAGATTCCGCGAAGTGTGGGAATATGTATGGTGGAAGCGGAGCTGCGCGTGGCGGCGGACGTTTCCGAAATTTTACCAACCGACGCGCTCGGAATCTGCGAGGCGTTCAGGAATATCGACCCGCGCGAGTCGGGGATCTTCTGTATTCACGGATGCAAGGTTCAGGGGTTTTAGGTTTAAGGATCTACGGTCCACAAACTTCAACCTCGCGGTGTAGGTAGCTCCCGGGATCTTCGGATTCACGAATAACTTGGCCAATCTCAATATCGAAGTGTCTATGAGATTCAAAGTTTCGCTTGGACTATATTTCAGTACTTCCAAACTCCGCTCTCCGAATCCGATGATACTGTACTATTTGCAAGGATTGTATTTCTATGCCATTTAAATCCCATCAAATTCAAATATCCTATGACACTGTATTATTTGCAAGGACTGTATTTCTACGCGTTCTAATTCTACACCTCAAAGCTCTATCTCCAAAATTTCGTGAAAGCGCAAGAATCAACACTCGCAAGAATTCTTCATCCTCAATTCGATTTCTCGATTTCCAAGCTTCGCTTCGGAAATCTCGACGTCTCTACTGCGACCTCCACACTCCAGTGAACAGAGTCCAGCGGACTCAGTCCGACGCGATCGCAATTGTGCGAGCAGGGGGGTGACGACAACGAGTCCGTAGCAGAACGGAAATTGCGGGCAGAAGAAGAAGAAAAAAAGGAGACTCACCAGGGCAGGCGGTGTTGCAATCCGTCTTTTGCTGGGCAGGTCCCAGACACGGTTGGCCGCCATTCATCGGCGCCGGATTCGTGCACGTCCTCGTCCTCTTCTGACCACCCTTCGCGCACCTTGAATGACATTCCGACCATGCCGACCACGAGGACCATCCTCCGTTCACTGCGGAAGATATCCAGAAAACGTGACGAAGAAGTCGACGACGGGCGGAAAAAAGTTGCCGGCCGGACGCGGCGTTTCGTTAATTGGACGGAGCGCGAAAGAAGTTTAACTGGTTTCGGGCTGATGATTAGCCGCGCCGACGATAGGCATTCATTGAAGATGATTGTACGTTTCCGGGTTGAGACAATTTTCATGGCGCAAATAGAGAGTCGTACGAATTTAAAAAAATTTCATTCTTATCTTGCCTCGCGTTGCATCGATTTCAATTACAGAATGAGTGAAAAAAGTCTATTATCCAGGAAGCTTTTTATGGAAACCTTTTCATATTCAGCGATGTATTGGATGAATTCGTGTATTGAGATTAACGGAATAATTGATTGATCAGAATAATTCTTCGGAAGCTTACCGTAGACGGTCAGGCTGACAGGTTCGCTGAGTCGTTTAGCGGCTATATTTTCCGCTACGCAGGTATAATTCGCCTGATGACTGAGTTTGGCCTGGCCAAGGAGAAGGTGGCCTTCGCTCGACACCAAAAGCGTGTCGGAGTCTGTGTCCACAGGAACATTGTTCCTCAGCCAGTAGACTCTGGGAGGCGGAACTCCCACGGGAGGTAAACACCTCAATTCCGTACTTTGCCCTGCCTCCACCGAAACGGAATACGGCGGCGACTCAAACTGCTTCTTCAAGTCTGAAATTAGCATAAGACTCCCTCTTGAATAACTCGAAAATTAGCCCATTATCTCCGAACTCTAGCATTCGCTGCATCGAGTCCCGAGTCAGCGCAAAATTCTCCACATAATCGCTCCGGATACTCAGTTCTCTAGCTCTCAATTTTAATCATTCGATCTACTTTCACATCTCCCAACTTTGCACTACGAATTTCGAAAAGCAGCTCGACGGTAATAGCATATAATATTCGATCAAGTGCAAACGAAAAATAATCAAATTTGTTATTTGTTCATCTTTTGGAAAGTCATCCTCGAAAATATTTCACAATATGAAAATAACACTCTATATTATACACGTTTAACAATAATCGATTAACAATACCCGGAAAAACATGATTTGGACCGTTTGGACGGAAAAAAGTCTCGATAACGCGCTATTTTCCGGCGTGTCACGGTAGACAAGGCTCCTCGATCGGTCTGTCGTCGAAACTCGAGGTTAATTAATTTACACGGCCCGCCGTTCGACGTTAAAAGCGAACCCGAACGTTCTTGTTCTTTGTGCCCCGTCTTTGTTCTTCCCTCGAGCGAAATCGTGCGCCACGCGTTAGTTGTATAACCGTACAATTGGCCGGGGAGCCGGGTCTCTTTTCTAAATTGATTCTCTTAGAAACTCAGCGCCGTTGTCGCTCATTGTATTGTCTTCTATTAAGAGGGGAATGAAATAATGACCTTTGCCGGGAGAATCAAGATAATTACGACGGACGATGAACGGGGAACGGAAAAAGTTGCTCCCGTCGATGTCGACGAGCGACAGCATCGGTATGATTGTAGTATATATAGCGTGTGCACAGGACGCATCGACCGGTAAATGAACTCTTTTCTTCGTTCAATATACGTGCACGTATATTGAGCGAAGCACAATGCGCCGATTTAGGCAATGAAATTGATCGACGTACTTAGTATCGGCGGTCTAGTTAATTAGTTCTGCGTACCAATTAATATTCGAGCGAGTGGGCACTTGACGTAATAGCGCTTAAGTCTAATTATTTCTCACAAAGTCGCTTGAGGATCGTAGTTCAACCGAACGACGTACTTTGGGCAACTATCAATTTTCCGGCGATCATATTATTTTTCGCGCAAGTATCGAGATTATCGAAAGTCTACCCGAGGCAATGATAGTCAACTCTCGATGCTCTATCAGATAATTCCTCGCAAATTGCAACCGGTTGGAGGTTTCTACGTCGATCACGTAAGTCGATCAATTTTGCCGCTTAATAGCATTCAATGTTCAATATATATAATCATTGCAATTCGAGTCTCAATCGAAGATACTTTTTTTTTATTGCAATAAGCGTTACGCTTGACTTACAAGCGACGTCTATGATAGCAGGCTGGCTCTTGATCTGCCCTGATCCGGACCAAGCGACGCAGTCGCACTTGAATTTGTCCTTGCCGAAGTACTCCTCGATATGATCTCTGGTCACGTTCAGCTCGCAATCGACGATCCTGGTGCCCGTGTGAGGATCGACGAAGTCCTGCTGCTGCGACTCGTCCGCTCTCACGTTGTTGCAGCGGAAATAAATTTGCAGCGCATGGGCGGCTTTGCATCGTAACGTCGCCGGTTTATTCTTCACGACGAAGGAGTCGACGGGCTCGGTGAGGAAAACCGGAAGGTGCCCGCCACCCTCGGATATCAGTTCAGTATCGCTCGCTATTGTCGCTGACGGCACGTCATCCTCTTCCAGAAGGTAGGAATCCTCGTCCTCCGCTGCATCCTCGCCTTCTGTAACCAGAGTCCAAGGATTTTACGATCCGATTGAAAACAGCGAATTATTTGACGTCAGCAATATTCGCTGAGAGACATAAAGTAACATTTACGCGTCGTGCGTGAAGCACTATAGATCGACAGGAAGAAATAATTCGATAGCATAAGAAAATAATTATTCCCCGCTACGAGTATTGAATGGGCCGCGTAATTACCCGCACTGAATACGATCAAATTACTCATTAAGCCGCGCGTCAGACGCCGGCGTCGATTCGAGCGCGCAAAAACCCGTATCACTCCATAAAACACAATAAGTACTTTCCAGGATCAGTCGACTAGCGGACTCCCGTAAAATGTGAGCCTCCACTGGATTCGTTTAACGCTCCTTGCGGTACGCGCAACGATCGGGCCTGTATATTTCACGGGCCGTTCGTAATCCGAATTGCGAGCCGCGTAAAACTGGCCGGACATAAACGCATCGAATGAGCCAGTTCCGCGTGCGGTCGAGTTTGGGCCAGTTTGTTACCGGCCAGTTACATTTTTCTTCCCCCCCTCGCACTCGCCCGGACCGCAGTATTTTTCTTCCCTCTTCCTCCTTTTTGCCTCCGCTGCATGTTTTTCCTCCCCTCGTTTTTTAACCGGGTAACTCCTCCGACCGGAAGCGATGCGGGGTCGGCGGGCGGCGGTTATCGCGATGAAAAGTGTGGCCCGCGGCCAAATGTCGCACGGGGATAAAGGTCCGACCACCGTTCCGCGCCCGCCGGAAAATATAATACATCGGCCGGCACCGGCGCGGCGGCGTAAATCCGAAAATTCATTACTGCAGCGCGCGGCCTGCCCTGGCCGCGCGATTGTCCGCGGCCGAACGTCGCTCCGCGCGGCGAAAGAGACTCAATGACGAGGCGCGAGTGCGAAAGAGGAGTGCAGTACGGGCCCCGTTTAATGGCCCCCGGGATTTACAGGAGTCCCGGCCATTGTTGACACGCGCGCGCCAGCGAAATGGCGGCAGAATTTTCCGCTCGGCGAAAAGCGATCCGGGCGGATCCAGTTATTAATTCAGGGGCATTAATGACCGTCGGTGTGGGGGCGGGCGCGTCGATGCTACTCGCCGAATTACGCCACTGTCCGTCGCGCGTATTTAGCGCCCGGATGACGGCCTTTTTCCCACCCCCCACCCTCACTACCCTCCTCCTCTCCGCCATCCGCGTAGCCGGGATTTGCCGCCGCGCGGTAATGAGCGAAAACGTTGATTGTCACGCGCTAATTGCGCCATTCGAACGGAGAGCTGCAGGGCCGCGGAGAGGGCGCTTCTTGTTCGGTAATTGATAGCTTTGTCGCGCGGACTTCCGGCCGGGCCGGCCGGTTTTGCGGGGAATCTCTGTTCGGCAGGCCGATTTAAACGAGTTATTGCCGGCGCCGGGGCGAAATTTCGAACGGTTTGCTTGAAAGGGCCTGCGCACGGTCTTTTGAATGGCTGCGCGAGTCGAGTCGAGTCTGATGAAGCAGGTAATCGCGGTCGCGAGAATTGAACGGTTTCGGAGAATAAGTTCCGTTCAGAGTCGTCCGAGAAAATGAGTCGCGCGAGCAAGAAGTGTCGTGCCTTGAATGGTGAGTAATAATTTCCGGATGAATGTGAGGTTGAATGAAAGAATTCCGTCGACGCGCGTCCCGTGCGGATTAAAATTCCGGATCGGGGCGAGTGCGTTTTGCGATCGGCGTACGCGCCGAGCCGATTGTGCGTCCTGCTGTTTTTTTTTTCTTTTTTTTTTGCGGCCACCGAGGATCGGACGGAAATGTTTCAGACGCGAGACGCGGAACGGGGTACGAAGAATTTCCGAGCGGGAAAAGGAAAAACAACGGCTGTCCTATCGGTTAAGCAATTTCGCGGAGAGTTACGGGGCTCGCGAGCTAATGTCCCGTGACGCGTTTTTAATCGGGCGCCGTTTCTATACGCCGCAGTACGGCGAGTGTATCGCATGGCGCATCGATAAAAATTAAAGTGGTCGCGCGAAAGAGCAGAGATTTACGTTCGGCAAACGTGGCACACGCTGTCTCTCTCTCTCTCTCTCTCTCTCTCTCTCATTCTCTCCCTCTCTTTCCTTTTCTCTCTATATCGTTCCAGCCGCGTTTATTTAAAGCAGAATTTTTCCGCCGATATTTTTTCTGCGGATCCTCTCGCCCGAGCCGGTGCTCGGAATTTTCTGCCCAGGGTGTTTTTCGCGAAACGATCATTGCTCGCGGTCGCCAGACCATCGAAGACCAATTGCTTCCGCACGGAAAATCCGGGAAAAAGATTGCCTCCGCTGGAATACGGACTTTATGAAAAACGGCGTGTTTGTCTGTGCACGTTTCTTTGAATCTCGTACGTCGCGCGCTGTACATCGTGTTTGCTTGTGACCTGCGCACAGTGATTAATACGACGATGCACGGTACTTTATTGGTACAAATAGTAGATAATGAAATTGTAACGGGCGACATTTCACTGGCGACGGCCACTTCTGCGAGGCCCCTAAAACTTCATCCGCATCGCGTGAGGCAATTCGAAGCACTACACTGAAATAATACCCACGCCTCGCAAAGTGCGCCTCTGTCTCTTAACTCTTCGCGGTCATTTCCACGGCGTTCAGGCTTCGTCCAAGACGAAGCACGGGAAGAAGGCGACACTTACGATTCCGCTCGCGACGCGTTCCGAATGCAAGCTCGTACGTCTTGTCCGTCCTGACGAGTCACGAATGCATGCCGAATGAATACGCACGCGCACAACACACGTCGGACAGCGTTAAATCTATCAGGATTTACGATGAGGAATGAAATAATATCGGGAACCGTTGCAGCATTCGATGCGGTTATGAATAATTGTTACATATCGTCAGAGCAAAACAACGTAGAAGCTGCTGTAACTTCGTACAATCTTTGGCCGAGGACGCACGACAAAAGTACGGTAATCGAGTCGTTGTTATAACGTAACGCAGCGTTTTTTCGTACTAAGCGTGCAGTGATAGAAAAGGACGAGTGATAGTTCCGCTGGGGACAGAACGAAGCGGAAAAAAATTGCGCCTCCGCGGAATCGCCGGAAACTAAATTGAGTTTATCCGGAAACAAGCGCCGGTGTACAGAGGCAGAGGAGATGGATCGAGAAAGTGAGATTTACTTTCGATGCAAGCGCGATCCATTTAGTGCGAAGGACACAGATGAAGATTGGACAACGTTCCAATGGGGAGGCAGCTAAATTCGAGAACGTGACAGGCCGAACGGTGGGAGGGCAAAAGAGGATTTCATCGGTTTCCAATAATTCGGTCCGATGGGATGTCGGATAGGGTCCAGGGATTCCGTTTGCTTCGTACTGCCCGTGAATCAGTCCCAACTGGGCAGATTCTTGTTTGCCACTAGAGAGAAAGAGACAGAGTTACGTATTTTTTAAACAAATGCAGCAACAGAACATTGATCCATTAAATTTCTCGAATTTTTCGCATCATAAAACGTTGATTTAAAATCACCTAATTACCATTCGGTATAAAAGTCTCATAAATACTAATTGGTCTTCGTCCCAATATAAATAAATTTAACCAAAAATTGAACAGTACTTCGAAGTAAGGTGCTGTTTGCTTCCAAATTTTGATTTCTCGTCCCTCGCGATGTTTCTTAACTAACCGACTCAATTGCTGGCTATATAAATTTTCGAATAAATTCCACGTCACAACGGTCGAGCCAGAAATGAGAAGGGACCGTTAAGCGACGCTTGAGAACGGAGTGCAATAACGCGAAACGCCTCGAACCGAAGTGTTCCGAGTCAACGAAGCAAAGCGATCTCATCTCGCCGAATGATCCGGCGAGGAGGGACCAATAACGATTCCGGAGCGATTTCTCTTAAGGTCGCGGCGATCTCCATCTTCGCTGGAGCGAATCATCCCCCTCGACGCTCCCGCTTGCTCTCGTCGATAAAGAAATCGACTGGTCGTGGCTCTCGTTAGTCGGGATGACGGTACAACAAAGTCCGCTGAGGTCCGCGTAGAGAGCGGGTCAAGGAACTGAACTTCCTCGTTGTTTGAAGCTGAGCTCCTTTGTATCGACTCCGTTTTCCTCTGATGGAGTGAATGTCTCAGCACGTACAGTTTAGGATTCTGGGATTTTTTTTCCACCACGTCTCATTGCTTCGTAGTCGTACAGTACGTAAAGTCTCGTAAGTGAACGTGATCAAATTCTAAAATTGTTAAATTTCTCGCTGTTCCTCAACATCTAATCATCGTTACTCTCTAATCGTTAAATCTTCATACACGCCACCCTCAATGAATGTTTCAGCACGTACAGTTTGGGATTATGGGATTTTTTTTCCACCACGTCTCATTGCTTCGTAGTCGTACAGTACGTAAAGTCTCGTAAGTGAACCGTGATCAAATTCTAAAATCGTTAAATTTCTCGCTGTTCCTCAACATCTAATCATCGTGACTCTCTAATCGTCAAATCTTCATACACGCCACCCTCAATGAATGTTTCAGCACGTACAGTTTGGGATTCTGGGATTTTTTTTCCACCACGTCTCATTGCTTCGTAGTCGTACAGTACGTGAAATCTCGTAAGTGAACCGTGATCAAATTCTAAAATCGTTAAAATTCTCGCTGTTCCTCAACATCTAATCATCGTGA
The DNA here is from genome assembly GCA_963942575.1 of Priocnemis perturbator. NCBI lineage: Eukaryota > Metazoa > Arthropoda > Insecta > Hymenoptera > Pompilidae > Priocnemis > Priocnemis perturbator. The sequence goes on along the minus strand of OZ012655.1, from coordinate 10,829,566 downwards.
CTCTCTAATCGTTAAATCTTCATACACGCCATCCTCAATGAATGTTTCAGCACGTACAGTTTGGGATTTGTTTTTCCACCACGTCTCATTGCTTCGTAGTCGTACAGTACGTGAAATCTCGTAAGTGAACCGTGATCAAATTCTAAAATTGTCAAACTTCTCGCTGTTCCTCAACGTCTAATCATCGTCACTCTCTAATCGTTAAATCTTCATACAACATATCCTGAAAATCCCTCAAAAATCCACCGAGAATGAACCAGACATTAAAGTGTCGAATACACACCGACTTCGCCATGACTTTTTCAGCAGTCGCTCTCAAAGCGAAGTTCTGAAAAGTTAAGTGGAAGGCAGAGGGCAACGTGGGCCGAGCCTGCGGGTCGAGGCACTCGAGTCCGTCGTTATTTGGGCCCGAAGGTCGTGATCCGTGAATGGCCCGTCGCAACAATGGCACCCGACCTGACACGGCGCCGTGCCATTGTGTCGGCAGAAGTAGTGCAGGACACCCTCGACACCGGAAGTCGAGCATCTCCACTTCTGAGAGAAAGAGCCGGCGGCGCGCAGGGTGGCGGCTAGGTAATCTCGTGCGACTTTCGACGGCTCTCGAGAGCCATTCAAAATATTTTCGATACACCTGGCCGACTCATGACTTCGAACTCGATCCCTGCTACGGCGTGGCAAACTTTCTATCGGCACTCGCGGACGAGACGTTCGGAATTTTGGGGCTGTATTATTCGGAGAGCGTGGGAGAGAAGGTGTTCGGCTCGGACTTGGTGTGGCAAGGGTTAAATTCGAGCATTCCCACGGTACGGAGTTCGGGTTTTATTAGAATAGCATTTGGGAACAGACGTGAAATTAGACTGTGCACTTGAAACGTGGCAGGTATTCCTGAACAATTCCGCGATGTAAATTTTTAAAATAGACAAAGACATGAATCGGAAAATTTATTTGTACAATAACTCGTTCGATTACGCAATAAGTAGCAGAGATCAAAGATTAGTCTAAAACATTCCCCCGACACATAACTTTATCCCATCAAAATTGAAAAATCCCGAGAACAGATAAATATGGAATTACGCAGCTTAAAACGCGTCAGCGCTCATAAAGCTCGAGCCGAGAGAATGCGACCGGAGTCACCGTACAACAATCGCTAATTCCGTAAGTGCAAAGATATCCGACGCCACCCGAGACATCCGTTGCGCAATAATTCATTCAATTGCACAGTAAGTAGCGACACAGCCGTCGGCATCAATCAATCCTCGCCTTAATGCGTCTCTTTCTTGCTTCCGCGTACATCGGTCCCGACTAACAAAGATTTAGCGTCTCTCCTCTCGTCCCACTGCTTCCCATCTCGACTCCTTCGTTCTCTGTGCCGCGAGTCGAGCAAGGAGCTCTAGCCTCGCGCCGTTGCCGCAGGTACCTTTGTTAATTAAGAGGCGTCATGTGTGGTCTCTCACCGTAGGGTACACGCTGAAACTGTACACTGCTCCTGTCTCTCCCTCGCGTAATACGTGGTCAGCCCACATAGGGGCCACGTGGGGTTTGAGGGGTGCTCGTGCAGGCCCGTGCCTGTATTCGCCAGTGCGAAATATATTGCGAATTGTCTGCGACCGTGCGTGGGCGTGCGCGAATGTGCGCGGAGGATGAGACGGGATTGGTTACATTTGACGTGCGACTCAGTGAACGTTCACGCTCGACGTACGGCTGTGAGTTGGTATGTGAGTGTGTATAGGATCCTGTAATGGGAGACACGGAATAAATATGTCGATTTTGATTGGACATTTTTGAAGAAAATTGTGTACTAGATTTGTCTGTATTATGGTGTACTCTATACAACTTATATTTCGGGAGTCTGATTGCAGGGTTTCTAGTATTATAGTCCGGGCAACATCGGACATCTATAGACATGGTCATGAATGCGATTATTCATGAAGCTTAGAAATCGATACCGCATCGTCTGTATCAAAAATTCAGGAGCACTCTCGCTTGCATCAATAATTAACAACGTCCGAATTTACCGAAGTCAAGTGGAACATAATTGGAAACCGCATTATTGAGTTATAAATAGGGCACCTATTTATATCTACGTTCATCTACGTGCACTGAAGTTCACATACTCCTGCAATGGGCATCCATAACACATATCCGTCCCGAATCCAAGCAAGCGCCACCACTCCACGAGAATCCGTCGAAATCAGCTTTAGAAACATCGCAACGAGTTACATTATCGCGGAGGCAAATGGGCCAGAAACTGATTGGAAACCGCGTTATTTACTTGACGCAGTTGTCGAGCCACGGTGCAACCTATGTATACCTATGTGCATCTATATGCACTCGCGTTTACATTCTCTTGTGGTGGGTATCCGCAACGCGTATCTAGCGGAGACACGACTAACTAGCTGGCCACGATGGCTAACGAGGGGGGCTCATAGCTATCCGACCAGGTGATTCGCCGTCCGACTGGCGCAGCATGGCGTTTCGTGGGGAGGGCCTATCGGCCATCCCGATCGCGGCGAATTATCGGAAACCGATGAAAATTCGCCGGAAGTCCGCGACACGTGTCCGACCCGTCGAGATTGATTCGTCTTCGGCGCGGCCGCCAGTGGAACGGCGCCAGAGGAAATTGAACGGGCTCGACGGAGGGCTGGTTTTCATGCCACGAGACACATTTTTTATACACACCTAACGACGCGACATTAGATTGAACGGAGAGATCGATCGGATGTTCGGCGGAAAAAATGGGATTCGATTATGAGAAGCATATATACTCTCGAGTTCGATGATGTGATTTAGGGAATATTAACGGATTAACGCTGGAAGTACCGAGCAGTCAAAATGACTGGTGCGACATTTTGATGTAAGGAAGGCTCGGATTAACACTAGAAGTACCGAGCAGTCAAAATGACTGCTGCGAAATTTTGATGTAAGGAAGGCCCGGATTAACACTAGAAGTACCGAGCAGTCAAAATGACTGGTGCGAAATTTTGATGTAAGGAAGGCTCGGATTAACACTAGAAGTACCGAGCAGTCAAAATGACTGGTGCGACATTTTGATGTAAGGAAGGCTCGAATTAACACTAGAAGTACCGAGCAGTCAAAATGACTGGTGCAACATTTTGATGTAAGGAAGGCTCGGATTAACACTAGAAGTACCGAGCAGTCAAAATGACTGGAGCGACATTTTGATGTAAGGAAGGCTAATGTTCGAAAGATTTTATTTCTGACACGTTTGAAGTTGGAGAAGTTCTTCGTCTCGATTTCTTGGTAAGAGGTCGCGTTTGGTGGGGAAAAATTCGAGTGAACTGCTTGATTCTCGTGTGTGAGAACGAGGAAAGACGCCGCTGTCACTCGTACTTATTGAGACGGCTAGAAAGTGGCGCGATGGAAATTGCGATAAGAGAAACCGCGTGTTCGACGCGGGGGAAAGCCGGGTGGTTGGCGGCTCGAGACGAAACGCCGATAATGTTTGTCCGAAAGACGGCGAAAATAATTAGACCCGATTAGCCGCCGACTTCGTTCGCCGTGAAATTCGTAGCTCGCGTACTCGCGGGGCCAATTTTCGTCCCGATAATGATAGGAGATTTATCTGCGCCATTCAAATTGCCGCGCTTGTAACACCGGAAGAGACGTAATGACACGGTCCGATATAATAATCAGCGGCATCGTTCGGTGAAAGTCTATGATTATTTGGCGTCGCTAAAGCGACATTTAATTAAACGCGCGAGCCACTCCAAGCCTTCTCCTTGGGAACGCGATAAATAAGTGTCGACGTTGTATCGATTTTTGCGGGAACGACGTTTAAAGCTGGGAAAAATTGGAAGTTATCACATTTGAAACGAGGCGAGCGAATTACGATAGAGTTCGCAGAGCGACATTTCGTGTGATATTTATTCAAATAATAAATGCTGCTACATATTGGTAACTGATGAATGCGCCGGAAAAAAGGCAGGATGTATTTTGCATATAAGGGGCACGTATTTATAGGTACATCGAATATGAATCTGCGTCGAACGATCAAGCTGCGTCTCAGACAAAGGGCGAACGATTGCGAGAGTCACGAAATTAAATTTGCTCGCGTTACATGTTACTTGCCTCTTTATAACCGACTCATGGTCGACGACTGATAAAGGTGAAAATCGTATCCGTAATAATTTGCCGATGCCGAGCGAACGATATTGGATAACAATAAAAGGGAATCGAGTCGGGGCGTGTTGCAGTCGACAGGGGAGGCGCGCGAAACTCGTTCGAGGATGAGTCTGATTATTTCTCACAATGGATCGATGATAGATGGACGCGTTCGATGGACGGACGCTCTTTTGTTCGAGGCCGAAGTGTGCCGCGCAAAAAGGAAGTTCGCCGACGCGGTGGGAGACGCGGAATTGTATGGCGAAAGTTGCGCGAGGCAATATGGAACTGTCTATCGATGTTTACTGACACCGCGGCTGGCAGAACAAAAATCTGCCCGTGACCCGAAGCATGCGACTGAACGGCCACGTAAATACTGAGCAAATTCATAAAAAAGTAATTTAAACAGTTTTTTTAAAATCGAGGATGATTTATTTTTTATTATTTTTTAGAAGGTAATTGTAACTGTACCGTGATAATGTCGTCTAGCTCGTCGAGGTGTAGGTATGTGAGTAATATTTAGTATCAATTTGAACGAACGCGTTAATATGAACAAGCGAACTATCGTGGCGTTGATAAATTGGTAAACACGGAAAACCGAGCAAGGGAATTTAATATCGGGTACACAGGATGCAAATATCGCATGTTAAAATACTCCGCGGCATCAACAGTGATCCCGGGCTTGCGCAAGTGTAGCACGATGCTCCTCTGGCACGGCGACCCCTCGTTTGATTTACGATAATTAAAGCTGACCTGACCTTTCGTCGCGGTGGAAGGGAGAAGAATGGCTCCTTCGTCTGGAACCAGAGCCGGCGGGAGGTTTTGCGGGGGATTAAAGAGAAACGACGCATCTTTCATAATCATGTACATCCTCTTTACTTAATATTCTTCAAATTCACACACCAACACGCGTATCTCAACCACCTTCACGTACGACCACTTCCCACTACCTTGAATCGGTGTTTAGTTACATATATACTGCATACTTCAAAAGTAATGACACAGCCTCCGACAATATTGAAGACAAACACAAAAATGAATTTTAGACCAACGTCATGTTTCGATAACGCGACGATCAACAATTTTCATCTACACTCACCGAAAATAATTTGTTGTAACTAGCTACGGTGGCAATTTTTTCAACCGCACAACACGAGTTTCCAGCGTACAAATAGCCGAAGGGGTTGAATGTCTAAGACGTCGACTGCGTCGCGTGTAATCTTCGAGCGCGTTAAATTCAAGGCTGCTGACTCTTCATCGATGGAATCCACCGCTCGGCCGTGAGAACCTGTTACTCATCCTCGTGGCCGGCACCGTTTACTCGATAAGTATCATAAGTAAATCGCGATTACCATCCGCGATACGACCTTCGATCACGTAGACACACCGGTATCCAGCGGTGGGGAGAGAAAAGCGGAGAAAACAAGGGAAGAGAGCGGAGAACGGGAGAAGTGATCTCTGGCAAAATCGCCTTCGGCAAAAATGCAAAAGCATCATCGTCGGTAGGCGCACTCGCTCCGTCGAGCAATTACCCCGTTGGCTCAGCCAGACAACGGGATCCGTCTCGATGAGAAGGTGGGGAACGAGCGAGACGGAGCATGAAGGAGGGAGGGAGGACGAGCGGGCAAAAAGTCGGAAGCGGGTAGCGAGAGTAAGTGCGGCTCTGTGCGAGCGAAAGAGGGCGGAAAATTGTGCGCGAAAGGTGGACGAGGGGATGGGGTCTTTGAATTTCTCCGCGGTTACATTCGGAGATAGTCGACCGAACTTACGGACCGTTTTACAAGAAAATCCGTGAGTTTGTACTGTGTTTAATTTGAATATTCTAAAATCATTGGTTTACATAAGCGCACGACGAAGTCTGTGCGTCGATATTTTATCATTGAAAGTTTTCGACGTCTAATATGCATGCTTGAATCATTGACAAATTTAGCGTTCTGCATGTTCTACGTCACTTTAATAATATCTTGTAATCATTCACGTTTCGACGAGATTCGTCGAACGACAAATGTCTCTGTTCATTAGTTCCCGAACTGTCAATCGATTCGCGTTCTGAACTCATCGAAACATTCGCCGAAGCTCGCAGCGTGCCACGAAAACGCAGGTTCCGCGCCGTCTACGCACCAACCTTCCCCTGTCCTCCCACCCTCCCTTTAATTATTAACGCGGCTAATATTTTTCTCGCTCGCCGCGGAACGGCGGCGAGTCAAGACGGCGAAATTATGACGCGATATCACGCCGCGATAAATCGTCGGCGTAATTATTCACCGGCTCGCGGCACACACGCTCGAGGCGCACATGTGCGCGCTTGCGGCCGCGTGTACGTGCACGCGCTGGTCGTACAGAGTCGTTTGAGCGTACGTGCTCAAGCAGAAAGGGGCACGAATGACGTCGGCCGCATGGCGCCGTTTCCATTCGTCGATCGAGAGAAGGAACGATTTGTCACTGGCAAGCTGAAGAGAGAGAGAAAGAGAGTGAAGCTGATGACGATAATTAGTTTGCCACGAGGCCGGTGAAAAGTCGTGCGTGTCTCTTGCCTCTTAGGCGCAGGTGCATTTTTCATTCGCCGAATTTGCTCGAATTTTAGGACGATTTTCGAGACCGAATATTGCGGGACACGTGTCTCGTGCGTTTTTGTTCCAAGTTTGAAAGCGGAGTATTATCGTCTCGCGGGCAGAATTGTTTTATGTAGATTGTAATATAATTGATGACTATTCGAACCAGCGCCGGTGTACAGAAATGGAATGACAGAAAGTGCTTGAAATATTATAAATTCAATCATCGCTAATACGATTTCAGGACGGCATAATTTGAACAAAATTCACGCACGACGTCTGTCCTTCGTACGTTCGATGAAATCAATTTTTCACGCACTCTCGTAATTCCTCTTTCATTCTCTCGTCACAAAGAAGTCCATGAACTCCGATCATTCCTCCGTTTCTTCATCCCAGAATTCTTCCAGCAATCTGTCTCCGGCGGTCGCGAGCGAGACTTTCGAAAGGACGTTCCCCGAATTTTCCCACACGCGCTTCTGTCGGAATCGTTACTCAACGCGCAACAAAACGCGACACTTTCCCAGCCGACGCGGAGCGTAGTCGCGTGAAATCCGGGCGGATAATTAGTCAGGCCGACGAGTATGAGAAAATCGAAGGGGTTCCACTTCCACGTAGTCCAGGAGGCCTCTCAAAACTGAGTCCGGGGGAGCATAATCCATCATCGAAAACGGCTGGCGCAACCGGTCGACTAATCAACGACCGACTCTCTGTATAATTAGCCCTCGTGCATTTTCTCTCTCTCTCTCTCTCTCTCTCTCTCCCGCCTTCGCTGCCTCGTGTGCGGAGAGACACTCATTGGTACGCCGTCTAATTTTGATGGCGTGCCCACCTCGAGCAGTGCCGCACGTATATAGTTATCGAATGACACGTTGCGAGAGCTCGCGGGAAATATAAACTTTACGTAATACGAGTCGTAATACATTTCGCAACGTACTCGTCGCGTTATGCGCCGAGTTTATAATGGCTCGGAATTAGACGGAGCCGAGGGAATGAATGGAAATCGTGGCCGACCGTTCGGTTTCAGTTGTGCCAGCCCAGCCGTCGAGGACTCCAGCGTAGCTAATGTACGCCGCGTCGTTCCATGACGACGATCGTAAAAAGTGCGCGCGCTGTGTTTAGTTTCCCCCGCCACTCGTTCGGTCGGCCGCGATCGTTAGGGAAACTCACGAGCGGAGTCATCGTGCGCCACGGTCAATGTTTGACATGCTGATCCGGTATCCTCATCTTCCAACGGCCGAGAGCGGAGTAAAACGGTCGGACGACTCGCAGCCTGACGTTTCGTTTCGAGTTTCCCTTTAACGGGCGCGTTGAATATGTAGATGCGTCGCGTGGGAAATTATAGAGATTTATGCCGGACAAACTGTTCTCCTGTATTTCGATGGAGCAGAATGTTGCGTGTTTGGTTCCGACGCTCTTTGCCATGCCAGATCGACGGGCCTAGCAAAAGTCTAAGTCCTGAATTTCGTAGAACCGGCGCAGGGGCGAGTCTGAATTTCGCGGAGTAGAATTTCACTTTTTCACTTTGTAATATGGTGGTACCGTTAGTGAGCGCGATCCAATCTGTAACCCCAGCGAAAGCTCGCGCTCGTTAAGTTTGCCATTTAACTCGTGCCAAGCCCATAATGAGCCCTCAACGACGCTCGCCCCGATCTCGGTAGATTCGAGGAGGAGGCAGTGCTCGAGGTACTTGTGCCGAACGAAGTAGCCGAGTACCACTTCGTGCGAAGTCTCTCGAAGTGCTGGGAACGTTCGTGCCATCGCGATTAACATAAATCGATCATTAAAATTTTAGAGTCCTTTGCTGCGCATCGTCAGTCATCTATTGTCGGCTGTGTTCTTAGTGTCCATACACAGTGCTTCGTTTTAAACTTTTTTTGTACTTATATGGTTGCTTCGTACTAAATTATTAGAGCATCATCTGATGTATTAACCATTAGCTTCGTCAAATATGCGGCGAACGAAATAATTTCATTAGTGCAGTAATGATATATACTCAATATTAATTTTACAATTAGAAAAATTCCATGTCAAACATAATATAAGTATAATTACAGGAGTTGTATTTGTTTCGAATACTACAGAAAGTACAAATTTTTACTCACCTTCGCCGGACGTGAACGGTTGAACGACGCCAGGCAGAAGAACGCAGAACAGCAGGAACAGCGAGCACGATTTCGGCCTCATTGCGGGTGCTTATCACCTCCTGGTCATTCGTTCATGTTATCCCGTTCGCGAGATATTGAGAGAAAGAAAGAGAGGGAGGGAGAGAGAGAGAAAAAGGAAAAGGGAAGACGTAGAATAACGCAGCGCGTACTCGTTGAGTAATCGGTATTATCCGCACTGACAAACTGACGCACTCAGCACTGCACTTGCGACGGGATGTTCACGCTCGCACCTGGAACAAAAGGCGAGGAAAGGGCTTTATTAATGGAGAATGGCCGCGTGATGAAACGCTACGGTCTACGCGAGCGGACGTTGAGATATTCAAACGAATATCGGCAACGTTAAAACGCGCACGCACGCAGGAACTCATAAAGGACCTCGACTATAAACCGAGCGCGCAGCAGAAATCGGAAAACGTGCGACTGAGAGAGTCGAAACAAGTTTCGAACTCTGGATTGGGAACGCGAAAATGTTTCCAGAACGAAACGAAACGCGCCGGGCCACTGAGAGTGGACACGTCAGCGTAAAGGATCTGGCACACTTATACGACACGACAAAAAACAGATTGGATTGAATGTATGTAAATAAATGAAGCTGCGCACACTCGGTTGGCACGACACGACATTCATTTAGAATTATTCAATTGTTATCGTTTTTAACGAATTATTCAATTGTTATCGGGTTAAAACATATCAAACAACAACGAATCATCAGCGAATTTTCGGGATTCAGAATTGGCACGGACGATTGAACCGACGTATTGATGCTCGCGGATCGGTATTAGGAAAAGAAGAGTTCGTTTTCCAGCGCCGAGTGGAAGGCAGAGGCGACCCTCTGCCGGCGAAATGGAAATTCGCCCTCGCACGCGATGGAGCAAAGGAAACGATGGGAAAGAGCGGTGAGAAGCGGCGAAATAAGGGGGATGCGGAATCGTTCGGCGGGTTTTAACCGTTCGCCGCGTTGTTTCCACCGGAAAACGTAAAAGACGGTTAGGAGGGCCTTCGAGAGTGCCACTTACGACGTGGCTGGCAACCCTTGCCGTCTCTAAATATTCCAGCGCTTTCCAGCACGCGAAATTTCCGCGCCGCCTTCATTTCCAGTCGGGACGGAACGGGCGAATGCGAGTGTCGGCCGAGCGAGAGAGCGAGGCAGAGTGGTTCAGCAGTTAGAGCCCTTAGAGCCCTGGTTAAGCTCGTCTCATTCCGACGCTTATTCTGGTCGATAACTGTCGGAGTCAATAATTAAGCGCGATTCATCTGCCGGATATACGACTCAACGTCGTGGCAGATAGGTTGTCGAATTCAAAATTTATGAGGCTGGTGTGCATAATTTAACGGCCGCGGGTTCAATTTTATTAAAGGATCTCAAAGAAGGTGGATGTTATATATTCGATATGTATATTGCTTTTTTTTCGCAACTCAAATGGGGTCAATGAAAGAATAGTCTCTTTCATATGATTAACCCATTCGAGAATTATACGCAAACGTGCGTGCAAAAAAGTTAAGCTCATCTCATTCCGAAGCTTATTCTAGGTAATGACTGTCGGAGTCAATAATTAAGCACGATTCATCTGCCGGATATACGACTCAACGTCGTGGCAGATAGGTTGTCGAATTCAAAATTTATGAGGCTGGTGTGCATAATTTAACGGGCGCGGGTTCAATTTTATTAAAGGATCTCAAAAAAGGTGGATGTTATATATTCGATATGTATATTGCTTTTTTTTCGCAACTCAAATGGGGTCAATGAAAGAATAGTCTCTTTCATATGATTAACCCATTCGAGAATTATACGCAAACGTGCGTGCAAAAAAGTTAAGCTCATCTCATTCCGAAGCTTATTCTAGGTGATGACTGTCGGAGTCAATAATTAAGCGCGATTCATTTGCCGGATATACGGCTCAACGTCGTAGCAGATAGGTTATCGAATTCAAAATTCATGAGGCTGGTGTGCGTAATTTAACTGGCGCAGGTTCGATTTTATTAAAGGATCTCAAAAAAGGTGGATGTTATATATTCGATATGTATATTGCTTTTGTTTTCGCGACTCAAATCGGGTCAATGAAAGAATAGTCTCTTTCATATGATTAACCCATTCGAGAATTATACGCAAACGTGCGTGCAAAAAAGTTAAGCTCATCTCATTCTGAAGCTTATTCTAGGTGATGACTGTCAGAGACAATAATTAAACGCGATTCATCTGCTGGATATACGACTCAACCTCGTTACGGGTAGGTGTGCTGTATTTAAAATTCATGAAATTCAATAGAAAAATTTCTACTAAACCGCATCTGACTTCATTGAAATGTACAGTTCACTCTATGGCAGCGATTAGACGTGAATTTGAGTGGAATCGTCAGAAGACTTTTTCCAGCATCCTCAAATCGATGTTCTCGAATCAGTAGAACTTTTCGACTCCACGCGCTCTGCGATCCGCCCTTACTCAAGTTGCACAAGCCGATTACGATAGCAGCGATCACTTTTCGAAACGTCCATGGGAAAGTATTCCAGCGCAGTTTACACCGCTAAAAAGTATCCACTCGATCGCGAACAAAAGAACGAGTTGATTAATGCGTGTAATATCGGGCTCATTGTTTGCTAAACAGCGCGCGATTATGAGCTCATCGGGCGATTTCGCATATGAAAGTCGATACGCGCGCGCGACCGGCTTGTTAGCGCGAACTTGTTATACAATCCGATCGAGTCGGTGAACTGAGACACGACGAAGGGATCATTTATCAATGTCCGCGCTCAAGGTCCGCGCGATAGACGTTCGATTACATCGGTAAAGTGCCGCGGCGAAATAGATTCGAGTCTATTTCGAGGAAGGGAGAGAAAAGAAAACAAGAAACCGAGCGCTGCGAGTTGAGAGTTCATCGGCGCTGAACATTTTCAGAGCAATCAATACCTGTCGCGCGGGTAATTTAAGAAATATGATGATCGAAACAGTCAACGATCGAGCACTACGCGTCTCTCTGTTCCGCGAGCGTTACGAAACGTGCGTGCTGAAAGTTTGTCTACCTTTCCTTCGGACTTCACAGTACACGTTTTAATTAATGCACTCGCATGTGCGGATTCTAATTAATAGTCGCACGCGCGGGCAATAATTGTTCCCCGTCGGATCGGCTCGTCGTATGAATGCGTTTGACCGACTCTGAGATTGCATGAAACTTTACGAGCATCCCGCGACGACGCTCTGCCAGAAAATAATTGCCGATCGTGGGAGTATAATTACCGTCGCGAAATTTATGCGAGCTCGCTTCGTTTTACAGTCCTTTCCAGCGGGCGGTTTCAAAGGTCGCCAGTGTCGCTTTATCGGAGCTATGCGATCTAACGTTCCTGCCTCTTTTTCCGTCCGACCGCAGCACGGAAAATGCATACATATGCCCGTATCCACGCACTTCGACGTTTTTCAGCTTTCTCTTTCATTATGCGATCGCCTCCACTTCCTCGTCGATTCCGAGAATTCTCAATCGGCGCGAGTCAGATTCACGATTCCATATCGACGCAAGTCAGATTCACGATTCCATATCGACGGAACAGACGTTAAAAGACAGAGAAACGATCGAGTACGATTCGTATCTTACACGCAGTTTGAAATGTACAGCATAATTTATTCAACAACGCTGTCACAACTAACAGACATATAATTCTGTGTTGATAAAACAGACGTCACAGAATACAGCATCGAAATGGGTGAGAACGTGCGAACGAGCTGAGCAGGCCAGGAAAAAGAAGAGTGGTGGGGGGTAAAAAAAGGAAGGAGCCCACGAAGATTCATGACGCGGAATAATCCAGCGAAGGCCTACATATTTGCGCGTATCAGATCAGGCTCTCTAATCCTGCAGGACGAGGACTCAATTTATAAACGTGGCGCGGCATTGGCCACTCAAAGGCTTAAAACACTCGAACGACGAGCGACTGCCTGGCTCGGGACGGACACATGGCATTTCACACTGCAGTTGGCACGAATGGTAACGCCCCTGGTTTGTTGCATTGCGCCCGAAGAGGGCCGAGGAGACGGGGTACGAGAGGATCGAAGGATCGCTCGAGCGGATCGGAAAAGCCGACTGTCGGGATTCTTCTCTCCTTTCAGGACGCTTCTTCGGGGACGCCACTCGACATGGGGTCCGCAGGAACCGTCGAGTGGGTGGTTGAGTGCGGATTGTCGAGAGGGCAGGATCTCGAGGAAGATCGATATTGTATTGCCCTCAAATCGCTGTCTAACCGCTCGCAGCATGGCGCGCAATAGGTGTCTACTCGCGTTAGCAGACATTTTTGTGCCGTCCACTTTAAGGATGAATCGGACGCACAGGATAAAATCGAAGAAATTCTTGAAATTTGTAGGATGATGGAATTTCATCTAATAAAGAAATACACCGAATAATTGAATCATTTTACACGCTCTTTTAAAAAATCGCAACTCTTCACAGATCGCCTGTCAGATTCCATCTCAAAGACACACTGCAACGCAACCACGAATATCAACCTACCCACAAAAGTTTGACACGTCAAATATTCCCAACTACTCACCCCTTCCCTCGCATCCTCCAAATTCCCAAAATTCACCATCCCCATCACCAATTACCCTCTTCATAAACTCTCTCCCAAAAACGTCGACCCATCACCCCTCCCGAAGCCACCCCCTCGAGCTTATCCCATTCCATAAAATACGAAAGACTCATCTTGCCGCTCGCGGCCGTACGCACACACCAGGCTCGCCGTATTGTTTAATAAGAAGCGTGTTTCCTCGAAGCAGAGCGTTAGCGGGTGAACGACCACGTAAACTCTGACGAAGCGCTGAGCCTCTCTCCTCGTCGGAAGGGAAGGACTTTTACGCGCGAGCACGTCGACTCGCCAGGACTCTCGGTCTCAAATTCTCTCGTCTCCCGTCCTCGCCGGAGGAGGCATTCGAGATTAAGAGCGGCGGGCGCGTCTTAAAAGCGGTTTAAAGCTTCGAAGGGCAGCCTCCGCTCGTCGTTCCTCCGGGTATCGCGTGACAACGAGGCGAGGGGAAAGAAAGACCTTCCTCATGGTTTCAGCTACCGGTTTCGGGCCCCGGAGGTAGTCGCACTCTCGTTTATACGCCATTCTACTCTTCTACTCTTACGCGAAGCACGGCTCAGGAACGGATCGTGTTTGGAGGGACGCGACATTGTGCGAAGGTTCGAGGATAGTTTCGGAGAGAACGTTTGAGATGGTATTGGAAAATTGTTGGCGTGGGATAAAATGGCGTTTCGGATAATGGTAGAATGTGAATCACGGGTACTTGTACGTATTTAGTGTTTCAAATTTCGAATGATGAATTCTTATTAGCGATTCTTTGAATTTATATTTTTAGCTCAGTTTACGTTGTGTGACGAATAAATTTCGATGGTATTTTATTCGGCTTTACTTCGATCAGTCGGGAGACGTAAATTTTCCGTTCACTATTTTCTATTCGAAATGCCTATTCTTGGAGACGCAAACGTGATGCTGGTATACACGGTCGTCTTTCACCGATGCACATGGAAGGTCCTTCCCTCGAAGACACGGTTCTTTCTCTGAGAGACATAGAGCGCGGGTCTTTCCACAGAATACACGGAGGTTCTTTTTCTCGAATACACGGATAGCCGGTGTAATGCGCTGGAAGGAATAGCCTCGGAGTGAGTTAGGGCCGGTTATGTTTCTCCTCGGGATCCGTGTCTGACGATGTAATGCAGTATGTTACGCGGGGGGAATGCACGCGGTGGATTTTCGGAATGTTCGACTTTGTTGTTCGCGGCGGCAAGCGGATTTTCGGCAGGGTCTCGTCACGCGCTGGGCAGGATCGATTTTCGGGTATTTTCGTCGTGTTAATGAGTCGGCTCAGGCAAATTTGCGGTTCTTGAAGTATTTCCGTTTCACCCGAGTATTTGGCGTTCAAACAAGCAACGTTACAACGTAATATGCTAATTTTTATAAGATATTTATATATATATATATATGTTTTTTCTTTGGAGATATATGTAATATTATATATATGTGAGTTTTGAATTACACGTGGACGCGTAACAATGTTTAGGTGTAAATTGCTGTAGAATAAAGATTTTCGTACTCGCGAAATCGTTCGGCAGTAATTTGATTATCGCGGTCGCCGATTCGGGATTATTCGGGATCGTTCGTGCGGTTCCGACCGGTCGGTCGGTTCCGCCAGTCGACACGGGACAGTCGAACGTGTCGGAACTTGTTCGTGTTGTAATTGACGTATTGAGTGACAAGTGCGAGAGGACGTTGCGATTTCCTGACGAATTTCGAGTCTTCCCGTACAAATGACCCAGGAATGCAGTAATTGGAGGCTGGGCCGAGTAGCTGAGTCGTTTTTTACCTGATTGAAGTTTCGTAACAGGTAAGAAACATAAGAACATAACCCATGCAGCACGTGTGCGTAAACGATTCTTCATTGCGTCATTATTTTTCGACATTGCCTGTGCACACGTTTTTCGTCGTTGTCACACGTTTGACACGATTGATGCAAGAAATATCGAGTGGGCATTGAGCGTATTGCTTATACACAGTACTGTTCGTTTGAAACCTTGCGGTTAATTTTGCGCAACGATTACGCGTTCTGCGTTGGAGGTGTCACGTGACTAACCTCAATCGTTTGAATTTTGCGTGCCGGTGTCACGGTCAGTGAACATGAGAGCGTTTCTTTTTCGGAAGAATCGAAGAAGGTAACAATAATCTACGTGACGGAATTGTCAAGACGAAGCAGTCGACCAAGGTTATGTACACGTTACAGTTTACTAATGAGCAATGGTTTGTTTTGCAGGTTAAGACAAGAGGACAGAAGGACACATTGCCCACGCGGTACACATGCAGTCCTGCATCAACAGAATACCGACACCGACACCACACTCTGCTTGTCTTTCTCAAGGAAATTTTCCATACATTCAAGTGTACTAATTAGCAATCCAGCTTTTTTTTGCAGGTTAACGGAAGAGGACACTTGGACAAGAGGACAAGAAGATGCAGTATCGTTGGGTTCACATCCTAACCTTCTTCAGCAACACAATTTCGGCACGGATCCTCGTCGCTGAGCTGAACGATTTTACCGACCATCGAAGTACATTCGACAAATACTCTAAACGCAGATTGAGTTTCTCTTACAGTGCGACGAGGGACGTGTACCCAGGATGCAGAATGCAGATTCTACAAGACGTCGCCCAGGGGCGAACGGACAACGAGGGAGAGGGTCAAGAGGCAAAGGGCAGGAGAAAATTATTCATCGAGTCCCGGGAATTCACGGGAA
Source organism: Priocnemis perturbator (assembly GCA_963942575.1). Taxonomy (NCBI): domain Eukaryota; kingdom Metazoa; phylum Arthropoda; class Insecta; order Hymenoptera; family Pompilidae; genus Priocnemis; species Priocnemis perturbator. The sequence goes on along the minus strand of OZ012655.1, from coordinate 10,813,460 downwards.
GCCGGCGTCGAGGGAAAACGTCGAGGGAAACGGAGCGAGCGACCGGCATGTCTCATCGTGCGTTTAATTTAACGCATTAATGAAAAAGGGCCACGAATATTTTACCATTCCGTGACCCCTGACATACGTATGTATTTAACGCTGCTACTATGGAATTTACCGTCGTAATTTGGACGGGAATGCTGACGCCTTTGGTGTAGCTTAACGTTGACGTTAAACTTAACTTTGAAGTAATTTCGACGTATTACGACGATGTGGGGGGAAAAAAATAGGAAGTCGCGTTTGATGCTGAAGGATGAAATTTGCTGTGGCTGCTTTAATGTAAATTGTAAGTAAGAAAAATTGTTGCTGTTGTTGGTATGCGAAGAGACTGGTATTTCTCATCGCGCATTAATGAGAAAGTGCCACGAGCATTTTACCATTCCGTGACACCTGCCATATGTATGTATTTAACGCCGTTGCAACGGAATTTACCGTTCTAATTTGAACGTACATTTGCACTCCTTTTGGGTGGTTTAACGTTCTGGTTAAACGTAATTCCGACTTAATTTCGACATATTACGGTAGCCTGAAAAAAGGACGAAGTGTACATAGAACAGGAGGTTCGTTTTGGTCTGGGCGTCAATCGTAAGTAAGAATAATGTCGTCCTATCCTCGGTACACGAAGCGACAGGCAGGTCTTATCGTGCGTTTAATTTAACGCATTAATGAAAAAGGGTCACGACCATTTGCCCATTCCATCGCTCCTGACATACGAACACATATACGTAACATCGTCACAACGAAGCTCTCTATCCAAATTCCAGCTTACAACTAGAACCACAACGGCACAAGGCACAGAAAAATCTGAAAAGTGCACGACGCCAACGCACACCGTTTGTCCGCGCACGGACTCCGCCACCATCAGCACAGATTCTCCCATACCTCAAGTCGACCGGAAGCGTGAGTCTAACGGGCGCGAAATTATTCAGCTTGCCCCGAGAAGCCGGGAACCGCAAAAAAACAGGCGAGCAGAAGTACGGCGTCAATTCTCAGGCATCTCACAGTTCTTCGCCCCCCCGAGGGACAGCTATATCTCCATCTCCGTTCCTGATGCCCCGCGTGTCCACCTACCAAACGTAATCCGAGAAGATTACGGCGCGAAATAAACATGTCACAGCACCTTTCCCCCCTCTGACCCGATCTACCTTCGGAGAGGGATGTGGGTTCGCTATATTCTACGGAGCGTGGAGTTATTCTTCTCTCGCGCGCGCGTGTGCGTCCGCGTCCGCTTACGTCTTCCTTCGTCTTCGAAGCGTTCGGAGATCTTCTCGGATACAGGTATGTCCCGAAGGTTTTCGACCTGCTGCGGGTCGTTATTTAGAAACCGCCAGATGCGCGCACGATTATTCACGCGAGGAACGCGATCGGCGCAAGATGTGTCTCTTATCTTCGCGCTGAGATCTCTACCCTCCGATCGTGGACGCGCGCACGGCCTCTGCGTAAGTTTTATATGAGCACGGTATCGCCGCGTGTATCGTCGTGTTTTTCCTTCGTTTCACCCTTGTTACGCCGTCGTTTTCCGTACCGAACGCTACAGGGGTGGCTTCGACAAATTTGTGGGACTCTGTTGGATGCGGATCTTTGGCTTGGGTGTGCGCATTGTGCTGTCGTGTATTCTGGAATATCTTGTGAATATCTTTCGTGTAGAGTGGAGACAGTTTCTTCTCTGTACGCAGTGTATTAGTTTGCAGAGGCAGTGTTAATTGTATCTTGTATTTTGACTTCGTGTTGCTAGAAGAATGAATATATATGTAATCGACGGTCAGTAGGATGTATTATCTGTAAATTAGAAAAGAAAAAATGTCTGTTGTTAGAATATTAAGTAACGTGTGGAACTCTCTCATCGACGACACACATCCGTGTCGAAAACTGAGGAATCATTCCATCCACTTTGATTTCTTTCGACCGTTACAGCCGTATCATTTTATCTGTTTTCCGTTATCTGTTATCTCACGTCAGTATCATACCTCAGTTCATTCATTATACACACCGATATCGTTTAATACACATCTGACACACCACTGCATCTGCACGTGGTATTCGCGACGTTCTTCGAGACAGCAAATTTCGCCGTGCGTATTTGTTTCCTAATCGCGAAGAGACGTAGCGACGAATTCATAAATCCTCGCCATCCGGCGAGCGCGCACACGTATTTCCCCTCGCACGGAATATCTCCGTCGCCTGTCCCGTACGCGTTGCAACGCATTTCCATACGTATATAAAACGGACACGTGTTTCGCACACTCCGGCATGACGTCGGCAGAGACGCCGTCAGCTTTTCCTCGGACACACGGAGGATCAAACGCTTCCCGCATGCCGCTTTCCCGCGTCTCGCTGAAAGTTATTTGACGTTTTTGCATGAATATAGAATACAATATGACCGGCCCTCGGGCGATCGTAAAGCTCCGCGAATTTATTTCGATATCCCGAGGAGAGAAGGAGAGAGACAGAACGGGAGGAGGAAGTGCTGCTCGTCTCGCCTTTCGCATTCGCATGCACGACAACGAGAACAACGAGAATCTGGAGTATGTCGTGCCCGCTTCGCACATGTTCACGCGCATTCGCTTTATTTCCGCCTTCGCGCCTCCTCGCGTAAACTTTTCGACTCCCATTCCGCGCGCGCGCGCTCCCTCTTTTATCGCGCCGAAAAATCGTCCTCGTTTGATCTTCTGAATTGAATCGTTCTTCTATTCCTGGCGGCGCGCGAGCGTGCGCGGGTGTCGGTCGTCATAGAAATACTTCCACAGACCATTATCTGCGCTGCCAAAGGTAGACGTGCATTTTTTTCTTCTGTTTTCTTTTTTCTTTGTCGTAACTCGAAATTCTACGTCTAAGTCTGGAATGAGTCGCGCGTGGCTCGTGGTTCTCTACGCGCATATTATACCGGTACCAATAAATATATACGCGTGCAACCCTCCGTCGCGCGGTTTCTCGGGATATATTTTCGGCGAGGCTTCGTTTTCGTCTACTTTGCCCGCCCGACGGTTCCTATTTGCGAGATGACTACGCTCAAAAGCGAGTGAAGCCGTTCCCTCGTTCGGGCCGCCTGACGAAACGATCAAAGGGACGCGCAGGGGATAAAGGTGTATTTCGGGCCGAACTCACTTTCGCTTTCTCTTTCTCTCGTTTTCTCTCCCCCTCTCTCTCTCTCTCTTTCTCTCCTGCGACGTGTCGATGCAGTTTGACAGGATAGAAAGGCGATTCGCGATTTTTCGGAAATGCCTTGCGTGAAAGGTTTGTGCCTCGAGTCCGTGGAAAAGTGAGATCCTTTGATCCCGGCTAGAGGAGAGGTTGTAAAGATCTTAAAAGTGTCTGAGGGAGAAAGCGAGAGAGAGAGAGAGGAGGTGATGAAGGCCAGACAAAGTTCCCTTCTGGTACCGGTTATTCCTTGCGATTCTCGTTTGTTACTCTCCGTGACGATCGTTGTTCGGGACTAGTTGCGTGGAACGGGAGGCTTGACTTGAAATCTTTTAATCCACTTCCAGAACGCCAGCTTTGATCTCCCGTGGTACGTGGGTGTTCGGGTTTACGGTTAGATTGACAGTTGCTGTAGGTTGCTTTAGGAAGTTCCCCGGTGCTTGATCGATGAGAGGCGGGTTTTGTGTTGTTTTAGAATGGGTAACGTCTTCATTTGATAAATCACCGAATGGGGTATCTCGGTATCTGTGCTCGGTATCTACGGCTCGCGGCTTGTGGAACGTTAAGAGTTCGATGTTCGATGGCAGCGAAGACTGCGAACGTATATGACTTTGCGGTTTTATAATATAATGTATTGTTACTTGAGTGAGTAATGTAATCAATGTAATTGTGGGGTACATTTTCTTACATCTGGAATTTTCGCAGTGCATATTTTCACACAAAAAGAGACAATGGTTTAACCAACCTGTTTCTATTTTATACAGGTTGCACTTTTGCTCCAATTTGTGGTCTAGAAAAGGAAACGTTGGCATTACATTATTTTTTTTTTCGACTGATAATACGCCATTATATTACTTGAGATATCAAAAATGTCTGACGTCGGACGAATTCAATCATAGATATTTTAACTCATACTAGGATTTTATAACACAGTACATCATGAGCCAAGTATCACACATTCATAGATTCTAATTCATAACTCTAAACATATCTATTTCTGCAATCTGATCAAACAATCGCAATCACCATAAATCACGACACACGATGACACATCCAAATTTCACAATACGTTAAATTACGCTTGGAAATATCAAACACTCTCACATCGAACCTCTCTAACGTCTCTTCCGACGCCCAATTTATTCCGTATTCCGCTTTCTCATCGACCAAACCGCACCGATCGTAAATCACCCTTCGTTCCTGAAACTTCCGTTCAACATTGATCTACAGATCTATCGATTCCCCGATCTTCCGCCTCCGGTCCCCGTTCAATCTTCGCCCGAAAATCCATCGATCCGTGAACGTGTTTTTCGCGCCACTCCGGCCCATTGTGACCGGCCCGACGAACTTTCGGCAGGTAGGCAGGTCTGGGTTCTCACGATTGGGCCCCCATTCGCAGATGGAGAGGACCTTGCGCGTGCCAGGTGGGCCCCGTTCGTTTTCTGCTGCCTCCTCCTCTCGAGGGCGCAACGTTGTTTCCGCTGCTCGATCGAAGTCGCGATTACGCTTAGTCCCTGCCGGCTGGAAATCGATCTTTGTGGCGAGATAAAAGGGAGCGGGCGAGAGGAGGACAGAAGGAGGAGTTGGAAAGATGTTTCGCTTCGATCGGAGATACGTTTCGGGCGACTCGGGAATTTAATGAGATGCAGAGAACGTCAGCATTAATTTCGAGTAACGTTTACATTAGGTCGGTTCCATGCGAAAGCATCGTAACTTGAACGAGACTGTGTATACGGCTGATTAGGCATCATCAGGTACTTTCAAGCTTCGTAGATCATGCTTAACAGGATCGATATTCGAAGTATGGTACTTGGAAATCTGGACGCGTCGACGTGCGCGCATAAAATTTCTTCATACAACAGAATCAGACTCACGCCGCAGGTACATAATTACCTTAAATTATATCGAAGGTAACTGGCATCAACGAGTCACGTCCGTCGAATTAAGCCGCGCTCCTACACAGCCGTTAAAACGATCGGCGCTCCGAGTGCGGCACTCGGGAATCGGGACACGTCCGAAGAAACGCATAAAGTCCTTTAATATATTCCCCATTAAATCGGCGGAAAATCAGGGAACAAATGCCTAGCCGTACTCCGCGACAATAATTCACACACGTACGCCGGGGCACACACGCTCGCCGCGGTGGACAGGAATCCAGTCGCGCACGGAGTGGGACGAGGATGAGGGAGCGTGCAAGTAAGAGACGGCGGGCCGAGTTTTTAATGGTCGCGGCACGGAAAACAGGGTAGATCCACCGAGAGCGGACAGTCATCGACCGACTCATGCAATCGCGTCACGTACGTCGAACTTCCTGCGTCTTCGTCTCCTACGATCTCCCAGACCGGGCACGTATGACGTATCATCGCGGAACGGAAGTCTGGGAGAGGACGAATCTCGAACGGGACGAGAGTCCACTTTCAGGATCGTCTTCGCGCACTGCTTCGTTTTTTTTTCTCGCGGCACGCGAGTCGTGTCGGTTTTAAGCCTTCGCTGGTCGCGTGTCAAGCTGGCGTCGACACGGTGCTCCACTGTGGTCTCCAATATCTGTTTGTTTTTTTTAGTCCTCGTGGGTGCGGGAATTATTCGACCAATAATAGAACGGTATCTATTTATATTTTATACACGGTTCATCTTGTATGTGTTATGTAAAAATATGTGTAAGAGTAGTGACACATTATTACGTGCGCACGCGATCATTTGTGCACATGCATTTGCAAACGTCAGCCGCGATATTTATGCAATACGTGAAATGTTTGGATGTGACATTTTTCGGATGGAGTGTGCGTTGTATAACTGGCACATCTATCGCCGATAATTTAATATTACTCCTGCGCCCCGATACGTGCGTTAACGTTTGAAGCGCGAAAATCGAATTTGTCGTCGGCGAGCATTAAGTTATACCGCGGCACTCGTATGAAGGGTGAGTGGAGCGTTTCATAAATCGCGACCGTCCAGAGTCATCGGGCGAAAACGTGCAAAATATGGGTGAGGAGAACCGAGAATCTGGAACAACCCGAACAATACACCACTACCCATTATTCCCGGCTAAAAAAAAAAAATAACCTATGCACGTGAAAGTATACCTGCGAACCACATAGAGACACTAAACAAAAAAAAGAAAAAAAAGTACGTGCTCCCACTAAATCCAAGCACGCTAAAGATATCCCAGGCACGCGAACGCACAGAGAGCCGCGGAAATGTTCAGAAGCGTAAAAAAGTACGGGATCATAGAAAAACATAAAAGCACACACCGTAAACGCCTGTGCACTCAAATCACGGAAGTACAAAGCGCGCGCTCTCGCCCCTGGCGTACGAAGAAGGGAGGGCTCGGGATCCTGGGGAAAATCTCGCGAAAAAGCGCGCGCGCCTTTAATTGAGAATCGTCGTAACGAGTTCGACGCTTAAGCGCGGGCTCCGTATTTGCGACGGGTCGATTCTGGCCCGAACGATCTACAAATCCGCCGCGCGTCTCTCTCGGCCGCGCGGCCGATGTTTGCTCTCGATGAATTTGTTATTAGAGAGAAGCCGAGGGCCGATGTTTAATCATCGGTGCGCGCCGTCAAAAGGGGAACGCAAAATGTCGGTCGAAAAGCAAACCGTGTCGAGACGGGAATATTCAAAGGGCCGTGTGTGCGAGGGGGGTGGGAAAGGGGTAAAAGGCTGACTACGAACGAGCGCGTGTCGTGCCGACGATATTTACAGAAACTAAGCGACGAATGCGCGGAGGTAAAGGGAATCCGTCGGGCCGGCTAGGCTTCATTATTTTCGAGAGGCCTTTTCCGTACCACGCGAACGCTGCCGAGACCGGTTCGATGGTAATAACGGCCCTGAGGAAGTCAAACAATCGGCCGCGGCTACGAGCCACCGGGATTGTTTAGTCAAGACCGTGTGTGGCGAACGGCGTGTTCGTTTTCTTTTAGCGGTACGGCGTGATCGCTTTGGAAAGTGGGAAATTATCCCATTTGACGTTTCATGGCTTCATTACTTTAGGGCACCGGGGTCTGTTCCGATGGCGCTCGTTTCGAAAGCTTCAAATTCGTTGGATTCATTTCCGTTGTCGTTATGAAATTAGTCTTTTCAAATTTCTACCCGTTCGGCATGTGTCTCGCGACTCTCGTGCTTCGGAGTACTCGAATTTGTCTGACTCAAGATTTTGAAGTTAGAGCCGCAATGGCGCTCGCGAAATCATCCTCGTTTTTCCAGCTTCAACCGCAGAAATACTACGTCAACCGATCCGGACAGCACCAATTATCCCGATTCCGACGTTCCGTCACTTGCTCATTCACTCGAATTCGACCTGCTCGTAAATCCCGAAACCATCCCGCGCGCTCTGCGCAAGATCGACGAAGCAGATCGCATATCTCATTTTCCCGTAATTTAATCACATCCCTCCGTCCCAATAAAAATCCCGTAAAATTCGCGGCAGAAAGCCCTCGAAGCTCGCTTTATCGCTCTCCTAATTGGAGCCTCGGATTTTTTTCGCCAAACGCCGGCAATATCGACATAGACCTCTCTCTCTCTCTCTCTCGCTCGCTCACCCACTTTCTCGCTCCTTCCCTCTGTCCTAGGCAGCTTTTTATCGGTGGGAGGTTCCTCGCGTGAGTTCCGCGGAAATTTACGCCGCCCGATGTCGGGGCTAGATTCGATCCTATCGATCGTCAGCGGCATTACGCCACTAGCTAGTCCCGTGGAACGAGTGTATTCCGGCCTTCCCGACGGGAGATAAAAGCGTATCGTGCGGCGAAAATTGCCTGGGCCGGCCGATATTCTTCGAGCGGGCCGAATGTCCGGCCGTAATTAGATAATTACTCAACCCACTGTCGACCCTCCCCTACTCGCCGGCCGTATCGGCGGCAGGGTGGAATCGCGAATTTCGCCACGTTAAAATGCAATAAAGCGGACAAAGCGGAATATTATTAATTCGAGCTCATTAGCGCGATGAGTGGTGGTCTACAGATAATGCACCGCACGCATTTGTAGCCGTGCAGAATGTACGCTAGATCGTAGTGCGAGCGGAGCGTTGCAGAAGAGAATGTAGAATTTTGCTTTTGAAAGATCGAAGGTATGGTCGTGTCTTGTTTTATAGATGAAATTATCGTGTTTGCATGACGTTTTGCGTGTGCTCGAGTGGTGGGGAGGTGATGTATGGGAGGAAAAGTTATTAATTAGTCGTATCGGAGGTTCAATGGGAGCGAATAAATTATTTCCGACGCCGCCCCTTTAAGTCGGAGCAAACATTGCGGCTCAGGTCAACGATGTCACTCATTATCTTTCTACACTGTTGTGCATGTCGTAAAGCCTTCCCGTTTATAAGTGCACATGCAAATCTGACAGGATGTATTCATCCGCGTATCTGTCGACTTAGTGATCCAGACGTCGTTTCGTTGTTAGAAGACCGCACAGAGCGACAAAAGTGAATCATCGGCAAATAAGTACGGAATAGGACGAGTATTGTCCGGTCAAAGTGATTCGAACATTGCGATCGATCTGTACCGTCATGGCGTGTAAGCCAGATAAGATGATTCGAAACGATATTATGAAAAATGCGCGATAGAAAGTAGACCGCACCCATGACGTACACCATCTATACATTTAACGATGTACATCTTCTTCGCATAAAAAGCGAAGCTTCGCAAGAACACAAAGAATCGCACATTTAATCCCGCGTCAATTAGCGAACTCGCAGTCCATCAAAGTCGGCGCGAATCGATAAGTTGCCGCGCTCGAAAGTACATCCAGCTCGATTTGCATCGTCCGTCCGAATGGCCGTTCCATAAATCTTTATTAATAACGAGCGCGCGTTCAATCGTCGTGCCGATTTTTCCTCGCTCAGCGTTTTCTCGCGCAGCTCGACGCGGCGGAAAATGTTTGTCGAAGTTCGTTCCGCCGGCGATGTTCGCGGAAGTCGTCGAATAAATTCTAATCGAATCGATCGTTCCACGGCCAGACCAGGCGTAATGGCGTTCTCTTACGCCGTTACGCAACTGCTCCTACATATATCGATATTGTACGTCTAGATCGAGCCCGGGCAGATTCCGCGGAAGTACCTACTTCAACGTCTCTCCGCTTTCCCTGCTTCCTTCTTTCGCTTCTGACTCCTTTATTCACTCGGATTCGATGTCGCGAGATTTACACAATTTAAAGTTCGACTCGTGAGAATGTCTGAGCACGAAGCTTGTAAGGATTGAATGCGATGACGAGAAAGCAATAGTTGAGTAATAAGATTTTTAATGGACGCTTATTTCCAGCAGAAATGTACACGGAAATTTAACGAATTTGTCCAGCCACTTCTCGAATTTGTCAATTGTGACTTGTGATCTTGTGTAACTTTCTTACGTATGCATGTATCTATTTAATTGATTATTTATTCTCGCCGCTTTTATAGTTCATTCTATCTTTCTGTTGTTTTATTCTATTTCGTCTGATTGTAGCATTATTATTTTATATCTTTCTGTACTTTTTATGCCGCGCAAGGTTAGACTAGGTTACGTTAGGCCAATTACTGTAGAGTGGAGACTATTCTACGTTTACATGGTCATTATGCCGTTAATAACAAAATAATAATAATAATAATAATAACTTTTGCGTAGCTACTTTTCGTTCCCACAAACTGTGACAGATTTAAGGTACACATTCGAGGATGAGGAACGGTGGGATTGAATATTAAGGGTGAAATTCGAGGCAATATGCAGGGGTACCTTGAGTTCAGCGAAATTTAGGATTTCGAGGGGCAGAGAAGGTGGAATCGAGGGGGGGAGATATGTATTTGGCATATATCGCGGCGAACTTATCGCTGCCATTGGCCGTGCAAGGAGAACGTGATCCTGCGCACGTAATTCTAGTAAGTGCCCTCCGACGTTAGTAAATCTCCATTCGGTCGTTGCGTACCTTAGAAATCGTTCTTTACGGTTATGCCGGCCAGCCGGTGCGTTTCGCAAATGTATTTCGTTCCACGGTGTATCTAGTTTATCGTTGTTTATCGCTCCCCGCCTTTCGACACGGCTTTGCTTCGTTCGACGTAAATTTTCGATCCCTTCAATACGCTCAATTCGTAATCGTCCGCCATGGGACCATGAGACGCTTTACGAGGACAGCGAGCGGGGAAATTTATTCTGCTAAACTGGCGCACGTGAAACGAGGTGACTTCGAGAAATTCTGCATACAAAATTCGCGTCGCTCGTTTCGAGTCGCGACGGCTCGCGATTCGGCGCCGAGGCGGCATTTTCGAAGTTCCGAGACTTCTGAAAGCGTTCGTCGCGAGCAACAAGTACCGTCGTGAATTCGGAGTTTCTTTTCTCGCGCAAATCGACGCCGACGATTCGATTTCGTCGGAAGAGTGCGGCCGCGAGGGAGCGTCGGTCGAGAAGCGTTCCAGATATTCTCAGCCAAGAGACTCGTTCGGCTGGGAGAGTTAGTTTTTACGGTTTGGGGCGAGTTTTTAATAGGCTCCGCGGGCCTCTCCAGAGGGTTAAAGCCCAGCAGGAGTTCGTGAGGGTTAGAAGGCAGGCCGCGAGGGCTTGTCCACTGATTCCGCGCCGAGGATTCGGGCGAGATGCACGTTCGGCCGCTTGGCGTAAATCAATTCAGACGCGTAACGTAACTACTGTCGAACGTTTACGATTTCGTGCGCCGTTAAGCCGAAACCGGCCGCTGCTGTATTGTTTCGCCCATTGTCGCGTTGCGGTCGAGTTGGAATGTTTAGCGCTAACCTGGCCGCCAGCTATTGTTTAGGGACGTTTTTACGCCCTCGCCGCTGGACACGCATGCCGCGTAACATTTTTTATGATTGCGATCTGTCGCGACGAGCGTCGCACCACCGAGGGCTTTAATTGTTTCGAGATTGCGTGGGATTAATTTTTATTTTTTTTTCTAAAATTGACTGCATTCGATTACACGCCGGCAATATTTCGCGAAATTTCATCCTTCCTCCCCCGATGATATCGCTCGGTTGTATGAAAATATTGGGGCATATCGTTTTCATGGGTATACCTCGCGGGTGTGAGATTTTTGAAATTTTAATTACTCTCCGCGCACAGTGACTCTCTGCTTCGTGCACTGGAACGCTCCGGTGCCAAGTTTTCCCGACGCCCGCGGTACATCTGACATTTTAATTACTGGGCGCTCGCGGAGAGGCTTAAGACTTTTTCAAAAACGTTCTCTTTATCGGGAACGCGCGGCAAGCGGAGCATTTTCGATCCGTCGAAAGCCAGGCCAACCATGCTTTCACACTCGAATTTCCGTACTCGGAATATTTCACCCGTCAAACCTTCCCTCGACCCGTCCTCTCTCTCTCCCTCTGGACAAATGACACCGTCAACGCACACAGCACCCAGCCAACCGACGTTCGCATTTGCCCCCCAAAAGACCCGACGCGAAAAAATGAGCGAGTCGAGAAAAAAAAAAACACGTCACTGCCCATGAATGTTTGACAGTCATCCCCCGAAATCATTCATCGAATCGCGCGGCTACGAAAGCCGAAGATTCAGCGTACACGCGGATCGTGTATTAAAAATTCTTCCGTCCGCGTTCGAGGACATCGATCCGTTCGGATTCACGCGTGCGACACGCGAACGTTTAACGGAATGATTTCCGAGAAAAACGCCACCAACGCGCGCGGACACATTGGCCTGGTACTTTTATTTCGTCCAACAAAGGCGTCTACATTCCGTGGGCAGTCGACGAGGAGGAGGGGTGGGTGGGGGGGTTGGGGAGGGGGTAAAAATTGAACCGCCTCGGCGTAATTACGCAACGTCGTTATCATCGTGCATATCACTTACTCGTGTCGCAGCCGTTGATCGTGCGCCGTCGTCGTGGTTATCCATAAACCGGCTGGCACTTTAACCCCACTGCACTGACACTCTCGTTATCATCCGTGCAGTTCGTTTACACCGTCTAACGGCGCGCGGGCTTCGTCATCATCTCTAGTCACTCGCGAATTTTTTCCCTGCAGTCGCAACGATCGAACGACCAGGATCTTCCGAGCTCGTACCTGCCGATCGATGATTTTTTTACCACGAAACCTTCGCCAGTATCCCGAGGATTCTGAATTATTAATCAATCGCTCGTCAATTATTAATCTTGCCCCGTTTCGAATATCCCGACACCACGCTCGCTCACCGTTTCACGCGCTCGCCGTATCGAAGATCTCTAAGCTTACAGTTTCAAACGCGTACAGCCATGTCAAATCGGTCCTGACGAATTGCCGCGAGAAATTCGCACCTTCTCCGATAACTGTCTCGATCCCTGTCCATCCGTACGATCGATCGCGTCGAAACGATACTCTCCACGCACTCCTCCTTTCCGTCCCAATCGTTCACAGGCTCCGAATCGCTCGAATTTTCCGCACAAAATAATCGCCCCGCGTACTACGTCCGACGTTCCGAATTTAGTCGTGCTTTCTGTGCACTTGTCACGCGTTTACGCTGTCGAGGGGTTCGTGTCCTCGGTGCGCCGTGAGGAATGAAAGACTCGTACGAAGACTCGAGGCCCGGCGCGCGCGGCTCACGTCGGCCAACTGACTCGTGGAGGAAACTTCAGGGCCCTTCGGCGCCGCTGGGCGGTCGCGCTCGTTCGTGGTGGCGGTGGTGGTGGTAGTGGTGGAGGCAGCCGGAGAGTGGAGGCGAGAGCCGCTTCCTTCTGGTGGGAGCGATACTACGGAGAGTGAATACGGAGCACGCGGAGTGTCGATGCAGACGCCGCGTCACACGGAGTACGGATGGTACGCACGTTCTGGATGACATAAGATCAAAGGGGTGCGAGCGAAAAATGTATAGGCGGATGCGAGGAATTTTGTTTTGGGGGAATTTTTGGGAGATATTGCTTTTTGTACTGCGGTTGTGGAGCGAGGTTTTGGTGTTTATGATTTTGTTTGGGAGGTGGAGGAAGTTTGAGTAGGGGTGGAATGAGTTTTTGGGGAGATGTAGGTGAGATTGGGAGATGTTGGGAAGTGGTATTGGAATGGAGTCGGAATTCTGAACGTTTATTGGAGGATTAAAAATGGGTAGTGTGGAGTTGATTGGGGGATGTAGATCTTTTGGGAATCGGGGTCATGTGAGCCGGAATAGGTGATACAGGTCAACGGTTTCTTTAGATAGCTTAGTCATTTTGGAACTTTGCGGATTTTCTGCCAGAATCAGATATCCGCGAAGGAAACTGGGAAATTTGAAATGGTTTAAGAATTGTGGCCAGCAATTAGAGAAAAATTTCGAAATTTGTTTGCTTCATATATATTCCAAAGGCACATTCCAGTGACTACGATAGGCTCATCATTCTATTGCATTTTTCGCACTTCAAGTACGATTTTGGTAGACTAATGATTTCGCTGAAAATGTTTTTCTATTATTACTATTTACTCGTTCCTCGTCTCATGAGAATATGATACTACGACACAGTCCTAGGGTCACCTATTCTCATCGCGCACACTTTCCGTATCTAGATTAAGGGAGCACGGATCGGAAAATATGCTCTCTTACAAATAATTCAGCAGACAGCGAAAAACGAAACGTGATTTCCATGTTTATCCGCGAAACGTGCGCGTTTATTTTGCCCGTTTTAATTAATCGATAAGAACCACGCTTGCGGTGTACCATCTGTAATGAACTAGATACGAGAATATACCGCACGACCCAGCATCGAAATATCATCGATCATTCTGAAAGCATCTCTCGCGTTTCATACCGATGAATAAATAACAGCCTCTAAATCTACCGCACGACAAAGTCCGAGAAAACGAAAAACATACCAACGTATATGTAACTGTATCGTTTATTTAAACTTCAAATTCACACGTTTCGTGGTTCCGTCGACTTCTATCTTAATACATTTAATCAGTTCCTTTTCCACTATCCACCACCACCCATACATACATATACGTAAAACTCTACCAACAAAAAATATAGCGCATATCCCGAAGTACCATAACGCGAGTCGAAGCATCAGCCAGCCGAAAAGAGCCCTTATTTGCCGAGTGCAAACTGGACAAGCGTGAGAGAAAAAAAAACGAAAAGAGGAGGCTTCCCCCGACAAGAAAACGGCCGAGCGAACGGAAGATAACGTAGCAAACGACGCGCGATAACGCAAAGGTAAAGAAAGAAAATCCGTGGAGCCCATAAGAGGGTCCCGAAAAATCGTACTCCACCCCTCCCCCTCACCAGCCAGCTCCCCGCATCGTCGCATGCGCGCTTCGAACCCCGGCGCATAAATTTATTTTTTCACCAAATAAATACGCCGGTCATTTATTTACGGTGCCTTCTCCCATTGCTCTGACCCAGAGCCGACGTCCTTCTCTCCACCCCATCTCCCCCTCTCGCTCTCTCCCACTCCCAGTCTCTCTCTCTCTCTCTCTCCTTCTCGTTCAACACCCGACGACCGTACTTGTCGCAGCTAACGTCCGCCCGGATAAATAAATATTGACCGTCGAGGCAGGCACCGCAAACAAATCCATTAATAACAGGAATTTAACCCCGTTGCGTAGGTGAATGCGCACGCTCGTGCGAGCGAGCGAGCTGCCGCCGTCGTATATGCACGCACACGCCTGGCACACGAGTGTCTGTCTGTGCGTGTGGCTGGATGGCTGGCAACGATCGCGGCGGACTCGCCGGCACCGTGAATTCGACGTTTTCGGTGTCAATTTATGTCTGCGGGTGGATTCAGCGTTACGCTAGAATAATTTAATAACGTTCGTTTCCACGCCCCCTTTCGCGCCCTCCCTCTTACGCGCGATCTGGTACGTTGGATATGAACGCATGGAATAGCGTGCGACGATATATAGTGAGCGAGAGTTGGAGGGGGGCGGACAGTCGTGCGCAATTAGCAAAACTGTAATCAAATGTGGGCGCTGGGCTTGGTATCGTTGCTCGGATTTCGCGGCGTGTCTCGTTAACACTGGCCCGCCGAAGGTAAACAGTCGAAAGTTCGTCGTCATCGAAATGTTCGAGCCTATCTGGCGCGAGGTTGTTTGAGAAAAGTGCGAGCCAGCGCGAAGAGTCGTGTGAAGATTTTTTGGTTTGAGTGGGTTGCTTGACGGATTGATTCTTGAGTAGAGATTTTGTTGCGTCTGTCAAGAGTCGAAAGTGTTATGTGAGGAATCACAGTGAAGTTGTAGGACTGTTTCAGAATATGCTTTCTGTATCGTAGATCAATTGATGTTTTGAAATGTTCTAAGATTAAAACTGTTACCAAACGTGCATGTTTGATGTTAGAATAAATAATCACATCCACAAAACCACATTCCAATTTTTCGTCATACTTCAATTACGATTTCTCATCTTCCATGCCTGTAAATCACTCAAACGAATGATTTTCAACTTTGCTCGTAAACTGTCTCGTTTTACATACTCCAATCAATATTTCGTATTCACGGGCACAACTTCCGCGGAATTCCTAACACATCAAAATCAACGTCGCATACGTCTGCATCATCCGTTCCTACTTCAACGACGGCATTAAAAAAGCGACCATGAATTCGCCGTCAGCGCACCACTGACAGACTTTCGCGTGCAATTACCATTCGAATTGAAAAGCAGACGGATACGTACATATGTCACAGTCGCGACACGCTCGGCCCCCGGAGCACGTATAAAGCAAGCGTTGCGCGCGTCGAGTACAACGAGTACACGTGCCCAGCGTTGCGTCGTAAACTTTGGCCCCATTGTTTCTTCAAAAGATGCCGGCAGGCACGTCGTTTGCTAGAGCGGCCCCGGTCAATGGCTAGCATGTGGACTCGGGGTTGTTTCCTTTGTGACGCGAGGGAGGGAGGCCCGCTCCCCCGGTGTTTCTTTCTTGCATCGTTGTCGGAGAGAGCCCTGACGAAGGTAACGAGGTCTAAATTCAACGCCCCGAACCCCGATCGACGAGAAATTTCAATTCACGATCGAGACGTTAAGCTCCTCCGGGCGATTTCTGGCCGCACAAAGGGAGGTCGATGAATAAAACACTCGATTTCCTCTATAAACCACCATAAACACACATCGAATCTAATTATTGCAACGGCCGCGCGACGGTATATATTGGATTCGACGTTTTGTTAGATAAAACACGTGGATTGTGTATTTTAATGAGTACAAACGATAACTGGAAAAATGAGCCAGAAAACAGTGACAGATCTCACACCGACGCACACATTCGCAAACTCACTAAATATATATACGCAACCTCCAAATACGTTTGAAGAAATCGCTCTCGATAAAAATGCAAATGCTACCTCGAAAATGTATTCGACGATACTAGAAATAAGAACAAAGCATCGTTCTCGTCAAATGTATCTCCCCGAATTCCGCCGTGAAAAAGGAAGCGGGCACAAGGAGGATGATGATCGGCTCGTAATCCTATATAAACACGGTTATTTTTATCCCATTACGGGGCGGCTCCGTAACGGACTCGGGTTGGTATAATGGTCAGGTTCGTTGTGGACGGCGCTTTAGGAACGGGATAGTCGTGCAGGGATGACCACAGGGGCCCGGAGGGGGTGAGTTCGGTGCCACACCCCCTCCCGTCTGGTGCCCCGAAGCTGAAACAGCGGGGGGTGGTCCGGCTCATGATACAGCCCCTTCCAAGGCAAAGGGCTCTCTCTTGTGCGTCGACGTTTCCCGGCATTCCGTCCGCCGACGTACTCGATCATCCTTCAAAGGAATCGTCAAGATGCTTTCCCAGAACAAAGTCCTCAATGATACGTGTGCGTCTGTGGCCTGCGGTTTCGCGGCCGGCTTCATCGTTCGGTGTGCATAACTGTGCACGACTGCATGTAACCGTGCCATTGAACAATGTAAACTTGTACTATAACTTCTTCGGTGATATCAGACTTTGCGTATTTTTATTAGAATAATTTTTGATTATTTTTGTTTACTTTGTGAATAGGGTTCATATTTACACGTTGACTGTTTTTGTTATGTCGCCGTGAATTTATCGTAAATGTCGTCAAAATTATTTTGTGCACTTAACTATCTACAACTCGCACGTCTGCCGTCGTACATCTGCATCACGATTATAGTTGTCGAGCGCACTAATTACGCACGGACGTGTAATTAGCGCGGATACGGGTTTGTTGTCGTCCGACTTCAGTCATTAATGCCAGCGAGCAACGACTGAAACCGTATACTTCAGCCGCGCCGAAGTTGCACACGCATTGCATTTAATTTCCCGAGTTCACTGGGTAACTCGAACCCTCTGAAATTTTCCAGCCGCCCCTCCCCTCCTGAAAGGATGGATTTGTTATAAGTCGAGAAACAGGTCGCGCCAAAATATTTTCCCTGCCCATCTTGTCCGGCCGGCATTAAACGCGCGTATATTTTGTCGTTACGGCTCTCGGCCCGTCGTTCTGTCGTCGAGGGGCCGACGTCGGATTTGAAAATAATGCGGGTCCAGCGTCTGAATGCCGGGACCGGTCCAGGACCGTCGAAAACACGTGTCCCGCACTCGTTCTGCTCGTCCGTTTTCATTCGCTCGCTCGCCTCCGTCGCACGTGACGCCCCCGTCTGCCGACGTTCCTCATTTTCGAGGCTCTTTCTGGACGTAGCGCGGCCTAATGACATGCAGCATCACGTAGTATCGCGAAAAACACGACCGCCGTCGAACAGATACACGTGCCGGAAAACGACCCTTGTCGCCGGAAACGGGAGGGAAGGAAAAAGAGGAGTGTGTGCCGTCGGCGTACGCTGGTACGATGACGCTTGCGGGAGTGCTTTCGAGACTTTTTACGAACTATGACCCAATTCCAGGGGGATCGTAAAATTCCTACGGAACATGCTGGTGGACGAGCGAGGTAATTATGATTTTCTAAAGTCTCGCGACGTGTGCGAACACAAAGGAATCTTTCGACTTCGATAAGAGTATTTTTTCATTTAATTCTGCTGTTCTGTCGCTTTGTTAATTTTGGTTTTAATGCGACGTTGACATTTTTCCGTGATTCAATATTTCGGAATAATTCTAGAATGTTCGCGTTTGAAACACTTTTTACGATCCATAGGGAGACTCTTTTTCTCGCTCGGAGACGGTGTGGTCTATGGTGTGCCGTGCAGGGAACCCGCGGTCGATCGTCTCTATGTATTTACACTGTCTATATGCTTACCGCGATATTCTATGGCCATGCCCGAGTGTGTACCTGCAATTTTCCATTGAACGTCACGCGTCGGTGTCCGTGCTCGCAGGCCGCGGAATATTTTTTTCCTCGGCCGCCAGCAGCAGCAGGCAGGGCTTTTCTTAAGAGGGAACTCTTGTAAGGTCGCTCCGTTCCGACGGAAGGTCAACCGGCCACGAATTCAGACCCCTCGTCTTGCCTGCCCACCTCGAGGAACCGAAATTCTATGGATGAATCGTCGGAACCATGGGCCGATTCGTTTTACATAAACAGAGAAGTTTTCCACCCTCCCGCGGGCTATACATATGTATAGAGTATCTTTGGTGATTAGGATGTGGAGGGATGCGATATTGAAAGAACGGCAGTAAGATGTTCGCTCGAGCATTTTCCGTTCCCCCCCAATTAACATTTCGCTCAATGGACTCTTCTGGCGCTGGACAAATAGCAGCGAAGTGCGTAACAAATACGAAATTGAGACAGGAGGAATGTATAAAATCGTGAACCCGAGCAGAGGAATTTAATACATTTTCAATGTCAGTTTGCATGATGCAACTAAATATATCAAAATTTCACATTTTACACCTTCATCTAAATTTTGACGAAATGGTGTGAAATCAGCGATTTTGCATGGCTACAAATCAAACTAGCAAACTTTCGTACCGATCGAATAACGTATGCAAGCGTTGCGGCCGAAATTCGAGAAACTTTGCAAATCGACCGAACGAATAGACACCGAAAAGAATCTGGCAGATTGATAACGGCGCATTGACAAGCGATTTGACAACATTTCCCGGCGCCGATCAATCACGGCGCGTCTTGGACGGAACGGACAGGTGATCGGTATCCCTCGGCAAAAGGACACAGACGTCGGGCATGCATGACTCATCGATCGAATCGGCTGATAAACTCGCGCCGCGAATCGCAGGACGTCGGAGACAGGATCTTTTTCTTTTTTTTTTTCTTCTTCGTTCCCTACCGACGCGAGTACGTCAGCGGGTCCATTAATTTTCAAGAGGAAAATCGACGTCGGCCGCGTCTAGGGTTACCCAGTGTCTCGTGGTCTCTGCGCGAGTGAAACTCGAGACTGTCCCATTTCTCGCGTCGTTGTGTGGGGGAAGAAAAAAGGTGGAACGGAACGAGGGAGGAAGATCGTGGACGGGTCTTCTCGGGGCTGCGCAGGAAAAGTGACCGGAGGAGACGAAATATTTGAGGGCGAGGGCTGTGACGTAGGTGGGGGAAAAGTGATTTTTATGTCTCGCCATTTGTCACGCTGCCCTGATTTATCTATAATCTAATAATCCGAGTGAATTCGGGAGGACGACGAACGTGGCTGTTGGATCGTTTTGGTCTCGCTAGGTTTCATTGAAATATTTTTCTTTTTTCAATCTCTTCATCCCTTTCCTTATACTATTATCTTTATTATTATTATGTATTTTTATTTTTAACTGTTTAATGTCGTTTTGCTTCTATCATATTGTACACAGTGACTTTTACTCGTATGACTCGATTAAATGGAATTAAAAATTAAATATTAGCATACGTCTGATTGAAATTGGGAAGTGATTAATATGAAAAAAATGCACTAATGAGCGAGTCCAACATTTTTCAAGTACAAGCACAAAATAGTACGAAATAAGGTAACTAACCACAAACGTCCAGATGACCAAATATTAAATTCGTATCGCTGCCAAAAGCAACACAGAATCAAGCCGTAACGATCTGATCAGCCTTCCTCGAAACCACTCAAAATTCTTCGCCCGAAAAAGCGTCTTCCCATACAAACCCCATAAAATCCACCGCTTTCGGAACGTCCACACGGTCCCAGCGCTACCCCAGAACCGATACCACTTACTTCTATCGCGTACCGTACACCAAGCAGATAGTTGACACCTGACCTAAAACAAAGTCACGTGCAGCGTCCGAAATATTCGAGGGGTCCGAACCCCTGGGCAAAGAAGGCACTCGAATTGACTCCTTTATCTCCACGCATGGATCTCCGTCCTTCGAGGTCGCTAAAACAAATGAATCCACTCTCGAGACGCTGGCCAGGTAGAAACGAGAGCCCGTCCGTCGTCACGCTCGTGTACATACATCCCATACGCGCGCACACTAATAGTACTTAATGGAATCGATAAGTTGTACGACAAATCTCTGGTATCCCACGTATAAAACGCGCCTGGCCGATCGTAAATTCGACATCGGCCGTCCTTCTCTCCTCTCCCCCATCCTTCGCGCCTGCCCCCGAGGGTTCCCACGTTGTTTGAGAAATAGGCCTGGAACCCGGGATAGTTCGAGAGATCGAGGATGAGTCGCTGGATCGCTTTTTTTTTATGGCTACCGCGCGCTGCTTTTACGATCGAACCCGACGACGCTTTTATGGGTAATAAGGCTATTTTTGGTCGGCCGGCCGACTCGGTTCTTTGTTTGTTGCCTTCCGCGAGACTGTTAATTACGTCCGCGGGCTCGGGATTTTCGGTTGGGATTGGGTAACCACTTCGTAGATCGGATACGACGAGTTCTGAGGGAGCGTTAAATTAGACAATCTCGTTTTATGTTGAAAATACACTAAAAATACATAGTGTGGAGTATGAAAAATCGTTACCATCAGCGACACTCGGACTTTAATCTCGCGCAACATCGAATTCAACAGCTTCGCACAGTCCCCATTTTCCGCAAATACTCGTCCGTCGAGTTCATAACCGCCAGCGTAAGACGCTTCCGCACTCGGCGTCGGCCGGAATCGGGGGGCGTATATCAGTTAAGCATCTCGGCCACTCATCGCCGCCATAGAAACACCATTTTCGGTTGGGATTGGGTACCACTTCGTAGATCGGATACGACGAGTTTTGAGGGAGCGTTAAATTAGACAATCTCGTTTTATGTTGAAAATACACTAAAAATACATAGTGTGGAGTATGAAAAATCGTTATCATCAGCGACACTCGGACTTTAATCTCGCGCAACATCGAATTCAACAGCTTCGCACAGTCCCCATTTTCTGCAAATACTCGTCCGTCGAGTTCATAACCGCCAGCGTAAGACGCTTCCGCACTCGGCGTCGGCCGGAATCGGGGGGCGTATATCAGTTAAGCATCTCGGCCACTCATCGCCGCCATAGAAACACCCCATGTAGTGCTTTGTTGCGCGCGAACGAGGAAGGAACAGCGGCGTCGTAAAAAAGGCATCCGCGCTAAGACCACGCGCTCTCTCGTTATTACGTCCCATGTTCTCGTCGCCTTTCGATCCCTCCAGCTTCCCCCTCTGACGAGCGACAGCAGAAGAGAAAGCGCGCGTGGTGACTGAAACAGCAACAGACGAGAGAGAGAGAAAGAAAGGCAGCGAAAAGAGGAGGAAAAAAAAACGAAAGGGAGCATCGTTCCCCCGCGAGCAGGAAAGATCAAGGAAGTCTGTTCAGTGTCGGCCGCGAGACAAAAGACGACTCCCTTTGTCTTACGGCGCGCCCTCTTCCGCGCATTATTTACCTGACTCGATCCTTCCTCGCAAAGCTGGATATCCGAGGGTGTAAGAGAGAGAAGGAGAGAGAGTGAGAGAGAGAGAGAGAAAGGACGAAGGTATCGAGGAGGCCACTAATGGCACGTTGCTTTTCTGAAAGCCGGCGAGTCTCCAGTCATCCGCCACCACGACAACCATCAACCACCGCCGTCCAGAGTTGGGTACCCTGCCACCCTGGATTCTCCAGCGCCTCTCGCTCGCTCCCGCCTTCGGTAACCCAGCAATTTCGGTGCCCCACAATCTGGCCAGATTGCAGCATCCCGCGGCCTAGGCAGCGAATTATCTCCGGGAACTGTGCGCGAAAGGCTGCTCTACCTTTTCTTGCGAGTTTTATGCTGTGGGCCGGTTGTAATTCAGAGAGATACGCTCCTTGTCCTCCGGTCGATTTTCAGTCCACGGCTCGGTGGCTGGCTTGATTCGGCGAAAATTCTCGCGCCGTTCACGAGTCTGTTTCTTTCTGTGTCGTTGTCTGCTTCTAGGCTTCTTGTCATTGTCAGCTCGTCGGATAATGATAGAGTTCGCGTCCCGCGGGAGATTCTGGGAAGAGTCGTGCAACAAATTGCATCGGCGGACGGAAACGTATCCGGGCCTGTGTACGGATACGTTCGTTGCGCTCTTCGTGTTCCGTGATTTTTTTGTAGTGCGCGGTGGGAGATGCCTCGTGGGCGATTCTGGGGATCTTCGTGAACCGGTGTCATTAAAAGAGGATTCGTTTCGTGTCCGGCTCCGTTTCGGATCGTATTCTGGGATGGGCTTTTTGAAATCTTCGTGGGAAGCGCTGTGAGAATTTAAAAATCGCTTCTGTTTCTTTTTAGTTGGTTGTATTGATGCGATACATGATGCATTTAATGCCCAGCCCGCACTGGCGAATTTTGTAGAACTCTTTGTAGATTTCCGACACCTTCTAATGTACTGACTTTTATTTGTCACCCAAATTGTTCATCAAAAATTGCAGTTACTCGTTCAACCCTACAAATCAAACATTTGTGTATTTCGGATATTATCTAAGATCTAAGGAATAAGGCACTCGTCCCGCTAATTATTATTTTAATACCGTCCATTGACAATCGACACACCACAATCGAATACGCCCTCATACTCCACTCTCACAACTCGACGCTTTCCAATGATTCATTATCCCCGTCACCAAACGGACTCTGTTTGTCAGAGGAGGGTAGCGGCCCACAAGTAACTCTGCCTGGCGCCAGGAAGAGGACCCACTCCCGACCCAGGATTCGACTTGCATTCTTGAAACGCGTGCCCGGCAATTTGCGGCGCGCGGGCGCTTTACAATTAGCGGTATCTGACAAGAAGGAAACAGTCGGCATTCTTGCCGGTCCCACGCAAGCCACTCCGAGCACAGAGTGGGGCCGTCGGTTTTGTCGTTAAGCATTAATTGAGCCCGACCGAGAGATTACGGAGACACGAAAGAGGAAAAGACGGGGCGAGTCGGCGGAGAGGAGAAGAAAAGGACGAAATGCAGAAAACAGAAAGAAAGAGAGAGAAAGACACACTGGAAAGGATACCGCGTATCCGTGGAACCGAATGAATTTCTGCCCGCGCGCCTTTTTCTACCCTCCCCAGGCCCCCGCGCGACTAACTCTTCCTCATCTTCTACCTCCTGCCTCTCCAGAACCTGAGACCAACCTGTTATTAAGGGACCCCCGACGATTAGATTGCGCTAATGGCGAACCGCTGTCTCCTCCCGGGAGAAGGATCCTTTCCTCCTCTTTCTTTCCACTCCTTCGTCTTTCGTCCCTCTCTCTCTCTCTCTTTCTCACTCACTCCTGCCGTTCTTTGTCCCGTCCGAAGGACAACGAGGGAAACATTTGTCCCGACGGAGAAAATTCGTGGCACCTCGTCTGCGGACGTCCTTCGAGAGGTCCCGGGTCCCGCTCCTGTTTCCCTCTAGGATCCTGATTCCATTAGGACCCAGGAGGATCCTGTTTCTCGGCTCCGGCCCGCACTCCCGTGATTCCCACCTCGGATCGCTTTGTTTGCTGCCTCCTTCCTCCGATTTCGACGTGCCGGATAATCGCGTGAATGGCAATTGTGAGATCCACGCCAGATGGGGAGGTTTAATGCCGGACTCGCGTAATTGTCGGCATGACTCCCGTGGGTGGGGAGTTTGTTAGTGCCGGTGGGAGTGCATTAGAGGTTTGCGAAGCGTGCGCTGCCTTGCGTCGTTTCTTGCCTGATTTCATTAAATTGGCATCTAATCGACGTACAGTGTACTTAAGTGGACGGACGGAGTAGGTGAGGTTTGAGTTGCCAACTTCAGATATTGTAGACGATGTCATAAAAGTAGTGAAATTAAAAGAGCAGATATGCACAAGTCGAATAGAGAACCTTCTCCTTTTTTAAACTCCATCAAAAATCGACAGGAAACCATAGTAGAGTTCTTCCGTGATTATTTCAGACCACGGTATCTACGGTCCGAAACATTTGAATTTCCGAAACTTTGGTTATCAAATAATACCGCTCCATGTGAAAGTTCGTTCATCCATGAGAACGCAAGGAGCAATTCCCCAAGCAGGTGCAGCGTTCGAGGTCTCCCGAAATTCCGGAATCTGCGAAGTGGAGCCTCGTAGTGTCGCATTCGGAAGTTGCTCTGATTCCATTACGGGGTTAGAATCCCATCCCGATCTTCCTCCCACTTCTTTTTCGACCCTCTCTCTCATACTCGCCGCCGATCCCTCCGCTCGCGATGAGAGAGAATAGTCGAAGGGCACTCTTTTAAGCGCCTCGTATTTCCCGTGGGAACCCCATGGAGAGAGGGGCAACAAAGACGGCACGAAAAACGTTTAATAAATAAATTGATCGGGTTTCTCCCTATCGACTCTCTCTCTCTCTCCCCCCGACATCCTCCCTTCTTTTTTCGCCTCCTTCCTGTCTCGCGCTACCAGTTCGACGTTTTCTCTCTTCAACTTCCGGAAACGCGACACCCGGAGTACCTCGAATCCAACTCACGTTTCATTAGCTCGCTAATGCCCCGGGAGATGAGAAGGCTGCGGGAGAGGGGTGGAAAGTGGGAATAAAGACGGCCAGGCGGAATGGGAGGGTTTGTTTCGTCGAGGCCGGTGAAAACGAGCTCAATGGCGCCGACTGAGAGAGCTTAAGCGCGCCCCGTGGCCCCATACGTTACGATGGCCGCGCGAAGGTGTTCGCTTTTATGGCGAATAAAGTTTTAGAGTATGTAGGTTGCACGGCGTACGGGGCCACTTGAGATTTCGAGGCTGCTATGGGATCTCGATTGGATTCTGGGTCGAGTGTGCTTTGATTGCGCACTGCCGGAAGTGGATTCTTTGCGATTTTGTAACGGGCGATTGTAATGGTACAGGCTCGATCGAAAATTAAAACGTTACTTCTGCTTAATGGATATTGTTCATGAAGGAGTGCTTCGAAACAGCCGAATATCTCACCTGGCGCGGAATATTGAAACGGGTTTTTCTTGAAGCGTGCATTATGAATGAATCGTTCGAGATAGTTGACACGTTGTCAGGAATCTGTGAAAAGAAAATTGAGAAGTCACTTCCATTTCGTTAAATTCGTATTTCTTCTCCTGTCGCTGGTGTATTAAGTCTTTAATACAGTCTGCCGCTGACGGAGTATCGACGTTGACGGTTCATTTATTACAGTTCCGCGAAGTATCCGAATACGCTTGCAGACGTCGTCGGCTGGTTTTATTATCGCGGCCGCGCTCACGTGAAACGAGCAACCGGCCGACTTTAATCGCGACTTCTTCCCTCGCAGTCCCGCGAACGGACGCTTTCGTGCCGCTCGGCCATCATCCCGCGAAATTACGCCCACGCAGGATCTACACCCGGCAGCGCCGTTGAAATCTAATCGACTTCGGCCGAGCCGTGTTCCCGCACGACGCTCGATAACGTTTCGAGTCTCCGCGAACTCGCGCGCCGGCTCGCAGAAGCAAAGAACGGAACGTGCGACATAATATGTACAATGAACGAGGAGGCTCGCACGAAGGTTCGGAGCGGGTTCATTCAAAAATCTTGAATGAAACTGTATTCGGTACATGTCGCAGCGTATTCAAAGGAGCCTGTGATTGTATGAACAATTGCGCGCTCCGGGCGTAATGACAATGGCCGTGATTATAGTAATAATCGAGCAATGCGTATTGCGAAAAAGGGTATACGAATAGCTACGAATCCGAGTTCTCGTCGAGTACAGGGTACAAGGGCGCTCGAGGATCCTGAACCACCCTGTAGCAGGGGGCTCGAACCGGTGTCATTACACGCTAGTTTTCGATGCTGTCGGTCGAAAAACTGCGGCGACTGGTTTTAGAGGGGGCCGAAGCGAGGAGAGAAAATACGCACGTGCGTAAGAGTTGTATATGTTACATATACATAATCCTATATAGGGTGGACCACTCGACGTTCCTCATATCTCATTTTCATAATTCCTTCATATTGACAAATATTTTCTATACACCCACTAGTTATGAAAGCCCGTATATATATAGTGATAATACCTATAATAATAAGTGACAAATCCCGAGTCATATTTATTGTTCATCGTCCACGCGTGTTCAGAAGTAATGACCAGCTCTCGATGCGTGTAAACGACCGATCGGCCACCCTGTATATTCGCGCGTGTGGACGGAACACAATTGTGAACGGAGCTTGAACGAGGACTGCGAGTAACTCGAGTAGGCACTCTCCTTCTCTCTCTCTCTCTCTCTCATACTCTTTCTCCTTTCTATTCGCTCTCGCTGCGGGATATGCATTTGTGCAACAGGCTTTATGCGCCCGTTGCGATACTTATGCAATGGTGAATGCGCCCGGTAGCCCCCTCGTCTCGTGCGCCAGCGTTTCTATGCATTTCAATGCGAGGCCTTCTCGAGAGTACCGGCCTCGAGCCACGAGCTATTCGACTGGAGTCGGGGCTCGATACCGTACTACAATGTCCGGCTTATACGGTGTCAATCCAGCTATGCGCACCGCTCCACGCTCTATGGCGGACGATTGTCTTCTTCTCGCGCTCTCAGATTCCGCGCGGCGAGAATATGTCGCGTCGACGTGCTGCGGAATTCGAGAATTGTAGAACTGTGGAATTCGTGTGGTATTGAAATTTACTTCTGATGTCTGAGAAGAACTTGTGGTTTTTGTAGATTCGTGGCAGCTTTGTGCGGACAGAGCTTTCTTATTCGATTGTATGTTTTCGAGTTTTGAGACTGGACGGTTTTAAGATGTTGTAATTGAAGCCGCGTGTCTTATAAATGACGTTCATTTCTGACATGTAGGAAGAATTTGTGTTTTTCGTAGAATCGTGGCAGCTTTGTGCGGACAGAGCTTTCTTATTCGATTGTATGTTTTCGAGTTTTGAGACTGGACGGTTTTAAGATGTTGTAATTGAAACCGCGTGTCTTATAAATAACGTTCACTTTTGACATGTAGGAAGAACTTATGTTTTTCGTAGATTCGTATACAGCCTTCTGCGGACAGAGCTCTCGTATTCGATGTACATCTTTTAGTTTTCAGATTGGACCGTTTTAAGATGTCGTAAATGAAGCCACGTGTCTCACAAATAACGTTCACTTCTGCCATCTGACAAGAATTTGTCTCTCATTCGACATTATTCAATTTCCCGACTCCGACAGTTCAACATCTCCCGAACGAAACGTCCGCCACATAAACATCGCGGCCCACCGAATATTTGCATAATTCCACGATCCTCCGAGTCCCAGCTTTCCCGGGCTCGTACCTCACAAATTCTATAAACGCTCTCCCATACGTATAAAGCATGTCACTACCTAATCATTTTACCCGTTTCTTCTCCCGCGAGCCATCCCTCCGAATCCGAACTTCGACCCCCTGCGGTTCGCGTCAAGCCACAGCACAGAATCCGTTTCATTTCCCGGCGTCACATGCTAATTAACATAATTAATATCTATTCGACGATTGCCTCCCACAGTCGAGAACAACTCCGACGCACAGCGTGTGGCTCTACCTGGACATACCTGCGTAAGAAGGTGGGTGGCGAGGGGTGGGGGGAGGGTCCAAGATACGCAGCACCCCCAGTGTGCGAGGGAGTGATTGATAGTGGTCACAAAAGGCCGGATTAATAGACGGATGGGGTTGGAGGGCTGTCCTCGTGGAGATAGCACTTCGAAGGGTTGCGAAGGGTGAATGGAGAATGTGACGGGCTCGCGGATCCTTCACGCCAATTTTCCGCGCTCAGGTCTGCGGTTGATTCCTTGACGCGCATTGATTCTGAACGTAGAATTCGGCACGGTTGATATGACACTTTTTTCAGCTCGACGGCTCTATCTGATCGCGAGGTTCGTAAGAAACTGAAACAACGTCATGATGATGTCAATGTTAAAGAGGAGTAATGATAATTTTGTTCAGTATCACTAATAATAATTTTTGTATTTTTTTCATTACACGCTTTCAAAGAGCAAGTGTCAGTTCGTGACGCACCGTCCGTCGACAGTTTCTTGTAATCCACCCGAATTAACGATTTTCACTCCGGTTTCCAGTGTCGGCCGGGGAACGTGACACAAAAGTGGATCAATCATTTCTGTATCGCATCTGTACCCGTTCCCAGACGACAAGCGTCGACTCGTCATGCGCCGGCGTCCGTCCGTGCGACGTGCGTATCTTGTAAAATGAGCCCGAGCGACGGATTTTCGCGCCGGCCCCGACTGTCGTCCCGGATCAGTCCGCTCTCTACACATCTCCATCGTCTCCCGGTGCCCCCCGAGGATCCTCCCCTCTGTGTCGGCACGTCCACACCTACGACCTGCATTCACCCACAGGTGCGCCGGCCCGGGCCATTTCGCGCATCGGCGAAATTCTCTCTATCTGGCAGCTGCAGGCTCTGCGGATCCTCGTTCGCCCACTTTGTGTCTGTCTCCCTCCCGCTTCTCGTCCCGCTCGGATTCTCGAGTGTGTCCTTCCTCTTCCTGGTCATCGCTTTCTTCGCCCGCGCTCTTTGTCCCGCGCCTCGGCCCTTTGCTCACTTCAGTCGCTGGCGGCCCGCGAAAATCGCTCGTTCGGTACTTTCTAGGAACGACGAAGAGGCGGTCGAGACTCGTGTCGAATCAATGTTTCGAGATTGACGAATTCGTTCGGTCGCGAACGTGAGAAGAGGGTGGAGTTGTAGGGCGAGTCGATTTTTTGAACTCAGGCGCGTATTACGGTAAATTAAATATCGGGAATATGTAACGATGTTTGTATGATTGCTGTGAGCTTCGAAGCGACGAACTTTTTATCCGGGAACTCAATCATTTCTCTATTTCTCTCTCTCTCTCTCTGCTTCTGCTTCTCCGTTCGGTTCGTGACGCTGTCGTGTGGTCGAGAGAGCAGTTTCGTGCCTCAGTGTTCTTTTTCCATCCTCCCTTTCTTGCCTCTCGAGAGGTCCGGGGGAACTGCTCTCTTGACAGTCCCGTGGCTCGCAATGGATTACAGGGCCGTTGCACAATGCGCCCGGTAACACCGGGCCCTTTGTGCACCGCCGCGCACGTTCTCTCTCCTCTCGCTCTCTCGCTCTCTCAAACTCGTCCACTCTGCTTCCCTTCCGCTCCCCGCCTCGTTCGCCACAGCCGACCCCCGCGCCTCTCATTCCGGTCCTCGTTCATCTGGCAAAGTGAGTCGCTGGGCCTCTTACCGAGGCTCCTGCTTCCTCTCATTTTCATTTTTTTTTTTTTTTACTTTTTTCGAGAAAAACGCAGGACAGGCGGAAAAATCCATTCGCCGCTTAATTCGCTCGTCAGAACACAATGGCCTGACGTTACGGTTAAGGATTTCCATTTTTTTTGTTGAGGTAGAGAGGGGTGTTTTGGGGTGGAGGACTCGCCTGAGGTCTCTTTGAAAGTTCGCTTTTGACGGATCCGTTACGTTTCAGTCGGAGAATGTTTGGAGAGCAGAATTTGGGTCGATGTGTACAGAAGGCAGAACTCTAGAAATTGCTACGCTCGCGGGTGGGTGTGTGAGTGTCTCTCTGTAGGATTAAATTAACCCTTTGCAGTTCCGTGTGCAATCTCACTGGCCCGAGTTAAAAGTCTCCCCCACACGCATGTCCACTCTCAGTGGCCCGAGTTTGAAGTCTCCCCCACTCGCATGTCCACTCTCAGTGGCCCGAGTTAAAAGTCTCCCCCACTCGCATGTCCACTCTCAGTGGCCACAGGGTACAAGATGGGATCGGATCCTCGAACGAGTGCAATAACCACGAAAGAAAAAAATCGTTCGAATAAAATACCTCTGGAAAACAGAAAGATATTCCATGGAAAATTCCTGAAAAGTGTAAATCCCTGTCAAATCAGTAACACGTAAGCGTACCATGCGATCGCATTGGAAAATTTGGAAAATCGCCAGCCGCCGAATGTGATCCGGAACAAGCGCGGGCAAAGGAGGACATGACGTAGTGCGGCAGAAACGCGAGGAGGTAGATGCTCGCGATGGCGTGAGTCACGATACTCGTTATTGAGTAATGGAAGTGGGTCAGAAGCTCGGAACGTCGGCGGCACAATGGTTTATGCGAACTGTGCGTGCTCGCGATTGCGAACGCATCGTTATGGCCAGCTTTTCCGAGGTTATCGTCGATTCCTAGTCTCATATACTCCTGCATACTCCCGCAAACGCTGACCGTCTAATCTCTCGCGGCGAACGGGGCACCGTAATGGCGGAATTGCTGTGTGTCCGTCGATCGTCGATAACCCGCCCTGCAATCCGAGTCAGTTTCCAACTTATAGACGCGGTAGCAGGAAGCCTTTCGCTTCAATCCTAAAAATTATGGCCCGCGCAACGTACGAATTTCGCTTTTCTTAACACTTCCTCGAAGCAATTCTCAGTTCGATTATTATAAAATAATTTAAAGTTGCATCACGGTAAGCTGGTGTTTAGGAATACGTTCGATAAGCTGCTGATTGCGAGCAATTTGAAGATATCATTCCGGAGTGTGCTTTAGAGGAATTAGTACATTATAATTTGCAGCTATAAGCAACATCGTAATTGACCGGTACTCAACTGGACAGCTTCATTTACCGCTGCATCGTCTTTTACTTCCCTACACACTTTACTCTGAAACCAGCCTCTCGCCGCGAGTCGGGCAAAGAAAAATGTTAGAGTCTAAATCTCTAATTTTCCACATCACCCGTTCTCTGATCCCATCGAGTCCGATCGGCCCGATAATTACAGCGCGTTACTTCCCGTCAATTAATTAGCCCACTCAAAATTATAACTGGATCATACGGTAATCCCAATCGATCCGATCGCTTCCTCCCGCGCTCCCCGCGTTAACTTGAATTCAGCCAAAGACTTTGAGCCGCGGCCAAAAACCGGTCTGAGATCGAATCCTCGTTTTTCCGTCCTTTCCATCCCGGCGAGCGCTTTCGTCGACGTCGTCGTCGTCAACGGACGACGGCCCGAAGCAGATCGCGCGAGTCAGCCGACGAGCGTGCGCTCGATTTCGCAAGGGAGCGCAAATTAATGAGCTCCCGCATGAAAATTAATGGCCTGCTCGAAATCGCGATCGACTATTCATTTTTCCCGCGCGCGGCTCGATTAATCGGGAAGCCCGACTGTCTCATAAGCCGTAATCACTTATCTTAATCCGCGTAAGAGGACGCCTCTCGCGCCGCGAGCTAAACGGCCTTCTCTCTCTCCTTAATGACCGCGAAACGATAATCGTCTCTGACTTAACGTCAGTCAATCTCTCGTTCCTCTCAGCCTCGCTCTCCCGCCGTGCGCTTTTATTTTATGCCTCGCTTAACTATAAATCAGTACGGTTTTTACGCCGGCGCCACTGGCTTTTTTTTCGCCAGCTACCGACGACGACGACGACGACGGACCGACGTGCATGGGGGCTGATTAAACGGGTTATTAATTACGGACCTGCCGACGACGTGGATGAATGCGGCGCGCGCTGATAAATTCGGGACCGTCCTTTTTCGGAGCGAGGCGCTGCGCTTGTTGTTGTTCTCTTCCTTTTTTCTCGAAAATTTTCTTCACCGTCGAGTAAAGGTTTTTGGGGAGGATTTTCGAGAGGGCGGTACCTGAAAGTTTCGTGGAATTTTAAAGTCTTGCAGTGTGAGAGGATGGTTGGTTCTGCTCTCGTTCGGTCAAGTGCGGACAGGGTGACGAATCGAAGCTGTGGCTTATCTAATGTCTGTCACTTGATATCTTACAATAGATATGCATAATATATTAACCGTGGCACATCGCACTCTATTCCGCCGTCTTTACGTTGTACCATTCGTCCAGCCTCGCCGGATCGAAATCTAGAGAATAAATCAACCCGGCACTTATCACGCGCGTGTCGTGCGATACGATATAATTACGAACGTATAATATATCACCGCGTGTCCGAAGATTCGACTCCGACGTCGCGACGTCAGATTCGCGCGTCGTTCGCGAGCGAGTCGCCGATACTTTCCCATGCACCGAGTGATCCAGCGCAATGATGGCGGTCAGCGCGTAATAGAGTTGTTCGTTTGTCACCCAAAGGCCATAAAAGACCCACCGACGTCGTCGTTCGCTCGCGCGGAGGTCACGACGCGAGCGCGCGCCTACATTAATCCAAATCAAATGTCCTGTCCTCGGATTGCTCAAGAGACTCGCCGGCCTCCCCTTCATTCTTATTTCGAGCCCATAACTCGCCTCGTTCCCGCTTATTATTGGCCAATCGTGAGTGAACGCCGCGAGCGGCTAATTGACTTTTTGATCCTTATTCCGCTCCCTCTGCGATCACGACGAATGCTTTCGAGTTTTCGTCCCGGGGAGAGTTTATCGTAATAACGGCTTTCTTTGACAGCCGCGCACTTGTCCTGGGATCCTTCGTGGGAGCGGTATTTCGCAAGGTTTTCGACTTTCAAGCGAATATGCGGACATGACAGACTCGTATGCAATACCGAAGCTCGTAGAGGTGCGGAGTGTCGACAATGCGAAATTACATTCTTTTATATGACGCTTTCTTTGTCGGAAAATTTTGATTTCACTTTATATTGTCAGAGAACTCGCAGAACTGTGCCCAGCGCTACGATTCGTGCATTTTGCAAGTTCTAAGCTCGGTGTACTGATAATTATTTATGCCATTTTCTACGTGCCATCCTTTTTTGTACTAACCAAGTGTTACGTTAATTATAAGCCCACGTTTGGTCAAAAAGATGAATTTAAAATACGTGTTTTTCATTCTACTATTTTTCCGTAACGTCTTGAGTGAAAAATATATATTTTAAATTCATCCTTTCAACCAAAAGACGGCTTACAATTATTACAACACTAATGAATATTGCAGGTCAGAAGGCTTGCTACAATTTTCACCCCTTCACACGAGTCGACAAATTTCCAGAGGGCAAGTTCAAAAACTCGCGGAACATATACGATAGCGAGCGATAAACTCTTAACCCTCGACGTTCGGTCGTGGCAGCCATTGGCAGGCCGATAATGTTCACGAGCACTTTGTACGCTCCTCTTCCGACCAACAATCGGCTGCCGACCCCGATAGCCTATTGAGTAGGTAAATAGCCTGACCGGTATAAGGTAGTCTCGAGATATCGACTCTGCACGATAACGTTTCACCTATGCAAGGCGTATTCGCGCACCTGGGCGCCGACATTTCTATGTGGGTCGTCTTATCCGAGGCCGCGAGTTTACGCCGTCGCGCCATTAAAGATTCGAGATTGGCGTGCCGAATCCGAACCCTGTTTCCGATCGCTACCCGTTCGCGGAAGTAGCGCGGAATCGAGAGATTTTTTTCGAAAATTCTTCTCATTTACCAGCGTCACGAAACTTACGTCGATATTCGATGTTTTTCGCGAAATTTTCTTCAAAACGGTGTGACATGTTTTCGCCAGTCTGCTTGTGTAGATTATTCGTAGGGAGTCGGATGAAAAATGCAGAAGTTAATTTGATGCGATGCAATATTTATGAGATCTCCTGGACTGGGCTCCTGGTATTAATGCAGAAATGCGAAATAGACGCACTTACGTAGACTCGCGACATAATGTACGGCTCGGCTTGTATTATCGATCAGTTACAGAGAATCTCGGCACGATGAACGATTTCCGCCGGAGCGCGAGAGATCGGCATTTGAGGACAGATCGTGGAATTCTACGCTTTTTGCCGGCAGTGTTTCTCAACGCGATCGATCGTAATAATTGCCGGGCAAAATTGCAATATTTATGAAAGTCGGCGAGTACGTGTCATTAGAAGACCGCGTCTACGGCTTCCGCGATATTGACTTCAAAATGACGAACCCCGTACGTTCGGAATCTTCAGTTAGGCTTCATCTAATTGCCAACTGCGCCGCAATTATTACAAAATCATTTACGCGTCCGCCGATTCGGTACATCGAAAAATGCGAAAATTCCGACATTGGCAGAACGTTTTCTCGCAATTAAAACATTCACATAGCAAAAGCCAATTTCCACTGGAAGGATTCAGTTAATTAGAAAGTTATTAGTTATGCCACATCGGAATCTCAACAAAAAAAAAAAAACCGAATGAGAAACTCTGACATGTTTCAACTGCCGCGTGCGCGATTCTGCCGTCTTAGAAAGTGCATTCTTTTTTGTCGCGATTGAAAGGAACGCGTGCGACGATCCGGCCACTTTTATTCCTCCCGCGATCGCTGCGCGTCCCGCCAATTAACCCCTCGCCGAAAGATAAGATCCGGCGTAGATCACTCGGGCGCACCGGACAGCGCGGACGAATGATAAATAAATTGTCGCGGGCAGAACGTAGCAAAATCGCGCGATCCATTCTCGCTTCGCAGAAGATCGTCTTCTCGCGAGTCCGTCCGGTGGATCGCGAGGGACACTTTGAGTGCTGCCTCGGAATCGAATTCGATTGGAATCCGCGGCGAGACGGACGTGAGCGAACTCGCCGAGAGGATCGATCGATCGTAGATTTCAATATGCCCGACCGTGCGACGATGACGAATCAATTGTGCGGCGCCACGAGTTTCGCTCCCTGCTTCCTGCTCGATAGACACTTCGTATGCTTCGCGAGGAACGGTTATCGCTTCTATTTTAGGTTGCGCTGGAAATTGGCGAAGGAAGTGTCGCTTGTTCAATGCGGTTTTTAAGCCGTCGAGTGGCCAATGTACGTTTCGAGGAAATTACTTAGGTAACGAGATCGTTAAGTATTTCAGTTGATCGGACGATGAGAATCTAAGATAGACGGGCGGTTCCATGCATACGTGTACAGCGACTGCAAACGTGGTCCAAGACAAGAATCTTAGAAAATTTTTAAATCGATCCTACACAAAATTATTAAAATTTCCATTTTTTGCCACGATTATAATCATAATAATAATAATATTTATTTCACGTATACACACCCATTTTACGCTAGGAATACACTAAGAAAAGACAGCAGATTTTATAATCGTTCGCCAAAAATTGTTACCCACAATCATACTCCTGAACGTGACCAAGCACGTATGATCCCATACATCCTAACTTTATCCCAGACGACACTCCTCAAAGACAAAAACTCGTATCTCCGTGACAAGACCCCCCTCCGCCGTACTCGGATTTCGAATAATTACCGTCGGCCGTCGTTTAGAGAGCGTTTCCCATATTTCGCGCGTACCCGCCCGAAATCTCGTGCCGCTCGCATTCCGCGCAGCACGCGCGACTAGTCAGCGACAAAAAGCGGCAACATCCTCGGCAATCTTCTTGCCCGCGGTCCCAGCGGCTTCTCTTCCTCTCGCGCCGGTCTCATTCGGCGCGAAAACGATGGCCCCTGTTTGTCAAGAGGCATCAGGGAGGAGGTACCCGTTTGTCAAGCGGATTACGCCTGGTCCCCAAACCCTGCCGAGGAATATTAAAATTCCGCCGTATCTTCGTCTGCCTGCCCACCCTTCCACTCCTTTTCCTTCTCTCTCTCTCTCTCTCTCTCTCTCTCTCTCTTTTTCGCTTTTTCTGTCGTCCTCTATCGTTCGTCGTTTCTTCTCCTCTTGTTCTCCCTGTCCTCTCTGCCTTCTCGTGCCAAAGTGTCTTCGTGGCTCCGGATTCCTGCTCGACGCTGGAATACGAACCTCCCGATTCGACTCTCGCTGCTTTCATTAACGGCCTCGTTGCGTTTCAGTTTGCCCCCGACTCATCGGCGCTCATTCTTGGCACACGTCCGTTCGAGTCGTTTGATTGCGTGACTAAATGCCCGTGAACGGACGTCGTTAGCCTGAGAATCGTCGGTCGCTGATATTTGGGGAGATGGCAGAAGTGAGTCTGATTTCAGTGGGACGTCTTGAGGTTTCTGTTAGGCAGGTCTCGATTTTGTGTGATTATATTGACGCGCTTGTGCGATGTATGACTTCGACGAATGCTGCTGTCGTTGGCATCTGAACATTTTGGTCCGAGTGACAAAATTATGAATTTGTAAAGTGTCAGTGTTCTGCTTTGATTTCGACGAATGCTTCTGTCTTTAGCGTCCGAACATTTTTATTCGAATATCAAAATTACGAAATTATAGAATATCAATCTTCTGCAGGGTAGTCATGATTTTCACTTTGACCGCGTTTTGATTTCCGTAAATTCCGAGTTCCAGTGCCACATTATCAATTTACGTTTCCTGAGACAGCGATAATTTTCTTGTTACGATCTCGGTATTATCCGTGTCTAATTTCATACGCCCGTCCGGTCGGTCCCAAAGAAGCCCATATTCCATTCGGCCAAAGCCAAGTTTGACACTCACCGCACTCAGACGTCAACACACTCCAAATCCCATCACTTCTCGACCACAATATCTGGGTCAATTTACACCTTTCAGACGGCAGTGGCAAACGGCAGATCGATTGCGGCTCCTCGCCTCGAACGCTGTTATTTCGCGTACCCCATTCAGAAGCTGGGGTTTATTAGAAACTCGTAAGCCGCACTCCAGGCACCCTCTCCGCTCATCCATCAAGCTCAGACTTTGACACGAACCCCCTCGATCTTCTTACGTATACGCGTCCGTATATACGTAAACACACATAAACTTATATAAACATACGTAAACGTACATAAAGCGACGTGCATATGTCCTACGTTTCCTTTTTTATACACACCCAAACGCATATAAAGACATACGAACATACGTTCGAGATCTTGTACGATAACATTGCCCCAGTATCTGTCTTTGCTCCGCAAGAAACGAATTGTCTTTTTACGGTGTCGTAATTTCAATTTACATCACGATATTCGTCATAACCTTCCTACGTCCAATACCTCGTCCGAATAAGATTCTTTTTTCAAATTGATTTGAATTTTGTTTCATCATCTAAGCACATCCGGCCAAATCTTCGCAACTATTACTAACTCAGATAACTGTCCAACAAGTTTCTCGAGGCTCGCGAAGTCGTTCACACTGCCGGCGAACATCGGTGTGGATCCGGCGTAACATCTAGGCGACGTAGGTTGAGAGTAACGAGTAGCAAGTCGAGTCTGAAATAGCCGTCGCGATGCAGGAATCCGAGAGAAGCCGACGAAGACGCAGCTCGTTTTCTTCTTGCTCGTCATCCTCCTCGCGACCCATATTAATGGCGCGCGAGACCACGCCGGTGGTTCAAAGTCGGTGCCATTATGGCAGCGCGCGATATGAGACGCTCTCTCGTCGTTGGATGTCTCCGCTGGCATCCCGAACGACCGAGCTTCTCTCGCCCTCGTCATCGTTCTCGTCGATTGCAAGTGGACTCTAAAAGCGGAAGGGTTTCGGCGGCATTCTACACTCGGGTCGAGGATGAAAATATTTCGGTGCTCGATGGAACTGTCTTGCGAGTACGGTTGAAAGAGGATTGATCGATTGTATGAAACAGTTCGTCAGGTGAGACGTGGGTTTGTGTTCGAGGATGTGTGATTGTTCGATTATTATTTTTCAATATGTGTCAGAGAGTGTATAGTGTGTGGATTGGATTTCGTGGTGTATTTATGTTGTGTCGCACTGAATAGCATTACGGTATGGATAGAAAATTGACTTTTGTGTACTGTGTTGGTAGTTACAGTTTTACTGCAGTAGTGTACTGTATTACAGTACAATTTGTGTCCATATTGGTAGGTAGTCCAGATTCTCTTAAGCAGATTTCCGATTTGGATTTTATCCGGACAGATATCGTGGCAATATGCATCTGATCACCATTTCGCTTCTTTATCAAGAATTGATAACCTATATACGTCCAAGCCTCGTCACTCTTATTGGGATCGAATTGGCATCGTGTCAGCACGAAAATTATCTTGACCCAGGCATCGCTTTTAGTTCGTCCCGTTTCCATAATTCGGTACGTGCAAAAGTGATCGAGGACGTGTTCTTCTGCGAAAGTCCGATTATCAAAATAGTACGCCTTAGAAGACTTAACGCTACAAATATCAAGGGGTCAAAATGACTTCCCAACACGTTCCTAAAACAATCACTCACACTTCAAATTCGTCCAACCTTCCTTGAAACCCACAGACCGTTCCACAGAATATCGACTAAAATAAAAATATCAAACCTTCCAAAAATGAGCAATTACCTCCAACACGATCTTAAAACAAAAATTACCCATTTTTCAAATTCGTCCAACCTTCCTCGTAACACACAGCCCGTTCCACAAGAACAGCAACAAAAATTCAAAAAATGACCTCTTTCCAAAAATCCGCCATCTTCAAAACGAAGTGTCGAACAACTAATTTCGACGTCTCCCTACTTCCATCGTTAAAGAAACACCGTTGACGAGGGTGGGTGGAGAGGGGGAGGCTCGTTCTCGAAGCGAGGCATACGAAAGAGAGAACCGTGGCGTACAATTAATTTCGAGGCGTCGCGACGAGGGAACCTCGCCGGGGCGCGCCTTGGCGAGGATCTGCATGCAAGAACAATTAGCTACACCTCCTCGTGGCTCACCTCCGCGATAAATCAGCGAACCGCATTACCGCAACGGCCAGCGCACACAATGCCTGTAATTCTCGCCCACTCCGGACGAGCGAGAGAGACGGAGTGCGCGAGGGAAATACTTAGTAAGAGTTCGCCGTGAGCAGGAGAGACGGAAACGTGAGAAGGAGGGAAGAAGATGGACGAGCATGACTAAGAGAGCGACACGAACGTCCGCGGATGGGGAGGGGGGAATATGTGAAGAAGTGTGGGTTGGAGAGGGAGGCTTCGGGATGCATGGGGGAGAAGGAGAGGGTTGCGGGGATAGGTGGTTTAGGGGTTGGTGAAATGTGGAGGTGGGGAGAAGAGAAGGAAGACGCGTGGTTGAGGGTGAGGAAGATGTGGCGAGTTTCGGCTGTAGATGAGTGGGAGAGGGATGTGGGGTGTGTGGTTGAGGGTGGGAAGACGGGAAGTGTGGGTTGTATGGTGAGTTGAGACGAAATTAAGAAATATGTGTTTCATCGATTTTATGCTATAGAATGTGTCGATTGGGAATAAGTGAATTGTTCTGGTTTTATGATTTTGGTGGATTTTTGGGGGATTGATGAGAATTGGAGATTTACGGACGAGGTAGAAATAAGCGTGAAGCCATCCGAATGGAATGAATGACGCATATAAATTAAGAGGGGCTTGAATAACATGGTGGAGACATCGGAAGACCCTGAATTCCTGATTATCCACCGACATGCACAAGTCTGTAACGAGAATCTAGACTGAGCCTCGTTCGAGATTCGTCAACGCCCTCTTTTCTCTTGTCTCCGGCGCTTGTCTGGCGAGAAAAGGCCCTGGGAATAAGAAACGTTGTAGCCAAGTGCGAGACCGCCCTGTGCATGTTCACAGAGTGTCTGATGGAGGATAAATCCGTGGAACGTCGAGCAGAATGTGTTCCGCTTCGTGTATCGTTTAATTGATACTTCTCGTTGACATGTCCCACGTTCGAACAATGTATCTAATTAGGAATCACATTTCATACAGGTTACGAAGACCACGTACAAACGCGTAAATATTCATATGCTTAAAAAATAGTCGGGCAGAAAATCGAATGATTTAAATACCACGAACCATTGTCACCAAATGTCAAGTCATTCTGACCGA
This sequence comes from Priocnemis perturbator, assembly GCA_963942575.1. Taxonomy (NCBI): domain Eukaryota; kingdom Metazoa; phylum Arthropoda; class Insecta; order Hymenoptera; family Pompilidae; genus Priocnemis; species Priocnemis perturbator. Next base: position 10,773,752 of record OZ012655.1, on the reverse strand, counting down.
TCGGTACCATACAAAAATATCTTACTTTTATTTTCTCCCGTAAACAAAGTATAATAATAATAACTCATTCCGAAGCAATCTTACCAAATTCTTCAATTCTGCCACCAAAACCATCGTTCCCTTTATCACTCTCTTTCTTACCGCAGTCACCCGCAATCATTCTCACATCCTCCTCTAGCCATTCCCTCGCTAAACGTCGATGTGCACTCGAGTCCAAAGGATCCGACCCGGGCGTCTTTGCAAAAACGTCGCGAAAGGGATCCGCTTGCCCTCGGCCCGCGAGGAAAGTAATTTGCGGCTTACCGAGGCTGGTATCGCGTAACGTGAATGCGGTTTAGTTTTACCTTCCCTCTCGAACCTCTCCGCTGCCCTCTCTTCTCCGTTCGTCTTCGCCAACTAACGGTACACCCGCGCCGGTAATCTTACACCAGGATTATTCCCGGCGAACACGTCATCGGCCACGCTTATGCATGTCCGTCTACGAGGTGCCGCATCATCGATCCGATCGACGATGTAATTCTATCGCGAATTCGACGAAAATTGATATCGCGCCCCCGCGCATTCGGAATCGGGCGAGCGTGTAAATTCGCGGCGAGCGCGGACTGAAGCGATCACGTGTCGCCGAAGGGAAGATTAGGGCTGGAACTGTCGACGGTTCCGAGGAACTTGCGTTCTGAGAACGAAAATTAATTCACTTTTTTCGGAATAAGGGATATATTCTATTTTTTGAGATATTTTCTTTTTCTTGTCGCTGGTGTTCGGGTGGATAGGTGTGAGTTTGTTGGTAATGAATATTGGTAGGTAATGTTTGGTGTTGTTTTGTGGTACTGAATACTTTAGTAGTGATTATTGTACTAATTCCGATTGTCCGGTGCTTGCCCACTGCAAGGGATATATTCTATTTTTTGAGATACTTTCTTTTTCTTGTCGCTGGTGTTCGGGTGAATAGATGTGAGTTGGTTGGTAATGAATATTGGTAGGTAATGTTTGGTGTTGTTTTGTGGTACTGAATACTTTTGTAGTGATTATTGTACTAATTCCGATTGGCCGGTGCTTGCCCACCGCAGCTTAATTTTGCAAATATTCGATTTCATCTGTGTACGAGGCAAAAAACAGTGCAGGGCATGCATCTCGATTGCTTATAGGTCGCCTCGAACAATGGGGCGGCGCTCGTAAACGCATGTACCCGCTCGAGCAGCATCGACAGCCGGATAAAACCACGACGCACACTCGACGAAGGATAAAACTGTCCTCCATACGCTTTAAACCCATCCAGCCGACGACAATTTCCACCTCGAAAGCAAAAGACCAACGTATTTATGTCAGTCCGCTCGGAAACCAGATGCGATTGAACGACAAACATCAATATAAGAACGAAATAAAAGCAGACGAAGGCACGGTGAAACAAGTGGAAAAAGACGAACACGCACAGAATCGGGAAACGAGAAAAAGTGACGAGGCGCGCGACAGAGAAATTGCTGTGGCAGGAAAACTCAGCCCGCAAGTATTTGAGTCCATCTCTACTGAAACGAACATCGAATATAAGACACACCTAAACCCAGTTCAGCATAGCTCACAAAACAATTATGAAGACATTCCGATTCTGCTGAAACTCGCCAATAGCATGTATTTTGGCGTCAAAATGACAACTGTTTTAAGCCTTGCCAGTTTTGTGGCTAGAAACTCTGTTATATCAAGACCATAGTGGTGATGAGTGAGCAAGTGAGCATACACAGTAGTATAATTAACTGCTGCTGCGTGCTTTGGTACGGAGGAGATGATGGCTGAATGTTAGGCTTAAAAATTCATAATTTCCAGCATAATTCCGAGTTGCATACTCACATACCACTACTTGTCTCAATACGCCAGAAATTCAACGCACAAAACTATCCCACTTCATCACCTCAAACCTCCCCTAATTATCCGCGACACTAAAACCTTCCCCTATCCTCCTCCCATCAAAACACACAATATTATGGGAATCGGTAGGGCCCGAAAGTGATTAACGACGGGACTGGCGACTGTGGTGGGGCCCGCGAGCAGGGGCTCGCGGACACAGCGTGCTTTTTCGGCAGTCGATTGGCAGTCGATTGGCAGACGCGTGCGACAGCGCATTATATTTAAGACGCACTTTAATATTCAAGACGAACTGCTTTGTTATCCACTCAAATAAATCCGCACATAATAAAAAGGCTCATCATTTCGCGTGTATCCCACGAATCCCGATACGGAACCTACAATATCGTCAAAAATTCCCACAAAATCAAAGATGAAGCCCCTCACCCCCCCACTCCCCAAAAGCACTTGCCCATTCGTTAACAACCGAAGCAAGCAAAGTATTTAACTCAGCGACATCGGGAAGCCGAAGGCGGACTCGTGGCAAGCGTCCATACAACGCGAAAATAAAATGAGACGAGTCCGCGCAAAAGGACGAACGAGACGCGGAGAGAATGCGCGTGACAGAGGGACTGTTACGGCGGAAAGAGCAGCGAGCCGTGCGGCAGGACGACGAGGAAGTACGGTTTATCGTGTATCGGTACATCGAGCACCCGCGCTTACGGCCGATCGAGCGGAAACCTTTACTGCCTCCCCCCACCCCCCGCCCGTAAATCGTCGCGGCGCTTACCGATTTTATTTACCGAGATCCTTCAGCGGGCGGAACGGCCGCGAGAAGCCGCGGGGTGTACTCCGCGCGCGGGATTTATCGTGTCGGCGTGCGGAGCGCGCGCGACAGAGGAGAGAACGAGAGACGCGGCGGAATCGGCGGTAAGAACAATGGCGAGGATAATGGCAGCGGCGCGGGGCTCCTCGCGGAAATGGATTCGTCGCGCTTTTTCACCCGATCCAAGGTTTTCGTTCGGTGGGCGGGGTTTTGTTTTTTTTTTGGCTGTCGCTTTTTATTCGGGGCCGAGCATTTTTATGGACGCGGGAGATCGCTTTATTCGGGGAAATCTGGTGACGGCGGCCTGGTGTGCTCTTGGATTCTGCGAGGGTTCGATGTAATCGCGCGGAAGGCTGGGGAGGGGTGGGGAGTGATTTTTGTATGATGCGGCGCGATGGATGATTAATTGTGGACGGGTGTTTAAGGTTCTGTTGTGTTGAAGAATTGTGGAGAATGGAGGAGTGTTATTTTGGAGACGTTGATCTGTTGGAATGTGCTTTTTTTTTTTGTTTTCATGTGTTCGGTGTGTGAAATTATGGCGCTGTCAATAACGCGTGCACTGTAATCGAGGACATTCCCATCGCGCCAACGTTCAACTTCGTAACACAGGGAACAGGCTCGCGGGCATAAGAAAAGCATGAAAGTTCTCGCTGACAAACAAGCTCGCGCAAAGTTCGTACGATGCAAATGATCAAACGATAACCGGTCCTTAGGCCACCGTAAATCGCGGCATGCGTACGCCAGGAACCTGTCGTGGAAAAATAGCCCCAAGCACTGATCAAGCACTTGCAGACACAATACGCCGAGCTCCCATACCTCGCGACCACGCCAGATTCCGTCGTAATAATATTCGTTGCAACTTCCAAGATCGTCCTAAAACCCCAGTTAACAAACATGCAAAACACTTACACCTTATAACACAGTACAAACTGTTTTAATTACATTGAATTGTAATTATTTCCGTTCTTCCTTCTCTTTAATTCCTCTTTATTCATTTATTATTACTATCAATTCCTTAGTGTCATTATTCCTCTGTCATATCGTACATTGCGACAGACCCCCACGAAATCTGTCCGGCACTCAGACAATAATGACGCGCGTTATGGAAATTAATCAGGCTCCCGCGAGCGCATCGTCGACGATCGACGAACAATGAGCGGTTTTCGAGGATACGGTGCGATCCCATCAGTGATCCATCAAGGAGATAAGAGAGCGATCGATGCGCCCCTTCAGGCTACCAAGTAAGAGCAGAAGTAGTAGCAGTGCTCGCGGTGGTAGCAGGAGGAACGGGTTAAGTCTTATCCAGCGCGCCGGCAAGAAGCGCCGGACTAGATTCACTTGATCAATCATTCCGACAGCTGAAGGATGGATCGACTCGCGGATGTTTACGTAGAATCCTCGGCTTTAAATTCCTGGTCCGCCCAGGAACCGGGCCGTGGGGCAGTAAAGAAGGATGGATTAGCCCGGCGGGAAGTGACTTCTTTTCTTTCTGGGGTATTGAGTCGCGAGGCTAGGGGAACTTTCGGTACGGTTAACGGGAGTATTGATGAGCCAGGACGCGGCGCACGTCTCGCGACGTCTCGGATCGTAATTGATAGAGTCTACGATTACAGGGGCGAGGATCCGAAAGCCGGACCGCTCGTCGTGCAGTTCGATTTGCCTGAATGAACCTTTTTTTTTGTGAAAGAGTGTTTATTAGAACGGTAAAGTATTTTACGGTGAGAAGATGCTGGAGAAAAAGAAGAGCGAACGGAAGTAAAGAAATGTAAAATGCGGTTAAGGTTGATGCGGAATAATATGCGTGACACGGTGGATTTTGAAAACGGTATATGTGATAAGTTCGACTTTTCAAGATTTTGATTCTGAACGCATGATAGATGACGCGGGAACATTGAAATTTGTTCCCGCGAAAGCTTCCTTTATGAAAGATCGCGAAACGTTCTCTTGGACCGAAATTCACATTATTAGCTCTTCGAAAGCCGACTTTAAAACCGTACCAGACTGCGTGTAATATCGGCGACCGCTACACGCAATTTCGGCCGGGCAACGAATATCCGTCCCGAGCATAATCAGACGGCTCGACACAGCGTCGACTAGTTCTCCTAATTTTCATCCACGTCCAACCGGGCGTCGCGCGCGGCCAGTTAAACGCGGGCCGTTCGACGGATTTACAATCGGGCCGTACAACTCTCTATTCCGGCGATTAATCGGCGGCCCGTCGAATTTACAAACGCGAGCGGGCCGCGTCGTCGGCGGAATGGTAAATCGACCAGCGGCCGTTCGGCGAGCAAAATTTCCGCGTCGCACTTGGCCGCCGGCCCCGTCTTTCTTTTCATCCCCGCGACTCCCGCGGCAAATGGCCACGCTGTCCGCTCGGAAATAACACGCGAGTAATTGGCGGCCGACTGTAAATCAGCGGCGTCCGAGCGGGGAGGCACGGATAGATTGGCGAGCGATACGGCGGAGAGGTGGGCACGCGCGTCGATTTGAGCGTGATATAAAACGAGAAAAAAAAGGTCAATTGATTTAAGCGCCACGCGGCGCGCACACGCTCTCCTCGTGGGCAGGCGCGCGATGATGCGAGGATGCGTGGGTGGGACCGTACGGATTGGCGGAAAAGAGTCGATTGCATAGGTAATTGCCGGGTTATTCGAGAGGGATGGATCGATCGGCCGGTTAATCGCCTGAGAAATCGACGCTTTTCTCGGCTCTGCGTTTTTTTTGCCTTCTTCGTCGGCCGCGCGAGTAGGATTTTTGAAGTGTGCTGGGAAGCGGCAGGGGAGAAGGACTGGGATGCGGGAAATGATTCGAACGACGCGGAGAGGCCGGGCTTCCCGGGCGAATTCGTAACTATAATTATCGGAGTGCCGTTAAGAGTGCCGTAAATTATGAACTTCGCCCGCGCGGCGCGTCGACTTCCATGAATTATGCTTCGACTAGGAGCGCCTCGGCGAGCGTTACAATGGAGACGGAAAAATTGTTATCTCGGCCCTGAAATATAACCGCGGTTCGGCGCAATGAATAGGACCGCGAATTTTCGCGGGCGATAAATCCCGGCGTATTATGCAGTTTACGAATTTCACGCCGCGCGCCGTTTTCAGGTGACAAATTATTCAGCGTCGCGGAATGTGGACGCTCCGCGCTGTCGGCCGCGAGTTTTTCCGCGTTCGCATTTTCCAGCAATCGCGAATTTTTTGTTTTTATTATTATTATTTTAATCACAAAGTAACAGTGACAGTTCGACGGCGCGTAACGCTCTTATAATTTACACGTCAAAATGACGAGCCGACCGCGCGTTTGAGTTACAAATTAGCTGTCTCAAAGCGCGATCGTAATCGAACGGCAGCGAATCTAATTTTCACGCCGTTTTGCCCGCGAGCCCTCCCATCCCTCTAATGGTATTTACCATCGGCCGCCACGCAATTAATCGACCCACCCCCCGTGCGAATCCGCGCGCAAACGTCTCTCGCAGCTCGACGGAGCGTCGTCTGGATCCCATTTCGATGCAGGAAGCAGCTAAATCAGAAACATGATTTCTGGCAGCGATTTACTGCCCTCTCGCCCCCCGTGTTTTTTTTCCCCGCTTTGCGAGACAATTAGAGCCTTTATGAGCGAAGCACTGAGAAGCCGCAAAGATGTGCCAGTGCTTTCTGTCCTGCTCCAAACCGACCGACGTTCCTTCTCTCAAGAGAGAGAGAGACAGATTCTCGAGCCACAGGCGGCGAGCGCCGCAGAGGAAGTTGTTTAAAAGTGACGCGAGCCACGTGTGCCATATTGAAGTACCGTGGGTAAGGATCTCAATGGGGTTGCCGCGGTCGGAAGGATGCTAACGGAAATAGATAGGTATCGGGCCAGACGAAAGCCTCGATTTCGTCCTGAACTTCAACGCTTTTTAATTTTCTCACTTTATTTCTGATTTTCTTAGTTTAAATGCCGGAGCTGTTGTACGAAGCGGAGAAGTAAGAGTTCATGTATTTTTCATTCTTCACGAGTGGTTACTTCGTGCTTCGGATTGCAAAGTTCGGAATCGTTACCTGAACATAAAATGGATTCGTTCGAAGCCATAATCGTTTCATCGTCCGTTGAGTTCATAAAGTGTATAAAAAAACATCATTCACTTCGTATTACGTAGGTTAATGACGGAAACAAGGAACGAGCGCGTAGAAAGAGTGAAAAAAGGGCCTCACCGAGTCGCACCAAAAACAGCGGAGTACGAAGATAAATAAATGAGGGTGCCGTTGTCGGAAAAAAAACGGAAAAAAAAATGCTCTCCGCTCGTAGGGATGCTGCGTGAGAAGGAAATCAGGTCCTGGGCGCGCAGAGTGGAGAGACGGACAGACAAGAGAGAGAGAGAGAGGGTCGTCGTTGTCGCCGGTCGTAAAAAATTCCGCTCCTTTTTTCTAAAAATCCATTAGAAACAACGCAACGACATAGGCCGTTATTAATACCCACGGGAAGTCCATTATTCTCGGGGCGAGATTTAAGCGCACTTTTAACCCGCGCGCCATGCGTATTTATGATTTGTTATTTCTGCCCGGCATACACACGCTCGGCCAGTGGCCCATTACGTTTCCCTTTCGCTCGGCAGCCCGCGCCGCGGTCCCGGGATGGAATACAAGATTTGTTGTGCATAAATCACGCCGCCGGAGAACTCTTCCCTGTGAATATTTATCTACCGATTGTTCCATCAGGAAGTTAATTACCCCCGCGTGCGTCGACGCATTGACGTGTGGGCACGGGCTGTATCACGTCGGTGTGGGTTAACGAACGAGTTTGTCGGCGGCGGATAGCACGTCCCAGGACGAGGCCTCGAAAGTTTTCGACGCGCGGCAAGAAGAAAGTGTGCCGTTCAGGTGCATCGCGGTGTTCATTGGAATGAATTTGAATAAGGCGTGACGAAACGAAATCAAACGGTTCGTTACTTTCACATAATTCAGGGTCCAAGTCGAAAATCTAAAAGGTATTTAGGGTTCGTTTATTTCGTGCTGGTTAGAACTGCTTTCGTAATCAGCCGAACATATGTGCGCACGTATTCCACGTATGGTGTCATAATTATCATTGTAGAAAGTACATCATAAATTCCGCACCGAGCAGCGAATCGCTCTCGATATCGCATATCAATTTCTCGAGTCTCGTCGAGTCTGCCGGCCGAAATACAAATTCGCCGGATAATTTTCCGCTCACTGGAGTGTTAAAGCGGTCCGTCGATCTTACGCTCGACGTTCCAGCGGCCCATTCCCACAGAGTTCCACTGTCCACTCGCACCGCTTTTGCCAGGTATATATTTGCACACCGGCGACTACAAATTATACCCTCAAAAGAGGCCCTTCCAAACGCAGACGTCCCTCTCTCTGTTCCCGCTCGCTCCACTCGCCCGCCGAGACGTGGCCGACGTCGACTCGAGTTGCCCGAAACACGCGTATGCACGGCTGCCGTTTCCACGGCGACTCAAGGAGTACGGCGAACTACTTGGCGAATGCCTCGGAGGGCGGAGGATTTCCACGAGGACAAGTCCCTTCTCTTGCTCGGCTCGGAAGAAGCTTTGTTCCGCTAACAGTCGGCCGGCATGTAAGATTCATCCGGTGTTTTCGGCGCCGTACATACTGCGGTCGCTTGTAAGAAGTTACTGATGTTCGCTTTCAGTGGTCATTGAGAAGCTGCGAGTTCGGACGTTCGGAATTCATCCGTGCGCTTCTGCGGAATTATTTGTCTGATTCGTTTACCTGTTAGATTCATATTACGCGTTGTAAGAATTTCGCACGGTTACAATTCGTTCGCAGGGTTTCTCGGAAATTTTCATGCACTTTCTGAAAATTGATACTATTTCCGCGAGAATTCAGTCACGTTCGTTTTGTAATTGGATTTATAATTCTCTTTACCATCGCTGTAATTTTATAACAGTTCCCCGTTCCAGTTTCTAGACTGCGTCAACGAAGTTTAATTCCAATCCTACAACACCGGCACTTCTTTTCGAGTCCAACCTTCATTACCCTAACATCGCTTTCAAATATTGTACCGCTACGCATCACAACACGCATCGCGTGCTTCCCGGGACATACCATCACAGTCATCACTACCATCGCATCCCCTATCAACAACGAGACCTCGGCGGTCGCTTCTTTGTCTCCCGATTGACTCGCCCCGTTCGAACGTGTGCAGACACCAGTCGGGATGGCATGGAAGAAAACACAGCCAGTTGGACTCGGACAGACGCTATAAATTGGTAACCACCTCGCGGAGACCGTTTCCGATCGTAGGGGTTGAGGGATGACGGGGGTTGAAGGGTGTATACGGTGTGTAACGTCTATCTTCATCCAGACGCATTTCGCCTGCCGCGGCCAGGTGCGCGCTCCCGCCATTATCGCGTTGGCTTGGGGTGCATAGCAGATTACAGAGAGACAGTCTCCCGACGACCTTGAGTCGCGCCGCGAGCGTTGCCGTTGCGAGAATGTCGTTTATCGGGACCCTTCTTCCTTGCCACCCTCGTGGTCTGGCGGACTAGGCACAGGACGCGCTTGTCAATTACCAACTCTTCTTTCCGCGGTTCAAGGCACCAGAACTTCGATTTCCTTTCTTCGCAGTTTACGGTTTCCGTTTATATTGAATTAAATGGAGAACTCAATTCGACGTTTCGGACTGGAAAAATTAAATACGTCTTATTAAGATTCTTTATGCTATGGATTATAACATTTATTTTTCGGTTTATAAATGGAGAACTCAATTCGACGTTTCGGACTGGAAAAATTAAATATGTCTTATTAAGATTCTTTATGCTATGGATTATAACATTTATTTTTCGGTTTATTACGATATAAGTAAAATGTTCAATTTTGTCACGTTCTGCATCTAAGACTTTAAATATGCCAAGATCCAACAATTGAACCATCCGCGAACGCCGAAAATCCCACACATAATTACCCTTTCCCACGTTACCACGATTTTCCCATCTAAATTCATCCAAAATCCCTCAGCATCCGACCCAACCGTTTCAATCCTTGCAAAAACCTGCCGTAACCTGGCTCAAACACTCGCGTCCTCCGCGGCGCAGACATCTAGCGCGTCATCTCTCCAAAAATACCACCTTATCACCCTCGCGCCCGGACAGAGATGTTTTTCGGGGAAAGTGATCTGACTCGCGCCGTTACTTTTAATTACGCGCCTGCGACGAGGATTTCCCGACCAGCGAGCAGGTCCGGATCGCGATAAGGTCCGGGTTAATAATTACAGAGTGGTCCAGGCGTCCACCCCCTCCCCGCCGGGCCAGGATTTATAATCCACTTGCCCGCTGATTACCCGCTCCTTCCACGATCGAGAGATTAGGGAGCAACTTTCAGTCTCGCTTCTTGGGGTAGTTGGCGCGCGGGAGGGAGAGAAAGTGAGATATTAAGGCGCTGAGGGAGGGAAGTGTTCTAAATACCCGAGAATCTGGAGCGCTCCACTTTGTGGCTGCTAAGATGATTATCCTTAAGTGGATAGGAACGTTAGCAACAAGCCGGTCGAGGAGAATGTTCCAGTCTAATTGCCGACCGACTCCTGCTTCGTCGCTCACTTTTCGACTCTCATCGAACTTCGCACTTGTATCCATCGACGCTAGAACTCGAAGTGGAACTCTATAAAAGTGCATGAATCGTCGGTGTGGCGAAACATTTTTCAGTGAATAACATGGGCCGACCTTTAGCTCGCTCATTCGTTCTTTGTATCGATGGTCGGTTGTTCTGAGTCTCGTTACACGAACAGCGGATGGTATACGCGAGTCTGTTGACGCCGGCAAACTTTCCGCGACCCTCTTTCCGTAAATTGTTAACGCTCAACTTTCCGCGTCTCACGAAAATTGAAGGTTGCCTCGGCGGCGAGCGTTAGAGGGACGGCGGAGGAAAGGCGAGTCTGGTAAGAAGGACGGGAAAAAGTGCATTTACAGTGGGACGTACGAGAACGCTCGGCACGGAATACGTTTTTTCCCCCCACGGCCACGATACGAACGCCACGCAACGACGAGACTCGATTCTCCGTATTACGTATCGCGCGTAATCGATACACATAATATGAAAACGCTGCCGCCAGGCTGTATCGCGTGTGACGTTCTTTTTCGTCGGTGTCGGTGCATTGACATGTGTACGCGGATGCACGGTACACTATCATTCCGAGCGCGAAGTACGCGTGAACCAAACGCAACGATCGCGGCGCGGTACACGGGTCGATCTAAATATTGTTAAACAAATTGATCATTTCCAGCAACATCGAGAACGCTACGCACCTCTCCACTCGCAAATTCTAATTCTCAGCCCACGCAGACGCTCCTCGTTTTTGCACGTCCCCGAATTTACATATCCCCGAATCTGTAATTAACAAAGTCGGTATCAAGTTTCGCAGACATTCAAATTTCGACGTTTTCAATTTCCATACCGCGTCTTTGGACACATTTAAACGTTGCCAAACTTGTCTCAATTTCAAACTCTTGCAGATCTTTCAAAGTAACTATATATATATATATATATTTAGATGTGTGTGTGTAGTTACTATATATATATTCAGCGTCATTTGTCCCCGTAGAATTGGCTCACACTCCGCTTCCGTTGCCTTGCACGCGCATCGCTCCTTTCCTTCTTTCTCAGCATTCCCGAACCCTTTCCGACGATTCTGCTCTTCGTTTGCCAAGCCACTTTGCGCCGTTACGGAACCCCCTGGCGAATCGGTTTGCGACGTAATTGGACGAGACTCCGACGCGTTAGGAAAGCTGCGAGCTCCGTTCGTCGTTTGCGCCACGCTCCACTGGAAAAGCCTGCTCCCGGTTGTAGCGTCGTTAAATTTATTTCGTCCTCCACCCAACGAACCACGCTTGAATATTCTTCCCCGTGAAAGGCAACGAACTTAACCCCGTAACGGCGCTTTTTCTCCCACGATCCCGCTCCATTCTGTACGTTTTGCACGCTGCACGGCGGAGTTGGGTATTACTGGAATTATTTCGAGGAAATATTTATCTGAGATAATTATTCGAAGGAATTCTTGGTGCTCGAATATTCGTCTGTTTATGTATTTAGAAATAGGCGGGGTATTAATTGTATATATGTTTATTTGATCTATTTCGGTCGGTATGGTGCGGATTATTGTCGATGGTTTGCGTTTGCAATTGTCAGATTTGGGAGAGTGAATTTTGATTGCTGAGCACCTGTACGATTCATGCGATGCTAAATGTGACGTAGTAACAAATTGTACGTTCATTGCGCTAGACAAAGTCTGTGTACCGAATGGAAAATAGTAAAGGCACAATTATAGTTGTTCAGAATTGGTCTCAGGTACCTGTATTAACATTCTATTCGAATAACTCTGTGACAACATGGTCGCGTTTAAAATATGTGTTATACTAGCAATTCACGCAAATGCTGAACAGTGTTTTAATTCCGCGTGCCCGTATCCTGATTTCAATTCAATTCTACAAGTTAATTAAATCGATCATTTAACACAGCGATAGTAATTACCAACAATGATCCGTTTCAAGTGTTTAACTGTTCATTTATTCTCATTGATTAAATTACTCCATTTCGGTACCACCGATTCATTCTTCAAAGTATCAGCACAGAATTGGAGCATAAAATATAACGCGTCCAAGTTTCGAGCGTACTTACGCGTACCGCCGCAATGATTCGAACGCTCGTCATTTGCCAGCACTAAAGACAAAGACACCCCGAACAAAAAAAGAAAACGGTAACCAGAATGACCGGAAAGAGCAGAAGTCACGAGAAACGAGAGGTACGAAGAGTGGAAAAGAGAAAGCGAGGTAAAAGCGGACTCGCGACTTTGACGCTCGCGATCTCGGATTCGTGGAAGCGCGCGTGGACGAACGGGGGATGGTGGGGGGGTTGAAAGGAGAGGGGGTTGATCGGGAGGTACGTTTCGCGGCGCAAAAACGTTGCTCTTAGTCAGGCCGCAGAGTGGGCATAGAATGTTTCCAACCGATTGCCCGGCTAATTGTTCGTCGGGGGTGGCGAGGGGGTGAGAAGGGGGGAGGGGGGGTGATGATGGCGGTGTTTACCTTAAAGCGGATGGATCCAATTAACGGGGGCGTGGTGTACGTCGACGGCGAATGAAGGCAAGCCCGTACAAATCGCCCGTTTCATTCTCAACTACTCTCTCTCTCTCTCTCTCTCTCTTTCTCACCCCCTTTCTTCTCCCCTCTCGCTCCTCACCTCGATACGCGTCCGTGGATTTCCAGGACGCCGACCTCCAACTTCCGCGCCGTTCATTTTGATATTACGCTTCGCATCTTTTCCTTTTTTTTTTTTTAATCACAGAGTTTTCCCGAGCCTTTCAGAATGCGCGACGCGCGTATGTGGTCACGCGGACGGATGTGCCGTGCGTACAGGGTGTTCCGTAAAAGTATGCCTCGTCCTGGTCGAGCTGCTTCCCGACACTTTCGCCGCGGGGAAAAATTCGTATCCGTCACAACGAAAATTTCGATCATGACGTCCGTAACGTCTCACAAAATTCGCAATAAAATCACTACTACTCGTGTTGAAGGAGACTGTAGCCAAAAATCTATCAAGCCCCTTACGAATCTTCCAGTCCACATTCCTAAACAGAATTCACAGAATTATCCGTATCCTAAAATTGACTAGAAAATTGGTAAATAGCATGCATTATTTCACCCGCGTCCCGTGCGCATGTCGGCGTCCATTAAAATTTCCTCCTAAAGCCGCACGTTTTCCCGACATCCGGTGTGTTTGATGCTCTGAAGCCGTGCATCGACATTGGCTCGTCTGGTTTCCACCGAAACCGAGAGCCGCGCAAAACTTTTCCCCGTCAGGAGGTCGGCGAAAAGGTCGAAGCCTGCCTCCAAACCGGCACCCCCTGCTCCCCTCTCCTCGTCTCACCCACACCATTCATTTCTGGCTTCCCTCCCTCCCAGCCTCGTCCTCTATCTTCCTCGCTTTTTCCCTCGGCCGAGGTGGGGAGAGAGCGCGTAATGAGCTTCCCAGGCCGGTTGTAACGAGCAAAAACTTATCGTCACTCTCCCTCCTGATTTACTCGACCTGCCACGTCGTTAGTTGTACTGCTTCCCCTTCGACAGGGTTCTCTCCCGTGTCCAGCAGCCGAAAACGTTCCGCAGCCGGTGCGGCATCCCTTCCGATTCTTTTCTTCCCGGTTAATTTTTTTGTTTGTTTTAGCTTCTTGTTTTTTTTTCTTTTTTTTTTTTTACTGGAAGACGATCTTGTGATTTCCGATTGGAAGTGTGCGGTAGGTCGTGTGATTCGGTTGTAAGTGGATGTAGATGGGAGCTGTACATTTTGTACGGCGGAGGAACGTAGAAGGTGTGTACGAAATTTTTGTATCTACTGTTTTATGTGGAAGTGTCATGAGATAGTAAGTTTGTGGAAGTTTGTGGTAATTTTCTATTGTACGTATAGTAGGAGTTAGTTATGGGCGTTTGATAATGTTGAAGAGCACGTGATACTTTCTATCGTTTGCATGTGTATCGTACCTGATATCGCTTATTCATTAATGGAAATCGCGTAAAAGTTCGTTGAATCGTGCCATTACGCAAACGGCCGATATCTAATTCAGGGCAGACACTAACCATTCAATCTTTCCCGCAGGAATCGCGCCGGATAACTACAATTCGATCGAATGTATAATTCATACATTCACGGCTGACCTCCGGCGAGCTGGAATTTTCTTGAGGAAAGTGCCTTATCTCGCCTTGAGCGACGTATCTGTGCCACTCTGACGCCACGTGCTCCTTCGTACTGCCATGAAAGAAGCGATGTGTTCCTAGTCTATCGAATTCAGAAGAGCTGCTTTTTATAACGGAGTCTACTATCTGTGCACTTAGATATACGTGAGTATGTGATAATTCCGAAATTTCGGAACGCAGAAGTCCAAGTGGCTGGGAACTCGAGGATGCACAAGCGCTTGTAACTTTAAGTGTACGTCTTTTTTGGAAATTCGAAAGTGTATGTACATGATGACTTTTTGCATTTTAACATTTACTTCATTGAAAATACAGATTCCCGCTGATTCCTCCATCGAAAAGCCTAGCTGAATTATCAGACGCGAACGTTTCAAGCCATCGACGTCCGTAATTTGAATCTTTCGAATTCGATAAACAACCGCTCGAAACCGTAAACATTAAAAAACGCAATCGTACGCAAGACTCGACACTGACAAAGCCCACCAAGATCCCTAAAACCGACGCGCGCCCGCCGAACTTTCCCATCCAACCGGCCGCATATTTCAAGCTCCACTTTTCCCGCTTCCCACCCAGAGCCGGCTACTTTCGTCGACAAAAGCGGCAAAAAGTGTCTCCTGGACATCGAGTATTACGCAGCCACTACATCTGTCCGACAGAGCACGTGCTGTCCGAAGTCTTTTAACGTGAAGGATGTCACGCAGCGTCGGCAGACCCTCGGCATCCAGAAGTCGCATTTTTTTCTCTCCCTCTCTCTCTCTCTTTCTCTCTCTCCTCATGTCAAAGAGGCATCTGCTGCCACCGTGCACCGCGAGATAACCTCTTCGTGAAGCAAAGGAACTGCTATCTCTCGCGCGATGCTGCTCTCGATAGGTTTGACGCGCACCGTCACTTTCTCGGAACGGGAGCGGCATAAATATCGTGAGTAACGAGCGCGAGATAAGTCATGTACAGCCGCTAATTGTCGGCCGATTGCGACGCGATCCTCCCGGGCCGCCTCGCGCGACTTCTTTCGGTTGCGAGAGAACGACGCTTTACGACATTGTCGCGAAGATTTATCTGACGCGCGATGTAGCTCACGTTTATCGCCGGTACAAATTATGAATGTGAGCGCGTGGGACACTCCTTGCGCTTCTTCTTTCACTGGAGACGGGAGGCTTGGGTTGGTTGGAGTTTTTTTTTCGACAGTTTCCGTTTTTGTGACATGTTCGGTGTATATTCAAGCTCGATCCAGGGTGAGGGTGGAATACGAAACAAGGGAACTATACCTCATTCTATACATTTCTCTTGTTTCTTTCCATAGATTTTTCTCACTTTGCCGACACCCACCTCCTCCTATCTGATTCTCTCATCTTTCATTAAAACTGCAGTTTTCCTAATTCGCGATATCCGCGCGCAATGAATCAAAGTTCAATTATTAAGGCTTTATCTTCCGATCTCTCTCTCCCTCTCTCTCTTTCTCTGTCTCTCTCGATCGACCGTTGCGCAATACCTTAGTCATTCGCTCGCTCGAAGATTCGACTCTCGATTAATCGATAAACCGTGCACGCGGGGGTGGATAGCGTGAAAGAGCTAGTTTTCGTTCACACACATCCATAAATATATATATATATACATATAATACACGTTACGTGAACCGTTCGCTCTGCCCACGCGAGAGAATCGAGAGAAATAGTCGCGCACGTTTGTCCGAGTCGTTTGTCTTAATGAGAGTTATTTGATCCCTCGTGTCGTTGGCACCGCAGGAGCTCGTAACGCAATAAAGCAAAAAGGTAATGGTCCTCGTTACTGCATTGTTACGCGATAAAGATCTCCACTGCCCCGTTGTCGCATTCTCTCTCTCTTTCTCTGTCTCTCTCTCGCGCGCGCGCTCTCTCTTTCTCTCTCTTGCTCGCTTTCCGACGATTCCGTGTGTCCTCGTTCTATGCACCGAGGCTGCCTATGTGCGACTGAATTTATTCCCCGCGCGCGGGACACGTGCTGCGATCGGGCGTTTGCCCTAATCGTGCAAATCGAGCGTAATCCGTGCATCGACGCTCGCGATACGTCATCGTTGCTCGCCAGTCGATGCGGATAATTATTCACTTATGGGTATGAAGAGTGCGTACGATACTGTGGATGCAGGAGCTTAGTTGTATATGGTCAGTGTGGCGACTTAGAATGAACACGCATTTTTATGAATGGTATTCAAAGAATTTATGTGCAGTGATAGTTCGAGTGGATGTATATGGTATTTAAATTTAATAATTAAAATGTAAAATTATTCATGGTATTAAAAGAATCTGCGTTACTGCACGTGGAGCAATGATGGATCGAGTGTTGTATATATGTACATATCTTCTGAAATATACAACAATCTAATATATAACACTCGAACTATCACTGCTCTACGTACAGTAACCCAAATTCTTTTAAAACTATTTATAAAAATGCCTGTTTATTCTAAATCAAGATATATATGTATAAATAGTAGTAGTAACAGTAGCAGTGCAATGAAGAATGAGTACAAATATTTCGGAATGTTCCTTGATAGCTGTTATATTGGTTCGCTGACCAACCTGTATTAATTTGTGGCGCATATTTCAGCTAAGTACACATCGGGTGTACCTATACACGGGTGCCTTAGTTATCGGTATATTGCCGAAGCAAAATCAAACGGTAGTATTTGGAAGTATGCCACATTGTAATGAGAGACAATCCACGCGCCGCAGCAAAATTATTGGCTCGCTTACGCGCAGATTGCTAGGATACTGCCGGCATAGTCTACTGCACTCCCGCACCAACAGCGGGCGTATATAACAATACATATAACCGTCCACATATCCGCGTATAAATACATATAGATATGCGTCGCACGTATCGCGTGAATATTCAGCCCGATTCGGCCACTATGCATACGCACACACCGTGATCCACCCTGAGACAGACTATACACGGTGTTCCATTAAGTGTATAACGCTTCCGCGATCGCTGCGTTCTTCGTTAAGTCACCGATATCCGCCAGTGCACAAAAAAAAACAATAAACGAAAGGCAATGAAAGTCATTTTCGACTGACTTTAATCCTTCATTTTCGACTCTTTCACTATCAAACATTCCGGCTTAAAAACATTTTAATTTAATTATTATTCATTCTAATATTTAATCAACGAGGCACATTGTATCGTAATCGAGCGTTTCAAATTGTCCCTGGAACTCGCGGGTTTGTTCGGTGAAAGTTCAGTAACAGTTTCTACGAATTGCTTCGTAATCGGCGATAGGTCAGACCGAAACTTTATCGCTGCACGTCATAATGAAAGACTGCGCGGTGCGCATTGACATCCGTTCGCTCGGCACGATAATTCGACGAGGCGAAACGAGTTTTACTTTCCCAGCGATTTCCCGCTTGCGAAACGCACGATCTCCCGCCGTGCACACGTGATTATTCACGTGTCGGGTCCTCCGCGACCGTTGGATGGAATGGCATCGATGCCGGCGAAAGAACGGGCAGGAAGTGCTAATTGCACGATTCGATTTTACGCGACGCGAGGGCGGGACATTTTAATTGCCTGACAAAACAGTACTTTATATTAGCATTACCGCGATTGCATGCACTGCTACGTTTGATTCGATGCGCAACGACGGGAATGTCAGATATGAAAGTCGATTGAAATGACGGAACGTGCTGTACACGCGCTGCGTACCATGATACAGAGAACTTCGTCACCTAATTTTAATATGAAGCTAACGATCGATCTACCAACACGTTTATAATTAAATGACAGAACATTTAAAAATTAAAGTAACACTCAGAATGAAGGAATCCGAGCAAAACGTGATCGGTGCCAGTATCGCAATTACATTTGCGGCGAAATTAATTTAATAGCAAAATCTTTCGTTTAATTTGAAAATATGGTATTAAAGTTTAGTCATTAAAAATGCTAGTATTAAATTGGAGCTTTCGAGGCACAACGGTGCTGGTGTGACCATTACGATTGACACGACTACCTGTTTGGCTCGATCCTCACCCTCGACTATTTTTACACGCTAATCACCCCGTTTTTCTCGCTCCGTTCGCATCGTTGCACATGGAATCTTCGTGGCGCGGGGCTAATTAACTGTGGCGGAGAACTCATTAAAAGTGCGCTCCGGAACTCGAGACGTCGGTCGCGCGTAACGAGTGTTGTAATTCGAGCTGGATCCGAAAGAGCATCCAAAATGGAGGTCAGGTACCTACGGCGATATTCGACAGCTGCGCGACTTCTTTTGCTTCTTGCCCACGGACCCCGAAGGCTGATTCTTTCTACCTCTTATTCTGTTCCCGTGGCTTCCAACGATTTAATTGAATGGGCCGCGCCGGATCGAGCCTATTACTGATTTAATGCCCAAGCGGAACTGATCGTACGGCGTGGCAATGTTTGTCGATTGGTCATCCGGTGTGCTCTGTGTTAATTAATTGATTCGCCACTGGCGCAACGCTAGTTTATCTGTTCAATCATACTATACATTTAATCCCTGTCACCATTAGTAATATATCGTAATAATAAAATTACACATTGATTTTTTTTAATAATTCGGCCGATTAATCGGACACATTAACACTAGAACTACTGAGCATCCAAAATGACTGGTATGACATTTTGCTATAATGAAGGCTGATATTCAAAACATCTTATTTCCGAGAATTTTTCCTGGCTTTTATTGAAATATGTACGTCATTGATAAGTGAAAGTAAAGCAAAGTTTCAGAAAATGAGATCACTCAAGCGTAAGCCTTCATTGCAGCAAAACGTGAAACAAGTCATTTTAACCAATTGGTAGTTCTAGCGTTAAAAAGAATTCGCCGCGCACAATCGAAATTCTCAACTCGTCCGAATTTCCCACTAATAACTCCGCCAATCAATCGAGCCATCGTATCATCCGCCGAGCCGCGGCAAAGCCAAGAAAAATGTCCGGTCCAATCGGCGGCAATAGTTCGAGTCCAACTGCGTTTTTCCGGCCGGACGGAAGGAAGGAAGGAAATAATCGGCTTATCCCGGCGACTTCGTTAGATCGACGAAAGTTCCGTCCAGGGATCGCGTGGCCCGACGATGCCGGGGGATAAAAGAGATTGGAGCGGAGAGAAATGGAAGAGATACGCTCGCGAGGGCGACTGCCAGTCGAGAGAGTTATTGCGCTCGGCCCGGGGAAACTACGGTAAACACACTCGCAGCTGTCAGATCGTCGCATGTAAAAAGGGAACGGATGTAATATCGAGCGATGACAAACGTCGCGCGACGCGCCACGCGCTGGGATCGTCGTGTAAGGCGATATTGGGCAATCGATTGCGCGAGGAGGGCAACTGATCAAACGCAAGGCTAGTTAGCCGATTGATTTCGGTGCCCGGCGAGATGTTTGCGGCTGTCGCATGCGCCCGACTGCCTGAGAGCCCGGAATTCGTGGCATTATCATATAGAAAGACTGGTATCTTGAGTTTTGTGCCGCTCAAGCTTTCGTATAACTGTCGGAATTGAACTTTGAGATGCCGGTCATTTTTTTAGTTCTGTTGCAACATTTTTTCGTGCGTTTTGTATTTTTGGGAAGAGTTCGTTGTAGGTGATGATTATCCCCTTGAGTCCCGATTTATTTGAAATTAGTATTTTTCTTTTTTCGCTTCCCTATATCTACTAATTCAATTTTTGAATGCTTTGTACTAAGCATGTAAACATCTTTTTTATCCTTCCACTTTAGCGCCAATAAGCCACGAGATGATAACACCTTCATTTCTCCTTTTTTTAGTTTTGTCAAACCAAGCTCTTTTGGCATATGTTTTCTGTTCTTTCGAACAGTTCCAACTACGTTCGTGTTTTGTTGCAATAAATTTATATATAACTGTGGCGTGTTAGGGAATTGGCGCAACGCATGCGCACATTACTGCAAGAAAAACACCACGCATATGTTAAATTCCAATGACGAGTCAGGCTCGTCATCTGTAACTTTGGTTATTCATATCGATGACGAGTCTCACTCGTCAAATGTACCCAAAGAGTTAAGGAAATGGGATGAATGATTGGTTAGCGAAGATGCGTCATGTTGTGAAGCTTCGAAGCTTTTCATATTTCGCCAGTTCTACCCGTGCGCAACGAAATGCAACTTTCGGTCTCCAGGCTCGCATATCGATCTCGCGAGTAATTAGAAACAAACGCGGAAATAAATCGAGGAGTAACGAGGAGAGGGCAGGGGTGTGCCCGGCGATATTGGAAGTCGCAGGTGCTCGGCCGGTATCCGGAAGCCATTGTTTTCCCATAACCCGTTCATAACCGCTGGCGCCTCGTATGTTTCTTTAGGATCGCGCCGACGCATTCCGAAAAGCCTGCCGGCGATCGGGACTTTCGTTTCGCCGTTCCGCTCGGTCTCGACCTAAGACAACAAACAGACAGCTTCCTGCCCGTGAAAAAGCGGCATCGAGTGATCCTCCAATTTGGACCACCGTGCAGTGTGACATTTCTCTTCGCAGTCGATCGCAAGATTCGTGAGCCACCGTGAAACAATCGATGCTTCTAGAATTTCGATATCAAGAAATAAAAGAACCGGACTGTCGAGTAAATTTGTAAAATAAACAACGCTTATTATAGTCGGATAAATAAACTTGTGCTACCGGCATTTAAAAAGAAATTGTTTGTACCTTTATCCGAGTATAATAGACGTTATTTATTTTACAAAGATATGAAAAAATGTCGCGATATAACATCGATTACAGAGTCCTAGCCACGGAATTCTCCGATTGACGAGACCTTTAATTTACTTACCCACCTATCTAACGTTCCGAAAACTTCACTAAACATCGATAACAATCGTCCGAGCCCTCCGTCAAACGAATTTATCGCCTTCTTCCGCAGCCCCCAAACTCTCCGCTCGAACCTGAGAGAATTCTCGAGATAACTTTATCGTCCCCGGGGCACACAATTTTCCCGCGCAGGACCTTCTTTGACGCTTCGGTCAGGTAGACGAGCGGGCCACCCTGGCCACGGTCAAGTATTCGAAGTGCATCGTTATCTGGCGCGTTATCGGCGTTCAAACACGCACGTGCGTCCGTCACGTGTGTTCGAAAGCGAAGCGGACAGTGCAGGAGAGCGGAGCGAACGGGCGCAAATACTAACAGGCTGCCGGGTGTGGTCCTAGGAAGGGAAGGAAACGTGATCCTCGTGGCAAACCGCTGTTTACAGAGACACAGAAGTGGCCCTCCCTCGGGAGACGGACGAACGCGACGAAGCTAGACACTCGTAGATGAGCGTGGCAAGACTCATTGTCGGACGACGCGTCGCACGCTTGATCGATGTCCGCGCTGATCCACTGGCCAAGGCTGCACGCCGATTCCTTCCGGCTAACGTCGACGGACGACTTCCGGTCGCCGATGGGCTCACGAGGACAGAGATTATGCGCTGAGGTGCGATAATGAGCGATGCAGTCCGGAAAGTAGGACCCTTGATGTCGACGCGCATTTTAACGCGTATGAGAGACGGTAAAATGTTGTTCGAGTACCTAGTTGTGTTGAGAAAATGGTAATTAATTTTGTGAAATAATCGTCGATGTTGGACTCTAGGCTCTAACACGTATGAGAGACGGTAAAATGTTGGTCGAGTAGTTGTGTTGAGAAAATGGTAATTAATTTTGTGAAATAATCGTCGACGTTGGACTCTAGGCTTTAACGCGTATGAAAGGCGGCAAAATGTTGCTCGAGTAGTTCTGTTGAGAAAATGGTAATTAATTTTGTCAAACAATCGTCGACGTTGGATTCTAGCATCCTCGACTTTCCATACTTCGATTTTTGCGATGAGCTTTTTCCGAACGCAATCACATTGTCAGTCGCGGACTACGTGTACACGGTAAAACTTTCGACGGCTCGTGTCGCTGCGTTACAGTGCACCAGGGCGTAGTACGAGACAACTGGGAAAAAATTCGATTCATCCAGAGTACGGCGAGGGAAAAAATTCACGTTACAAGTATTTCATGCATTTTCCGAAATAGACCCGCGGATTCGATGCAGGCGTACGCGTTAGAAATATCGCGTGCATCTTCCGGGAGGGAAACAAAACAAAAAAGTCAGCGCCAACGGTCGGCAGTTTATAAATAAAACACAGTTTCCAGAGGCACATTGGTATCGAATATTGTCATGCACGCCGTCGAGCGGTCTTCTCCGAATGCCGGACGCGGCGGCGGTGCAAGTAGGAGAACGTTATGCGTCCACAGTTGTCGGTGACTACCGGTTGTTACGCGCTGGAAGCCGTATAATCGGACTCGTCCATCTCGCACGAGCTGCGCACTTGTTTCCGCCCAGCGTTTCTAATTGAGAATTTGCTTTGTAGATTGGACTTGTCTCGCTCGAAGGCCCGTCGACTGATTATACGTGTCCCAGTGTATCCTCGAAGATCGACCGACGCGTCTGCGGCGGCCCTTCGTGGACAGTGCGTTCGTGGTGTGTAAACTTTAACACGCCGACTGCCGTTCAACTTAGCTTCCCCTTCGAACCGTGTTCCATTCAAAACAGTTGCGTTCCACGTGTCACGTATCATATTCCGCCCTGCGCCAAGATTCTGCATTGCAATCAAGGCACTCTCTCGCTCCACGAAAATGCAACTAACGGAATTATTCAAATTTCCCGCATATTTCAAGGCCGAAATTGACGTGTTCCACGCGTCCCTGTTGTTTTCGTGAGCCCAAAAAAATTCCTTGATACAGTCAAGTTACGAATTACAATTTTCTCGTCTCGTCGATATAACACGATCATTTGCGACAAGTCAACAAACATTGAACCAGCTAAGCGGCTCTACGAAGATCCGAAGCGACACCATTTGCGTCTGGAACAGAAAACAAGGGAAGCCCCGGGCAGGAGGATAATTGCATGTAGAGATTGTGGAAGGACTCGGCCTGCCGTCTCGAGTGAAAGTGCAACGTCGACTGTCCGACGAGCAGGAGCGCAGTAGAAGGAGCGCTCCGGAGGCTGCGGATCGAGGAAAGACGAGCGAAAGAGACGTCCTCCTTCGACAATGCCACCCCCACCCCCACCGGCCCCCTTTTATACCCTCTTTATACCCCGATGTCCCATTGAATGCAACTTATGGAAGTCCGTTCCGCAAAGTTGCCTCGCGGATTTTCGTTCGGCAGCGTCGTCCAGCGAGGGGGTGGCTCGGTCTGGGCAGGGGTGGGGGGTTGAAAAGAGGTCGGAAAAGGGACCCTAAGCCCCCACGTCGTCGACAATGGCCATCGCACACACCCCTCTACCGTCCTCACCCCTTCCAGCATTTCGCTCGCCGTATCTCATTCCACCTTCGGCTCGTTCGGCCGTTCGCAGGGGTGGGGGGTGGGGGTGGGAGCGGGCCGAGGGGGGGCTCATTCCGGCCGCAAGATTTAGAAGCCAATTTTCGCGAGCATTGACCGGTCCCCTCCTCGGTCGTCCATCTCTCTCTCTTTCTCTCTCTCTCTCTCTTCAGCTCTCGTTTTCTTCCTCTCGGCCGGCAGCTGAAAGGAAGCCTCGTAAATATGGCCTCGCTGACCACCGAATCGTCTTTGCACGATGAAAAGACGGCACCCCGCGATGTGGGGGCGGGTCGGATCGGTGGGTCAGGTGGGGCCTCCCGATCCCGTATTCTGGGAGTCCGCTGATTTGAAAGTATAAGATCGGGACGAGTCCGGGGGTAGGAGGCTGGAGCGTTCTGACGCGCTGGGATATTATCGTTTCGCACGGAACGCGAGAGTGAAGAGGGAAGGAGGACGGCCGTGTGTGCTGCTCGGCTTCCTTTGTGCGCGTCTACGATCCTCATCGATCTGTCGGATTTTATGGCTCAGAAGCGTGCCGGCTCTCGCGGTCGGAAGTTCTCGAGCTTATTGCCACTGTCGTCGGCGGAATGGACTATTTGTCAGTGGACAGTCGATCGAGGTTGGAAGCGTCCCCCGTTCTCTCGGCGCGAGAATCATTGATTCTCGATTTCTGTGGACGGAGAGCGCGTTGACGACCCTCGAAGGACTCGCCGCGTTTTTCAATTGGCTGGTGCGATGGAAGATTCATATGTCGCGCGCCGCGGATGTAATCGGGGAGTTTTGTGAGAGGTTACGTTAATTTTATTGATTCGTTTCGGGCTCTAAACCATTTACGAATTTCAATCTATTGTTACTGGTACATTTTTCGTTTGTGGTGAAATATCTTTTATAATATACGCTCTCGATAATTATGTAATTATCGAACGGATGACCTCGTCTCGCGTGGGTGGAGTCGGAACGGAAGAATTTTCGCTGAAGTCCGCCAAACATCCGTCTCATTGTCCTTCGGCCGACTGGCGGGAATTGATCGTTCGAAGTTCGTCGCGCGTTTTATCACCGATCATTAACGTTTCTCCGTAATACTTTACGCGCGTCGCGTCTGGAAATTCCTCGGCGTCTGCTAACGAGGGCTGCCTGGGACGATCAAACGCCGTTGCGAACCTATCCAAGATGCCAAACGCTCCAAGGATGAAATTAGAGTAGACGCCTGTCGTCCAGGAGAAGTCGCCGGAATGAGAGAGAGAGAGAGAGAGAGACAGAGAGAGAGAGAGAGAGAGAGTGGAAATATATGCGCTCGCAAACTCCCGCGTACTATGTAATAAAACGAGACCGTACTAGGCGTACTATGACAGAGAAAGAGAGATAGAGAGAGAGAGAGGGACAAAAAGCGAGGAACTGTAACCGTGTACAACTGTACAGTGTACGCGAGGAGTGTGACGAAAAAATAGAGCAAGAGAGTAGGACTGAAAAGACAAGTTAGAAATATGTGCGTTGACAAATGCAGGTGTGCGTGCGCGTGTATACGAAGATGGAAAGAGGCAGAAATTATGTGGAAAAAAGGAAAAATGGGCAGGTCTTGGAAAGACGTAAAGAACAAATTTGAATAGTTTCACAGAAAAACGTAGTTACCCTTTTTTCGCGCTGCATCAATTTACATTAGATCACATCTTCAAAACGCAATCTTTCAGATATATTCCTTATTCCCGAATATACAGAAATAATCAAAAGGACCAATCGGAGCACATAAACAAAATACATACACACATATCCGCGAGAATGGAGGCTCCGAGTCAATCATACGCGAACCACATCCAAATATTACCCAAAACAAAAAGTACCCGCGCACGAGCATGTCGCATCTCTAAATACATGAAACCATAGAAAGACACAAAACTCGACGCGACGGACGCGAACAAAAGGAGGACGCAGGCTTACAGAATCATACGCATGCTCCGGTGCGGCCAACTCGAAGGAAGTACGTACAGTACAGTCAAAAGCATGCGGAATAGAAAGAGGTAGAAAACGAGAGAGACAGAGAGAGAAAGGAGAGACACACCAAATGGGAGGAAGGAGACGTCGTCGTAGAGAACGTCCTCGCGTGTACGCGCAATTACTCTCCCTCGTCATATCCGACGCCGGTCTTTTCATTACCCTCCTAAATGGCGCATGAAGTGCCCACCTATCCCGCGGCCTCTCTTCGTGCCTGCGCGACGCGACTCGATGCTGAAATACCGCGGATAGGTGAGGCGACAGAAGTAGTACTGCCGCGACCTCCTCCCGGCAACTTCAATAATTACTGCCAGCGGCTGGAACAATGGGCATGGGCCGTGCCTGTCATAACTGTCATCCGCCGCAACGGTGCCCGGCCGTTATTTAAGACTCCAGGCTTATTAACTCTAATGGTCGCCAGAGTTACGGGCGCTTCTTTACGTACGGCCGAATGACCGCGGAAATGCGGCCGCGGGAGCGTTGCGTTTCCGCTCGGGCGAGATTCGACGATCGATTTGCGTCACTGAGAATGTGATGTGCGACGTTATTTTCTTTTTGTGGGTCTTTAAGGCGTTGCGAGATTTGATTTCTTCGGGACACGCTTTTAAAGTTTAATTCTTTCGGAACACTCAGTTTATCATGGCTCTTGCTCCTCTTGGGGCCGGTTTCACCAACGACTGATAAATCTCTAAATAGTTATTCGGCCAATAAAATTTATTTGTCAGTTAACGAGAGTGTCGAGACCAATCATTTTGTCGAATAAGCGCTAACTGAAGTTGGTGAAACAAAAAACATTGATTTTAACCGACAAATAACTTTATTCTACGAATAACCACTTATTCGTCGTTGGTGAAACCGGCCTCTAATAACTTTTAATATGAAGTTCACTACTTGGAATTTCAAGGATCATAATCATTTTTATACTTTTTTTTTTTATTAATTCATAGATAGGCGAGTATTTTAATGTACACTTTTTTCGAGACTTTATCCTGCATCATACACTGACCCCTCGACCCGCAATCAGCGAATCACGCCGGCTCACATACCGAATTCCATTGAAGTCCCTAATGGACTCCTTTCGTTAAACACGCGGACGAAAGCGGCTCAAGAATCACGAAGTTATCTAGGCACTCGAACGATACCGGGCAGCCTGGCAACTCTCGAGAGCCGAGCGAGAGAAAGAGAGTGAGAGAGAGAGAGGACACGAGAGGAGTGTCTGGTTAAGCTCGAAAAGCGATAGGACCTTATCGATCCACGGCCCGCTTTGAATTTAGCCGAGTTATCCGCGGTACGCGAGGCATGCTCTGGCTGCCGATCTGGGAATCGGCTCGATTCTCCAGTTCCCAGCGGCCAATTTCTGCGGGCCAACGTTCTCCGATGACGTATCCGTATCGCACACGTCCCTGGCTCGGATTCTTACGACGACCCGGCGCACGAGAGATCGAATGCCGATTGGTCGCCGGCACTGAGATTGCACGCTGGATTCAAGGAGTTCGGTATATACCGTTCCCGTGGGCCAGAGGTTACACGCTGTCGTTTGTCTGCGGACGTTCATGAATTTCGATGTTCCCTCGATGCTTTATACGACTCGGGTACTCGCGCGAAAGTTCGCGCTCACTATTATAGCATCAAGCTCTCGCGCTGCAATACGCGTTGTTTATGGCCGTCCGAAGTTCCGTACGCTACACTCGTGCAACGTTGTTGAGCTTATGTACGAAATTGCTCCGAAAATGAATTTCGAATTTCGTAATTTACGCGCCGTAGGAATGTCACCTTGCTCCAGTCTCGGTATCCAATTTCGTCTTTTCCTCTCGCCGCCACTTTCAGATCTAGATTGCATTACATCGGGAGACCTATTCCTATCTGGCGCGATTCGAAAGTAGAGACTGCGGGGTGGGGTGGTTGAGGGTTGAGGGGGTGGAAAGAGGTCGGCGGTGGCTTAATGCAAAAGCCGCCTCGAAGGAAAGTTTTAATTCAATTCGTCCTCTCACGCGGAGAAAAGGGGCGAACTGCGCGACGGATGACCAGGATGGTAATTCGATTGGCCGACGGTTGTACTCTCTGTACGTCTCTCCTCTCTCTTTCTCTCTCTCTCTCTCTTTCTCGCTCTCGCACGCAGAGGAATTGATATTATCGCCAGCCAGCTGACGGGGTCGCGGCAAAATTGTTCTCGAACGCTGTGGCGAGCGCAGGTATGTGGACAATGCGATTACCGTTCATTATTTTTTCAGCCTCGCCGCGCTTCATCGAAGTCGACGAACTTGTCTCTTCGGAAGGTTTAGCCGAGAACACGTGATTTTGGGAAATTTTAATGTAAACGTTTTGATAGAATTATAATCAGAATTATTTTCTTTAGAAAGAGATTAACTTAATTACTTTTCCAAAAATCGCTTCAGCACGTAAGCCACGTTTATGCGAGCTCGTGTGCACGTAACTCGTCGTAAGAATTTCAGAAAAGCTGTCTTGCATCACCGCAGACGTTCGCCAAATTTTACAAGCGCCGCACGTGTGATTATGCGCAGGAAACTTTATCCACGTTTATAGGCAGAGGATACGTATACGGTTACCGCGAGTTACCTCAAATTTCTCGCTGAGGTGCGAGGCCGCAATGGCGCCGAAATTTTTGAGAGAACCACTTCTGAGGAGAACGGGCCCCGTAATCGTGAAATATTCCGACGTGGAAACGAGAAGGAAACGCGCGATACTCGCGTATAATGGCGTTATTATGCTCGAGGAGCAGATCGTATCATAGGACGAGAACCAGACCCTTACGAGTGTGATAAAGAGGGACACGTTCGGGCGAAAGAAAGAGAGAGAAGGATTGCGAGAAGTAGGGAATGTGGAAAGGAGTTGGTAGTGACGGCCATTTGGTTCGTGTGAATTTCTGGCGATATCGGCGATCGTGCCATTTTCAAACAGATGTGTACAGATGCACTGTAGTGTGAGTCGAAAGTATCGGGATTTTTATACAATTGATACAATTTATTATTGTCAAAACATCACAATAATATTTGTTATTCGGTTCTTAGTCTTCCCTCGTTATTTTACTGTCACATTATTTCAAGGAACTAGGTCTATATTTTTGTTCCCGTTTCTAGCAGATGCGTCGTACATTTTCACGCTTTGCACTTTGACAGACATTAACGCACGCATCGTCCATTTTTCTGCTTCCTACTTTGATACACATTAGTACACGCGTTACACATTTTCATATTTCCTATTTTAATACGTATCAACACACGCATTCCATGTCTTCATGCTTCATACTTTGCTGCGCATTAGTGCCATGCGTCGCATATTTCCATGCATTATACCTTATTACACATTAGCACACGCATTGTCTGTTTTCATGTCGTACACTTCGAGCTCCGATATGTATCAAATTCCATCAGAATACATACTTCGATGCTTTCCACAGCACCTCGACTCACACTACCGCACATTCATAATGTTTCCCATCACTTAACGTCCATCGCTAACTTCCTCTCCGGCGCCGGGCAAAAATCCAGAAAATCGCTCGTTTCGCATGAAGAACGTTTATCGCACGTGTGCGCACTCACCTCCGTTCAGTGTTTAACTCTCGGACGTAGAAGGGATTATCGTTCGGAGGGTGGGTCACCCGATACCTCACTCCCGGGTCATCCTTCGTCAAAAATCACGCCCTTTCGTCCTTCGGTGAGCAGATGTTACGGGTCAATCGTCGTCGAAAGGTCGATCCCCGGCCGATGAATTATGACCACGATGGACGCGGCTGTCGGTGGAAATAGCCGTGCCAACAACGGAGGGGAAGTAATGTTTTCTAATTTCTTTATCTCGCCCGTCTTCTCACGGGAAATTTAGGGTTAAGGGTTTAGCTGGGGTTTGCTGGATTTATCGGACGAACGTTGGGAGAGTCGTTCTTTACGATGACACGAGTCGTACGGAGGATTAAGTGTTTATCGTGCGTGGCATAATGAGGGATGATTACGTAATGGCTGTACTCTTTTGTATACGTGCGTTCGAATAATTTAGTGTCAAGATCGATTATTGTTAATTAATACTTCGTTGACTGAAACTTGTCTAATAGAAATGCAAGTTTGCTTCTAGGTTGAGAATGTATCAAAAGTTTATTTTGTTACTCGACATCTTTCAAAACACTACAAAATTTCGATTATTGTCAACATCAATTTTTTCCGCACTCCATCCAGCACAATTACCTCGCGCACACTTTCGTTTACCGACCGACTGACGTTACGCAACGCACGGCGTTATTAATCACGTCGACGGGACGTTTGAATTCATTACTCCCTTCGCCGTTCCAGCCAGTGGCCTGGCGCAGCAAGCACACGTTAGAGGCCATAATATCGTCTTTTAATCTGCAGCCGGCGGAATAAAAGAATGTGAGAGGCCGTCTAGTGTCGGGGCGGCCGAACGGTGACAGTAACTCGTCCGTTGACAAGCCCCGTGTAAACAAGGCTTTAATCAGTCCTCGGCACGAGGAGAACGCTCGCTCCTCTCTTCTCTCGTCCCTCTTCTTCTGCTTCTGGCCCTTGTCGCGCCGCCTCCGGGCGCGCAAGCTTCGCTTAATATGCGCGCGCGCAAAGACCTACGTCAAATTGTTAATTAAAGTTAATGCATGCGCCTCGACATTATTATCCCCGAGCGCGTCAGCTGGCGCACGTCGGACCACTCACGGTGGCGGAGGACGTGCTTGCCGGATATGGCGACCCGACACTCGCGCCACGGCTCTTGCACTATCGGCCGATACGACACTTCTTTCCGGCCGACGCGGACGCGACGATCGTCTCTTCGCTCGCGGCGAAAAAATCAGCGCCACTTCTGGTGTGGAAGTTGGACAAGCCGGACGTTTAATTGGGAATTTTTTGATAGTAGATGAATTCCTGTATTTTTTCCTCGATTACACGAAACAGCAAACGTAATACACATTATTCTCATGCACAATCTACAATTTTCGAACCATAATCCGCATCGAATCGATCGATAAATTACGTTCCGTCTGATCTGACTCTTCAGTACCAACGATCGTTATACACTCTTCGATGAAAGTCAAACAAAAATTCAAAAAATCTTCTCTTTTCTTGTCCTTACAGTATTATTCTCAAGTCACGCTTCATTACGTTAGACTACGATAAGCTAGCTTAGATTTTGTCTCTCTCTCTCTCTCTCTCTCTCTGAACCATTTTCATCCTTCTAATACCTGTCCACCCATGAATAATAATAAATAAACAAACCAAAAAACCGGCCAATCCTTGCAGCAGAATGCCGAAGAAGTCGTCCTGACCCCTCGGTAGTTCTAGCGTCAACCCATAAACCCTCGCAAAACCTCGGGGCCGTAAAGCTGAGCGCGCAAAATCGCCATATCCTCGCGCCGACTAATTGCGCGGCCGGGCGTTCTTAATCAGGCCCCTCGCCCTCGGGGCGAAACGATCCTCGTCGTCTTCCTCACAAAGAAGCATATCGCATATCGGCCGGCCGGCCGGTGCCGGTAGGTATAATAAGCGGCGTTCGCCGCGCAGGTAACCCGAACGAGCGAGGATCCTCGCTCATTGTCAGGTGGAGAAGACCGGCCGCGGCGTCTTCGTCGTTCGTCGCGCAGCGAGACGACGATCAATTAAGCGCAGCCCGCAAAGTGCTAAGACGTTTATGGCCGACATCTTATTATACGTAGCGCATGGGGCGCTCGGGACGAGTCGGGTCGTCGTCCTCCTGCTTGGCCTCCTCTCGCGATCAAGATGCTCGCGGACGGTACAACGTAGGCTTTCGATGCTGTTTACTTGCGCCGTGCAGTTTGTGGGGAAACAGGATTATTAGGTGGAGCTGGGATTGTCTCGCTGATGAAAGGGAAGATGGAATTGAGAGTGGATTTTTGGCGCACGGGTGTCTGGGTGTCTGAAGTAGTCTTTGTTTATTTTGTCATTTATTTTATTTTTTTTTTTTTATGTAAGATATTTGTTTTATTGTTAAGAATGTGGTGTGGATGGTGTAGGCTTTGTTGTTTGTAGCGTGTACGATTGTTAGGTGTCTTGTACTTAGGCTGGCTGCAGTTGATAAATTGTTATCGATGTTTGGGTAAAAAATGAAGGAATAGTTAAAAATTCACAGCATTCGTAGTTGATATTGTACAATGACGGACAACGAAAGGTCGGAAACCATGGAAGCCTGAAAAGTGCAATAACGCCTCCAGCCGGATGTCTTACAAGATTCGTTTAGAGTAATTTCGACGTGATCACCCAGACACGCTTTGATATCGGACGCCCTACGAAATTAATTGCCACACCCGTTACGCATCGCGTCGATCGACTATCGATTGCCTCATAAACGGAATTCGAAACCAGCTCTCAAAGCTTAACTCCTCTTAACTTCCAATATCGGCATACACCGTACTTAATATTCAATCATTATTTTCATTATTCCGTTTCAATCGCTTCCAACCAACTTCACCGTTTTTCGGGCACGTTCACACAGCATACCAATACATTTGCATTTTAGTATCTAACACGACGCATACATATATTACCGTGTAATTAGGCAGACTATAAATGTGCCAGTAAATACAAAAATTGACCTAAGTCACAGATCTAAACAAAATCAGTAGTTTTCCAAAATCGTCGCAAATTGAACCACTTGCCACCGAGCTCCACAAATTTCCCAAAAAGTACAATATAAAAAAGCTCACGCAAAAAAGCTTCAAACGATCACTGCTTCCCAAGCACACTACTATCGTCACATGCGACACGACCCCTTCCAGTGAACACGCACTCGCTCTATCAAAAGTCAGAGGACCCGGCGCGAAAAGCAGTTTTATCATGACATGCCCTCCCCTAAATATAGTGACTTTATTTCGGTACATCCGACAACTATCCGGCAAGGATCGTCGTACGGTCGATGATAGGAGAACGTTCGCGAACCTACACGTGTTCCATATTCCTCGCAGAGAGAAAGAGAGAGATGAGGAACGCGGCTCGCGTCTCAGATCTCGACGCGGCGCGTTACGTTGTCAAACACATGGCACATGGCGTTTAATGCCAGCGGTATTGCTTGTGGGTCATAGGAGCGGGGCTCTTTAATCTTCGGAAGTCGGGCCGGGCAAGAGTTTTTCTGTTCCGGGCGAGTTGATCGCCTTCCAGCTTTCAACCTTGATTCGTGGTATCGGGACGTTCCCGGAAAACCACTCTGCGGGGGTGAGGCTGACGGATCATGCACTCGAAAGATGGCCGACGCCGGACCGTTTGAAGTCTGGGATTCTTCGGTCGTTTTCAGTCGAGTCAGATAGTAAGCCTTCTTTCTTTTCGAAATTAATTATTCAAATTAGGGATGTCCGATTGCGATTTGATTCTTAAACGGATCGATTCTTTGCTATCTCATCTTTTTGAGATTCTTTGCTTCGACTTAAAACGACCGAAGAATCCCAGACTTCAAACTATCCGACGTCGGCCATCTTTCGAGTTAAATAGTGAGCCTTCTTTCTTTTCTGAATTAATTATTCAAATTAGGGATGTCCGATTGCGATTTGATTCTTCAATAAAGAGATTCTTTGCTATCAAATTTTTTGGAGATTCTTTGCTTCGACTTAAAACGACCGAAGAATCCCAGACTTCAAACGGTCCGACGTCGGCCATCTTTCGAGTTAGATAGTGAGCCTTCTTTCTTTTCTGAATTAATTATTCAAATTAGGGATGTCCGATTGCGATTTGATTCTTCAATAAATCTATTCCTTGCTATCTAATTTTTTTGAGATTCTTTGGTTAGACTCAAAAATCGATTCTTTCAAGAGAATCGATCATCCGTACGGGTTGAAGTCGAAGTTACGGGCACAGTTTGTATATACGTTATTGTATAGATCGGAATTGGATAAGTGCGAACGAAAATTCTGGCGTCCTCCGAGCAAATTCAATCCCAGGAAACGTGGATTTCACCGCGAGCGGACGTGCGTGCGCAGGAAAGTTCGAGCCCTCCTTACCATACTCCCTTTCTATGAAAGCTCTCGTTAGCATTTGATGCATTTCGACGATCGACGAGCTGATCCTTTAATCATCGAATAGAGCCGAGCGCACTCTCCGACAGCTTCCGCACAAGGAATATTCGATTAGACGCCGTGCCGGGAGAGGCGAGCAAAGCGACCGGCCGATTACAGATTTCCGTCGGTCGGTTCGCACGGAAAAACGACGCCTCGTGAATAGTTCATTTCGACGGCACGCCCGGCGCAAATATTTGCCCCGGCCGATCCATAGGTGAGCGCGCAAATATTTGTCGCGTGCGCGCGCGCGCAAAATGAGCGAGGAACGCGCGAGATTCCGATCGTTAGCGGTTTTTAATGTCGTCCGAACTACCGTCGATAAACCGTCCGCGATTCTCTGTATTTCGTCGCTTCTTTTTCCTTCATTTTTTTGTTTACCCCCGCGAACTAACGAGTGTTTGTTCGGCGCGATTTCCCACGTTTCGTTCGAATATTTTTCATATCCGCGGCGGATAGTCATAGACGACGCGCGGCCGCATAATTTATGCCTATCGTTTGCCCCGAAAATTACATCGCCACACAGCCGGACGATGATTTGCGTATGGTAATTCTTTATGAATATTACGCGAATTTTAATGGCGCTCTCGGGCTGTTTATCGTTTTCCATCGTCGGACGAAAAGTTTCGCCGTTTTTCCGCCCGCAATTCGTCGATTCTTCGAAATCTAAACATTGGCAGTCTCTGATCTTCTTTCCGGACTCTTTCCTCGTGCCATGGGTGTTACTCTTGTTTGAAGCCAGCCGACTCACGCTTTATCCGCAAAGTTTAATCCTTCCAATATTTTTCCGTTCTTCCCGTGACACCGTTTGCGTCCGATGAAAATGTGACACGGCCTTCGTGCGTACCGAAAATAAAAATGGCCGAACTTCGCCGATCGCACCTGCCCCGAAGATCAGGTGCGATCTGTTTCGGGGCATCAGGCGTTACGATGGCGTAAATCAGAGCGGAGGGTGGCTTGTTCGGGGAAAACTGACCTTCGAGGAAATCAATATCGCCCTTCGGGGAACGGAAGATGCCTCACCGAACCGCCAGAGAATACAAACACATACATAAACACTCGCGCGTGGGAATATGCATGCAGAAATTTATACGGGGTGAAAGCGAAAATTCTAGTTCAACGAAGAGATTCTACGAACAGCCTAGCGAGTGCAAAAACATAATTGTCGCACGTAAATATAAAAATCAGATTTCTAGTTCATACGAAAATTGACACGTCGGACACGTTTAATGTATCGTCGCATTTCAATTATCCGTTTTATTTTCTCTCACTTTACTCAGCCAACACTGCTGTCTTGGTTGCATGAGAACTTGTCCTGCATTTTTGATTCACCAATTTGTGGTGGAACCGTGCGGTTCACCGTTTTACCACAATTTCCACTCCACCCAGTATACTTACGTATGCATCCGCGTTACGTGTGTTAGGTATGTCGACGTGCACCCTCGAGGGAAACAAGGGGGTAGGCATTCATCCCTCCAAGGAGCAAGGGGAGGAGTTGATCTATGACTCAGTCAGGAAGTGCGCCTCGGCGGAGGCACACAAAGTGTGACGAAGTCAACCTGCCATTGTGATACCCACAAGTCGCCCGTGAAAGTCCGTGGAAAGCGATGACTATACTCAGGGTGTCCGCAAGATGATTTCATTCCTGGCGCTCTGAATCTAGTAATAGTAACGATATTAATATTGATAAATCTTAGACTTGGCTGTTGACTTGGCAGATGTGTCAGAAATTTCATTGATGGTAAATTCTGTTTTTCCGTTAAAACGCGTCGCATATTAATTGTCGAGAAATTTTTACACCAGACTGTCTTTACTTTCTATCATGTTACAGCCGATACAATAGACATCATTAATGGCACACGGGCAAGTTTCTCGGATAAAATCAGTGGCAAATTAATTGCAACGAAAAATGTTAAATAGAAAAAGAATCATCACCAAATAAATCGAGCAAACTAAATACCGAGTAGATTATCATAAAACAGAGTATGCCTACAGTAGCAAACGCGAGTCGTGAGCGAGTCGGAGCAAAAACGAGCCGATCCGCTCCCAATTCCTCGAACGCCTTGTACGTCGAATTTCGTCTCGATGAAAAAAAAAAAGAAAGATAGCCCAGAAAAGGGAGGATCGTTCGGCAGCGGAAGTGCGATCCGCAGGGCCACGTGCCCGACGGCGACTAGGTTGCGGAACTGAAAAAGTGGACGTTGGGAGAGGCGAACGGGGCCGTGGGGTACGAGGATCGATGAGGGTAATGGGGAGAACGGCCAATAGAAAAGAAACGCGCCGCTTGAAGGATTAGGGATATAAAATATCCATTAAGGGTATCAGTCGGCAGGAATTGAATGCGTCCCGCTCCGTCAAAGACGTCCCGCGCGCGTCTTCGCTGGTGATCAGTAATTAGTCGCTGGGAGGATGACGAAGATTCGTCGTTTGATCGGTGAGAATAATTATACATTATTATTAGTGACTGCGTTGACGATTTGAAAAAATATGAAAATGTAGAGATGATGAAAATATATTACTCTGATCTCTGATTATACAGAGTACATTCATTAGTAATCGTACTGTTATAATGACTATTTATGAAGGAATCGCTTGTGTCAGCCTTTCGGAGAGTATAATAATGAATTACTACAAACGTTTCCAATTATGTGAGTGCTGTATATTCATCACCGTGCAACGTCGACTCAGTAAATTTTCAATTTGTCCAAAACTATAGCAATATTGATCGCTACGCTTACAGCCTAGAGTACCCTGTATCAACACTTTTTGCAATATTCAATTGCAACCCGATACCAATAACCGACTACTCTCCGCGCCATCCATAATTCATTGTCCCCTGAAATCACGCTCACCACCGCAGCACAGGAGCTGGCCGACGAAATAATTTCTCATCTTCCGAGCGGATCGCGTGCTCGAAACAAAAAACGGCGTTTCTTCGCGATGGGGGTGGGTTCCGCTTGTAACACTGGGGGTGGAACAACTGAAAGGACGAGAGGGGCCGTGTGGGGGTGGAAGATAGCAAGGGGTAGGTGGAAAAAGGTGGAGCGAAACGGCGAAAGGGCGAGTGACTGACGACCGTGGAAAAGCCAATTTAACTTCTTTCAGCCCCGAAGAAACCCCATCCACCCCTTCCCACCCCCCCTACTCCAACCCCGAACCGGCCTCAGCGACAGACGCTGTATTCGTCCGCGAGCGCCGCTGAAAGAAAGAGAAGACGGCCGGATAACCGTAATTGAATAACTGTCAAATGAAACTACCTGCAGTTTTAAATCAGCCCATATTCAGCGACGAATCCGTTCTAAGCGCCGCGCGCGCGGAGTAAATGCTAACGAAATTATTGCCGGCGGCCGTGTGAAGTGGGTGGCTGGAGGGGTGGGTGGCGGCCGAGGGAAGACGCGCGGAGAGGCTGTTGCGCGAGTTTTCACGCGCGAGTGATTAATAGTGACGAGATTTTTAATATCTGTAAAGTGCCCTCCCGACGTTAATTTCGTCGCTTCCCCGCTCCGACGATCTTCCTCGCCGTCTCTTTTTCCGCTCCCGCTTCCGCTTCCCACTCTTCGTCTCGCCTCGCGGAACACACGCACGGCGTTCTTTTTCGTTCTCGGCCCCTCCTTGCCGAGCGTTTTCACTCTTTCGACGCCGCACACATTTTCTCGCGCACCGTTGACCCGACGCCGGTAACAAACGAGCAGGGAGACGAGAGAAATATCGCGCGGGAGGGATGAGAGGCGAGAGGGGGAGGAAGAGGATCGCGTGACCGAGGAGGAGCAAGAAGAAGGGAGGCCGGAAACGAGGACGCGGACGCGGGAGAATGCCGCGAAATGGCCGCGTCGAGGTGGCGAATCTAATTTCCCGCGCAGCCTCCCGCGACGCTTCGGTCTCTAACTCGTCTCATTTTTCGTCTCCTTCATTCTCGCGCGAATCGCTTGGATAAGCGTCAAAGGTTGTTTTTCGTATCGATGTGGTCGTATTCGTAGTTTCTACTCGTATGTCCACTCTGAGTGGCCCTAGGAAAAAATCTCTTCTACTCGCGCGTCCACTCTCAATTCGTATAAATTACCTGAGAAAATGATATCTCTTTCTATAACTCATCCCACTCGTGAATCTAATTTCCCGCGCAGCCTCCCGCGACGCTTCGGTCTCTAACTCGTCTCATTTTTCGTCTCCTTCATTCTCGCGAGAATCGCTTGGATAAGCGTCAAAGATCGTTTTTCGTATCGATGTGGTCGTATTCGTAGTTTCACTCGTATGTCCACTCTCAGTGGCCCTGGGCAAAAATCTCTTCCACTCGCGCGTCCACTCTCAACTTCATATAAATTACCTGAGAAAATAATATTTCTTTCTATAACTCATCCCACTCGTTATCCCTATAATTTGATATCAAAATTATGATCGAAGCGTTGGTATTAAATCTCACTTTCCAAAGGTAGAAGCCAGCCCATATCGAGCCTCGTATTCGATCCTCGATTAAATCACTCCGTTCCAAAGCACGACTTCAAAAAATTCCCCACATCATCTTCGACTCCATCTTCTATCCAAACTCATTACTCGATTAGAAATCACGATATCGACGGTGCACACAATCGATCACATTGCGCCCGGAACGTCTCATTTCCATAATCGCTTGCATCATCTCTCACCGCGATCCTCGAGAGCCCCACGGCGCCTAGACACGCCGGCGCAAATGGAATTTCCTCTGACTAACGGTAATCGCACGACCTATCCGCTCGCCGATTTCATCGCGTTTCATTTTCCGTCCCAGCCCGCGCGCGCTTTAAACCGAGTTTTAATCTCGAAGCCGGTCGTCATTCACGACCATAACGCGACGCGTACACTCGCGGGTGATAAATGGTCGCGAGCTCGCGCCGCTTACCCCGTCCGGGGACATTTAATAAAGCATTATTCATTCGCCACCCCCCACCCCCGCAACCCCCGCGCAGAATCTCACCCCATTCCGCCGCCGCTGTCGTGGATCGCGAGAATCGAGAGCGAGCCAATAAGGATTTACGACGCTGACGACCTTTAAAGACCAGCCAGAACGGACTCGTAGAACGTAAACTTACTTCGCGAGTTAGAATCTACCCTCTGGGATGTCGTGTAGTTCTGACGAGCGAAGGGTTGGAAATCGACGCCGAGCGTCGTTGACATTCCGCCGATCCGTCGTCGATACTATCACTTATGCTGTCATTCGTCGCCCTTTCGGTACTTTGCGAAAGGGCAGACGTGAGACGAGTTGTTCGGTTGAGAAGAAGGACAGTGTGGGAAAGATGATCGATTTCGGATGTCAAAATTCGGATCTGGAATTGTGAAGGGAAAGGTAAATTAGTTATTTTGTTGTTTGGTCGTAATACTGTGTACCTCGCAGCAATGAAAAATAGTTTCAGAAATAGTGTCGTAGACGAATCCAAGAAACAAAGGCGAAGATAAAATCATGGATGTGACGTCACATGTGGGCAAAAGATAATTCGAGGAATACTGCATGAAATTTATACAATTATCTGAAGCCGCATGAAAATACGAACTCCATGTGACTTTTACCACACCTAACGTCGCATAGATGATTTTATTTTCGCCTAAAAGTTTTTGCTTAGATGTGACGATTGATCCCACGAAGCTGGAAACATTGTTAAATCTCAGCACGAATCACGAGTTCTATTAAACCAACCGTTCCGACGGGACTCACTAGTCCGTCCGATGAAATTTCCAGCATCAATTACGCATTACATCGGCATGATCGTGTTCCCATCAAATCCGCCTAATCGCCAAAATAATATGATGCCTCA
This sequence comes from Priocnemis perturbator, assembly GCA_963942575.1. Classification (NCBI taxonomy): domain Eukaryota; kingdom Metazoa; phylum Arthropoda; class Insecta; order Hymenoptera; family Pompilidae; genus Priocnemis; species Priocnemis perturbator. The sequence goes on along the minus strand of OZ012655.1, from coordinate 10,734,348 downwards.
TTAAGCCCTGAAACATTAAAAGCGGACAATTACCACTCATGAATGATCGAGGCCGCAAAAATACGACGGGACGATTCCGTTGAAAGTCCGAATCGACGCGGCAGGTGTCCATTAGACATTAATTCCGCGATCGATCTCGCCTATTATTTCCCGCGTCCCGCACTCCGCAGCGCTGCTTAGAAATTCGTCCTTCTCTCGTTACTCCGTTCGCCGCGCGCCCATTACAATCGGCCGAAGTCAATCAATTCCTGATGTAACATTAAAGCCCACGCCATTAACGCTGATGCGATCCCGGCTTCTCTCTCGCTCCGTCGGTCCACATTAAGCAAACCACAGGGAGTACTCGCGTACTCACGGCGACTATGATCCAGGTAGCCAGTTCGGAATAAAGCCATGATCCTCTAATATCGCTTCATTAGCGTCCTGTCCGCAAAAGCTTTCAGTGGATCCATCGTGCCCATCAGCTGGATGGTAAGAGAGAGAGAAAGAGTGAGAGAGAGGGAGGGAGGTAGGTAGATAGTGGAATATAAGAGAAGAGAGACTGTAGAATGACGTTGTACGTGAATCAGCGCGAAAGAGACGGAATGAGAGTCTACTGAGTGGAACGGAGAAGAAGAGGGAAAGAGAAAGGCGGAAGTCCCGAGGGCAGCATTTTGCGTCTGAGAAAAGTGAAGGCCAGTAGTCGGAAAGCAGTGGAAGAAGGAAAAGAAAGGGTAGGCGGGGGGGTGGGGGACGGAGGAATCAATCCTGCTCGCTGCATTCATTAGCGTCGCCTTAATGACCCCCTAATGACCCCGGGGGTGACCTTATCTGAGGTGAAGTCGGGCGTAACGAGAAAAGCCCCGAAACGTGATTTATTATCGAAAAACACCGCCTCGTGGAAGGGCTGCTAAACGTCCCGTGCGCGCGCGCGCGCGCGCGCCGCTTGGGAGGAGATGAGACGGGGCTGGGGTGAGGATTGCAGATTTTGAGGAATAAAGTCGTGAAGGGGTGCCTGGGGAGCGGTACTTGCTGCCGGTTATTTGTCGGCAGGCTGCGGCTAAGAATAAGTTCGGATTATCCTTGTCATCGTTCAGCTTCACTTATACTTCCCTGTTGAAATTATTTACCGCTTTTTTTGTAGGGTGCTTGTCGCGTATTTTTATGCATTGTTTCAGGTTGATTCCTGGTAAGTTTTTTACATTCTCGATGTCATTGACTAGAGTTCTGATGGAAGACAGATTTCAAGTGTGAGTAGTGCTCATATTGTCTACGCGTGGTATACTTTCATGTACTGTTTCATATCGAAATTATTTTCCATAAATCAATAAGAGTGATGTAAGTGAAAAGTGTAAAGTATTTCTATATACTGCTTCGTATTATGAATAATTTCCCGTTAATGCAACGACTCCTTATACTCTTGCTCTTTGAAACCGGATTCTCCGGAATCATCGGAACTGCCCGAAGTAACCTCAAACGCGCGTGTTTTTCGGCAAGAAGCAAAGTCACCGTAAGAGCATAGGCTCCTAAAGCCAGTCTCGCAAAGTACGCCGAAAGCCCGTTAGAAGCTGGAAAAGCGGCAGAGTCTACGAGTCGCGACGGCGGCGTTCCACTCGATTTGCAAAGCAGGAATCGCGACGCTTGCAGAAAAATATCCCTCCGGCGCGCGGGATCGTCGAGAATTCGTCAAGTACCGGTAAGTGGAACGGGCGGGGTAGTCAGAAGCGGAAGAAGCGAGACGGACAGAAGTCGTACACGAATTTCAATCGAAGCCACGAGCGACTGAGGGGTAGGGAGTGAAGGAGGGCGGAACAAAAAAGCGAAAACGGAGAAAGTGGAAGAGAGAGGGAATGAGAGGTCTGACGAATTTAAATCCGGCCGAGAGAGAGAAAGGAGGAGAGATGGTCTCGTCGATTTCAATCCGATACCGTGGGCGGTACGTCTCGTCGAAGCGATTTGTAAGCTGATTTTAATGTCACGTTTACAGACTCGGCAGAGGGAGGATTTTCGTGGGAGATCCCCTTAGCCCCTCTGCAGCTCTTCTATATACTCGGCCAGAGGGTGCAGAAAGTGGTCACGCTCTCCTTCTCTCTCTCTTTCTCTCTTTCTCTTTCTTGCTCTTGCTCGATCCGCGTCGGCGGAATTTCGAGATTCCGCGCGAGAACAAGCCGCTTCGGGCTCGAATGTGGCCTCTGCTGCAACTTTCGATACCCTTCAATTTCGTTTGTTGAGGCCTCGTGGGTGGAAGATTATATACGCGTATGAGTGAACGCGGTGGTAAATTTCAAAAGCGAATTTTTCGCTTACGTTGGAAGGTGATTCGATTCAAGAATAAATAAGTGAAACCTGTCACTTTTGTAAATTTTTTAAATTAGGCACTCAAACGTTCTAACTTGCACAGCTTACTTTTGTGAAAGTTACATAAAAGCAGACGCAGATTAGTCATTAGGAATTCGTTAGGCACAATAATTATTTGTTAGACACCGATGACTTTGAAGCTTACACAGTATCCCAAACTCATTACCAACGCTTTGCAATCGTACTTAAACGTCAAAACATGGAAACCGGCCACATTAACGAGTCCTCTCTCCCCAGCCACTCATCCAACAAAAATCAAATTTTGAAGTGTCGCACGCGATCAAAAAATCCGCGCACTCGACTCTCTGCGGCCGATCCGACGCATTGTTCGCGAGTGGAGCCGGTGAATTATTTATCGAGTATTCGGCCGCCTCGAGCGCGCTCGTCATCGACGCTGTTATCGATCTTCCGAGTGGCCACTTCTGCCCGATCGAATCGAGGTCGCGCGACGCGCTCGAGATGCTCAATCGAGGAGTCGACTGGAGGATCCATCCAGAGGCGCATTCGGTCGACAGGTCGAGTCCGCGGGACAGTGGAGTCGGGAATCCGCAAAGAGTTCGTGAATCCGTGTTCGACAAGCTGCGCGAGGCCGGGAATGGCGGGCAAACAGGAGTCGCGTAAGAGGAAAAGACGGAGTGTGTGTCGGACAGATTGATCCTCCGCGACAAATGCACCCCTAAGCGGCGGAACACAGCGAAAGGGTATGAAGGTATGAGTCAGCGGCGCTCAAACTGTCGATCGTCAATGCATTTTTTAGTCTTTCTACTTATTCGGCGTTTTTCGGAAATAAGGTGAGAAATTAAGCAGTTTCGATCTGCGCCGATTAGGTATTTTGTTGGTGCTGTATTTTAGATAGGTGTACGGATGTAGTGGATTTAGGAAGAATTTTATTATACAGCGTTGATAATGATAAATTACTTAACCGCTGATCGTCTCGATCGACGTCTTGTTAACATTCACATTTTTCCTTGTTTCATAAAATTATCACGTCTAGCCCTATAATAAACCTCGACATCAGCACATACGAGACTTGCGCGTAGCAGAAAGTTGAGCAGTGCTGGTACTTGCTCGTTCGTACCAGGAACATGAAAGAATGAAACGGGCGATGAAAAGGGGGACTCGATATTTTCGTACGTACAAGGCACATACGTGCGTCTTTACACCTAAGTACTGTAAGTGTTCGGTACAGTAGGATGTACGAAGGGTGCACGTGACTCACGCAAAGTGATTTCCCCTCTTCCGACTTAAGCTTTGCGCGCGGAGTATGCGAGAGAGATCGGGTGAGAGAGAATGAGCGAGACAAGTATAGAGTTTGAGGGAGGAAAGCCACAATCCTCTCGAGAGGCGCTCACTCGAGCTCACGAGTGGTCGTCTACGGAGAAAAGGATCCGGGATGTCGCGTTAAGACCGTCGTACGTAAGGAAGCTTAAAAGCTAAGCCCCAAGCCAAACGACCAATCGCGAGGATTGTACGCGAACAAAGTGCCGCCGAGTGAAACGGCTTCATTTCAAAGTCTCGCAAAAAGTCACGCCTCCGGGCGCGCGTTACTTTCATTACGTACGACTTCGACGCTCTGCCTCTGATTGCCGTATTCTACGCACTTTCCGCGTCACGCGTCCGCTTTATGCGGCACGGCCGCATTGAACGGATCGGACGGCTCGTGATTTTCAATAAATTCTCTCCCCGATCAAAATGTCTAAGGTACGGACTGGCGCCGCGCGACTGTCGCGTCATTATTTCGCTTTTCAGCCGCAATCAGGGTACGTTTTTAAGCGGGCCGCGAGAATCCGTGTTTCTGCCGGTTGCGTGTGATCAGAATTTATAGTGCACGAGTTGATTCAAGCATCCGCGCGCGGGAGAGTATTTTCGAGGAAGTAAGTATCAGAAAGTACGCTGTGTACATATTATATAGAACATTCATTACGCTATAATGAAACGTTCTTGCGCATTGTATTTTAATATTACTTTTCTTCTAATTTCACAAAATGCATATCTATCCAAGCGATCAGAGCAAATACTGACTCCTGCCTTTTCTCTTCCAGGTAGCCGATCCCGTGACACCTTAATCCCGAGTCCGGGGGTACGAAAGCAGCGTCATCAGCCGCGTCGATTGTTCGGCGTATCGATCCCAGGTAATAACTCCGACGTCGGCCGTCAACGGCTTCCATTTACGGCGGTCGGTTCTTGCTCCGGCCCGTCGTCGGTCTTTTCCCCGTGAGTCGGCCGGGGTCTGGAACGAAGGTAATTACGCGCCGCGGCACTCGACATTATCGCCTCTCGGAGCCGCTCGATTTCCTCCCCTTTCTTTCACCCCCACCCCTCGCCCCTCGTCCCTCATCCCAAGACACCCTCTCGCTTTCGCTTTCTCGCGACAATCGATGCGGAGCCGAAAGTCTTTCTCGTTCATTAAAGTGTCAATCCGGTCTCGAGAGGGCATGCCCCGGTCGAGCCACCCCTTTCCACCCCTTTCCAGCCCCCCCACCCCCTCCAAGCACACCCCTCGTCACGTCTCGCAGAAAACGTCCGTGAAATAAAGCGGACTCCATTCCGCAGACTTACTCCCGCTCCGCGCACCTTCCGCAGCCGGCGAAGTTTTTCGCGGACGAAGTATGTAGTGGGTTTAGCTTGCCAGATAACGCTCCGGCGGCGGCGCCCTGGATCCGGCGGATGTGGCCCCGGCGAAGTGGGTCTTTGGAAAATGTGAGAGGTTGGATTTTTCGAGATTACGGCCCGGGCATCCGGATAAGTGGTATCGGGGCTTACTGCTGCGGCGCGGCCATTTTCGAGGCACGATTCCGCTGGTGTCTTTGTCGGAAGCGGTGTGTTATTGGAAAACGTGATAGAGGGTGGCGGGATAATTATTGGTGGCTTGTATACCTGCGTTGGTTTGGTTGTGGCAAAAGAGTCGTTTTGTGGGGTGGAGAGAAATGTTGATGTAACATTTTTATGGAAGTTATTCATATTTTGTTTGGTTTAAATATTCGTGCGACTGTTAGGGAGGATGAGAATATTTATTTGTGACTTTTTTTCCTGGCGCACTTTATTAATATTAATTGTGACGTTAAATTATGAGTTAGGTTTTGAAAGTGTTACGTGTTATATTTAACGCAGCGTGTAATAATTTTCTGCTGCCAACTGCCGTCGACGTGTAGTTCCTTGCACATTCATTCGACATTTCAATTCGCCGCAGCCGTGTAATGCCGATAAAAATCAAGTGTAACCGGAAGCGTGCTAACGAGAGATTAAGAGGAGGCCTGCTGCGGATTATCATTCGAGTCACGAGCGGGAGTGTTGCCCGACATTGCTATAACGCAAGGCGCTTTATCGTATAATTGCCGCCGCTGTGTTCTCCGCACACCACCCTCTCCCTATCACCCTCTCAGGGTCCTCATCGTTTTAGCGTTTTCCCGCTTTCTCTCTCGCACTCCCACGGATGCAGTTTCCGGAAAGCCCACCGGTACCGAGCGCAAGTTCTGCGAACTTTGATAAAGTTCGCCGATTAAGCTCCGCCGTGCGCGGCGTGGTGTGACGACGAAGAGAGAGAGAGAGAGAGAGAGAATTGCACATGGCAAAATGTATATAATCTGCACCGCAGCACGTATCGGTATTTTATTGTATGTGTAACTCGCGCGTCGTATTGCATTTCAGTTCCGCGAGTTTCGGAGCCTAGATACCTGGGAATGGTCCCGTTTTTACGTGCGGGGGAGATAAGAAATAAATGGCTCGGGACAAATTGTGTAGCTGGCGTAGAAGGCAGCAGCGAACGCAGGGCTTGAATTTCAGAGTCTAGATCAGGCCTGCAGAACTGTCGACACTGTATGCCTACTGCTCAGCGATCGAAGAGTGCTTACCGTGGATTTCAGAAAAGTCGTCAATACGCACTGCGAAATCAAATCGCAGCCCTCAAAACACAGCAGTTTCATAGACCATAAAAAGAGCTTCAAGAAACACTACTCGTTTCCTCGTCCATCATACCCACATGACAAAACAACGACTACATTTTTCTACCAAATCGTTGAAAATACTCTCGCTTTCACGCCGACACGGGAGACGCGAAAAAGTAAACAAGCGACACAAATACCACAATAAGCATAAAAAAAACGAAGAAGAAAGAAGCAGAAAATGAGGAATAAAACGCGACGAATCCGGGAATGGCGTGTGGAAAGTGAACGTCGAAGAAGGGGTGGGCACGGCCCGACTACGAGGGAATAAAACCGAAAACAGGGAATCGGGAGTGAGGCGTCGGCGAGGAAGACGGGGAGCGGGGAGACAGAGAGCGTCGTTCATTATAACTTGGTCGTGGGACGCGAGAGGGCCCGTTGTTGACGGCGTCGGCGTCCCAATTATACACGCGTTGCCGCTAACTAACCTTATTTGCAAGCCCCGCGGGCGCAAGCTCCGAGCTTTCCCTTCGCGGAAGCGAGCCTCGCCGATCTAATTGCAACTTGACCGAGGCCGCTTCTGCTTCCAGCGTGATGCTCCAATGAATCTCGCCGTCGTCTAGGACGCGACGACGGCGTTCAGGTACGGAAACGGCGGCGCAGTGGGAATAGGAGAGTCTGCGGGAGGAACGGGCCACCCTTGACGGATGTCAAGTCTCGACTGGCTTTGAGTTAGACTGTTAGAGGATATTCCGGTCCGAGTTTCAAGTTTCAATAGGCGCATATGAGACCCTCGCGAAAAGCGCGCTGTATGATGGAATTAATTGAGCGTTTAGGAGGCATTTATTTCGGAAGCGAAAACGAAGTAGCTTCTTTGGATGAAGAACAGTGACGAAGAAACTGTTGTCGATTTCTGAGTTTCTTTAGACGGGGTTTGATACGTTGATCGAGCAAGCCGATCGAAGGTGTTAGTTCGTTACTCTTTAACACGTTGACTGCCGCGTCAGCCATATTCGGGTGACAAAGAAACTTGTCCCATGGGACTCTGAAAAATAGATTCTTAACATTTTACTTGACACGATTAACGTGAATTTCGTTACGCATTTTTTTGGAAAATTTTCGGCAGACAACGTATTAACCGAGTTCAAAAAAGGTCTTTTATTCGAGGTCTATATCTCTTTTTACTAATCCACCCATAAATAAACGACTGTACATCTCGAGACCTCTCGAATTTCGAACTTCAACGACGTCGCAGCCGCGAAACGATCAGACCGGCGCGACCCACTGCCAAGGTCCGCGGATTATCTTTTCGTCCACGGGTAATTAAGCCGCAACGTGCCGGGCGTAATTATCATTACCCCAGCCGCCGGCGGCCGGCCGTAAGTCACCGACGTAGGAAGCTCGCTCCTTTTTCCGGGCGGACCGCACTGGCACCGTTGCTCTCTCGCCAGGGAAAAGCGATGATTTTATTGAATGAGAAAGGACCACTTTCTGCCGCTAAATCACGCCGCGGGTAGTCCGGCCGTTCCGCCGGAAGGGGCCTCATAACTTTACGCACCCAGTCACCCTTTCTCCGTCCCACCCTCCCCTACCACCCTCCCCCTCCCTGCAGCCCTCCGACCCTCCTTTTCACCGCGACTCAAAGCTCCGCTGCGGCCTCTGGCCCCTTCCATTTTCTCAACGCCGGAACAGCCGGGCACGTGAAATATTAACCCTCGCGCTACTCCGGATGGCTGTCGGGCGAAAAAGGGAAAAACGAGAGTGGAGGACGTTGTGTGTGGCGCGGGGGCGGACGGGGTACTAGATATCAACGTTTCTGCCGGTGCTATTTCTTAGGGGGCGGTTAATAATGAATCGGTCGGCGTTGCACGTACGGTTTGCAAGGTGAAGACTCTCGGGATAGGGGGTGGTATGGGTTTTGTCGATTTTTTTTTGCGGGGTGTGGGAGGGGTTTGGTGTTTTAGGATTGGAAGTACTTGAACTCGTGAAATTTGTAGGTTGTGCATATTTGAATGCTTGGATTTATGAGTAGGTGATTGTGGACGTCCGAGCGGTTGTTGAAACGAATTTCGAAATAAGTAAATATTTTTCAGCTTTTCTTATGTACTGTATCGTACTGTCAGGATTATTTCATAGTAGAACTACCGAGCAGTTAAAATGATCGGTGTGACATTTTGACATAATGAAGTTTCCTCGTGTTCGAAGTATCTTCATTTTTCCTGATTGATTGAATTTATACGTCATTGACATTGAAAGTAAAATGTCAAACCCGTTATTTTGACAGCTCGGTAATTCTAACGTTAACACTCCTTCAAATAACATTACCACCCTCCTCGTTTCCATTCCCGCTACTTCTTACCACCCACTCCAAAATTCATCCCCCTCCTTGTAGGCACAATTTCGAACCTTCAGCTGCCTGCTGCCAGTTAGTTTCGCGCGCCCTTCGAAGCTAAAATATTTATCCCGCCCGCGTAGCCGCGGCGAATATCAAGAGGCCTCGTCTGTGAGAAGCATCGCGTCGCGCGGAATTCCACGGAAAACTGGGCCGAGTTCCGATAAAAAGGAGCGGGACAAATTTATGACGTAACAAAGTGGATTTATGGGAAAGTACGCTCGTTGGCAACAACTCGGACGATGCCGTTACGACGTCGGGGGGCGTTGCAGGCATCTTTATGTACGAAACTTTTTCGATCCCGGGGCGTTGAGAATACGGAAACAGTCTGTGCACGGAATTGAGTCGGTTAGACGGTTACGTGGCTAGGTCCGGGTTTTAGCGAACGCGCTCTGTTTCGCGTGCGCGCATTTTCGACCGACCCAATTTCCATCTCTACCAGAATGGAGACACAGAATACGAAGGAAGTATTTCATTTCGTCAATTCAGAAATTAACGTACATTCGGATTCATGGATTTCCAGCTCCGCAAATCCTCGCGTCCGCCGCATCAAGCCGCACACATCGTAGCTTACATCGGAACACACGTTCGCGGCCGAAATACTAGTTTGCACACGGTACACTATCCTTCCCTCTAGCGCCGTCGTTCCCACGCCGCACATCACGCTTATGCATTACTTCCAGCAGACACACCGAAACTCGAGCGTTCCACGCTTTACCCAAACGCACTCGGCGTCTCGCGCTCAGACAGTCCCGACGTCCCTTCTCGCTCGGAAACTGGAAGGAATCGTTAGTGGTTGTCCCGAAAGTACGGAAAGTTTCCTGACTGACACCCACGCGGCACGATATTCCATTTCCGCACCCAGGGACAGACTCTCTTCAGCTTCAGCCTTCGCATGCCTCCCAACTCTCTCTCTCTCTCTCTCTTTCTCTGGCCTGCCAAACTTCGGCTTGACAAAGCGTTCGAACGGATCTGACGGAGTATAGCGAAGCGATAAAACCGGGACGACGTCGGCGAGACTGTCGATTAATCTCGTCTGCAACCCCTACTTTCACCATCCTCCGAACCCCCACCGACCGGAAGCCCCATTTCAGACACTCTCCTTCTCAGCTTCGATCTTCGTTCTTCGTGGCGGTGCTCAACCGGTCGATCGCGATCTATCGGCCGATCGGAATGTGCTTCATTTTTCTTTTTATTATGCACTAATAATAATCAGTTCTCTCCCTGTTCCTCGGTTACTGTCAGTGTTTTGAGATATAAACGTCATAGGCTGAAATTCGGAATTGACTGACATAGTACGTCACCATTTCTGCTTTTTGTATTTTAGTAACATATATAGTAATGTAAGTAATATGATGCTCATTTTTAAACTACTTCGAAGTCATACATAATTTTTCTTTTTCACCATACGTGTTCAAATTAAGATACTTACTCTAATTTTTTTTAGCAAAGCAATATTTATTGTTTTTATCCCTATTGGGAAGTTTAACAAGCTTCGAAATCATACGAAATCACGGCAAGGCACGCGAAGGTTGAGCAGTACTGATCCATCCCAGCAGAGTCTTTGTTTCGGTCTCTTTCCCGCTATCAACGTCGACGAGATAAGTTCCGAAGGATTAGAAGTCAGGATACCTTCCCTACGGTCATTACTGATGTGCCGCATGAACGCGCGCAAGTTTGGACGAAGAAACGTTTCGTCGATTAATCGGGCCACTTTGAGTTAGAGAGTTGAGAGCGATCGTTCGTTCGGGATGTGCCGATGGATTTCGTTCTGGGAGATAATGGCCGGGACGTCCGTTGCTTTTAGTCGGACGGCCGCAAGATAGATAGAAATTTCGAAGTTAGCGTTTTTAATGTGGAGAAATGGAAGGCTGCTCTTTGTTGTTGCGCAGGACCGAGCTTTTAGGGTGTCTTAGTTGGAAAGTTTGTAATTCCGAGACTGGCGAAAAGTGAAACTTCGTGGCATTGCAGAAGTTCCGGCGCTTTCTGCGTTTTAAATTTTCGTGGCCTCGGAGTTTCGTGCACTGCGAGATTTTTACGTTGAACGCGTGGGCGAGGATTTGGAAGTTCGCGGCACCTGGAAAATTCAGCACGCGTACGCGTTAACATTTGGGAATATACTCTCTTACACTCTAAATGCATGGAAACTGACTCGTTTACAGTACAAGATTTTTTGAACATTTTGGACGGTTCATAATACCACGCATTTTTTCCAAAATTTCTTTCCACAAACTTCTTCCACTTACATAAATAACAAATAATTCGTATAAGCTCACTGTATCAGTCTATCGTATCAAAGTACACAGTCTCGATATATCAGCACCCGCAACATTTACTCACCGTGAATTGTGGGCGAAATCAAATCATTCCGGCATTCGCTTATCTGAGTATCTAGATACGTAAGACCCTCCAGCCATCGAGACGTCTACGTGTCTAAGCATGCAGACGCTGAGCCCTTAGACGCCTAAGCATTCATAGCGTGCAATGCAGCGCGCATCCAATTGGCCGTCTGCTCTATGACTGACCATTTACGGCAGATTGGCCGGTTTAATTCCCTAATTGTCCGAATTTCATGCCGGACATTGGTCCATACATTTGACGTCGCACAGCGTCGGCAACGAACTTGATAACTGACGTGTTTCATTCGCAAATGCACGGACATCGGCATGCGTGGAATTCTGAGTGTATACAGCATGAAAATCGAAATGCAAATCAAGTGTATGAGTTTTTGAGTGCGCACCAACGGATAATAATGATCGTCTCCTTTTAACACAACGAAGACTTTCGATGGATGATTCGACTTCGAAAGTGGCCACGGCGATACGGTCGGCCGATTTAAAGAGGATCCGCAGAAAATATGGCCACCTTAAATTTAATCCCCGATCCCACGCCGCTGTTTGTCTTTCCTCGCCACTTCGACGACTTCCGGCAGTTCGAGTCTGATTACGAGTTCCTTAACGTTCGAACTTCGCCGACGACGGGAATTCTTCGACAGAGGGCTTTATGGCCATTGGTATAATAAAGCCACTCGCTTTTTCCGCCTCCCGAACTTCGGCGTTCCTCAAATTCCGCGAATAAGTTGTTTGCACGCTGCCCCGCGCGTCGCGACGATGGAAAGAAAAGAGTGCGATTCCGTGCAATCAATTCTGCCGGGCGCGAAATCTGAAATCAAATAATGCGACGCGGCGCACTTGTTGTTTCTTGGGAAATGACGTTTCGATCCGGCACCGAGCGAAACAATGAGTGCACGCCAGCCAATGAGCGGCGTCCAATTAATTCGCGAAATCTCGTGTAATTCAGCGACAGCACGGGCGGCCTGATTTAATTTCGATAATTCATTATAAACGGTGTGAAAAGGTCTCGCTCGGCCCGTCCGAAATCCCAGGCCGGAATTGAATTTAAGTTCCATTTGGCGGCAGCCAGTGTGCGGCCGCTGCCGTTATTCGCCTCTTCCAATTGTGATCGACCCAATTCCAATCCACTTGTTCATTTAACGTTTACGCGCTCCCGCTTTATTCGCGTCGTATCGGAATATAACGAGCCGCCGCGGTTATTATCGCGCGAATTTTCATACGATCAAATGTACGCGTCCTCGTATCGTTCGTTCGTATCTCGCGGCATTTCTGCGTGGCCGGTTTGCCGAGGTGTGGCTCGCACTGTACGCGCGACGCGTTGGGTATTGGGAATATTTTGAGTCCGTGCGATTTTAAGTGTGCGGATATCGAAATTTCGGGAATTCTAAGTGTTCGCGTGTCGAAATGCAGAGATTGCAGGGAACAACGGGAGTGCGTGAATTTGAACGCCTGTGGAATGTGAATGTCTAACGGCGCGGTATTAAACATGCGTGGATCACGATATCATGCGTAAAAAAAAATAAAACGGCTACCAAATACATAATAATCGAATTATAAAAAAATGTATGAAAAATTCCTATGAACCAAATACATAAATTTCAATGTGTCCACAGCCTACGCCTCCGCTCCCTCAACGCACTCTCATCATTATCGCAAACAAGATTACCACCCTCCCGCCTAAACATTCCAACAAATCGCCATTAACTAATCACACTCCTCGCAGGCGCGCGCGAAATAATCGTCGCGTCTAGCCAAGAGGGTTGACCCCGGCCATTATTCACGCGCATTATGCGCCGATTGTGTGTCGCGCCTCGTCCCGATTTCCAAATTCCTCGCCTCGGCGCAAATGAAAATATAATGCCTCCCGCCAAGTAGAATGCGCGCGCGCGCGCGCGAATTTTCGGTTAGGGGACCCTAAATCTCCCTTTCTCAGCGGGAAGTCGAGACGCAATCTCTTCCCGGGGGCGAGAGTATCTCTTTCCTCCCTATTGGATGCGCGTGTCTCGCGGACAAAAGATTTATTGGAAATTGCCGAGAAGAAATGGAATAGCACGGCGTGTCGTGCACACGCTCGTCTCTTTCAACGTCTCCCGTCGAACTCGCATCCTAGCTCTGCATTTTTCTGTTCTGCCCTTCGTCCTCTTCTTTCTTTCTCTCTTTCTTTCTTTTTCTCCGTGCACTACGTCCCTTTTCGTCTCTTTCCACCCCATCTTCTTCCGTCTTTTTCCAGTTGCCTCGTCACACTCCCCTCTTTATCCGTCCATCGGATCGGTATCCATGACGATGCCCGGCTCCTCCTGAATTCAGACACACGAGGACCGAGGACGGGAGGCGAGGCAAATTGCTCTCTATGATTTAAATAACGCCGCATTGTGCAATGCATTAGAATATTGCGGGCGTGGCTTCTGTGCTTTTTGTCGACACGGCGCCGAGCCAAGAATCCGCGTCGTTCCGATTCGGCGAGTCGCGCGGGCGATATGTGAACGGGAGAATGGAGTGGAGGTGTGAGGAATTGGTGCCCTCTTCCCCCTTTTTTTCTCTCATCTTCTTTCGGCCACGAGATTGGGGTTCAGAAGTCGCTGAAAATGGCACCTAAATATTCAGACATCGCGCGCGAGTAAACTGTCCCATGAAGTTCCTCCATTCTTATGTTTCATGTTTAATGCCTCGGAGTGTGACATATCGGATCCTCGTACGTCCCGCGGATTATTGTATTCTTTCCTTTCTTTCTTCGCATAGCAATACGAAATAAGCGAAAGGTGACTATTTTTATCTCGTCTTTATTACAATCCCAATTAATTACAGTTATCTGAAATTCCTAAACATTCAAACCGCTCCTTGTCCGACTACCATCCCCTCTAAATCCATCCTCATAAATACAGCGAGCCACGCAGTTCTTAACCGCGCATTCTCCCGGATCCGTCGGAAAATTATGTCTCAAACGAGCCTCCCAATTATTTTAATCGCGCGCCTCGAACGGCAAAGGCCGGAAATGCACCGCTGAGACGACCCACGGCGCGGCCAGGGAATAAAAGTAATCTCTTAAGCACCTACTTTCTGGAGCTCCGTTCGCACCTGCGACGTCGGCCGTCGATGGGGCGCCAATTATCGGTCGCGCCAATTAGAATCTGGATTTTAATCCTCGGCTACGCGCGAACACGTTCCATTCTCTTCCTCCTGCCCCCCCTCCTCTGTTCTCCTCTTCGCTCCTGCCTCGAATGGGGTTGGATGCGAGTAAATTATCTCGCGTGGTAATGCTCGCGAGTGACCGGGAGGAATTAACTATTTGCGCCGCTGCTGGCGAGATGGAAAATTGCCGGCCGCAATTGGCGGTAACGCTTACCGATAATGACACCGAGCGCGGCGCTTCTTTTATTTCGCCCGCCCTTTCCTTTATTTGTTTCGGTAAATAGCAGGAAAAAGTGGCGGCGAGCGAAGCGACGCTCCGTAACCTTGTCCGCCGGTTTCAAGTTCAGGAAATGGGAAAATTGTCGTGGGAAGGGCGAGTGGGACGGCGGACGTGGTGCGTTTTCTGGGCTTCTTTTTGTATCGATCTGTAGATAGTCCTTCGGCACCCTCGTAGAAATTAGAGTACGCCGACGAACAGTTAGTCGTGACTTTTCGGCACATTTTTCCTCATTTTTCATGATTTCGCAATTATTCGTCCGTTCGATGCGTCCCTAATGCATCTCTTCACTTTTCATCCGTGCATCTTCTAGGAAGACGTTCCTTTGAAGACCGCGCGCTTGGCGAGAGAACAAGAACAGCGAAACATCCCACTCTCCTTTTTTCCGCCCCCGTTCCGCCAGACTGGCCCGCGTAAGTGCACGGCAGCGGATAAATCCGGCAGCCATTAGTCATGCACTTAACGAACGAGTCGATTTTTCCGCCCCGGCGACACTCATTATGCGCACTTTCATCGGCATCGAATTATGTTCCCGCGGATGATGGCAGGCCACGAAGACGTACCACCGGAGAGCCGCATTCGCATCCGACACACGTACGGATAACGACCGTAGATGACAATAACTACCGGCGCGATCGGTCGCGGCATATCAATTTCCCCTTGTAATCTTCCACCCCCTCCCCTCCGTCGAGCCTACACTCGCTGTGATTGGTAATCGCAGCTCGATGTAACGGTGCAAAAAATTAAAGGTTCGCGCGCGCATGCGCCTGCGCAGCAATTATTAATGACGGTCGTCTTAATGCGAGCCTTCCCGTCTTACGGACGTTACAAGTGCATCGATGTTAGCCCCGCGATTAAGTTAATTGGAATGAACGAATATCGTCGAGGCGTCCCGTTAAACGTCGCGCGCGGTTGCTTTTTGTTTTGTTTTTTTGCGACACAGCTGGAACGTTCGACTGGCCGCGTGCGAGGGTACATAATCCGCTCGTTATACTGATTAGAATTATGCTACTGCATTACCGCGGCCCACTTTTTCCGGCTATCGGCATCTTACATCGCGAAATTACTGGCGCGTATCTGCTGGCCACCCGACCGTTGTTCGCGCTCGCCAGTTTTCTCGGATCTGTGTTTATCCGCGGTGAGATCGGCTGGCAAGTTTGTCCGCGACGCGCGCGGAGGGAGAAGGTGTGAACTTGTGGCGTAGGATGCTGCGGAAGGTGACGATGATTTTACACACTTTGTTTTTCGATAAAACACACTCACAAAAACGACGAAAAAATGTATGCCACCGTAAAAGTATAAAATTCATTAATTGTAATCGTACAGTTACTCGACACTCTCGTAACAATTAGAGTGTGCCGATATCACTTCCAGAATCCCGAAATTACAACATTTGTCATCGAACCTCGTACACACATACTTCGTACAGATAACACATCTTCGATTATTAATTCGCCGGAAGTGCAAGAAAGTCGAGTCCTTTCAAATCTCGCCAAGAGCACACCCTCTACCTAATCGGCATCATACTGCCCGTCATTTTCCAAGACACCCTCCCATTTAGAATCCATTACAAGATTCGCCGGTCGGCACGGCTGCTTTAGGCACTCCGTCTTCCGTCGCAATGAGGTTCCGGAAACGAAGGCACACCTGCACAGCCAACCCAGTCGTCCGTTCGTCCTTTGCATCCTGCCAATATAAGGCATCAATGATCCAACGGTCGCCGGAAGGGTCGCGATTCCTATACTCGTTCACCCCTTCCGTTACTGCCGCTTTTACTGCCCAATTCGCCGTGCAAGGAGTGCCCGAGGGAATTAGGTTCGTTCCTGGGGAATCTCTTCGGGAATTTGCCCTCGTCATCGGTCCCCGGAGAACTGGCAAGTGATCCGGCGCGCGATTCCACTCTGCGCGAAATTTTTCCACGGAAATTTTTGTAATAACAACGCGAGGATGGCCGATGACGGTGTAATTATGACCCGCCGGCGTTGTGATTAAAAATAAGATTTGTATGCCGCCAGAATTCAGGTGTAGTTTGGAGCGTAAATGTGTGAGTATAGGAAAAATGTTTGCAGGAGGCGTTCGAAAAATGGGATGCTGTGTACATTATTATGTAACGCGGAATTTTTGCTAAGAGTACCACTTCAGAATTTTCTGTTGAATCAAGCATATTGGTTACAGCGTTCCTCGTGGCACGACGCGTTTGCTTAATAAGACGGTCCCGTTTACATATTATAACCGGCGCCCGGAATCCCAGTGTCCATGAAAATCCGAAAATTTCCATGCTACAGGCGTACTAGGTCTACGCGTAACGTTGAATATGAATGATAAAGAATTCGCGTAATTAAACGAGTGCGGCCAATTTTACGGGGTCTATTAAACTCCTAAAATTTACATATTGGTATGCTGCTGGAGCGGGGAAGCGAGCGTCGCGTCCGTGTGAGCCTGGCGAGCGCGTGCATATACATACATATAGCTACGTAAGCCGACGCTGTAATTGGATGCACTTGCTTTCGGGCTCGCCTTATTTTACAGTTTCGCATTCAGCGGGCGAGGAAACGGATTAGGGAAGTATCCTCGAGACAGAACGGGAGTCCAGACTTTTTCATTCCGCGCCGATTATCCCGCGTGATGGAGGGCAAGGATTAGCGGAAGGACGCGCGATAATATTACACGCTTCGGCCGACTCCTTTTTTCCGCGCGAGCTTTTTAAACTTACCACTATTATCGCTCCTTAATACCGACGCGGCCCGCGCCCGGAATAATTCATTTTCGTGATCCGCACAGCGGAAGGGGCGGATTACGGGCGGCTGGAATTGTCCGGAAATGCGGCCGCGTTTATTCTTGTCACTTGCGCGGCATTAGACGATCGACCGGCAATATTAATATTTGCGCTCGGCAACATTCGGTAATATAAGCATTCCGATGAACTAAGCATCCTACATGTCACAGTAACGTATATTATTGAAACGTTCAACGCTCGGCAACATTCGGAAATATAATCATTCCGACAAACTAAGCATACTACATATCGCAGTAACATATATTATTGAAATGTTCAACGCTCGGCAACATTCGGTAATATAATCATTCCGACAAACTAAGCATCCTACATGTCACAGTAGACATATAACTATATAAAAAGATGACGTTTAGTTGAGTTCAGTTCTATCGGTCTAAATGTTTTAAGCTACGATTTAATATAATGAAAAGCGTTCGGCAACATTCGGTAATATAATCATTCCGACAAACTAAGCATCCTACATGTCACAGTAACATATATTATTGAAACATCGAAATGAAACTAACAGTACCTAATACGTTCCATTTCAGCCAAAAAGATGACGTTTAGTCGAGTTCAGTTCTATCGGTCTAAATCTTTTAACCCCTTGGGTACGGATTTATTTGAGAAAATATTTGCATGTGGAACCTTTTTTTAAAATAGGCTGTGCCACTTCCATGACTACAGTCTCAGTAGCAGGTATATCACTTCCCTGGATTTTATCCTTGCCAACATAAATTTTGAAACGAATACAATAACCTGATGTAGATTCGCAAAGTTTATAAAATTTTATGCCATAGTGCTGGCAAAAATTGGAGTACTTATTGCATATCTTTTTGACCAATACATATGCATTTTCGGCTTCTTCATTTGCGACATCAAGATGCATAATTATTAGTAAGTGGTTTTTTGTTGTGAATGACGTGTCTCAGACGTCAAATGTACCCAAGGGGTTAACCTACGATTTAATATAATGAAAAGCGTCGGAACGAAGTAAAGCCTCGTAAATGCAGAGCGGACGATTGAGATAGATCGATAACGGGCCGTCGTGAATCAAACGTCGATTCTCTTGACGTCTGGTTCGCGGCAGAGTTACGAGACGACGGTGAGCCGGGCTCGTTTTTATCGCGGCAGCGTATTGTTATACATTATTCAAGAACAACTGTCCCACTCCGGGCACGAGCGCGCCGCCCACACACGCCAGCCCCACAACTTCTCGCCGCACCCATGAATCTTAAGACCACGCCGTGCGCGGCAAAAAATTGATTAACCCGTCGGGACTTATTAGCCTACATTCGATCGCGACCTTTGCGGAACGGAACGGAACATCGTGGGTAACTTCCATCCGATTTTTACGGGGTCAATTAACGCGTCGACGGCTTGCATAATATCGTTGCCGCGTGTATCGCTACGATCCGTGCACCGTCGTTCAGACAATAGCCGTTCGATCGTACGGCGAACGGTGAGAAAAGCTGGCGAGCGTAAAAAAGGACGTTTGCAGCAATAATCGTTGATGCTAGATTTTTTCCTCGCACAACTCCAACGAAACGAGTCTCGTACGAACGAGCTAGACCTTTAATTACATAAACGCGCGGTCGTCTCGAATGACTTAATTAAGCCCAATTTTTGTCGCCGTCCGCCATATTTCAGAGTGCGAAAAATCAACGTCGATTGACGAGTCGTCGGGGTAATAATTAATGGAAATAACGAGGGTCGCAAACGAGGTCCACTCTGCCCCCCCCCCCCCCCCCTTGTCCTCCCCCGTTTCCTCCCTTCAGCCTGGCCTCCGGCTCACGTTCGACTCGTCGCTCGTTAGGAAATCGCAGAGAGTTTCAAACGGCGCCCGCCCACGCGCACGGCTTGCGAGATAGCGCGAAACTGCGCAATTTCGCGCCTCGCTTGGCAGCCGCCGTGCTGCCCAGACAAAGGTGCAAAGCTGTCGGTCGGGAAACGTCCTCGCGATCACGCTTTCTCCGTCTCCGCGTTGATAATCTCGCCGCGCAAAGACGGCTCTTCTGTGCTCCCCAAACGGACGGCTCTCAACTTCTGTCGCTGATTTCCGGCAATTAAGTGCGAATTCGTGTCTGCTGCGCGCCGAGCCATTGCGACGTTTTGATTTTGTTCTGATGTTTAGTGCGCGTAATTAAATATATGTTGTGTTTTTTGTACAGTTTACGAGAGACGATCTTATACTTTTGATGCGCGTGTACTTTCTGTACATAATGCGTGGAGGATGGAAAATAGTGTATGAAGTCATTGTAATAAATGGGTGTCGGGCCGTGAATAAAAATGAAAAAAGTATATATGTATGTGTATATGTATATATGTCGTGTTTTTGATCTGATCACAAGATTGGAAACTAAACTCATTGAAGCGTCCTATTTTCCTAGGCGCCACTTCGATATTAAACTTTCAGCGAGAATCGTCCTGTTCTTTCGATACGCGCATATTTTCTGTCTATCCTGTACAGGTTCTATTTATCTCTCCATCTACATACCGCCGCACTCGCTTATCTCGAGCCATCTACCGATGTTTTTCCCTGCTCCGATCTTATCCACCTCACTGTTCCGCGTCTCGGGCTCAACTTCTTTCCGCGATCGGAACTTTGCGCTCGAGTAAAAGGGTGTCGAAAGCGACTCGTAATAACGTTGTTAATTACAACCGACCCTCGCTTCATGGAGCTCGATATTCTCTGCTTAACGAGGAATGGGACAGACAATCTGGTCAAAAGTAAATTCTTACACAGTGAAAATGCACACATATTTACGAACGCGGATAAAGTAGCGTCCGTTTAACATGGACAAATGGAAGATTAATACGTAATTGTTACTACGAAAGATTTACTGAACGGTAAAAATTACCATTATTCGGTAAGACAGCACAGAATTTTGGACACTGAGTGTACAACCGCTGAATCTGATGACAAAAGAGCTTCAAGTAAGATTTCTATATAAGACACCGTGTTAACTTAATAAATTATTATCTTCCAAACGATATAGTAGAGAATTCTGAAGTTTCGTGCCTAGAAATCCCCCAAAATTTCTGCAATTTTCTTACGTGTGTCCAATTCCTCCCGAATTCTTTCCTTGTGCTCCTGTTCCGTCCATCATCCGTCTCCCATCTCGTGATGTTCCGACGACGAAGAGACGGGTACCCGGACGTCGTCGAGTGGTTATAATTAAAGCCCGGCTAACGAGAATCCGTTCGCCGTGAGATAACGAGCCGTTCGATTTAAAGAGACCTCGGGTGAGGCGAGTGGCGAAGAAAGAAGGAGCGAAGGGAGACGGAACGATGCATTTGGTCGAAGAGAGCGAACGGCTGAGACGGACAAAGTGCAGTTTAGTTGGCTAGCATGCTTTCTTTGCCGGTTGTACATCATAGCGTCACGGTATATAGAATATTATGGTGTGGCGAAATTTATGGCCGAGCTGTCGAATGTCGGAGCGTGCTTAACGTAATGAATCTAAATCGATGCATCGATCTGTGTGTACGTTCGAATGTTGCGAAATGTAAAATAGAATCGTTTTGCTTGTATTGTTCGAGTTTGAAGAGTTGAACGTATTTTTTTGCACTTTGATTAATGTATCTAGATCGATGCGTTTAGAGTTTTGTGTGCATACGTTTTTCTTGTAATGTTCTTTTTTGTAGTGGACTCGAGGGTTTGCCGATCGTTTATGCAATGTTTATAAATCTGTCTTGAAGTTTTCTGTAAACTCACTTTCTCCGAGGTAAACGTTTCGGCTTCACTAATCCTGAAGTTTATAAACCTTCCACGATCTAAAAGCGACCGCCATATAAATTTCACGCGCATTAAAGTCCACGCGTCTACTCGGTCCACCGGCATAAAACACGCGCCCATCACTCTTTCATAACACGCATTACGAATCTCCATACAATGGAGTTCTACTCGAGTAACGTACTGACGTATATACCTACATACACACCGTCGTACCTACGTGCGCTCTCACTCTCTGCACGTAACAAAATCTACGCGACTCGCGGCGTCTTTACATTATGCCGATCCTTCTAGCACTGGCAGTGAGGCTGCTGCCAAAGAACCAACGTTCAAAGTTTTCAAACGCATAAATATTTAAATGCATGAATCCTCAGATACATTACTGTCCGAATGCACGAATCGCCACGTATATAAAAATTTAGATGCCTAGATTCAAAAATAACCAAAAGCGCCTATATTATATATCAGATACATCGACTTCTCGAGCACACAGTGTACCTTTCAGATACCCAGATTTCTATTTCCACAGCTACCGAAACCAACGCACTCTCGACAGCTTCACATTCTACCCCGACCGTTCCGGCATGCATCCTTGATTGCCAAACTCGAGAAATCGGGTGTATCGAAAAGAAAAGAAAGAACGATTCGCTGGTCAGAGAAGCAGAGGAAACAAGTCGTGTTCGAGGGTGGAGGACTCGCGTGCTGCCGACTCGCGGGTCTCGATTGGTCGGTTAATATTTTATTCAGGGCGGAGTCGGATTTGCATACGAAGTGGAGGCTCCCCCCTACCCTTTCTTTTTGTTCCGTTCCTTCAGCCTGGCAGCTATCTCTCTCGCGCCCTGGCCCTACGCAGCATCTGCCGGCAGATATAATGCTCGCCGACGAGAAGAGGACGAGTTCTAACCCGATCCCACTTCTCACTCTCCTTCCGATCTCAATTCGCTCGAATCCCGCAGGAGCCAAACCCGGATTGATTACTGAACCGATTAGTTAATCCTGTGGTTATCGCTACGAGTCGCGGTCGGGAAGATAAAATGATGCATAGACAAAATTGTAAGGGGCGAAAGGGTAGGTTAAGTCAATTGTTGAAGTATCTTTGGGGAGATAATTCTAGATGGCGTAGATGTGAAATTAGTTATTTTCATACATTGCATATCGAGCACTTACAGTTCAGTATGTACAGTTACATAATTGTCTAATTTTTCAATTTTACTCCTAGTACCCTGCAACGCTTGCGATTTATCTATCTCATAAACCCGTACATAAATAAGTAAATAATTCAAAGAACGAGTCGAGAAACCTGCGAAACAATGAAAAGTTTCCACACACTGACATCGGAGCAGTCCCACTCAAATTGGCACTTCAGTTCAAAAACACACACCGAAATCCGAAACGCGCGGCTCTAAAATCGGGGCCAAGCGCCGAAAGTTACACCTCCCTATCCATTCCATCCAAAATCACACCTCTCGTCCGGCGCACGACCGACAGCGGACACGCTGGGTAGCAAGTTTCACGGTCCACCCCGATTTTTGACGCCCAGTATCAAACCGCGGCCACTTAAACTCTACACACACACACCCGCCCGCCGTCGACAGTCACGCCGACCCTCGAACGCGAAACACACACGAAGCCCCCGAAACCGAAAACGCGCCCCTAAAAAATGCAGGCCAAGCGTCGAACTTTACAGCTCCATATCCGTGCCATCGAGAAGCGCTCGTTTTTTTTCGAACGTTCGCCGCCAAGTTTCGACGCTGTTTCGCACGAACGCTGAAACGCGCTAAAGCAGACATATCGCGGGGGAGTGTTAAGGGGGGTAAGGGGGATGGGGAGGGGAGGGTCGCCGTCGTGTGTATCCGGCCTTAAGCCCTGGTACGTGACGAGGAGTATTTGCGGGCGCGTTTACTACTATCCGCGCGTGATCAGATTACGCGAACGGCGCGCGCGAGGGTTTACAATCCGCAGATAGTGAGAGAGAATTGGAGAGTATGGGAGGGAGAGAAGATGAGAGAGAGAGAGATGGGGGGGGGGGAGGGGGGGAGAGTGATCGCCGGACGTGAAAGCGTTTGCAAGCCGCGTAATCGACCAATTAGCGATGCGAGTTCAGGCGCCCACCGTCGTCCTGGCGAATCCTTGCCAGACAGGAAAGGGCCTCCTTTTTTCAGCGGACACGTAGCCGACGCTGTCAATCAACTGTTAATTCGTAGGCGCCGATGCGAGTCTAGGAGAGGGGTTGTCTGGGATTCTTGGGGTTTTGTTGCGCTTTTGTGAATGGCGGTTGGCACGTGCTTGAATGCGCGGATGGACTCCGCAGATGCATGATTTTTGTCTGTCTGGATGTCGAGTCTGGCTGGTGGGAAGTCATGTTAATTTCGGAGGAATCATGACGTGGTCGATGTTAGGTTTTAATATAGCCGAAAAGTCGTAATGAGCGCCGCGAGTATTATGAAGTATTCTATTCGAATAGACGTCCGAATATTTACCGCACGCGCAATTCTGCTGATTATCTAATCTGACAGACTTTAATATGATTCAGTATCAATGCTCCGCGCTGTCGACAAAATCCATAGAACGCATCCCGGCAACTTTCCAGCTACCGCCGAACCCGTGTCATCGGCAAAACCGTCGACTAAGTGAGCCCCGCACCGGTCCCGCAACTTGTTACAAAAAGTAAGATTCATCTGGTGGCGCGCGGCGCTCGATTAAACTTCGAGGAAGATAAAGAGGCCGCTCCGGGCGGAAGTTTCGTCATTCGGCACGTGTGTATATACTCTCCTAAGACGCGGCGGGAGGAAGAGAGACGGAAAATGAGAGCGTCATTACGCGGAGCTCGTTAAAAACTACACGTTCAACGGTGCTGAAGAGGCGGAGGGATCAATACCGGCAATGAGGCCAGGAGACACCTTGTTAATCTCGCTGCCGGTCACGTCTCTATCCAGTCCGGTCATCACCATGAACACACAGCCGTGCATGAAAGCGGACCTCTCTCTTTCCACATCCACTCACGGGACTCGCGACCGGTCCCGTACGACGTCCGACAGCCTTCCGCGCGCAGATGATAGCTTTACGGCGCGCTAGGGCTCTTTTAATCTACGCTGTCGTCGCGGAAAACTGAACGGGATATCGTGCGACCTTTTTATTTCCTCAGCGCATCGCGCTGGACGCTTTACAGAATGTTTAACGTCAACGTTTCGAGGCTGGTAATTAACTGGCTGCGAGACCTTCGAAATTGTACATCTTGACTACTGTGCATCGTGTTTAGTCTTGACTCGGAAGAAGTCTACGGTACTTTGTGCCACCGACAAGGATCGACGATTTTCTAAATAGTAAAGAAGATTGAAGCACCTGTATTAAATCCTAACCGAGACCTATATTAAATCATTCATCTTTACATACGTGTTCAGTGACGTAGAGCTGTGTTCACAGTCAGCTGAAAAGAAATTCTACTTAAAACCGTCTTAACTCTCAAGATCTGACCACAAATACCACCCGTAGTGTCTAACGATACTAACTTATATTTAAAAATAGTACACGATACATAAATGAATCGCATATTTTCGCAAATACCACGAATCGTGCCTTACATCTCGAAACTCACCGTCAGCATCCCACCCAAAACTTCCCAACCTCCCACTCACGCCCACGATCTCCGAATTCGATCGATTCCCAGAATCCTCATACCATATCAAATACCTACATAACGCCGACGTCGGAGTCGAGGAGCGTGGCATCATCATCCACCGGAATTAAGCAAGAAAACGTCGTGTACGATCCATTCTACGCTCCCCATTCCCCAGCACCATTCTTTCCTTCTCGAACGGGCGTTCTTCCCTCGTGTCCCTCGGAGTAAGTAGTAGTATAAGTAGTACATGTAGAGTCTTGTCACCGTGCAGCAGGAGACTGGTTAGAGGAGGCGCTTATCGTAGCGAAGGATCTCACTGACAGCCGCCAATTAAAACATGCTAACGAGCTGCTGATCCCGCGATATCTCGAAGCGGGGCCTAATTAAACTCGCGGCAACGAGGGGTGGAAAGGGGGGTGGGGGGGGGGGGGAGGGAATCTACGAGATCTACGTAGCATCTGGACTTATCGTCCTCCTCCTTCGTACTCGTCGTTCTCGTCGGTCGGTCGGACCTCGCCACTGATCTCACCTGCTCCTGATGAACTTTAACAAGGCCGCTGTCTCGGGAGTATTCGTTCTGTCCGGCTGAAAAGCCGGGGAATTGTTGTTTCGCGTCGGATGGAAATTGCGGTCCGAAATTGGACGGGGTGGTAGAAATTTATGGATGACTGCCGTCGGGTGGAGCGTGCGTTTGGTGGGTTGTGTTAAGATATTGTTTGGTTTGCGGATTTCGGGGTGTTAGGATGTGCATACGCGTGGTGTGTGTATGTGTGTGTGTTCGAGGTTTACAGACACGAATGTCAGTCGAATTCGTGATCCATTAGACTCTCGATCGTCTTTCGGAATTTGGAGACAAGGAGAGTTTTAAATCGTACACGGTAGAGTCACGAAATAAATTCGTCGGTTTTGATTGGTGCCGCCATTTTTTAACAAAAGTACTAGATCAAGTACTATCAATGCGTCCACGTCACTCTGTACTCTATGCAACTTAAATCTGATTACAGGGTCTCTAATACACGGCAGTATACACATGACATATATAGTAACAAAAATGTCTGCGTTGCGCGCTGCTTTAAATTCGTCGAAAAGAGGAAACTGCTGAAAACAAAAGACAGGCTTCCATCAAAACAGCCGTACTAAAACTGGGAATCAGGCCGGCTTAGACTCCCGAGGAAGAGAAATCAGAGGGCGTGCACCCTCCCCAGCATTATCGTACAGGGTGATTTGTAATTCGCGACGAAGGGGTCGGCTCTCTCTCTCTCGCGGAAATATGTATGAATCGACCAAGAGAGCAACATTCCCCGAAAGCCCCGCGAGAAAACGACCTTGGGACACGTGAGCCGAACGTTTCCTCAGACCCAACATTCTCAACCCTCCCCGACGACCGAGCAAGACCCGAAAGTGAGCGTCGAGGAAGAATGACGAGATGTGATCTCGGCGAGGGCGTAAATAAGAAGGTAGAGACGTTACGGTCGGGTCGTGAAGAAATTACGATAGGTCTTTATTTTCACGAAACGATCGACCAGATCCCCGTAGCGCGCTAATTATCCTGCCTTGCCACGTGTATGGGAGGCGTTTACACGACTGTAAAGATCGAATCGTCCGCGGCTAGATGTGCGTTACGGGCCTCCCACCGACGATTTACAGACGCTCGCGGCTCGACATTTACGTTCGGCGGGTGTGTGGCACGTGTGTGGGTGTGTACGTGTGTGTGTGTGTGTGTGTCTTTCTCGACTGGGTTTCCTTGGCCGGTGAATCCTCGTAAAGGAATCTCATCAACGTCGCTCGCCGACGATCGCGGTGACCTTTTTACTCGAAGCGGCTCTTTAACGGAATGAGTCCTGTCACGTGGCGTGCTGGTGGGATTTTTTTTTTCTTTTTCGGAGGATTTTTCTACTTTTTGTCGATGGCTCGTTCAGTCGGCGTGGGCTTATCGGGAGTTTGTTTGTTGGACGGAATTATGTATCGGGCGGAGGACGGGTTCGTTTGGGGATCGAGGATCTTGATCTTCGGCGAGTTGGAAGCTGGAAGCGATTATTGGATTGATGATCGACGGTAAAGGCGATTATGTTGCTCTTTCGATTGAAATTTATTTGACGGCATTATTTGTGGACATTTAAATGTGTGGATTTCTGAATACATGCACGTATATGATGCATCCACTGTCGACACTTTTAGATATTCAAACGAACGAAATTAAATTATACGTAAATTGACAGTATCTCGCTTCCACGTAAAAATCCAGAAAATCTTTCATCTTCCAAGCCACCCCCCCAAATTCTGCCCTCGAAAGCAGAATCAATTTATTCCAAATTCGCTCCCAGAGTCCCGAGATCTAAAGCACAAAGATTGCGAAACAAGAGGAGCCCCGGGAAGAAATTCGCGTGTGGATGTTCAGGGTTCGTTCCAAAGGTTTCGATTTCCGAGGCACTTGATCCTGAAATCCGATCCGCGCGACTAACTACCATTCTCTGCGAACTGCGGAGCGTGGGTCTCGTCGAGAGCAAACAAGACACGGCGCGTTGCACCTTTCCGCTGAATATCCGCGCATCCATTCGCCGTCCCGGCACTTTCGATAATATCGAAAGCCGCCAGACGTATCAGCCGTTCGAGACGAACCATTCTGAGCCAAAGTGAACGTTCGGACGAACTAAAACGAGCGAGTACAGAATGGGAGAATAGATAGACCTGTAAAAGAAAGCGAGTCGAAATAGAAAAAGAAAATTTGTCAATCTAAATTACCCAATATTTTTCTCCATCAAACATAAAACATTACCAATTTCCACACCGTAAACGTAATCAGTATATCAGCATATCACACGAAACCTTATTTCAAACCCCATTTCCAAATCACATCACCCAGCTTGAAAATGCAATTAAAAACGTACAACGTACGACTTCGTCATAAACAAAATTTTCCGACAGCGCGACTTATTTAGTAAGACACGTAAGATGAGACAGAGGAAGCAGAGTGGGGTCGTCGAAAGTGGAGGGCCGCCGCTGCGTAACCAGGATCTCTGTTTGCACTTGGATTTTGGAACTAAGCCCAGGTTTGCCCAGACAGATGCACCCACTTGCCGGCCTTAATAGCATGGCTTACGCACCGATCGGCCTGCTCCGTCCACGGCCAAAACCTAACGGCCAAATCTAACAGTTCCTTTCATCCTCCGCGCCTCGGATCGTCCACCCTCCTCGTCGGCCGGGAAGAATAGAGTCCGCCGCCGATTGTTGAGAGATAGACTCGCGCCCGGCGCGCAGGGGGACACCTAGCCTTTTATTTCAATCAGTGCCCCCCCTATTCCGCGCGCAAACCCGCGATTGTTCGGGATTAGATACATAATCGGCATCGAAATCCGAAGATCTCGTATGAATTGATTTATATCGGCGCAATGAGGAGTACGAATGAGACCTCGAATTATGTGACGCGAGTTAATTCGTTGGGGTTGAGTTTGGAGCTGCAATTGTTGAATGGGGTACAATATTGAATCGATTCAACGGTACGAGTTTAATGATTAAGAGGAGTTATGGGAGAATGACATAATTTTCCGTGAAAACGCTGATCTTCGAGCCTGATGTTCCGACACTAATTGTACGTCACTTTCAAAGCCATCAAACCGACAAAAACACTACACCGAACTCATGATCTAAATCATACTCACTACCAAAATCACCGCCAAAAATCAATCCACAAAGCACCGGCAAGAATTCCCACCCAACAAACGCACTCCCCTCTCATACACCAACCTCCCCGTCTAAAAAAAAAAAAGAAAAAAAAAATCCGACGCCGACTGTTCCCACGACACGCAAGACTGACAGGAAGTCACTAATTAAGGATCCCTGGCTGGCTGGCGTCATCGTCATCGCCGTCATCGCACCGCCGCGGTCTCCTGTAATTTCGCGGCCTCACAATGCGCCAACTGATTAGGACTCTATGCCCACCGCGGGCTCATCGTGTAATCATCGACGCTGCTTCGGGCTTGCGGAAGGGTGGCCTAAGTTTTACGTTCGGTGCCAAGGGCAGCGCGTGCGCTTGCGAGAGAGAGAGAGAGAGAGAGAGAGAGAGAGAGAGACAGGATGGGGGAGCAGGGAAGGGATGTGTACGACGCACAATGCGGCTGTAACGAGATGATTACAGGCGTCGTTGTGTTGAGGGATCGGGCAACCCCAGCGGAGTACCCACTGTTGCACAGGATCCGAGAGCGAGATTCGAGAAGATCCCTGGCGGTGCTTTAAGTGGGCGGCTACGAGGACAGACGGATCGGCTCCTGGGAGCCAGCTTGTGATGTCCGCTGCGTGCGCGTGTGAAGACGGCCGGTCGGCTGGCCGTGCGGACTGAAATTTTATTTGAGGGAGAGTCCTCGTTGGGCTAGAATTAAGGGTAGGTATTATTGTGGTGATCGACGGATTCGAGGAAGATTCTGTCTTTAACGAGCGGCGGCAGGTTTTGTTCTTGGGTTGATGAGTTAGTTTTTGCAGAAGTAGTTAGAGTTGTTTAACCCTCGGATACTTACGATGGGTCAATTTGACCCGAAGCCGGAAGATCGTCAACGCATTGTTTGAGCAAAATACAAATTTTCGCCTAAGTATATTTTAGCGATGTTGCAATATATTTTAAATGTTGACGATTTATTTATAAATAGTTTACAACCTTTTTTGTGCAAAATTAAAATTTTTTGCGATATTGTCGTCAGTATTTTATAACGCGTTGAATTTACTTTGAACTTCTCGTCTCACATAAATCTTTTAAATTAAAATTTTTTGCGATATGATCGTCAGTATTTTATAACGCGTTGAATTTACTTTGAACTTCTCGTCTCACATAAATCTTTACAAATAAAATGTCTATGAATTCAAAATATCGGGTTGCCGTCCTGCAGGATGAGTCAGAATGACCCATCGTGGAACTGCTTGCCTCATTTTTTAGTCGGGTGTCCGAGGGTTAAAAGAGAAGTTCTTGAGAATTACTTGTGATTTCTTGATGATCTCAGTTTTGTTTGAACTTTCGGGGGAATATTGAGGCCGAAGGTTCAGAGAGACTCGGAGTGTGCTAGAGAGCAAGGGACCGAGGTTTTGGTTAAGATTGATGCGTCTCGATGTTCGTGGGACAAAATGAAAATCCTGAGCATCTCCTCGTCCGCCGATGTACAGTCCGCACTTGTGCAAATCCTC
Organism: Priocnemis perturbator; assembly: GCA_963942575.1. NCBI lineage: Eukaryota > Metazoa > Arthropoda > Insecta > Hymenoptera > Pompilidae > Priocnemis > Priocnemis perturbator. The sequence goes on along the minus strand of OZ012655.1, from coordinate 10,704,678 downwards.
GCATCTACATTCAGCGCACGACGCACAATGCCGACGTAACGAGATGATTACAGGCACGGACCCACTCCCGTACCTCCTGCCATATACCGGGTGTTCCCTCGTCCCTCGTCCGAAATTCGGTTGTTGGAAACGGATCCTCCGCGTCTCGCTTTAAGTGGTCGCATAAATGTTGAGGTCGTGCTGGATTTGGCGCGTGTCCTCTTTTCCACCCCTCTCGTCGCCCTCTCGCTCTCTTCCGATTCCTCTCTCGTGCCGCTGGTTCATGAGCGGTGAACATTCGTATTCCGTGGACGAGCGCCTCCTTGCAGAAGTGCACTTCCGGCTGGAGGAGGATTCGATGATGTTCGATGGCGCTTGTGCACGGGTTCCGACAGAGAAACTGAATAGAGAGAGAGAGAGAGAGAAATTGATAGTTGAATATACGGCTAATGATCGAGAGCGATCGTACAGAATAAATTAAGACAATTAAGACTCTTCGACGGAGGACTACAAAAAGTCTCATTCGAATAGCGAATGAAACGTACAAATAACGAATACAATTAAACTGTATTCATTCCAACAAAAATTAGAATATTTCACAATTTCGATTTGACACCAATTTATGTAAAAATGTCAAATCTTCCAGCCAACAATTTCGATCGTTAATAATCGAGTCAAGATATTCCTCCCAACGTTACCTTACAACAAATACCATCCTCACATACAACTACACCCAAACTCACCACCATTACCACAGTATGTACCCGCAAGTATTACAACGCAAATTCCGCGTAACGCTAACACACTTCCCGGACGACAAATCGATCACGGCGTAAACTCCTGCGAAATCCGATCACGTTCCCGCCGAATTTCGGGGCCGAATATCTCGGAAGAGTATCCCGAACGGGCGCGGAGTTTAGCCACCCTAAAAGTAGAGGGGGGAAAGTCGCGAGAACTTGAGAATAAAACGAAGAGCCGTGCTTTCGGCTAGCAACAGCTGGCGCGAACGAGAGATATATCCTTCCTCCGTCTCCACTTCTCATCCTTCGCGCTGCCTTCTTCGTCTACTTCCTCTCTCTTTCTCTCTCTCTCTCTCTCTCTCTCTCTCTCTTCTTCGCCAAGGGCACCCTCCAGTTCCGACGAAATCGACCTGCACATCGGGATCGCAACTCACTCAGCAACCAGCTGACGTTACGACCCTCGCAAGAGGAGTCGACACCCTCTTTTATATCCCTTCGATCCCGGGAGCCTATCCTTCCACGTTGCTGACTTCGGCGCCCGATGCTGCAAAGTGGCGGGGGACTGTTGCCAGAACAACATCCGGCGAGCCTCGCGATCGTTCTCGTTTGCGCGCGGATACCGATGGCGGAAAGGGTGGTGTTCGGGAATTTCGGAGTCTCAGACCGGCGGATGTTGGGAAGGATGGGAATTTAGAAAGGGACGCGCGCGAGGATCGCAGAATGTAAAAGTTGTAGGGCGTGAAGACGGTAGAGCGCGAAGATTCTAGATTTCGAGAGCGTGGAATGTGAGAATCGTTGAAGGTAAAAGTTGTCTGCGCTGGTTGGAATTGTTCGTGGACTGTTCGCGAACAGTAGCAGTTTCTGGTCCGCATTAGGCTTCGCGCAATAGCTGGCGAACAGAGCACAAAAAGCAGCAGAGTCGTTTCGTCATAATTACGATTACAGAACAAAAATGAGGCTCACGAGCGAATGAAGTAAGTTCTTAAGCACCAACTTTTCCTAGCGAACAGTAACAATGAACCCGGAACATACCAAAACCATCTGACTCACCACAACCCGAACACGATCTCACACCGTGCTCACCCCATCTTCCGAATAAAAAAAAAATAAATAAAATAACTAGTTCTCCCGTCAGAGTCAGTAATACGCGTCCGTTAAATTCGAACTTTTTCCCTGTGCCTCTACTCCTGGCTCGGATTGGGCAAAGGCCCTTTCATGGGAAGCAGGCCCGGAAAGCTATCGGGCCTCGTGATTCCATGCACCGATGAGCTTCCATTCCGTAATTGCGCTTACCTCCCTCGAGTGCCCGCGCGATAACGCTTCGAGGCAATAGGAGTCGGCGCGATGTACTACATTATCAAAGCGAATACGGCGGGCGGCAGATAACCGAGGAATCCCGGATCGTCCTCGTGAAGCAGAAGATATGCCTTCCCATCTTTCTCTCTCACTCTCTCTCGAACTCCATCTGTCTGCCTCTCTCTTTGTCCGATTGCATATACAGTGACTCAGGGGTATAGTCACGATTATAAGGTATTTCAACATGAAACGATTCGTTGACGCATAAAAATATATGATACATCGTTCCTTCGAACAAAGACACTGTTAGTCGGTCTTGAGAATTAATACCTCTTTTTCTTTTTCGATTGCGTTATCTTAGTCTTAGCTCTTATATTTTTACATTAATTTATGTATTGTTATTGCTTTTCACTCTTTCTTTATCACATGTTATTTTAGTCTTAAGGTATTATTAGTTTCACTATCTAGTTTTAGTCTAGTTATTTTAGCGTACTCCGATGTACTTGTTATCTTTTGTATTTCTCTCTTTTCTCACTAAAGGGCTCTGCTCGTTAATAAAGAAATAATAATAATAATAATAGGTAATGACACGTTAATGTGGTGCACTTTTGTGGTGTGCGAAGAAACGTTTCGCGTTCCGTATCGAATAATTGAAACGTCGGAAAATGACACGATTTCGTGCAACGCAAGAAGTTTCGCATGAAGATCGTTCACGCATTTCGTGCGTTCCGCGAGCGAAACGAACCCGCGTGCGCTCGCGCCATGATTCTCGCCGCACCCTGTACATCTGTGTATCTCTATATCCGCATATGCCTGGCCCGCTCCCTCTCTGCGGTGCGAGCGTACGGCAATTAGTCCGGAAAGTTAAACGCGGCCGTGGAATTAGCCACCCCGCAGAAGCTCGCGCCTGGAATAACTTCGTCGTCGGGCTGCTGCGGCTCGATTATCGAGACTCTCGACTTTCTCCTGTTCGATGCGAGTGCGCCGAATTATGGCAGTCGCATAGTTACACATGATGTGCGCGCTGCACGTACGAATGATCGCTTCAATTCACGGCCACTCTCGGCGTCAGCTGTCTCAAAGAATTTTGAATTAGAACCTTAAATTCCCTGATTTCAAGACGCAGTATTTTTTTCGGCCGCATGCACTTCTGGATGCGTCAATTATTATTTCTAGCTCGCGTCCACTTTTTCGTCCGTCAAGCAGATGTAAATTTGTCGCATTAGTCGTCAGAAGTCGCACGACATCGTTCGAATGCGTCAAAAGTATCGGCCTCCAGTCCAATAAATAATCGACTCCCGCCACTTTTCCACTGCCGCGCAGTCGAAGACTAAGAAAGCCAGCCAGCCGCAGGCAGCGAAAAAAAAAACACTGTCCGCCGAAAGCGTGCTCGGGACTGGCCGCCGTTGCGCAAACTCGATTAAAACGAGCGTTAAGCGATCGAGCGCCCGCGGGGGCGGAAAGCGCACCGCTTAATAGGGTGTGATAGATCGGGTAAATTGCATCGGTGCTAATGGGATTGCACGCGATGGTGCTATAACCATTACCGTGGCCGTAGAGACTGGTATCCATGCCCCGAAACCACCCCCATAGAGCAATCGGGGTGCCTCTCTCTCTCTCTCTGTGTCTCTCTCTCTCTCTCGCTTATTGTTCGTTTCATCTAACGTCTGACCAATTTTGTCTTTTTCTCCTCTTCCCGACAACTATCCACTTCTCTCTTTCTCTCTTTTTCTCCCCTTTATACTGTGCACACTATTTAATTATTCTCTCTGTATCTTTTTCTCTTCTAATAGTCCGATTCTTTCTCCCTGACTTTTTGTGTCTAGTATCGTGAACGTTACTGTTGCTTTTGTTAGATTTAGGATCGGTTGCTCCAGATGTGAGTGAACTATCAGGTAGCTGACAAATAAAATTGTATCGAGCGTTGCTCCAGCTATTGTAACGACCGTAAGTGAGACAATTTTGAATGATGCGTGGAATAATGCTAGTTACAAGTTTATCTGTCTCTCTCGTTCCATTTTGTTGTTCTCCATGGCTAAGTTTTTCTCGTTCACTTGCGTCTCACGTCACACGTCCTACTGTCACTTGTCCGCGCTTATCGATATCCGCGCTGACGGCACGATGATGCGACGCTAGATTCAATAATCTTTGCCTATCAGGGCGCTATTTTCGAAACAAAAGTCTCTCGCCGGGGGGATGATTACGCGCGAGGGAAATGAAGGGTGTGGACGTATTCATCAGACCGGGACCGTGTAGATTCGTATCGAGCTCGACGTACAATCCATTTGACCGTGCTTCAAAATTTGGACGCCGTCACAGCAGAGGGGTAGTAATGTATAGTGTCGAGGGACCGCGAAGGGTGTCGGTTGACGAAGAGAAGAGTAAACAATGTAATCGTTTTAGCAGCGGTCGGCAGTTTCCTTTGCGTTCGTACGTGCGCCGATCCTTTAGAATATTCTAGATGCAGAAATCTATAACTGCGCGAATGTCTAGATGGATCCATTTATAAGTGGGTTAATTTTCAGATGCATAGAATTGGAAATGAATGGTTATTTATGACCGCGTCGCAGCTGCATGAATTTCAAAATGTCTAAATTTATCGTTGCATCGATTTCTAAGTATTCGAGTTTATAACTGCGTCTATTTCTAAATGCATGAATTTATAATTGAATTTATAATCAATTTCCAGAGGCGCACACTTCTAGATGCATAGACTTCTATCTCCGCGCATTTCTAAATCCACACACTTCCAGCCTCACATCTTCCTACACTCTTCGACTTGCGAGCCTCGCATCATTTCAAAGTTCACAAATCCACGACATATTCCTTCGCCATCAATAGACGTACCACCGAATTACCAACACGCCTCCGAAATCGCGATCTTCGACCAACAACTCCCCCAACAAGGACTCTCCGGCAGAGTGGGAGCTGGGAACCGAGTTTCCGCTGACTGCGTGTATAAAAGTTAGAAACCAGCATCGAAAGACAAACCGGCCTGAGTGGCGGTAGGTGGTGCGCTCTTCTGATCTCGGTTAGTTGGCGAAGAAAAGTGCCGGCGTGTCGAACGCCAGTGGAACAAGACGGAGCGGAGGAGACGAGACGAGAGAAGAGACACTCGTCGAATTTCTTAGCTCGCCACTTTTGCCCTCGGCGAGGGTGGCCATAACTCTTCTCCCCGGCGATATTTGACTTGGCGTTCCACGGATCTCTCTGCGGGCGCTAACACGTCAGCCGAATCACTGCGCTGGATTCTTCCGCTTGGCGCCCCTGGCCTTCTTCAGATTACCCCCACGCTGAAACTTGCGAGGGGCTGCTCTTTGCTAAAGAAGACGGGGTGAAATTTCGAGAAAGAACGAAAATGGAGAAAGATCTCGAAAAATCGGGATTTAGGCAAAAAATTGAAAGAAATTGAAAAGTTGGAATATGTAATAGATAGGAGTAGATGAAAGAGAAGTGGGTGTACATTGGTCCGTCGCTTAACGCGAATTTGTCGGTGCACGCGAGTAGGAAGGGTCTTCTGTTATGTCGGTCCCACGAGCACTATCAATAAATGTCATAGAAAGATAAATTTGCCAGCCGCGTAAAGTGAGGGACCGGGGCAGATGCGCTACGCGGATGAAATAGAACTGGAAGAAGAACGTGTGAAACTGGAAACTACAGAAAATTAAAAAACCACGTAACAAACGTTTCGAAGAAAGAAGCATACGGATGCGATATGACATATAAGCAGGAACGGGATGTGTGAAAAATGAAGACAGAAGAAGATGAACATCCCGAACGCGTAGAGGGACAGAGAAAGATTAGAAGGATAGAACGGAGGGATTGGCGGATACATGTTTCACCGTGAGACTCGCGGAATTCCCTTAAGAACGGTTCGCGGAAAAATTCTTTCATTTCCGTACACACTATTTTCTATAAACGCAATTTCCACCCGCGAGACTCCTCGTCCTCAAACGCGCAGACTGGGGTGGCTGAAAACTTCATCCGTTACAATGAACAGTCGCGCGCAGACTCAGCAAAGGAAAACTTCAAGTCGTTCAACACTTCGAGTACAGATCAAACATATAATAAAAATCCTGCCGCAGCATAAACGAACTCAAAATACCACACGAAAGTCAGTCCACTGACACGCTAACACCTCATCTGAAAGAAACGTCCGAAACAACGAATCAACAATAACACGCCTGTCACTGAATCCCATAAGAATCCCACCGAAGCAGGACAAAAACCCCAGAAAATAGGACTAGTCGAGCAAGAACAAAGTCAATGAGTGACACGCCGATACGGCATCGGAAGAAATCAAAAAGACAACAGAGCGCGAGACAAAGGGAACTTACATACTCTCAGGGCGCCTTTTTCCAGGCCTCCCTCGCCCACTTTATCTCTCGTCCACAAAGGCAGCGCCGGGAGAGCGGAGTCGCGAGCGCAAAAACGAACGCAAGCAGGATCTGGCGAGCCAAAACAGTTCGACGCCGATGATGCGCAAAAACGTCCCCCGAACTGAGCCGAGCCCGTGGCAGGGCTGCCAACCCGGGGACCACCAAGGCGTTCGGCACCGCTGCTAGACAAGTATTTGATCAGGGACGGCGTGGGCTCTAATGAAGCCTCCGTCCGCCATTGTTGCCGCGGTGTCTCCATTATTTTTGCGCCGTTATTAAAAATCCCACCCTTCTCCCGCTGCCTGCTCGCGAGCGCAGGCCCAGGACAAAGAATTCGACAGGCATTGTCCCCACGTCGTCCGCGCTTTTTGTTCGCCACGCTAAATGTCAATGAATCTCTCTCTCTCTTTCTCTCGCTCTCGATGTTCATCTCTCATCCTCCTGCAATATTCGTCCCGCTCGATGTCGACTGCGAATCTCTTCTTCGCGTCCTCCACCTTCTCGCTACGAAATCCGTCTATCTCACGAGGAAAATACCGGTTTGTGTTTTGTCGAGAGGAATCAATCGGGTCCGGAGGATTCAACCTTCTCATTTTTCCAAGGGAGTAAGTAATGGTGATGGGAAGTAAGTCCGGAGAATCGTGTAAGGCGTTCTCGAAATGTACGTGGATGAGGTTCGAGTGGGCTTATGAGTAAAGTATGAGCATCATGCATGTGCCGATGATTATAAGTGGAAAATTGAGTTGAATTCGAAATGACACAAAACGAGCATACTTTGTTTTTAATTTTTACCTCGATCACTTTTATGATTTCGAGCGTGCTTATGACAAGTGCTCGAGACGACTTTCGAGTAGCTTGATCCCGTCACTACCCATCACTACTTGTCGCCCCTCTGCTTCGGGTTCGCTTTCTTCATTTTCTTGCTTTTTTTTTGCTCCGGCCGTCCTGCTCTGGCTCTGTGCGAGGGTTGCGATAAGGCAGAAACGCGAGTTTGCCGAGACAGTAGTTGCTCCTGGTTGCGGGATTTGACTGTCTCCTGGGACCAAGGCTATTTCAAGGCTATTCAACGTCTGGATACCGATGATACACGCACGGTATATATACACGTGCAGCAAGTGTGTACCGAGGGGTATGCCGTCACTACCGTGCTTTGCTTCGGTACTTCGTAATTATTTGCACGGTGCGTGCCATTGTTGACTGTGCATTGTTCAGCGCCGTGGATCAGAGAGCCGAGTAATCTGTAGATCAATATTCGCCGGATCGCTGTGCTTGGACGTTTAGCCGGTCGTTGAGATGTTTCGACGTTATCTCTTATTCGCTTTCTGCGGAAGTCAAGATTTTTCTAGTTAAGTTTGCACGTATGTACTTGGACAAATTGATATCTGTGGGACGTTTGGATACTTAAAAATGTTAATATTCGCGAATGTAGGTACTTGGATATATGAACGTTTGATCATTTAAGTACCTTCAGTATATCAGCGTCTCAAGGTTTACATAGGCATGTATTCACTTGCTTAGATGTTCAACCACAGCGCACATGACCTCGATATTCGTATATATATATATATATATATATATATATTCCAGTCTATCAATATCCTAACGTCAATAATCTATACACCTGAAACTTGATCGCTCCGCACATATTGACGTCCACTTGCCACAAACTCGAAAACACCTAAACCAATACACGCTCTACTGTGGCACGGAGAAAATGAAAAAATTTCATAATTCCCAGCTTCTTCCGAATAACTACCTTCTCCGGGGCAGCCTGAAAGTGGGTTCTTTACTTCGGACGCATTTGAAACTTTATGTACATACACGAGCGCGCGGTCCTCATAAGCAATGCAATATGCCGCGGCCAAGCTTGAGTGTGCGCACACAGCCATACAACGGCATACGTTTTCGTCTAAGAAGACAACGCTTTACAGCGACTCCGCGGCAACGTGAATTAACAAACACCCGCTCGTACGTCGCCGGGTTTCACGAGAAGTTAAGCGCGAGAGGAGTGATACACCGCGCGCGGGCAATCCCTTTTGCAAAGCGGCGTAATTCGCGTTTACGCTCCTACGCTGCATATACATGTCCCGCTTTAACTCACTTTTTTTAACCCCACCCGCCCCTCTCTCGTCGTACGTTTCGTTGCAGAAAGCGCCTTACGACGACAATGCTTTTCAACGCTTCCGAGAGCTGACTGATGATTCGCTCTTGTCGAAATTGACTCAAAAAGATAGACCAAAAACACTGGCGTCGAATAATTCATTGACTTTGCCAAAATAATACATCTAACTTTTTCAATCAAGTCACCCTATGCGGGACGAAATAATTCGTTTTAAATCAGTCTCTCGAACTGTCCATATATCTACAAATTTCTACTCGGTTCCGTTGCAAAAGACAATTATTCCCGATATTCTGTTACACGCCTAACAGAATATTTTTGATTCACAAAGCAAAGAAAGAGAAAGATCGTTTCGGTCTCTTTCTAACAACGACTGAATGATCCTCTACACACCTAGCACACCTACAATACTATATCTATTACATGCCCAATGACCATATTTTTAGACAAACGCACCATTCCATTTAGCCGCCCAAAAAGACTCACTCCTTTCTCGGCCACGTCACGATTCCCTGCACCTTACACGCGAATCCAAAGAATGTCCCACCAGAAACACTGGCGTCGAATAATTCATTGACTTTGCCAAAATAATACATCTAACTTTTCCAACCAAGTCACAATATGCGGGACAAAATAATTCGTTTTAAATCAGTCTCCCGAACTGTCCATATATCTACAAATTTCTACTCGGTTCCGTTGCAAAAGACAATTATTCCCGATATTCCGTTACATATCTAACAGAATATTTTTTGTTCACAAAGCAAAGAGAGAAAAAGATCGTTTCGGTCTCTTTCTAACAACGACTGAATGACCCTCTACACACCTAGCACACCTACAATACTATATCTATTACTTGCCCAATGACCATATTTTTAGACAAACGCACCATTCCATTTAGCCGCCCAAAAAGACTCACTCCTTTCTCGGCCACGTCACGATTCCCTGCACCTTACACGCGAATCCAAAGAATGTCCCACCCCTTCTCTTCCTCCTTACTTGAGCGCAATTAACGCGACCCCTCGCCCTCGTCGTCGAGGGCCAGCATCTGGAAGCGAGCGTTTATACCGTCCGACATTTGCATACAATAAATCGTCACCGTATTCGGCCCGGCCGGCCGGGCATTCGTTCCGGAGTCGTGAGACAATGGTATTCCAGGATTTTCAGGAGTATTCGACGGCCACGACGAGCGAGGTCAGAGATCAGGAGCCGGAAGCGAGCGATACACGCTGCGAACGCTAAGATACTCTGCCACCCCCACTTCAGGTGTGTAGCACGCTCGGGGTCGTGCAAATATTTGCCGAGCCTTCCCGCGCTATTTATTTATCTGACCTGTGGCAAGTGGCGAGGGATTGCGCGAGTGACATTCGCGACTGTCTGTGTGTCTGTATGTGTGTGTGTGGAACGTGAGAGAACGTACGTGCGACGTAAAATCAGCTTCTGCCGACGCTTGGAATAACAGACGGAAACAACAGGCGTCTTCTATTTCGTTGCTTTTACATGGCACGCCGTGGAAGAGTCATGGGCCGAATTAAGGGTCGCGTCTTTTGTTTGGTCCAAAGATGTTCGATTCATCAGAGTCTGTGGGGTGGACTCCATTCATCGAATTTTGATTAATTTCAAATGCACAAAGTTGAGTTAAATTTTTAGTCACGCATCCCAGGTACCCGCGCTGTACTCGATTAATTTGGAAGATCTCAAGGGATTCCGTCTATGAAAGCCAATGCGCGTCTCTCTAAATTTCGATGAATTTTCGCCGGACCACTTAATCATCGCGCGATGCTGAAAGCGACTCAGTTACAATTTCCACTCAGACCGTCTCGTTTCCTCTCGATCCGCGTTCAATAGGCAGCGTGCTCCGAGCAAATTCCAGGATTGTTCGGAAACGCTTGGCCGGCTCATTGTTGGCACGGCTTCTGAAAACTTTGGTGCCGGCGCGCTAACTCCATGTCAAGCCGAATCTCACGGATATTACATTGACGCTGCAGATTACCGGGCAGGGTCCGTCGTTTGCTCAGTACATATTACTCGAGCCACCCTCCCGGGCTTCCTCGGTATGTCAAATATTTAACCGAGTTTCAGCGCGGAATATCAAATGGGCCGATCGATAGGAGTCGCTGGGCATCGTGCGGGAACGAGAAATTGAGAGCGAAAGTCGGCCGACGAGGAGGGTTGAAGACTGTGGAAGGCAGTCGAAATTCGAGAGATCGAGAAAGAGTTTGTGTAAAATAGTGAGCGAGAATAAAAGATTGAATATTGAAACTAGAAATGCATTCGACATCGAGTCAGGATGAAAGAGTCAGAACTAACGTAAGAAGACGAAAGCTAGAAAGACAGTGAACGCTGACAATGAGTGAGACAGAACTAAAGTCAACACTGAATGGAAAATGAGTGACGGGGAGACATAAAACCATGAGAATCGAGTGACTTCAATCTGCGACGTGAAATATTCGGAAATATGGAAGCGAAATGCAAAAAATGCAAAAAGACGGACTCGTTGCGAGGGTCCGAAGATGACCGTGCGAGTATGGCCTCGATGTAGATTCTGACCAAGGAGTCGTGCTCCTCCGCTCTCGTTCAGGCCACCCTTCCCGGAATCTCGTTTTGCCGATGTCAAGAGGCCCGCCGGAATCCGAAATATATTCGCTCCCCCCGACAAACATATTCCTTCACGAGTCTCCTCGGACGCATACGAATCGCGCCTGATGCAGGGATGCATCAATGTTTCAGCCGCATGCATACTACCGCGAGCTGGCACGCTCGTCAGTCGAGTTTTCCACGCTGCAGGGCTTGTAAACTTTCGCGCGCCGCCTTTTCTCATACGCCGCAAACTCTCGCTTCTAAACTCGCCTTTACCGTTCCGCTCCTCTCGCCCGTTTATTATGGCTCACGAAACGTTAGCTTTGTACAAAGTCTATTCTGCACGCGCATTGGATGCCGGGAAACGTATGACACGCGTAGTACTGGGTTGTCCCGACAGAAATCTATTTTTGAGGGCTCGAGGTACCGAAAATTGATCTATGAATTAGGTGGTCAACACATAAATACATCAACATAATCGTAATTTCGGTCTAACGTTGTCGTGACATTCCAGCAGCAAAAGCCACGTCGAAGACGAAAACTTTACTGCGATCTAAGTACTCACGAATCTATACACATACGAGCGCAGATTGAATCATCCTCCGACTCAGCCAATGTACTTACACCGAATCGATCGCGTGCGCATGTACGCCCAGCAAATTTACAAACCATCGCAGCCCTCGCTCGCAAAATCGCAATTAATCCGAAAGAAAGCTCTCATCACCGTCTCCGCATGAAAATTGACGATCCCGTGGATCTCGTAAGCACCCTCGGCCATCAATCGTCATTCGGCAATCACCAACAGTCCAATCGACCCCTCCCTGGTCCACGCTATTTATTAACACCGACGATATTTCCGGCGCACTTTCGAGCGAGACTGGAAATGCGGACATGAGGGTTGCGCGGATTCATAACTCTCTTTCCTCGAAAACGAGCCGATCCTCTCGGTGCCATTTTCGTCATAGCCTGACCCTTCCCGACCCCTTTTCCTGCCCCCTCTTTCATGCCCTCCTCGCCCCTACTCGCCCACTCTTTTTCTCCGCTTTCTCGTACGAGCAGCTTCATTCGACGTACGACACAATAGAGTCGCTCAAGCGTGTCGCACTGATATTTCAACCCCGTATCGACGACTACGACGACGTTCGTCGACGTTCATCCAGTGTACGCTGAAGGCGTCAAGGACTGTCTGATTTTTTGAGGCGAGCTTAAGGGGGTCTTCTGTCGTGGAACTTTAAAAATTCGATTTTTTCGTGTTGCTCGAAATGCTCATGAAATGAGTGTGTAAGGATTCTTTGTATTATATTGCTCGACATAAATATGCAGAATGAAAGATGTTATTTCATTGTCCATGTTTTCATCTAGTTTGAATTTTAAGAATATCGTGTTATGAGATATGTTGTCTTTCTCAAGAACTGAGTTTAATTAGGTATAAATACAGATTACAAAAGAAAATTGTAATGGAGGATCTTGATGGAAGAAAAATACTGAATCGAGCAGGGTGTAGTCGTTTTCAATAGACTTCTGATAGCCTCCGATCGACTTTCGTCTTTGGAATATTGTTAAAATATTCGAAAGCAATACGTATTGTCAATGGATAATTATAATTATGTCAGAGCACCCAGCTACTCAGTCCTCCTATTATCGAATGCAAATAATAATCGTGACAAAATATGAAAGCACCGAGCCTTGTCATCTCGAATGGAGATCGACTTCAAACATTTGCAAATTCTTGAGCAATTATTAGAAGACCTGTATCGAGCAGCACCGTCTCAAATGAAAATTACCTTCCAACATTTGCACATCCTCGGGGAAAATCATTATAAAACATCCAAGTTCTCTTTCTTTGAACAACGCTTCCATCTTTCATTACCCTCCCATCCTCGGCATCGTAGTCGATGGAACGCTTTGCGAGCGGGAAATCTATCTGGCGCGCTGATAATCGATCGGGATGAGAGTAATCCTTTGGCCAACGAAACTTGTTGAGTCTTTATTGCGAGCAGACGAGCTCCGAGGGGGTTAAAATAATTGGCCAGCGTCTATTGATGCTCCCCGGGAATTATCGTCGACGGGGTCGCTCGTAAATTATGCGGAAAGAATACAAATTGGATCGAGTGCGGTGCCAGGTTCCTTGATTATAAGTCTGCCTCTTTCCTTGAGGATGGTTAACTGACGATTGTGAAGGAACAGATAAGCGGGCAGTGCAATTTATTATTGAGCCCGGCCCGACGAACGGCAGAAAGTATACGTTGTCGGGAATGTTCTCGCAAATATTTTCGATAAATTCGATACCGTTTCCTCTATACCGCCATTGATCTTCTACATTAATTCCAATAACTTTCCCAATTAATCAATCACAGTTCCTGCTCCTTCGATTCTTCGGCCCTCTAATTTAAGTACACTTTTACAGCCATCCACTGCGTCTCGAATGTGTCCTTTTCTTCGCGTCAAAAATGAATTCTACATAATCAAGCCAACCTCATAACCTATACATCGTCTTCATCCCACATAACATTCACACCCCACACCGATGCATCGTTCAAATGCAACCAGTCCCGTAGTACCCACCATCATAACTCGACAGACGTCGACACTTCCGGCATCGGCCGCCAATCGGAAACGAATGTACGTTGCCGGAGAAGACCATCGAAAGAAGCCGACCAGCAGACAAGCCGAAGACGACTCACAAGAGACTCGATCACGAGGAAAGACGGATGGACCTTGAGTATATTCGACGAACCGGAGCCCTCCACCTTATCGATTCTGGAAGCCGACTCGCGGGTGGTCCCTCGCCGTCTACAGGCCAGCGGGCTCTTTTATTTATGCCGAGGCCGACACGAAAATACACGAGCACCGGACCGCGAACTGCCCCCGGGGTGCGCGGACCCTTCCACGTGGGTGGTTCTCGCGTGCCGGGCCCTAATACGTTTCTAATTGAAATGTTTATCGACGGAGTTCTTGCGACGCGCTTGCAGAAATCGGCAGGGTCCTGAGGGTCCTGTTTTTTTCGCCGCTCGGGTCCAGCGGACGAAAAGAGGGGGGAGGATTTGTGGTTGTGGGCTTTGCGCATTCCGTATGAAGGTTGCAGGTTGTTTTCGGTGGGTCGGACGTACGTGAGAGACGTTTTATTGATTTTATGGGTTGTGGAAATTGTGCGTGAGGTGAGTGGGTTTTAAGTATTGTTTTGAATATATTTTTGTATATGTTCATTTCTTATCATTCGTTTTCGTTGTTGTTGGCTTCCTTCTTTCTTGTTACTACGTTTCTAATTTAAATGTTTATCGACGGAGTTCTTGCGACGCGCTTGCAGAAATCGGCAGGGTCCTGAGGGTCCTGCTTTTTTCGCCGCTCGGGTCCAACGGACGAAAAGAGGGGGGAGGATTTGTGGTTGTGGGCTTTGCGCATTCCGTATGAAGGTTGCAGGTTGTTTTCGGTGGGTCGGACGTACGTGAGAGACGTTTTATTGATTTTATGGGTTGTGGAAATTGGGCGTGAGGTGAGAGGGTTTTAAGTATTGTTTGAATATATTTTTGTATATGTTCATTTCTTATCATTCGTTTTCGTTGTTGTTGGCTTCCTTCTTTCTTGTTACTACGTTTGTAATTGAAATGTTTATCGGCGGTATTCTTGCGACGCGCTTGCAGAAGTCGGCAGGGTCCTGAGGGTCCTGCTTTTTTCGCCGCTCGGGTCCAGCGGACGAAAAGAGGGGGGAGGATTTGTGGTTGTGGGCTTTGCGCATTCCGTATGAAGGTTGCAGGTTGTTTTCGGTGGGTCGGACGTACGGTGTGAGAGACGTTTTATTGATTTTATGGATTGTGGAAATTGTGCGTGAGGTGAGTGGGTTTTAAGTATTGTTTTGAATATATTTTTGTATATGTTCATTTCTTATCATTCGTTTTCGTTGTTGTTGGCTTCCTCCTTTCTTGTTACTACGTTTCTAATTGAAATGTTTATCGACGGAATTCTTGCGACGCGCTTGCAGAAATCGGCAGGGTCCTGAGGGTCCTGCTTTTTTCGCCGCTCGGGTCCAGCGGACGAAAAGAGGGGGGAGGATTTGTGGTTGTGGGCTTTGCGCATTCCGTATAAAGGTTGCAGGTTGTTTTCGGTGGGTCGGACGTACGGTGTGAGAGACGTTTTATTGATTTTATGGGTTGTGGAAATTGTGCGTGAGGTGAGTGGGTTTTAAGTATTGTTCTGAATATATTTTTGTATATGTTCATTTCTTATCATTCGTTTTCGTTGTTGTTGGCTTCCTTCTTTCTTGTTACTACGTTTCTAATTGAAATGTTTATCGACGGAGTTCTTGCAACGCGCTTGCAGAAATCGGCAGGGTCCTGAGGGTCCTGCTTTTTTCGCCGCTCGGGTCCAACGGACGAAAAGAGGGGGGAGGATTTGTGGTTGTGGGCTTTGCGCATTCCGTATGAAGGTTGCAGGTTGTTTTCGGTGGGTCGGACGTACGGTGTGAGAGACGTTTTATTGATTTTATGGGTTGTGAAAATTGTGCGTGAGGTGAGTGGGTTTTAAGTATTGTTTGAATATATTTTTGTATATGTTCATTTCTTATCATTCGTTTTCGTTGCTGTTGGCTTCCTTCTTTCTTGTTACAGTTATCATGTATTTTGATTTCTTGTTTTTTGTATAATGGGTAGCAGCACGTATAATAAATAAGTAAATGAATAAATATTTCCGCGTGCAGGTTTGGATCGTTTCAATGCAATAAACCAAATTCCCAGTACTACTCGTTCCATCATATAATTGCACATGACACTAAATAATTTCAGTTAGAATCATAAGAACGTTTGCGCGCCGCGATTTAAAACAGCCGTAAAGCTGACGAAACTTGGAAACATAATTCTCCAGCTCCCTCCTGCTCCTCCTTCAAGGCTTCTGGCCAGAAATTTGGTGCCAACCTCACTAGCCCGACTAGAAAATATTCCCCATTAGACGTGGAGCCGAAACTCGCCGATTAATTAAGCGTCGCGACTCCGTGTGGGTCTGGCTCAGAGCTCATCCGTCACTCGGCATATACATATTTGAGTTCTTCTTTGATCCGACGTTTCTTTCACGAGGAGACGAGCGTCTCGCAGGGGAAATAAAAGATCTCCCGAGACGTCTGCCTTCTTCGCGCGACACGACGCGTCTCTCGTGCCGCCGGCCTATTCGCTGTCCTTCTTTCCCAGACGGGAAACCATAATCCAGCTTAACCAATCGCAGCCGCGACATGTGCGCTAAGGGGATGTTAGTCATTGCCGAGTAATTGATTTTGCAACGGCTATGAGGCGCGCGGTTGACTGAATGGGTGGCTTCTCGAAGTTCTGGGCGGCTGGATTTCTTAATGTACACTGCAAAGATTTTTGATCTGCCAATTCAATCGTCGCCCGCGCTTCGATTCAGGCTCAAAAGTGGACGGCAAAATATGTAAGTGATAAGAAATCAAATATGCAATTTTCGAATCCTTGACTTTCTGAAGCAATCGAGTTTCGAAGCAGGCTAGCAGGTATTTATATGTTGTTTCAGTACTGTGTTTATATACGTTCGTGCGGCTTCTCTCATTCGCTGGAACATGGAAAGAACTAGCGAGCCCGTCCGAATGGTTCCAGCTCGTTCCAAATCTCGTAGATCATATCGCGCCAAACTGATCGCGGACTCGTCGCACGCTGGCACGTGCACTAAGGGGGTGTTTGTCACTTCTCCTCCCGACGCTTTCGCTCATTCTCGTCTTGCGCCATGCGTAATTGATTTTGCGCCGAGTTCGGAGTCCCTCTCCATGCCGTCGAGAATACCGCTGGAAGAGTACGAGTAGAGACATCCTCGTCTCCTTTCGAATTACTTCGAAGCATGTCTTGGGCACAGTGCGCGATGTCAACTGACCCATTTTATATTGTACATTCTATGCAACATGTTACACGTTACAAGCTGAATCTTGCAGATTGTTATACTTTACACGAAAATAACGTCACCGCATTAACCAATAATAATCAGAGACATAATCTACGCTCTACATAACAGAATGAACCTTCCAGTGTCTACCTGAAAACGCTGTTTCTTGCACATTGAACGATGCATGATACACTTTACACGAAAATAACGTCACCGCATCAACTAATAATAAACAGAGACAAGATCTACGCTTTACATAACAGAATGAACCTTCCAGTGTCTACCTGAAAACACTGTTTTTTGCCCATTGAACGATGCATGATACACTTTACACGAAAATAGCGTCACCGCATCAACCAATAATAATCCGAGACAAGACACTCTACGTAACAGAACGAACCTTCCAGCGTCTTCCCGAAAACGACTAATTCTGCGCCGAGCAGAGATGTCGTCCACTGTATTCTCGACGGTGGTCCATCGCGTCGAGGCCGCGATCGCGTGCGCCGAAGCCCGGCGAGGAACGCTTAGATCCCGCGCGACAAATTCTCAAGCGCGCCGCTTCGTAATTGCGATTTACGACTCGCGGCCCCTCCACCCCTCTCCACCCCCCTCCCCTCCCACGTCCTCGTCTTCATCCTTGTAGCCCTGTTCTCTCGCGACTCCCCCGCTCAGCCTCCCTCGCAGCACTTAATGGCGTGTTGAATAACGGATTTATATACGGGGGCCTGAAATACGCGTCGGGACGCGCGATACGCGCCGGACGTGTTTACGACGCCGAAAATACAAATTGCACAGAGGGAGAGAGGGGGGGAGAGTCGGCTTGCTGTGCCGTGGGGAATCGCCACGGCGCCGGTGCCTGTCGCGGGCTATCGCAAAAAGTCGCCTGTTTGACACATCCTGAGCCCGCTTCATTAGGAACGCGTGAGAGACTGATTTGATCCGGATATGACGCCGAGCGGGGGCGTGAAATGCGAAAATTCTTGAATCCGTGATTCCGCGTTTATTCGTATATACGCGCGACGAGAGATATATGTGGGTTCGAAGTATAAGCGGGCTTTGAGCTCGTTCGCGATGCGTGTATTTGTGTTCGGTGTAAATTTGGAAATTACGTCAAATTTTGTTTCTGTTGGTAGACGTATATTGGTGGAATATTTTTTTCTAAATCGAGCAAACTGTCTAGGGTCGTAATTGAAATATTCCGAACGAGATTTGAACGTTTAAAGCACGTCTGCGGAATATATTTTATTCGGTCATCCGTGGAATGTACGTGTCTTCGTGCGCGAGGAGGAGTAGGATAAAAGGGTCCGAGGGAAAAAGAGGAAGGACACGCTGGTACATGGTTCATTAGGCCGGCGTGCGACGTGAGAAAGATTAGATCCGGATACGATGTTAAGCGACCCGTGCTGATATCGTGGCCGTCGGTCTTTTTACTTAAAGCCCAGCTTTAATTAAAGCTTCCCGCACGTAAGCGCGCTCACAATTGAAAAAAAAAAACGAAGCGCCTGCAGCAACATATCAAGCACGTTACAAACGACAAAAAAAGAACCTCTTAAAATCCACTTTAAAATCGTCCCGCACGCTCCTCAGGATGCTTCTCTTCGGTAACTGTGCCTCGACAATTGCCTCGGATATTACGCTCGCCCGGCATCAACTTTTTTTCGGCCAAATTCCACAGTCGACTCTTTCGCTCCTGTTCGTCGTAGACAAAAATTCGCCCATCAGAAAACGTTTTCCAGCGCCGTGCGCCGACACGACGCCGGACATCGTTCGCTGGCAAAAAGATCGTACGGAGGGGACCTTTTCAAGACACATTCACGTGGGGTCGTAAAGAACGAACGGTCACATTCGACGACCTCGCGGCTTATACTGCGAACCGTGTGGTCCTTCGACGAAAGACGTGCGCCCGACGTACGATCCGCGTTTTTGCTTTAACGATTCCGAAGTGGCGTGGAAGAACGACCACCAAGATTTTGCGGACTATAAGTAAGACAGCCTATGAGTAAAACGAAACAGATTTCGCGGAGCGCATCGGTCTGAACCGGACGTAATTCGTGTATCGCGTTAATTGAAAGAATTACACTCTCACGTTCTCTGCTTCTGTCGTACTCTGCACAAAATCTGACAATCGAAAATCTGTACTATCACCTGCCGCATTCTCGTACCATTAAAACCGCGAATGCACGAAAGAATTTAGCAGCACACAATTTTCCGTCGGCTGGGACGTTTAAATAAACTTGCAAAAAGCGTGACACTGAAAAGCGGAGAACGTACGTACAAAAGCCGACATATTTCACGTTCCAGGATTACACCCCCCCAAAGCACATCCGCGGGTATAAAGATCCAGCTCATAACATCTACTTTTACCGCTGGTGGGAGCAGCGCTTTTACATTCAAAGATCATAAATTAACCCTTACGTTTAACAAAGAAACATAGAGCGGAGCGCAACAACGACGGCGGTGGGAAGTGGAGAGGGAAGAAGAAGGTACTGAGTCCGGAGCAAAGAAGAGGCGAAGGGAAGGACGCGAAATACGTTGATGCGAGAGAGAAAGAGAGAGAAGGGGATGAGGTTGGAAGTAGAAAGAGCTTCTTCCTTCTTCCAAGGAGAGGGTGGACCGTCGGCGTGTACTTGGCAATCGAAGGAAGCGATAAACCACGAAGACAATGCGAACTCTCCATTGTCGGAGCCACGGAGTCTGGCTGGAGAGTCCGAAGGTAGGAGAATAAGAAGGAGTGAGTGAGAGAGAGAGAGAGAACGTCGCAAAGGTCCAGGCAAAAAGTAAACCGACTACCGGGGCTAGTCCTATTGACTAACTTCAGCATTCACCGGTCTTCTACTACTGTCGTCTCCTCCTTTCGGTTCCCGTCGGGTTCGCTCTCTGTTGATTCTCCGGATCTTCTGTTTTAATGTCTGATCCTCGTTTTCTCTCCGCTGCAACTCCTGCGACTCCGTTCTGTTTCCGATCGTGCGGTCGAAAGAGCTCGTACTGCTGCAACGAAGGCACGGCAGAAGTTGACGTTTTGTGGAGTAATTTGCTAATTCGATTTTCCGTGACACGTCATTCTCGTCTGCGGAGATCGACCGGAATTTAGTTCCTTAAACGCTGGACCGTAGGAACGAATATTACAGGAAATACAGGTTTCACATGAAGCTTTCCCAAGTATATTTTCCGGCAACGACAAAAAAAAAGATCATAAAACAGTACAATGATACTGTTCTATTTTCTTTCGCCCTTCTTTCCAATTCTTTCACCCCTCCCCAACGCCCAAGCACTCGACGTCGAAAACATAAAGACGATAAATCCTCGAGCCACCAACCAGCACCAAAACATAAATGACGAACTCTCGAAAAATCGAAACACGCCAAATTCCTGCGCTTCCAAATCAACGCATAAATTTCACTCCGTCTCACACACCCCTCCCTACCTCTTTCTCCTCCGCCGCTACCACCCTCCCCTCCCCCCGATTCCTTCAGTACAGGAGCCCTCCCGTTGGCTGTCCTCGGCTTCTGCAATTAATTAGCCCTCGACCACGCCGATCGGGCTCGCCGATGTTCGGCGAACTTTTAATCCGGACTGCTCGTGACTCTCGAACCCCTCGTCATCGTGCCACGTCTCCATGCTCCTTCGTCTTCCTCCCCTCTCGTTCTCTCCCGATGCCCAGCCTTCTATCTCGTTCGCCGACCCTCTTCCCGCTTCCTCGTTCTTTCTTCTTTACCGCGCATTACTTCGTTCCTCAGCGACGTTCCTCCCGGTCGTGATTTATTCTCCGCTCTCGACCTCGGTCCTTCTTCCCTCGCACGATGCCGCGATCATACTTTTTCTTTTTCTTCTTCTCTCTCTTTTTTTTTCTCTTCTTTTTTTGCCCAGGCCCCGAGAACGCTCGCCGCGAGCAGGATGCATTATCCTAATTGTGAAATCGGATTGCTGACTGCGCGGTTCCGCGGGAGGGTCTCTCTCGCATGGACGGTGGGGGAGTTTTTAGGGGTGGGGGGTGGGTGCGCGAGGGTGCGGTGTGGTGCCTAGACGTTTCGATTCTGACGCGGGCGGATGGGATGTGGCGGTAGGTGTTGATCTGCGTAGGTATGGAGCGGGAGAAAGTGTGGTGCGAGTGTAGTTACGATAGAATGTACGAATGCGTAAATGTGTATGCGTTTACGTTTATTAGAATGTGAAAATAGGAACTTCAGTACTGAACCGTGCTACTGTTCTGGAATTAAGAAAGTGCGGTGAGAGTGCAGTTACGAATGAATGTAGGAATACGTAATATAATGCCGAAGTAGCAACTTCAATACTGAACCGTGCTGGTGCTCTGGAATTGGCGAAGTTTGTGGAAGGAGAGGATAAGTGAACAGACGTGTAATGTCGTCCAGAATAGGCATCTCGACTCTAAAGCACCCAAACCTGATAAAACATATACGATCAAATATACATTGCCTCTTGAAAAAACTATTAAAAAATCCACGAACATACATTTGTACATTTCATTAGCAACGATTCAGAAGGAATCATTTTTACGTTATCCAAGCCGAGGAACCGTCAAATTCCAGGCCTCCCATTAATAAACTATCGATTATCTCGATCCACCAGCATTCATCGTGAAAACATTCTCTCTCTTTCTCCGCAGATAAATAATCGTCCCCGTCGGCGGTCGACAATCGTCTGGCCTCCCTACCGCACCGTTCGCGCACAGATTTGTCCCCGACAATAATCGACGGCCGGATATCCCGCGCATTATCAATCCCGAGAAGATCCCGACGACAATCGGGGGTCCCGAAAAGAAAAGAAAAAAAAACGCGACGCGCGCACGGAAGAAAGGGAGAAAGTTGCGGACGGAGAAAAAAGAAGTCCGAATACGTTGCGGGGGATCGAACGCGGAATATGGAAAGAGAGGGAGAGAGAGAGAGAGAAGGAAAGAGAGACAGAAAGAGGAGAGGACAGAAAGGAAAGAGGGAAGAGTTTTCTCTTCGCGCGGAAAATATGATTCCCCTCTGGCGCGAGACGTTGATCGAGAGTCGGACGATTAGGAGGAGTCTCTCTCTTTTTCCGTTTTTTCTCGAAAAAAAGAAGTGGAGAGAGAGAGAGAAGCGTATCCTTCAGCTGCGTGCAGCGCGCCGTTGCAATCCGGCCGCGGGCAGGAGTTCATAGTTGCGCGGTGAAAAATGTCGTCGCATTGTGGCCCGCGCGGACGTGGAAAAGTGCTCGGGCTGAAATGTTTCGCCGGCGCATAATGCGAGACGGAGGAAGCGGACGGCTGGGAATGAGTGTGATTCATGAAGATGGCGGCGGTCGTCATCGGGACGCGGATCAAGTGAATTCTCTTAGCGTCGGTGATAAATTGCGAGGGAGGGCTGAGAAATGTGAACGGTTTACGGTGACATTCGCACGCTGAATATGTGTAAATAAAAGATAATGGGTGTGAGCCTTAAATCTATCGAGAACATGCTTTTAATTTTTGTTTAAAAAATTATGATTTTCTATTGAAAATGGTCGCGGAGGACTGATCTAATTGTAGGTATTATTTGATACTCAGCCGTCAAGATGATGTTCGGAGTGCTCTAGCATTTAAAGGACAATAGCCGGTAAAAATGTTCCGTGCGTAGAAAATGAAGCGAGCGCGGCTTTCAAGAGCAATCCTCCCCATCCATTATCGTCCTCAACCGCGCAATTAAATCGCCACCGTCCTTCAACTGAATCCACCTCCGCGCTGCCGCGACTCCTCATCTTTTCCTTCACATATCGGCGCGAAGAAGGAGGCGTAATCAAAATTACAGCGGCTCTTTCTAACTGCCTTTGTTCCCTCGCACAAAATAATCCCTCGACTCCGCGAACGTAGCAATTATCACATTTTTCTCTTCGTTTCGTTTCCTTCTCTCTTTCTCTCTCTCTCTCTCATTCAACAAGAGAGCGGCGCCGCTAAATAACTCACGGTTGCCTGACTCGTGCATTAGCGCGAAATTCTTCTCTCAGGAGCGCGTATCTTCCCTTTGCCACGCCAGGCCACGCCGAAAAGAGTATCGAGAAGGAGAAGAAAGAGTGAGAAAGAGAGAGAGAGAGAGAGAGAGAGAGAGAAACGGAGAAGTCGACGTTCGGGTTCCCACCGGCGCGAAATTGCAAGGATGACCCCTGAGGTCGCAGGACTAATGTATGCGGACGTACAGTTCTTTACGTGCACTTTTCCTCCTCTCTCATTCTTCCTCGTTCGCTCTCTATCTCCCAACCCCTTCTGTTCTTCCCCGTTCTTCAGGAAATGTCAACGCTTTTTGATTACTCAGAATCTTGTTTCTTCAGACACACGTAGGGATCAAAGTGGAAACGTGTCGATTATATGTACGCGTAATATGTGCCCAAGATTATATGCGTACGTGTGATATTATATGTGCCGGTGATTATGAAAGTGGTATTAATTTAATTTTTTTACTTTGAGTACTTTTGTACTCAGGTTTTTCATCACCTGAGATGAGGTGTTCCTGAAGACTTTCGTGTCGGTGTCAAATCTTTCTTTTCGTTTCTGTATCTTTTTCCAATTTTTTTTTCCTTCAATTCCCTACCGTCTCTCCGTTCTTACGAGCTCGAAATGGGCGGAAAGTTCCGAGACTCAGTTGCCGTGGGATTGAGAAACAATTAACGAGGGTGTCATCGACAGCACGGACCGTTTTAATCGGCCGGACGATGGCGGAAAATAATTATTGTCGTTCTCCACCTGCCCGCGTCGTTTGTAATAACGCTCGATTTTGCGGGAACATTATCTTTCACTGAGAATAGCAGAGCGGTGCCATCTCAACATTCGCGGGCAGACGCTGTTTTGTAATCGACTGCTGTTACAAGCTCGCTTTGGTCCGCTTTAATGAACAGATATCGAACTGATTGGAGAATATTTCTCATTCCAACAACGTCTGGTGTAGTCATTCCTTTTTACAGACCCTGCCGCAGTTGATTATTTCAGTAGCACAGTGGCAATGATTGTACATCTATTCCTTGACAGATTTGATACTCGTAAAAATAAGAGTGTTAACTGTGCGCGTAAAACATTGGTACAAATATTATTGGTGCAAAATTAGTCATTCTTTCAGAGATATGGCCAAAAATACTCGACACAAGAGGTTCAAAAATAGCCCGAAAAATTGAGGTGCAAAGATTAAAGCTCTTTCGATTCACCTCT
This sequence comes from Priocnemis perturbator, assembly GCA_963942575.1. Taxonomy (NCBI): domain Eukaryota; kingdom Metazoa; phylum Arthropoda; class Insecta; order Hymenoptera; family Pompilidae; genus Priocnemis; species Priocnemis perturbator. Next base: position 10,680,552 of record OZ012655.1, on the reverse strand, counting down.
CTCTGGGGGCCACATTTTCCTTCTTCTCTTTACCGGATATTCGACATTAATATAAAAAATATATACAGGGTGTCCCATTTAAGTTGAGACTGTAAAAAATCTAGTAAAAACGTTATCCTAAAAAATCAAGCTGACATGTGCCCTTTAGTATTTTGAGTGGGGACTGAAATGGCACTATTAATTTTTTGACCCGGTGGCGTTTTCAAGGTTACTTCAAGGTCATCTTGTTTTTTGTCAATAGTAAACCTCTATTTTTTAATTCAAATTTGTATTCTCGTGTATATATATTATATACACGATCAAATCGAAAACGTTTCCAACAAACACAACCAGAACACGGATTTTTCCAAATTTCCAAGCTACCTATTCCCCAGAATACGACTTCCGTCGCATGATTCCACCATTCGTCATTGGAGTCGAAATGAAAAATCACGGCCATCAATTGCTCGTATGCCTATCGACGTCTCGATGCTTCCTCAACGTCCAATCATTCGCAACGACACAATTGCAGTTCGCCACCGGTCGCAAAGCGGCCCGGCAAACGATTATCTCCCGCGAATCTCGCGTAACACAATTTGTAACGGCGCGCCTCCATCACGAGCGAACGAGCGACGGTCACTTTCAGTGATTAATGACGAGCCACGATGATTTAGTGCCCCCGACACGATGAGCGTACGTCGCGTGACTCGAGTTGAACCTTTCGCGAAAGCACTGACTGAGTCGATATCGCTAACGATACTCCCTTTCGACCTCGTATCCGGCACGGAATTAGGCACGTTGGCCGGAAAGTACTCTGACGTCGGGTTTGAAGAATAGGGAAGAGGCGAATTTTGATGTGCTTTCTTGCGGAACGTGAACGGGTTGCGGTAAAGAACAATATGAATTTCACAGTTTATACTATTTTAGTATTACCTAATTCTGAGATTAAAAGAATTTAGTTTGCTTATCTTTATATATAAAATATAATAAAGATAGTACTATATACTGACTGTACGACTGAACTAATATATAAACTCTCAAATTCATTAATCAACTCTTAACAAATGAATTTACATTTCAACGTCAATTTCAGACCATCGAACTAGTATGATAGGATCTTCCTCTCACATTATCGTTCCAGAAATAACCTAGCTCCGTGCAGTACGAAGGCCGGTCGTCAAGCATTTCCTGTCTAATCCCGGTAATACCAAGCCAACGTTTCAACAGTTCATGACCACTATCGTCTTTACCGCTGTCTAGTGTATAACCCATTCGTCGAATCGGTGTGCCAAAGCGCCAGGTCTATTTCTATTTCCACGCTCCCTGAATTAATTATCGGGAACTTCTGGTCGATATTCCGTCGCCAGTCAGCGGTGTCGATCAATGATTCACCAGCGCCAGTGGAGCGTCTGGCAAATGGCAAGTGAGACCCCAGAAGAGAGGCAATTCATGTTAACCGGAAACTACGTTCTATCATGATTTGCGGTGAAACTGATTGACAGAAGATAATACGACCTATAAACGTATGAGACATCGTGAAATTCTTACAATTATTCTTTCTTGACTCGTAACGTAGAACTAACATCTTGAGTACAGCCAAAGTGCATACTAAATTCTAAATTTTAGTTCTAGGTTCTTGATGGCGCTACTGGACTCTACTAGTGTTCCGACCAGTAGAACTAACATGTTGAGTACAGCCAAAGTGCATACTAAATTCTAAATTTTAGTTCTAGGTTCTTGATGGCGCTACTGGACTCAACTAGCTTTGCGACCAGCCTGAAGTTGATTGTTCCTACCAACAAGCAGTCCACATACATTTAGTCTAAGATCTAAGCTCTCTACCCAAAAACTTCCCTTCGCTATTTCTCCTAGCACACAACAGCCGTCAGTCCAGAATCCCGAAAACGAAGACACCCAAAAATCACCAAATTCCTGCTCCAACCAAGCTCCCCCCAAAGCAAACGCGCAGCTCATCCCGATCCTCAAAAGTCACCGTCAAACGGCGCGCCCCGGTTCGCAAAGTCCTCTGCATCCTCCTTCCTGACTCCCCGCCTAACTGCATACCTAATCGAGTACACAATCTCGTCGAGTCCAAGTCTCTCGCCGTTAATCCGCGACCTTCCGCCAATAAGATTAATAATGCATGAAACGAGGATAATTCGTGTTAGCCCGCCAGTAATCTCGGGCCCCGGCACTCAGCGGGATCGTTCTGAATCGGGGAAGAAAAGGGAAGGTGGGGGAGGGTGCCTGGTCCTTCTTCCAGCCTCTGCTCACTCCGTTCTTGCCCTCCGCTGGTTTCTTCTTTTTCGCACCCGCGCGCAAAGGGTTCCCCCGCGCGACTCGCAGGCCGCGCATTCTTGGACGGGGCGGCTTTTAGGGCGGACCAGTAAGTGGGGCTTGCATAAGTAATGACGTCGTCGCAACAGAAGCGTTACCGCGGGCTTGCCGGGATTCCGAACGACAGGGAGAGTTTCCGCTTTTGGACGACAGCTGCGACGGGGCTCACGGTGGCTCAGGCTAAGCCGATCGGCGAAATCCCGGACGACGTTCGCTCGTCGTTACCACTCTCTCTCTCTGTCTGACTCTGTCTCTCTCTTTCTCTTCTGCTCTCTGTCTGGCTGCGTTTGTAGTTCTCACTCGGTCTCTCTTTCGACGCTGCCAACCGCAGCAGAATTCGCGACGTTCTTTCGGGAACGAGGGTTACGCCGTTTTCCGGATCCGGATACTGAGGCGTTGCTAGTTTGGTGGGGACGGTGGTGAGGGGTGCTTTCGAGAATCTTATTGGGGGGAACTGATTTTTTTTTGGGGCGGTGTGATGGAGTGTGTATAGGCATGAGCACGCTTTCTGTATTGGAATCCACGAAACAAAGGGAGCCAAAGATAAAATCATGAAATACGCTCTATATATATTATTTGTATATATATGTTCTGTCGAATATTAGAGACACTATAATCAGAGACTGGACACGAGACAGCCACTTTTGATTGGTCCGCCATTTATTGTCTTTTCCCGCTAATTTTACACATATGAACGTCACAAATTTATATAATGACATACATAAACAAAAAACGCAATAACCCAATACATACACATATGAACGTGAAAAATCTATGTAAACATGGATAAGAGTGAGATAGAGTGAAATAGTAGAAAGTAGATATATCTTTCTCTCTCATAGGATTAAGACAATACATGGCGGACATTGGCTCGTGTCCAGTCTCTGATTATAGTGTCTCTAATCGAATATGTCCTGTGATGACACCTGGCGGTGCCAAACGATTCCTGTTAGTCGGACTCGCGTCTCGCTGATGCGTGTCTCATTCTATAATTATTTTTGCTTTCATGCCCTCTGGCGCTTCCTTCCAGTATTGCTCTCTTCTCTACTGCGTGCGTGACTGTGAACACGTATGTGACTGCGAGCACGTTACTTATATTAATCAGTAAGACCTAGCGAGTAATATACATCTATATGTTCGGGACATATCCTAAATCCGATATTGCGCGGCAACTCACCTGTTAAGTTTGTAATCAGAACGATTGTACGAATAAAGAACTCAATACGTTCTTTATTTAACGTTACATACACGATAACGTGTGACGTGCGCTTGTTCCGACGGTTCGGATTGAACTGACTGCTTACCGCTTGAGCTGATAGCAACGCGTAGCATAAAACACACAATATCGTTGCCTCTCCCAACAAACGCTTCCTCCTAGACAATCCACAAAGAACCTCAGTTACGCTCCGTCGACAGCAGATCCCGGGAACCTGTAGATCCGCGTCCGTTCGAGAGGCAACTTCGAGCGCAATAAATCCGCCCTCGGCCAGTCTGTCCGGAAATCGAGGCGAGGGAAAGCGGCGGCAGTTAAATAACGCGCCGGCGGAAAGGTCGGAAGGAGCGATAACCGTAAAATCTGCGCGATGTAAGCGGCGCGAGGGTGGCATCGGGCGAAACGGCGTCGCAGGACTCCCCCCGTCCCACAGACGAAACACTCGGCGAATAATTCAGCGAGACCCCAGCCCGCCACTTTCCGCCGCAACTGACCACCAGCGGCGTCGCGATGCAATATTCATGGGACGAGGAGTCGCGTTTACGAATTTTTCATTCCGCCCGCGCCCGAAATTCTTCCCTGTTCCGGCCACTTCGCTTCTCTTATCGGCCCCGATATGACGGTACGATCGGATTGTTTACGGTGCCCGGCGAGAAGTTTCGGGGCTCGTTGGATCGATGTGCTCGGCTTGCCGGCGGAAGACGCGAGAGGGTAGCGGAAAGTTTTGGAGTTGCGGGGAAGGAGAGTGTGGGAGTATGAATGATGCGTCTCGGTGGCTGCGGACGACGGCCGCGGAGAGGAAAGAACGCGCTTTGCACGCTTTTCGAAAGTTCTGTCTTTTGAATTCTTCGCGCTTTTTCCGGCGACGAATGAGGCAGTGCTTCCCAATTCGGTGGCGAGATTTTTGGCGAGGAGAAACGTTGATAGGTAGACGTAGTTGAATTTCGTACATGTCGGCATAGTGGAATTGATTAAGAGAGATGTATTGCGAATTTTCGGTGTCTAAGTCTCAGACGTGAGTAAAGTCAGTTAGGTTCTACTTACGTGAATAATTATTACTGAGGCATATGTGTCAAATGGAAGATTTAAATTTCTTAACGGTTAACATGATTATGATTATAAACGATCCGCCTTTTGCAAACAACACTGCGCAACACGTATTCCGTGTGTCGAAAAACTAGCATAGCCGGCACCTCGCGAAAACGGCCGAATTCGCGAAATATTGCAAAACAACTTACAGTCGGGACGCTGTAATTTTTGCGAAAAAATAAACTTTCGTCGTGTAACAATCGGCCGGGCGATTTAATTGGGAAACACTGACTCCCGACGCGCCGCCGCTTTTGTCCTAACTTAAACAATGGCAACGCAACTTTTGTCGCCGGCCGTGTAGCGAGCGCGTTATTTCAGATGGAGCTTTCCCATCGTTCTCATTCTTGCTCCGGCGCTCTGGTGGGCTCCGAAGTTCGAATCGGTCGTCGGTTTCCGGGTTAATGAGTTCGAAGCTGGGGGTAGTTCTCGTTCTTAGACGAGACTTAAGTCACCGTCTCTCTACCGACGTTTCAAGAAAACGGCACTTTGCTCGGCCAGGGGTTGGAATCTGTCCGACGATCCGAGAGAATAGCCGGAACAATGGAAGTTCGACGAATATTATTGCACGAAAACCTGGCGACAGAATGGTTGACTGAACGTGAGATAATAAATCGAAAATTTAACATAACATTTTTTCATGACGCACCTCGACACGCTTAATCGACTCCCGAATTTTGATCGAACTATATTTCACATCCTGTCGTTCGTTAACTTTCCCTTACCCACTTTACATTCGCGTCGCTGCAAATGATCACCCAGCGAATTCAATGACATCAATTATTTCCCGCAGATAATACATCGCGCGCGAGGCGCCGCAAAATAATTTGCTCCGCGAAAAGAGAGACTATCCCGGTACGTGACTTTCGATGAACAGATTCGGCCCGGATTAAATTACAGGGATATATTTAACGATATACGCGCGGAATACGTTGGGCAAGTGGAACCGCAGGCATTAGCGCAGGTATCACCATTAATTCTGTTCAATCGCGATAAGCTAATGTCAACGTGTGCCGACTCGACAGTCCCATGAGGCATTAGGGTTCGCTTACACATGAACTCTGTCGCGTGCTCTCTAGCCGCCACTAAAGTCTCAATACTGCCGATAATAATTTACCGGCTGCGATTGTTTGCGTCACGTTGCGCTATGTCATGATTAGCTAATAAATAAAGTTATGGGTGCTCCTTCCGTGCGAATGTTCTGTGGCCGGGGCGATGCGCGAATTTCGACGGATCAATTTTAGATACGAGCCCGTGACGCGTACGCGGCGCATGGATATGTGCGACGTGTCGAACCGCTGGTAATTCGGGCGAATTGATTAACAGAAATTTATTTGTCATTTTTTCGGTCGGTAGTGAAGAGCTTGAAAATGGTCCGTGTAATATTTTGCAATCATTCTTATTCTACGGTTAATGTAACAGGAACAAATTCAAATTCTGTGTATACCCTCTGTATATATATATATATGGAGGAATAATGGTGATGAGGTCGTTGGCGGGATATATATATATATATACTCTATATATATATATATATATATATATTACATATTACATATATATGTAATACATTTGCACATATTCCGACAGCTCTGAATTTGTTAATGAAATTGTTGCATATCTATAAATTTGAATAGGAAACATATTTTTGAAGGAATGTAAAGAATTAATTTCATATATACACCTAAAAATATATAATTGAATCCAGAAAAAAATTGATTTCAAAGAAACCATCTAAAATTCCGTTGCCGTCGATCGCGCCAATAGAAAATTATTTTAAAATCGTGTTGCAGCGGCAAAATGTTTGGGAAGCACTGCTCCAAAGCACATCCCGCCAACGACCTCATCACCATTATTCCTCCATCTCGCCCGCAACTCAGCGAACTCGACACCCCGTAGGCAACGATTAAGGATCCGAATCCTCGAGATTCTTTCGTAATCGTCCTGAAAATCCACCCGGCCGTGACTGGTGCCCCCCAGGGGCGTAACGTGCGTGCCGACAGGCGCGCCGGGAAGAAAAGAACGCGAGCTGGGCGGGGGGCTCGTAGAAATAAACTGCGAGAGTGAGAGAGAGAGAGAATGAGCGACGAAGAAGGGAGAGGGTGAGCGAGTGGAGAAAGTCGTCGAGTCCTCGGACCATTAGGACTAATTTGCGTCAAATCGAACTCGACGACGGCTCTTTCGAGTGGGCCTTCGAAATCTGTTCAGACCCCCAGGGACGGCGCCAACTCGATGGCGCCCCCGGCATGCGTGTCCCGCGTGCGTCGTGAGTACGTGACGCCAGGCAAATTGTACCAATTTCGAGAGAGCGCGCGCGGGAGTCTTTTCTTACGAGCACGGCAGCATGGAAGTCGTCGTCGTCATACTTTCCAGTTCCAGCGGCGAAGTTTCGATGGAATTTATGGGAAGCGTGCGGAACACGCAGGACTGTGTGACGTGCGATAATGAGGGATAGTTGTGTGGGGTTAATGAGCGTTCGGTAATAAATTCGGAATTTACGGAAAGCGTGCGATGTTTAACGCAATACGAATGCTGCGTTCGGAGGACGCGTGGATATGGTTTGCGTGATCGAAAATAATCATACTTTTCTGTCCGCTGACATACTTCGTTACTGTTACACTCTTCCGGATTTCGAAGGTCATCGTTTTCTGGCCACGTCAAGATGAACTGAAGGCTCGTTATGCACACGAGTCGGCTCGCCAGCCGACGATATTTGAGAATATCTCGCTCGATGATTTATCGCGAATAAATAGAATTGATACTTGCGCCGATATTGCGTCAGTTTTAGAAATTGCGCAGCATGCCGCCGACATTAAGGGAACGGCACCGGGAAAACGGTGTCGATCCAATATCCATCGCGCTTCCGATCAAGCGGCACCAGAATGCGAAGCGGATACGAAAGCGGCAGCCGCGAATCATGCCGGGCGAAAGGGAGAGGGCTTATTTCTCGCTTATTCCTCGCTCGTTTCCGAGGAAGGGGAACCGGCACGGCGCACGGCCGCACTCCCAGTCCGCCGTCGTGCGAACTTCATAAATGGAACCCGGAAACTTCGCCGCAACGAAATCCCATTTTACGTCCGCGCGGAATTGCATCGTAGATCAAAATATTTCGAGACGTGCCACCCGACAATTCTGTACAATCATTCATTTGCCACCGAATCGCGCAGCATCTTTCTCCGTCATTTCTCAACTCCGCCACTTCGTTTCTACATTCTCTGCGATCAATATTACCTATATTAATGTTCATCGATTTCTTTTAATCTTTCCCAATTAATTTTCGTCTCTTCTCTTATTCCGCTGCACAAAACATCGGTTCCTTGCACCACTCTCGCGATCGTCGACATATAGAACATCATATAGGTGATCTTCGCCTACATATCCCACACGTACGTAATCGCAACATTTCCAGTTCGACCCATAGATTTGCATCTGTACAAATATCGCGACCCGCTGCACTAAAAATACTTCCCCCGTTTCCCAATACATACCAGACGCATTACGCTCGCTTCGCGCAACGCCTTACGTCCACACGCCGCAAACCGGCCGTCGCGTCGGCCGCGAGAGGAAAACCGCTACACCGAAGCTAGATAAAAGCCATCCCGACGGGGCGGTCTGAAATTTATTATCGCCGTCTCGTATCCATAAAACGAGCCGCGCGCACGCCCCGACAGCCTTAAGAATTCTTAAGGAGGAATCGTACGGACGATCCGGTCAAAAGTTAATGCCACATACACATTCACAAATGCGGATAAAATTGGTACCGCAAAAAGATTGACATTTCCACTTCAAAGAATGTTTACCCGAAAAATGACCATTATTCGGTAAGCACAGAATTTGTCATATTCAATATACAACTCCTGAACCTAATAACAAAAAAGATTAAATCGCGATTTCTATATAAGAGACTGTTAAATGAATAAATGTTCTTCCAAACCACGTGGTACGGAATTCTGAAATTTCGTATGCTTATCTGTTACATTCGAACGCAGCATCCGTCGAAAAATTTTCCAGAATTTCAGCGATTTTCTTCGCGTCTCCGATTCCTTCGACTGGCGCCCACGTACATACTCCTATGCGCCGTATCTGCACACGTACTGCGCGACACGAAAGAACCGTTCGCCGTTCGACTTCACGCACCGCGAGCCCCGTCAAAAGTGCGCCCGCTCGGCGTTATAAACTGCCGCGCCCGTAATTAATCAACCCTCGCGATCTGGGCGCGAGCAACAAGGCCGACGTTGTTGCGCGGGAAGAGGACGAAGAGCGAGGCGGAAAGTAAGGAGCGGCGAGTGGCGCGTTAATTCTCGAGCGATCGTCGTCGGGATCGATAGATCGTGATTTAGCGTGACCGGCGCTGGAAACGTCGCGTGACTCGGACGTTATCGGACCCGGGGTGGCACGGCGTGAGAAGGTATCGAGAGGCAAAAAGTGAGTGTCGGCTGTTGGGCGGAGAGGGAGCGGGAGGTGTGGATGGATGTTGTTGCGTCGACGATTATTTTTGCACCGATGCAGGAGTTCTCGGGAGACCTGTTATTGTTGCTTTTTTTGTTTGGGGAGGGAGGCTTGTTGAGGTCCTGTTGCGAGATGTCGGAGCGACGGGACGCGCACCTGCGGGAAACGGGGTCTACGGATCGCTTGCGCGGTCTTTCGACTGTGACGGACAGTGTTTTATGTTTTATGGCAGTCGGCGGTCAGGCAGATTCGTCATTGGGTGGACGAGATTTTTGGTCGAGTAGGATGGAAGTGGCTGAGCGCGATTTTGGGAATTTTTAGTAGTGGGTACATAATGATCTATGGGTAGCTGGGGCGGTCATGTTTAGAAAGCCACTTCAAAATTGTGATTATTGTGAAACAATGAAGGGGATATATTCGGATATATCTGAAGTGAGTATTTTCAGTGATGTATGTGCTATTCATTACTACATTTGAATTGGCTGTTACAACGTGAGTATTTGAGGTTTTTAAACATTGCGCATTCGGTCTCTAATCGGCACAGATCTTTTGCATTGCAGTGTATACATAGTATTCATAGTTAGGTCTTAATACTTAAACCATCTTAGGTACAGTTTTGATCAATGACCACTCTCTAAATTCGACTTAAAACGCGCTTAAATCTTAAAACCTGACTATAAATATCGCCCCACGTACGTACGTGACACGTGATAATTAATTATAAGTCATTTCGATATAAAACATGTCCATCTACAAAACACTTCACGTCGCATATGCTTTCACTGCCACCCACCCACTGCCGCGAAACTCGGAGTACGTATTACAAACGATCCGAAAACAGTAGCTCAAGGCGACAATGAAATTTCAATCCTCCAAACTGTTCACTTCATCGGAACGCCGGATATCCACTATCAAGCCGTCCATTCACGGCCGCAGAAAAAGCGGCCCGGGAGCCGTCGGCAAACTAAAAGGCGACCCGTTGACGCGCAAAGGGAATAAATCGAAACAGGTAACCGAGTGACACGAAAAAGAGTGAGCGACAGTGACACGAATATGCCGCGCGCGCGGCACAACAGCGGAAGACAAAAACGACGGGCGATAGAGGAGGACCGAGAATATTGAAAACCTATAAAACGGCGTAATTCGGTCGGTGCCGCAGTCCATTGCAGTTTAGCCGGAAACGCAATTTAAACAAATTGGTGGTGTTCGAGAGAGACAAAGAGACGAAACTTCTCCCTTTCTCCCTCCCTCTTCTCGCCATTCTCATTCTCTCTCACCCCTTTTCCCGCCATGTCGACGACGAGCCTGGCGCCTTGCTCGATTAATCGAAATCGAAACGAGCAGTACTACGCGCCAGGCTAACGGACGTTTATCGCCCGTAGGGCAATAATTCGATTTTCGGTTACCGCCGGATTCATCCTCCTCGCTCTCTCTCTCTCTTTCTCTCTCTTTCTCTCCCTCTTTCTCTCACTTTTCATCCCCTCCCACTCCCGCCAGCCAGCTCCACTCGCTCATGTCGACATAGCGCGACAAAACTGCGAGCCGGGCACGGTTTATGGATTTTCAGCTGGCGAACGCTGAGTCAACGGGATCGAATTAAAAAACTGCCATCCACGCCGGGAACTGTTTTTCCAGCCCCGGCGTTTCTCGTTTTCGAGCGACCGATCGGGAAACTCTTTCTCGGACGGCGCGTAAGCTTTTAAGCGTATGGACGAGAGACCGTGAAACTGGTCGGCTTCAGAGGCTCAATGTGCCGACACGTCGATAGCTGGAACTATGATTGTCCGATGCTTCGATAGTGATTCGTGTGCACTGTGCTTGTGTGGAAGCTTCAATTTTGGACTCGGGAGTTGTAGGAAGTATTTGAGAATTAATCATTTTAATTGCTCCGTCTGTGCGGCTCGGTATATCTGAAAGTGAGACAGATTGAATTGTAGTATGAAAATTATAATATATGATTAAATTATAGTTTTTATAGCATGCAAATGTTCGAAATGTATATAGAAAAATTATACTGTCGTCGTGTTTCGGTCACTGCTTGAATTATTTTGCAAGCCGTGAATACTGAAGCAGCTTCATCGTCAGACAGCTGAGCACCGACACGCGCGCCGTCTAAAACAGTTTCCAGCATTCAGATCTACGCACCCGTAAATCACGCGTTCAGAGAATTACATAAATCACTCATTTTCAACCCCGACCAACGACGCCGCGGATCATCCAGTCAGGAGGATCGAATTAAAAAATTCCACCGCCAAAAATGCGGCCCTATAGCGTCGTAAAAATTGCATCGCTGCGTGCCGGAAACGTGCGTGAGCCTGCGTGTGTATATGTGTGTGTGAGAGAGAGAGGAAGAGTAGAAACGGCGTATCATATCGACGCTGTCGCGCGGCGTAAATCTCTTTTCGAAAGCCGAGCACGAACGCAGCAAATCCCGGCTTACGCTCGATTCCTCGATTCCGGCGCACCGCGAACGTGTCAGGCGGACTTCCATGGGAAAACAGTTCATTTCGCGCGGGACACCCGCGCCCCTTCATAACTCGACGCGGAAATGCCTGATTATGTCCAAGTCGAAACATCGAACCGGAAAGCGCGCGCCGATGGCATTCATTGTTTTACGGAATTTTGTACGAAACGCTAACTTGCAACGCTATCGACATCATAGCAGGATAGAAAGTACAGCAAGACAATGGAAAGTGTATTTAAAAAGATGTTGTTATTTTCAAATTAGTATGTTGTGTAATTTTAAGCGAAAGGTTTTGTGTACTTTCTCCCGATTAACATGTTATATTTAATTTTTTTTTTCTGTTCCTTTTTATTCTTATTTCATATTATATATATAATAATAATAATAATAACAAATATATATAAATATATAATTGTACACTAAAGAGCTTAAAAGTCCAAAATAAATGCATATGAACATGCGATCCTCAAAATTCCTACAATCGATCGTCGCACGACGATTTCTCGAGCAAAGATAATCGATAGTTAAGTCGTACCCTACAATCCGGCCACGCGAGCACACCGAAGATTTTCGTGCCGATCTTTGTCGCAGGCAGTCGAGATAAAAAGGGAAGCGCACTTTCGCTTCTTGCGGACGAGATAAAAAGGATGTTCGACGGCACTTCTGACGGTGACTGTACGAGCACGGGGTGACAACGTAGTTTCCCATGTTTTATGGTCAGTTCCGTGCGCCATGGTATCTGATTGCGTCATAAATCGAACGAGAAAGGGGGCGAGGGTTGTGCGGCGCGCGCGATACACGACCTATGAGATTTCGTTTTGCCGAAATTTAGCGGTCGTCGCTGTTCGGTGGTGGCAGGATAAAAAGACAAAGAAGGTCCGCGCTTCCTGCCACGACTCTTCCCACCCCCAACCTCCCGTTTACCCACCTCCTACTTAGCGACCTCTGTGTATCCACGAAAATCCCGTACGCCCATCGCGAATTCTTCGACTAGTCCAACTTAATTCATCAAGGCAAGGTAATTCGAGTCATTCGTTTAACTTCCTCGTTAACTGGATCAACTCAATTATTTTAGCTCCAACTTAACTAGCCCAACTCAATTACGAAGTTCCTAATGGAGTTCAATTCATTAACTAGTTCAACACTTAACATTTTCTCGCAGCGCCGGATGTACGCATTCACGAATTTACAGAGCATCTACTAATTCCACTGACTCCTCATTATACTTTTCAGCGAACATACACAAAATACAGTACGACGAGTGTTATTAATTCATATAATGTCGTAGGAATACATTCCAACGTATCTTGATACAGTCTCCACATCGACTCGACACTCACACGTGCATGACTTGGCACTCAAAACGCAGACTGCTCCTCGCAGCTCGCCTCCCACGGAAATCACTTCGGCCTCCTTAAAGCTTTTACGTTTCTATCGAAGATCCGGAACAGGGGGTAACAGTTGTTCCATTAAAACGATTTGGCACTCGAGTGCGTCGGGTGACTCACGGACTCAGTCTAGGCCGGCCCGGCTCTCTTCAAGTGGCACTCGAGGAAGGCTCGCCTCGTGTAATTAATTCGCCGTGAAATGCTACATTAATTCGTAATGGGCCATGTGTCGACGTGAATGCCAGGTACCCCCGCACGTCGGCGCGATAAAAATTGGAGAGGCGCGCTGGCAGCCACGGCCGACGTCGAGCGCGCTAATTGTTTTTCGCCATGTGCGGGGCGCGTAGTTTGTCGAAACACCCCCATCGAGAACTTACCCCCTCGCGCTCTTGCTGAAGCCGACCCTCCTCTGTGATCTACCCCTTTTGCGAGCGAGCGCGAGGTTGACACAGGTAATGACGCCAAATTGTGTAATTAGTCATTAGCGCGGCGAGGGTGATTTCGTTTTCGGTGTTTTGCGGACGCATTGATTGGCGCGAAAGTGCGGCAGGCTAGTTAATTATACGCGGTGATTGACAAGGGATTGGGCTAGGTATTCGGATGGAGAGCTGCGGGTGGTTTCTGTGTTAATGGGAAATTATTGTGTCATTTATATATATGTCACTGTGGCGGATGTGTATGGTGCTGATTGTAAGCGTCGGTACTCGTTAAATTCTTTCTTTCCTCTAAGAATCATGGAACATGTTAGATTGCACTAGTTGTGGCTCCCGATGCTGATTTTTATCTTTTTAGAAAAATTATAGTATAGTATAGCATGTATATATAGAAGATACATATTGCTTATTATGATCACGTATTTTATATGCATAACCATCGTCTCGGATAGGTCAACAAATTGATATATTTAATAACAGACTCCATTCGACACGTACATCTCCTTCTTGTACACATTACAGTTTAACTACAGCATTACATTTCTCTCCATTCGCCTCATGATCGACACCCACCAATTTCAACCACGCCAAACAAAAAATCATCCCACCGCCATCCCGCACCAAAAATCCTCCACCCACCAACGACATTGGCAAACGGGTCGGTCAACAAACCCACCCAAAACTTCTATTCGCTCCCGAACAAATACGTGTCCCATCGCAGTCGTACCCTCTCCCCGTCGACGTTTAATCACGTTTTTTACACGGCTTCTAAAACCTTCTTACGCGGTGCCCGCGTCGGAGAAACACACGGAAGGAGTCAGAGAACGACAGAGACAGAAACAGTTTGAAGGGTGGGAAAGGCTTGCTCGCGAGTATCCCGGAACGAATAAAGTTTGTTTCTTTCCCGAGGATCGGGAAGAGGGGGAGGGCAGGAGGGAAGCTGGCCAACGAGGGCGGCGAACGAAGTGGCAGGAGTAATCGCGGCGTCGTCGTCGTCGTCGGTGCCGAAGTTCGGAGCAAGTGCGAGTGGAACGGCACCAGAGACACGTCCTTTCGTCGGGGCGCTTTTTTCCACGCTGTAATTTTCCTCGGCCACCCCTCGTGAAACTTTCACCTCGCCGGCCGGGCGAGTCCAATGGCGCCGACGGTAATGGTCAGCGTCGTCTAAAAACCGGCGACACTTTTCTGGGCAGGAATCGAGTGTGCGAGGCTTTTTAGCGACGTCTTTTGAACGTTCGATGGACGCCGGCAGGTTGTTGTGCTCGAGGGATCGAAGGAGAGGCGTGCAGGGTGTGCTGGACGATTCGCTGGAAGAGTGGTGCGAGTTCATGAATCGGTTGCTGGATGATGGAAGCGATCTGGTTCGTATGAATAACTGAGGCTCGTTGCAGAGGGTGCAGCGCGAATCGATACGTGAAACGATGTGCGAGTCTGAGAAATCGTCGTATCTCTGAAACTATTGAGAATTTAGTATACGACCGGTGGTGGATTTTCGGTACAAATTACTGTGCGTCGACTGGTGTAGATTGGGTGCAAATAAAAATGTCGAAGTTTGCCTCACTTCTCGACGATGCAGCAAGACTGAAAAAAGCGATCAGATACGTTTGGCATACACTTTTTTCTCAATTTTCCTGCACTCTTCCAAATTGCGCAGTTCTTGAATTCGTCTGATTTTTAGCAATTACATTTGGCACGCGATGTTTCGTATGATGATGAGTGTATCCTATACCTCGCTGTGTCACTAGCTCTCTTGAACATTCCAAATACTCTCTGAACTTCCAGTTTCGAAGTTCAATAAAAATGAGTTTCTCAATAAATCATAAATACCTCTCCAGGAAAATATTTGTTTTAAATAACTGTCCACTTCTCGCGCTACTAACTCTACCTCTAAAGGGTTAATGGATTAACGAAGCGTGTCACATTCGCCGCTCGCCGAACGATCCAAGGGTGAGAGCGTTGGAAAATGCTCGCCAGGATCATCTCCGCTTCTCTCGAAACGTATCCCGCGCCCACTCACGTTTCAGCGCACTTCGATCCCATATCGACCGTTACGCAAGCTCGGCTGGCTCGCAATAAATATTCGCGAAATCGTAACAATGATAGGTCGGCCTGACCTACTCCAGGAATTTATCCCGATAGGCACGCTCGATCGGAGAGGGAAAGAAGAGAACTCTGCGGCCGACCTTCGACCCCCGTCCGTAACCGGTTCGAGAGTGGAGAGACTAGGCAAGGCATATGTAAGGCACAGCATACGTGCCTCGTGTGCGCACGCTCGCAGACACACGTATGCGGCGCGGTTCCCATGGGAATTTATTTATTTGCCGCGTATAATGCAAATTCATATTACGCCCACGACTTTGCATCATCGAACGATAGTATCGTGGAAGAGTTTTAACGTGCTCTGCCTGAGTTAATGTATGTTCCGTGGCAGGGTGTGTTTGCGTGTGTGTGATGTGTGCTTACGTGAGCTGTGATATTGCTAGTGTCGGTTACGTTTAAGTGCACGTATTGCGTGTTGTAGGTTGTAGAGCCTGTGCAATGTGGTTTTTACGTTATTTTCGAGATTTCGATTGATAGTGGTGCGGAGGAGTTTTAAAATGTCTTGGCTGAATTAATGTGTGCTGTGTGTTCGCGTGCGCTGTGATGCTGCTAATGTCAGTTTGTGTTTTATTGAATGTTCCGGAGAATCTATGTATCCTCTAAACGAAACGCGATGATTGTATCTTATATTCGGACGTTTCGTGTTAGAATATTTATTTTTAGCATTTAGCTAAAACCGGGTGAATCATTCATCCCACTTTTGATTAATTTCGGCTGAAACAGCCGCTTGACTTCATTTTTCAATCTCTGCATCCTCTAATATATAATATCATTAATTATGAATATTCAGCATTTCAACCATGTCATGTTTCCAATTTTAACACCGATATTATGTGTTCCACGTCCGCTTACGTTCGCTGTAATATTGCTACCACGACTTATATTAAATATTGTACTTCCTCCAGCGGCAAATATGTCGAAATACAATTTTCGTCAAAATATCCCAGCCTTGCACGTGGCCGCGTCTCGATTTCTAAAGTCCCTCACGCCGTCCAGTATTAGAATGCGTCGCGAGGCGCGTTAACTTCACACGTCACACGGCTTTCCGAAAAGCTCTCGAAAGCTTCCATCCCCGCGAGCCCGACGCATTCCGCGTTTATTGCCTAACGACGTACTATTCGAACAACGGTCGAATTCTCAGGATTCTGGCATTGTAGTGATTCTCAGCATCCTCCGATTGTCTGGCTGTCACGAGTGAACGCGTACGCGTCGTGGAAACTCGATCGACGTCGAAGACGAAACAGGGAAATGTAGAGGGTATAGAAAAGAGAGAGAGAGAGAGAGAGAGAGAGAGGGTGTGGTCGAGAGACATAGAAACAGAGAGAGAGAGAGAGAGAGAGAGAGAGAGAAGAGATATTCTGTCGACGAATTACTCGAAATTTTCGTCGAGGACAGATTTCACGGTCTGCCTGGCGACGTTCGAAAGTTCGGAGACATGAAATGAGAGAGAGAGAGAGAGAGAGAGAAAGTGAGTGGAGGGTGCGGGAGAGAATGGGGAGAGCGTAGGGCAAAGTTTCCCTTAATAACTATGCCGCGTAGCCTGGCAATCGAGGCGTGAACGCGAGATACGGATTAAAGGGAGAACTTTGCTTCTCCGAGAACAAATTCTGAAGGGTGTTTTTCGTCTCTCCGCATCAGTGGCGAGAGAGGCGAAGGGAGATTCGGAAAGAAGAGGACTTTATTACTCGACGACTGCGGGACTTTTCCACTGGCTAACGGCGTAAGTATGAAATGTAATAAGTTTAGGGGGCTGGTTCTGGGATTCGATCGAAGCAAGTGGTCGTCTTGAATATTTTTGCGTCACAGATTGTCCGTTAATTGTGTTTTAATAAGTGAGCTGTTTTATGATTGAAACTTGATATTGTTCATGGATTACAAATACCCATTGCTGAAGTGGACTTGTAATATTCTCGACATACACATTATTGTGTAGGCGGTACAGATGGGTCATTGAATTAATAGTTGTTAAATATGCCTCTCAATATTTGCTGCTACTAACAGTTTCCGATAATATTCATAGATCCTTGTCAAAATTGCCCATCACGAACACATGTTGTATTCAACAGACAGCAGAAACACGTAGACTGAAATACAGTACATAATATTTAAAATATCAACCACAAGAAACCTGATATTCATAAAACGCAATTTCACATGAGATTGAAAAAATCCGTACCTCCATCGTTCATTAATATAATTAAATGAACGCCGAGTTCTTCAGCAATCTCTTCAATACAATCTCTGCTTGTCCCGGACAATTCTCACAAAGATCTACGAATATCATCGCAGTCTTACTTATCCAGTACCTACCACTTACTAAAACATCACAAATATCGAGTGTCACATCTATTACCCATTGACCCGACGATAAACGAACTTTTTCCAGCGACGAAACGTCGGCCGATTAAGCAGCCGATCCTCATTGTATCCGCGTGCAAATACATTTCACGCGCTTACCCCGCCGGCCAGCCGAGCCGCACGTCCGTACGAGGATCGCGGCAACAAGCCAGTTACGGATAGTGGCGCAGTCCGGCGCAATTACATACGTCGCGTTACCGGCACAATGGAAATGCGCCAGACTGTTTGAAATTCGAATTACCACACGGGTATCTTGCCCGCGCGCACGCTATCGCCCGTCCGCCGCGCACGCCGGCGGCCCGGTGTTAGAGCGCTCGTTTTCCCGATGCGATTCGCAGATAAGCTTTAAATCTCATTGACGTTTCGCCGCGGAAAGACGGGTGCCGCGGCGTTCACAGTCATGCGTGGCGGCGCTGATAATTGCGATCTCGCTGCGCGAAAAACGATACCGGACGAGCTCGCATTGTTCCGCGCACATCGATGTGGGCGGCGTTTATTGTTGCGGCGAATGGCTTGTAAAATCGATACGCGATGCCGGAGTAAACGCTCCGCTACGCGCGCTGCTCTTAATCATTTCGGATGTCCCCGGCGTTGCGGGGGCTGGATTTGACGTGGCCGCGTGGGAGAGAGGAGTTTTTTTTGTGTTTTTTTTTTGGTGGGGTAGTGGTAGGTTTGACGGTGGTAGGAATATTTAGGAATTGTGGAATATTTTGTTAGAGATTGTACTTGTTTCATGGGTCGCGTGCTTAGATCTTGTATATTAATGGAAAACTGCTTTGAGGCAAAGATAGAATTATGTATGTGGCGGGAGTTTGTATGTAATCTTATTGGAAAATTTGAGCGTAGCTGCTTGTACGTATAGAAATTCATTTGAAAATATCTTTTACTGACATGTGACGTCACGTGGATGATTTTATGTTTGTGTATAGTTCTGAGATTTTTTTAAGAGCCCACGTTTATAGACTAGCACCCATAACTCCGTGATTGTCTACTTAGTGTTACGAGGAACCGAACGTTTTATTATTGTCGACGATAATTTTATAAGCCTTGTACCCCCGGCGACGTGCGTCGCCGAACTTATCTGGCGTCGAATTTTAGAGTGTATAAATCCGGCCGCCCGGACTATTAAATCTACGCGAGCGGCGCAATAACCCAGGGAAACTCTATTCCTCGGATTCGACTCCCCGCTTTTTCCATAAAACGTGAAAACCCCGGATACGACTGCCCTGCGAGATAAGGATTACCCTGGCAGCGATTCTAAAGAAGTCGCCGATGTAATCAAGTTACAGGTGACAGCGTCGGCGAGGAAAGACCTGCCTGGCAAAAGAGTGGGCGAACTTTATGCACAGTAAAACATAACGGGCGAGGTAAAATGTACGATCGAACGGCGTGGTCTTTCTCGATCGCTGATCGCCAGCAGAAAAGAATTGTAGAGATTCGTATTTTTAACGCGTTTGCGCGGCTGTCAGTAACAAATTGGGTAGTATAAAATTCTAGTAAAATATTGTTAAACGTATTAAAAAAGGATATTTTTTCCGCTCACTGTATATATGCACGTATGTGCATACGTAAATGATCTAAAGAAAATTAATCTTCCCCATACGCTTCACTGTAAATTGATGCAACAGAAAATGAATGACTAGAAAAAATTGAGTTGATATTGAATGAAATTTTACATATTTCCACCGATCACGTTTAACCGCCCATTGTCCAAAGAAGTCGACTTTTACGCGACAAAACTGTGTCCGGCTTTACGTACACTCTGTCCCCCGCAAATGGCTCAAAGCGTCGGGAAAAATGGCGCAAGCTTTCGTTCGGCGCCATTTTGATCGTACGACGACGTCGTCCCGTCCCGTCACGAGGCTGTAAAACGGATATTGGCGTTATAAAAGAGGCCGACCGAAGTTTGACGGCGGAACAGGGCCGGAATTTTGACGAGTCGGCTCCGGGAGGGGCGGTTCAGTTTCCTGGCGCCGGGGACCGGAAACTGCCCTGTTTATATCGGCAATTAACGAGTCCGCGCTCCGTAAGTCAACCCCTCGTTTCGTGGCTCGCTAACGATTCGCCGGATTTTGTGTCGAGGAAAATATATGTTTCCAATGGAAAATAGAGTACACGAATAATGTCACTGTTTTTACTGTTCTGAGTCACGGTTGAAATTAATTTGTGATCAAATTGAAAGCATTCGAAATAGATGTTATGTTGACAATTTAGTAGAGTAAAATTGTTAGGTAATGTCAGTACCAGTGATTATAGTTGTAAGTTACTTAGTTTATATTTGACGTCATTATATACGTTATTCAATGGTCAGTAACGATCAAAGAAGTCGAGTGATAAAAGAATTATACGGAAAACAAAATCGCATTCAATTTCAGTCTACGCTTCCCTCGTAAAATGTGCCCACGAAGGACGTCAAAAACGGTTACACACCAATCAAAATCCTTATCGCGATCGAACGCAAACTAGCTCGCGGCCGTTCTGCAAAATGAATCGTCCGAGTCGTCCCATCGCTTTTAATCTCTGCCTAAGTGGCCGCCGCCGAAAAATACTGTCAATTAGAGCGTCGCGCGGGTGCATTAACCGACGCAGCAGAAATTCACGAACCGAGGTAGGAGAGACAGGGAGCGCGTCGTTGCCCGGGAGCAAATTGTAACTGGCGACTCTTGTATCTTCCATCAAGCCGGTCCAGATGACTCGCGACCACAGCGAAGGCAATTTAAATCGTGTCTTTCGTTAAAGACCGCACGCTCCTCTCTCTCTCTCTCTCTCTGTCCTCTCTTTTCTCGTCCCGTCTTTTTCCAGCTCTCAGGAGAACGGAACAACTCCTCGCCTGCAATTTCCGTCCGTGGAACGTGGCGCCTTTGCTTTTAATTGGAGTACTCCACTCTGCTCGTCCCACTTTGCTCTCCTTTCTGCTCTCTTCCCTTGTCTCCTGTGTCTCTCTTTCGGCGAGCGCGCCACTCGCTCTGCCGTAAGATAATTAATAAGTCGTTGTTAACGAACAAGGCCGACGTTACGTGCACCTGCCCACTGTTCCGAGTGTCTGCTTTCTTCGTTCATGAATGCCGAGATGAAAATACCCATCGCTTTTTGAGCCTTGCCTCTCGTCGCTCGCGGTATTTTGGAGTGGTTGCATACGAGGTACGAGGTCAATTTAGTTTGTCAATTGTCCAGTATTTGTCGTGGCCTGTAATTTCGTCGGGTTGCGTTCAATTCGTAATGTTTTTCCTGTGGCACGTATCAATTCTGTAATGTAGCCTACATTTGACAGTACACGTCTAAAATTACAGAATTTACATGTGTCGCAGTTAAAACATTACGAATATACTATTACATATATTACTGCTGGCAGTTTTCGTGCAACGAGAAATACGCAATCAGCGCGAGTGCTTTCATATATCAAATATCAAATACTAATTTTATATACGCGTATATACATACGAGTTTGAAAATTGAAAAGAATCGGGCTGATTGCATATTTCTCTTCCGAGAGAAGGCTCTCGGCAGGAAATCTTATTTCTCGCCATCACAACGAAATAACGCGTCGTAGTCTGAGATTCGCGCATTCTCGCAGCGCCCCGGAGCCATCGAAAGGTCAATATTTGACACGTAGACGACGCCGAGAAGGGTTCCGCGGGAATATCGGGCGTCGGAGCAGAAGGGAATCGAATGAAAGTGCCGAGATAACGCCGAGACGAACCACGAGACAGTACGGTGCTGCTTGTCTACGATTTCTCTCCAGCATCGAGCAATTCCGGCTTCCAGGCTTCGTATATCATGACTGTTGCTCTGGGACGCTTACGAGGGAACATAGGCGCAACCCGTGAATTCCGAAAATTCTGAGGGTTTGCACACAAGTAAAGCAGGCCGTCGGTAACACAACTATATTTTTCATTGGTGCCATAATTCGATATTAACGGGTGAGTTCCTGTTTGAAAAGAAATTATTTCTAGGAAATTGTTGGTAACTATAAAATTATGATTTTTCTTCAATAATTTAATTAATTTCTCTTACCATTCTTGAAATATTTCAAAATAAGGATAATTCGGATTTTTATCAAACGAGACTCACCCGTTGTAATCGAGTTATGGCACGAACGAAAAATAGGCTTGTGTTACGGATAACCTACTTTACATGTGTTCAAAAATTCAAAATTTTTCAATTTCCGAGTTGCCTATGTTTCTATCGTTCGCTGCCATGATACTTAAAATTATACCTCTGCCAGTATTTTATTCAGTACAATCATTGCGTACTATGAACCGTTCTATGAATCCTTCTCGTACTCCGTGAAACGCAGTGCGTACAGAATTGCCAGCAGAAGAACTTCATCCACCATTTATATTTCACGCCTCAAACGCCGCTAGAAGTATATTTCGCACGCAGTTCTTTTCCGCGACACCAACGGCAACGCGTCCCTTCGCGCGAAGCAGCAGCAGGATGACGAGAATGTAAAGGACGAAGTCGACCTTTCGATTTCCATGACAACGGACGACGGCGTTGAATGCGCGTCGTTTAGGGGCGATCGACAGGCCTCTGGCCTCTCCATATTCAACGACCGAATATGTATATATATATATACGTATTCCCGGCCCTCTCCGTCAACCGGGACGACGACGACGACGATCTATCGCTGACTCCTTAACGTCGTGCCCGAAGGGCTTTGTCGCCGATGACAATGGAACCCGCGGATTTTCCGACACGCCATCTCGTAGGCGTGAATAATCATGCGTGGGGCGGAAAAAATGATCGAGGAGTTCGCGGCGAAGCCATCGAGCTGCGAGTACATTCGTGTGTATGTGTGGAGAGTTTAGAGAACACGTGTATACGGCTCATTTCGAGTCTTCTCTCTTTTATCAAGGTGCATTTGTGTCGGTGAAGGTGAAAGAAGTGTAATTGTATAGAATTTTTACCGATTTTGTGTTGCATTGATTTGTGTTGTAATGGGAGAGAGGGGTTCAATTTTTGGGGATTTTTTTTTAGATATTTGATAACTGAATCGTTTGAAACAAGTAGAACTATTCGATAACACTGAATTTAGAATCCACTTCAGTGGTGTTTGTTTATTGTATAACTCATTTTAATGCAGTTATCCTTGTACTGATCGGAGGTTTAATTCAAGAGTAATTACAAGTTTTTCATTTCAAAGTTGTGGTACACGTATTATCGACGCCGGGAAAAAAGAAGGGATGGTATCGTTTCCCTTGGGTAATAATGCGACTTCGTGGATAATCTAACGAGTGTCTTCCCAGGGGTAATAGTCTGAGTTTTTTTCGAGGGAAACCGTCGAACAAAAGGCGGGTCGATTTTGCGCGAACGTAATTTTGTCTACTGAAAATACGGAAAACTTACGCCTGACTCCGAAGTGAAATTGAGAAATAGTCAGTTTACCAAAAAAAGATTACGGCCTATCGTACAGTACAGCATGATTTTTCTGTCGTTCAATAAGTGTCACTATAAACAAATACGTCTTTCCTTTGTCAAATAATTTTATATGTTAAAAAAAATCTCATCGATTCATTGATTTCGGCAAGATTTCCCACTCACGAGTACAACTTATGCAGTAATAATATCATGAATCACAGACTCTCACGTGCCTCGTGGTGCACATATGGGACGGGGTGGGTGCTGCAATTTTTATCGATCGCCTCAGGGTGCACAGTGAATGATCTCGATCATATTCAGATGGCGTTCAGTTTCAAAAGCGGAAATATCGAGGGATCGGAGAGCACTTTTGTTTTCGAGTGTTGCATGCGCTTCTGCGGCGGGAAGTGGGTCAGTTCTGGGGCAACTTAAAGACGCTGCGCAAAAAGAAACTTTAAAGCCCGAGCGTGGCGTAAGATCTCATTCGCGCGAAGCTTCTAATATCGAGTCGAAATTATTGTTGCCAATTGAAATGTCCAGAAGTTGAAGTTAAAGAATGATAGTGACACTTGTATCGTTGATTGATCAGAGAAATTAAAAAGTGCCAGACAAAATATTAATATTGTCAAATTTTTTTAAACATTACCCTTCGAGCCTCAGTTTTAATTCTCATTTTCCTATGACAGAGACACTGAAAACTGAACGCCAGCCGAGAAACAACCGGGCCATTATGCTAGCGCCACTCTTGCCATGCAGCATGAACGCGATATCGTTTCTTAAAACTCGTCTCAAACACCAGAAAACGGAAGCATACCGAGATGCACAGTGCTCGACTGAGGACTTACGGGAACGATTTAACACACGAGGTGGCAATGGACAGGACGAAGACTGTTTCGAATTAAACTTCTCACGGCGGACTTCCGCTCGGGGTGATCCGAGGTGAACGTGGCGCCAAACGGCAGATAACATCGGCAGATCGCACGTGTTTTCGTTTTACGTGTTGTACGCGTTCCGTGTTCTCCAGTCTCGCCGTACCGGGTCCAGGAATATCCTTGAACACTTAATATATCCTTAAGTCGGGCGCACATGTTGGGAAACGGATCCGTGTGTTGGCTACGTATAGGTGTATGTGCTTGGGTTTCTGTTGTCTCTGTACGTTAATGTATCTATGTGTAAGGGAAATTATACATACATAAGCGTATGTGTGAGTGGGTATATGTATGGCTAATGTATAGATTCGTGCACGTCTGGGTACGTTTGTATAGAGCTATGTATACTCACATATGCTTACGTCTATACATTAGATGTGTATATCTATAGAATGATCCGCGTGCACATGTGTGCCGATGCTGTTACGGTAGAGTTTAAAAATGAAACTGGGATATGTAGATCTTTAAATGCCTTGACGTTTAGAGTCGTTAAGTATCCGGTTATCGGGATATCTATGGGATTTCTTATGGCGAGCACGTATGTCTCGAATAGCTTGTTCGAATATACGTAGATAGCTACGTGACATCGATTACAGGCCTGGACATTGAGACATCGAGCAAACCAGATGGTCCAGCACTTAAGCCCATCACATTTAATGCTCCGAGACTACGAAATAAATAACGCTTTACAAGCTGTGTGAAAAATGACATTTTGTACGTTTCACGATCGGTGGCACATTCGCATGTGTATGTGTCTTGATAAAGGAGAGAAGCAGCGAAATCAGTTGTGAGAGAAGAGAAAGTAGCAATCCCACGAAAGGACGGCGGCACCTTTTCTATCATGCCTTCGCGTACGTGTAAAGTGCGGGGTTGAGAGGGACGGTCCACGGGGGTGATATCCTCACTGAGGAGAGTCGAAGGTGGAGGAAGGCGGAGGAAGAAGGGAACAGGGCCGGATCAATTGGAGGTAATCCCTCGGGTAGAGTCTCCTGCTTCGCAGAGCATGAAATTCTTCCTGTCTCCTCTGAGAGGCCGAAGAGTGGCCTCCTCTAACCCACCCCCGCCCTTTTTCTTCTCCCCATATACAGGGTGCGGCAAAAATCGTGACGGAAGATTGAGGAGTATCGTTCAAGTATCAATTCAATTTAAATAGTAAGACAGGTCCTTCTATAAATAGATGTTTTATATATTTACGATACGTTATACCATACGTGTGCTGCTGATTATCGAATTGCGGTAATTATCAGTCAAACATCTGAAAATATTCAATTTTTCACTTATAGTGCAATATAAAAATAAGTGGAATATTACATTTGGTAGATTTTATTTTGACAATGGCGCCACTTTCGTCGTCACGCGATCGTTCGAGAAAGTTTGATATGAATCAAGGCGTACATAAGGGGGTGGTCGATTTTAGGGTAGATTTCCATCGCTGTCATCAGCAAATAAAGTTTGACGCGAACTTTCCGCGACCCCGTACATGTCCTTCTCTTCTTCTTGGACAGATCTCTCACATGAACCTATATCTCTGTCCTCGCTTCCGTGACGTCGTCCTGCCCTAATCGTTCCTTATCCGCCTTCCACCCCCAACGTGCCTTGATTCGAGCCAATTACATCGGCGGTTCTCAATTCAATTTCACCTGAAGAGAGGATCCTCCCGTTTCGTCGTATCGATTATCGATCCATCTGTCTCCGTCCGAAGGGACAGTGCGTCTTCTTTCCACCGTCGTCTTTGTTAGCGACGTACACGTACAGATATGTGACAGTGCGTTGCGTGTGGGGCGCATAAAGGAGTGTGCAAGTTCCCGCGTCCCGAATACTGCTTCCCAGGCGGTTTTCTTCGGACGAACTTCCGTATTAATGAGAGGGTGACTGCAAAGAGGTTGTTTTGACGGGGTGGGAAAGGCTAGGGGTTGAGGGAGGAAAATAATTTCATTCGTCGGCGCTGGTTTCACATCGTTTTCTTCGGCTGCTCGTATGCATATTTTTCTGATGCGATTCGTTTCTTACGCCATGAATTATGGACTTGAGTAACTGGATAAATGGATTGAAAAGGCTTAGGGCCGGTTTCACCAACGACGAATAAATGGTTATTCGTAGAATAAAGTTATTTGTCGGTTAAAATCGATGTTTTTTGTTTCACCAACTTGTGTTTCAGTTAGCGCTTATTCGGCAAAATGATTGGTCTCGACACTCTCGTTAACTGACAAATAAATTTTATTGGCCGAATAACTATTTAGAGATTTATCAGTCGTTGGTGAAACCGGCCCTAACTGTTTTTAATATAGTAAGCAAATATATTAAAGTGAGTTGAAGTAGTCCACTGTCTAACAAGATTTCTCTAGCGACCGATTGAATTTCAGTGAATTAAAAACTAATAATAAATTGGGCATGCTACAATATATGAACGTGACTTTTTAAGAGTATTTTAAGCTAGTGCCGTGTTAAACCGAAAGGGCAGATAATTAATGGTCGAAGGAAACATCGACTGCGCTCGAGTATCGCGTAACAGCTGACAAATGAGCGCTGGCTAAGATAGGAGCCGATGCAACGATGCATCAGCGCCTGCCGAACGATAAAGCGGAATATTTTTCGCTTATCTCGATCGCGCATCGGCCATCGAGGCGGACATTTTTCTTTCCAAAGTTAAATCGCAACGGAGCGCCGCACGCGCACCGATCTATAGAGTTTGACGCAGCCGCGTTCATTTATCGGCACGCCGAACTGATCGGCGGTCATTTTTTCCACGATACCGTCGCGACGTAAAACGAGAGAAATATGGACAAACGAAACGACAGAGATAAACATTTGATTCTCTCGAATTCTGGATCTGAACACGTTCATCGAACTTCGCATGTACTGCCTGTCTAATTCAAAGGCTCGAGGCGTTGAACTCTGAAATCCACGAGTCTTCGTATTTCAAACCTGGCATTTTACATTTTTAACGTAACAAGCCCTGGAATTGTGGACGCGAAAACATCTGTCTTATAAATAAACATACATGTCACAAAACATTCTACGTCTCAGACTTCTAACTTCAAACCTCCTGCCTCCTCATTAAAACTTAGAATCTCCAATCCTCACAAACTTTCCAAGAACAGCCGTCGAAATTCCTACTACAGCACATCGATTAAACATACAACAGTCCAGGGGAAAAAAAAATCGAATAAATTTCTGAGACCTCGCGGCTGAGAGAACGAGGCAGAAAAGCAGAAACCGTCGGGGCAGGATGATTCGAGTATCGAGAAATCGAGCTGCGTGGGCGTCCCCTTCTCGTCGAAGCGTGGCGCATAGCATTGTTTCTGACACCGGAGGATTTATATTTGCCGCGACCGCGGGCAGCCACTTTTTCTCTCTCGATTGGGCTCATTGTCCGCGAGACGATCGTGATTAAGAGCCGCGTTAACGAGCCGCATTGAGTCTGCTTTCTCTCCCACCTACTTTCCGTCCCTTCTTGCCGCGCTCGTGGAACGCGAGATTCATTGCGTTTAATGTGTAACGTACAGTCTGCCGGAAGTCGGCGGAACTTCGACTGGGGGCGGTCGATCGTGAAAACATTCGTTTGCGCTTCTAGAGACCGGGCGAGTCGATATCCGCAAGAGGATCCTGCGGTTTCGGGGTCCTGAAGCTAGTCTTGCGATTATGGAAGATGGACGAGGGAGAGTTACGTTCATGTAGTATCGAGGTTTATAAAAATTATTAATTATGCGGATCAAGAATTGCGGATAATGCAGAGAAAAATGATTAAGATCACCGTGATTCTAACGAAAACTTAAAATTTATTATTATGATAATAATAATTTAAAGGCTAAGAAATCCTCTGATAATACGAATTTTCCGCTTCAATGTTACAGATGACAATTGAAAAGTTACCTTCGCACCGTCGATATTCGACCAAATTTTGACAGAAAAATCTGATAAATAGTTACAAATTTTATATAACTGCGAACTCATTTGACACTGACCGTAAAAATGACATGATATAATATCAATACACAGAATGTGAGACGCGACGTACAAGCAAGATCGAGGCACGATCGAGCGTTGTACTTCCACTTCTCTTCTTATTCTTCTCTTTCCCTCACACCCTCCCTGGAAGAGCATCGTTCTGACACAAAGAGAGGGAGTCGTTACCATGCCGGAGTCTTTCCTTCTTCCTTCCTGTCGCTTCCTAACGACGTATTTCCCGCTATTGGTATCCCACGCTGAACAATGCCAGCGAGGGAGCAGAATGGCGGACAAAAAGTGGGTGGAAGGTCGACGGAGTTGTAACTTTATTGTACGGCGAGCAGAAGAGCGGCGTTGCGTCAGAATTAGCACGGCCATTCAACGCTGGCGTGAAGGAAAATCGACGGTAAATTGGGGAGTGAGTGAGGACAATCGAATGGGGCAACGTCGATCGAGTATCATTCTTTTCGAGTACGGCGGGATCGGTGTTAATCGCGGTTAGTTAATGGGAAATTTATACAATGGTTACTAACTTTGATCTTATACTTTTGGATCGGTGACAGTAACCTAGAAGCAGCTATTCATAAATAATAAATAACAGTCGTATAATAGCAAAACGAAACGCGATAATTGTATCTAACATTTTAACTTTTCGTTGTTAACATTAATGTTTAGCATTCCAACCGCTTTCATTATTTTCGTCCAACCGCCGCTTAACTTCATTTTTTATAATCACAAAAAATGTAAAACGCTCGAGATGTAATTCTTTAAATCGACTCTCAATACAAGTTAGATACTCCTTCTTCCTGATTCGGTGCAAAGCTTCTTCATGACCGCAAATTATCACCTACTTCCGAAATCACGACTTCAGTAAAACCCACGTAATACCAAAAGCGCGAACTTGCTGAGACGAAAAATAAAACGAGCCACAGCGTCTGTCTTCGCCGACATCCGCGCCGACGATTCCACACAATTTCATCTTCCACTATTTCTCGCCCCCGTAAACGACACCCGCCACAGTTCAGATACCACTCCATCCTCTTTCGCCTCGCGACTCTCAAGAGTCAAGAGCTTCCCGCGGCGTTCGCAGCGTCGAGAAAACTCTCAGCCTCGCTCTCTTCTCTCTTCTGCTCACAATCATCAGACGAGCTCCTCGCGTCAATTAGAAGAAGCCACTCTCTCTCTCTCTCTCTCTCTCTCTCTCTCTCTCTCTCGTACATCGGATAAGTGTGAGAAAACAAGCGCGGCCGAAGGAGAAAGAGAAAAAGGCGAGAGAATCGAAAAGAGAGAACAGAGTGCGAAGAAGAGAAAGAGAAAGAGAAAGGGGGCGCACGTTGACAAAGTGACAATTACGCGGCACGCACGCACGGTACTAGAAGGGGGTGGGAGAGGGTGGCAGCCCCTCACGTGTTTCGCAGTCACGTGCGGTCTCGTGTTACATCTTCATTCGGCTAATTGCCTTTTCATCGGGGACCTTCATGGCGCGCCAGGTCTAAAACTCCAACCTTCCCCCTTTCTCTACCCACCCTCTCGCGCCCCCCTACACTTTTCGCCCTTGCGGACTCGAGCCCGCGGGGATGTCGTCGGGCTGATCGTTGCGTTTCCACGCAAATTGGACGGAAAGATAAAGAGGGCGGTCGCGATAAGATCCGGCGTCTAAGCGGTGCTAATGATCTGGTCGCAGATTTCGAAGACAATACAGACTCCGTGCAACGCGAGTTCTTACAACGCGCCGAAGATATTGCGACCACTGTTTTCATGTAACTCGATTCTTGGTACCCGATTAATAATGTTTTTTTAATTAACTTCGTATATATGCCAGTTTGTTTTAAAATACTGTCCTCTTCGATAAAAGATGAAAAATCAAAGTTGACATAGCAATAATCGGTTCAAGCATGATACTGTATAATTGTATATTATGCGCGTTATACGAGACAAATTTCCTATAACGCGATATACGGGAGTCTACTGTATATGCAGGACTCGATATATATCGTAATTATATGCGAATCAACCCACCGAATCTGTAGCACAGTTCTACCTCCGAGATCGTTAAATTCGCGTGTGTTGCGTAACGGTAAGTTGAGTCTAGATCTGCTCCACATGACGAGGACTCTCTCTGTTCCCATTGTGTAAATGACTGGCGTATTTAAATCGGCATTATTCCCTCCACCGAAGCTGACCGAGCTGAATGCAGCGCGCGTTCTTATTCTACTCTCTGCAGCCACGTGATCGGGGACTGGGAAACACCCCAATTTGCAGCGCAAGGCCGGCCACCGATGTCCCCCGGGGCAATACCATTAACAACTCGTCGAGTGGCAATTCGGATTGGCTCGAAAAAAGGCCACGCGGGAATTCGAGCGGGACGGCAAAAATCGTTCCGGCTAAAATTGTCAGCGATAATAATCAGCCGGAATAGGACTGGACGCGTGCACGCGAAAACTGTGATTTTTCAATTTTTGGATGACGTCCGGAAATATTGAAACGCCACTGAGTCCGTAGGTACTTGGAAATTACGACATTTAAATATGGCGCTCGCGTTTAATATTCTTTCCAGAAATTTGTATTACGAAAGCGTTTAATATTTTAACTGTATTCTTTCATGATGGATATTTCGAATTATTAAAAAAATTATTTTTCAGGCAACTTCAAAATGGACAGAAAATCACAATGCATCGATCATGATCGTCAGCCTACCTAACAAAAATTCTCCGGAAACTCTCACTCGACTACTTTACCAACGCCGCCATATCACACACTCCCGATTCCGCAACAGTCGGACATCGAAGGGGGTGAAAAAGAAAAGGGTGACTCTCATTCATCCCACCCCATCCAGCTCCTCAAAGCCCATCCGTTTTCTTCGTCAACCGGCCCTCTCCCCTCCCGATCCTTCTACGTTTCTCATTTGCCCAGAATGTCTTTCTTCCGACTCAGCCTCGATCGCCCGAAAGCATACGCTGCGAAAAAAGCGAGTGTTTTTCGTTCTTTGATCACGTCGTTCGCGGTCCAACTGAATTAGAGATGAAGCCGACTGAAGACGAAACACACACACACACACATACACTCGCACGTGTGCTTTCCTTACAGTCTGGCAAACGATAATGGCACCCCGTATTTTCCTTCGCGCGAGCCTCGATCTCTCACGCTCGCTCAAACCGTCCCGACGAGATCGAAACGAAGTTCCGCGAGACGGGAGAGCTCGACGAATTGTCGATTACGGCCGTTGACGAGGATAAACGTCTCATTTCTCGCTGAATCGACTGTCCCACCCCGAGACTCGAGTCTCGCCGTAAAACGATTCGGTCTTTGTGGACTTTCGGCCCACGGTGGAAGGGGGCGGACGTTAAGAAACAAAGATGTTTCGCGCGGAGAGGGAATAAGATGAAAATATTGTGCCGCATTGAGAGCGTGCGAGTAGCACTTAAGAGTTCGCGGGACGAGTGCCGGTAATTGTTACGAAAATCTTAATCGAAGCGTGCAACGAATTCGTGTTATCGGTACGGCAGAATGCATTTTTCATTATTCGGTCGCTTGTTTCGTTACTGATGAGCGTGGGAGGGATTAAGAATGCAAACAGCGAATCTTTGGATGCAGGCTTCTGAGGTGGAATTTGTCTCTGTTCCGTACCCTGCGCGGCTTCCAGACTCGTTCTGGCTAGTTTATTCAAGTTCGTTCTTTATTTCGCGAGTGGACTCGATTATTTTCTCATCTCGCCGAAGGTTTCGAGTCCTGGGCCGACGCCAAGACAATTTTCGAGCGAGACCGAGAGAAGGGGTTGGTGGGATAATAAATGCAATCTTAATCCCCTTCTACCCTGCTGGGGGCGGGTATGTTTCCGGTGCCGTAATTGAGACTCGAGTCGGATTTCTGGGACGACAATGAGCGGAAGTAGATCAGAAATTAGAATTGGGTACAGCGATAATTATACCGCTGTCGCCTACTATTACCCGCTGACAAGTATGCACGTCATGACAATTGCTTCACGTCGACTTCGATTTCCAACGTTTAATGTGCACAATTCACTCTTTTTCCGTAATGTTTAAAGATAGAAAACAATATGTAATGTTACAAGCAAAAATTAGCAACTCTAAATTAATCAGTTTTCTTGTGAAATTATGTAATATATCACATTTTAAATTGTAGACTCTCGAAGACGAAACCTTCGTCTTTCGAGATATGTAAGTGAAGAGACGTTCATAACAAAAAATCAGAGTTCACTCAGAAAAAAGGCATATTGTCTCCTATCTTGAGACATTATTTCGAACTGAATTAAAATCAGCCGCGATGCTCGACGTCGCCGCGCAGCAACGATGCTCCTGAATCAGAAAAAAAAAACAATATTCACCAACACGGCCACAACACGTCAGGCTCAAATTATTTCCACCACCCTCTCGACGGCTCATTTTATTTTTCCTCACCCCTCCCCTCTCGGCCGGTGCCAATAAATTGTCCGGCGATGGAATAATTACGAGCGTCGTCCGTTTGAGCGTACCGAAAACGTTCGCTCGCCGACGAAAGAACGTTCGAGCGGCGCGCGCGCGCGCGCGCTGGGACAAATCTTTGCCAAACAGAAAGGAAAAAAGGTCGAATCTCCGTGACTATCGTAACGATCTCTCCTCGCGGATGCAAAACCCGCACGGAATCGAGCGTTGAACGGAACGGGACAGTAGAATGGGACAGGGAGAATGAGAGAGGCTGAGAGAGCAAGAGAGAGAGAGAGAGAAAGAGAGGGAGGAGAGAGAAAGCGACATTCCACATCCCAGGCACGTATATAGCGTCGAATTTATTCGCCAACGGAGTTACGCCATTGGACGGCGGGAAAGCATTATTTACCCTGGTAATTACACCGGGCCCGGTTCCACGCCGGTGGCTCGCGAGCCACAAATTATCGAGTGCAAGCTTTCGGTGTTTCGGCGGCGAGGGCGTGCCTCGCCCAGACGGGAATCGTTAAATCCTTTTTACAAGCGCTTTTTTACTCGCGCCTCGACCGAGCCCCGATTCAGATATCACGGCCGCGCGCGCGCGCTCGCGGCGTAACATGCGAAGGAACGCTTTATTCCATTCATACGTGGCTACGCTTGCCGGGAGGCGAGCTCGAAACTTTCGTCCTGCGCGCGTACTCGCGACGTACGGACAAATTGAAATCCGTCGGGCCATAATCGACGCATTGTAGTGGTGGAAGCCCATCGCTAGACGTATACAAACGAAACATATATGTATTTGGCTTCGGTTTGTACACGTCAGGTTATTGTATGTATGTATAAAAACATTAATCGAGTACGAAGAATTCCAATATATGAAAACTATCATTATTATAATGTGACGTGTACAAATCGAAACCGAATAAATATATATATGTGAAACGTGAGTACATACTTTGGAACGTTATGCCTCAGAATATTTATATATACATATATATATTTATTTATTTAATAATGCCATCTTTATGGTTGACAGAAGCTACATGCAATTTTTTTAGGATCGAAACAAAAAAAAAATTTTTTCATGTACCTACTGTCAACCATAAAGATGGCATTACTAAATAATTAAAAAAGGTTGACTATCCCGATTAAATTATATATATATTTATATATGTACAAAAATTTTAAAACATAACGTTCCAAAGTATGCACCCACGATTCACGCACGCGAAAATTCGAACGAGACGGTGTCGAGGCAAAAGACTAGCACGAGCCATCGACACCGCCCGAATAATCGGATTTCCTGCGCAGCTTCGTTACCCTCTCCCCTGAAAAAGTCAGCCCTTTCCCACTTACCGCGCGACGCCTGTTCTTGCCTCGTCCACCAACCCTCCCACCCTTCGCTCGCTCGAGGGCGCAAGGAAATCTTAGCCAACGGCTCATAATTCCCTCCCGAAGAAGAGAAGACCCTCGCGAGCCAATCGTGGCCGCTTTTTACGCGCGAACGTCTGGTAATTCTAGACGGCGTGCGGGGGTGGCAGGCGCGCGCCAGCCGAAGAGGGGGAGGAAAGAGGAAACGCGAGAGAGCGGATCCTAAACGCGCGACGGAAGTCTTAGGAACTCGCTTTAAGCCGGACGACTCTCCTTCCTTTCGCTAACGAGCCACGAGCCAAGAAACTCCGCGCCGATAATTGGATCGGCCAATCACCCGACTCCGGCGCCCGTGCCTTTACGGCCCCGGCCAACCTTGCGGACCGATGCTTTACAAGGTTGTAAACGCGAGGATGTAAACGCGCGGCAAATAGCTGAGGGGGGCTCGTGATTAAAGTCGTGCGATTTCAATTCTCTCTTTGCACGTGCTTCGGCGTTTGCTCGGATTTTCTGCGATTCGACTTCTTGATGAAGAGTGATTATGTAACGGGATGGGTTTGGAGAATTTGTAAAGTTTTGTATGTGGAATGTTTTGTATGTTGGACAATTCGAAGTAGAAATTGCGATGATTTAATTTGATTCGATTCGCGAGACGCAAGGAATAAAATTGGAATACTGATGTATGTAATATAATGACATAACCTTGCGGACCGATGCTTTACAAGGTTGTAAACGCGAGGATGTAAACGCGCGGCAAATAGCTGAGGGGGGCTCGTGATTAAAGTCGTGCGATTTCAATTCTCTCTTTGCACGTGCTTCGGCGTTTGCCCGGATTTTCTGCGATTCGACTTCTTGATGAACAGTGATTATGTAACGGGATGGGTTTGGAGAATTTGTAAAGTTTTGAATGTGGAACGTGATGTATGTTGGACAATTCGAAGTAGAAATTGCGATGATTTAATTTGATTCGATTCGCGAGACGCAAGGAATAAAATTGGAATACTGATGTATGTAATATAATGACATAATACAGTATAGAACTTCAGTTGTACTATAAAAATTTAAACCTTTTGCAATTTGCTCATAGAACATATACTACTCACAATCAAAGTACTAACGGCATGAATTAAAACATATACATATAAGAATACCTTCTTCGTTCCAACATCGTCGACCTTTTACCAGCAGCAATTAAATTCCACCAGCGATCTCGCAACATCTTCAACACCGACGCGTGTCTATCATTATGCAACTAATTGTAATTCAGCTTCGTCCGCCGACTTAACCGCGTTCTAAACCGCCGTTCGAAGGCGCAGGGTCGAGAAAGGGGGTTGTGGGTAACGTTATTAACCCGTAATCGAGCTTGAGGCAAACAATGAGGCAGTTTAGTCAAGTCGACGTCCTCTCGCCGATGCCCCAGCTGCTTCATCCCTCTAACTCTCTTTACTTACATTCCTCTTTGTCCCACCGTGGAAGCTGATCATGCCTCGGGGCACCTTCCGGAACCCTTCGCGAACGCAAACTTCGCCACCCCCGGACAAGAAGTTTCGCCTCAACGACGATGCAAACTCGATGTTACTTCGATTCTCGGTTAAGGGATGACTTAATGCCTTTCTCTCGACGCTTCGTCGCCCTCCCACTCTCTCACTCTCTCGCTCTTTTACTTGCCAAGCCCGGCTAAATCTTTGCGCAACGTCACTGTGCTTAACCTGGTCAACCGATTAACCAATTTACCGACGCACAAGTCACCAATTTCATTCCGAAGTCGTCTCGTTGATTCACTGGTCTGCTATTCCGACGCTTATATCGGTCTGTTAGCTGACTGTTTCTGCTGTTTTATGAGTTTTTTAAGTCCCACCTGCGTACTGTTTATAGTCTCGGCTGGTTGGATTTTTTTTTGCCAACGCTCGCTGTTTGCAGTTCTGACTGGATCGTCGATTTATTAGTCGGCTGCTTCAGCAATTTCGTAACGACGTATTTTCGTCTCTCGCAAATCGATGTTTTGCTAATTTATGGATTCAGCGGTTTATTCGCTCGACTCGTCGAGATTTCAGCGATTTGATGCGCAGCCACTTTTGTCATTTCGGGCAATTGAATGTTTTATCAATTCATCGATTTACCAATTTACAAGTTCCGCCCCGCTTACTATTATCCCGGCAGTTTGCGCATTTGATTTACGCTTTACTTCATTACACGCATTGAAAATTTTACGACGCGTTAATAGTGGAGAGCGTTGAATAATTTATGCGCCCGGCCAAAATCGGCGAGCGCACAATGCGTCGCTATCGTTCTGAAATAATAATGTCCGAATATCCGATCGGGCAGGTCGTGGTTTGTCAAGCGTTTCTTCAATAGAGTGTGCGACTATTAAATTTAAGAACAGAGCAGTCCAGGATATCCGGTTCGCTCTCGTTAATATCAGTTCGCGGATAAAAAAGAATGCGCTCTACAATATGCCGGAAACGTCCGTCGGTACACGAGTCGCTATCAATCAGTCGGGATCGAACGGTGGGGCATTAAATTTAATTTAGATATTGACACGCTTGGCGCCAGTCAATATTACCTCTGAATCTTTGACTCTAATTTAACGATCCCCTACAAATTTTAAACATCGATCTGGATTAACAAATTTTACTGCATTACTATTCACACCCCTGCGTTCACTTATTCCGCGCACTAATGGGCACGCACCAGTATATAAAAGAAGAAAATTGAACATATTCGGCAAGTACACTCATTCTACGCGGGATACGTTGGAAAGTTCATGTCCCGACGGTAAAACGGTTTAGGGCCATGACACTTTTATTTCGACGATAAATCCTTGGGACTCGATTCGAATCGATCGTCGGAGGTAATGAAAGTTAACGACACCTCAGGAAAAGAAGAGGCGAAGGAAGTGGGCGCGGTGTACTTGAGCAGTCGGAGTCGTTGGAATTCGCGGGCGGTTGTCGAGGAATTCGACAGTCGAACGGGAGCTAGCGATGATCGATATGGCGAGCTCGTCGAGCCGGAGGGAAGACGCGAATTTATGGGAAAAGTTGGTCGGCCTTTATGAACTTTGAGAAAATTACGAAAACGCGCCGTCGCGCGAGAGGCAGCTTCTCCAAAGTGAGGATTAATGCCGAAACGTCGAGGCCTGATAAAGAATGCTATTCGTAAGCATTCTTTCGAAAACCATACCACAATTCAACCTCTCCCTAATAAAATTAGAAATATTTTCAAAAGCAAAAATACCCAAAAAATTAATATAGCTGCTAAACGTTACATCATAAAATGACCAAATTTCCCCATAAAAGAATCTAACACGAGAAAAAAATCGCAAATTGCCTTCAACAGTCCTCCACCCAAAAATGTCCAAAACAAATCATTACAGGCCTCCATACTAATTAACAATTCTCTTCGAAAGCGAAACATCTCGCTATCAAACCGCCTATGGCTTATACCCACAGCATCCTGCAGCACTCCCCATAACTCCCGACCTTTCGTCCGTTCCCTCGAACCTCGCAACCTATCCGCTCGATTTTTCCTCGTTAGCGCGCGCCAGGGACGAAATAACGAGAAGCCGGGCTATTGACTTTGAACAGGATCCGCCTGGCAGGAAGTGAACTCTGGCCGTGAAGCGTTGTGGAGGAGTGCGCGACGGGACGGTGATGAGCCAGGTCGAAAAGGATTTCCATAACCGAGTCGGCCGGACGCCGAGTTGCCTTGTCGGCCGAGCTGTCGCTGCAACCGGTGTGCAAGCGTATTCGATTTTCACGGGTCACGTCGCCGGAAACTTATTATTCCCCCGGCCGGAAGACGGAGAGCGAGAGAGAGAGAAAGAGAGGAGCTGGCGAACGGAAAGAGAAAGAACCGATGAAAGGAGCGAGCGAACGGAGAAAGAGTCGAGACGAACGTCCGTCGAGCGTGAATGAAAAAGCGACCAGCGCGAGAAACGAATCGGAGCTGGCGCTCGCGAACCAACGGCGGGCTTCGGAATTTTTGGCGGACGCGGGAGTTCGATGTAATCGATGGCACTCGCGAGAATTCATTAAGTTTCGTAATGCTCGAGGCAAGATTTTACGGGGTCGCTGACGGGAGCTGTGGAAGCGGGAAAGTTAGTAGGAACAAATCATTTATGACAAATGATAATGATCGAGTTTCGTTGTCAGACGTCTGACAGAAGACTATTTCGAATATTTAGAAATTTCATTGGTATAGTCACTATAGTCGATTAATTCGAAGCGCGCGATAGGGCAACGATAAACTCACTATAACGGCAGTTATTTTTGACAGCGGAAAAGAACACGCTGCCTGCACGCTAGAGCAGGCACGTTTCCGCGAGATAAATTCCGCCGCATTTGGCGCGTTGTGTCGGGCAAAATGCGGGCGAGTGAAAATCGGCCCGGCGAAAATGAGTACGCGCGAGAGGCTAATGACGATAAATCAGAACGAACTAAATCCCGCGACCGGCAGCCATTCCGGACAAACTATCTCTCGACTCGCCATACATACATGACATCCTATAATTACTCGCTCGTTTGGGCAGACGGGAAAAGTCCGAAACGCCGGCCGGCCCGGTAACGTATGAGCCACGATTACTCAAAACGCGGCCATACACGCTCGAGCAATGGCCATTTCGACGACGCCGCATCGCTGCCGGATCGCAAATATTGGCCATTGCGCTCGCGATTAATCGTCACCGCGATCACCGCTTTTAAACGATTTCATTTGCGCCCAAGACCAATGTAAATGGCGTTCGGATATTTCAATGTTGTTCAATGGGATCACGTTAAAATATGGATCGGGGGCTTGGATATTCCGGGAACCATCCGAAACGCATGCCCGCAAATATCATCCATACCAAATTTTCGCTCTTGAAAGATCAACAACATATTACCGCGCAAAAAATCAAAACGTCTTCAGACATCCTATATGAAACATATATTCCCTCAATTCGTTCGAAAAACGAAGAAACGAAGAAACGAACCCGACTGACCAATTATCCCGTTCGCCGTGCCGAGAAACACCGACACAAAATCTTGTCGCGCACTCTTCCGAAAGTTCCTCAGAGTCGACCGTTTGCGATTTTCAGAAAGTTCCCTGTAACGTTTGCAGTACGGTAGGTGGCCGCCGTACGTCCCGCGCTGTCGTGCCACGAGATCTCACGATTTCGTGACTTCGTGAGCTTGGTGCTCGCGAGCTGCCATGCTATCGATCCCTCCCCCCACCCCCCTCTCTCTCTCTCTCCCATTCTCTCTCCGTCCCGATGCCAATAAGATCCTTAGGTAAATCCTAAGCCGATGAGACGAGTCGGAGATCAGCGAGCAAAGACCGAAAGGCTCGGGCTAATCCTAATTGAGTCGCCTTATATAAGTCCGACCAGTCACTCGTTTTCCGAGCCCGCCGAAGTCCGTCTCGCTTGCGCAGTATCTATCCTCGGCGTGGCGAAGAAAAGGAATTTTCTATCCCGTTCCACGAAGACGCGTGCAACTCGAAGGAGTCACTTCCGACGATGGATCCTGAAATTGATTCGCTCTCTCGGTGTCGTAACTTTAAGTCCTGAGAGCCAATCAAAGGACTCTATAATGCCGGTTCGGTTATTCTCGACGGGGAGCAGTTACGTAGCAGGCCGCTGAAGGAATATTTCAATTAAAGTGCAATTCCAGGTGCTTCCATGTGCTCGCTGGATGGTAGAGAGAGAGAGAGAGGGAGAGAGGGATGGGGGGTGGGCGTTGAATCGAGAATGAGAACGAATCGATATTGCGCGATGCCACTTTTTGCCGGACTCGAGACCATTTCGCTCGCGATATTTCTTCGTTATTCTCGCGACACGGCCTGAGTTCGTTCTGGGTCTTTGAATGGGGAGGCCGATTTTATAACTGACGACGACGCTCGGATTTTAGACGGCGCGGGATTTACTGGCGGGATATTAGGAAAGTCTCGTCCGGACTGAGCGTTATTTCATAGTCCATTCGCGCTGGCCGTTTCGGAGTCGTAAGGATCGTAAAAATAGTGGCCGATCGTAATTTATGGCGGGATACTTATAAGACACGCGTAGTCTGGAATGTCTGTATGTCTGAAATTGTTACTGTTTCAAAGTTATCGCATGAAAACTAGATATGCGCACGTATTATAGAAACATTTGAAATAACCACTGTCAGTTCCAACGTATTTACTGGAATAATTTGTATTATACAATTTTATGCTTCATCCAAATCCATCATACTTTCAAATCGTCACTTAATTCCCCAAGTCGCGCCAATTAGTTGTTTCCATGCACTTATATTTCTATCCGTGAAAAATTGAAATTCATCAAATTACGCATCCGACGCTTAACACTCGTTCGTAGAAGAACTCCTAATCTCACCCCATTCACTTTCCCTCTCTCTCTCTCTCTCTTTTCTACCCACTCCAAGAACCTATCCTCGAGGTAGAAAGTCGCCGGGCGCAATTCCTTTTTTCCCCCCATAAAGCAGCGGCCGGAATCAGTCAGTACGAAAATCAGTCGCTGATGCAAAACCGCGTCGCAACCTTTGACGCCCTTTGTCCGCCGCACGGGGAATTCCGGAGGCATCAGACTCCTTGAAACTTTCTCATTCGTCAAATTAGAGGCGCCTCCCGCGCTCTTTTGCCGTCGCGACGCTCCCCGGAGGCCCACCAGTTCCGCGTCTCGTCTCCTTTCGTCGAGACAATGGATCAAAAGGATCGCGCGACAGCGACTTCTGGACTTCAAATCTCGCGGATGCCAGCCTCTTCCTCTCTCTCTCTCTCTCTCACTCTGTCCTTCCCTCCCTCAGGATCTCGTCGACTTTCAATGTCGTTGGCGATGGAGATGCAACGTTTGATTCGGCGCAGAGATGAGTGTCTTTATAGAGCGATGAGTCGATTCAAGCGAGAAGATTAATTCGGCGACGCTGCATGAGGTGGAGACGAATTCCGAGACTTCGCGAAGGTTTCGTGGGATTTCATGCACTAAATCGTACCCGTTGTAGTGATTCGGAAATTGTAAAAGTATCACTTGTACCTACACGATTTGAAATTATGCAAAATCAAGAAAAAAGATCGAATCTTCGAATGCGCGAATTCTGAACAATTCAGGAAGCGTCAAGTCAACATCGTTCGCGTTCTGTTAAGTTGTTCGCGAGTAGTTGACGAAATGATAAGTCAACGGAAAAAAATGGCGGCGTCGGCGCCGGCTCAAAGCCGATTTGACAGGAGGCAGAGAGAGCGAGAGAGAGAGAAAGAGAGAGAAACGTAGAAATACGAAAGAGAGCCGGGCTCGTAATTAATAACCGTTGGAGCGCGCGAGGGTCTGCGTGGGCGACGCAAAGTGGCTGTCGTTAGTCGCTCGTTGAAACGGCGCCTTACCGGCTTGTTCGCCATACGCGTGCGCGCGTATACTCGTTCTCGCACTTCGTGCCTCTCGCGAACACCTTGCAGGCCTCGAAAAGCCGATCGGATGATTTAACGGCGCCGAGAGGCAGTCGGGACGCGATCCTCGAGCTCGCCGTAGCATTATTAATGCCCAGGCGAAACTTCCTTCTCCACGCTCGTAACTCCCAGACGATTTTTAAAGAACGGTCAACGTCGACTTCCCTTAATGTTTCCGATCGCTCGTCGAACGTGGTAGTCGTGCATACTTTCTTTTTTTCGCGTACCAGTGAATAATGAGGGAGAGAGGAATCGACGGTACCGATGTTAGACGCAGCTCATTTACGGTCTACCTCAAAAATTCTGTCCGCATCGAATCTAAAAGCACTGGAAGAATTGATATAAAATATAGACAAACTGATTCAACGAGAAGTAGTGATGCATTTTTTTTCGTGCGTCAATGGATAATGAGGAAGAATCGACGATATTGATGTTAGACGTAACTCATTAACAGTCTACCTTAAAATTTCAACCTACATCAAAAGAGCACTAGCACAAATGATATAAAATATAGATAAATTAACACAACGAAAATTAACAACGTCCTTTCTCAGATTCAACAAATTACACGTACAGCAGCATAAAAACCTAAAAACTTGAAATCAGCAACAGCATCCAGATAAAACATCCGTACAAACATCCCCTCGCGGACTCCCCCCATAGCACAGAACACAGAACCGTCGAGTGGCGGGACGTGGGCGGGCAGAAGCCGGGGGACCGGTAATTCCGCATCACGTCTTGTCTCGGTCGAAGGAAACGGATCTCTCGATCGGATCGATGCCAATCGCCGGAATATCGGCGTGCGTCCGTCCGTAAAATTGATTCCGTCTCTATCGTCATCTAGCTCTCGCTCGCGCGCGCGCGCGCGACCACGAGCCGCAAAATCTCGTGGGAACGGAAAGGTGCTTCCTTAGTTTCCGATCTCCTCCCTCTTTTTCCTCCCTCTCCCTTCCTACTCCCACGCGTACGTGCGCTCGAGAGACACGGTCTCGACTTTTTCTCTCTTGTTCCCCACTCCTCTCCTTCTCACTCGCCGGCTCCTCGCTGTTTGCTTTCCCGAAAGCGACCCCGGGACCGTACTCGCTGCCTGTTTCTTCCGTTCGACCTCCGGGAGAGGAGGTTGTTTCTCTTTTCGTCGTCGCGATGCTCCTCTTTTCTTTGGTCGGGCTCGATAAGATTTGTCCGTCGCTTGTCCGTCGCTTCGCTTTCACGCTCCCTCGGGCTGCTGCCGTTGCTGCTGCCCGAGGAGTGCCATTTTATAACCGATAAGCCCCGACGATGGAGACCGCGCGGAAACTACCTTCTCTCGACTCGCGTTCTGGTAAACTGCGCTTTGCTCGGCGAGGAGCTTGCTATCGGAATTTACGTCGTCCGCGCGGTCGGACAGATATTAAAAGCATGAGTGTAATAGACGGAAAGAATGTCGGTATCAGGAAATTGGGAGTCGGTATGGGCGGAGAGTCGAGCGAATTGTGGGTGTATTATTAGAAAATGCGTGTGCGAAAGTGGAACGTTGATGTGTTAATGTAACTGAGTGAGCCCGTGTTTCGAAACTCAATTGGTTTCCTTATCAGGAGACAATAGTTCATATTCTAAGTGAAAGAAAGAAAATTAACCGTGTGACTATTGTAGCTAATCTTCGATACAGGAATAAAATTTCTTTTAACCAAAAAGAAGGGTTACTTAGTTACATTAATATTATTAGACGCAAATAATGGTCGTACGCAACATATATAAATATGTATGTAGTACATTTAATAATAAAAATAATTGAACCATGCGCGCACCCAATCATCAACAACCACTACCGCATCTAAAATCGTCCTCCTACAAATTTCCCCAAAAAAACCCGCTAATTTCGGAACAGCACCATTATATCGAAGCGCCGACGATAATACTCGTCTAGACGCGGAAATATTTAAAGCCAACCGCGAACATTGTAAAATCGCTTTTCCCCGACGGCGCGGTTTCCTTTAATGACACTTCGCCGTCGACATTCCGACGTTCGATCGAACGATCCGCGGCCGACTTTCGAATTAATCCGTCACGAATTCTCGTTCGCCGCACGCTCTCGGTTCGGAAAAGCCTCGGGTTCTCCCCATTCCCGGCCGACGTTCTCGACGATCATGACCATACTCGGCCCGTTGCTCGATTCTCATGCGCCGCGTCGTCGTATATTGCCTGATCACGTGGTAAATGCACCCGTCGATTATTCCCCCCCACCCCGCCGCCGCGGATTAATGCTCATATTCCGATGGAGGTCCATCAGCGGGACCTGGCAATGCCAGAGGGCAGATTGGAGGTCGCTGTTAATCGTTTTCTCCTTTTATACTGGCCTGCGCGGCCGCTTGTACCGATGCAAACCAATTGTCGGGATTTTCAATTCTCGGGGACGCGAGACTGTATTGTTAGGTATGAGGACATGAAAGTATGGAAGTATTAGATTTGATATCGAATTAGGAATGTACAAAAATATGTTTATATATACAAGTTAGGTGTGAAACGATGCAAGTATGTATATTCTATGTGGCACTGTAGCAATTAATGTTTGCCAAACTGAAAAATGTGCACATTCTGCGCACGTTGGGTGTGATCGAAAGAGGATGCTGGATCAGAAATTGGTAGGACGATACCACGGACCCAATCGCCGATACTGTCTTCTGTATAATCATAACAAATTTCATTAATTTCTACCGTGATCAAATCGACAGTGTACCATAAAAAGCGCGAAAGCAATCTGAATGCTGATTAATCTAGGTCCATGAAACGCTAAGCAGTGCAGAACTCCTCAAATTGAGAAATGACAAAATACAGAAATGACAATTGTAAGCGTAGTTTCATTTGGCCAAAATGTACTTACGGCAGAATCAGCGACGTCGAAACCCTCGGAATAAAAAG
The DNA here is from genome assembly GCA_963942575.1 of Priocnemis perturbator. Lineage (NCBI taxonomy): Eukaryota > Metazoa > Arthropoda > Insecta > Hymenoptera > Pompilidae > Priocnemis > Priocnemis perturbator. Next base: position 10,636,403 of record OZ012655.1, on the reverse strand, counting down.
TGCCACGACGGTCGAGCTGGAAAAACGAAAATTCATTTGTCAGCAATAACGACGAGCGTACGACGTTTATCATTACCGTTACGTAAAGCGCGCAATTAAAAACGCATTAACACGTTGCGGTCAGTTAGCGAAGCAAAGCGGATGGGAGGGGTGACGGTAAATGATATTCGTTGCGGTTATGCGCCCAGGCTAACCCGACTTTAAATATTCCACATTTTTAGCGAAATTTCACGCCGTCCGCGTTCCGTCTATTACGTCCCACCCCGGCGGTTTTCCGCTTATTGCCATACTCTGTCCGCTGAATTATTGAAAAAGAAAGGCGCGACCGCAGAGAATCGAAAGAACGAAACGTTGAGCCACGCTATCCTGCTAAAAAATGAAACGCTTCTCTTCAGAAAAATCGATTTAGAAGAAGAAGTCGCTCGTACCTACTGACAAAAGCGACAACGTCGAATAAAGTTCAAAATTGTATTATTACAGCATAATACCTACGAAGAGTCTGTGGCCAATGCTGCGCACAAGGATCGTTCAAGAATTTCCGCGGCAACGAGTCGAATGAACAGGTTTCTTTAAAAAAAAAAAACTCGGAATACATAGTCCTGCTCGAAGCAGCACGCGCCGGTCAGTTTTGGACAAATTTTGCATGTATGACAAATATCAACGACGCTCCGTGCTTCGTGTTCTTCCCCCGCGAACCTCCATATTGCCTTTCTGGCACTCTTTTTTCCCTTGTCTCTGACTCTCGTCTTTCTCTTTCGATTAGTATCCGCCACGCGAATCCGCGAGAGGAGCCCACGAACGTGACGGCGAAACGAAACAAAAGTCGCTCGCCTCTTTTGCGCTCGTCCTTCCTTTCTCACGGTCGCCGGAGGATTCAGATTGTTCCGAGGGATTCAGCTTGTGAGCCGAGAGTCCGCCGAGCCCTCCGTGACCAAAGCGGAACGACCCGGAGGAATGACGGGAATGACTAATGCCACGCGTCGCTACGAAGAATGTAATGGCTCGATCGAACGAGAGCCTGGATTCAAGAGGAAATTCGAGATTCGAGACGGCGCGTTTGCGGATTTCTCGGCACTCGGCACGCGGACATTTCGTGCATAGACTCGGATTCGTGGGTGGCTGATTACGTCCTTGAGAAATCGAAGTTCTCGATTAAGACGCGTCGCGTGACTAAGTGCGAAAGTAATTGAAATCAATTTTATTTAATTTATTCTTTCGAAAACAAAATTCGTTAATTTCTGTTTAGTACTGTCTTGTGTGTCAGAGGATGTTATTTAGGAGGTGTGGTATTTGATCGTTAAACTATTACAAAAAAATTAATGAAAATTTACTCATTACCCAAGTCGTTATATCAGTATTCCTTTTATCTGTTCAAACTCCCACACTTTCTCGCCCCACAGCACGGAGCGTGTCACCTAAATTCACAGCATTCTTCAATTATCATCTCGATGGATTAATTCGCATCTTCCTCTAAATACCCGTCATTAAGACATCGTCAGGAACTCAGCACGCGGTCATATTCATTCGAAAACTCGCCCGCTTAAACATAATAATCCGATTAAACTCCGCAACCAGTTCCCATTCAGAGGCCCACGCGAATAAAAGCGATCGACAGGCGCGCGCGACAATCGCGGTGCTCAAAGCGTGGCCATAAACTCTGGCCAAACGACTTGCTTGGCACGGGTCCTGGATTATATACATACATACACATACACACACACACACAGAAAGACGGAAAGAAAGTCGACACGCGCGCAATCCGCGATCGCACAGGCACCCTACCGCCATTTATCTCGCTCTCGGATCCCAAACAAACGTTTTAGTTTCATGCACGGCCAACGGCGAACAAACGTCGAGCAAAAAAAGTTGCGTCCGGTGGCCTAAAAGAAGCGAAGCGCACAGCAGGCAGCGCCGGTCGAGAAAGCGAAAGACGAGATGAGCCGTGAGAGTTAGATGGTGGAGAGTGAAAGAGGGACGTACTGCACACGATTCGTAAGCACCGCGAATAAAGTTTCGTCGCGGGGTAATTCGATTGAAAAAAAATAAATAGAAAGAGAGAGAAAGAGAGAGAGAGAGAGAGAGAAAAAACATTCCCCCAGGAATTTCCGCCGGCCTAACGCGAGGCAGGGGTGGCGGGGGAGGGGGTGGGCCGCGTGAAAGTTTTATTTTTCGCTTCGAGCCGAGTTCTCGGACCCCGCCGGACGCTCGTCCATTTATATGATTAAATTCCACCTGATACGCCCCCGCCCCTGCGCCGGCCAAACTTTACAGACTACCTGGCACGGACCGGACTGCGGGGAGAGTGGACGGCGCGGAGGCTTGTTTCTTAACGCTACTACGTGATGCGCCGCCACACTATCGAGAACTGGATACGTGTCTCTGAGCTGCCCCAGACGACGGTTAATGTTATTGAATCGTCTGCGAGTTCGCGTATACTCGGTGCTAACCTGCGATCATTACGGGGCACGGTGAATTTCTGAACGGTGCCAACTCGACAAATCGTGCTCTCACTCTTTACCAGACGGAGCCATACGTTAAATTCTTCAATCTTGAATGAAACAAAATTTCGCGTAGAACTAGAACCTTTCACTTACTCATTACCACATTACACAGCTACCTGCCATGGAATTACGCCCACCAATTAATTAATTCAATCAATAACCTCAATTCTATACATACACATCAATATACTAAAAATCGCAGTGCACCTCGATGCCTTCTCTCAAAAATTAAAAAAAACCCAAGAACACGTACAAACTACAAATGTCCGTAATCGGCTCGCGAAAAAGTTGGCACAAAAATTCTTCGCCGCGTTCCCGTCAGACGCAACTCGCTTCGTCCTGGGCATCATTCCCGCCTCGTCCTCGCGACTCTCGAGCGCGCGGAGAGAGTGGAGAGGTGCTTGGCCGGGGCCGGTCCCATTGAGAGTCGCGCCGTAAATCAGCCGTTACCGAGTCAATTGAGACGTCGCGAGCACTCTTTGCTCGTCGCTCTCGCGTCCTCGGCCTTTTTGTCGCCACGTAGAAAGACGAGCCGGAGCGAGACAGCTAGTTCGAGTCGTGCGGAGTGGGGGTGGGCCGGAGTACGAAACGAGGGATGCCGGTGGCGTGGGTGGATGGGAAAGCGGGACTCGGTCGTTAAACGCAGCCGTAGTCGAGTGTGCCCAAGTAACGATATGCTAAAACGTGTGGGGGAGGGGTGGGAGGGCGAAGGATAACCCCCTTAACGGATGATATACAGCTCGATACGTCCTTCTGGCCTCTCTTTTGTTACACGCGCCACTCTCTTTTATCCCCATCTCGCCTGCTCTCTTTCTGGCACTCGCCGATGCGACGATGCCTGTTTCTCTGCCTTTGCTGGTTGAACGAGTCTCCCCCACTCGACGGACGCCTTCCGAAAAGGACCGGCGCGGCGCGTTGAAATCCACGGGCCTGATAGTGATCCCTTGCAGCGGCCCTGATTTCTACCCCTTGCACCACTACTTCTGATCGTCGACCGAGAAGTGGCCCCTCGTGAAGTGAATTACGCCGAAACTTCCGTTCCACGGCGCTCCTGTCCGCGGCAAACGCATTGTTGCCGATGCATACGAACGGCCCGACGACAATGGGCGAGAACGGGTCTTGAGGCGGGCGCTATTAATCAGAGCGGGGCTGGGTGCTCGCGGGGGGTTGGTGGTTTAATTGAAATTTTTATCTTCGTCGATGCAGAAGTTTCGTTCTTGCGGGATTCATTAATCTGGCGTGGTAAGGAGGAAAGAAGCGAATATTGTAATGTCGAATCATACGTCGCAGTACTATAAGCCATTTTCGTGCAAATTTTTGGATTAACACTGCATTTCTAAATTCCAACTTCTGAATAATGAATAATTCATTTAATTCAGCTAAACGGGAAAAAACCAGTGTGTACAGAAATAAGAACTAGAAGAGGAGACATGCATAGGTATAATATAACATAATGACAATCATGAATCGATGCTGATGATAAAAATCAAAAAAAGAAAGAACAGAATAATGATCCAAGTTTGCTCCGTAATCACACTAAACGTTCGTCTGTGCTCTCCGCTGCGCCGGAAGTTCCTAGGGCCGCGTTAAAAGAGGTTTAGCAGACGAAATGATCTCGTTCGAGGCGTCAACTTCCTTAGGCGCACTTTTATCGCGTCGCGGCAACTTTTTTTCCCCCCGCAACGCGCTCGGCCTGTTTCGCGGCCGCGGCAACTTTACGGCCGCGTGCGTGCGAACTGAACAACGACGTGATTGCGGCCGCGAACTTTCGCGCCATTGCATCATCGCGCGCAAATGCATTATTTATCGTCGACGCGGGCCAGACTCGCTGCCTGGCGGAAAGTTGCGTCTTGGGAAAGTGGTGACCAGGTTATAGTGCCAGACGATCTCGCTGGCTGTCGCGCAGACAACAATCGGCGCACGCGACACGCCGAACTGCGCTTAACTTCGCGTAACAAGGCGAGCCGAAAGTTAACCGTAATTCTGAATAATCGAATCTTGAGACAATCACGTTTCTGCCCGACGATTACGTTGTTAAGACAAAGGCGACCGTGGGATTTGCGGAATGCACTTTGATAAGACGGGAGGGATCACGGAACTTACTAGATTCACTTAGATAAGATCCTGGGATTTACGGAGTCATATTACGCGGGACTTTTATATCTCAATCTCATTTGCCACCGCCAGGTTCCCACTGACCATTTGATTAATTCAAATGATTACCGTGATACAGCAAAGTGAATAACACGATTCATTAATCAGACGCCCGACTAACCTTATCTAACCACATTAACTTTTGCTGCCCAACGAGCGACATCTCGACGCGATGAAATTTAAAGCTCGCCACTCTATTCTCCCACCCACGCCGTTTAAGCAGCAACTTCTAAGCCGAGTTTTTGCCGGCAGTGTAGCGGCTCGGTCGCGTCTTCCGCGAGGAATTACGAGCGGGCTTAGTTCAATATTGACCCGGGCAAACGTGTGGCGAATATTATTACACCATCTGCATAATTTCTGTATTCAGTCGGTGCCCGGTGAAACGCGTCTGTAATTACTTCGGTTGCTGCCGTGAGGTCGTCGTCGAGGGGGCCTAGCAAGTGGTCCGTGAAACAGGCAAAATCGGGAATTGAACAGAGAGAGATAGAGAGAGAGGGGGGAGGGGACAGGAGAGGATCACGTGTATATGTTATGTAAATGTTGTGTACGGGGTAATTGGACGATCGTGTGGTCGTCCAAATGCGCCGATTTTCCACGTTCAAGATTCGTGCTTAATCCCCACTAAGAACCACCCTCCCCTTTTCTGCGAAACGTGCGGGTCGCATAAGAGTCGGCCACGGGTCGTTGGGAAAGCAGGCGGGGGACTTGGAAAGAAATCCGCAACTTTCGGACTTTGCTGGGCGAAACTTTCGCGGAATCGTTAAGAAATGTTTTTCCGCCGAATTACTAATTGTTAATGAGACAGCACGATCGCTTTACGGGCGGATATTTTGCGAAGTTCATTACTGTAATTTCGGTAATGAAATTTTACGGGTGGCACGGTCTGTTGTAGATGTCATACAAAATTCTATGTTTCTACAAGGAGATAAGTAGCGCTTCAAGATTTCTATTAAATCAAGGCGTTAATTTTCTGTTTTCAACGATAAAGAAGTAACTATTAAACAAATTACGACGCACCAAGGTATATCAATCGCGATCATTCCTCGCAACAGCTCCTCGAGATTTTCGCGAATCTGATTTATTCCGTGAAAGATTGTATTCGGAGCGCGTCGAAGCGGCAGGAATTTCCATCGGCGAACGTCGGACAATTTCGTCCGACGGCATTTAAAATGACAATGGGCATTATTGGGAATGTATTGCAGTCGTCGGTTTGGCACGTTACCCCTCGCCTCATTCGGCATTCCCTCGGCAGCGTCAGTTATTGCCATTGTCTTTTTTTCAGTAGTTCCAAATTAACTCTCCATTCGGCACATATAACGTCGTCGTCAATGGGCGGCAGGCGCGCGCGCGCGTTCACCGTTACAATGGAGATCGTGAACATTTTAATTCATGAAGCGATGAATTAATCATCGCTTGCAAATGTACCCCCCGTCTGGAATCTCGAATGGGGCCTTGAGCTATTCTTGCGAGGTTTGTCATATCTTTACTCCCGCCCCCGCTCGCCCACGCGGGACCATCATTATCGCCGAATTGCACGATATTCCGGTATTAAAAGTGAACTGTTCGCTGTCTACCTGCCCGAAGAAACCCGCCCCTTCCCCGACGATTTATGACGATCACGATGATTCACCAACTCTCCGACGCTGACAGCGTAGAAACTCGAGCGAGCCAGTATGCAAACGTGTACGACCCGTTAACACCTCGGACAAAGTATCCATATATGTACAGAGTGCGTGCAGTGCATCTTCGTTGTTCCTCAAACATTCTGACGAATCGATTCTATCATTTCGATTTCTTTAATCACGAACGCGATACTTTACCAACAAAAAATTCTTTCAAGATCGACTCTTTTAACAGAATCCGCAGCGTTCATGATTCTTAAACTTGAACTCTCTGTCCCAAGCGAATCGACTCCGAATCGACGCAAAAATCTATCAACCGAACCGATCGTCCCTAATCCCAACGTCGCACATACAAAAAAAAAAAAACGAAACAAAATACTTATCGAACAGATAACCTCCTCCTTTTCTAAAGTCGCTCAAAAATCTAACCACCCACTCCAGCAACACCCGCCACACGTCCGCATACACGGCCAGCGCGCGCATCAACGCGCATTCAAATGCGGACAATTCCTACTCAAACGGATCGTAGGAAAAGTCCACTCGTCCCTGAATTCCTCCATCATCGCGCGACCCATCGCGTCGGAGGATTTAGCCGCGAAGGGCGGAAGGCGGACGGTAGAGAAAGAGGCGCTGAGAACTGCGGGCGAGAGAGAAGAGGGGAGGCGATCGTCGCGACGCGGAAAGTACGCTGATTGTGAATCGACCTGATTGCCCGAGTGCCGTCGGCGTTCAAACATCGTCCACAAAGGCAGTAATACCTGGTACCGTGCGCCCGTGGCGCCCTCCCTAAAACGATTATCCACTCGACGAGCCCTCGACGTTCGGGGAGGGTTAGCCTCGTAACGACGTATTGTGAGGGCCTCTCGTTCGCGAAAAGCCCGCGGGGACTTCCTCCTCCGCCGCCGGAAAATCCTCCGTCGGTATCCTCTCGAGACTCTCCGGCCCGCGCACTCTTTACATGCTCCCACCCCTACTCGCGCCGTTCGCAATCTGCGCGGAGCCGCGCGAGTCCTCCAGAGGACGCGCCCGCGCGAATCGGCGTTCGATTTTCCCATCGGCAGGCTCTGTGTCTTCTTTTTTTTTTTTGTTTGTTTTTTTCTGTGCACGCCGAATCGACTCAAGTACTGGACGAGATCGGCCGCGCAGTGAGCGAGACGGTTTTGTCTGGTGGAGATGTAAAAGTGTTGATCTGTATTGTGTATGTACGCTGGGTGCGATATAGGATAGGAGAGAGCGTGCCGAGTTGAACCTGTGGACGACTAGTTTGGAAACCCTAAATAGTCACTTAAGGTATTACTAGCGTTGGGTGCCGTATCAAAAATGGGCTCCATTATTTGTTTTCAATTGCGTCAGACATTTCTTACGGCCCTGATTCAATCCATGCACACATTCCGTATACATATGTGCACACTAGTATAGTTGACAATGATGCATACTAGCGTTTGTACCGCAGTTCAGGCTGAATACAAGCACTCAATTTACAATTTTATATTCACCATTTTTTTTCTCCTGAACTAGACGGTAGAAAGTCTTTTTTTTTTTCTTTTAACATGTTTCTCGAATGTTAGTCTACATCCGGGAATTTTTACAAAAAAAGTTTAAGAATTGTTTTCGAGTTACTGTAAAAAAACCGTTTTGTGTGATCATTACCATTGCTTTAGATGGAGAAAACGGTAAACTGTAATTGTTAATAACTCGAGTTCTAGACGGTGGATCAATTTATAAGAAAAAAATTGTTATTTTTTAAAAATCTTCAATTTAAGTCTGGTTTAAAAAAAAGTTTAAGTAAAGTGATTCAGCGCTAGTGATACCTTAAAGGATGTAAGAGCATTGGTCTATGTTCTGTATGTACACTGGATGCAACGTAGTGTACGAATATATGTGCCTGGTTGAATCTGTGGACGCCCAATTTAGAAATACGAAATACTCGCTTAAAAATTGCGAGCATTGTTAGCCAATGAATAAAGAAGGTATATCGAGGTATATCTGAGCTGAGCATTTTCCATCCAGTGTATATATAGATCAATGTGTAAACGGTGAAACAGATAATCCTGTTCTTTTGCACCGGAGCAAAGCTGAGGATTATTCGTTAGTCTCGAAATTGTTGGTTTGTAGAAAATGCGTTTTGCGCCGATAGACGTCGCGATTCATTTCGTAGTGGAAAATTGAATTTAAGGAATCTGTTTGACTTTCGGTGATGCGATGATTAAGGGACGACTAACGTTCATGAATTATATCTACGTCCGCGACTGTCGCAAGGATCCATACCCGGTTCATCGGCTTGTTGAAAATACGACATGACAAGACGTCGAACCTCGCCTATATTTACCATTAAATTCACTATGCACCCGTCTCCATACAATACGCTGCGTCTATTCTTGCCAGAAACTTGGGCTGCCATTACTCATCAGTTATCGTTCGTCATCGACAACGCGTAAACTGCGCAGTTTTTCTCCGGCACGCGAAGGAAGGCGGCCGAATGATCTAGAAATATCCGCCGCCGATAGCGAATGCATAATAGATAACGCACGGGATGGCAGTGTACTTCTAGATTATGCAAAGCAGTACGTACGCCGACGTCCGGAAAAATACGCGGCCGTAGCCATCCCGCAAGAATTTTACTTCCGCGTAGTATCAGCTCATCGTGGTCGAACGTGCACGCATACATACGCGAGTGTGTACATGTGCACGTGGGGCGGACTATCGACGTATCCGAGTTTAAAACCAGCAACTGTTCGATAAAAAAGCTCATACATTTCTGACGACGCCGAGTGAGCTGCGCAACAATGGGAGGCAACTGTCGAAGAGCACCCCGTGCAAGCCTATTAAAAACTGGAGAACAATCGCTTAACATCGGCCGCCGCGCACAAGACTAAACTTGAAGTCACAAACAACTTTTCCACCGTATGTGACGAAGATACTCGCACGACCACTGCTGAAACTTCGTCATACTTCAATATGCACGTATATTATCGGACCGTCATGATACTTGTTAAGAATCACGCAACAATAACAAAATAAAAAAAATAAATGAAAAATGTTAAACCAAGTTAACTTACCACATTGTACAAATACACCTGTACGTGCATAACATGACATCCATACCTGATTCAATCATCAAATTTTCACCATCAAAGTATTACAGAGCCGAGCGAGGCAGCTCCATCGGAAACGCAATCGAACGCAAAGCCGACTCAGGCATTTAAACGGGGCCAGGTTCTGGCTACTCAGAAACGATAAAAGCTAATGCCTATTATTGGCAGCGTCGCCACGGGGGAGGATCGTTCCTCGCGTGCGAGAAACTTCGCCTCGCGTGAATAATTGACGGCTAATAAGTATTTCGACGTCGCGTTTCGTGGTCGGGCCCGCGGTGCCTCTTAACGGCCGTTGAATTAATAATAATCGCCGTTCCGAGCTTCTCGAACGCGGCTACGACATCGTCTCGAGAGCGAGATACTGGTCCGATGCGGCACCCTCTCTCCCTGCAGAATTTGTCCTCACATCGATACAGGTCCGCGCCAAAGAAAAGTTCGTTCAGCTTGAACGCGGAACTGACGATGAGCTTCGCGTCTTCATACGGTGGACACCTAGTTCTTCGACTCGCTACGTGTACGAATGCCTTCGCACTGAACTTTCAGTCTTTGCACTCGGCTAACTGGGTTGGCATTAAAAAGAAATTCCGCGATTCTAGAGACGGCTGTCATGGTATTTGTGGATTCGTATTGATTAGGTGACACGATTGAAACTGGATTCGACGACGGGTGAGTAGGGTGCGTCTTTTTGGAGTGTTATTGTATGTATGGGATTTGGATGAGTTGTGATGGAATGTTGATGAGCGAAGGTTTATTGCTGAAGTAGTTCTGGTCTTTGGGAACGACCTGTAACGCGAGTCCAAGGAGAGAGAGAGAAGGAGAGGCCTGCTGGGTTTTCTCGAGTTTGCGAAGACAACAGCTGCACGCCCGCTAAAATATTAAGGAGTTCTATGCAAGAGGTAGGTCCTATGGACAACCCTTTGGGAGGGCTGTAATCGATGAGATAGCACGTTGCTGCCGCGGTTCTTCAACCCTTGAGCACTCTTGCATGTGTGCATCCGGTACACACGTGCGACCGATCACCTGTGTTCGTTTCTTACGGGAGTCTGGCTCGTGCGCCGATATATCTACTCCGATCGCCACTGTCGGATTATACAGAAAATATTATTATTATACTGCATCTCCAAAACGCAGCATCGACATTTAACCAGAACAATAAAAAACATAAAAACACGGCAATAATCTCCACAAAAATTCAAAATTAAATAATTCAACTATTTATACATAAAAGCAACTCTTTATAGACACCGCGCGCGATACAAGAACCCAAAAAATAACAACAAACTCCGCAAAAAATTAAATAACTTAATTTCACGTTCATTTGATAATCACAATCATTGACTACCTTCAAAGAATCCGCTAATCAACCACACTCACTCCCCCAAACCTCCCGAATTCGACACTCTCCCGACTTCGCACATCCCAAGAAACATAAACCCAACACCCAAGCACTGCAAACCCCATAAAACCAACTTTACAGACCCCGCACACGATACAAGAACCCAAAAAATAACAACAAACTCCGCAAAAAATAAAATAACTTAATTTCACGTTCATTTGATAATCACGATCATTGACTACCTTCAAACAATCCGCTAATCAACCACACTCACTCCCCCAAACCTCCCGAATTCGACACTCTCCCGACTTCGCACATCCCAAGAAACATAAACCCAACACCCAAGCACCGCATACCCCATAAAACCAACTTTACAGACCCCGCACACGATATACGAACCCAAAAAATAACAACAAACTCCGCAAAAAATAAAATAACTCAATTTCACGTTTATTTGATAATCACGATCATTGACTACCTTCAAACAATCCGCTAATCAACCACACCCACTCCCCCAAACCCCCAGAATTCGACACTCTCCCGATTTCGCACATCCCAAGAAACATAAACCCAATACCCAAGCACTCCATACCCCATAAAACCAACTTTACAGACCCCGCACACGATACAAGAACCCAAAAAATAACAACAAACTCCGCAAAAAATAAAATAACTTAATTTCACGTTCATTTGATAATCACGATCATTGACTACCTTCAAACAATCCGCTAATCAACCACACCCACTCCCCCAAACCCCCCAAATTCGACACTCTCCCGACTTCGCACATCCCAAGAAACATAAACCCAACACCCAAGCACTGCAAACCCCATAAAACCAACTTTACAGACCCCGCACACGATAAACAAACCCAAAAAATAACAACAAACTCCGCAAAAAATAAAATAACTTAATTTCACGTTCATTTGATAATCACGATCATTGACTACCTTCAAACAATCCGCTAATCAACCACACCCACTCCCCCAAACCCCCCAAATTCGACACTCTCCCGACTTCGCACATCCCAAGAAACATAAACCCAACACCCAAGCACTGCAAACCCCATAAAACCAACTTTACAGACCCCGCACACGATATACGAACCCCCCCGTCCGTAATGACCGAGCGCGGATTACAAAGGAAGTGCGCGGCCGCGCTTCGACGAACGCAAAGGAAGCAACGATTGCTTTGGACCGGTAATTCCTGCGGCCCGACACCATCCAGGCCGGACATTGTACAGAGAGAGGCCCGGCGCCGTGCGGGGTCGCACTCGTGGGGGCACACATCGGCAGCGAGTCGACGTCGAAGCTTGACTTATGCCGATGGCCCACTCGCAGATGGTTATCTCTCGCCTTTACGAGCGGATCCCTTCGAGCGCGCTACAAGCGCAGCGCGCTTAAGCGATTTAACGTAAACACACGTAGCAATTTGTCCCGGGCTTTATGTCGCCCTCGGGAGAAGACGAGCCCACGCGCTCGTTTCGTGGACTCCGGGCAAAGGGAAGCGAAAGGGGGGGGACGAAAAGAGAAAGAAAGAGGGGAGCGAGACGAGAAGAGAAAGAGAGAGAGAGGGGAAGAGAAGCTGAAAAAGGAGTAGAACAATCCGCTGGCCGTTGTCTTACTTAGCCCGCGGGGGCGGAGGGAGACAACGGGAAGAAAGCTCGCATCTCGTTGGCAACGTTCCCGGGCCTTCTTTTCAAGCAAGCCACTAATTGCCATCGCTAATTTCGCACTGTGCTCCGTGGATGCCTCCCCTCGCCGCCGCGCCCGGCCGATGTTTGGCGCCAAATGAGAGGGCCGGAAAGTGATTCCTTGGGGGTCGGGAATGGGAGTAGCCAGACTTACGTTTTCCGCCGCGCAGTGCGTGCGGCTCTGTGTGCGGTATGCGTGTCGCTGGGAAGGTGTGCGGACGGGGAGAGTACGCATGTGGAAGCGGGCGCGAGCGTAAATTATAGTGCGCCGTTCCGTATGTAGCACGTGATATATCAGGCTCAATCTAGATAAGCCACGGTCGGCGGAATTGTTAACGCTCGCGGTGGTCGATGTCTGCCGGGGATTACGTGTTTCTTCGCAAATAGGGCGCGGTTATTGGAAAGAGAGCTGTTCATTGCGGGAGGCGCGCGCGAGGTTTCATTCTTACGCCTCCTTTTTCCGCGCTTTTGTTCGATCGTGGTGTTCCAACGGCCGGTGCGTTCGGAAGACAGAAATGGGTCGACGTGTTCGTTTACGTTCGTACGCTGTAACTGTAACTGACCTGACTTTCAGCTCCGCGGCGATGAATGGCGCGAGAATGTAATTATAAGTACAGGTCTAGTTAAGACTCTGTCGGGCTATACACTGCGCTTAAGTTCATTTTTGCTGCGGACAAACTTTCTTTGAAACTGTTAATAGACCTCTATTATCAGCGTACGTATAAACGCAGTGTTACGATTATTAAAAGATTTGTCGATCAATAAACGAACTACCTGCTCATAAACGTTCACGTAAAATGCACGCTTCACACAAACCAAGGTTCACACCCGTAAAGCTCTACTATTACAACATAACGCTACGCCCATTGTCACTACCATAATACTATACCCCCTATTACGGACAACTGAACAAACCGGCTGTTTATCCAAAGATCCCGTCTATCAATTTTCACGTAAAACGCACCGTTACTTTCGATCCGACTAAGATCGCGATTATCTCAGACAAAGCCCGCCTCTCTTTCTCTCCCGAGAGACAGCGGTCGATCGCGGCACGAATTTTATCGCTCGCCCGCCTCTCTCGACGCCGGCAATTTGCACGGGGCATAGGAGCGCTGAGATACGAGTGTTTCTGTCGGCAGTTAAGGTCGGCGATATTATTTCTCCGGACGGAGACCGGGTCGGAATCGTGCTAAGGCGCTATTCGTCATAATCGCGCTCGCAGCGCCTCGCGGCGAGTAATATGATATGTATATCTGCCGAGAAATGACGTGACTCCTGGTTAACCCCTTGCGCTTTCAGCCGGCGAACGTATGCGCCCATTGATATTTCGAGGAATTCCAGGCGGCTCGCGTTCCCGCGAATCGTTATTTAAATCGCCGCGCTTACGAAGTCCGTACCTGCTAGATAGGCAGAGCGATAGACAGTCTATGTGCGGTAGATCGATAGATAATGCCGACTGGCCTGCTCCAATTATATCAATACGTCGGACTGTCGGGGCTTAAAACGTAAAGAGCGCGCGATGGTGAGAGTATCTGGTCCAATTGTGCTTTATTGACGTCCCGAGTCGCTGGCCAAAGTGTGACGCACGCTGAGCGAATTGTGAAATTTTTCAACTGGATTTTAGTCGGAGCTCGAAAAATATTGAGAATTTTTAGGATTTAATCAAAAAAAAAAGTAAGAGTGTTGCAGATGATGCATTAAACGTGACAGGTAAAGGAACACTTTCGATCCTATGATATCGCGTTGCCGCGTGTAACCAACCGATTCGGAAGCTCGATTCACCCTCGCCGCCTCTCTTTCTTCACCCTGTCGTAACGTAATAGGCCGACGACAGCAAACGAGTCCCGAGTCGTTCCCGCGGTTAGATCCGATTTCACGTTCAACCGGATCGGCGGTGATCGACCGTCGGAAATCCCATATGTTCCCGCGCAGATCCTCTTCGAGTCATCCACGAGAGCCAGCAACCCGAGTGTACGTTATATCCCAGAGATAGCGATGGCTACGAGACGATTCGAGCATGCGCGCTTGCGTCCGACGAACACACAGACACGTTCCCGAACGAACAACATTAATCTTCAAGCCACTTCTACGTTTCACAATTTCTTCGTCTCAATCGAAAAGCTTTTAGATCCCTATTTTCTACATATTTTCTGAGAAACAGAAAAAAACTCCTCCGGACAAACTACTACGTATCCGAACATGAAAGTTAATCGTTCGACTTTTAGAAAGCTACGTTTCCGTGCTTGAAATAAGACAGCGTATACCGACAATGATAATATTCGAAGGCCAGATTGCCTTCAGTCGCTCGAAGCTTTCAATTACAATATTCAGCGCGCGGGAGAGTTTTGCATTCCCATCGCTACTAGGTGGCAGATAAGGAACGATAACAATGACCTCAGGGCTAACGCCCCCGACTTCTCGACGTCGGTCATGAATGGAGTAACGCCGTGGTCGTGAAGCGACGTCGATCCCCAGTTGAAACTTCATCCTTCCACCTCGGGACACGGTCGCCCTTTGGCGAGTTGTAAAAGGCAAGTCTGCGATCACGGTACGGCCAATAAACCCGATAATGTTCGGCATTGCGTAATTTGTAATTGCGCACGCCCCTGGGTACAGTCAAAGGCCGATCCTTATAGAGAGGTTAAACGGCTTGTTTGTATTGGTCGGCAGGCGTAGTGTAGTAAAATTTACAGCCAGCATCAAGAATTGTGCTACAGAGTTTAGCCCGCTTCCGCGTCTTTTCTCGAGAAGTGAAACATTATTGCGTTGCGTATAATCGTCAAGCGCCGACATTAATGCTAGCATACGTTTTCTTACGAATATATTAATTTTTGGGATTAATTTATTTTTGTATTAACAATAAGGTTGCGCAGTGAGTGCGCAAAGAGTGAGTGGAGCGATTAATAGTTGGCCGGTATTGGACAGTTCTCGACTGGGATTCGATTGAAAAGTGCAGGATGTCACCTTTATTGGCGAAAAGTCTTTGGCCGATCACTCGATACGGTTAAAGTCGATAAGGTCGGCCCCGTGATTTAATTCATTTCTCATAACTGAAAGCGCCCGTGCCCACTTCGGATATCGATATCGAAACTTAAGCAGTTCTCGGAGGTATAGCAATAATACCCTTCAATTCATTCCAGTTCCGCGGCCCCGGCCGGCTCGCTAAAGGAAACTTCCGATTTCATTACTGCCCCGAGGAGGCCAAAAATACAGTCTGCCTCGATTTGCAATTCTACCTTTATTCGCAAGTAAAACAAATCTTCCACCCGGACGGCAAAATTCTCTATTGTACATCCAGGAATGATCGCAAGACAGACGATATAAATATCAAACAAACTCTTCAGCAATCAGTCACCAGATCTGAACAGTGCTAGCCATCGAATGCACTCGTCCCACAAGCAGAAACCACGGATCCACCAATTTTTTCCTCAAACCTTGAAACAACTCACACTCCACCCCTAAAATAATACCGGCAAAAAGGTACTCTCACGGCACAAATGAAACGAAACGTCCATAAACCGTGCTCGTCCCAGATCCAGCGATTTACCTCCACCCCCCAAATACCACTAATCCACCCAGAGCGAGTCTCTCGAGTCGACGGACGCAGGGTTGCAAGTTACGCGTCAGGCCTCTCCCCCGCCGGAAGAAGGACCGGCGTTAGCGGAAGAAAGCGCAGCCTCCGGCAACACAGTCTCCACCATCACCACCACCACCACCACCATCGGCAGCACTACTACCCAGATCCCACCACCGCCGACCGCCGCCACCCCCGACGACAGGGGGATGAAGAAGAGCGTCGGTATCGAAGTGAGACATATATATATGTATATATAGAGGTGCGCGCACGTCGGCAAGTTCAGTCGTCCACCGCGTGTCGAGCCGCGAGCATCGTGTAGCAACCCTCCCTCTTGCGAGTCCCTCGTCTTTCACGCTCCATCCCCCACCCCATCAGCCTCACCCCCCCGCACCCCGTCGCGGTACGCGCCTCTCTCGTTTTCCATCTATTTCTCTGTCCGCTTCTCGCCTCGCGCCGCACACACGTGCAGCCTCGCACTCAGGAATGGTCACGTGTCTCACCCCCTCGGCCGGAAGGGTGGCTCGACCGAGTGCGATCCACTTAGGAGGACACTATGTAATTTCCGCTCGAGAGCGGACTCCGATTCCGCAGGCGAGCGGCGTCCAGACGTTTTTCTAAAAAAAAAAAATACCAGTGACATCGCCAGCCGTACAATTTCCGTCTTCGAGACTCTGACGCGCAGATAAGTGCGATTTTGGTAGGAGGTTGCGCGGTCTTTTTTTTTGGATAGAGAGATAGAAGGATGAGCGCGGAGTATCAGTAAAGGTCCGTCGTCGAAGTTGCGTGGAACTTTTCGGAAGTGTGATCCGGGGAGACTATGTAACTGCGGACTCTTTTTGCGTGCCGGATCTGTAAGGTCTATGAGAGTTGCGAGTGAAATTCGGAACGTTGGGGTGCGACGAAAAAGTGAGGGGGTGGTCGCTGGAGGATGTTAGGATATGGGAGATTATGGTGAGGAGGGTGGAACATCGGTGGTGCGGAGTCGTCGGAGAATGATCAGCGAGAGAAGTTTTCACGCGGCCGTGGTATGAGATGAGACGGACGTGAGTGAGATGAGAGCAAACGATGGAGCTGCGGATCAGTATTCTGCTTCTGGCGCTCCTTCGCCTGGCCAGCGCACTCGAAAGTAAGGGATGATACTTTTTCATGTTACTCGAAAATCACGAGTAGGTGTCGTTGTTGAGAGCATATTGGCGGAACAGTTGACAAACGAAGACTGACGAAGGCTATTATCGGAATTTAGGACTTTCGTTTGGGGAGGATCGTTGGTTGAAAAGGAAAACGATTTTTGCGACGAGACGAGAAAAAAGCGCAGTAAGAGTGATGAATAATAACGGAAACATATCGTGTTTTCATGAAGGATGAAAAATTTTTCCCCACCGAGCGAGAGCGATATGACGTTCTATTTGATGATCAATATAAAGCGCGTGGAACATTTATCATCGCGAGACGTCCGGTTATACGCAACGTCACGGTCTAAAACTTTTTAAACCGCGCTTCTTTTCCCTCGCGAAAGCTCTCGTTACGAGTCATGACACGTTTCCTCGTAAACGTGACAGCAGGGGTAATTACGGTTCCGCCGGCGTATATCATTTTGAGCGCGTCGCGTCGTCGTGGAAAAACATTGTCAGCGCAATTTTTAATCGTCAGCCGATAAACGGCGGGACGATGAAAGATTATTTCTTTTTTATGGGACCTTTCGATAGCGTTTATACGTCAGAACATGGTTCTAATCTGTATCGAACAAAAGACCTCCAAGAATAACTTCGGAAACGTGACGGCTCAGCACAGTTGCATCAAAAAATCAAATTTAAAATAAAAATTAAATTTACCTAAATTATATTCTCCCAATACGCCATAAATTCACTCCGTTCACTACATCTTTCATCCCAAACTCTTCTCAGAACTCTGCGCGGATAGTTTCCACGCACCTACCCCAGACAATACATAATCCAAAAATTACATCCACCTCTTCGTCGAAAGTTTCCTACACTCCGCCAAACACGCGATCTATATTCGGCAACTCATTCGTTCGCCACATCAGAACAAATTCGGCCCATTCGAAGTGCGCCGGCCGAAGATACAATATTTCCGCCGAATGATCGATACGACGAAACGCAGACGTTTATCACCGCGCGAGAACGACCGGCAATCCCGGCGTCACGGTCAGCAAACTCTCGCAGGCGAGCAGTTCAGCGTCTCGAGAGCTCTCGTTAGAAGTCGTGACATGTTTCCTCGTAAGCGTGACAGCGGCGGTAATCATCGCTCCTCCGTTGGCTGGTTTACTGCGGACCCGAGCGGGCGAACAGGAGGAGTTCCGCGCGGGCAGCAATAAAGATCTAGGCGAGCGCGGGGCTGGCAAGTGCGGAGACTAAGATCTCCTAAGTGAACGGAGCGCTCGCTGACTGATACACGGACGTAAAATCCGGCGCGCATCGTTAAGCCCTTCCACCGCGTTGCCGAACGCGGCCCAACTCGAGACGACTAAAAATACGTCGCGCGCCCTCGTCGTCGGCGATAAATTTCCGGAAAACGCACTCTCGGAAACGCGCTCGACGAGACTCATCGGCCGCGCTATTTTTCTTGATTCGAGCGTACGCGCGGAAGTCGAACGTTTTGCGCGCGATATCGGCCCGCTTTACGACTGGATCAGTTTGCGCGAGCCGCAATCTGCGCGACCGTTCGCCAGACGGTAGTCTATAAAATCGTCCGGCGACGAATTGTATCAAGGAACGCTTTTACGGCCGGCCGAGAGGAGAGTCTAGATTACTGGATCGTTAAACGGTTTTACGGACGGCTTGTTTGTAAAAGTTCACATTAACGGAGGATATGGCCGATGTTTACGGCCCCGGTATCAGAACTGTCTTCGGGTTCTGATGGGTATCTGGATACATTGTTAGGGAAACGTCGGCGGAACTGCGCGTGCAGTCTTTATTCAAGCTGAAGAAGTGATTTTCGTAACACTTTACTGTACGTAGTTGAGACAAATTAATCACGTGGAACTATAAAATATTTGCGCTTACTCTATCGTAACGTAATCGGAAATTGGACGATAAATATGGTATTGAAAGTGGATCAGGCGTATCGGAAAATAGTTTTGAACCGAATGACGAACGTTCGAAAAATGTACGAGTGCTTGGAACCTGCGTTCGCCTTCAGGTACAAAGGAGGAAGATGAGGCCGAGGAGGACGACGAGGAAAATTATCCTGTTGATGACTACGATTACGGAGACTACGAGACCGCGACCATAGCCAGCGATACCGATCTGATAGCGGGAGGTTCGTTGCCGATATTCCTCGCGGAACCAGTCGACACGTTTGTCATCAAAGGAAAACCTGCCACTCTTCATTGTCGCGCCGCTCACGCACTTCAGGTATTACACAGATTGTTCAAGTAGCTTGTGAATTCTATTCCGAGAAT
The DNA here is from genome assembly GCA_963942575.1 of Priocnemis perturbator. Taxonomy (NCBI): domain Eukaryota; kingdom Metazoa; phylum Arthropoda; class Insecta; order Hymenoptera; family Pompilidae; genus Priocnemis; species Priocnemis perturbator. The sequence continues at coordinate 10,617,004 of OZ012655.1, read as the reverse complement.
GCCATCGAAAGACCAAACCTTTCCACTTCTAAAGCTTACTGGATTGGCAGCAAGGAAATTATATGAAATTTCACATTAACAATTGAATCGATAATAAATGTAACAATAAATTTAATTAAAAACTCTTGCGCCGGTAGAACTTTTGATACTGAAACGTCGAATCCTTAATTTCATAAAATCGATTCCTATTAAACTAGGTTTTAAATCAAAAACTGCGTAAGTGAGTGCAGTAATGATCAAATACAATATTTCTGTATGGAATATGAGAAACATATTAAAGAAGCTATTGACGTGACGTAAAAATATGTGAAGTGGAAGGAGTTAAAGCACACTTCGGCCAGACATAATATTCCGACATCCGTTCCCGCGACTCGAATTTCTGCGCCGCAATAATCTGACTCACCTTATCAAAAACATCAAAAATTTCAAATACATCAAAATTCTATTCGAAAATAAATGCCTTAACCAGCACCCACCCCCCGCTCTTTTCTTCACAAACACCTGAACTCCCCACTACCCCAAGCACCCAGATTTCCACGCGTGCGAGCGATCTTGGCTTCCCAAGAGTTCGAAAAGGCCGGCGGAAGTGGAAAATTTGCCACTCGAGCCTGGGCGCAATTAAGTTCGCAAGGAGTGACTTAGTGACAGGGGGCGCTTGGCTGTTGCAGGTGTATTTTCGCTGCAACGGCGAGCGAGCGGAACGCTCGCAGCAGCAGGATTTCGTCGACCCTCGTACCGGAACGAGGGTCGTCGAGGTCGAGTTGAACGTGACGAGGAACGAGGTCGAGGAGTACTTCGGTAGGGAAAGGTTCAAGTGCGAGTGCGTGGCGTGGTCGGGACCAGGTCAGATTCGAGGGCAGCCCGCCACGGTTGAGGTCGCCTGTAAGTAGAGGAGAACCCTCCAACCCCTCCCGCGACCTCCAGCCATACTCCTTTCGAGTCCTTCAACATCCTTCTTCGACGCTCACTTCACCGGACGACTCCTGAATTCCTCGTATTTCGACGTATGCACGTCGATATTTTCTATTGAACGCACGTATATTGGCACGGACGCGTTCGTATAAAACGTGGCACGCGAAAGATGTATGTTATCTTCGCGCGGACGCGGAAGAATAGTAATTGGAAATATGAATTCACTCAATGTGTTTTCAGTTCGCAAAATGCGGAGTGTTTCGAAGAATGCATTTCAGTGGAATGGGTAATTCATATTTCCACTTTGATGAAACGCGGGTTCGGTGGAAGTGGGGAAGAATATTTTGAGGGCCTTTTGTAAAGCGGGGTTTGCAAAGAAAAAAAGAGTCCAGTACTAATTTTCCTCGTGAAAGCGGCCGCAATTTCTTTCTTAACGCGCTGGAAAAAGAAGCGGGAGCGAGGGAAAATTGCGAAGTAATTGCGACGATATTGTGGCGAGGCGTAGACGGAGTTGGCCGGGGAATAATCGTGGGGAGCAGGAATGAAATGTATCGGAGTGAATGAGCTGTAAATTGGAGGAGGCAGGTGTGCATAACTAGGCGTTTAAGTGTCTAGAAGCCTAGCCGCCGGGAGAGTCAGTTTTCAAGGCACGTTAACAAACGATTCAATTTCCTATCCAACATTACAATCGCGTCCGTTCTCGAATCATCACATTTCCAAACATAATTCCGAAGAAACGTTCAAACATTCGAGACTCCGAATCGTACTCGAAAAACGAATAATCTTCGAAAGTTTCAGAAATTACAAGTACGCTCATTGGAAGATCAGTACACTTCAACGTGTATCAATTTCGAGCTGCTCAATTCCGAATGAACCGCCGGCATGGTGGCAAACAGGAAAAGCCAGGAAAGCGTTTAAAAAAGCATGGAAGCGTCAATTAGCGTATCGTTTCGCCGTGAAACATAACTTCATTAATGCGATTAGCGTTCGCCGACCCCTCGCACGCAGCTTTGTCGAGACACTCGACGCAAAATTCACTCTGGTAAGCGAGTCGGCTCTTTGACGAGGGTCAAGGGTCAACCGGGCCGACGTATCGGGTCAGCGAGTATGCTTTGGACAAGGGTGAATGAAGGAAAACAAGAACAACAACAAATCGAACTTTTCCATTTTAATTCTGCCGCGCCGCGTCGATCAGAGACTAAAAGCAAACTTTGGACATCTTCGAATGAACAAAAAATTGAACGGTCAACTAAAGAACGACTGAAGAAAACGAAGACTCGCAACGAATCGATCTAGCTCGCAAACATCGGAACGTTTGAGTTCGAATACGAAGATGCAGGTGCCGCGTGTCGGGAATGAAAATTTCAGCTCCGCGAACGACAAACAGGCAGCGGCGTGGAGAGTTTCCGAGGGAAAGAGCGTGCCCGCGAAAGAGCAATTTTCATTTAGACATTTCGAGGCGCGCGAGCGGCGTGCAAACAGTCAGCGCAAACAGGATGCTAGAATTAAATCGGTATTTGCGCGCAAACAGGAAGTGGACGCGCTTTCGAAATTGAATACGTGATATCGACCTCGGCCGGGCATGGAGTAAACGAAGCAAACTGTCCGTCGGGAAAATTCTCGGACCTGGAAGCGTCTTGAGAAAAGCTCGCGAGTCATTAGTCCTCGAAGCGCGCCAAATCGTCTGGATATTTCAACTTTTACGAGCAGCAGTCATATGAAATTCTGAAAATCATAATAATATACGTACCACGTAACCCTGCGTCGGTTTCTCATTTTTCCGAAATTCTGCGTACCTTTTTTTTGTGCATATATATATATATATATTTTTTTTTTAATTCCCTGATGTACGCCTATACAGCATTCAATCTTTTCAGCCTGCTTTGTGGAACTATTAGCCTGGGGCGCATTAGCGCGGGATAATCTCGCGAGTTGCCTATTTATCGCATCGACGTGGCCTGTCTACACCCCATAAAAGCGCCTCTCTTCCACGTTTCAGCCTCGCCACGAGAGTAAATAATGGCGGCCGTACGAATGGCCAGGGCTCTCGCGGTTCGCGGAAATCTTTATCTTTGCAAACCCGCGCCGCGGCTCTCCGCTCATTGAGGAGAGCGAGAAGGGTAGTTTTGCCGGGTAGCGGCCTATGAAAGCCCCTTTGCATTTAAACGCCCGCCCTAATATTCCTGAGTGCCACTCTCCCTTCCTCGCTTCAAACCCCGAGGCTCGTCTTTGGACTCTTCCCGGGGGATTCTATTTTAATTTTGCAAATTTTCCGACAATCGGCCCCGTCCCGATACGTTTCCCCGATCTTTGTGTGGGAAATTGTTATTATTTCCCGATCCTGTGAACGTCGCAATTACTGTCTGAATAAGAGAATCTAACGTACGCGTATGTTGATCCTTAGATTTTTCTGATATTTTGCTATCTTGTTAATATTTTTGGTGTGTACGGTTGAAGTCCCCTTGAATCGATTCTTGATTGTAGGTGTCCAGCTTCTACCTGTAACAAAGAAAAACTTTATGTAACATATGTTCCGTATAGAAGCATTAAGTATTCATCCGTAACTTCGGACGGCGCCGGCAAACTCCTGCATTTCCTATTCATGCTTCCGCAAAAATTGCTACAATTTTCCATTCGACACCTGCACCCCAGAAAAACATGCATCACGCACATTCCGCATAAAATCACCCAGCTTTCATCCTCACATACTGACCACATCAACAAACACCCGCAAAAATTGTCTATTCAACACCTACATCCCACGAACATCATATCCAATACAAACTCCATAAGATCAACACTAGAACAACCGAGTCGTCAAAATGACAGGTTACCACAACAAAACTGTAATTAATAAATCACCGCAATCTCCGAAATTTTCAACAAAAATTCTCTCTCATTTTCTACGTCTCACGATTCTCTCCTGTCTTCCACATTACAATTATTTTCGTACACACATCAAATAAATCTTAAAAAATAACGTAAATCCAATAAAAAAAAAACCCCTCAGAAACAAAATTGACCTCAACAAAAGCCTTCGCTACACCACATTATCAAACCTGTCATTCCGATACCACGGTTGTCCTCAGTATTAACATTCCACACCCCCGCCCCCTTCATCCCCACCTAAAGCCCCCAAAAATAAGCACTGTTCGACATTGGAACAGATCTGAAGAAGCACTTTTTATCACCGCCGTACTCGCTGTCGGTGGAAGTCGGGCGGAACGCAGAATTGCGATGCACCCCACCGCTCGGCATTCCTCAGCCACGAGTCTACTGGCTCAGAAACGGCACGCCGTTGGAGACCAGCCCGGCGTCCACGTCGACGTCGGACACGATCCCGAACGAGGTGACGTCCGTCAGCTTCGTGCAGACTCCCGAAGGACATCTGCTGCTCGCGGAGGCCGAGCTCAGGCATCAGGGCAACTATTCCTGCGTGGCGGAGAATCTTGCAGCGAGGAGAGTCAGCGAGCCGGCGGTGCTCACGGTATACGGTGAGATTTCTGCCGGATCTTGCCCGCTTGATGGATAGACGGACGGACGGACGGCGCGAGGCCGGAGGATGATCGATGAAGCGTGAGAGGGCGGAAACTCGAGGACGAGGATTTTATCGGGCCAATTGTGGGTTTCCGGCTGTCGAGAATGCTGGCGGTGGAGGCCGGTTTGACGAAGTGAAAGAAAGTACTTGTGTCATGCGAATCGGGCCTCGAGGAGATAGACGAAAAATTGTTAGTGGTTCAATTTTGTTGTCTGATAAAATTGTGTGCTGGGGCAAGTAACTTCGTTGAAATACTTGGATAAGGTTTCGAAAGAGAGAACTTGTGAATTTCTCGGGTACGATTAAGGTGAAGCAAGTGAAAGAAAGTACTTGTGTCATGCGAATCGGGCCTCGAGGAGAGACGAAAAATTGTTAGACGTGGTTCAATTTTGTTGTCTGATAAAATTGTATCCTGGGCCAAGTAACTTTGTGGAAGTACTTGGATAAGGTTTCGAAAGAGAGAACTTGTGAATTTCTCGGGTACGATTAATGCATGCTTCAGGATTGTTCTCGGAGAACGTTGTAAAAAGGAGCGAGGCAGAAACTGAAACGTGCGAGCGCGCGGGTTAAGAAACGGAATCCGTCGCGTTTTTCCGTATCTAGGTCAGACGCGCGTGATCCCTCGTATCCACGCGGCTCACTCGGCCGCGTTCAGTAAAGTCGCCCGGGGGCGCCGTCAATTTTTCTCCGCCGCAGCGACGTCTTGCCGTTTGTCCACGTTTTAATTTCCACCGGCGGCCGATCCAATGTTCCCCCTTCCATTTCTCTGTCAGTGAACGGCGGGTGGTCGTCGTGGTCCGGCTGGTCCGAGTGCAGCGCCCGATGTGGTAGGGGCGTACAAAAAAGAACGAGAACCTGCACAAATCCCGTGCCCATCAACGGCGGCCAGACTTGTCCGGGGCCAGCCACACAGAGGGTAGAGTGCAATCCTTCCTGCCCAGGTAGGCGAACAATGCCGGCGACTCCGTTATAAATACGTATGTAAGACGGAGCCCGCCGGTCATTCGATGCATTTTATAGTATTCCATGAAAGCACGAGTGGCCGTGGATAGATCTACCGCATTGCGGATTTCGAGGCTGGAAGTAGCGCTGATTTTCTCACGATCTTGATTTATTCAGTTGTGTTGGCGGTGCTGAATGTATCACGGTAACAGACTACGGTTGAATACAGAAATGCTTTGTCACGCGTTTTATATTAATATGTTATATTCGAGCTTTGAATTCTTCGAAATGTCAAGCAGCGAAGCATACGAAAATTTCATTTACAATCGTGTATCCGTCTTTAAAGCATTGAGACGTTTACTGTGTCTACCATCGGCACGTTCGAATGTTTCATGAACCCACTATCCAATCACTCGCATACTCGATGCATTCATCGGCCAGGCACTCGAGCGTTCGATATTAAATATTCCACCGCCGCTCAACTACCATCTGGATTAATTCGCGATTAAAGTCGACCCGCGCCATTCGATTTGACCCGTTCATTCGACAGCGATCGACGGCAGATGGTCGACATGGTCCTCGTGGTCGGCATGCGGTCCTGATTGTTCGCGAGTAAGGAGGAGATCCTGCAATGACCCCCCGCCGAGCGACGGCGGTCGTCCCTGTCAAGGCAAGGACGTCATCGTCGAATCCTGTTCCACCGATCGATGTAACGGTGAGCTCCAGCTGTGTTCTCTTTCTCTCTCTCTCTATCTCTCACTCTGTTCGCATTGTTCTCCGCAACTCGACCAATCGGCCCGCGAATGATTTTTACGACTGAACGACTTCTTTCTTCGCCGACCGCGAGAGTGCGTGCGAGATTTAACGAGATTCCGCAGCAGGCTGATCTCTCAATAAAACGCGGATGAATTCTCGCGTTGTTTGCCTCGATGCCCCTTTGTTGGGCTCAAGGAGCTGGCAGATCGCCCAGCCGATTGCGAGGCTTATCTCGGACGTGGCAAAAGTCAGGGTTCGTGAGTTGCACGTTTTCGACTTCTCATCGTCGTTTTAATGGTATTATGGCTGTCGGCTTTCATTGCCGAGCGGCGCTGAACTATAAGCGGAGCTCCGGCGAAATGGATTGAATCGGTCGGCTCATGAAACGGCGTGGAAATTAATAATTTTAGCGGACTCCGCGCTTCCGTAACTGAATTATGTCGGTTGTGTTGATAAATAATTGAATGGAGTCTAAATGCAATGATAAATGAGTACGGAATTTGCGCGATATTAATTGAACGGGTTGTTAAAATCGAATTGGAACGGTCTATGATTGAATGGAATTTCGAGAAAGCGACCCGAGCTTCGTATAAGTCTGAATTATCTTTTGACACGCAGCGCTCGGGCACGATGGTCCAAGAGTTTTCAAAGAAGGTAAACGAGCCGCCCGTCGAATTCCGCGCGAGGATCCTCTCCCATAAATTCCGTTCACTTTTTCAGCAACCAGAGCGGTCGATCACAGAAACATCCTAGCGCTCTGGATCACTCTCAGCTTAGCCGCGATCATTTTGGCGCTCACGACGATCTTCATCGTCCGTCTGATGCGCAGGAAAGAGAGAATGGAGGCTTTGTATGGAGTGGCGAGGCTGGACTTTCATCGGCCAGCAGATCTCGCCAAGTCTGTCGTGTCGAAGCACGAGAGAAACGTTATCACGGCCGACAGACGGCTCGAGCACGTCATTGACGAGTCGAACATTAACAGGCTGCCTAGGTAGGAAAAATGCGTAGACAGGAAAAATGAGACTGAGCTCGGATAATTTGACGGGCGGATACATTTTCATTGGGACCGGCCAAATTTGAAAGCGTAGAATTGTCATTTGATGGAAGGGTGTTTCGGTAGTCTGAAGCGTTCATTCGAATGGGACGAATTAAAAATTTAGATCCTGCTCGGAGCACCATTACGACGTTCCCCAATTATCGCTGCCATCGACGACGAGGCCATCGCCGAGTTCCTCCGTGACAAGATCATCCTACAGGAATTCACAACGCGGACGAGGGTTGTCTGACAATGAGGAGGGTCGATCGTCCCGTAAGAAAACAATCATTTCTCCTCACCCCTAAACCCGCTCCCGAAAAACAAAAATCGACTTCTCACCCTCGATTACCTTCGAGGCGAGCCGAAGAAAAATACATGTCATCTTATTACCCTGTTTACCGCCTCTCAAAGAAACACCTCACACCCTATTGCATAGTCGTCTAAGTTGACGATCTTAAATATCTTCATTTTTCACCGAATCTCGATCACATTTCTTATTTTACACGGTTTTACCCTCAGAGCACTGTTTTATCTTTCAAATTTCAAGACGAGTCAATGTAAAAAAAAAAAACAATATAATACACCCATACCTCGCTTTACGGCCTAGATACGTCCCGGAAAAGTTGGCCGTAAACCGAAAACCCGTATAACGAATCAATTATTTTGATACACAGAATCTTGTGGGCCGTAAATCGAAAAGTACCATAATTAAAAAAGGCCGTATAGCGAGGTACAGCTGTACATATCTATCTTTTTTCGTTACCACCACGTCCACATCCACACTCCCCCGCACATTTAAGTTCCTGAAATGAAGTGATCATATATCCTCCTCCCCCTCAAAACATTTCGAACCATCAGGCTCGACGTGTCAAGCAAACACCGAGAGCGTGAACGACGAGGACGAGGATCAGGACGACGAGGAGAGGCCAGAAGAAGACGAGCGACTTTCGACAGAAGAAGATCGAGCCAGCGGCTTCATAGTGCGAGCCCTCGTCGACGACCAGGGCGCACTCTTAGTAGTCCCAGAAGTCGGCGTCTCGATGTCAGTCTCCGAGGGTGCCATCCCGCGCGGACGTCGTCACAGCTTGCACTTGGCAGTGCTTGGCGAGGACTCGCTCCGGCCGAACTTGCCGGCAGGACTGACACTCCTGTCGGCAGTAGTAGCCTGCGGCCCACCTGGCATCGATCTCATCAAGCCCGTGATCCTGCAGTTCGAGCACTGCGCCGAGCTGCGAACTGGCAACTGGGAGCTGAGCCTTTGGTCGACGGACATCGACTTGGAGACCAGGTCGACCAGCTCGACGAACTCGTCCAGTGCCTCGTCCGTTTCTACGACGACTACGATGTGGCGGAAGGTGCTGACGCTGGGTGGCGAGCCGACCAACTTGCCCGGCCAGCCGTTCGCTCAGCTCGAGCACGCAGGTGTTTTTCTCGTCACGGAGACGCCCAGCGCTTATGCGGTCGCTGGTGAGAATTCGGTGGTGGCACCTGGGCTGGCAGTTAAGCGACTCTGCGTGGCGGTGTTCGTTTCCAAGGAGAGGGATCAAGTGAGGTGCCATGTGCTGGAGGATACTAAAGCGTCGTTCAAACTGGTCGCCGAACAGGTGAGCGATGCAAATCATTGGGAAATGTTGTGTGGCGAATAGAGGAACCGATTTGGGAGCAATTGAACTATTTCGTTGGGATATAGACGCATTTTTGTATTTCAGAGAAGAATAACCTTGTTATGAAACTGATGTAATTATTATTGTATCTGCCTATTTTATTTTATTTCGATGTCTCTCGTTGGATCGCATTGCACGTCATCGTATTTAGCGTATGATGAGTACATCGGCAAACAAACATTAATGTTATATTCAGTCCCGAGTACAAAAACATTATTCAGAGGCATCTGTAACAGAATTACAATTACTTCGGCAGAAATCAAAATATTTGATTGATTTGGAATTTTACGTAATGAAATGAAAATGTCGTTTCTTTCCTGATTTCGGTTATAGGAACGGCACTTAGGCGGGTCCCATATCGATCACAATATTTTCGGATTCCGAGCCGGCGGTGCGCCTCTCAGGATCGATCTCGAGGATCGAGAGAGCGGATTCTCCGAGAGACAAGAAGTGCCCTACCGTCGGGTCTGGTCGTCAACGCGAACCAGCATTCGTCGGTCGTTCAGAATCGAGAAAATTGGAAGCGACCTACGGCTCAGCTTCGAGCTACGTGCCTGCCAGCGTGGATACGAGGATCAGGGCGTACTGCTGAGGATCGATCTCGATCTCGTGAAGAGAGGAAGCGCGCTGACTAAGCGAAACGCCGGCAAAGTGGAGGCGGCAGTTGTGATTCGTGGGAAGAATTCGTCGAGATCAACGGAATCCGTTGTTCACCGACCGTTCAGGTGAGAGCAATTTACTTTCCAAACCATATTCATTTCCTCAACCGCCAACATGCAACGTCGCCATCGCAAACACACTTACGGTCTCTTTTTACGACATTTGCACAGATTTTCCAAAACGCTCAGAAAACAATTGTGCCAGTGTCTGGATCCGCCCAGCGCACGCGGAAACGATTGGAGAATGCTCGCTCAACGATTGCAGGTCGATCGGTGAGCGGAAAATTTCACCAAAGAACTTCGAAGACTCGATATTGTATGAAATTCGATGTTGTATGATTCGTCGATTTCTTTCAGATACGTCGATTACTTCGCGACCAAGGCCAGTCCCACGGAGCACATTCTCGATCTTTGGGAAGCCAGACATCGCGAGGCGACCGCTCTGGCGGACTTATTGAACCATTTGAGACTGATGGGACGGGTGGATGCAGCCAACGTCCTCGAGAGTCGTTTGGGTCCGTGGATCTGAACGGCGATCCGAACACACAACACTGCCATCGTATCGAATTATCCGCGCAAACCCGAACTCTTTGTACATAGAATTATTGTATTACGAAAAGTGGACGTAGAACGATGTTGTATAGTTGATGAACGTATTTGTACATAAAGCTCGTTTACAGCAAATTCTCCCCTTCATTCTTCACCCTCACCCCCAACATAAAATCGCCGTGTAACCTGATCAAAAAAAACACACACGGCTTTCGGCTTACACAGCAAGTAAATATTTGTGCATAATTTTGAATACATTAATAAATCCGAATTTCGCACGTGACATCCGCAGCGTTGAGTCTCACGCTAGAATTTCGACTTCCAAATTCCCCGGATGAAGTCCTCTCCAGAGACACCAGCCGCCCATTAGCATCAGTCGCACGCCGACAATGAGTCCGCACCATACAAACGCCGTCTTCCCACACGACTTCGACATCGGCAAATGACATTCACACGTTGCCGCCCAATTTGCACCTGAATGCCGACGCGCAGTCAGGTGGCAGTTTGCCTAGCTCGACAAGGTTTTGTCCGGTCCAGACGCAGGACACGGAAAGGGGGTGGGGGGGTGGGACAAATGCGGGGTGCGTTTAGGGCATTTAGCTGCCATTTCGACGTATCCTATCGCGAGGCATGCATTCGACGAAGGGCATATCGTCGAGGATTGCGTAGGATGCTCGAAACAATGGGCATTATCCTCGCGCAAGGCAGGAGGACTCGAGAGGACGAAGGGACACGAGCGGAAGACGTAGGGCAGATGCAGAGAGGGATGCTCGAGAGGGTTCAAGGAGTTTGGTTTGAGGAGAACTATGGGCACGGTGCTATAGGTATGCGCACTACACGTGGCGCTAGGTATGTGGCCGTTTCGTATACAGGGTGGTCCGTAATTCGTGGTGCGAGCGAAGAGGGTGTGGATTGGTCGGACGAAGATCAGTGGGAAGTGCGGAGTAAAATTGTTTCGTATGGCGCTTCGTTTCGGAGAAAATCAACTGTGGGTATTGAAGGAGTAGTGGTGAAATGGATTGGCCCAAGAATTTGTATGCTTTGTTTTATATGAATAGAATGCGAAACAGTTAGATTTTTAAGAAATAAGAGTATGAATAAGAATAAGTCTACTTTCTCGACTCCTCTCATCATTTCGTTCGGCTACTTTTAGTTATTTTCTCGGGAAATGTACACCCCTCTTGGATGTGGCATAAATTATGAACCACCCTATATAACCCTTTCTGTCAATCCGTTGAAGGAGTCGACCCTCGTCTCTCTACCTCTGTCTCATTCCAGGATTTCTCTAGCTGACAACCTCTGGCAGGTACTCGTGTGCTCTCTTATCTCACAGTTTGACGTTTCTTCTCTCTCAGATTAGACATCAATGCGTCTGTGTCCTTACAATCCGTACCAGCACCTCGGAAGTCAAATTAATCGATTTCAGTTTTCCAGAAATTTCTTAATATTCTTACCGAATAATGACGCAATGTCAAATCACGAACATGAGGAACATTAAAATTGAAAACAGAACCCCGAACATAAAAAAGCGGTAGCAAACGTGTTAACTGTTAAAAAATCGTTTTTCTCCCGTTTCTATCAAATCGTTCGGTTTGGCGGTCGAAAGGCTCGCATGTCTGTCCGCCTCGTACGACTCTTATTCACCGGCTATCTTGAATTCGAACCCGTTTGATTCTCTATCCGACTCTCATCCAGTGTCCTATCCGTCTCTATCGAGCGCTCGCACTGTACCTCTATCTAGACCTCTCTAAATCCTTCTGAAGAGGAGGAGGATGGTTGCATTTAATCACAGGAGCCCGCTGGTGGTAATTCCACCCGACAATGCCTGTTGACCCGCGTTCCGGGAGTTGGACCGGCCACCCTTTATTACTAATACCACCAATGTTCTCTCTCTCTTCCTCTCTCCCTCTCTCTCTCAGTCTTCCTCTCTGTCCGAGACATGGCGGAATTAATAAGGCGATACATGTCTTTCATTCGCATAATTAATTACAGCTGGCTTACTATGTTAGAACGCCTGGAGATTCAATTCCCTCGGAACTGGGGTTTGGTAATTAAAGTTTTGTCGGGTCGAAATGGCGGAACCTCGCTAAGTTCGGTTGCGGATACTAAGATGTCTAAGTAAAGGGAAACTCTCTGTCGTACAGCAAAATTGCGAATGCGCCAGTGGTGTCGTAAAATGTAATGCTCACGCATCAGTGTTTTGATGGCGACGTATATTACGATACGACAGCGTTCACTGCATTAGACCACGATGAGATAAGACAGCACGGCAAGAAAGCTTCAATGGAGTTCTCTAAACTCCACGTTATTCCATAAGAAATATACTGCAACAGACGCTTCATAACAGGAACGCTCACAATGATCGAAGAAAGTCACTTGATAAATTTACTCTCTCACCCACTCCTCGTCGCCTCGATTTGCATTGCAAGTAAAAAATTCCATCTTCCCACATTCTCCACTTACACCACTGTCAAAGTCACCGGCCTGCACGCACCGCAAACGTCCGCGGCCGTTCGCCACGAAGCCCCGCAAAGCGAACGGCGAGTCGTAACACAAGCCAGACTCATTACGAGTCGTCGATCACGCGTGCAAAGCAGCGAAAATATACAGCCGAGGCACCCTTGAAAGTAGTCACTCTCGACCAGCGATTCGGGCAGGCGGTTACGGTCATCGTATATGCATAATCCTCGACAGGGCCTCATAAATTGCGGAGGGTCGGGGCCGTATTAATTTCCCGACTAATCGCGATTGGGATCTACAGGCAATTACGAGTGGGATCGGCCAATCAGATTGCCGGCCAGGGCGCTTTACTCGCTTCCGTTAACGCGCGCACCGCCGTCCAGTCACGCACACGCAACCAACGCGTTACCGCTTACGGAAACCGAACGCCCACACCTACCCCCTCCCACCCCCGCAGGCCTCACCCTAGACGCGGTGCGTACAAAACGCCCCCACGCACGCCGAGAGGGTCGCTTTATGAATCGTTCGGAGATATCGCGATCGAGCGCGATGAATCGATCCGCGGGACCGGTGCGCTCTAGGCGCTGATTTTCTGCGCGCCAAATTCCGAGCTTCATGTCTTGTCAGTTGTGCTGCGTGGACGGGGTGAAGATAGATTTATTAACACCGGAACTCATCAAGGTGTCAAAATGACTTGTTTCATATTTTGCTGCAACGAAGACTTACGGATCTTACGTTTTGAAATTTTGCTTTACTTTCACTTGTCAATCATGTACATATTTCTATAAATTTCAGGAAAAATTCTCGGAAATAAGATGTCTTGAAGATCAGCCTTTATTATAGCAAAATGTCATACCAGTTATTTTGGTTGCTCGGCAATATAGGTCCAAATTATTATTTAAAGTTGAAAGAAGTTAGGATTATAATATAATTATTTCCTACGTTTATTCTTGGAAGCCTATATAGATCCTACTTTGCACGTACATAATATTTTAACACGGGAGACTAATATTATGGCTTAAGACGACAGAAACTTAAATATGAAGTATGTACTCTTATTGAGGATCGAGTGATGATTCTGAGAAATTTTTCAGGAGTTCATCACTGATTATCTGAATTGACTCGCAAAGTCGATTAAGGAACAAATCTTCGACTCTGACCCATAGCTGCGGAAATGGACTGAGAATTACGCGACGAGTGCGGATATGATTTCATACGATATTCTAGTCGAAAAGCACGGCTGACCGAACGCAGTGTACACGTAAGATACGGAAAACTGCGCCGCTGACGCGGAGCGTAATTTACAAACGGATGCGGATACGGTATAATCGGATAAGCCATCAGCCGCGGGAGCGTAATTTAAAGAATGACACAGCGACGACGCGGTAAAGCCAGGAAAGAACGAGCTGGAGGCCGCAATTTTTCGCCCGCGCCCGCCGGCCGACGCGAGAATTTCCGTTTTAAAGCCCGTCGCCGGACGCTCTAACGAGAAACTTTCACGAGCATGCCCGCATGCGTCCGATAGTAATCGTACATCTGTCCGATCGTTTAACGCGATAACAGCGTGCCGCGCCTCGCCGCCGAAATCGATTCCCTTCGACGCGGCCGGCATCGGGCCCGAAATTTTTGCCACGCACTGTACACGCACTCTCGCGCCGGGCGAAATACGCGCGAAATTTACTGCCTTTTAGCCGCGGACGTCGTTGAATTCCACGGCCGAAATTGTTTCGGAACTATGCGGCCCGCCGCCACTTTTTGTTTCGCCGCTCTCTGCAAAAATCCCGCCTTCCTTCCTGCCTCCCTCTGCCCGCACAACGACGGGGCCGGGAAAAATGTTCCTCTTCCTGCGGGGGAGTACGTTGCCCAACGACGGATCTTTCTATATACGCGCCTTTTTTTTCTTTCTTTCTCTCTCTTTTTTATTATTTTTTTTTTCATTTTTTTTTTTGCCAACTTCCTCGTGAAAGCACGCTTAAACGCTCGGCAAACAAGTTCTTTCAGCGTTTCATCGAGCCAGTTAGAATAATCGGGATTCAGCGGGCGGCTCGTTATCGTCGGCAGTCGAAAAAGTTCCGTCCGTTTTAAATCACGCCGCGAGACACTTCTCGCGATACTTGCGGCCGGTTATTTTTCCGGGTGATATTTAATGAACGGGGGAGGGTCGATGCTTATCGAGACGAAATTTCGACATTTTTATTGGACGTCTCTTCCTGCCGGCAACCGTGCCAGTGTTCGGCGGCGAGTGTAACGAGAAGCGAGTAGGTGGTATATCGTCTTTCGAATAATTACTTCTCGTCGAAAAGGAAGCGAAGGAAGCTACCGGGCGAGAGCGAGGCGTACGTCGTACGATAATGAAAGAAATATCGTCAGGAGCGAGGCGGCCGACGAGATCTTATCGAGCGCACCGCCGCAGATCCTGCGTGTCCCGGAGATTCGACTTGCAAACTGCCAAAAGTGGCCTCGTGAATGCTGGCTGCCGTGCGCTGGCTCGACGTGTGCGCGCGAGGCTGCTTCGAGGAAACGCCGGGGCGTCAATAATTAATGGCCGCTCATGAAAGTACATGAGCATAGGCTTATGCGTTTATTAACGTACAAGTGTACGCATTTGCATGCCGATAAATGAAGTGCTAATTCGGGCGCATGAGGTACGCCGGGTAATTGTTATATCGTGTAACGGCAAAACGAAGCATAAGCAGTGTCATTTATAATTCGAACCGTGGTCGACGTGCGCGAGCGCACGGTTCATAGGCGGTTGTCGGTTATGAGACGAAATTTGTATCGTTGCGATCGGGGAATTGAAGATATCCGATTGAATTTAATGGAACGAGATGATCATTACAGGAAGCTGTCAGCGAGACGAATTGTATCTGTAATGGGTCTCTAAGTATTACTTCTGTTCCGAAGACACAAGCGGATGTCCAGGAAATCTATTACCTTATCATTGAGAAACTTCAGAAAATACGGACGAGCGAATTCTTACGCGCGTTCATACAATTAGACGAACGAGATAGAAATTTGTACCGAGCGCGTACGTTTCGATCGAATCGAAGCGAATCGGCGCGCCAATAACGAACGCCCACTTAAATTACGCGTAATTGACAAGTCGATCGACGATCGCAACCCTCGGGAATTACGTCGTCGTACAGTTCAGCCTGTCGTTCGAGACAAGACTGCGGCGGGCTGATGCTGTAAACTTCGTTTAATTAAGCTGCGCATTTAATTCGGTGTTCACGTAAGAGAGAGCGATAGAGAGAGAGAAAGAGAGAGAGAGAGAGAGAGAGAGAATGTTAACGGTGTGGAAGGGAGAGAAACCGCACCGCGGCCAGAGGCCAATTTTCCGCGAATCGTCATTTATCGGGGCCGGCCTGCGAGCGTTATGCAAATCGCTGCCGCTGGCATAATTCAGCTTGCGGCACACTCGCTTTGCGGAGGATTAAAGCCGGGCGTTCCCATGCAAATGCGACGACGACGGCGTTCCGCCTCGAAGGAAAACCCGTTGACACGAGCAAATCAAGCCTCGCGCGCTGCTCGATACTCGTTTGTCACCGGAGGGAAAACTCCCGGGCGCATTCACGTTCGCCGGGATAATCACCCGGGATGTTAGCGTGAAAATCGTACGCTCGGCGCTGCTACCGGAATGCGAACGCATCAGAGGAGTCACGATGCGAGATCTGTGAAAGTTCGTTCACGGTAGCTGCTTAAAAGTCTACGTTTGAATCTAAGTACAGAGCTAGAGATTACTGATACAATACTTGTCATTTTTCAGCGAAACGTCGTTGACTGAAAATGCTCATTTTCGGCAAAAATTGCAAGAATTTCGTGTTCGGTCTGAGTCATGCTTGGTCAGAAAGCGAATATTGAATAATGCCACATAGCCGTCAATGCGTTCGTCGATACTGGTCGCGGTGAGTTTTCCTTCCAGGCGAACGATTTTAAGACGCCGAAAGAGGGTGAACGCCACCCTTCTCTTTCTCGCCCTTTAATTCCCCTTTCGCAACGTCAGTCGCGCTCACCCGCAATAAATCCTCGACTACCCGATAGTTCGGCAATGACGTACGATCGACGTCGCCCATAACTTAAGGCGAATCAAAAGACGATTACCTTACGTCCCTCCCACCCTATCGAACGCAACAATACGTAAGTTCTCTCACTCAGAACCTCACCCTCTCGATCATCGCAGACACTGTTTCGTACGCGGCACTCATTACGGGCTCTCTCATTATAGAACCAGCAAAAAAATTGATCAATACTACAGAAACATAATTGCAAAACATGAACGATTTTATAGTGCTTACGAAAAAAAAAAAATATGAATGAAAAAACACGTTCTACAGTAGAAACGTTTCATACCCGTTCCAATGACTAGGCACGTAAGCGACCCGCGTGCGCGCCGGCGGGAATAAATGTCGGTATTTGTAATTACCGTACACAAAGAAATACGAACGGCGTAAAGTACCGCGGGCGCGGAGCGATTTATCGTATTTAACAAATTACCCTCTCACCTCCGCCTTTTAATGTATGCGGACACCAGGAACCGTCTTCGACTTTCTCTCGCGCACACTATATATAGCGCACGTGGCTTGAAATCGAGTCTCTCGCCGTACACGCGCTGACCTTTTCTGCGGGAACGGCGCTGATCTTTAACTAACAATAAGAGACGGCCCGGAATGAAAATCGTGCCGCGGCTAATTCGCGCGCTTCGAGGTAACGGACTCGTGCGATGAAATAAATGTCAACCCCGTGAGCGGGATTTAATGAGACGCGAGGGAGCGCCGTGTGGAAACGCGAGCGTTGAATAAGCGAGCGGATTTTCACGAGTCGAAATTACGACTCTCGTAAAACCGTCGGGATCACACCGGCGAAGTTTTGAGACGATATTCGAAGTAGGGAGAGTGCAGTGGGATCGAATTTGCAATCAACGCTTTCGTATGGCGTTCATTCGAACAGAACTGACTGATATGTCTGTATGAACGTAGCGGAAATGAAATGTGTACTCTACTTAAGAAGAGACTTATATTTCTCAATTTCACTTTTGTGTGCCGAAATAATTATTTGGTCACATCATTTTGCACCTGTTATGTATCACTGCTTTTTGGATTGCTGCTACTAATTGGTACATATTTAAATATGCATTTCCTGTTGAACTGCTGATCGATCGGAAGAACAAAATCATTTATCAGCTACTTCCTATTCGAAGTACGTATTTTCTCTAGCACCAAATTTCTGACACTGTCAGCACAGTCAACCCGACTCGAGTCGGGGCATAAATCATAAATTACGTCGGTCTGCGCTGTGTTTCACATCGTCCGCAAAGACTCCGTAATTATCGTCGCGTAGAACCGGGCTAAATTATTAACCAGACAAGTGTCTCGCCCGCTCATTCTTCCGCGGCACTGGAACGCGGCAAAAATCTGTCTCGCCCGATCGTTAGAATTCAATCCGCCGCGGCGCGATCCGGGAAATTTAGCGCGCTAAGTGAAAATCGACGTGTCGTGTCTCGCGAGCATAATTTCCTCGTATATTCCGCCCGGAGTTTCCGTTCGAGTTTCGTCGTCCGACGTATCGCATTAACAAATTGCCTGCGCACGCCTCTCACCTTCGTCGTGAACGTACGGCGTGCCGTTTTAAACTTTAAAGTTTCGTGCACGCGCATGCGAATTAGTTCCCCTCTTCTCTCCTGTCAGCCGCATCTCTCTCACTCTCTCGCTCCTGTAAATGGCGCGTAGGGGAAAGAACGAAGGCGGGAAGAGCGAGCAGAGAAAGAGACCGCCTCCGAAGGGTGAAGAACCATTTGAAACAGCTGATTGTACTTAAATTTACATTATCAATCGGGGAACGACCCGTGGCGGCATATTGAAGCGTTTCAAACTTTCCTCACATCGTGCCTCGGTACCTACTTTCATTCTATCGCTTTCGAAATATAAAACGAAAAAAATCATCCACTTGTCATTAACATAAATTAGAGAGAAAAAAGGAAAAAAAAAAAGATTAATTCTGAGACGCGTTTGATTCGCATGCAAATATAAAATGAAAAATATCATCCACTCGTCATTAACATAAATTAGAGGAAAAAAAGGAAAAAAAAACGATTAATTCTCAGACGCGTTTGATTTGCATGCAAAGCATGTACATGTAACGCCCGACAAACTGAACTCTGGCAGACTCGATTCACGACGTCGCGTCACAACGAACGCAGGACGTTCATACTGGTAACGTCATGCGCTGCATAAACGTATGCAACGATACTCGTGGCAGACAAAGGGCTGAAAAATTCGGTGACCTGATACTGACAGATGTGGGGGAGGCAGGAGGGGGGGGGGGGGGGGGATGATGCGAACGCAAGCGCGAGTATCGCATTCTCTGGACGTTGACAGTGAAGAAACGCCCACGCCGCGCCACGAAGATTAGTTTCGGTTTCTGCGAGATCGAGCGTCGGGAACGATACGCGAACGGCGAGGGCAACAAAGGAGTGTATGAAGGGAGAATGAGAATCGAACTGGGCGAGAGGAGAAGTCATTCGTAAACATCGCGAACAGCCTGGCGCGGAGGTACGAAGCATTGATGTGCCTTGATCTATCATTCGAGGAAGGCATTGCGAGCAGAAGGCAAAGTTTAGAGTGCGGCACCGCTTCTGAGGAAGACGCGATTTACGGTGGACGCTTTTGGGGGAAGGAATGTCGAGGGATGGACGGCAGTCGGTGGAATGTCGAAGGGTCAGCGGTCCGAACCGATTATGAGTCTAAATGTTACAGATGCCTGAGCGTACAAATGTATCGTTGTGCCGCTGCTTTGCGCAGGACATTTTCGATCAGGCGACACGTTGGTCATTGGACACGTAAATCGTCATATTCAAACGATCATTTAGAAATACTCGGCTGTTTTAATCGTTTGAATAAAGGTCAACATTTTCTTTCTCGTGAAATATCTTTAGCATCGTAAGAGATATCGGAAACAAAGTTTAATCAAAAATTACGTTAAAAACTCTTTATTCGTGCGTAAAATTTCAGAATTTTTTTAATTCCAGCATTACTTAGAGACAGAACAGACAGAACAAAGACGTGGACCGATAAACACCTACACCCTAGCACTCTCCACAAATCCACTTATTCCCAGGAACATTCCCATAACCATGTCCAGCCCGTCAAACTCATTCAACCCAGCTCTCCGCTCGAGCGTCGAAGCGTTCAAATGCAAAATCGCACTTCCGCGTGCGGTCTCACCCACCTTCAAAAAATAATCGTCTCTCTCCCGAGAGCGAGCCCCGTTGTTTCTGCCCAACCGAAACGATCCACATTCGATCCGAAAGCGATTCGAGCGCGCGCTCACGAAACTTCTCCCACTGTCACGAGGCCTTAAGGGGTCGCTATAAATACGGCAATAAATCGGCACCATAAATCGCTGGCTTTGTTACCGGCGGTATCGATATCGTTGTCGCCGCGCGCTATCGGATCCAGGTTGGATCTCGCACGACGACGACGACGAGGAGGAGGAGGAAGAGTATGAGCAGGACAGCGAAGGTGGAAGAAGAAGAAGAGGATAGCACACCCCCGCTACGTGTAGGATGTCGCGACGCATGGGCGCGTTTCCATAAGAGGATGGGAGGGGTGCTCGATAACGCTCTTGTTACCTCGAACGCAGACACGTCGTGGGGCGAGCGAAGAGAAAAGAAGAAGGAGAGGGAGAAGGATCGAGACGCTCGATCTCGCTGCTAGATAGGAAGCGATCCCGATCCAGACCCCCTCGCACTCGACTGAAGATCGACCACCTCGGCGGGCGCTCAAAAAATCGTCTAAATGAGCTCCCACGGCACGAGAATCGCTGAGGCCGCAAGGTTCCCACTCGTCTCTTTGGCACGGAAGGTTGACGGATCTTCTGACAGTGACTTCGCGCGTGCTTCGAGAGACGTTTCATTCTCAAGATCGTTCTACGATGAAGTAACCGTAGTTGCAAGCGGTCGTAAGATAGCCAACGAATTACGACTACTTGACTCTAGTTTTCGAATTTCGTTCCTACAAACCCGTCAAAATATTCCCCTCTAAAAACTGCGCACTAATATCCTTAAAAATATCCTCCAGCGAAAGATCGTAAAAGTTCGATATCAAAGTTGCCCACAGAATCCAATACCCCCTCCTCCCTCCCAGAACCCAGCACAGAAATTTCAAGGATTTAGGCTACGGCCACTTTCCCACTTCCTCAATATCAAAATCACGGCGCCCATTGCCGGTATCTAGAGTGCAGCGTGCACTTCTTGGTAGCAGAACCCGCGCGCGCGCTATCTTATTCTTTCCTCCGCCACACTCTCAGCTGGCCGTTACCTCTTTCCGATCGTAGGCGTGTCGCGAGAGGGTTCCGGAGATTACGCGCTGCCGGTTCCGTGGTCGGGAAAAACCGCGGAGGAGGATGACGAAAAAATCGAGCGACTGAGAGAAGCAGAGAAAGAGAGAGAGAGAGAGAGAGAGAGTGAGAGAGAGAGGGTCTTTATTTACGACGTTATTTCCGAGGAATCCTCCGCGCGCCGCTTCGTCCTCGCGGTGGCAATTTGGTCGCACGGCCGTGTTACCCGCTAGCCGGGCCGATGT
This sequence comes from Priocnemis perturbator, assembly GCA_963942575.1. Lineage (NCBI taxonomy): Eukaryota > Metazoa > Arthropoda > Insecta > Hymenoptera > Pompilidae > Priocnemis > Priocnemis perturbator. The sequence goes on along the minus strand of OZ012655.1, from coordinate 10,595,909 downwards.
AAATGCAAATACAAATGCATTTAAACTGGCTCGCCTCTCTCTCCCTCTCCCACCCCTCGGACTGTCTCTCTCGCTGCCTGCCCGGAGCCGTAACCGTTAATCCGTGCCGCAACTAACCGCGCTCAAATGTGTACACGAGAGGATACGTACGATGTCCGGCTTGGATGCTGTCAGCCGTTGGTATAGTGCGCTCTTCTCTCGTTCGGCGAACGATTTCGCACGGGCCCGCGGAGTACGTGGGACGGGGAGGTATTCGTAATTGTTACGGCCGCGCGAGTCGTAATGAGGGCAAGATTGTAATTAGAGCGCGGAAGGGTAGTGGTTGGATACTAAAGATGTGGATTGATGCAATGAATACTGTAAGGTTAATGCAATCTGTAATGTTCGAGTCGTAATATCTGGAAAAGATTGTATTATAAAGTTCTGGATGTGTATGTGTGTAATGATTTAGCGAATTAATATTGTAACGCGGTCTATAATATTGCCGACATTTTTCTGCGAGTCAGAAGTCGAGAGACAGCTTGCGACGAAATTGACTCTGAAATCCTATGTGTGCTAATAGTGGAGCCAACAGCATTTAACTTGAACGTCGTACAGGCTGCTTGCCTTCAGCTGGGACCATACTCTTCCGGGCTGACGCTGATGGTGCCTCTTCTTCTTCATTATGGTCCGCGAGGCTGACTACGTTGTTAGCTCCCTCCGGGTAGGCACGACTCGAGGTATCGCGTCAGGTGTGGAGACAAACGGCGAGGCTAATTTCCTGCCGTGCGCGCGCGCTGTGTTTTGGTATTTTAATTGGCCGACATCGGAGCGCGTGCGTTGTACGCGCCGATGGAAACGGAATCGATGTCGATGGCTGTCGATCAATTAGACGTAGAAGCGGATAAATTACCACGATTCGGACGTTCGGTTCTTGGGCCGTCGGCAGATTTCGAGCACGCTGACTGGAGTTCGATAAGCTTCACGGATGACAGAAATCGAAATGAACAGCACTGTCCGAAAGATCATTATTCCGCTTCTTGCATAATTCCAATATTCACCAATATTCCAAATTCCACCATAACATCACAACCCGACGTTGCCAGTCGATTCTTCCTCCTCACTTTCCGACACGTCTCCCGACAAATTTCCTCCCCGCGACGCAAAAAGGAAACTCCGCTTGTCTCTGCTGTTGGGGGAAAAAAGCGTCATACGCTCGGGTCCGTGTATACGAATCATATAGTAGTCGTGCTGGCGTCTGGCGACGACAGGATAAAGAGGCACTCCTACACGCACTTACGTCACGTCCTTCGATTCCGGCACGGCCCTCTCCGTCAAGTCCGCCCTCTCCGTTCTTTTCACCTCCTCGTCCTTCCGCTCTCCTCTTTCTCTCTCTCTCTCACTCTCTTTTCTCTGCACAGCTCTCTTGTGCCGGATGGCGCGCGAGAACGTTCGCCCCGTTATCAGGAGCGGAGCGAGGCGGAAGATAAGGCACGTCGGACGTGGTGCGCGCCCAGCAGCATAAATTGTTTCGAGGGCACTCGCGCCGATCTCGCGGGCCGATTCGCGAGAGGAAGGAGCGACGAGCCAGTTCCCTCCATGCACGACTCTGTTCTATGCGCGAAGGGCTTCGCTCTTTAACGGAGGAATTGTGGCCAGCGGCGGACGCGGTTATCGAAATCTACGCGTACGTCCTGATGTCTAGATACAGTCCGTGTGTCAGGGGTGGTGTTTTATGTGCGGCGGGTAGGGATGCGGAAGGAGCGGGGGATGGAAGTATGAAAATGTCAACGGTGGTCCTTTTTGAGGCGAGGATCGAGTCGGCGGAAGGTAGGTGCGCGTGTTGTATCACGTTGAGAGATCGTTAAGGTTAGAACTACCGAGCGGTCGAAATGACTGGTGTGACATTTTGCTGTAATGAAGCTGAGGGTTCAAAAGATTTTATTTTCGGGAATTTTGAATGAATTTTATGGAAATGTATATTCATCATTGATATATAATGAATCTTCATTATAGTCGAATGTCAACCCGTAATTTTGACCGCTCGGTGGTTCTACTGTTAATTATGCAAGGTTTGTAATGTAGAGACTGATGAAATTATGCGTAAAATTTGTAACGCATCGCTGTCTTATTGAACCGATACTGAGTATTCAGAAACTATAGAACTGACAGTTTGCACGAATTTTCGAAGCACTCGCGCCGTAAAAGGAACAGTGCAAAAGCTAGCGATCCGCATAAAGCAACACTCGTATCAGCGTTCCCTGGAACTGATGCTGATTCTATGCAAGCGGAGCGTTCACATTTTACCGAGAACGTTCGGTCGCCGGTATTACATAGCCGACGATTGGCGAACCATTCGATCGAACGACGGCGGCCGTGCTTAGAGCGATATATCGCTCGCGGAAATCGACGATACGGATCCTCAGATAGCTCGTTTCGGATTCTTCCGCGCGGGAGTCGCCTGGTTGACGATTATTGCCGGATGCCGGGGCGAATTTACGAACATGACGTCGAGCGGCGGGCCAATGAGAAGACCGGTAATTGAACGTGCCCTCCCCACCCCTGCCACGCTCTTTTTCCAGCAGGATTTACGGGGCGGATTGCGTTGATTTAATAACGACCGTTCCGCCGGGCCCGTTATTAACGGTAATAGTATTGTGCCGCTCGCATTGCTGTCCACGCTTTACGATTACCGATACAGAGCAACGTTCAGTGGTCGCCGACTGTGATCGTCAGCCGCGTCGATACTTTTCTAAGTCCCGCACTATACTCGTCGCGGATCGCTTATCCGCGCGGCCGCGACTTCCTGACTTTCTCTCCACAAATCACATCACCGATTCAAATATATCAGTTTTACCGGTGCGGGTTACTTAGGCGAGGCAACGAATGTTCGCGTGACACGTGTTTTTGCATCGAACGTAAGCTAAACATACATAGTTATCGAATGCAATTTCTAGCAGTGTGATCGAAACGTCGGTAGAATCAAAGTTTTCGACGAGAAATAATTATCGCGAGAAACGATCGCTGAAAATGGCACATATGAAAAACGGAAGCGCTCGGGTGTGCAGCGACTTAGGAAGCAGCACAAAGTGCTCAAGCTCCCGAGAACCTTTTCTCATCGCGCTAAAAGCAAATCCTTCTTCTACCCTTGCCGCTCGCTTGCCTTTCGCATTAAAACGGATACCGTCCTCTCTCGCATTCGAAAGGGCCCCGAAACAGAGAAAAGGAGCGCGCAGGAAGTTCGGTCGCGACTGCATACACGTCGGGAGCGTGCTTAGACAGAGAAGGAGCGTTACATTATTCAAGGAACCGTCTACGCGAGTCCTCGCATCAAGGGCCCTTTCGCAGGTTTCCGTTTGTTCTCAAATACGGTATTGAAAAGAGGGACGGGGGGAGAGAATGGAGCGAGACACAAAAGTGTCTCGCGATAGGAAAAAGGGAATCCGAACGAGGCGGGCGTAAAAAGGAAGCCGACCGGAGTCGAGTTTCATATCATTTTTCCTAGACGTAGGTACGATTAAATAATTGAATGTGCGCCGGTGCCGTCTGCAGGCTCCCTTGCAAGCACCTATAAGTGCAGGAGGATACATACGTGTGTGCGTGTAAAGATACGGTGAAGTACAGGCGGTTAAGAATAAAGAAAGCTGATTTTGAGTCTCGTATCATTCTGTCTAGACATCTCGCGATTAAGCGAACGATTAAATGATCAAATGCACTCTCAACATTTCGCATATAAGTATACATGTACATCGTGACGAATTAAATGTTTCAAAAAATAAAGACACGTACATATACATAGAAGAAGCAAGGGAACTAAAGAAGGACGATCGGCAAGAAGCATGATACATTGGTCTTCGGCATATACGACGAGTGAAAAGAGAAGACTGACTGGCGCGGACGTTTGACGAATATTCCTGCCACAATGTTTCGCCCAGCACTCGCGGCGATTCCGCGGGAACGGCGCCATATAAACGGCCGTTATACTCCTTGGCCATCGACGGAACAGGTCGTTCAATTTCCCCGCAATTTTCCCCACCGCCCTGTCTTACAACAGACTTCAGGCCGCAAAGTACGATCCCAGTCGATACTGCGTCTTCAACCACGGGCAAACAATAGCCGTCGGGATTCATTCAAATGAATCCGCCCGCCATAATGCATCCTCCCTCACACAAAGAGACGGAATCGACAATTCATAATCGTGGAAAAATCCTCTCGAGAGTCGGAGGTCTGCGTTTTCTGAGAGCGAGAGAGTGAGAGTGGACGGGAAAAATCTCGGAGTCCGAACTTCCAACCCGCCCCTGAGGCCGGCGGATACCAAAACGAGGAACAGGACGCAATAACGCGGGGTGTTTCAACCCCCCCCCCTCCTCTTCTTTCCCTTCCTTCCTTCCCACTCACCCCCCCTTCAATCGGACCCTTCAGCTCCATTCATACTCGCGGCCAGTCAGCAAGTTTGAAATTACATCGGCTAACGAACCGCCCACTCCAACATTTTCCACCCTCCCGTCCACCACCACCCCCAGCCAACCCCCTTATCGCGCGCACACCCTTACCGGTCGATTTTTTCCTCGCCTCACATTTTCCTTTCTCGCTCGGGAAAATATCGCCGAGTCGCGTCTTTATACAGGAAATCGCGTGTGGGAAACGATTTCGGTCGTCCCACGTTCGAAGTCTCTGCGTCAAAAGGACGCGTGGCGTCCATGGAAATTGCGTCGGCTGCGAAGTTCTATTGAAACGTATTGATCTGTAAATTAAGCCCGGCATTGTGCTTCGAGCTCGCAAGAGTGCGTGAAGATTACGTCGCGAACACGCGAACGCGCTTCATTGGCTGAAATATGTCATTTTCCACGTTTGTTGACTGAATTGTGGTATGTTTTCTGCCGTGCAATTTTTATGGGCGTTATTGTCGAGATTGGCAGAAGCTTTGCGAGAGGACCTGACGAAAATTGTAGATTCAAGAACTATATGAGGATAACTTCGAACAATCGAACGTCCATTCAGTTTTCGTATCTTTCAACTCGAATCGTCATGTATCGACCAACGCTTATGGCAGACAATTCTTAGGGTCGCCGGATTGTTTCACGGAGGCCGTGAAACGTTCTCACAAAGACAGCGCATTGGTCTCGCGTAGTTGGCGTGCCACGGCACGTTAAAAGCTGCAGTTACTCATAATTAGCGGCCGAATTCGCAGAGGCTTTTACACGGATGAAGGCCTTTTAGAACTGCGGATTCGTGACGGTCGGCTGTTAAAATAGTTTGGACGAACACGGCATTACGCGCGCGAGTTCCTAACCTTCGTCTGAATGCGCATGGGGGGTTGCTAATGATAAACAGAAAAAGAAGGCACGGACGGCGGGTAATCGAGTTTCCGCGAAAATTGTTTCCGTATACGTGATATGCATTCAAACACCAACATACTACTAATACGCACGACTCTTTAAGCTGACGCTTCTATCTACACAAATTTAAATATAAATGAACACGGTACATTAACAATAAAAGCATTAATCGAACGAATACACCCACTTAAGAAAAAAAAACATTAATAACAAACACACCCACAATAACGAACTCGTATTTCAAACCACCACCAACACCTACCACCCCCAAAATCCACGCACCCACCCACAGAAAATCCGTCTTTGATCAAAGTATCCACGCCACTCACCATACACCGTACGATCGTTCAAACTGAAGCAACTCGACTAACGAAGAAAGATACACCCCACGCATCTTTCACACAGCCGTCGCAGAGGACTGAAACCACTTGGCCGGCGCTCGGTTGATGAATAAACTTTTTTGCCCTCCGCCCTGATGAATAAACGCGGGACACGCCCGGCCGTTTGTGCGAGCGTATAAAAGGAGCGGGAGCGTGCGGGCAGAGCAGGCAATCGCTTTATGCGCGGGGAAAAACGCGGTACAAATGGCGAGAGAACGAGACGCGGGAGAATAACTGCATCGGCAAATAAGACCCAGGGGATGAAAATCACGCCGACGCCGACGTGCATCTTCCGTCCCGGCCTGGGCGTTCAGCGCTCGTCGGCGGTATATTAAAACGGGCCCCGGCCATATGGCGCCTTATTATTACTTACTTTGATGGCGGGTGTCAGAGCGCGGATAAACGTCAGCGTTCTTTAACGCGAAATGATAATTCATCGTGGCGGCCGGACACTTTCCGCCGCGGCCGATAATAATTTGACGGACAGCCATAGGAAGCATGTTGCAGCTGAAATAAACCATCGGACGCGATTCGATCTGCTTCATCATCGTTTCGATTATAACAATTTCTTTGTTTGACTTAACCGATAAAAATTGTGTGTAGTGGGTGGGCGGATGTCGAGCGGAAAATAATTAAATCAATGTCAATTTATCATCACACACAAACAAATACTATTATACTATATTTTTGAAAATTAAGAAACATATATACATTGGCTATAAACTACGTTATGAAAACAACTAAGGCTAACTTAAGACTGCCCGCTCGCTGCGTTGCTCGTCTCCGGCGCGGCGAGTTTACCGTAAAAAGTCTTATTCGTTCTCGAATATTCGGCAACGAAGATACTACCCGCGTGTCGCACATCGTAACCTACCATATGTGAACTATCAGTGGTGATGCTCGATTCGCGGCAAGTTACCGGCGAAATTTAATCCGGCCGCGGGAATGCGCGTGCCGTGTCCTATTACGCCCGTTCCACAAAAATCGCGTTACCATAACAATCCGAAACCCTTATCAGGCGAATTTTGGCCGAGATTCTGACAAGGGTTATGGCGCGCGGCGCTAAAACAAAGACGGCGATTTCTAAAGGCGCCCCGCCAGCACGCTGGTCCCCGTCAACCTCGCGGTCGACATCGGCGAGGAGGCCGGCCTAACAAAGGAGTCGAGATCCACAAAGAGGAATATTATTCCTGCCCGGGCGTAATCCGGCAGGGCGAGTGCGAATATTTATTACGCGGGCCACGCTTAAAGCGGCCGGCTAAAGTGAAAACAATGGCGGATTTTCCGCAAAACTGACTGGCCGGGCGCGTCGGGCAGCGCGTGTAACGTACGCGCGCGTGCACACAGACTCGCGCGCGCGGCACGGTCCAGCCTGGCCGAACCTTTCCTGATTTACAAGCTCACCCGCGGCACGACGGAGAAGTTTTTTTCGGCCCAACAAAAAGATGGGGGTGGACAATAAAAATTGATACATCGCCGGCGCGGAGGCGTTCGGCCGCCTCATAATCGTCGCGAGTCGGATTAATTGTTGTTAAAACTTCGGCGCCCTCCATCGCGCGCGACGCCCGATAACTTTAGTCGTTAATTTGCATGATTTCCCGCTAAATGGCGTAATCGCGCTTTAACGCGTCGCCGGCTCCCGCCGACCCGACTTCAGAAAGCGATTGCTGCAACGGAATAGACTGTAGGCGTAGTAGATTGCCTGTGACTAAGTCGCGTGGACTTTGCTCGCGAGGCTGCCGCATTAAGTGGCCACGCTGAAATGCGTGATCTATGATAATTATCCCTGCGCGAGCTCGAATCGTCGGTCATTCCGCACACTGCGCGCCATTAGACGCCCGTAAATGTCTTCCTCGGGAATATGTGTAGCGATTCACTCGGAAAGAAATTGACTCTTCCACCTGCTCTCCGTCGTAACTCCCACATTACTCCGATTTTCGAGGATCGTCATTTTTCTCCGTCGCAAAACTTATTGCGAATTTTCGCAATTTTTCCCATATCTGCCATTTTACAGCGTTCTGTGGGTATTAAAAAAATTCCTACCACCCTCAACTCATACCCTCCCCCAGGATGTCTTCGTTCAGACGGCCTTGTTTCGCATCTTCAGCGGAGAAGGCGGAAAGAACCGAGTCCGTCTCGCGAGACGAACGGAACTGAGCGAGAGACGGCCGGCTTTTGTGCGACAAAAGGAGCCGCTGATTCCGCGCCACGGTACGAGGCACGACGAACCTGACGTAAACGACAAAACAGGCGGCCCCGACGGGCCAGCCACCGCTCGACGCTTTACGCTCTTTTACCCTTGTTTTAAAATATTTGGGCTTTATGAACGCGCCAGCCGGGGTGCATAAATTATACGGCGTTTCGTGCGACAGGGACGCAAAGAAGCGAGACGCCACGGAATATAATGTCCTGCTCGGCTTTTTTCCACCGACCAGAGAACAGCGACGTCGGGTTCGCGCGCAAATTGCGGTTACGCAACATGGAAACGGAGGAAGAGGGGTGGCGAGGGGGAGGAAAACTGCCCGATCGCTGATGTCAAATCAGCCATTCGACGAATAAATTGTCTCGTCGACGTCGCTCGTTCCGGCTCTCTTTATCGTGCGCGACGAACCGATATTCGGAAGGTACACGATGCGATATGACATTGTTTCGATGAATAAAGATTGATAATGTAGAAAGCGTTGAGATTGAGATTAATTTCATTTATGGTATAATATGCACATGTGCGTCACATATGAAATCAGAGCGCTATCGTACGTACGTAATATTAAGTCGACGATAATAAACGCGAATAATGTAGGTGCAATACCGTCTTTCACTACTGACATCAGTAAGCAGAACGATAAGAATGCCGGTCGGTACGCAACGGAGCGATCGGTCGCGGATATCAGAAGGCATTATTAATAATGCAGCGGGACACGCGAATTCTTATCGACGCCATTCACGAACACGACAGACATCCGAAAACGTTGAGAGGCAGTTTCACTCGTGAACCCGCCGGAACCTAATTTATCTTCGTTCCAGGTGAATCGAGTGTAGATAGCAGAACACCGATAACCCCCGTACACCTGGGACACGGATCGACTTATTCCCGACAAATCGGCGCGAATGGCCCCGGGTTTTCGATTGATCGAGCGAAACATCCTCTCTCTCACCCCCCTCCCCAGTCCACGATTCCGTCCCGTGAGATTTCGCGCCCACATTCCCGTTCCTCTTCCTCCCCCGTCCGTCGACATTTCTATTTGCAGCCGCGCGCGCGCGCGCACGCGAAAGTTGCAAGTTTCGTCGGAAATTTCTCGCGAAATTCCCTTACGTCGTGCAGGTGCAATCATTTGAAAGCGCGCCGAATATTATTTTACTCGTCGCCCCGCGTTCGTCTTCACCTACGAAGAGAGTGAACATTTTATACGTCTTCAGCGGCAAGAATGATGCGCTCCGAAATTCTCGGATTTTTTCGCGATCAGAGTTGAGAGTCAAAGTCTGTCATGCTAGAGACGTACGTATAGGAATGGGGTGAAATTTTATTCACGATAGCGTTTAAGGGTCAATTACATTTTTTTTACTGTTCTTCTTCATTACGCTCGTCAGTCACACCTCTTCCTTTGTGTCCACGAACAGATTAGCGAGCATGAGGTCTGTCGGCGTGGTTTTACGCGCTTAGAAACCTCCGCCACGTCGCCAGACGCACCCAGGTCCTGGTTTCAGTTAATTACGGCACACTTTTTTCCCTTCTTCGCCTTCTCGCTTTCCGAGTATTCTTTGAAGACACTCGGCCCCAGAGTCCCGTCTCGTTTTATTCGTCAGCAGCTCTCGCGCGCCGCAGACGCGGGACTATGTCCCGGAGATATTTTAATTGTCCCCCTCAAAGCGCGCGCCCGGCCGCTGGGCCTAATGTAAAAATTCTTCGTCACACCGTTGAAATATGAACGCGAACTGACGACTCGCTAATAACACGGCCGACGTCCAATTTCACAGTCGACACGTCTTCATTCCGCGCGCCGTAGTCGGGGCTTCTATTACATTTTAATTTCTCTCGTTTTTCGGGACTGAGAATAGAGGGAGGATTGTTAGGACGGAGCGTGACGTCAGCTTGCTTTTTCTGCGAAATGGTGACTCGATTGATATGTCCCCTGATACCGTTCGTCGATCATTAGAATTTTTAATGGTCGCATATATTGTGCTATATAGTAATATTTTTTATCGCTCACAAATCAATAAGTAGACACACAAATGCTTTTCTACATATTACACCCCAAGCCCACCTTCGACCCAGAGAACGGTCTGGAATCCCAGAAAATGATGGCCTCGTCAAACATAGACACGGAAGTTCAGCCAGCTTAATTTCGTCCCCGCAAAGAGAGTTAAAGCCGAAAACCATATAAAATGAGGAACGTCGTAGCCGTTTCCCGGGGGCCCATAAACGTCCAGGTGGAATGGATGACTGACGAAAGGTACACAGCGGGGCCAAAATAATTTGCTCGGCAACTTCGAGAGCATTTCAGGCCATTTGTCCGCGGTAGCAGCTCGCCTTAGAAGGAGGAACTACTTTAATATCGCGTCTACCGCCTACTTCGTATGCATGCCGAGCGAGGTCCCGTTTCCTCTCTCTTCTCTCTCTCTCTCTTTCTCTCTCGTCCTCTCACTCGCCCTTTTCTCCCTTCATCGTGCCTGGAAACACGGGAAGAAGAGGCTCGCTCGACGCGAAATGGTACTCGTTCGTAACCCTCCTGGTTCGTTCGGATCATGCTCCGGGTGTCTAGGTCGGGCGCGAAAAAGAATCGCGAGCATAACTTTAAGCCCGACTACTTCTGGACGACGAGACCGGGCTCGAGATAATAGAAATCCGCCCGGGCCAGCGCGGCACGTTATTGGAAGAAGTTGAAATTGAAACGAGTGAAATTTCGTTCGAACGCGTGACCGAGACCGAGACCAACTGTTTTATGCGTGGGACTCGGTTAAGTTAACCGATTGTCGGCGGGCACGAGATGAAGTCATTTCCGACGGTGACGTGGGCGAAATTGTTGACACTGACTCTAAGTGCTTTTATTGTTATTGTAGATATAAGAGGAATTTGTACGAAAGGGTCTACGAATATTGCAAAATTTGTCATTTCCTTGTGCTGCGTACCAAATAGGTCCCGGACACTCCTCTGCCTTCCTTTCTGACCAAATCCATCTTATTTCTTAGTACACCAAGAGTATCATTATTTCGACAAAACGCGCGACTTCGACGAGTGCTGTAAACTTAATAACGTGAATTGGTGAACGTTCAGAAAGCGTCGCTGATAAAAGATCCGGCGAAGAATCGAGATTGGCAATAAGTCCGCGACAAGATTTCCGAGCAAACATCCAATACGTATCGATGCCGGCCATGCCCGCGCCAATGTATTCCCGAGCTTTTAATAAAGCGTATCGCCGCGAGACGTCGTCGAATAACACAGACGGAATCTCTCACCTCCTCCGTCGCGCGGAAGTTCCGCGAATAAAGAGGACGCAGTAAACTCTACAGTTATTGGCACTCTAAGAGCAGGTGTTCGGAATGATTTCTCCTGGGACACCGAGCTACTCGCCGGGCGTGATTCCTTTATTCCGACTGGTACCCGGAAACATGGAGAGCGCGAGGCGACAGAGACGAATTAAGACAACCCGAACGACAGAACGGGCGGGTATTTAGTCGATCGAGAAGTCGAGAGAACGGAAAGACCGAGGTTGTCGGCAAAACCGAGATCTAGATACGGGAATGCTGGTATATATATTTTAAGTCGAGACCAATCCGCGATGCTTGACGCGGCTAGGTATTCCGTGCACTGACGTTTTAAATGTAATAGTAAAATTTCAAATTCAATTCAATTGGTCGGATAATAAAAATATCAACGATCAAAAAATGTTTTATGCGTTGTTATAACGTTGTAAGAATTCAAAATAGAGGTCGTCGCATCGATTTCTATCTTCTAACTTGACGCGGCTAGGTATTTCGTGTACTGACGTTTCAAATGTATTAGTAAAATTTCAAATTCAATTTAATTGGTCGGATAATACAAATATAAACGATCGAAAAATGTTTTATGCATTGCTATGACGTTGTAAGTATTCGAAATAGGAGCTCGTCGCGTCGATTTCTATCTTCGGGATCGATTTAAAGTTGACGCGGCTAGGTATTCCGTGCACTGACGTTTTAAATGAATAGTAAAATTTCAAATTCAATTCAATTGGTCGGATAATAAAAGTATCAACGATCGCAAAATGTTTTATGCGTTGTTATAACGTTGTAAGTATTCGAAATAGGAGTTCGTCGCGTCGATTTCTATCTTCAGGATCGATTTAAAGGGGGCGGTCTATAAGAGTGCGTGGGACGTCGCGTTATTGCCACACGAGGACGATGTCATTTCGGACATTCTCCGCGCTCTCGAATACAACGTGAGAGCAGGAGGGGGAGGGAGGACGTAGGTGGCACGACACGAACTTCCAGAGGGACACTCTCTTGTGTCCCCGACTTGTCCCGCCGGTACCGGACGTTCGCCACGATCATAAATTCACAGCATGCGACCTCGAGGATCCGTGTCGTCATAAAATCTTAGATCGAAGATTGCCCCGGCGATGCTGTACGCTCGTGAGCGCGCGAAAAAAATAATTAGGCCCTCCGAGAATGCAGGCGGGAAGTTTGTTACGCGGACATTAATAAAAACGTCTCTCATCCTCGTTCGTAAGCGATCGGGTGCTGCGTGGAAGCAAAAAATAAATTTGAACGAGCGCACTTAAAACAATTTCTCATAATTCCGATGTCAAACGGTAAAAAGCGTTGAAAATATTGAAATTCGGTTGCATCCTTCTCTTGACCCGACGCGCACGCTGCCGATTTCCTTACGCGTAATTACAGACGCATTTTTTTTCACCCAGCCTTCCGAGTTATTCACGGAGCGGAGGTACAATTTTCCTCGGCGTCAATCTGCTGAACGCGACGCCCGTTCTTCGCAGCCCGGTTGACATTAGATCCGCGCATCCGACATGGCCAGGCATTAAAATGCAACGGGATTATTCCACGAAGGAGACGATTAAAGCACGCGCGAACTCGTCCGGAGGCGCGCACATTTCTCGTGACAGCGCATGTTAAAAATGTAAATTAATAAAATCCGAACGGTGAAACGGTCGCCCGCGCGGGACAGAAGGAGAGAGGGAGCAGTGAGTGCATGCAGGAGAATAAGCACGAGGCAGAGAGAAAGAGAGAACGAGAGAGAGAGAGAGAGAGAGAGAGAGAGAGAGAGAGAGAGAAACGCAGTGGTCTGGTTTGGGGGTAATTTATGCTCGCGGTTGTAGGGTTGCTTTGCCCCATAAAGCAAGATAAATACGCGCACCCGTCTCTCCGTTACTCCCTTAAGGCATGTCCACACCGATCAAAAGCGGGTGGATCTCGAGCAGGGCTCGACAAGAGTAATCAGCGCGGTATTAATCATTCGCGGTAGTAATTAGTCGAACGCCAGAGGTATGAGACGGTAAAAAAAGCATGCCGTTCAAATGTCTCCATTATGTTTCGGACGGCGACACTCAAAATATCGCCGTGCGTACGTGGCCGTAACCATATGAAAGTTGTCATAATCGTTAATCGCTCGTTAAAACAGCTGTCGCGATTGTCATTTACTTTAAGTATAATTTTTTTTTTTTTAGTCCATGGTAGGCTATGAAAGGCCGAATGGGTGGATGTGAATTTTATGCGAGGGGAATGAATTTCTCGAGCGGGCCGGATTTCATTTCGGTACTGAACGCGACCTAAGGGCAGGCCGATATGTGCCCCAGAGCGAAAAGTACGCTCGTATATCTCTTCGTTCAGGTGCCTTCCCGAGAATATGAAAGATATGTTTACTGCCCGCTCGCCCGTCCTTCCTCCTCCACATTTCTTTTTTATTCCCACCTTCCCTCATCCTCCATGCCACTCCGTAACCGGCGCCAATTGATCACTTTACGCCACCCACAATTTCAGACGCCTTTCGCGCGCGAGAAAATTATTTTCGACCGTACGCGCCGAACGAGAATTCCGATCGTTTTTTCGGGAGCCAGCACTTAGTCTTTTCGAATGGCTGACCGATCGACTCGATGCGCGCAAAAAATGCGACTTTGGTTAAGCACTGGATCACTGAAATTTGCACCGTGACTTCGAAGAAGCTCGATTCTTATCGCAGCAATCAAAATTAAACGAATGCATTTCTAACGCACGACCGGCAGATTATTAATACGGATACTTTGAGAGGTCTCCCGACTTTTAAGAGGGTCATTTGCCGGCGATCGGTCGGAGATTGTTCGGAACGAAATTCCGACGCTCTCTTTCCCGGCAATTTTTGCCACATCGCGCGCGCGCGAGAGAGAGAGAGAGAGAGCTCAGACGATGTCCCGACGAAAGTGCTCTCGTATATCTCCTCGCGTTCAGGTACCTGCCCCAGAGATATGTTTACTACCCTCGGTGGGTTCTCTCCTCTTTCCTCTTTCACTCCCCCCGTCCCTTCGTCGATTGATCATCTCTCGCACCACCCACAATTTCAGCCAGCGAGGGCAGAGAACACGAGAGACAGCGTGCGCGCGCGCGTGCCTCACGATATTTTTCACGCTCGGGAAATTGTTTTCACGCCGACTCCCGTTCCAACGTTATTCTCCCACCCCCACTCGCGCCTCTCACCTTCCACCACCTAACGCAGCCAGCCCGTGTACGCCAGTGTAATTCGCATTTTATTCGGTTACTCCATGGACACTGGCACTCGGAAGCAGGGTGGCGCGCGCGGGTGGCGTTGGGGAGGGCAAAAAAAGGCGCGGCCGAAATGGATTAATCTGATTTAACTCCGTTGAAAAATTCCCGCGTCAGGACGGGCAAATGGCGCATTTATCGCGGCCACTGCGCCGCGGCCGGGAGAGTTACTATAAATATACGGCGAGATATAAATATAATTATGATTGAAAAATTACGCGCACTCTCTCCGGAGCGCCTCGTGAGTTATCGCGGCGAGTCTAGTCTGAAAATTCAACGAGTGTCACTTTCGTGCTATTGTTGATAATTAAATAACGCCGCCGGCTTCAACGGGAAGGATTATTAGGTTCTTGTCGCAATTTATCGGCGCGCCGTTGAGAGCCAAATACGTTTGTTAGAATCGACGCCTGATAAGCGCACGAGATACCGAGCAGTGCTGTCGGAAGGAAAGGAATGTCCGTGTACCGTTGGACGCGTCCTATCGAACTATTCGGCTGACAAACGACAACAGGATCGACGGCATGAGAATGCACTTTACTCTAGACGACTGCTTAACGACATTGTCCACCCGCCATTCATCACCGTTTCCGGACGAAAGTCGCGCGCTGATTAATGATCCACCGTCTCATCACAATCGCTCGAAGTCCGTCTAAAAGAAAGTGCCCCGCTCCCGCGTAGATTCCCTTCCGTAATTCGCGAAATCCGGAACGTCTTCCCTTCGAATCTCGAAGGCTTCTACTCGATCGGCTCGATTAATCTCGATTTCTCCCCCACCCCGTCCGGCCCCCCCGACATCTTTTTCGTCCGTTTTTCTCCGCCGAGCGTGTACCGCGCGGAGAACGCATAATTATTCATCAGGGCCTTTGCCTAATTCCAGCTCGTTAATCACCCGGGCCCGGGGGACGAACGGTGGCCACGACACACGAAGCTGCTCTCGCTTGTACGGGGGTCGTTGACTCGCTGCCTCTCAATGCTTTCGCTTCCTTATTGAATCGTCCGGCGAGACGGCGCGCGGACAACGTTCCGTCATTGGTCGCCGCGGGTGTCAATTTGTATCCCGAACCGTCTTCGGACTCTGTGTTGGACCTCGCTGGACTTCGCGAGCACTTCTACGACCGTCGATCTGGGCTCATCGAATTTTCCTTTTTGCTTCCTGAACGGATGCGTTTCGCCGAGATGCGATGATTTCTCGTAGAACGGATTCGGGTTTGAATTTACATTCGGTGGACGGTGATGGTCGGTTTAAAACTGGAACTGCGGGTCAAAATGACTGGTATGACATTTTGGTATAACGAAGGCTGATGTTCAAGACATCTTGTTTCCGAGAATTTTTCCTGGCTTTTATTGAAATGTGTGCATCATTGGTAAGTGAGAGTAAAGAAAAATTTCAGAAAGTAAGATCACTTAAGTGTGAGCCTTCATTGTAGCGAAATGTGAAACAAATCATTTTGACTCTTTGGTAGTTCCAGTGTTAAGTTATTCATGCACCTTTTATTACATCTCCCTGCACTTTCTTGTCCCTACAAAGGCAACTCTCTGTTTTCTTTATTTATCTGTCTTGCGGTTCTCTTCTATCTTCTGCAGCATAATTCTTTTTCTCTATATATATATATATATAGTAAATCTAAATCGAAAATAAAAAAAAACAATCTCTAGACGTATTCTTGAAGTTATTGTTCAACGATAATTTCGATAATCCCAGACGTTCCCGTGACAGAAGAGACGTCGATCCAGGAGGTGGCACTGAATAATGAAACACAATGCGCACGGAAATGAGAATTTTGCTCGTACAGCGTTCGCAGTTAAATGATTAATCAGCCCGCGTCCCACGTTTTTTCCCCATCCTCCCTCACCCCCCCTTCCCCCCGAACAGATCGAAGTCCGATAACTTCGAATTCTCCCCGCCGGAATCGATATTGCAGATGGAAATTCGGCGCGATTCGTTTCAGCGACGCGAATAACGGCGTCCGACGGAATTATTCGAATTTCGGGAATAATGTCCCATCTCCGAATCGCGTTAGGCGGGAAGGGGGGAGGGGCAGGGAGGAGGAAGGAGGGAGGAGGGGGGTGAGAGAGAGGATAAAATATTCCGCCCATAAAAATTAATCGCCATACCTCCGGGCGCTAAACGAAGTTTCGTTCGGCGGACGAGGACGAAAAAACGGGAAAAAAAAAAAAATGCTAAAAATTGCCCCGGCGCCTGTGACAGGACCAAAATTGCCGTCTCCGCGGTTTTCGACGTCGTCGTCGCGCGGGCTTCGATCGCAAGAGTCGCCCGCCGACGCCCCGCTTCGAGCACTTTTCCCGAAGTATTTTCGGAATTCATTAAGTTCGACTCGCGCCCGAGATATGTTTCGCGCCGGCGAAATTGAGACGGGAATTGGCCGAGCGCTCGGCAACGAGAGGAAGATAGTTGGCGCGAAATTACGCTCCGGCTCTCGTTAGCGATGCGAATTAACGCCGAGGCGGCGGCGGCGGCGGCCGTGCTGTGAGCCATTTTTATCATCCAGGACGTTAAATTGGTCGAGGCCTTTGAAGCCGGCGTTAATAATAACATTCGGCCGTAAATAAAGCGTGGGCGATAAAGTGTCGAGTGCGCGCATTGTGAGCGAGGACGTCGGTGTTGGTGCGTGGGTGCGGGAAAAAGTGAAAACAGAAGAGAGCGAGAGAGGAGTGGGAGGGGGGGGGGGGGGGTGGGGGGAGACAGAGACAGAAAAAGAGAGTACAAACTCGCGGGCAACTAGAAACCGGTGAAATTGCCTCCGTAATATTTTTACACATTGTTCCCGCGCCCTCGCACGGCATTGTTAGCGGAAGTTTGATCGATGCAGATTCGCCAATTATCATTTTCCCGGAGCCCTCGCTAATTGAACTGTTTTTTTTCACCCCCCCACCCCCCCTCTTCGCGCGTCCTGTCAACCGCGCGCTTCGCCGACTGAACCGGCGATTTATTCCGAACTCCCGGTTCTCGCTTAATAATGATAGTCACGGATAGGTGAGATTTTTCATTTGCACGCCGGCGAGCGCAACAGACTTTAAGGAGGAATGGGACAGGCAATCTGGTCAAAAGTTAATGCCACATGACGAAACTGCATACATATTTACAAATGTGGACAATGTAGTGTATGGACAAATCGATGATTAATATGTAGTTGGTGCTACGAAAGATTGACTTCCCGTTTAAAATCATTTTTACAGTAAAAATTACCATTATTCGGTAACACAGTGCAGAATTTTTTATATTGACTGTGCAACTACTGAATCTGACGACAAAAGAGCTTCAATTCCGATTTCTCCTTAAGAGACCGTGTTAAATGAATAAATTATTTTCTTCTGAACTATGTAGTAGGGAATTCTGAAATTTGGTATGCTCCTTTATTACATTAAAATACATAATCCCTCAAAATTGCAAGAAATTCTGCGATTTTCTTATATGTGTCCAATTCCTCCTTAACTCCTCCTCCTCATCCGACCACCAGTACTTATTTACTTTATTCAGTGCGCATAATACAAATGGGAATAAAAAAATTCACAAGTACACGACAATAAAAGTGAAGAATCGCTATCACGCGACGAGTGCAACTCGATAGGCCTTTAGTTCGAAGGATACGCGTCGATCCGCGAATCCGCGATTGCGCGCAGCTATACGTACGGAAGAATAATAACAATAAGCGGCTGCGGGAAATGGAAAAATCGCGATGAATAACCGTCCCGCGGAACAAGTGGGTCCTTAGTGCGTCGGATCGCGAGACAAAAGCCGTTTTCCCCATTCGAATACGTCCATTTTCCACTCGCGGAATGGAATCGAGACGGATGAGGGGAAACGAAGGGGTATGGCGGTAAGTGGCGAGTGAGATGTTGCGAGAGAGAGAGAGAGAGAGAGGGAGACAGAGAGACAGACTGAGAGTTTACTAGCGTTTCACGAAGCATTCAACGATCGGACGTCGATTGTTGCCGTTCGGCGACGCACCGCGCGATTAAATTTTTGCCCCTTCGCCTTTTTGCGAAACCTATAAGCGGATCGAGTGACGCGCGGATTTGGCGGAAGGAAAAGCGATGGGGTGGGGAGAGTCGAGGGTAGGCAGAGATACTGGGGTGGAAGCGATGCGGGCAGAACGAGGCGTTGATCGATAGATTACGAGGGGGGTTAACTTTTCGACGGATCGACGTCGACTATTATCGAGCTTCTTTCCGAAGCAAATATGCCGTGGCGTGCGTCAGTCGTTGAACGTAAAAATTCCTATTACCATTCAACTTTTCTCATCCTCCATCACTGGAATCCACGCTCTTTCAAAAGTCGCCAAGAACCTCGTTCTCATTTTCAATCCGAAAAAAGTATCCGCTCCCGTCGAAATCGCGCTGTTCTTCACGCGAAACGTAGATGTGAACAGCACGACTGAAAGTATCCAACCTTGAGTCCTCACTCGTTAGTTCCCATTCGGCTGCTCGGGTCTAATTAATTCCAGCACGTCCGAGCTGAACGCGGCCCGCTTAGAGCGTGAAAAGGAAGATCGAGCGAGTGTGAAGAATCTTTCGGGCGCTCTCCCCCAATTAGACACGGATACGTAACCGCCGGTAAATTAACTCCGCGCGACGCGTGTCACGCGCGAGATTGATCGTCCTACTTCTCTCTCTCTCTCTCTCTCTCTCGTTTTTCTCACTTTTTCTCTTTCTACCGAGACACAAGAATACGAAGAAAGGAGAGAGTGTACGCGAAGAGACAGTCTCTTAGGAGAGTACCGGAGTGAATGCTTTTCACGGGGCAGGAATATGTACTCGCCCGCGAGACGAGATACAGAATGGAGCTTTGTGCTCTGGACAGCCAAGACGGAGAAAAATCGTGCATTCTCGAGCCCCGAGAAATTCCCTTCTCTCGCTCCTATTCCCGACGCGCGCCTTCTTCTACGCGCCTAAACGTCTCCGGCTCTTACGAATATTACGTATGCAGACATCGAAACAGCCGCGCGATAATACGTGTGCCAAGCACGGATTGCACGCGTACTCATGCATACATTCATGGAAACATTCGCGCGAGTCCGTATTGACGTATGGCTCCGTAAACGTAGGAGTCCGAGAACGTGGATACAAGGTGCGCGAGGTCGAAGGGATAACGGATAATAGGTAGAGGCCTGCGATAATGGGACGCGCGTGTCGACTCATGGACTAATCCAATTTCTCGGTCCAATCGACTCTTCATAATGATTTTATAAGGATACTTATAACGAACGAAAGTTCTAATCGATATAATCAAATGTAAAACGAATTAAAAGTTTCTTTAGCTTTCTTTCAAATTAAACTTTCATAGTAGAAACAGTTGAAAGAAGCGTGCCTTCACTTTATAGATTTTGTAAAAGTATCCCTCAAACTCTGATCGAAAATGGCGAACTCTTCATTGATTCTGAGTGACTATACGATAGAGGCGATAACGGTACGGATTTCTGCCAGACAGTGCGGACTGATTCAAACACGAGAACCACGTTATATCGGTCTGTACTCATTGCCGAATCCGTGGCCCGCTGCTGCAAACCGGAAAGATATACGGGACGGCGTAGGAATTTCATTTAATCCGAGGTACCGCGCGGTCCGCCGAGATTCGATTTATGGTGTAATCAGGGTGTGCACGAGTCCTGCTCTCTTCCCACGGAGCACTCTCTTTCTCATCGCCCTCACTTTGCCGCGTTTCACGGAACACGGCAAGTGAACTCGAACACGACGCCGATTATGCTTACCAAAGAAGCTTCCAAACACGATGCATACTTTAACTACGATTAAACCGCTACATTTTCTTTATTCCAACCAATTAACAGCATAAACTCCACAACACATGAAAAGTGTCCAACATTAAATACATCTCTCACACGCAAACTCTACAACGTCTACCATGACCGTCCATAATATTTAAACAACCAAAGAACCAATACGCTACGCACGTCACATTCGAAGGATGATTTTTTTCTACACTCAAACGCTGATCATCCGCGAATTTCTTCGCGCGTCCACGAAATATCGTGATCCCCAGCCGCGATACGTAATTACGGGAAAGTCGAGGAAACTCGAGACACCAGAGCGAGGTCAAGACGACGACGCCCAGCGCAAAGCTCGGAAGCTCAACGAGTTCTCCAAACGGGGGAACCGAGCCTGCCCGGCTGCGGAAGTATCCGGCTTTGGAAAGTTTTTAACGAGCTTTCTCGCTCGCCTTTTCCCCGGGCCCGCTGGAGCAGCGAGCGGTGTTTACTTTGCCAAACGAAGACTGGCGACTAGAGTGAGTCGACGCTGGTACCCGTAGATGGGAGATCTCGCGGTCGGCCGCAGTTTGTTATTTGTCTTCGACTGGCCGGGTCAACGGGGGAGCAGGGCGGACCGCCTTCGGAAAATTAAATGCGCAACAGCGAATACTCCCACCGCGATTATTGCGCATTTAACCTGCTTGGCAAACGACGAATTTCGGTGGGTCTCCGGTCTTGCCGGTATACAGGTTGCAGTGAAGTACGCCCTTATGTCGGGGAACGCGGGTTTAGTGGAAGGAATTACTTGGACGATTTTGGGATATGCGCGAGAATACGTCCATTCTATGGGAAATTAATAGAATATTCTGTTCGATAGTACTTGTTAGTATTTTTTGATGAACGACGTGAAATAGAATTTTTAATATAATCAGTACGAATCAATTGTATCGGACGATTGATGTTTTAAAAGTTTATGGTACGACGCCGCTGACAGTGCGCGTAAAGTTACTTTACACTCCTACGGCGCGAAGAAAATTATTTGCTCTCAATTAACCGGGCGCGACAATTACGTGAAGAGAAACAGTTGTCCGTCGTTAAGACACTCGACCGTCCGAGCCATTTCGTTGAGTAAACTCGCGGACGAGTTGGAGTGTTACTCCTACGACGGCCAGTTCGATCCGTATTTATTTTTCACCTCGACGCTTTATCGCTCGTATCGCCCGTCGAGCGTAAAAGCTCGATCGTTCTCTAAATTGATCCACTTTACGGGATACACTCTCCTCCCAACTTTACTCTCCCCCGTCTCAAGATAATCGCACATCATCCCACCGCACCTCGCATCCCAAATTCCCACCCGAAAGCATTCTCTCATTACCGAGCGTCTCTCCTAAGAATTTCTATTAGTCGTCAAGAACGATAAAACAAAAACAATAAAAAAAAAATAAAAAATCTGCCGAACGCAATAAATCCTCTTTAGCCCACGCCACGCCCGCCATATGTGTGTGTGCCGTGTGATTCCACGTCGATTCCCTTCAGGGCGTCCCGTCGAAAGCTCCATTGGTAGTAATCGCCGAGACGAACACGACAGGATCGCGCACGAACGTTAATCCTTTGACGGTCCAGGAGAGGGTATTTGTCGAGCTAATGTTACGCGAGAGAGACGTGAAACAGAGGAGCAGAAAGGCAGGAAGAGCGGGCACAGAGAGGAGGAGCGATGGAGAGAGACAGAGAAATTGAGAGAATAGCTCGCGAGGGAAGAATGACAGGGTGTGACCCTAGCTGCGACTGTCCGACCCTTTGTTTGAGCTCCGTCAGCCGAGATACATTTTCCGTTTCGCGCCGAGAGGGTGCAAAGCGATTGTTCGATGCCAGGAAAGCAAGCGCGTAAAAGCATCCCTGCAACTCGCACGCATTATTCCGTCTCCCGCTTCTTACCCCCAGCCCCGACGTCTTCCTCCGTGCGTCAAGGACACGGCCGACGTCGCGCCGAGCATTCCGCATACTTTTCCGCCGCGGCGAAGCGCGTCGCGAATTCGCAGTGTCCCTCTTTCGCGTCGGAAGCCACGAGCGTTTGGCAGTTACATGAAATACGAGGGTGAATCTCACTGGATGTGCATTGTCCGGTCGTGCCGCTGGAACCAGAGCCAGTAACAATGGGGAGTGACCTCGGCTCGATTGTCCTTTAATTTACGGGAATTGCAGACCACCCTCCCCCCTCTCTCTCTCCGCATCGGGCGTCGGTACTTTCCACCCCCTGACGATCCCTGCTTCCACCGAACGTACCGCTAACAACGCGCACCCCCCGCGACCCCGCACCACCCTCTTTACACGTCAACTTCGCGGCGAACGAGAGAGGCGGAGAGAAAGACAGAGAGTGACTGAGCGAGCGTGTGCTGGTGTGCGCGCGAGAGAGAGAGAGAGAGAGAGCGGGCCGTGAGCTTAATTCGATCTCCATAATCGCTCGAGCTTTACATAATCGCGGAGTGCTAATACCGATTCCCGCTACAACCGATTCCGTCCGATACACGGGGCGCGATTAAGCGGCACGGATTACACCTGCATACCGACTCCTGTATCCGCAGGTGTATAGAGGGGACGCGCGCCGATGGAGTACTCTGATTCGCAATGCACTCAAATCACAAGCTCGACCTTTGTGCGGCACCGGGCAATGAGGTTACGAATAAAAATGTCTCCGAAGCTGTAGGCGTCGATTTTTGCGTGTACGCGTTCGTGTATATCCTGAATGTGGAATGCTTCATAATGCTATACCAGTAGCATCATTTAAATAGCATCATTTAAATTACAGGATTAAATACGTGGGTCTTGAGATACGTCGATGGCTAAGTTCGCGGATGTCCGAATGTATCTAATGCCAAGTTTTCGTATAGAATTCCTTCACAAACAGGCGTCGGTGCCCTGAATCCGTAACGCTTCGTTTCTCTCCCTCCCTACCCCACCGAACTCACTCCAGCTCTCAATCGTACTCGAGAGTAGTTTAATCACTGAGATCTCCGAGGATCTCCTTGGTTTACCTCGAAATCGCGACGGTTTGCCTCGAGTTACCGCGCTTTGATCTCCGGCTTCGATAAGTCGCGAAGGATCTTTCCCGCCCTCCGACGTAACTCGCTCCTCATGCCAATTGGCCGGGTAAACTTTCGCGCAACTTGTAGCCGACGATACTCGGCAAGTTCTACCCACTTGAGAAATCGATATCTTAGACTGTTAATGCGCGGCAGTTAGACGCTCGCGTACTGAAACGAAGTCAACTTCGCGAGACAGAACGTCAAGGGACGTGCAGAGTGCAAATCCAGGTGAAAACGAGGCAATCAATGTTCGCGAACTAATCCTGTAATATAATCGCGGAACTCGTAAAAGTAACGGGAAAACTGTGCACTCACGATTACCGTAAATCCAATCGAAAGTAGTCGCTGCATGCTGCAGTTAACATGAAAATTATACTGATTTGCTTTATTTTGTTTTAGATAACCGTAGGTATGTAAAACACAATTTATACCAAATTTGTATATATAGATAAATCGAATAAATAAATCGAAAAAACAAAATTCTGACCGCTGATTTACAACGCTGACGCAATTTTGCAAGACAACAGCAGCCCCGCGAAATTTGTCCAAAACACAGACTTGCGCTACCAGAAAACAACATCCGCGATTACCGTAAATCACGAAACGTTAGAATTGCGGCACATCGCGAGGGGGGAGGGGGCACAGTCGACGCACTAATTCTACACCCACGAGCACGTACCGCGCGCGTTCAATTATTGCGTCCACCCACCGCTAACAACATTATCCAAAGCCAAAGCCAAACCGTTGCCAAAGTACACACCAATTTGCCGCATTACACCAACGACGACTCGATCATCACTACCGCTCTCTCGTGCCCTATTAAAATCGGTCAAGCTCTCAACGCAGGCAATTAAAGCCGCGCACGGTCTGCGCGCGTCAAATAAATCAGGGATCAATAAATTAGCGGGCGGTTAAAGCTCGGGGCTGACTTTATCTCCGAAGCGGCATCGCGAGTCTCACCGGGTACGAAAGGCAGGAATGAACGTGGGGGAGAGAGCACGAGAGACTGACGAAGACAGAGAACAGAAAGGAGAGAGAAGCGAAGAGTGGAGGGGGGGGCGGTCACAGAAAGGGAGAAACGGAAGCTGGCCCCAATAAAACACTTGCCACCGACGCTCTTACGTTTACGTCTGCGTTTGCACTCTCTCTCCCACGCGCTCTCCTGCTAATCTGCATTTTAAATGTCTGCACCCCCTTTCGCGCACGTACCGATAACGGGCCGTCTGAGCGAGACTCACCCCCCGTGGGTTAGGGGTGGTTTAGGGGCGAAACGGGCACTCCTCTCCGCCGGCCAACGCGGCCACCAACAGTCCACCTATTTGCCGGATACGCCACCGGATACTTGCCGAGTACATTCTCGCGCCCGGGCTTTCAGAGATAAAAGTACTTGGTGCGCTGGCCACGACCGCGGATAGAGATTCTCTTATTTCGCTTCTTCCTCCCATTGCGATGACCGGATATTCTCAACTATGAAGTTACAGTTTTCTACGCGCTTCTTGGTTGTGTAGATTTAATTCGGCGAGATATCGTGACTGTGTGTAGGTCTGGTAATTAGCTGGGTAAAAGTTTGACGGTACGTTGTGCATGTGTATCTGTATGTATAACTGAGCTCGGAGTATATAGTTTATATGGAATTTATAATTTCTACACATACGGTGTGTGTCCTGGACAATTTATGCAAATCGTATAATGTGAACTTAGGACGTCTAGTGTGCGCAGAATTTATAGTTGCAGATTTTTCCTATTTGTATACCGTTATGATGCACGTAGATGCTGGCTAACTTATGCAAATCTCTTAACATAGAACGTAATCTATAAACGGATGAGCATCGCAGACTTTTATCCGGGAAGACTAGCGCGCCACAAAGTCTTACAAAATTCCAGCGGATCCCTATAAACGTGCGGATCTAACGGATCTTTATCTCTGGAAGAGATAAAAGTACCTGTCACGCTCGAGACTATTTCTCTCTTTCTCTCCATGCACCAGGAGCTTTTCAAGAGCGGTCTGTCCGTGGCAGACGTCCGACCAACACCGTGACGCCATTGTTCGCTGTTCTTTTCAGGACCACGATTTTGCAGCCGCTGATGTTAATGTCTCCGGGTCGAGTGTTGTTCGCGCTAGACGGACGAGTTTTACGAACGAAACATCAAAAAAATGTTACAAAACGTCCAAGTTCCCCAATCCGCACAAACGTCACTTGAAAGATACAAAGTTAATACCAGGAATATTAAAAATTGACTGAAAATCGTCGCACAATGCTCGCCGGTGAAACAGATTCTACGCTACGCGAGGGAATTTCATGGTCCGAGTAAGAAAAACTTCCTCGTCGCGGCAATATTCGACGGCGCAAGAAGAAACGCTCAATTTTACGGTCGCATCGAATTCAATGGGACAAGAGTTACGATCATCTTCCCCACGAATGAGCCGAGGAAAGGGGGCGTACATCTGACGACGTGGTACGGAGGGGGTGACAGAGAGGATGAGTCAGAGAATCGGTGGCTCGTTGGCTAAATGGCCGAGGATCGCCGTGCCGTGCAAAAAAGCCGTAGGACCCTCGTCCTTACTTCCACGCGTGTGCGTCTTCGTCGTAAACGGGACGCGGCGAGGGCAGGGGGCCGGAGAAAGGGTGCCAGGATTGTTACGGCCCTGTGCGCGACGTCTGGAGGAATCAAAGGCCGACGATCCGTTCCTTTTCCGCTCTCCTTTTTCCACTTGCCGCCCCTCCCGCCCCCACCGCCCCATTGTATCAGATTTCTTACGGCCTTCCTCCGGCGTACTTAGTGTACCGGAAAGTTATGTCGCGTTTTACGCTCGCGCAGCCCATTCGAATTTGCTTTATGCGAAGAACCGGAATATCTCGCTCGACGCGCGAAATCACTCGGTGTCACACGCTTTATCGTGTTCGCGTAATTCGACGCGACGTCTGAAATGACTTTACGGTCAACGCTTCGAACGAACCGATAAAACACGGGAGTGCGCGAAATCGTTTTAGCCCGGTTGTCTCGACATTATCGAATGAGAGAGGACTCATCGGCCGGACTAAGTAGAGTAATTGCCGACAGATTTTCGCGGACGTCGTTAGCGGCGAAATTAGTTACGGGCTTCGCCGACCGTGTTTCCCTCGAAAATTCTCGATACCCGAGTCTCTGCCAAAACCTCGCAACGACGCCTGTCACCTCGGTAATTACTCACACTCTGAGGGACATTTCCCGAGCGTCGGGGCTGCGAGGAAGAGAGACTTAGAAGCCCGACGAAAGGGGACGATGTAAACGAGCGAGGAAGAGGGTGGCGCGCGCGGTGGTTACGGTTGTGTTCAAAGCGAGTGTCGAGTCAAAGGGCGGACGCCACTTCCTTCCTTATGGGGAATCGCGCTGTCTCATTCTTTTTCAGCTACCACGGGAGACCGCCCCGTCGCCCAGACAATGCTTTTCGCGGGCGACTGCGCGATACGGGGGAAAAAGAGACAGCAGCGAGGCGAGGGTCGCCCATTGTTTTCCACGACTGACGAGTCACCGAGAAAGGACTCTTCCTGTTTCCGGGATTCTTTGCGACGGGGCAATTTGCAAAATTGGCGCGACCTAGGAGAGAATCGATGAGATGAGTCGAAGTCCTACCCTTGATCCTCGCCGGATTTCCGCTACTTTATGGATGAAGAAGTTCAAACCTAAGCTGGCTCTAGGTTCGCGTACAATTTCACGATCTTCGTGATACGTGGTATGAATGCGATATGGTATATGCATAAAAAAGTATAAGTATAAGATTGTTATTCTTGTAAGAATGTTATGTTAAATGTAGAAAACAGCTTATATATAGCCTGTAATTTCAAATACTGTGAAAAATTTGCTAGGCATTCTGTGACAAACAGAATTCTTAATACGATTCTTCATACGATTTCATTCATTCAAACCCACACAAACACTGCATTTTACATATCGGTGATAATACACCAAACACAGTACGAAACCCTTTTAATCCCATACCATACTTCATGGCATTAACAACTCAGCCTAAATATAAATAACACACAATTCATTAAAATTAAACAAAAAATATTGCGCCGTGACCAAACAAAATGTACAATAAACACCTGTTCTCCTTTCAATGCATCCAACTTACCAACTCACCGTGCATATCCGTGTCCAGCGTTGTCAGCCCATCCGCTCGCATCGGCCGATTATTATACGGGCAAAAGCACAAGCGTACGTCGGCCAATTTGTTGTTCGCGCGTCGCCAGCGAACCGCTGACCGGTATATCTCGAATCTGGCGTTGATAATGTGGCCGTACGAGACTGCCGACGGGTACGACATTACCGTCGCCGCATCCCCAACGTCGGACAGGAGCCGAGGGTATCAATCAGCGGTACATGAAAGGGGCGCGGTTCGGCCACGTCTGTCGTCGGATCTCGTATTGTCTGCCTTGGACAGATAGACAGCTCCAGCGCCAAGTTCCGACGTGTCTCTATCTGATGATGCTTCTGCTACTGGGAGAGAGCATTGTTGTCATGCTCGGGAGAGATCGCAATGCCCATCGGAGCCCGCGCTATCGCGCTATATCGTGTTTCACCGGCCCCAAAGTGTTTTGCCTCGAAATCGGCGACGTCTCGGCATACCTAATTAGGCACAGCAACGACGAGACGAGGCCTAGACGGTCGGCTACAATGCGTGTTACCTGGCGACTGGTTCACGGATGACAGCTGCGTTTTGGGATATTGGGGAATTGAGGCAATACGGTGTGGTAATGAATGTATGGGAAATAATGTGGAAAATTATGCAATGCAACACGTACATGGGATGGGTGAGACAGCTTATAGGGAACAGTGCTTGTATTTTGTTATGGTTTAACAAATTACAACTGTGACATGGGATATTGGCGGAGGATGTATGGTTAGGACAGAACAACAAATATTCAGAAAATACATGAAATTGTATCAGATAACGCATGAAAAGGATTCTCAAATCAAATATAAAGTTCCAGAATGTACGAGTCCGGAACCATCAAATATTCAAAGTAAATATACTTTTGTCTCACCATGTATGATAAATGACCCACACAGGAACAGATGTCAACACGTCACCAAAACAAATCGCCGCCATTTTGATTACTCGTCCGAGGTGAACGGCCGACGTTACAAACATGTTTTTCTTGATACCTGTAAAATCGGAGTATCTCATTACAAAATGTATCGCAACCAGTTCGCGCACATCCTTTGTCGACGAATTCCCCGGCACGAATCCCTGATGATCCTCCAAAAGCGGCGAGATGAGCAGTCGAATCCCGTCCAACGTTGGTTATGGTACACCAAGCAGCCGAGCGAACACACCGCCGCACAAGATATCAAATTTTCGATAGATAGAAACGTTTACCTATTACCACTATACCTACGCAGCTTCGTTGACTCACAAACTGCACAATTCAGCACATTTCGGAGACGTCTGCACTCCAAAACTGACAGCAACAACGAAGTGACGCATGTACCTCTTGACTGATCGATTCTTAATCGACTGTCGATCTGCTTCCTGCCTGCCACCTGGTGGTGGCTGGAGTCAAACTTGCTTTGCCATCTTGCCTGTTCAAATGATAGAAAATGATGTTTACGCACATGTTACAAATTATTCTCTGCACTGCAATTACTAAATTATGTACATATATGATCACCTGCTTATAAATTTTTGTGTTGCATCATAGTTTGACCAATCACAATGTCTTACAGGACATTGCGAAAGGAGATAAAGTAATCATACAATTGCAATAAATATACGAGAACTGCTCAACGATGCTGTACCCAGTAATAAAAGTGTATATGGGAATAGTCTTAAATATACAGATAGCAGAATACATAAATATACCACAACGAAACGTTGGAGAAGAAATTATTTGTAACTCTCATCCATCATAATAACGCACACACAATTTTATATTTTGGCATATTAAAGAATGGCGAAGGAGGTAGGATTAGGACGCAACATTAACAGGTAGGTATAAAATATTAAAGGAAATTGTACCAGATAACACATACACAGTAATCACAATCAACTATAGTTACATCAGAATGCATCAGACTTGAACGACCAAATATTAAAAAGAAATATACATTGTCTCACCATGTACCTTGAATGACGCACACGGGAGCAGGTCTCAATACGTCACCAAAACAAGCCGCCGCCATTTTGATTACTTGTCCGAGGTGAACGGCCGACGTTACAAACACGTTTTTCTTGATACCTGTAAAATCGGAGTATCTCATTACAAAATGTATCGCAACCAATTTGCGCACATCCTTTGTCGACGAATTCCCCAGCACGAATCCCTGATGATCCTCCAAAAGCGGCGAGATGAGCAGTCGAATCCCGTCCAACGTTGGTTACGGTACACCAAGCAGCCGGGGAACACGCCCGCGCACAAGATATCAAATTTTCGATAGATAGAAACGTTTACCTATTACCACTATACCTACGCAGCTTCGTTGACTCACAAACTGCACAATTCAGCACATTTCGGAGACGTCTGCACGAAATTTCACTCCAAAACTGACAGCAACAACGAAGTGACGCACGTACCTCTTGACTGATCGATTCTTAATCGACTGTCGATCTGCTTCCTGCCTGCCACCTGGTGGTGGCTGGAGTCAAACTTACTTTGCCATCTTGCCTGTTCAAATGATAGGAAATGATATTGACGCACATGTTACAAATTATTCTCTGCATTGCAATTACTAAATTATGTACATATATGATCACCTGCTTATAAATTTTTGTGTTGCATCATAGTTTGACCAATCACAATGCCTTACAGGACATTGCGAAAGGAGATAAAGTAATCATACAATTGCAATAAATATACGAGAACTGCTCAACGATGCTGTACCCAGTAATAAAAGTGTATATGGGAATAGTCTTAAATATACAGATAGCAGAATACATAAATATACCACAACGAAACGTTGGAGAAGAAATGATTTGTAATTCTCATCCATCATGATAACACACACACAATTTTATATTTTGGCATATTAAAGAATGGCGAAGGAGGTAGGATTAGGACGCAACATTAACAGGGAGGTATAAAATATTAAAGGAAATTGTACCAGATAACACATACACAGTAAACATAATCAACTATAGTTAGATCAGAATGCATCAGGCTTGAACGACCAAATATTAAAAAGAAATATACTTTGTCTCACCATGTACCTTGAATGACACACGCGGGAGCAGGTCTCAACACGTCACCAAAACAAGCCGCCGCCATTTTGATTACTTGTCGGAGGTGAACGGCCGACGCCGCAACGTTTCCAATACGTTTGTGTTGATACCTGTAAAATCGGAGTATCTCATTACAAAATGTATCGCAACCTGTTCGCGCACATCCTTTGGTAACGAATTCGAGACACGAGTCTCTGATGAGCGTCGAAAACCGCCAAGATGAACAGTAGAATCCCGTCCAACGTTGGTTGCCGTACGCCAAGCAGCCGAGCGGACACGCCGTCAGGATAAGATGACAAATTTTCGACAGATACAAACATTTATGCATTACCAGTATACCTACACAGCTTCCTCGGCCAGCAGACTGCACAATTCAACTGATGTCGGAGACGTCTGGACGAAATTTCGATGCAAAATTGGCAGCAAGCACGGAGCGACACACATACCTATTGTTCGATCGACGACTCCCAGCGGACTGCCGATCAGTGTTGCTCCCGGCTGCGCTTTTTCGCGCATGCGCATGAAATCCTGCTTAAGGTACGTGCTAAAATTCATGAAAAAGAGGTCCCGTTTGGCCCCTCCGTTCAGATATCATTTATAAAAAATTTTATTAGGGTCCACAATAGGGCATACTGCATGCTACGTCCCTGCATTTTTCCTAAATTGCACTGCGCATGCGCCAGAAAGCGCAGCCAGGAGCAACACTGCTGCCGATCTGCTCCCAGCACGCCGCCTGGTGGCGCCCGCCTCAAACTCAGGCGGTAAATTCATACATTCAAATTACTCAAAATGATCGACATTGATGGAAGTTCGTGTTGCGAATTGTTCTACGCACTAACCAAATTATGTAAACAAACAACCGCTACATTAAATAATGTATACTCCTAATACACTACCAAGAACATACATACTGCGTAACAGAAAAACTTAAACAGCACCGTATTCCTTCCTATCCGAAACATTATTCACCAAGTGCCCAGACCGATGCGACCGAAAAAGCAATCCATGAATATCAGAGACACCGCCAATGACCGACATGAGACGAAGTTCCAGCGGAATACCAGGCGCGAAGTTCGCGGCACGCAAATTTCAATAATTTCGCCGCAGTATTAGTAGCGCAGCGCACAATGAATCACCGCTGTCGGTTCGCTAAAGGACGAGACAGGATTCCGAGGAACCCCGTGACGAGGAGCGCACGTCTCGCACGGAACTTCCGCTAAACATCGTATCCTTGCCGTCACAGGGCATCTCCGCGAAGACGCATCAAAGGAGCCCCGGGGGCGAGCCTAAACGCGCAAGGATTCGCGGATGCTCAGAGTTATCCGCGCGCGCACACACAGCATCCGTCGCTCCTTGCCAGAGTGACGTTCTGCAGTGCGACGATCAAAGGGACATTCCTCGGAGGCAAGAATCTGCGGAATTGCCCTCTCGGACGCTCCTGCTCGGCAAGCCGAGCGTGACGAGTTCGCGAGGAAATTAGCGGCGCGATATCCGCGGGAATCGCTCGAATTCAAGCGAGCGAGACGTTAATGGGCCGCTGTGACACGAGGTGTTCGCTGGAGACGGGCCCTTTTCTACTCGAACGCTCGCTTTATTACCCCTTCTGTGCTGTGTGATATCGATACGTTAGAGTGTTAGATGATAGACGTTTATGCGTGGACGGAGTGCTTTGAAAGGAGCTATTATGTAAAATCATGCCTTTTTTTGCAAACTATGTGATTGTTATTATTGTCGTTGCGAACTGGTATTCCATCGGAAAAATGAAAATAAAATTATCTTTCGGTTGTGGAGTGAATGGAGGTAGATATATGTGGTGGACAATTTGTTTGCATGAATAATCACTTTATTCCCCTCTACCTTTTGAACTGAACAGTACTGATATAGTCTTTGCTTAAGCAATCAGAGAGTACTCAGTACAAGCATGTACAGTTTTGGCCGTAGATCTCGGGTAAGGTCCTGATGTAGAATAGTTGATAGACGTCAGCGATGAATTTCTGAGACATTCTGGCAGTTCGCGTGAACGAACCGTCGTAGCGGTTCACTTGATACAATCCGAAATGCCATCTGGAAAACATCGAGAATTAATATTTCGCATACGAACGGCAAGCTCTCTAAGTCTCGCGTCTGCTTCTAGAAGTTCACAGTCAATTACAATAAAATTGACTAACGGTCTCCGCGGTAAGAAATGAATTACCTGTAGCCGAAATTCCACTCAAAAGTATCCGTAATCGCCCATACTGAATATCCTCTAACAGTGATATTCTCCTGCATACATTTCATCACTTCAGTCAGATGATCTTTGAAGTAGTGCACTT
Organism: Priocnemis perturbator; assembly: GCA_963942575.1. Lineage (NCBI taxonomy): Eukaryota > Metazoa > Arthropoda > Insecta > Hymenoptera > Pompilidae > Priocnemis > Priocnemis perturbator. The sequence continues at coordinate 10,563,153 of OZ012655.1, read as the reverse complement.
TATTCCAATCTTCCAGGCCCTCGGTATCAGGGTAACCATTATGCGTGACGTACATTGCACGCATTTCTTTATAATCAGAATGCAGACGTCGTAAAATTTGACCCAGTCCATGCGCGTTCTAAAAATTAATAGACAGTCACGTGTATGTTATCCGGTTCCTATTAATACTAACTGAGTCATACCTTTGGCGGTACGAAATGAATCCTTATATTGGCGTCATTGAAAAATGAGACTTCGGTATGGCCTTCGACAGATGCTCGTGCAATTCCTGATTTGAAGTAACTCACGCCCATGAAATCTGCAGAACCTTTTACAAGCCTACGCTGATGTCTCGTGAAACGCGGCAATCTAGATCTTGAGTATCCCTCAAGCCTGCTCTTGTTGGCAATTTCTTCCCTCATCACCTGTGGATAATGGCCATCGCCAAAAATGGGCTGCGTCAGCCAATTGTTGTACCACTGATAGGCATGTTCAGCCGCCGTTACATCAGCTGCGGAAGACGAGTCTGCCGCGTCGAACCAGACGCAATTCTGAACGAAGCCGATTTGCCCTAAGCATTGAGATAAAACGGGTGATTGTTTCATGCACTTGCGAGCATATTTAATTGAACAGTTCGTTTTTTGAAAACGACCGGCATTTGTCACACTGAACGGTGATTAGCAATTCTCTTCCGTTACCTTTTTGTTCCTTGTAAAACTTCCTCTTATACAAGCGGTATACATTAGCGTGAGCTAAAATTGAATTATGACCGCATAGGTAGTCGGCTGTCCCGCTTTGATTTATTGCGGGAATTAGCTTGTCACCGTAACCGTGTTTGCACAAAGTATTCACCTCGCTGATTGGTACCCAATACTTGACCTGAAATGTTAACGAGAATCGTAATTGCTACAAAACTTTACTTCGAAAGCTTTCATACCTTCTGACCGAAAGTATAGAAGAGGAATTCCGCGTAATCGTAGAACCAATCGACGAAGTTTGGATTTGCAATTCCTCCCAATTTTTGGAAATTGTAAGGAAGATCCCAGTGGAACATCATCACCATCGGTTCCATGCCATATTGAATGATTGTATCAATCACTTTATGGTAATGCGCTATTCCATCTTGATTACTCTCGGTGACATATCCTTCCGGCAATAATCTCGTCCAAGACAGAGAAATGGTAAACATTTTTGCCTGAAAACCGTAAAGTATCATAAAGAACATTTCCATTTTATTGTTGAAATAATTTTATACCGGGGTTCATTTACGAAGGCATTTTAAACGGAAAACTTGAAGAATATTTCTATTTGCCGAGCATTACTTACTCCTGTAATATGCGCGTTGATAATGTCTGTCTCGAATTTGTGGTAGAAGTCTACGCCAATATCTCCATTTGTTCTGTCGATAACAAGACCCGGTTCTGCGTGTGTCATTACATCCCACACGGATAGTCCTTTGCCTACAAGATATTTTTATGCCACATTTCACAATCATTATACAGTATCGGGAACTTTTGTAGCGTCTAACGGAATATACCTTTGTGGTAGCAGAAATTGACTCTCTCAGAAGCCAATTAATCAACGCTATTTTTTGTTTGCTAGTTCATTATTTTAACAAAACGCAAGATCAATGTTTACCTTTTCAACAGTTTTTATCGGTCTCTCTTTGTCATTTAAGGAAGTTGATCAGTTTGGCTCCTAAGAAACTCAGTTATTCTAATACTTGATAATTTAGAGTATTTTACCGTCTACATTCCATCCTCCTTCGACTTGGTAAGCCGAGGTACCGACACCGAACCAAAAGCGATCTGGGAAGGTGTTATTAGCCAAAGCCTGTCTCCACTTCTCCACCTCGGCAGGGTCTGGTTGCTCCTCGTGTTCTCCGGATTCGTTGGAACCGTTCTGGTTTCCACTGTTGTTACCTGAATTCTCTTCGATAGAACCGTTCTCATTTGAGCAGGGCTCGTGTGAATTATGGCTATGGTTATTACTTTCGATTGAGCCATTTTCTTCAGAGGTGTGGTTGTGGGAATTGTTTTCGTTTGACCCAGTTCCAGGTGGTTTATTTGTGGAATTCTCTCCATTTGAACCATTTTCTTGAGAACCATTATCACCAGAATTATTTTCATTTGATCCAGTTCCAGGTTCAATTGTGGAGTTGTTTTCATGGGAACCATTTTCATGAGATCCATTGGTACCAGAATTATTTTCATTTGATCCAGTTCCAGGTTCAATTGTGGATTTGTTTTCATGGGAACCATTTTCATGAGATCCATTGGTACCAGAATTATTTTCATTTGATCCAGTTCCAGGTTCAATTGTAGAGTTGTTTTCATGGGAACCATTTTCATGAGATCCATTGGTACCAGAATTATTTTCATTTGACCCAGTTCCAGGTGGTTGATTTGTGGAATTCTCTCCGTTTGAACCATTTTCTTGAGAACCATTATCACCAGAATTATTTTCATTTGATCCAGTTCCTGGTTCAATTGTGGAGTTGTTTTCATGGGAACCATTTTCATGAGATCCATTGGTACCAGAATTATTTTCATTTGATCCAGTTCCAGGTTCAATTGTAGAGTTGTTTTCATGGGAACCATTTTCATGAGATCCATTGGTACCAGAATTATTTTCATTTGATCCAGTTCCAGGTTCAATTGTGGAGTTGTTTTCATGGGAACCATTTTCATGAGATCCATTGGTACCAGAATTATTTTCATTTGATCCAGTTCCTGGTTCAATTGTGGAATTCTCTCCATTTGAGCCATTTTCTTGAGAACCATTATCACCAGAATTATTTTCATTTGATCCAGTTCCAGGTTCAATTGTGGAGTTGTTTTCATGGGAACCATTTTCATGAGATCCATTGATACCAGAATTATTTTCATTTGATCCAGTTCCAGGTTCAATTGTGGAGTTGTTTTCATGGGAACCATTTTCATGAGATCCATTGGTACCAGAATTATTTTCATTTGATCCAGTTCCAGGTTCAATTGTGGAGTTGTTTTCATGGGAACCATTTTCATGAGATCCATTGGTACCAGAATTATTTTCATTTGATCCAGTTCCAGGTTCAATTGTAGAGTTGTTTTCATGGGAACCATTTTCATGAGATCCATTGGTACCAGAATTATTTTCATTTGATCCAGTTCCAGGTTCAATTGTGGAGTTGTTTTCATGGGAACCATTTTCATGAGATCCATTGGTACCAGAATTATTTTCATTTGATCCATTTCCAGGTTCAATTGTGGAGTTGTTTTCATGGGAACCATTTTCATGAGATCCATGGGTACCAGAATTATTTTCATTTGATCCAGTTCCAGGTTCAATTGTAGAGTTGTTTTCATGGGAACCATTTTCATGAGATCCATTGGTACCAGAATTATTTTCATTTGATCCAGTTCCTGGTTCAATTGTGGAGTTGTTTTCATGGGAACCATTTTCATGAGATCCATTGGTACCAGAATTATTTTCATTTGATCCAGTTCCAGGTGGTTGATTTGTGGAATTCTCTCCATTTGAGGCATTTTCTTGAGAACCATTATCACCAGAATTATTTTCATTTGATCCAGTTCCAGGTTCAATTGTGGAGTTGTTTTCATGGGAACCATTTTCATGAGATCCATTGGTACCAGAATTATTTTCATTTGATCCAGTTCCAGGTTCAATTGTGGAGTTGTTTTCATGGGAACCATTTTCATGAGATCCATTGGTACCAGAATTATTTTCATTTGATCCAGTTCCAGGTTCAATTGTGGAGTTGTTTTCATGGGAACCATTTTCATGAGATCCATTGGTACCAGAATTATTTTCATTTGATCCAGTTCCAGGTTCAATTGTGGAGTTGTTTTCATGGGAACCATTTTCATGAGATCCATTGGTACCAGAATTATTTTCATTTGATCCAGTTCCAGGTTCAATTGTGGAGTTGTTTTCATGGGAACCATTTTCATGAGATCCATTGGTACCAGAATTATTTTCATTTGATCCAGTTCCAGGTTCAATTGTGGAGTTGTTTTCATGGGAACCATTTTCATGAGATCCATTGGTACCAGAATTATTTTCATTTGATCCAGTTCCAGGTTCAATTGTAGAGTTGTTTTCATGGGAACCATTTTCATGAGATCCATTGGTACCAGAATTATTTTCATTTGATCCAGTTCCAGGTTCAATTGTAGAGTTGTTTTCATGGGAACCATTTTCATGAGATCCATTGGTACCAGAATTATTTTCATTTGATCCAGTTCCTGGTTCAATTGTGGAGTTGTTTTCATGGGAACCATTTTCATGAGATCCATTGGTACCAGAATTATTTTCATTTGATCCAGTTCCTGGTTCAATTGTGGAGTTGTTTTCATGGGAACCATTTTCATGAGATCCATTGGTACCAGAATTATTTTCATTTGATCCAGTTCCAGGTGGTTGATTTGTGGAATTCTCTCCATTTGAGCCATTTTCTTGAGAACCATTATCACCAGAATTATTTTCATTTGATCCAGTTCCAGGTTCAATTGTGGAGTTGTTTTCATGGGAACCATTTTCATGAGATCCATTGGTACCAGAATTATTTTCATTTGATCCAGTTCCAGGTTCAATTGTGGAGTTGTTTTCATGGGAACCATTTTCATGAGATCCATTGGTACCAGAATTATTTTCATTTGATCCAGTTCCAGGTTCAATTGTGGAGTTGTTTTCATGGGAACCATTTTCATGAGATCCATTGGTACCAGAATTATTTTCATTTGATCCAGTTCCAGGTTCAATTGTGGAGTTGTTTTCATGGGAACCATTTTCATTAGATCCATTTGTACCAGAATTATTTTCATTTGATCCAGTTCCAGGTTCAATTGTGGAGTTGTTTTCATGGGAACCATTTTCATGAGATCCATTTGTACCAGAATTATTTTCATTTGATCCAGTTCCAGGTGGTTGATTTGTGGAATTCTCTCCATTTGAGCCATTTTCTTGAGAACCATTATCACCAGAATTATTTTCATTTGATCCAGTTCCTGGTTTAATTGTGGAATTGTTTTCATGGGAACCATTTTCATGAGATCCATTGGTACCAGAATTATTTTCATTTGACCCAGTTCCAGAGTGATTTTTGGAGTTGCCTTCGTGGGAACCATTTTCATGAGATCCATTGGTACCAGAATTATTTTCATTTGACCCAGTTCCAGAGTGATTTTTGGAGTTGCCTTCGTGGGAACCATTTTCATGAGACCCATTGGTACCGGAATTATTTTCATTTGACCCAGTTCCAGAGTGATTTTTGGAGTTGCCTTCGTGGGAACCCTTTTCATGAGATCCATTGGTACCAGAATTATTTTCATTTGACCCAGTTCCGGAGTGATTTTTGGAGTTGCCTTCGTGGGAACCATTTTCATGAGACCCATTGGTACCGGAATTATTTTCATTTGACCCAGTTCCAGAGTGATTTTTGGAGTTGCCTTTGTGGGAACCCTTTTCATGAGATCCATTGGTACCGGAATTATTTTCATTTGACCCAGTTCCAGAGTGATTTTTGGAGTTGCCTTTGTGGGAACCCTTTTCATGAGATCCATTGGTACCAGAATTATTTTCATTTGACCCAGTTCCAGAGTGATTTTTGGAGTTGCCTTCGTGGGAACCATTTTCATGAGACCCATTGGTACCGGAATTATTTTCATTTGACCCATTTCCAGAGTGATTTTTAGAGTTGCCTTCGTGGGAACCCTTTTCATGAGATCCATTGGTACCAGAATTTTTTTCGTTTGACCCAGTTCCAGAGTGATTTGTGGAATTGTCTTCGTGGGAACCATTTTCATGAGATCCATTGGTACCAGAATTATTTTCATTTCCGTCATTAGAACCGTTTCCTTCCAAAGAATGTTCCTTGGATCCACTGCCTGTTGCATTACCGTTCTCCGAAGAGAGATCCTGTCTATTACTGTACGTCGAATCAGTCTCTTCGCTCTCCGTCGAATTTATTTTACGGACATAAACCTCAGTAACAACCTCGTACTCGCCATTGGAAGTCGATATTGTGGTCGGGTCGCAGGATACGTAAACCGATTGGATAAGAAGAACGCAAAGAATATTTGCAGCGACTACGTACGCGAATCCCAGATCGGATTTGAGCCACATGGTGGACGACTAAATGTTCTGAAACGCACGGTCCGCACGAACGTTTCACTCAAAATTGAGGTCTTCGCATCGTGACGATGTATTTATGAATCTATGGTTCATGAAACGATAACGACGAAAAGGCCGTATCGCAATTTCCATAGATACGATCACGTTTCCCTGACATATGGATGGGCCGGCAAAATGTTGCTTATCTAATTACTCCTAAAGATACGGTTTACAGCAAAAGTAGCAACAGTTTGCACCTCTTTTACGTAATTTGCTAATAACGAGATTGACGAGTGTTTCACTCAAGTTAACGTTTCCTGAATGTAGGTAATAACTTATGATCGACGACATGCAGAACAGTTTTACGTCCCAATATCGATTCTCATTTATTCCAAATGCATGTACAGTACTTTGTCAAAGCCCGAACACATTGTTTCAAAATCCGTATCTTCGGCAAGCGCTGGTGTTGACACTCCAGAAATATTTACCCGACGGCAAAAATTATCATTCTCACGACAAGCTCAATGCAATAGCTTGCGCGCGGTGAATAATTATTAACGCTGCGACCGTGAATATCGAGACCTCCTCGGCCTTCGACACGTTTTAGTGCACGTGTAATAAAGTTTAGATAAGCGATTGAAATTCTCCGCGGAACTTTTGACACGTGGGCACTCTTCGCACTCGGGATCTCGACCAGCGACGGCATTCATTCGCGCAGGACGTAAAATTGGTACACGTCCAATTCCATATTGCCCCGCGCGTCTGGCTTCGGCACATAAGCGAGGCATTATGAGCGCGCAAATAATCTGCCGTTGCATGCCCGATTGCAAGCGGAAATTTGGGCGTATGACATTTGACACGTGCGGCCGGGTCTGATTAATGGCCGGCGGACCGATATTCCGAATGGCAAGGTAATTCGCGATTCTGTTGACAAAAGCGAAGCGCCCACGCGTGTCTCAAAATGTTTAGACTAAAATTCAACGGACCGACCGGACGTACGGTTGTTCGGGGACGATAATTATTGTATCACAATTAAATGTAGCCGAATGGATGTGTGCTCGATGGTCGCATTGATAACGGACGAGACGTCATGAATGTGAGAGACTATATGAATGAATTTACATGGATCGGTATAAATATTAACGGTCCTACTGTTTAAACATAAGCCATGCGCGGCATGTTGTTAGAACTGCGATTGCTGGGTAAATATCTTTCATGGTTTGTATAAATATCTGTCGAGCGATAGACCTTCTTATTTATTAGGTATTTATATCTGCAGGACAGTCCGGTTTTTGCAGATATGCCTGACATAAACTCTGTCGATTTCGTATCCAATTTTTGCGACGTTCGCATTAATAGCAAGCTGTCAGATACTGTTCGTACTTCCTGGAACGAACTCTAGTCCGCTCCAGTTTGTTTTTCAAAGACAGCCGACGCATCGAACAGCTTTCTCTCGCAGTAACCTCTGAAGCAGTTTTTCCCAGGGTAACGTTAAACGTTTTCTTCAGCACCGAGGACGCAACGTACGGATGCATCTGGAATATTGTACAATATTATGGCGGTGCAGAGACCTAGCAATGGATATTTTTCAAACCTCAGCGAAACGCTCATAGCTCTTTGACCGTAATAATAATCTTGAATAAGATCCGGATATACCGTGGCGAAACAACAGATACATTTTTTAATTTCGGCCATGCACGAAACCACTTTAAACGCGGATATTGTGGAGATACGGCGGTCGGGAGTAATACAGGATGCTAGCCATCTAGCGATCTCGTAGTACACGACCGTGCCTCATACATCACCATCTGAAGTATCCGGTATTATTCCGGCGTGCACTGAGTGCGCAATATCCAGGCATGTTACGACAAAGTAAACACCGACGAACAGTGGAAACCGCATCGGAATTGTAAGTTGGACATTTTTTAAACTGCCCACCCGCGCCATTAACGCCAGAATAACGAAATTCATCAAATTTATGGATTACAGATATGTTGGTTTTACAACACAGCAATTGTTAATGTGCCTCTTTTGTGGAGACGGTAATTATGCGGTTCAGGGGACCCAGCTTCGATTTGGGCGGGCTTGGAGTATGTTGTATATTTCGACATTCTGAACAACTTTTTCCTATACATTTATGCGCGCTCGACCTTCGTTTCGGAGTTATTAGCGAAAAACTTTTGTCATAAGTACGCTTCGTTTTACTGTAAGCGGCTGTGGTATGCTATTGATGTCCGGCTTACCTAGCGTACAACAACAACACTTGGTGGGGGTGGGGGTGGGGGAGTGGGTAAGGCTGTCTAATGTTAATTCCAAGTCATATGAAAAAAGAAAATAGAGTGACGCCTATACTTTCAACTGAAATCGTTGCCACAATGAGAGGATCTTCTGTTGTATTTGTTAGCGTCCGTCTGCAACGCTTGACGCGCCTTCGGCGCGGAAAAATATATAAGAACCCTCTCATTGGAATAACGATTCCAGTTAATAGTACAGAGGTCACTTTGTTTTCTTTTTCATATGACTTGGAACTTGGAATTAACATTAGACAGCCTTGCCCACTCCCCCTAGCAAGTGTTGTTGTTGTAACAGCATACCACAGCCGCTTACAGTAAAACGAAGCGTACTTATAACAAAAGTTTTTCGCTGATAACTCCGAAACGAAGGTCGAGCATAAATGTATAGGAAAAAGTTGTTCAGAATGTCGAAATGTACAACATATTCCAAGCCCGTCCAAATCGGAGCTGGGTCCCCTGAACCACATATTTACCTTGTCTTTAAATGCATTTGCATTCTAGTGATTCTGCGAATTTTGTCGCGTTACAAGAAATTTCATATGCTAAAACTCCTAACAGAAACCGCAACACTAAATAAGCAGGATATTTCTCGAGTGCAAAGACGTGTATACGTCGTGATGAGTGGGCTGTCATTGTCGCGTAAAAATATGCACATTCGAAAAGTGTTAAGATTTACCGAATAGTGAGCTGGTCCCGGTCCCGTCGACTTCTCCACTATCACTTTTCTAGGATACAGTATCACGCCACCTTTTACATCCTGCGATATGTCATTGGATAAATCTAGAACAAATACTTGAATTAGCCTGGACTCGTCGGCGGGAGGGTAGTTTCCGTTGGACAGTTTATATACCGGGCAACAGGATATCGATGTTTCCGCGTTTCTTCGGAAAACGATCCATCCTCGAGTCGAAGGGTGGAGCCACGTCCCGACAGTGGAAGTCGCATCGATCACGATTAGCCTTAAAGGCGACTAATGCCTCATAAGCACCTGGATCCGGCTTGCGAGCCTAACGAAATTGGGATCTAATAAACAAAGTCCCTAATCGATCGGAAGGCTAAGCGTAAGGCTAAGACTGCAAGCCCGCGGCTCCGACGTCCGTTCATTAAACGGACATGATTCTTCGCCTCGCACTCTTTCTCATCCTTCCAACCCATTCCGCGAAATCGATTCCTCGACTTTAATTTCCTTCGAGCTCATTCTATTCGGTTATCGTTTAATTACTCTTCGGCGGCGAAAAACAAATGCAGGCGAGCGCGCGCGCGCGCGAAAGAGAGTGGTGGTTTGAAGGGGTCACCCCCAGCAATCCACAATTCTCACTGCCGCTGAGAGACAGACACCCGGGCAGGGATTGGCTCGAATTTCCGGCTCAGCGAGCCGGAAGTGATTTCTCCGGGCTACATCGGGCCACGCGCCTGCACGTGGAAATGACCTGCAGGAGCACGGCGGAACGTCATTTCCGGGCGCTGCTGAGTTACGGCGATGCGTACCTACGTTATGTAAATAGGCGGCCGCGGAATTTGGATCGGCGACGGGAATTGTCTGCGCGGCCGGTAAGAGGGTTTGTCGGGAGAGAGGAGTGCATACAGTGACCCGTCGCTTAACGAAGATTATGCGTCGCATGTGGTTTTGGAACTTTTCTATCCATTTTCGAGCATATCTCGATCACAGTTTGGCACTTACGGAATTTTGAAATGAGTAAAGCAAGCTTTGTGGATACTTAATGAGAAGTGTTCGAGAAACATATATTCTTTCAGATTTTTAGTAATATGAGTATTTCTTCGTTTTTGTAATATATTTTGTTTATAATTTTCATATGGGAAAAAGGCATATAGAGCAAGAATAAATGTATATTTAAAAGTTTACGTTTACGTAAAAGTTTAAGTCGTGCGAAATGTTTGGCATGACGATGTGAAATGTTTGCACGTGAGACCAAGCCCTATATGCTGTGATTCTTATGATGTTCGACTTATTGATGTAACAATGTTACAACGTTCTTGCGACGACAATTCTTATTATACGTCTTGAATATACAAAGACGGAAAGGGACTCTTCGTTCCAGTGATGTTCCTCCGTCGCGGCAAACTGCTCGCAAAACTTTCGACCGCAAATGTCTCGTTGACTGACAATGCGACAGATTCGTCCCGACCGCGCTTGCAAACTTTCCCTCCTTCCCTGCCATTTGCCGTGTCGTTACGGGAGGCTGTTTTATTTGTCGCAATTTCACTTTGTCCCCGGGAACTGTTCCCTCACTTCGTTAAAGACTCCCGCCTGCGCGCTTCGCGAGCTGGTTCATTTTATTCTCAAGTTCTAATTGTCGGCAGGCACGGTGTATTATGGTCGGCAAGTGGCCACTTGAGATTTGTCGAAGAAGCACATGTAAATTGTGATCATATCACAAGACACCTACTTAGAGAAACAATTTCTCCAAACAACTTTATTCAAAAGTATCTCACCTAATCAATCGCAGATCAATAATATCCTAAACCCAATCATCACAACCCGGAGACCGCCTCTAATCTATTCCAAATTCCAACCACTCACCAATACAGTATCTCATAAATCACTCCCTCCCGCCGCCCGAAGCAAAGATCGTCACAATTAAACACTAACAAACGTTACTGTTTCTTCCCCGCCCGCGAGGTATCCGCAAACGTTCCGCAGCTTTGTTTCACAGGTGACAGCCCAATTGAGATTTGCATTTACCGCGGAAGGAAGCAGCTCGCGGAACACGCGGCCGAAGGAATAGAGCTCCGAGACAGAGAGAAAGAGAGAGCGAGAGAGACAGAGACAGAGATATGTATCCTGGCAGCCGGTCGTTCAGCTTTGACCGTCCTATCGTGGCCTATCTGCGGCTTCGGCGTCGAATTCCGTCCCGACGCTCTCTCGATTAACGGCCAAATTGGATCCCGGCCTCGTAACCGCCCCGGGTACAGATGCATCGCTTCGATCCGGTGCCATTAATTTCGTCTCGGGGACCGTCCTGATTACCTTGCGCTCGCGAGGATTACCTGGGTCTACCGAGGTCTCCAGATTCCTGGGGACCACCCGAAAGAATCCGAAACGGTCCCCCGTCGCTGCTGACCGCAGACTTATCGTCGCTGCTAACTCCAATCCACTCCTGAGTTCTCGTTAAGCGAATTGCCGGCCGCGGTTGTCGGGATAAGTATGTACTCTCTCCATCGATTTCGGGTAACTGACGCGATTACTGCGGCGACTTGTTGTGGGAATCGAGTTCTTGCGTTCTCAGCTTTGTCGATTATGGCGTTCGTTTCCGGCCGACGATAAACGGGGATCTTTTATAATATGTTGGGGGAGCAGTGAGAAACCGTTCGGATTGCAGCGTTGAAGGCTTCGATATCGAAAGCATAAGGCTGTTACTGCGGCGACTTGTTGGAATTAAGACTTGAGGTCTCAGCGTTAAGAATTATGGACTCGTTTTCCGTCGGCTGTGGCTGCTAATTAAGTCTTGATGGCTTAATATCTTATAAGGACTGTGTACAGTAACTGCGAGTAGAATAACTGTTCAGGTTCAGACTCTTCAAAGACGTCTGACTACGTACTGATCAGGGATCACTTTTCTTCGTAGAACAAGCCTGACGTCGTTCGATCACGGGATAGATCAGAAATTATGATTTAATATCTTCAACATCATAATTTCCGAGTTTGGTCGCGGAATCGGTTAATGTGCCGTGTGTGTAATGTTTGTCGTTGCATAATTTATTTTAATAATACGTATGAGCATTATTCTCGCTAGCTGATGGAAGCGAGAGGATGGTAGAAAACTGACAAAGTGGCGCCATCTGACGATACATTATGAGAAACTACGCATAATAATTGCACAAGTTATCCATCGTCTCAGATATCGTTTGCAGTTACATTACGGAATGAATTACGAGATTTACCGTTTATTAGCACACTAGAAGCTTGCACAGACGAGATGTAGAAATAACATTACGTATGAATTGAAATCGTGTCTATCGTACTGAATTACCGACATCCCACAATATGTGACGCCCTCTACGTCTAAAAATGGTGCAAGTCCAGACTAATTCTAACGGTACAGTAGATGAGCACAAGTGAGGTGCCGATTATTACCATCGCTTTTCGCAGTTCTCACATATTTTTAGGTACACCGTTATTCAGCACTTGATTTAGGTGTTAGAACCGTATCTTTAAGTCATCGGTTATAATTATCGGGTGTATTCAACACATTGCATGCTACAAAAGCGATTATTGTACTTTTAAATATCGCGGGAACGAATTGGTACAAACGCAGTTTTGTAATTTGAACGGTTCCAATATGGCGCGCGCATGGGTCACGCTGATTGGCCGCTGTAATGCTGCTTCATTCACTCACGTAGTTCGTCAAGATTGTGGCACGAGTGACATCGGCACAAGTGTGTTCCCACATTTAAGGTAATTATTTGATAAATAATTACTGTTTCATTGTTAAATTAGCGAAAATCTTGTACATTGAGTAGCTAGCAACATAATTGTGCAACTGTTTCACCTTGCTATTGCGAATTAATAAAAATATCTGGCTTTTGTTTCAGGCGGTACTGGCAGTTTCGACAATCAAAAGGACGCCGTGGACTTGCATCATCGTTTCTCGCAGTTTTCTCGTCATTTTTGGTAAGTTTTACACTATTCAGTGCTTGATTTAGGTGCTAGGCCTGCTGTAGCAACTCATTCGTCATAAATATCAAGTCTGTTGAACATATTTTGTGCACACAACACAATTATTGCTTTCCTCAGTAACGACAATGAAAATAGGTTGGAATGCAGGTGCGAAAAATGCACCGTTCAAATGTTACGCTAGTGGACTTATTGTTAGTCGCGGGCGGCGCTGGTGACTAACGTTAGCAATAAACTTACATGTTTAATTAGAATTCCAATACAGATGCACAACTCGTGCTTTTTGTTTAATACGCGTAATTTTATTCATATATGAGCTCGACCACAATCGCGGTAAATTAGAATTAATAAATTTGCGAACGTTGGACGTGGCACGAGAATGGTAAAGGGCACTAGCGCCACAAGATTTTCCATTTTTCTCAAGAAAATCCATTTATGTTAAGTCTGTCCTATACCTCGTCTGTGATTACCATTACAAAGTCGATAAATAGCCGAACAAAATCGCGTAAACTTACCCTTTTTGACGCATCCGGAAATCGGTCAATTCTTGATTTGAAGGCTGCGTGATACACGTAACTTTTAAGATTCTTTTGTGGTCCAGAGCAAGTTTCTAGATAAAGTCTTTCCTTGCGAAGTTGGATTAATCTAGTGGGCTTAATAAAAGCTTGCGTCCTCTTGTACTTGGAGCGTTTTGCACATTCATATGCCAAGTTGCCGAAACTGGAATAGTGGTCACCGGGACCTATAGGATGAATTGTTCTTAAATGACGAAATAATTGCTTTTATGTAGATGTACTTGGTCCGGTGTGAAGAGAAGCCTTTTTGAAACGACCACTTCGTGCTCCGAAAGCCGCGCAAAAGTTGAATACGCCACATCTCATTCGATTTTGAATGTTATACGCCTGAGGTCCAGGAGTTTCTGACGCAATTTTCGTCTCAAATCTCTAAATGGGTAAAAAACACATTACGGTAGGATTCTAAATTAATATTATTGATTATATTGAACATACTGGAGCCGTGTTATTGAAAGATGGAGGTTTTATATAGTCTCGACCACATTTACAATGATTTTTTGGAAGTATGTCAAAGGGTCCTTTCGGTATACAATAATTATTTGGTGCTGGAATGGACTACAAAAGAATAATGAACATCACCTTTTGAAAAATCAGTGAAACTTACCTCCAAAGAGCACAGTACCTCGCGTAATTTTTGCCTGTTCAAAACATCCATATAACGCAGTTGTGTAGCAGTTGCTCTTTTCATTTCTCTAATCTTCTCGGTCTCTATCTTTGCAGGATCTATCTCCTTCTCATTTTGATAATCACCTGGGCTGGGAGTATCATCGACTTTCCGAACTTCCCTTCCCGTCATTTTACTCCAGAAATTCCCCTTATACCTCAGTGTCGTAAAATTTGTCTCCTATAAGAACGCAACTATGTGGTGTGTGCATGTGCACATGTCTCGATTGACAGTAATCATTTACCCCGCCTGGAATGTTGTAGAAATATATCGGCTCCTGTTTGATAGACGGGTTTTTTGTCAGCTGTCCGTACTCGTTAATATCATAGCCATTATTATCATTTTTTGAGGGAACAGATATTCCAGAATAGACAACTGATCGTGGGGGTCGAGTTAGCCAGAGCTGCAAATGAATTTCCAAATGTCAGTTATGCTAAAATTATTGGATGTGCAAGGTAGAATTTCTACAGACAACACTGCTGACTGGACACATGCATACACTATGTTCTTGTATCTTTACATTTGTCTAGCGTTAACGGAAAGAGAGATATTATTTTAATTTTACTTTGCCAACTTCTACTGGACAACTACAGATATTGCTATCTGAATGTAGCGGTATATTTTCCGCCTCATGACATCTCATAGGTCCCGGCACTTTGAACGTGCTGTCCGGCTGAACATACTCGCATGGGCCAGGTTCGTCACGAAGAACCGTTTTAAAGCGAGCATCCGTGAAGTTAATACTGACGCCCCCCTGAAATTCATCGGATTCTCGTCAGGGTCATCGGAGTTCAACGGTAAACGGTAACTTTATTCAATCTACTTTCTGGAATGTGTGTTGGCCATTTGGGGTTATAGGCTCCCGGACCAGGAAGACTGCAAGTACCTTTCAATGTTTCCAACGTGTTCCTCGACGCTCCGCACAAGAATGGGTAATAGGTTTCTACGAATATCAAAGTTTTATTTCAAGAATTTTCTTGAACTACATAGATCGTACCTAAGTGCCGAGGTGGTTTGGTTAGGTCCGATAAATAGTAAGTGCTTGGACCAACGCAGGCTGGAGTTTGGGTCACTATTTTTTGAAATCGCTCGCTCTTGTTATACGCCATACTTATATATACTTATAAATGAACGTAAACGGTTATTTTGATGTCGTTTTTACTCGTTTATCAAACGTTTGTTATTCATTACGCGTTGCAAGAGGCTGTATGTACATTGTATAGATATAGATACCATTTCAAAGACAGGAGAACATCGATTCAGCATTCCATGTCACGAGAACTATTCGCTTCTTAAATGCGAAAGCGACCACGCATAACAAAATTTCGTTCGTTTAGATTTTGGTGTGACGCGTGGTACTTTCTGGAGATAAATTATTTCTGCTTAAACGTTCCTTTTATTATGCAATTTGTACCGTACAATATGGATACCTTAGGCGTTTAAGCATAGACCGAGCTTTTATGGCAAGAGACTGCAGTTGTAACCATAGATCTCATCCAAGTTTCTAATATAGCGCAGTTCATAGACGTCAGCGATAAATTTTTGAGACAGTCTGGGAGTTCGTGAGAACGAACCATCGTAACGATTGACTTGATACAATCCAAAATAAAACCTAAAAATATGCAAAATTAACATTTCACGAATGATCAGTTCTATAAGTTTAGCGTCTGTTCCTAACAGCTACCAGTGAAATTTGTGTTAGCAAATCACCTATAACCATATGACCACTCAAAAACATCCGTGAACGACCATACTGAATATCCTCTAAGAGTAATATTCTCTTGCAGACATTTCATCGTTTCAGTCAATACGTGCTTGAAGTAGTGCACTTTGCTCCAATCTTCCAAGCCCGCGATATCAGGAGAGCCATTCTGGATGATATAGATTCCACGGAATTCCTTATAATCAGACTGAAAACGACGTAAAACTTTTCCAAAGCCGTCCGCGTTCTAGAAATGATCGTACAATCATGTTCCTGATTTATAATTATTGTCAATCTTCAGATACCTTTGGGGACACAAGCATAGGCCTCATGTTAGCATCATTCTCGAAGGAAACTTCGGTAGCATCTTCATCAGCAGCACATATAATTCCTGTTAATAAGTGACTCAGGCCAATGAAGTCTGCCGATCCTTGAATAAGCCTACGCTGGTCTCCTGTGAAATGCGGCAATCTGGATCTTGAGTACCCTTGAAGCTTGCTCTTGCTGTCAATTTGTTCTCTCATAGCTTTTGGATAATTGCCGTCGCCAAGAATGGGCTGCGTTAGCCAATTATTCGACCAGTGATACGCATTCTCAGTTGCTCTTATATCAGCTTCGGAGGACGAGTTTTTAGCTTCGAACCATATGAAAGTCTGACCGATGCCGATACTTCCTAAGCATCGTGGTAATACGAAACTGTTTTACATGCTTGCGTTTGCACTAGTTATTTGCGATACTATCGGCAATTGTGATTAGAAATAGTTGTTCGCTACCTTTCTGTTCCTTGTAAAACTCCCTTTTGTACATGCGGTATACCCTGGCGTGAGCCAGTATTAAATAATGACCGCACAAGTAGTCGGCTATCCCGGATTGATTTACTGCTGGAATTATCACGCCGCCGTAACCGTCCAAGCAGAAACTATTACTCTCGGCAAATGTTACCCAAAGCTTCACCTGAAATTTCGGCGGGCATCGTAATTGCTCTCAAATCCTACCGCGCAAACTCTCATACCTTCGATCCGAAAGTCCCGAAGGCGAATTTCGCGTAATCGTAGAACCAGTCGACGAAGTTCGGATTTCCAGCTCCTCCCAATTTTTCGAACTGGTAAGGAAGATCCCAATGAAACAGCATCACCATCGGTTCCATGTTATTTTCTATGATGGTATCAATCATTTTATGGTAATAGGCTATTCCTTTCTCATTGTACTTCGTGGTATATCCTTCCGGCAGTAGTCTCGACCATGACAGCGATAGGATAAACATGTTTGCCTGCAAACTGTGAAATTCTGTAGAGAATATTTTCATTTGGTTCATAGAATATGTTCGAGCTGTGATTTATTGCTAACGGTACTTATTGTTAGTAAGGGACCATTCGGAAAATTTGAAAAATATTTCCATTTGTCCTGCACGACTTACTCCTGTGTTCTTGGCGTTCAGAATGTCTACCTCAAACTTGTGATAGAAGTCTACCGCGTCGTCTCCGTTCGTTTTGTCGGCAACAAAATCGGGTTCTCTATGTGTCATGACATCCCAGACTGATGGGCCTTTCCCTGCAATGAGTTTTTTAGAAGCTTGTGACAGAATGTGCGTTTGTAGTAGCAATCTTTATATTATGCACATTTCCCAGTTTTTTAAACGGTCATGACTGACTATTTAAACCTTAGCTTATCGGTCTTGGTCTCATGTGAAAGAGCGTCGAAAAGTCTTCAAAAAAGGCTAATCCAACTTATTATATTTATACACTTATATTATTTCAAGGTTTTTCATACCGTCTACGTTCCATGCTCCCTCGGCTTGGTAAGCCGAGGTGGTGACACCGAACCAAAAGCGATCTGGGAAGGTGTTGTTCGCCAAAGCCAATCTCCATTTTTCGTCCTCAGCATGATCCAGTTGCTCTTCTAGTTCTCCAGATTTATTAGAATCATTGGAACCGGCCTGAATGCCAGAGTTGTTCTCTGTGTTGTCTTCTTTAAAATACTTTGCGAGGAATGAGCGTCCGTAGAAGTCGTTTTCATGGCAGGGACAGCCTTTGGAGTCATGATTATGGAAATTATTTTGGTCACAGATAGCTTGTTTTAGCAGTGTAACTGTTCTTCGAAAGTCTATATGAGCCCACACTCGACGAATTTATTTTGTGTATGTATGTTTCAGTAATAATCTGGTACTCACTACAGGGAACCATGGATTCGCAGGACACGTAAATCCATTGAATAAGCAGAATACAAAGAGTATTTGCGACAACTATGTACGCGAATGTAAAGTTAGTTTTGAATAACATTGCCGTATGACAGAACGCACCGACAACGGAGACGTTTTGCAGTAGATTGAGTTCTCGTGTCCTGACAATGTATTTATGAACTTAGGCTTCACGAAATAACGACAATCAGGGCGTTTGACAATTTCCATTCATATCATCACGTCTCCGTGACAACTAGACAGGTCGACAACATTTTTCTAATTTAATCATTCCCGAAGACACTTTTTACATAAAAACTGGCAAGTACATAGTTTTTTGGCACAATATGTCGGTAATTCCCTGCAGAATTCGCTGTAGATATGCGTATCTGTCTAATATTTAAACGACCAATATTTCCTTCATGTCCGTTTATATAATGTCATATGTTACAGTTGAAATGTGCCTGTCACAAACGTTTTGTGACCTACATCGACCGATTATCGACACTTTAGTGCATAACGTGAGGTTTGATTTCTTATCATTTTTTAGTTTGAAAATATTTCACATCCCTGGTTTACGATAGACAGAATTTGCTGGTGAAGCACAAGTTGTAAAAGGTTGAAAACTGGCGGTTTTTTATTTAAACGCATATTTTATTACATTTGTTATCCCATACAATATCAATACCTATGACGTTTAAACGAAAACATAGTTCTTGTTACAAGATTGTGCAGTTGTAGCCGTAGATCTCAGGCAAGCTCCTGATGTAGCGTCTCTGATAGACGTCGGCGATGAATTTCTGAGACAGTCTGGCAGTTCGCGAAAACAAACCGTCGTAACGATTTACTTGATACAGTCCAAAATGATCTCTAAAAAATATGCAACATTAAAGTTTTATTCGATCATCAATTAAGAATGCCCAGTTCGACAAGTTTCGCTTATCCTTCTGGAAGTTTGCAGTTCTTTGGTAATAATTATTAATTAGTCATAATAGCAATTATTAGTTTGTTTCCGCGGTAACACATAAATTACCTGTAACCTTGTGACCACTCGAAAGTATCCGTAAGCGACCATACTAAGAATCCTCTAACATTAACATCCTCTTGCATACATCTCATCACTTCAGTCAAATGGTCTTTGAAGTTCTCCACTTTATTCCAATCTCCCAGACCCTCAGTATCACGACAACTATTATACATGATATAGAATTGGCGGAAATTCTTGTGATCAGATTGCAAACGGCGTAAGAGTTTCCCAAGTGTGTCTGCGTTCTATAAATTGATGCACATTTGTGTTTATATTGCATGATTTTGATCAGTATTCAGTTATACCTTCGGTTGCATAAATTCAGCCTTCACATTTGCGTCACTATGTATGGAAATTATAGTAACATCTTCGACAGCACCACGTGCAATTGCTGTTTCCCGGTAAATCAAGCCAATGAAATCAGCCGATCCTTGTACAAGCTTACGCTCATCTCTCGTGAAATATGGCAGCCTAGATCTTGAGAATCCTTGAAGCTTGCTCTTCTTCCCAATTTCTTCCCTCATCACTTTCGGATAATTACCATCGCCAAGAATGGGCTGCGTTAACCAATTGTTGGACCACTGATAGGTATTCTCAGCTGCCAAAACATCGGCCTTGGAGGACGTATTTTGTGGTTCATACCACGCAAAAGACTGAGCGATGCCGACCCTTCCTAAGCAGATACATTTGGACAATCACTAGTTATTTGCGACATCATTGGCATTTGTGAGAACAAACGCTGATTGGTAATAGTTATTCGTTACCTTTCTGTTCCTTGTAAAACTCCCTCTTGTACATTCGATACACACTGGCGTGAGCCAATATTAAATTATGACCGCACAAATAATCGGCTATGCCGGGTTGATTTATTGCCGGGAGTAGTATGTAACCGTAACTGTCTATGCACAAAGTATTGCAGTCGCTAAATGTTAACCAGTTCTTGACCTGAAAATTCAGTAACATTCGTAATTTTTCCAAAACTTGTGTATGCTTTTCATACCTTCGAACCGAATGTCTGGAAGACAAATTTTGCGTAATCGCAGAACCAGTCGATGAAGTTTGGATTGGCAATACCTCCCAATTTTTGGAACTCGCAGGGAAGATCCCAGTGAAACAGCGTCACCATTGGTTCCATGCCATTTTTTTTTATAGTATCAATCACTCTGTGGTAGTACGCAATTCCTTTCTCATTATATTTTGTGGTGTATCCTTCCGGCAATAATCTCGTCCAAGATAGAGAGATCGCAAACATTGTTGCCTGCCAAATAATAAAATATAGTATAGATACTCCGTTGTAATAGAAAATTTGAATAATATTTCCATTTGTCCTGCACAACTTACTCCAGTGTTCTTTGCGTTCAGAATGTCTTCCTCGAATTTGTGATAGAAGTCTACAGCGTAGTCTCCGTTTGTTCTGTCAGTAACAAGACCAGGTTCACTGTGTGTCATTACGTCCCAGACGGATAGTCCTTTGCCTACAATAGATTTGATATGTTAGATTTCAAGCATTTACCAGCATCTTTGAGCGAAACTTATCAATCTATTTTGTATACTCTTCAATTTCTGAGAAGCTGAACTATTCTCATATATGATATTTTGATGCAGTTTACCATCTATATTCCATGCTCCCTCGACTTGGTAAGCTGAGCTGACGAAACCGAACCAAAAGCCGGTTGGGAAGGTGTTATTTGCCAAAGCCTGTCGCCACTTATCCTTCTCGACAAGATCTTCTTGCTTTTCGCATCCGCCGGAATTATTAGACTCATTAAAACTGCTCTGGGTTTCTCGGTACAGACAGTCTGAAAAAGTGTTATTATGGAAATTATTTTTGTTCGAGTCATTTTTGCGGGAGCAATTTTCAAAGACGATCGCAATCATGTAACTTATTTTACGCTTGTTTATAGTCATAATCTCGTTACTCACTATCGGGAATCGATGCTGACGTCGGTTCGCAGGACACATAAATCGATTGAATAAAAAAAGCGCAAAGAGTGTTTGCGGCGGCTACGTACGCGAATCTCATATCGAATTTGAGCGTCATGCCGAATGGCTGAACGTTCTAATATAAAACGCACAGACAAGGGAAACG
Organism: Priocnemis perturbator; assembly: GCA_963942575.1. NCBI lineage: Eukaryota > Metazoa > Arthropoda > Insecta > Hymenoptera > Pompilidae > Priocnemis > Priocnemis perturbator. The sequence goes on along the minus strand of OZ012655.1, from coordinate 10,541,897 downwards.
TTTTGCTATAGATTGAGTTCGCGTATCCTGACGATGTATTTATGAATCTACTTTTCATGAAATGATAGCGACAACCGGGCCGCATGACAATTTCCATAGATATCGTGATGTCTCTATGACGAGTGGGCCGTTTGACGAAATATTGCTTATCTAATCGTTCCCAATACTTTGTACAATCTACATAGTAACTGGCGACTCTGTGACTTATTGCGTGATTCGCCACTCATGTGCCCGATCAGTTCTTTGTTTAATTAATCGATATGTAACCATTTATTCTTCCCGAACGAATTAAGATTAGACAAGTCCCTATATTTCTGCAAATTTATTGCTGTGTCGTATGCTAGACTCGTACATATATAATTGCAAATCGACAGACGCAAGCTTTATAAAACAGTTTTAATCATTCGTGAAACGTTCAATATACATTGTGTAGCAATGCATTTGACGCAAATGCATATTGTATAAGTATGTATATAAGAAACAGCGACCAGTCCAGAAACAACCAAACATCAACTCGACATTCCACGTGACGACTTCCTGTGGTTCTTACAAGTTAATCCACGTTCTCTGAAATAAAACACGAAATTAGTTTTCTTGTTTCGATGAAAAATCCCGTCCAGCAAATTAAACGATACTTTCAATAATGTTTGATCACTGCTAGACGGTAAAGTAGAGACTCTATTCTGCGACAGGTCGTGCGACCGTGTCCCAGTAGTTCCAGGAAGTCGCCATAGTCGCGTGTTCCAAAACGTGGTGTACGGCAAACAAAAGTGCGCACGGTGAACGTCAGAGAGTACGTTAAACGTTGATTTACGCTGAGAATTCAATACTATCCATTGACACGCTAGTCCCCGAAGATGACGAAGAATGAGGAACAATTCGACGCGATGTTGCTGGCGATGGCACAGCAGCATGAAGGCGGTGTGCAGGATGTAAGTTTCGGCCATTTCGGCCGGTTGAGGTTAAGTCGCTTTTGTCATGCAAAAGTTGGCGCGGGCGATATTGAAGTTTCTCGAACCGGGTAACTAAAATGTAATTTTCTATGTCTGTTCGCAGCTCCTGGACACAATCTTCAGTTTCTTGGCGAGGAAAACTGATTTCTATACCGGTGGCGGCGAAGGGGCAGCTGAGAAGGTTTGTTCTTTTATTTTCAGATGTTTTTTTTTACCGAGGTGAACGATTTGGGGGCCGACGTTGGCATCTGAAGTTCTGAACAATTTGGATAATTGTTGATGTAAATTTCGAATATTTTATTGTGTCTGCCATTGAATTTTCGATGGGGGGATATATGTATAGGTTTCTGAGACTTGACTGACAGTTCTTCAGGATGCCAATGCACCACTGTGGATGATAGTATTTAGGTCAACGGCAGGTTCTGAGAAGAAGGGAGCCATCTTTGTCCTCAAACTTTCCACCAATTTGTTTCTACTTTATTTGATGTGTATCATATTTGTTTGTCTATAATTTGTTGCCAGTGGTTTTCTCATGGCAATGACTCGTAACATGTTAACTTTCTTACTTTAACAGCTAGTCACAAGTAAATTTAAGAAGCATCAGGCCACAGCTTTTTCAAAAGCGGAGGCAGAGAAAGCTGAGCGTGCAGAGCAGGACAGGCGCAGAAAAGAGAGGTTGGAAAAGAAGAAAAAGGAACAGATGGAGGAGGTAAAGATGGACGATAGTTCGCGGATAGTGGAATTGACGGATGAGCAGGCTGTCAAACTTCAGGAAGAAATAGACAACAAGGTAAATATCCCCAAACTTCACATTGCCAGAACTTTTTCTAAGCATATGGTACAGCGACATGGTTATTTTTGTTAAAGAAACAAGGAACAGAACCGTCCGCAGTTGCTGGTCCTAGTGGCGACAATGCTGGCATTGGAATAAAGGAGGTGCAACCAGAACCTGTAGACGTGGACGATGAGGACGATGAGAAGGAGAAGAACAAACTGCGGCCTAATAGCGGAAATGGTGCAGACATGCCTAACTACAAATGGATCCAGACTCTGCAGGAGGTGGAGGTGAGTAACTGATTCAACATGTTCTTTTCACTTTACTGTACACCCGTTTCCGACTTTATGACACGGTGTACATCAATGCATATATTCGATTGACGATACTTTAGCGGAATTAATATTGCGCAAAGTATTTCTGTCATCTGCTTTGCGATTTGTATGTATATATATGCACCTGTATTTTCGTATATTATTGTGAATATGTCATTTTTATGAGTGCGAGCATATTTATATACGCACTTGAAATTGACCGACAGATCGGTTACTGGTGCTATTGGAATATCAAATAGCGTCTATAATTAAGCAATTAGTATACCTGCTACCGGTTGACACCGCGATATTGCCATCTCGTAAATTTATTTGTCGATCCGTATTAAATTCCGGTATCTTACCTCCTCTCCATATCATGCGCTCGCCTGGCAAATCTGCAAGGTAGAGTGGGATTTGTAAATGAAACGTAAACATTTTGTTTTGACATTTTCTTGTTGAATCGGTGATTAATCAATACGCAAGTAATATCACAGACGCGAAAAGCGATCGACGCGACCGCCCTTCATTGCTTTCCCGTACAGTTGCCCCTTGGAACGTTCACCCCGAACACGTAAATCCAGGCTTGATTCATAGGCGTTTTGTTAGTAGGAATTAAATTACAACCCCTAAATTAAACCTCGCTACAATCTCGATCTCGCCTATAGTCGATCGTCCCCGTCTCGTTTTTCACACGGTGTAGCAGACCCCCGGTCCCAGAAACAGCGAAAGTAAAAGAATCTTCGCAAAGATTTTCCCCTTCCCCCTTAAGTAGGCGATACGTTAAAGGCATTCGATAACTCCGACGCGATTTACGAACGGTTCAAATCGCTCGAGAATCCAGGGAACGCAACGAAGCCGATAAAGAAACGAATCCCTTTAGTCGTCGCTCGACATCGTGTCGTTTATCCTCCCTAAAGGAATTACTAGAACAGTACGCGGTTAAAATGAATATCGTGCCCCGAACAGACGATTCGGAGGACTCGTTAGTTATCCAGCATAAATATACAATAATCGAGCCCCCGGCCGATCTCGCTCGAGTCGACGGTGGGCTCATTACACAAATGTAATTACTGGGTTTTTCACGTACCACACTTTTGACACCGTGCAATACAGCCTTAGAATTCTATCTCGATACATATACATGTACATATATATCTACCATCTCCGCTCTCTTTCTCTCTCTCTCTCTCTCTCTCTCTGTCTCTCTATCCATCCCTTTTCTCTCCCTCGCTCGCCACACATACACACACATATTCTTATAAATACGAGTAAAACTCGGTTGATCGTGACTGGCACGCGCATCCACGCTCGATTTCGCAGAATCGACTGCGACATCGGCCCATTCTTTCTCGCCGTCGCGTTTTCTCAGTCCAGGTCTCTCCTCTTTTATCCTCGTCGATCCTCTTCTGTCATCCTCGCCTTTTCCCGCTGCACGCATGTGCCTCGCGACAATTGGCCTGGCTCGGTTCCTTCCATCGGGTCCGGCCTAGTTGTACTTGTCGCGGGCTCTCACTGCAATCAGAAAAGAACACTGTCGTGAATCCTTCTCTCTCTTTCTCTCTCCTTTGCGAGATGGAGAGTCTCGTCGATTCCGAGTGGAGTGTCGAAACACACTCGCGGATGAGGCAACCGGCCTATAGTGTTGCAAAGAGCATCTGCCGAAGCGCCTTTTTTCGCCTAGATAATTAAGATTGTCTTCGGGGCAGTTTAGGTATACCTCCGGCTATCCTCGCCGACTCCTCCGGTTACAGATTCATTCCGATTGCGCGTCGGCTCGCAATTAGTTTTTATCGCCTTCCGCGCATCTCGGGGTAGAAATTGATTTGCATAAAATTCAGACAGATTCCTAGTTCCGTATTTCAGGCGCTCGGAGATGCTGAGCTAACGATAGTCGGTGTTCAAGATTATTTTGCGAAATCCTACGTGAAACGTGAATGTTGGCAAATCTCGCGAGTTATGTGAGTACTCACTCTCCATGTAGAGGATCCCCGCGAGCAGACCGACCATGAACAGGAAGCTCATGGTGCAGACGAGCACGGTGAGCTGATTCCTCGCGCACCACGACTTCCTGTAGACAGTGATCGGTCTGCCGAGGCCGTTGACGACCGTGAAGTGTGTGCTGCTCGCAACGGAGGCTGTGTCCATCTGTTTCGGCGCGGTCACCGTTGGCGGATGAATGGCTGCTAGATTCGCCAGATTGGCGGCTGTCAAAAGTAGAGTACCCGACGCGGCGCTCTGTAAAAGAAAGGTTTTGGTGGATACGCTGGGTACTAAGCCGTATCGAAAATTAGGTACAGGAAGTCTTACAATTAGTGTTCACTCTTTCATTTTATAAAAATTACATCGATAATTATGTAAATGTTTCGTCGCATGAGACTCTTTTTGATAAGTGTCCGGAAACAGATGTACTTCATTACTGATGCTTATTCTTAGTGTTCACTCTCTCGTTTTATAAAGATCGCATCCATAATTGTGTAAACGTTTCGTTGCTAGGGACTCGTTTTGAGAAGTGTTCGGAAATAGATGCACTTCGTTCGAAGTAATGATTAATAATATAAATACTGACGTGTGTACTGGCGGTCGAACCCTGGGACGACGTCGACCCCCTGGACGGTGAGTTGGGGTGCAGGTGATGAGCCCAGCTTCCATTCTCGCTGTCCCTCTCGCTCCGTCCGACCAAGGACGGCCTTGGGATGTGCCAGGAAAGCGGGCTAGCCGCCGTCGTCGTCGTCGCCGCCGCTGCCGCCGTCGTCTCGATCTGAAAGCAGCGTAAATCGACGTGAAGCTTCGATTGCACAACCGATAATGCCGGCCCGATTGCGCTTCTACCTCGCCCGCATGTTCTCTCCCGTGCCTGCAACCGTGTGTGTCGTTTGTCTGTCGTCATGAAAACATTACTTTGCATGCCGCGAAACGATGTACAATGACCGCGTTCGATGCTGTCGGCCCGCCATTTACGACGGGCACGTATGAGAAAGAACTTCTCGCCGCATGTGGTACGACACGTGAACATTAAAGGTTCGATCGCGCCGTTCGTTTTGTAGATTGTTTGCGCTGGCCGGTCGGTGGGACTTTATAACGCGAGTACTTTGACTTATGTAAACCCCAGTCTGTTCCGCTCTTTACATTATTACGGACTCTATAAATTTGCGGTACCTCGTTTCTGCATCGTGCCTGCATGCAGGTGCGTTCGGAAACAGAAGGTCGTGCGATCGAATCTGGAGTGAGTAGAGATTGATATGCTGGGGGATAAGTGGGATTTTGTTGTCGATTACACGTTTCGTTTGCTGGCCGTTCGCGAATGCGAAGTTCGTTCTGAAATTATGACTGCGGCGTCGGACGATGGCGTAGAGATGTTTATGGTTTCGAGTTCATTGAGTCACGGCAACGCGGAAAATTTAATAGACTTGTTTACTATCGTAGTGGTTAGTCTATCGCTATCAATGAAACTCATTGTCTCCGCTGTACCCACAAGTTGTCAATGACCCACTAACTGGGTTCCAGCTATAAAAGAAACTTTGCATGGTAACCGCGACGTTTCCGACGTCGCTCGTTTCGTAATGACTCTTTTGTTCTAGCCGTGTGGTCTTCTTTAATCCGCGGGTACCCCCTGCTTCGTTTTTCTCCTCTCTCTCTCTCTCTCCCCCCTCTTTCACAGCGTAACAACGTGCGAAATGGCCGTCGAAGATAGGTTAACGACTTCTGAACGATCGGCACAAATGTGGAAGTGCGAACGATCGACCCGAGTTTGCGTTTTTGCTTAGTGCAACCGCTCGCCAGTATCAATATTATCTGAGTGCAGCTTCGTGCATTCCACGCTTTACGAGCGCCAGGAATGAGGGAACGTCGTTAGAGGGGTCTGGTAATGTGTAGAATTTATCGCGGCCCGTGTCGGCGGAAAATTAGAAAATGACGGGTTTCGCTGTGCACTCGCCGAAGTAGGTTGAAAGCATCCTTTGCCCCCAATCCTTTCCTTCCTCGAAGGAAGATTGACGAGAGTCTCGTCCTTTACCGGAGGCACTGCGGAGCACCTCGACATTCCGGTTTTATCGTTGCACAACGACGCTCTCGAATTCTTTGCCTCTGCTGCTTCGTAAAATTTCGTCGGACCTTCTATCACTTATTTTCCCGCCGCGCGTCTCTTCGACCCGACTTTTACATCATCTTCCCTCGCTCGATACGATCCGCAGTCTCTTAACATATACGGAAACTTGAGACTTTACAAACGACTTCTCTATTTCATTAGCATTTTCTTAAAAAAATCGTCTTGTACGCCAATTGGAGAATTTACGAACGCCTCGATTATTTCATTATCTTCGTAACGTTATAATTATCACGTTTGCTTATGTAACATTTTGACGAGTCCAGGGAGAAAATTCAAAATTGACTCGTGCCTTCTGTCCGCGTCAGTTCGAGGTTCGAAGGTTTCAGAGCTAAGATTTCGCATTTTCCGCGTGTAACATTTTTGGCGAGTCCGGTAAGAAAATTTGAAAATTAGCTCGTGCCCTCTGTCCGCGTCGGTTCGAGGTTCGAAGGTCTCAGAGCACAGATTTCGCTTTTTCCGCGTGCCGAGCCATCCTTTCGTCTCCTCCCCCGTTCCGTCGAGCTTCGTCGGTCGCGCGGATTACGCGAGTTAATTGGCAATTTTCGCACGTAAATCAAACGCATTTCGCACCGGTGTGGCCTACCTTCGCGGGCTGGGCGCCGCCCAAGGACTGAGCCGAGCGTGTCTGGACGAGTTTGCACGTTCTTTTTCGTCGTCCCCAGAGCGGGTAAGAGCGCCTACGGTTTTTCGAGCAAGCAGCAAACAACGGACGAACAGCGAGCGGCCAACCGGAATATCGAGGATTCTAGTTCGAATTCTGCACGGATACCGTACGATCGCTAAAAGTAGACAAGACGCGCGAAATTGCCTGACTGATCCCTTCTGCCGCTCCTTTTCCCGCCACCAAGAACTTCCCCGTTGACTGTCGAGTCCTCTTCGAAGGTCGTCGATCTTCCGAAAACGTCACTCCCGCGAGCGCAGCCTTCGCGTTCTTTCTCGCGCACCTTCGTCGCTCGCGAAAAACGTGTTTTCCGTCTTAATTATTATCGAGACGAAGCCTTACCGCGGCGGGCTGAGAAAAACGGGCGTCATCGATTATGCGTGAGAGTCGGTTTCGGGCGTTGCGCAATCGGCTTGACTCACCGGCGGAGTACCGATGATTCTGTCAAACAGTGCTTTCATAACGGAACTCCGTTCGGCTCGGGACGGTATTGGAGTGGGTTTCGAGAATTTTTACCGGGAACGGCGAACAATTTCTGACGCGATTGACCGATCGGTGACGTGCGAGAAGGTTCGCGACGGACGGGATGATTTTCATGTATGGAAAACAAGGATAACGTGAGACTGAAGGGGGCAGGACGGTTAAGGAGAGGACGTCGTTAGGAATTTTTGCGGAATCCAATACACTGGTCAGCCTCGAAGCGCCGCACCTGCGACGAACCCACGTAACTCGACACCCTGAAACGGATTTTGAACCCGCGTAAAGTTTCTCGCATTCGTACGGGAGACTGGTAGTTTCATTCCTGCGTCATTACGTGTAGACCGTTCGCAACGATCAAATTATATATGTATATTGAAATTCATTGCGGTGCACAGTAATTACGAACACCCTGTATGATTGAAACTCGAATTATCTACTATGTGCCCTACTCTGCTGCGTTCACTGCGTTCTGCGAGACTGTCAGTATTTTTTATTCTTCCACGTGCATAGGTCTGTATATAAAAAATCGAGAATAGGGGGAGTCGTGGGTCTATTCCTTAATTATCTTCCTGGCGATCGTTAAAGGACGGCGGCCTCCATTCCTTCCACTTTCTTTTGTTTTTTCTCGGATCCCAGACAGGAAGAGGTGATCGCTCGCAGAAAAATGGACTGAGTCCTTGGGACGACGTATGATTAACTTCGACATCGCCGAGCGTGTCACGAAAATTGCGTTCGATTTAATGATCCTCGTAAACATGTCATCTTATTTAGCCAATATGTCGCACGGAAATGGGTCCACAATTCATTCCCGCAATCCGATCGTCCGAGCGATACCTCGCGATCGAACGAAATTATTTTCTCTGCAGCACGAGTCGATAGTATATGACGGCAGAATTTGTTGCGCCAGACGTTCTGCATTATGTCTTCCGCGCAACGAAAGTCGCGTCGCAGTAGGAACGCGTCTACAAATCGCTCGTTTATGAATTTCCCGGCGTTGCACAGTATCGTTGCTGATCTACCCGTTACATAAACTGGTCGGAGGCAACCCGGTGACTCGATCGGAATTTTACATCGCCACGGGGCGTATAAGGTTGACTCGGTTGAACAACGGTATTAAACCGTTTAACGCTTTTACGTCGAAAGACAACTTCATTCCGCGACAGTCCGTTCATCTTATCGCGAATGCAACATGAATCCCTCGCGATTGACAGTGTGCTCTTGGTCCCGTCTAAGTCCATCAAAATTCTTTTTCCGAGCCACTGTCCCGGTGGATTAATTTCAAATGTGTCATTTTTCGATCGATGCCTCTACCATTACGATTTTATCATGCTCCTTGAACGACAAGCGGCTGCATTAATGTCGATCGGCAGGCCGCGGTAATGAGTAATACGGATCGTTGATCAGTGAGCAATACCAGCTGTCGTTGCGTCGAGAAAAATAAGCGGGTCAGTGTTGAGGAGGTGATGACTGGCGAGGATTAAAACGACGAATGTGGACGAAGGGTTAACATTGCCTTGCGGATGCTGTGCGTCGCTAATGAGCCCCGGCCGTAAGACATATGTTACAAGGCAGCCGATGGCCGACAATTTCCGCGATACTTCTCGTCCTTGCGCGCCACTTCTCGCTTCCTACATCGGCGCGCTACTTTTCAATTTATTCCATTAATTCATATAACGTCGCGCCAATGGCAAGAGCCATAATCGCAGCCTATTACACGCCACGGGGACAAAGCATAAAAAGCGTTGCGCTGCCGGTAATTGGCTCTCGGCATCAAGTACAATTTCAGGGATTATGTATTTTAGAACGTGACGCTTCCACCTTCTGAACGCTTTAATGCCTTTCGCGTAACGTTAATTAAGGACGCGAGGTGCGAGCAGTGTCGTGTCGCGGAAGCATATCTGTCGGGCTCGTCCGACTTTAAGAGCGTGCCGCACACAATTCAGGATCCAGGAAGCGGTTGTTGAGCTGCGTGAATAGCTGACGAATCCGCGCGAACGATCATTAAAGTGGCCCAACGCATTCGTGTTGGGAGAAAAAAAAAATACCTAACGGTCCGTGGGCGCGTACCGCTAAAAATCAAAAGGAGCCGGACGAATAGATAATGTGGAATTTCAATGTGGCACGCTCCGTCTGTCGCCATATGCCCGCGGATAAATTCCAGCGTCGGGAGTGTGTGCAGAGACAGAGAGAGACTGCGTATCAGGGGCATGCATTTTTTACAAAACTTGGCATTTCCACGATACCGGGCTACGTACAGTGTGCGACATCGATGGTCGACGGTGCATGTCGATTCGCCACGAGCCGGATGTCATTTGCATGCGTTCATCGAATTAACCCCAGCTGATCGAGCATTACAGGAGAGGAGAACGATTTATTTCTAATCGCGTATGTAGGTCCGCGATAGGCGCACGATTGCATTAGATTCGCCATACAATTACGAATTTCGATCTTATAAATCTCGGCCTGCGGTTGTCTGCCTCTAGACATTTCACTCCGGAACGATGCTAAATTACTGTATCGAGCATACACATTTACATCGTCTCATTGATTTAAAACAAACATTCCATAACCCTGTTACTTTGCAGATACGTATCCCATATTGTTAAGAAATCACTCGATATACTCGTCTCACCCATCTTGCACTCTATCACCACCGTATCCGTATAATGCAACGTCACAATTAGCACAAACTAGACACCCGACGTTTCGCTCTCCATCATCCCCGACACTTCACCTTGATTTTCACGCCAGGAGTCGCTGATTGCCGAGTGACAGGCTAATTCGCTCTTAATCGCAATCGAGAAGTGACGATTCACGGTCCGTCACGTCTGGCGAAATGTTTTCGCCAGTCGGGGAGGGCAAAAGCTCTGCCGCTCGTAATCGCAGATCCGTTTCATAACCGTGCCGTAACGCGCGCCCATGTTCCGTCGGTGCGGGCCCCGTAGACTGTAGACGTGTGTTACAAAGCCGAGTCGAACGTCCAAGGACTCGCGCTCCGAGCGCGTACAGTATCGATTATAGACGGCCGCGGCTCCTCTCGAATGTGATCCATCGGCGAGGTGCGAATCCGCTGTGCGGCGCGAGTCTGCGGAATGCTTCTTTTTTTTTTCCGCCGACGACACAGCAACGGCCGAGACGCAGTTGCAAAATGCGTTCGTCGAGAGCATAATCGTTCTGGCTTTTCTATAGGTCAGCTCCCTTCGCCGTAACTATCGGCTGAGATCTACTCCATAATACAATCTCTTACGCTCGCCGCATGCAGACGTGCGCGCTTACGTGCAGACATTCGAAGTGTCCGACGACGGACCCAATTAAACTAGGCTAGACGCACGAAATATCGCGGGGTCGGTGTCGTACGAGCACGTTTAAATGCGGACGATAAAGGTTACGGCACGCCTTGCCATTTTGCGTTATGAGGTCGTCTTATTAAGATTCGCTCGGCGACGATTTTCGTATCTATTAACGAGTGCATATTTAATTACCGAATATTTCGTGTCGCAAAAACAAGGCACACAGGCACGCCGGGCGCGTTTTATGATTTTCTCGTGGAATTCAGCCGCCGACCCCGCGATCGGATCTTAGTCCGTCCGTTTGCCGTTAGGAAATTCGACGGAGAATTAGAAAGTCAACGTGTCGATCCGCATACTCGCCGGGAGCGCGACAAAAGAGTGACGAGAGTATGCTGCGCTTGCTTGGGGGAGGGGGGGTAGAAATCTGCGTCGATTTTAATTGCGTTTTGCTTAATGACGCTCGCCCCGATTGCCCGCGCTCTCGACGTGTGTTCTAATGAAGGCGTCATATTATCTCAGGATAGCATCATAGTGGACTCGTGTTGGAATGCAATGGTCAGTGCGCTATTAGACGGTATCCTTGAATGGAACCTGGAAGAAAGGCGAGTCGACCGAGACAGACCGTTCATTCCTTATTCGTGGAAGCTGATTCTGGATGTAACGCGAGATGCGAACGGGCGAGATCGATTACCGGGGTAAATTGATTCGCGATCTCGAAGATCGAGGGGCAAAAAGCAGGCGTCCGTTTGTCTTGGATTTCGATCGCGCGCTAATCGCGGAATCGCTGTCGCTTTTTGCGACTTCTTGCTGCGCCGTGGGCCGAAGCATCCGTCGAGGATGGAGCATGTAATGAATTTCATGGCGAGGCACCCTCTTTCAGACGTAATAGACCGACTTTTGCAACGCGGTTGCATCGCGAGGGTTGGGAAATAAAATTGATCGATCCGGCTTCCGTCAGAATGCTCTCTCTATCGCTCCTTCTTGAAGACACATAAATTTCGCAAAATTTGCAGGAGAGCGTAACTTGGATTCCCCGTACGTACTCCGCCCGTCCTTCTCACCTTCCATTCTCTGCGCACGCGTCTCTTCCGAGACGCTCGTTGCGCGAGGTCGGCCTGATTGCCAATTAGTAGATACCCAGATCGATTTGCAGGGAAAAAAGGCCATCGGAGCGTGCCGCTGCCCCGCGCGCGGCCGTAGGAAAAAGGCCGAATCGGCGAGTCTCGCGAAATGAGAAATATGTACAGAGTCCTTATTCGTAATTGCCCGTCATTACCGCGAACGCCTCTTGCGCTCGTTACAGTCCGCGCCCGGCGTTTATTGGTAATCGATGCACATTTCGAGTTAAGGCCGCAAATTGATTTATCGGCCGAATTCAAGCTCGCCGACTCTCGCGCGTCGATCCTGGCCCATCCGATCGTTCCTCGATCTTCCGTACTCGCGACCACATTAGGCCGTTACGAAATTCGTGCCGCGCCGGATCACTGATTATGGCGAGTCAGCACGCCGTAAAGAGCGAGAGCAAGAGTACGTCTGCTCGAGCCTTCTTCACGCAGAGCTCGCGATGGCTCGCGCGCGCGCACTTGAACGGTTAATAGCCAATTACGAGGAGAGGATGAAAGTCCTTCCATTACACGTTCGAAGTGCGCCAGCCGGGGAAGAAGGAGGAAGAAGAAAGCCGTATTTCCTCGTCGCTCGAGAGACCAAGGCATTGATGCGTCCACCTGCGGTAATGACTCGAGAGTTTTCACCCACTCGCCTCTTCCTGTCATAACGCCGCGTGACGAAACGCGCGCAGCCTGTAATATCCATTTCACCGTGGACTCGCCTCGGCCGCGACCGGCTGCCTGTTACGAGACACCGAAAGAATTCGACGTTTACGTTCTGTAATCGAGCGCGCGCGCGCGTCTCGAACTTGCTCACCTCGCTATATCTTCGTCCCGTTTTTCGGAGACACTTCGAATAAGCGCCTCTCGACTGTACGGATCCTATTCTTCCGCGATCCTTCTTCCTGTCAGGTGGGATTCTTTTTTTTTTTGCGTACATGTGCCGCTGATTGCGAAAGTTGGGATAGTTGAGAGTTAAGAAAATTGGATTCTTTTTTAGTTACCGATTAATACAGGCATTTTGATTCATTTTGACCGACTTACGTGTCGTTCTACCGACGGTCCTGTAAATTCAACTTTTCATTTAATTCTTTTTTACTTATTTATTTTTATACAGACAGCATTTTGTGTCGGACTATCGTAATGATTGGCAAATATGATGTACAATCGTCGACGGATGGAATCTCGTTAATTATCGCATGTTTACTGCCCTCTTAAATGTAAGTCGCCCGAAGACGTGCTGCTCTCGAGTCTCGCATTCGCTGAGACGCGAATTGTGGGAAGTTCCCACATATCTGAATTACCGCGTTTTCTAATAATAGTCGTAGGCTAGGTTCTCAGTGATGCACGCCCGAATTCCGCCGGCTTCCCCGGGGTTGAATCGTCGGTTGCGCAACCGGTGCTCAACATATTATATCACGCAGGCCGCGTTGACACGCGCGAGCTTAATTAATACCCCGGATTCGGAAGGGAGCGGAGTCGAGAGCGGATAATTCGCTCGGCTTTTCTTTCCGCGGCCAATAAGGCACGCTCTCAGTCGTTTGTCTTCGTTAGGCCGTGCTTAGTCCTCGGGAATCGCCGATGGCGATTTGTCACACATAATGCTCGACTCGACGCACGTTAGCGAGTTAGACTTAGAGCGAAGTCGAAAAACGAACCTGACGCCTTCGATCTTCGAGGTTCGACGAGCTTGGTTGTGTTCCGTGCTTGGTTTCGCGTCTGCGGAATTTGGCAATCTTGGCCGAACGTTAGGCGAGAATATATTTCACGGTTGTAGAGCGGGACTCAGTCAGTCATTCGTCTTCCGATGTTTGCGATAGAAATGGTCGGGCCACGAGAGTTCTTCGTGCATTGTAACGTCGTTCATTTCGTGCGCTTCCGCGTTCTCTGCTCTCTGTACTTGTCAGCTCTCCATTCATCGTTGCGTTAGAGTACGCCGACGCGGCGTTAAATCGCGCCGGAATTTCGTTACAGTTTCCATTAGACGCGATCAAAGTGGCCGCGTGGGTTTCGCGTCGTTATTCTCGATTTTTGCGCCGCAAGAGATCGGGTCGTTCCTGTATACCTCGCGTCGCTGCATTTTACTTTCCCTACGCCCTCCGGGCATATTACTCGGCACATGTAAATTTACACACGTGACTTTAAGAAAGTTGAACGCAACGTGGTACACGAACCGTCGGTGACGAAGTATGAGCTCAAATCTCGGCCACTTTCTTTTTCGTTCGTTCGTCTGTGTAGAGAAAAGGAGAGACTGAGAGAAAGAGAGAGAGAGAGAGAGAAAAATTGGGCGCGTCGTTACACAGGACCGTCGTCTGTGCACATATGTATCCAAACTGTATTTGCAAGACCGTCCACTTCCACCTTCGACGTCTCGCGGTGTCCTTAAACTTTCGGCCACTTTCTTTCCTCCGCAACCTCCGCGACTCGCCTCTTCGAGATAAATCGAACGCTGATTAAGAGAGGAAAGAATCCTGACAGTCGGCGAACGGCCTCGACGGATCGTCAAACGTCAACGAGACTCGTCCGTCATTCTCGTTAGAGATTCAAGACGAAACTCGGATCTCCAGATATACCCCGTTTACACGCCCGACAAGCCATAAGCGCGTGCTGATACTTTTTAAAACGTACAGCTACTTCCTTCACTCCCCCCTCCCACCTGCGCGCAGATTCTTAATACACGTTCTCGTTAATGGTAGGAATGGTTTTCAGGCGAGAGAAAAAAAATGTTGAGTCTACGTCGGGGGTCGTTAGACGTTCTTTCAAATCGAGATCCTCGAGACAGGATTCAGTGCCAGTGTACGGCCTCATTAGCATGCCTGTATACAATGTGCGATCGAGGATCGACGGGCGGAAAAATAGGACGTGCCGTCAGACTTTTGAACGGAACCGACATTCCTTCTCAATCATCGCTCCGCGACACACGCTCATTGTAATGATCGGCAAATAAATCGATCATCGTGTCCCCGGCGTCGGCGGGCAGAAAAAGGCGCGCGTGTTTGCTTAGCTCTCGCGATCGACAGATTGATGGACCTCGCCGCGAGTCCCTACTCCTCGAGAATGTCTCTCCAGCCTAATTACACGTAGTCCCGTCATTGTCGGCGGGAAATAATGGGACGGACTGTCTCTCCGCGCGTTTTTTGCGCCCGTACCCGCGAGCTTTTTGTTTCGCGAGAAGTGAAATCGTCGAGCAGCGCGCAGTACAAATAAGATATCGCGTCGGTGTCAGGCGGACTCTTGATCAAGTGTCAACATCTGTGTCGACGCTTCTATCTCGCGCGGCTATCTCCTGCGGACGGACTGCAGTTGTCTGTCAGACGAAAAAAAAAGAAAGAAAAACGAAAGAAAACGATCGTTTACGATTACGTATGTATACGTCTCGCTGGTCGGGTTAGAATTCTGCCCGAGAAGGTCGCGTTATCAATCATGCGGGCGGGAGACAGGACAATGATCGCGGGTCAACATTTCGCGCGGTCGATTTCTCAATTCCGTCGACGGCGGGGCGTCGTGCTTCGTGACGTGCGAGAAAGAATCGGCGCTGCGAGAGACATCCGAATTCGGCTTTGTTCTCGCGTACACACGCTCCCGTTTGTTGCGCTCTTATCCGAACGAATCTCGCGTCCCGGCGAGTACGTACGCGCGTCTCTCGTGTTCCGAGTTGGGTAGGATGGCAAACAGTGGGACGAAGAGACGGGAGGAGTGCAGTGCCAACAGAAGGCACTCTCTCGACTTCCACCAAAGCAAACTTCGGCCCACGTACGGAAAGAGTAGAAAAGTGTCCGACCGACGACATATTTCAATTGTGACAGCATCGGCTTTCCCAATACAACTCACTTCGCTTTCCAAATTACAGTCCTCAATTATTTATTGACGCTCGACAAGACATGAATTGTCAACACAGTAGCGTCGAATGTATAATCAAGAAAATAATTATATTAAATTAATTCTTCTCACATGAATCTACTTCTAAAGTCTTGTTTATCGCATGAATGTGTAATCAAGAAAATAATTATATTAAATTAATTCTTCTCACATGAATCTACTTCTAAAGTCTTGTTTATTACATATCCGCGAAACTGAAAAATATTCGTCACGTTCTCCCGTGTGACGTCGATAAACAATGTTCGTCAGTCCGCCCAAAAAAAAAGCGACGCACGTCGTTCAGATTTTTCGTTCGCCCGACAGCGACGTTTACATTCTCGAAACTTCGGAGATGCGCCGAGGCGGGAGCGGGAAACCAGTTTCGGGCCTCTCAAAAACTTCCAGGATGAGGATCGATCGTCGGAGGATACCTTCGGCAGAGCCGTTGACCTTAGGAAATAATAAGCGAGCGATCCTCGAGATGCGCTACCAGCGACGTGATCTTCGCGCAGGATTTCACTTTCCTCGCCCGATCATAGTGGTGTGTCGTTGCCGGCAAGGCTCGCTCCGAGCAAAACTAGTCGCTTCTTCGCCTCGTATATCGTCGAACGGAATTATCCGACAGCCTCCTGTTCGTGTGCTCACCATATGTCGGGTTACGTACCGGTTAGGAAAGCCCCGGCATTAACATCCGCATACGACACACGGAGGGATGGCTAAAAAGTGGCTCGTAAGACTTCCCAGGAATTTCCTAATTCTTTATGCGATCCCGGATAAAAGTCGTGCGAAAAGTTGTCTCTTGCCTCGCGTTCAGACTCCTGATAAATGTCCCTGTTGTCGAGTTTCCCTCGATCTTTCTCTCTCTCTTCATTCATAATGTATAATCCTCTGCTTTGCGGGGAATCGGTCCGATTTCGAGGTTGAGGAAAAAAATTAGCTGATTTGCGGGTCGCAAGATTTGCATACCTCGCGCACGTGACGCGCCCGATCCTTTTCTCCGATCGAGTTTGGAAACAGGATGTGCGTGGAGACAAATAATTTTTTGCGCGGAAAACCTTGGAGGTGCGGTTGATTTTTGATAATGACGTTCGACCGGTTAGCGACGATGAACTTTAACTAATTAGTTCGTCGGCGAACGGCTATTTCTGTAACTTGGCGCCGGCGGAGAATTGAGAGGATTGATAGTGAGTCGAGAAAAACACTGGGGGAGAAAAGTTGCTCCATTGATCTTGATCCGTATCGATCGCCTGCTTGTCAACTGAATCACTACGCTGTCGCCTTGAGGGTCTTTTATTCATCAAATCAGGCAGTGTGTTAGATTGAGATACGTAGTTTAGCATCGCCTTCGGCGCACGCTGGTGCATACAAATTCACGTCTTTCGTTATCGATGAAAACATATCAATTTTCAAGCACTACCCCGCACACAGCCATACACATATATTTATTTTCGGGAAATACTACGTACGCATCGCCAACGTTGTAAATACGTGCCCGTGATTACGAAAGTCTGAAATAATACGATATGAACGATCAATTTAATTCTTTTCACATTTTTTACATAGACCCCTTTCATAATCAGCGGCACGTATACAGTTTTGATTCGAATGTACGTTAATTGAATGAAAGGCGTTTAAACGGCGGTCGACGCCGTTATGTCATCGTCTCGAGCCTTATAACGGGCCGTATGGAAATGCTTTTTCAATTTCTTCGCCTCGTCACTGTGTTTGCATGCGCGCGGTCACGCTGGCAGCCTAACGCAACATCGGGAAGTGCGGAGTTATGCCACGCCACGGGCGATGTCATGTTCGACTCGACGCGTTTCGTCCGAAAGTGCCGAAAACGGTGACTAAGTGGTGACACCGAGACGCCAAATGTTACGTCGGAAAAAAAATCGTAATTACGCAATCACGGCCCGCTGCGCCGTTCGTTAAAGCGTTTCGTTAGGTAACGCGATAGATGCGCGGGGCGAACTTTCATCCCAGCTGGATTTCGACACTTTTTCTCTCCGCTCGCCGCCGCTCGAGGTCCATTCAAAACTCTCTTCCTTGAGAGCGTTCAAGGTGCAACAAAGCGTCCGTCCGCCATTAAACGTATCCGCTCGAATCTGCGCACTATAATCGATTCGCCGCGATAAATTTCCTATTTGCATAGCGTCATTAATGCCACTCGCGCGAATTATGACCCGCGATAACCGCTGGACAGACGTTGCACACAATCCTCGGATCGTCGGAAGCGCTTCTCGGCTGGCAGGATTGCGCGAGCGCGAGAAAATGTATCATAACAAGCGTCCCGATTGAGAACCCGTGAAATCGAGGCTGGCAAAAACGGCTGCGGAGAGAGAGTGTGCGCGTGCGTGGCTTTGTGTGTGTGATTATATGCGACGGTGTTGGCGGTACATGGCCCAAATGGAAATCGGTCTTCTAGGTCACTTTCGAGCGTCCATTACGCCTAACCCACGATCGATCGCATTATCCTTGCGCACTTGTCCTCCGCGTAAGGACCCTGATCGATTATGACAAGGCGTGTTAGAGTCTGACGAACGCGAGAGAATGGTGGTCGGCGGTGGGAGGAGGACGGAAACAGAAAGAGAGAGAGAGAGAGAGAACGAGAGATATCTGGCGTTACGTCCTTTGGCACGCGAGTCGGACGTAACCGACGATTTCGCAATTGCGGAGCGCCGTCCTGTCGGGCCTCTTTATTTACATTGTAAATGCAAATCGGGGGGCCCCGGTTTCCAAACGACCTAGAGAAGGTCCAGGACAGTCGGCGCGGCACGTTTCGCGGAATATCGATGGAATGCGCTTCTGTGACATTTCACGACGATGACGGCGCGATGACGCGGCGCTGATCGGCCATTAAGGACACCCGACGCGCGCACTTTGTACGGAGGATCCTTTCGTTAACGCGACGGAGGACGAGAGTCGCGATTCGGCGCCAAAATAAAATTCCGGCGTCGAATTCCGACGGCGTGTGTGTATTTCCGACCGAAAACGTCATCGGGCTGCTCGGCGATAAAGTTGTACGAGTGACAAAGGTAGATCTTAGGTAATGATTGAGGTTGTAATTGTGTGGACGAGAAAAATAGAGGTAGAAAATTGGTGATTTTTGATTATGATTGAACGAAAAATGAAAGTAGAGGGTCGAAAAAAGTGACGATGAAACGTGAACGGGAGAACGTTCAGAATTATGGAACTCGCGCGGAGAGTGAGTAACGGCACGCAGGTGTCTGGTTTTGTTCTGCTTCTGCTCCGCTTGCTTTCAAAGTACCCGTTAAATAAGTCGACTATGAAACTATGCAAATTCCGACGTTCGCGGCGCGAGGAAAGCTCTTCTCGTTTTTTCCCGCTCTATCCACAGATTATCTTCATCGTTACCGTTCACCTGTTCGTTTCAACGGGAATCTGCTTTTTTCTCCGTCGACAGTACCTTTCGTTTAAATCGGACCGACCGATAGACTATTCTTAAAAACCAGAACATTCTTCGACTTTGCTAAACAACACTTCCATTCTACACCGACCTTAACGGTGCTTATTTTCGATACTCGTCAGACATTTCTACGAACTCTTAACTCAACACCGCTCTCGACGTTCTCACATACTTCTACCTGCCTTCCCAACTCCTCCCTGTATCATTCTCTTATTTCCACGACTCCGATGTCGTAATTTCATTACGATCGCAATTTCTACGTCGTCGACCGTCCGGTCGATAGACCGTGGATAAGATCTCGCCCATTAATTCGTCCTCATTGGGATCCCATTGACGAGCATAAAGCCAGCATTATGAAGTCGCGGGCTCAGCAAGCCCAGCGTTTCTCGAGCATCGCGTCCGTCCCATCGATTCGCCCGATTATTATCCGTGCGCGCTCTCGTGAAAGTCCGAAATATCCTCCGGTAAAAGTGAGACCGAATATCTCTCGCGCGTCGAATATATCACAAGGTCCCGTCTCTCTGCTACTCCCTGTTACACTCTCGCGCGAACGGTGCGTGTCCGTGGGCCGGCTTCAGTAAAAGTCGTGTGTCGTTGTACACGACCGGCGAGACGTTGTGTGGCAATTAGCTCGCGAGTACGAAGTGTAAACTCGGCGTAACGCCAGGAGAGTTAGCAAGGAAAATGGGGACTGACGGCATAGAACGCAGTCGGAGCTCTTATCCGAGATAATTGTCCGATGAACGTTCTTGACACTCGAATATTTTAGCTGGATTATAATTATACGCTGCTCGCTGCAAATTATTCGGCTTGTTCGCGCGCGCGGTTTTTGTTCTTACGCGCGGACGCTGTAGAATGCAAAATCCTGTCGGATTTTTCTAGCGGATCTGATAATTAAGTGCCCGCTCACTCTTACGCGGACTTTCATCGTCTCGCTTTGCAATTCAGTAAACGCGAAGTTTCGCGGAGCGGAATCGTCAACGGGTTCGACTAAATTCACGTCTTTCGTTCGTGGCTCGTTAAAAGGTTTGTTATCGGAGCATGAATCGAAGTAAAAGTTGCGCTCAGTCTATCTCAGATTACGGGGAACGATTTTGCAGCACGCATGATATCACGTTCCTATCCTCCGGTGTATCGCGATAACTTCTTCTCTGCTCGCAAAATCGGGTAATAATTAATCAGTTCATTCACCCCTTTTTAGTACGCACTAGACGTTCAATTTATGAGACACATTTGTTACGGCAAATAATGGAGAAGTTAATTGTGTTCTGACATTGACATCTCAATCTCAGTTTCATCTACCTTATCCATTTATTGCTTCGAATCATCACACGAAACTTTCATTTACTCTTCCTGCAGACAAATAATTCTTTGAACCATCTGCAAATACTTATGCGCGCTACTTTTCCAGTCACTAATATCTGCGAACGAGACATCGTCCTTCGTTTCCCAACTGGACCGGTCGATCAAAGTGACTTTTGCATTGCACGTAAAAGTCGAGTCTATCTCGGACTCGGCCAGCATTCCCGGCGAGTTGGGTATTACGAGTGCACTTGAATGTAGAAACGCGTACAGAGACGGTCGACTGCCCGTGAATCTAATGCGCTCGCTCGATCGCCTGTTACACAGAATGCCTTGCTTATTAAACCTGTCAGCCGCATAAAAGGACCGATCCTCACAATCGGCCGGTACGTTGACCCGCCTTCGCTGAATAAAAGATCGATTCGGAGGGCATAAATCGTGCGCCGTCCGCGCAGCATCGAAAAGGACGACGCGGAGCAGAGAACCTGCACGTTTACGGTGTATATCGCGCAAGACGATCGTCGATGAGGAATTTCAGATAGCACCGGAGGCTCCTGCCACTCTCGGCAATCGCTGATAACCTTGTCAAAGTGATCGCGGCGATCGTTTACGGGCAGTTAAAAATGAATAGAAGCGCGGGGAGTCGCGAAATGTGTCGATTTTGATGGGTGCTGATATTTTTTAACAAAAGTACTAGATCTATCAGTACTGTATACTCTGTACACTGTACAACTAAAATGTGATTCGCTATTGGATCGATTTTATTGAAAAATTGCGTCTGCCACCCAACCTTCCTCACTATTTCGTGAATCAGTGGCAATCATAAACGAGCGAATTATGTTCGATTACTTTCCTTCCCACCGATTTATCTCCCATTTTCGCTTGCTATTTCCGTCCGACGAACGGCCTGCGGTACGATTTGGCACAAGAAACCTCGTTCGCGCCGCAATAGGATGCAGTTTCCTAATGGCAAACAGTTTCACTCGCGTTCCTCGTTCGCGTTCGCCAAAAGTCGCCTGCGTCGTCGATCCACCAGCGATCGATCGCTCGCCTCGCGAATAGGTCTGAGTTAGATCTCTAGAAGGCGTCTCATTTTCCCGGTCGCGTATCAAAAGCGCTCGTGAAAGTGCGCGCGCGCGATCGAATCTTCTT